>OX940791.1:22084097-23334097 GCA_954870985.1 Trifolium fragiferum | reverse complement strand
TAATGGTTTCAGACAATTATTAGTAACATATATATATATATATATATATATATATATATATATATATATATATATATATATATATATATAACCATTTTATTGGAAGCTGGGATGTAACTTAGAGTATGTCATTGAGCCATATGAAACCATGTGCTGATTTGTATTTATCCCTGAACTTTTGACTTGCTTCAGTACTAATTTTTTTGCTTTGTTTATCCTAAGCTCTTTTCTTTTGCCAATTTGGTTGTTATATAGGTATGAGATTTTGTACTGCTCAGATAACAAAGCTCATTTATACTCTCTACAAATGAATGACTTTTGGACACTTCAAAAGGACGAATGGGTGTCATGCTGGGTGATAAATTGATGGGTCAACTGTTTGAATTGGAATCAAGCAAATGACAAGATGAAAAGACTGATTACACCGTTGATTAATTATGTATGCATCATTTATATTTCATGAATATTAATAATTTACATACTCTTTAAGTCTGTTTGGATTGATTTGAATCATTCTTATATAAATAGGTTGACATGGAAAGATCTGATGCCTTAGAAGTAAGGAGCACAATTGCATGTAAGAGATTCATTGATAGACTCAAAAAGTTCAGATACATGGATTGGAAGGCTATTGACCCTATGAATCTAGAATATGTAAGTCTCAGTTAAAAATGGTTTTGAAAATTTATATAGATTGATTGTTTGGCCAGTTTTAGTAGTAAAATTAATACACTCTAAAGTGTACATTCTAGAGTTTAACTCTTCCGTTGTTTGAATTATATCATCATGATGATTTTACTATTGAAACAGATCATGACGCCGGCATTAATTGGGGATCCGAGTTCTCATTATGTCTGCTTTGTTGTGAACTTGAAAAGAAAAAAATTCAAATTCCTAAACAGCATGACTGGAGATCCATTGCTCAAGAAGAATGGAGAACCAACTGTCTACAAGAAAATGTTTGATGTATGGCTGAAAGAGGTGGAAGCATTTGTGATGGAATTGTATAAGAATAGACAAATCACAATGCCTTTCAAGTTTAGCACCTTTAGGTGGGAAACACCAAGAGTACCTAAACAAGTGGATAAAGACAGTTGTGGAATCTTTTGCATGAAATTTCTTGCTGAATCGGGGTGGGGGGGGGGGGGGGGGGGGAGTGACAATATCTTGATGGAATCTTTCAGTGATTGGGTCGGAATTAAAAAGCCTGTGAAGGTAGCAAAGATTATGGATCTCAGGATTGGAATATGTTCAACAATATTAACAGATTCCAGCAACTCCAAAGGCCAATATGTGCATAAGGAAGCAACATTATATTATAAGGAAATGCTTAGAAAGATAGCAGATGCAACATGATAGTATTTAAATGGTTTCAAGAACAATGATAGTCTATGTAAATGGTATTTAACTATACTATTGTAAGATGCTTGCCTATCTATGAATTGAAAATTATTAGAGTTAGAATGAATTCAACATTTAATCAAACTTGAGTTCAAGTGCCACAATTGATATAAATTTAAAGTTAATGTTTTTCTCTTTGAGACACTTCGTTTTTTTATCCATTTGACCATTATAATTACTTTTCAACTTTCAGGACTTATTTGAAGTATAATTATATGGTTTAATATTAATATAATTAAGATTCTTTAATATTAATATTAGATTTACATTCAGATTATAACTGAAACCATAAGTGTGGCTTGATGATTTTGATAGTCTTGTATGTGAAACCAAAGTAGATGTCTAATGGTTTCTAATAAAATATTAATATTGGATTTACATAAAGATTATAACTGAAAACATAAGTGTGGCTTAATGGGTTCACTAGTTTTGTATATGAAATCAAAGTAGTCCTCTTATGATTTCTAATACATATTCATATTTTATTCAACATAAATATTAATACTGAAACCATAAATGTGGCTTAATGGTTTCACTTGTTTTGTATCTGACACCAAAGTAGTCCTTTTATGGTTTCCAATAAATATTCATATTTTATTCAACATAAATATTATAACTGAAACCATAAGTGTGGCTTAATGGTTTCACTGGTTTTGTATCTGAAACCAAAGTAGCTCTCTTATGGTTTCGAATAAAATATTCATATTTTATTCAAAATAAATATTATAACTAAAACCATAAGTGTGACTTAATGGTTTCACTAATTTTGTATCTGAAACCAAAGTAGTCCTCTTATGGTTTCCAATAAAATATTCATATTTATTCAAAATAATTGTGCAAACCATAAGAACAAAATTATCACCATAAGTTATTTTCATATTCAGTTCAACTTTAAGACCAATAGTAGTTACTAGCTAGCACACAAATGAGCATTGTAGCATCCATTTTCAATTATGATTTAGAAAAGAATCCACAATTACAAAAAATAATCTTTTACATCATAATCTCATTTTCATATTCTCCATCTTCTATTCATATTCTCCATTACAATTTGTGCTCTATAAAAATATTGTTCTTATTTACTCTTAATAAAACTAAAGAATACAACAAACTAAGGCCTACAAACTAAAGAGTGCTACTATACCAAAACACTAAGCTTAACCAAAGCTAAACAAACTGAGGCCTACAAACAGAATCACAAAACTAAATAGCACCAGCCCCTCAACACGGAGATCTCTGAAACCACACCTGCACAGTCACAAACACAAAGTGAAATACAAAAATTAACATTGCAGCCTCATATATCAAACAAAGCTAATTTACAAGGTTACTTGTTTACCATATCAAATCCATTTCATATTTATGAATATGTTTCACATATGCAAATATTTTCACATTAAATCAATTAACAGTTTAAAAACAACTTGATATGTCATCACATAAGAAGCAATGTTTACAAAACAAGAAACTGATGCACAACTTACATTAGTAGCGACTCTAAAAGAGATTATCTAGCACCATGGTTCTGTTCATAAATTAATACCGACCGTAATAACGTTGCCACACTTACCACCGAGAATTTGTTTCCAAGCAAAGAGATGAGTCGTAAAATCACAAAAATGCAGACCATGCATGAAGGAAATTAAGACTGAATCAACATTTACCTTGTTGTACTTGGCAAAAGAATAGTCATCTGTTGGTGGAATACCATTTAAAACTTGAACCTGCTAACAAAAGTATTAAAATGCTCAACTACACAAACTAGTAACCACAACCAACACACATCCACACAGAATTGTTACTAAAAATCCCATTAAAAAGAGAAGAAAAACTTGATTGTTCTTACAACACCTTCCATCACCACATTCACTTTCATTCATCATCACTACCAACCACCATAACCCAAAACAAAATCAAAGAAACATAACACATAAAAACAGAACCAAAGAACAAATGGCCACAAGGAGGAGAATCGAAACAGAATTCAAAGTGTACCTTTTGTTGAATCTTCACGCCGCCGTGGAATATTGCCGGACAAATTCACGTCGCCATGTAAGCTGGCCGGAGAAATTCACGTCGCCGTGGAAGTTGGCCGGAGAAATTCACGTCGCCGTGGAAGCTGGTCGGAGAAATTCACGCCGTCGTGCTTGTGAGAGTGATCGAAATTGGGAGAACGCGAGCTTCAGATTGTGAGAGTGTGAGATGATGCCTAAGATTATTACACGTGTAATCAAAATCTGATGGTTGTGCTTCACTTATGCATCATGCATAAGGATATCCTTATGTATAATAACCTTGGCCAAGCACGGGATAATTTTTTTTAAAAAATGTTTTTTATTTGTTTATTTTAAATTATTGAATAGAAAATTAGGTTTTTTTCAAATACAAATCTTTTAAAAATATGAATTGAATTTCTTTATGAATAAGTGTAACATATATCAAATTAAGTTGTCTCGTGTCAGAGAAGATTTTGAATTCTTACTCTATCTTGATTTTTGTTATTTTTCAATCTTTTTTTAGATTCATTTTAAGTAATTTAATTAAGTATAAAAATGATATAGTTTTAAAAATGTTAAAGGGGAACAACGGAGTGGAAATTGATTCTCCACTCCCCGTTTTCTACCACATGACATTTTCTTCCCGTGTCCATCTCCATAAGTCTTTGTAAGGAACTCATCAATACAAAAATAGAGTAGAAAGTGATACCTCACTCATCGTTTTCCACCATGGAGCACATTTTTTATAACACCCCATAGATGAATCTAGAATAATCAAGGAGTATTATTATTGATAACTAAAATTCATTATTATTACAACAAAGTTTATTGCACACACAGGTGCCAAATACATCAAGAGTACTGAAATTGTAACAGCGGAAACATAGACAACACGATAAGAAAGTGAGAAAGCAAGAAACTAAATGCAATCCTCCAAACAGCAGCAGCGACTCCAACACCGGGCTTACCTATTCAACCTGTTTGCCTGAAAAAAAATAAATGGATTGGGGTGAGACTACTAAGTCTCAGTGGGTCCTACTACCCTCCTAATGGCTACTAAGCCGGGGTACCTAATCAGTCATGTCATAATTTATATCCATAGCATAATTTTCATAAGCAATAATATAAGGTGTAACACAGAGTTTATCTTGTTCATTTTAAACCGCAAACCCTCTAAGGTGAGCACGTCCCAGGGGTTTGCCTTATCCTCGAGCAGAAAGCGCTCCGGCATAAAGCTCACATAAATGTTTCTAATGGAACATCTAAAACGAAGTCCATACTGATGACATGTTCATATAATTAATTCGACTGATTACTAATTCTTAACATGCTACCAATAATTCCCAAACCCGGGGCACATGCAAGGTTCTAAATTCCTTAAGTTATTTCCCTATGAGTTCAACTGTAATTGACCTTCTGTTTGACACCAAATAATATATGTTTCTGCAAATAACAATCTTTAACGAGGATATAAAACGAGTGTTCCATTATCGTTTGAAATAAGAAAATAAGTCATTTCTGGGTCAGCTCGCTACGACGAGTCACCAAGCTCGCCATGGCGAACTTACAGGTAATGGCCTAAACAACTCGCTGGGCGAGCAGATGCTCGCCATGGCGAAGTTCTTCAGCCCAGAACCTGGAGCTCGCCATGAAGGCTCGCTAGCAACTCGCTATGGCGAGTTCACACAGAAGTGCCTCTGTTTTGCGAAAATCATTGAATTTTATAAACCACACCTATAATCCTCATTCAAGACAGTGCAGAAACACAATTTAAATGATATAGAACAGAATAGCATGAATTTTGGAAGCTAAATTCATACACACAGTTATTTCCTATAAATTCCTATGTTTGCATGCATTTCATAATTTTGGGAAATTAACTACACTAGCCTAAAGAACCCACCTGGAATAAGCTTTAACTCTTGTTCCTGGCTCTACTGGAATCTCTGTGTATCTGTGTTAAGAAACTTCTGATGAAAGGGACAAACTCATGTGTTAGAAGTGAATGGGGGTTTTGGAATTTCTTGTTGTTGTTTATGTGTTTGGCGTGGGGAGAGAAGAGAAAAGGGAGCTTAGTTGCTTCAGATTTCTGAGTTATAGTAGAGTTGTGAGAAATGGGTCTTGCATGAGGAGTTGTTTAGAGTTTCACATAGTGGAATTGTGACTCATTTCCTTGGTGAGGTGTTAAGCTCAAGAGAGTGTGAGTCATGATGGAGGGAAACATTGTATTCTAATTGTGTTAATTAAATCAAATCCATGAGATTAGTGTTTAGGTGTATAACTTAGGTATAAATAATTTCCCAATTTAACCCATAAAACACTCCATCACTTGTTTAATTAAATTAACCAACTCTAATTAATTCTAATTTAGATTGATTTATTCTAATTAAAATTAATTAGGCAAATTTAGAATTTAGGGATGTTACATTTTTTCCCGTTTCCATCTCCCCATATCTTTTCAATATCTGGTCCCCGTAAAAAAGAAGTAAATTCTATATTATTTTAATATGAGTATCATTATAGATTTTTTAAAAAAATTATATTAAAATAGATAATCTAAAATAAAACTCAACTACTTTATATGAGAAGATATTTGACTTAACTTATCATAAAAATTAAGTCAAATTAAATTAATTTGAAATTTTATATATGAGTATAATTAATTTATATGTATGTGTATCTATAATTAATTTATATAGATTTTATTAATAAAGTCATATTATTCACAGCGTGACAAACTCAATTTCAAGTCTCAACATAAGACAGATGAATTTATTTTCTCATAGGTTTTTACTTTTTTTTAAGCAATCATATGTTTTTTTTACTAAATAGTTTATTCCCGTGTCTAATATTTTAAGTTTTATACTTAAGAAATATTAGTATTTCTTAAATAAAAACATGAAATATATAGTTTATATTAAACACTCACTCATTTACATGTAAAATGTTCATCCCTGTTTATACACAGACCAATTTATCATACTCCCGTGCCCGTACTCGCATAGAAAATATTCATTTTCTTATAGATTTTTACTATATTTAAGCAATTGTAGGTGTACCGGACAAAATCCAAGAGGCCCAGTAGCTCAATGATCCAACAATTGGCCCAAACAATTCAAACAGATAACTTGGCGGGAAAGGTAAGGCGAGGGCGAGATCCAGAGGCTGGGGGCGACGCCCTCAAGTTATGTTTACGTCGCCCAAAAAGGGTTAACCACCCACTACCATCATTTAAGCGCAGAGAAGAAAAAGAAACCGCCAATAACCACCCCTGTAACACGGTGGACACAGCTAAAACCACCCACGACCTCCATTAGAGAGGACTGGGGCGGTTTTATATATTTTTCGATTGTATTCTTTCTCTATAAATAGAGGAGAAAAGCTCATGGTAAAGGGTTCAACTTTTTGGTAAATACAAGATCCTAGTATCATTATTCCACATTAATATACTTGGACTCACCCCCCTATTATTTTTACCAGAACATTTTGGCGCCCACCGTAGGCCTGCGGTAAAACGATTCCCAGCCTACCACCAAAACCAGAGAAAATACGAACTCCTCCTCAAGAAAATGGCAGGAGGACAACCAGCAAATGACAACCAAAACCACCTAACCTTGACGGATGCAGTGGCGGAATTACGGCGCCTGCAAGCCAAGGTTAACGAAATCGACAAAGAAAAAGCAAACAGAGTGGATGAAATGGAGGAAACCAACATCACCAACTCACCACTTGCACAAAACCTCTGGGACGCGAGGGTACCAGACAATTTCAGAACATCCCATCTCCCAGACTTTGACGGAAAAACAGATCCAACAGAACACTTGATGGCGGTGGGTACTAAAACCGCCATCATCGGCGCAGCGGATCATCTGAAGTGTAAACTTCTCTCAGGCACACTGAAAGATGCAGCCCTGATATGGTATATGAATCTGCCCAAGAATTCCATTGAGAGTTGGGCAGACTTTCAGCAAAAATTCACACAACAGTTCGCCGGCTCCAAGCACATAAAGGTGACGGCAACCAGTTTGTTCTCCCTACGACAAAACCACAATGAGTCATTGAGGGAATACTTGGCAAGATTCTGCGAATCCACAAGTAAAGTCAGCAACCCAAACCAGGAAATGTTCGTCTCCGCCTTCCATCACGGCCTTAAGGCGGGACATTTCAATGAATCTCTGGCGCAGAAGCCAGCCACATCTATGCAGGAAGTAACAAGAAGAGCGGAAGGCTACATAAAGGGGGAAGAAAGTAACGCTGAAAAGAGAATGAGAGACGCTATAGAAAAAGGCCCGGTTAATAGAAGTAACGGCCAAGGCGAGTTTTACCATCATCATAGGCGCCCAATACCCAATCATCACGGAATTGAGCGTCATAAGAAGCCGTACCAACCCCAAAGACACTTTCAGGAAGACAGGAAGGAATACACACCACTAAACCGCGCCCGGGTCTACATCATGAATGAAATCCTGGAAACAGGATTAGGACGACTACCCCCACCGAGAAGCAAGGAACACACCATGGGATTAAACCCCAACGCCTGGTGCGCCTACCATAGACGCAGAGGCCACGACACTGAAAAATGCTTCAGGCTAAGGGATTTAATCGAAGAACTGATAAAAAGCGGTCACTTGAGGAAGTTCATAGAGGATGCCGCCGCAGGAAAAGTAGTTATCGCAAAGGTTCAGCATAATCACCCAAAGGATCGCCCTGAAGGAGAGGATCCAGGCAAAGGAAAGAGGATCTCCGTCAACACCATTGCAGGCGGATTTGCAGGAGGTCGAGAATCCTCAAATGCTAGAAAGGGTTATGTAAGGAGGATGGATCAAAATGAGAAATTCATAGGTCATACAGAAGTGACGCCTGTCCCTAATCTATCGTTCACCAAGGAAGACAAAAGAGAAGTCATGCCACACGGTGACGACCCCCTTATGATACAAGTGCAAATACTGAACTGTGATGTCAAAAGAGTGTTGATAGATTCGGGAAGTTCAGCAGACATAATGTACTGGGAAGCCTTCAAGGCGATGCAATTGTCAGACGAACACCTATTACCCTACAACGGCACGTTGGTAGGCTACGCCGGCGAACAAGTAGAAGTTATGGGATATACTACCCTCTTGACTACGTTTGGAGAGGAGGAGAACGCCAAGACTATCAAGGTGAGATATTTGGTAGTCAAAACCCCATTCACTTCATACAATATTATCATTGGAAGGCCAGCCTTCAACACACTAGAGGCGGCATTGTCAACCCTCTATCTGTCCATCAAATATCCTTTGGACAACGAAAAGGTAGGAACAATTAGAGGAGACCAAAAGCTGGCGAGGCGATGTTACGAGTCTAGCCTGAAGATCAGGCACAAACAAAGCACAAAGACAGAATCAATGGCGTCACCCAAAAAAGGAGGCGGAGTCAACATGATCTCGCCCCTAGACCTTGATCCAAGAGAAGATTTCACGGAAAGAAGAATGAGTCCCATCGAAGAGTTAGAGCAAGTCCAAATTGGCGACATGCCACACCAAGTAACCAACATCGGAACCACTTTGAAACCAGAGGAAAAAGAAAAGATCGTGGCCATGTTAAAAAAGAACATAGACCTTTTTGCATGGAAACCATCTGACATGCCAGGAATTGACGAAAGCGTGATAACACACAAGCTATCCATCGCGCCCAACGTCAAGCCTGTTTCACAAAGAAAGAGGAAGATAGGAGAGGAAAGGAGGACAACAGTCAATGAAGAAGTGGAAAAACTGAAAGCAGCAGGTTTCATCGAAGAAATAAAGTATCTGTCATGGCTGGCGAACGTAGTAATGGTAAAGAAAGCAAATGGCATATGGAGGATGTGCGTGGATTTTTCAGACTTGAACAAAGCTTGCCCAAAAGATCCATATCCTTTGCCTAACATAGACAGGCTTACTGACGGAGCCTCAGGGTACAAAATGTTAAGCTTCATGGATGCATACTCAGGATACAACCAAATAAAGATGAATCCTGCAGACGCGCCTCACACAGCTTTCATGACTAACACCTGCAATTATTTTTACAATGTCATGCTGTTTGGTCTGAAGAACGCTGGCGCCACCTATCAAAGGCTAATGGACAGGGTATTTTCGGAGCAGATAGGCAAAAATGTAGAAGTGTACATAGACGATATGGTAGTAAAGACAACGGAAGATGGCGAGCATGACGAAGACCTAGGCGACATCCTCGCCTCAGTGAGAAAGTACAACATGAGATTGAACCCGGGGAAGTGTTCTTTTGGAGTTCAATCAGGAAAATTTTTAGGCTTCATGCTCACAAACAGAGGGATAGAAGCTAACCCAGACAAATGCCAAGCCATAATTGACATGAGAAGTCCAACGATAATGAAAGAGGTCCAACAACTAGCAGGGAGGATTGCAGCCTTATCAAGATTCCTATCCTGCTCTGGAGAAAAAGCATTCCATTTTTTCTCCACTCTAAGAAAGAGCGAAAGATTCATATGGACTCCTCAATGTGAAGAAGCTTTTTTAAAGCTGAAAAAAATTTTGGCGTCACCACCAATATTAACTCGCCCTCAGAAAGGTAACACCTTGTACTTATACTTGGCTGTCTCAGACAACGCCCTTAGTTCAGCGTTGGTGGAAGAGGTCAAGGGTGAAGAGAAGCCAATATATTTTGTGAGCAGAACATTCAAAGGCGCTGAAGCAAAATACCAGAAAATAGAAAAGCTATCTTTGGCCGTCGTCATCACGGCGAGGAAGTTAAGGCAATACTTTCAGAGTCATAAGGTGGTGGTCAAGACGGACTATCCCATAAAGAAAGTCCTAAGGAAGCCTGATCTAGTAGGGAGAATGGTGGCATGGGCAGTAGAATTGTCAGAGTTTGATATAACCTTCTCCCCTAGGGGCGCAATAAAATCGCAAATTCTGGCGGATTTTATACTGGAATTATCAACCCTGCCTAAAGAAAACAGCGAGGAACCTTGGACACTTTCAGTAGATGGTGCGTCTAACCTAAAGGGAAGTGGAGCAGGAGTGGTCCTAGAAGGACCTGATGGAGTACTTATAGTGCAATCTCTGAGGTTTGCTTTCAAAGCAAGCTACAACCAGGCTGAATACGAAGCCCTTCTCGCGGGAATGAAGTTGGCAAAGGAAATGGAGGTCACAGACCTCAGAGTAAAAAGTGATTCACAATTAGTAACCAACCAAGTATCAGGAGAATTTCAGACAAGGGATCCCCAATTAACCAAATATCTAGAAAAGGTAAACAAGTTAGCGAAATGTTTCAATTCTTTTCAGTTGATTTATGTACCTAGGGAGCAAAATGCTAGGGCGGACTTGTTATCCAAACTCGCCAGCACTAAGAAACCGGGAAGCAACAGGACTTTTATTCAGGAAACCATCGCAAACCCAAGCATCAATGAAGAGGAAACTCACATGGTCATAGAAGAGGAAGATTGGCGAACTCCCATTATCAAATACTTACAGAGGGATGAACTACCCAGACCAAGAGAAGAGGCGTACAGAGTTAGAAGAATGGCGTCATGGTATTCCATGTTGGGAGATAAGCTATACAAAAGGGGATTCTCAAGCCCCTTACTGTTGTGCGTAAGCAAGGAAGAAGCCAAAGGAATCTTGGTGGAAATTCTTGAAGGATCATGTGGAAGCCATATAGGAGCGAGATCATTGGCGGGTAAGATCCTCAGAGCAGGATTATTCTGGCCATAGCTACATAGCGACGCTGCAAGATACGTAAGAGCATGTGATAAATGCCAAAGATTCTCAAACTTGCACTACGTTCCAGGAGAACCCCTCAAATCAGTCCTTTCACCTTGGCCTTTCTTCATGTGGGGCGTAGACATATTGGGTCCTTTCCCTACCTCATGGAAACAGGCTAGATGGATCATAGTGGCGGTAGATTATTTCACTAAGTGGGTAGAGGCGCAACCTTTATCAAGTATCTCAGCGGAGCAGGTGAAGAAGTTTTACTGGAGAAGGATCATATGCAGATTTGGTCTTCCTAAATACATCGTATCAGACAACGGCACACAGTTTGCAAGTGAGAAGGTAGTCTCATTTTGCAAAGAAAAAGGAATTCAAAACACCTTCATATCAGTTGAGCACCCTCAAGCCAACGGGCAGGCTGAATCAGCCAACAAGGTCATATTGAAAGCCCTGAAAAGAAGATTATCAAGCAAAGGAGAAGCTTGGGTGGCTCACCTCACGGTCATATTGTGGTCGTATCACACAACTCCGCAATCGTCAACAGGAGAGGCACCGTTCACCATGGTTTATGGCGTTGACACCATGATCCCAGCAGAAATAAATCCCCCAAGTTGGCGACGTGAAACAACAACAACTTAAGAGAACAATGAGGCGTTGCAGGAGAACCTTGACTTGATACAAGAAGTAAGGGACAAAGCACACTTCAGGGAATTCGCCACAAAGCAGAGAGTAAGCAGAAAGTACAATACAAGGGTAATCCCAAGAAAATTCAAAGAAGACGACCTAGTCCTGAAAAGACCGATGGGAAAGGATAAAGGTGGAAAATTGGCAGCAAATTGGGAAGGTCCATTCAGAATCAATGAAGTCTTTGAAGGTGGAGCGTACAGGTTGGAAACCATGGAGGGCGAGGTCCTACACAGGACGTGGAACATCTCCAATCTCAGATTTTATTACAGCTAGGTCAACAACGCCTAATAGGCGAGACGAATTCCAAGGAGCATTATCAACCTCGCCTCGCCACCCCAGAGATATTTCTTGTTTTTATTTTCATTTCTTATTTTTATTTTTTAAAAGAAAATGCATGAGAATGTATCACTGATCTAAACAATGTTAAAGTGATGAGAAACTCTTTTCTCCGGCGAAAGCAGGAGTTTTTAACGAGACTCATCATTTAAAATGCAAAAAGTCTTCCATTAATCAAAAAAGAATCATTGTTCCAATGTTTGCAGATGGCCTATTATTATCTCAATCTTATTCTTGAAGGCGGCAAAGGAGGAAAGAGTGTTGAAACACCATGGCGTTATCTGTAAATCTTACGAGTTGGATACGTCTAAAATAGAAACGGCGATATCCCTAAGTCTTACGAGTCGGATACGACGGAAATGCGTTGAAACACCAAGGCGTGAGCCCTAAATCTTACGAGTTGGACACGTCTAAAATAGAAACGGCGATATCCCTACGTCTTACGAGCCGGATACGACGGAAATGCGTTGAAACACCAAGGCGTGAGCCCTAAATCTTACGAGTTGGACACGTCTAAAATAGAAACGACGATACCCCTAAGTCTTACGAGTTGGGTACGACGGAAATGCGTTGAAACACCAAGGCGTGAGCCCTAAATTTTACGAGTTGGACACGTCTAAAATAGAAACGGCGATATCCCTAAGTCTTACGAGCCGGATACGACGGAAATGCGTTGAAACACCATGCCATGATCTGTAAATCTTACGAGTTGGACATGTCTAAAATAGAAACGGCGTTATCCCTAAATCTTACGAGTTGGATACGACGGTAAAATAAAAGGCGCAAAGCGCAGGCGACGTCAGAAACAATAATATCAAAGGCGAGGTCCAAAAACCGCCAAAGAAAATCAAAGGTATAATGCATGTCATTATTTAATCATTTTTTACAGTATTGTATAACGCAACAGTGCAGAAAAAGAAGCAATATTGGAAAAAGACTTATATCTACAAATATCCACTTTTCATTGATAAGAGGGATTACAATGAAATCAAGATACAAATTCAAAGACAAAAGTAAAGAAAATTACAATGAAATCAAGATACAAATTCAAAGAAAAGAGAGAAGAAATCCTAATTCTAACAAAGGATCCAGCTTCTTCAAGGAAGAGAAGAAAAAACTGGAGGCAGTCTCAATAGTTCCTCAACTCCCCAAGATCCTAATCTCTCGCAAGAGAAAGAAATCGGGTGGAAGGCTCCAGCTTCTTCAATGGTAGAAGGAAAACCTGGAGGCGAAGTCCCAATCCCTCGCCAAAAGGAAAAAATCAGGTGGAAGGAACAACTCATCAGAGCAGAATTACCCTGGAGTTTTCCCTGAGGCCTTACATGATATCCTCCATGGTCTTTCCTTAGCTTCCACGGTGATCCGGTATCCTTCTTCTTTACCAGAAGATCCAACATCAGGGGAAGACTCCCGAGGAGCATAAGCCCTCAGGTATTCAATGAAATCTTCATCAGCAGTGTCGGAAGAATCTGACGAAATGGCAAGGATTTCCATTTTGATATTAGAAGAGGGTTTATCCCGCCTAAATTTAGAGACAGAGGTTTCTATCTTATGTTTCTTTTTCTGAGATTTTGATTTAGAGGCTACACCTTTCTTTTTGGGTTTATTTTTGTGATCCATGGAGGGATCAGAGAAAATGAAAGTGAAGAAAAACAAAGAGAATCAGAGAAAACGAAAGCAAAGAAAAACGGAATCAGTGAGAATGGAAGTGCAGAAAAGTGGAGATGAATGAGGCTATTTATAAGGAAATTCTGGGAGGTGCGCAATAAATACGGTCAAGCAGTTGCAACTTCCCACTTTTGACTGCATGGAAAACGGCGCAAGACTTAAACAGTTACGTTGACCACATGGATATCTGCGAAAAACCCTCAGGAAACGGTTCATAGGCGACACCGTCATCTAATAGGCATCATGCCCAAGTATTCGTGTCGCCTCGGATATACAGGCGAGAAGGTTACGCAGGCAAATATTATAAAGTCTTACACAAACAAATATTATCAGGATGCGACAAAAATAATAGAAGAAACACAAGCAAGTAAATAAAGGAGTATTATAATTGCAGCCACAAAGGGCAAGAAACATTATCATTTTGACATAGCAGGGCGTACAAAAATTCATTCAAAAGCCACCACAGGGCATACAAAAAATTCATTCATAAAGCCACAAAGGGCGTACAGGATTAAAAGGTTAAAGATACAAAAGGATGACGGAAATCATGGAGTAGGATCTGAAGGAGGGACATAAGGAACCAACTGGCCGTCCTTGATAACCATCAAAGCACTAGCCTCGCCTAAGCGTTCAGCGTCAATGTCAGGGAACAAGATCTTTACTTGTTCCAGGGCGAAGATGAAACCTTCATCAAACTGAGTTCCGATGCTCTCCTCCAAATTCATCTTCTCTTCGGCCCAGCCTGCCTTCTCCTTCAATAGAACATCTCGGTCTTCGGACAGCTCCTTGATATGGGCGTCCTTACCAGCAGACGCCTCCTTCAGTGCCTTTACCTCGGCAGCGTGATCATCCTTCAGCTTCTTCAGGGCAGCCTCATGGCTCTTCTCCAAATCATCCAAGGCTTTCTTGCTCTCCGTCTTGGCGACCTCCATGTCAGCAACAAATTTTTCCTGGGTGGCCTTAACCTTTTCTTCCATGGTGTCCAACTCACGGCGAATCACCTTCATGTTTTCCTCAGCAGCAAAAATTGCAAGCTTTTGGCGAGACGCCAAAGTATGGTTGAGCAAGATCCCCTTCAGCTCATAACCCATGGAGAGCCTAGCCAATTCCTTGGTTGAAGTGGAGTCAAAGCGAGCACCTCCACCTGACATATCCATTGCCTTCTCAATGAAAACCTCAGGATTTAAAAGAGGATCCCAACGAGAAGGCACAGCATTATTTGAAGGAGCAGGAGGAGGAGGCGAGATTATATCTATGGTGGCGGCAGCACGAGGAGACGGAGTCCTCTCAAGATCCTTTTCCTGCAGAGGTACAACATCCACATTTGACGCAGCCCTAGAACTCGCCGACCTTAACTTCTTTGAGATGGGCTGCTCGCCCTTTGAACTTCCCCCAGTTTCAAGATTTATTCCCGAAATGGCAACAGAAATTCGTCCTTCATTCTTCCTTTTATTCCTGCCCTTGAAGGCGTCACTGTCCACCACAACCAACTGGTTTAAAGGATCAACGGCAGCCACAGCTTCTCCAGAAGCGGCAAGGGCAGCGTCCCTCTCCTTCTTAGCTCTTGATCTCATAAAAAATTCCATTCTCCTCTCCTGGGAAACAGACTTCATTCTATCTGCAAAAATGAAAGAAAGAGTTAGTCGCCAGAAAAGAATAAACAAGGGCGAGACAAGACAATATTAAAGAAACTTACGCATGTAATCCGCCAACAGTTCTACATGACCCTCAGCCTTAAGAAGGTCACTCACATTCATGATACACAGTGTCTCAATGTAGGCGACACACTCTTTCTTGAATTCATCCAAACACTCATAACGAGTCCCTTTGATGACGCGAGGATTCTGAGTCCAATGAAAGGGGAACAAGGGCTCTTGGTTTTCATCAAACATCACGTCAGGGAAGGACTCCCTGCCGCGGATACGAAGAAAGGTATTTTTGAAATTCTTAAAGTTAGAGGTATACAGTTGGAAACGCTTTCGATTCGACTGACTCGATAGATAAACCTGAGAGTCAGGCGAAACACTTTTGATTGTGAAAAAAGAAAAGAAAACAGCAACGAAAGGTTTTTCTATTTCCAAACCTAAACAGGCCAATTGGAAGGCTTTCATGAAACCTCGAAAGGAGTAAAAGGAAACCAAACATTGAAAGAATCAATGATAGAAGTGTACATATAAAAGAAGTGGGGTGTTTGGCTGTTATTATCTGTGATAATCTCGTCCTCACCCACAGGTTCAGTAATGATTTCGTTCTCATCCTGAGAACCAGACAAGATGATTTTCCGCCTAAACACCAACACGGATTCCTGGTCTAAATACTTTGAAGATATGTCCATGATCTCGGGTGGAGTCTGGGCGACGAAGATGGCAAGAGTAGTATCCATTCGTTTTCCTGTGAAAGACGAAGGCGAGATTATCACACAGTCACTATCGCTACTCTCAGAATCGCTAGAGCTAAGTTGAATATTCATTAAAGACTTGAAGTAACCATCATAATCAAGAGAACCATTGGCCCTTGTATGATGATTATGTATTTGGGTTTCTAAGACAGAACCACGAGGAGGAATTTTGGTAAAACCCCCCTCTTCGTCATCACTCAAACTTCGTAAAATGACCATTTTTTCTACTTCAAACCCTAGAAATCAGAAAGGGAATGCTAAAATAGAGTAAAAACAATTACGAAGAAAGGAGTAGAAGTTACCTTAAATATTGGAAGCAAAGAGGTAGTGGGGATCGTGTGAAGGGAAGTTGGCTGAGTAACTAACCGCGCAAAACGGGTTTTGAAATTTGGGGAAAAATCATAGAACAATGGAACGAATGAAGGAAGAATATAAGAAAAAAGGCTGAAGTTCCTGTTTTATAGGAAAAGTGGAAGGTGAGACGAAACGTCCTAATACCCAACGGGTAAAAGAAAGCATCCTTACGCGTGTCAGCATTGACGTGTAAAACGGGACACGTATCCCGAGACAGGGCGAGAAAGCCAAACGTTTGAAATTCAACGACATCGCCAACGGGCGAGATCAAGCACATCCTCAGAATCACTCAGAAATACATGGCAGAAAAGAAATTCGCGAATTAAACAGGAAACATCATTTCATTCATTAAATTCAACAATTACAAAGGGAGGCGGAGCACACTCAACGCCATTTGGAGGAATAAGAAAAACAACATATAACAAAGGAAAACAAAGAAAAACTACTTAAACGCCTTGTAAGCAGCCTCGACGGCGCGGGCGTGGCAGTCCTCCATCAAGCTTTTCAATTTCTTCGCCGCGTCAGAATCTTGAGCGATTTTCCTCATGTCGTCATTAAGGGCGTCATCCTTCTCCTAGAGACGGCACAAGTGTGAGCGAGTTCGGATTAGTTTGGCGACATCATATTGAATGTCCATCTGCAAAGACCTCTTCCTCTTCACAAGGGGTTTAAGTTGGCTCTCCAACTCATCGATTCGGTTATCTATGGCTTCCTCGGCCGAGAGGGAAAGCGCCATTACCTTTTCCTGAGATGTTATATGTTCTTTCACCATCTCGATCCTTCTCTCCAAAGTATCAGAAAGTTCTCTCTGACAATGCTCCATATTCTCGGTGGTCTCAATGAAAGCACCATCATCTAAGAACCTCTTGTTCAGTTCTTGCACTACGGCCAGAAATTCCTTTTGCCCATCTGTCAGCCTCCAAGAATAGTCCTGCAACTCTTTCACCATGGAGGAAAAATCCTCCACCTGGTCCAGCAAATCGTCAGTATCATAACACAGCATGTTCCTCAGTTGGAACAAAACCGGCATGGCAGGCGACGGCAGGAGAAGACATAGTCGCAAAAGCAAATGATGCAAAAGCGGATAGATAGTGAAGAATGAAGTAAATTGTGTATCGCAGAACTCCTATTTATAGTCAAAGGATATAGAACATGACCAGAAGTAGTGGGCAGTTACCACACCACGTCCGACCATTATCAGCACTTTGCCTCTTTGAGCCTCGTGCTTGGGGGCTGTGTACCGGACAAAATCCAAGAGGCCCAATAGCTCAATGATCCAACAATTGGCCCAAACAATTCAAACAGATAACTTGGCGGGAGAGGTAAGGCGAGGGCGAGATCCAGAGGCTGGGGGCGACGCCCTCAAGTTATGTTTACGTCGCCCAAAAGGGGTTAACCACCCATTACCACCATTTAAGCGCAGAGGAGAAGAAGAAACCGCCAATAACCACCCCTGTAACACGGTGGACATGGCAAAAACCACCCACGACCTCCATTAGAGAGGAGTGGGGCGGTTTTAGATATTTTTCGATTGTATTCTTCCTCTACAAATAGAGGAGAAAAGTCCATGGTAAAGGGTTCAACTTTTTGGTAAATACAAGATCCTAGTATCATTATTCCACATTAATATACTTGGACTCACCCCCCCTATTATTTTTACCAGAACAGTAGGTTTTCTTTTGTAATACTATTAATTAATTTATTGCCGTATTCTCTCATTAAATAATTAGAAGTTTTTTTTTTTACTATAAATAGATAGAATTGAAATGCATTAATTATTAATTATTGCGATTTAAACAAAGAAACCAAAAAATTTAAGTAGCGAAATCTTTCATTGTTTCTTCTATGTTGTAACACAATATTATTTTGCCTCTATAACACCCCTGAAAATAAATAAAAAGTAGTATTACAAATGTTGTCACAAACTAACCGTGAAGAGAAAACAAATATTGGAAAATAAAAAACAAAATAGTGTCGATAAAAAAAAACATTGCAAGAGAGGAAATCTTGCACTTTTGCATAAACTTATCAAGATTTGATTCGGCTCAATTATGTCGCAGTACACAATCTTTATTTTTCAAGGATATCAAGTTGTTTTAAATTACCAATCTTCCATCTTTACTTATTTTAATCCATAATAATATGTACACGAAAAAAAAAATAACATTGAGAACCAATCTTCACAAATATTCTTAGCAAGCTTGAGAACCCAAACAAAATAAATAAAAATATATACAAAACAATCAAGGGTATAAATAACAGTACATCAACATATATTTGATTAAATTTTGATTTTTCTCTACCAAAAGTTTTTTTTTTATCATTGTTCGAGTATGCCTCATTTGCTACAGTAATAGAAGCAAATAATCAACAACACAAAAAACAAATAGAATTAGTGAGCAATGAAATTCAATAATATATTTTAATTGGGTTAGCATGCATTTAAAAAACCTCTATTATCTTCAACCTCTATGAAATAAGAATATAAGAAATAAAAAAAACATATGAAGGAAAGAGTATGAGGGTTTTGTGTGAAAAATGTATGATTCTAAGATCCTATTTATAGACTCTAGTAGTAAACCCTAATTGGATTCATGATTGAATTTGGGCCCAAGTTATGTAAAAGAAATTGGAGGGAATAAATTAAAAATCCTATTTTGAATTTGAACATGGAAAATTGAAAATGGAAATAAGAAATAGGTTTTCATGAAATTTTAATGCGAAGATATTATGTATTATATTGAATTGATTGTTGATTATATTGAATTGATTTGAATTGGATATGGCGTAAAAAATTATAATAGGTAATATTGAATTGAATTGATTATTTTTTGAAAAGGCTAAAATGAGATATCTATATATAAACA
The DNA here is from genome assembly GCA_954870985.1 of Trifolium fragiferum. NCBI lineage: Eukaryota > Viridiplantae > Streptophyta > Magnoliopsida > Fabales > Fabaceae > Trifolium > Trifolium fragiferum. The sequence continues at coordinate 23,314,683 of OX940791.1, read as the reverse complement.
GAACCAAAAGTTGAAGTCCCCTTAGCACAAGGTGTACTAAGAGGATCTACAAAAGTTTACAAATGAACACGTAAAAAACATGATACAACAGCTAATCAATGCCCAGACATAGTAAAGAGCTGAACCACCACATATGAAAATTTGTAACTAAAGTGGCATTCGTCTCGCTCAACCATCTATAAGAGAGAAGCTTGACTTTGTCCAAAAGCTGGAAAACTGAACTTGTCGAATTCCTGAAGACTCGGTGATTTCTCTCAATCCACTTAACCCAGGCACAGGCAAGCCAGACAAGCTGCATAAAAGATCGCCGGGCACGGAGGCTGTCCATCGAATAAGTGAACTGAACAAAGTGGTCTGCCAGGGTAGGAGCATCCGCTGACGAGAACCCAATCCAAGATCGGACCAAAGGCCAAAGAGAGCCAAAGGTACTGCAGGCGAGAAATAAATGTTGCACCGACTCAATGCCGCCACAACCCGTCGCACAAAACTTGAATTGACTTGTATTATAATTGATTATAATATAAATATAATTATAATAATTATAATTATAATTATAATTATAATTATAATTATCATTGACTTGTATAAGGTAATAAGGTAATATGACATAAAAAATAATAATAGGTAATATTGAATTGAATTGATTATTGAATTGACTTGTATTATAATTATAATTATCATTGGCTTGTATAAGGTAATATGGCGTAAAAAATCTTCATGATAGTTAGCAATATATAAGGTAATATTGAATTGATTATTGAATTGTCTTGTATTATAATTATATGGTAATATTGATTTATAATATATTTTTTATTTTTATTATTATTTTTTATTGTTGCAGGCAAACATCATAATGATATTTAGTAATGTACAATATACCAGCCACCGGATATATTAGCACAGATGAATCATGTTTAAATTATATATTCCTTGTACTATTTGTAATTTATAGAAGAATATAGAAGACATTTTTTGAAATTATTTCCAATATACGGTTTTAAATTATTCCCAATATACATATTTTTTCAAAAATACAATATAATCAATACGGTTTTCATGAAAATTATTTCCGATTTATTCAATAGGAATTTTTTTTATTTAAACAAATAAAAAAAATAATATTGATAATCATTAATGATAGTAATTAATATTTGTCATTAATATATGATTTCAATAGGAATTCGTAAATATAAATATAATATATATAGATATACATATTTTTTCAAAAATACAATATAATCAATACGGTTTTCATGAAAATTATTTCCGATTTATTCAATAGGAATTTTTTTATTTAAACAAATAAAAAAAATAATATTGATAATCATTAATGATAGTAATTAATATTTGTCATTAATATATGATTTCAGTAGGGATTCGTAAATATAAATATATATAGATATACATATTTTTTCAAAAATACAATATAATCAATACGGTTTTCATGAAAATTATTTCCGATTTATTCAATAGGAATTTTTTTTATTTAAACAAATAAAAAAAAATAATATTGATAATCATTAATGATAGTAATTAATATTTGTCATTAATATATGATTTCAATAGGGATTCGTAAATATAAATATATATAGATATAGATATACATATACATATTTTTTCAAAAATACAATATAATCAATACGGTTTTCATGAAAATTATTTCCGATTTATTCAATAGGATTTTTTTTTTGATTTAAAGAAATAAAAAAAATAATATTGATAATCATTAATGATAGTAATTAATATTTGTCATTAATATATGGTTTCAATAGGGATTCGTAAATATAAATATATATAGATATAGATATAGATTTTCAATTAGATGGTAATTTTTTTTCAAGTGGTCTAGTAACAAAAAATTTGACTCTTAAAATTTCAGGTAAAAAGATTCATATTGGGCTGACCTAATATCTAAACTAATCCAATCCAGACTAATATTCATATGAATAATTAGACGAAAAATTCTCATCCCACCCCCCACAAATCTTTTTCCCTCCCCGAGTATCCAATTTTACCCTTGATTCAAAAATTCAGAACGCGTTTTTCGAGATTTTTCTAGTGCAAATTCAGCAAAAATTTCGGAAAACACATTCCGAAGTTCATTTTCAAGGCAAAAAAAAGTTTGGAAAACGTTTCCCGAATTTTTCAACAAGGGCAAAATCGGAATATTGGGGTGTGAAAAAGAGTTATGGGAGGTGGGATGAGAATTTTTCTAAGTAGACTAGGGCAAAAAAAAAAGTCTAATTATATTTGGATTCCCTTTTTGGAAGATTAACTTATTATACAGTAGAAAGTCTTTAAATTAATACTCAGTAAATTAATAAATTCTCTAAAATAACAAATTTGTCTGATCCCGACTTGAGCCATTGTAAAAAATTGAAAACCACGATAAAATAATAAGATAATATTTTTCGGGAGATCCCTTTATAATTTTCGGTCCCAAGAAAATCATAAATTAATAATTCATATAAACTTAAAAAGAATATACAGTATTAGACTCGATTAAAATATGATTCAATAATTGTCTGTTTTCCTTTAAAGTTCAAGTCTAACTTTTCTTATTGCATCCAATAGCTCAGGTGTTGTATTTTTGTATTTTATCATAAAGTTGTGAAGAGTGTTCCTTTCGCGTAACAGGCTCCAAAGACACCGTATCATCTTCGCCTTTTTTTTATTAACACAGTAGTTATTAATTTATATTGAGTCCCCAAGATTCGTTGCAACATAATTCTAAGAGGCATAGACTAATTTAATTTGCCTTTTTGTTTGGTATGTACAATATAATTACTTAAAAACTCTTTAAATTAATAATTATTAATTATTAATTTATCGATAAATTACTAACTTTCTAAATTAATAAATTTCTTCGGTCCTGACATTATTAATTTAGAGTGTTTCTACTATAGTAGAATTTGTCTCCTTTATGATTAATGAACACTTTAAAGTACTACTATAAAATAAAAATTTAATTGTTGTGCACTGCTAATATAAAATTATTTTTCACATGTAGTAAATAATGTGTCGTCATCTCTATCTCTATCTCTATTATATACATATCGAGATTTCCACGGAACTCTCTCGTGCGTTCTTAAGAAAAATTACTTATGTGGCGATTAATTAGAGCTAAATTGAGTGTAAAAAAATTAGAGTTAAATTGCTTATGTGGCATTCAATTAAAGCATCTATTTTTTTTTATCTTCTATAACGGATTATTATAAAACAAAATTGTTGGATATATACAACTAAACTAGATCTTCTCTTTTTCTTTTTTTTTATCGAGTTTTTTTTCATTCAATTAGAACTTCTCTCACATTTTCTTATTGTAGAAACTTTAATATTATATATTTTTTATATAAACTCTATTTTGTTTTTAGGATCTTCGTTATTATTATTTTATTTTTTTAGAAACTCTTTCTTTTTGCGAGGATTGATATTTTTTTATTTTAGAAACTATAATATTCTATTTTAATATTATTGCGTAGGTAAAATTCAATTAAAGCTTTTCTATTTTTTTTGTAGAAATTCAAATATTTTATTTTAATTATTAATATATATATTATAGTTTTAATGACGACAAAATTATTTAATCCATGGTTAAGTATTATATACTTAATATATAAAAACTAAGTAAACATTTCGATTTTGGATTTCTATAACAAAAAAACAAAGTGAACACTTCGACTAAAATTTTATTGGATATATATCTATTATCCAATCATTCAATTAAATATTATATTTCTATGTTGATTTGTTTTAAAATAAATTTAAATCATATTCCATATTTTTTTATGGGATCACTCATTTGACTATTAAAATTATACCTTTACTATTAAAATAGGAAACATCTCTAAATTTTATCTAGCACGATGAAAAGTGATTCCCACGATAAAAAGTGTTCGTAGATGATAGTGAGAACTAAGTGCGACAATTTTTTATTTATTTTTTTTAACAAGAGTGCGAGAACTTTATTGATAATCTTAAAAATTAATAAAGAATTTACAGCTACTTTTTGTTCATGGAGCAACCATAGAGTCCTGTAATAGACACATAAGACGGCTAGAATGAGAGAGAGAGAGAGTCTCAGTGGCATAGAATGAAAAATGGGTAGCATTCCTCACCCCATTATTAAAAAAATACATTGAATAATGAAAATTTGAATTTCAATCGCAGATCCATACTTTTATATTTTATAATGGGGATCACTTATTTAAAATTTTATCTAGCACGATAAAAATGATTCCCAAGATGAAAAGTTAATGTATGTGATAGTGAGAATCGAGTATGAGAATTTTATTAATATTCATTAGAAAATATTATATATATATATATATATATATATATATATATATATATATATATATATATATATATATATATATATAGAGAGAGAGAGAGAGAGAAAATCTCTAAATGGGAAACGGGAAACACTTCCCACTCTACTATTAAAAATAGACGTTGACTAATTAAAATTTGAATTCTGAGTACGAGAGTTTTTCCTTATTTTGTGTTCGTCGCACTTTCACTATATTACATCCAACTGAAAAAATCTATGGGAAATGAAATCTAAAATAAATTAATATAATTTTAATTTTTTATAATCACTGGATTTTTTTTTTATAATTTCAATTTTAAACTTTCCATAAACAGTCGCTCAAACCTTTTTCGGGATGCTAATTTAGCAATGTAAGTGGAGATTCAAACATAGATTTTTTCATTTGACGCTCACACGTGAAAATTGCTTCATTGTGGTACAATGATAAAAAAAAAAGGTTGAGAATAGGAACATGGTCAAAGTATCTTAATATTCATTTAAAATTTTGTTGATGGGACATGAAAAAGAGGGAGTCAGATAGAATCTCATAGTGTTGTTGAACGGGAATGAAGGAGTATTTTTCACCACACTATGCACATGTAACATCCTTAAACATATATCGTATTTTCATACTTAAGTAAATTATACAAAATCAATCTCATAAATAATCGAAAGAAAAATATTGACAACATTCAAAATAATATAAAATGAAAAATGACATATATAGACAACCTTCCAAAGAAAAAAAAAAAAAAGAACATAAGCAAATAAATATTATTAAAAAATGAAATATATTCTGATCGAGAGATGTAGAAATAATGAGAGAGAGATAGAATCTCTCACGGATATAAAATGAGAAACGTAGAACACTTTTAACCCGACTATTAAAAATGCATCTAGACCAATTAAATTTTCATTTGATAATGAAGTTTATAATCATTTTATATTTAAAAGATCATTATATAGTCACATATATGAAAATGAGAGAAATAATCTATCTCTTAATAGTGTAAAACGGGAAGCGAAATAATATTCGTCATCTCGCTCTATCTTATAACATTGTTAAACATATATCATGCAAAATATATCTCAATTTTATCTTAGCATTTTTAATTAAATATTACACAAATAATATATTAAAATAAACACATAAATAATATTTAAAAAGAAAGTTATCTCGTGCACGGCACGAGCTAATATACTAGTATCATTTAATGATTGAGATACATCATATGTTTTAAATTCAATAATCCAAAATTCGGATAATTAAATAAAAGGTTTGCTAAACGGTGCCCCCGGAGCACTCTTTAAGGATTTCATTTAAGGAAATAATTCTTTTTAAAAAATGAAAATTTCAATTCCCGATGCGTTGACTTCACACATTTTCATAATCCTTTTAATAAAACCTTACTATTTAAAGGCTTAAAGAGTGCCCGGGGCACTATTTAGAATAAAAATCTGATAAAAAATTGCTATTAATTTTTTTTTTTTACGGTAACTTATTTTCTTTTCATCGCTTTAAAATTTACATCCAAAAAAACAGGAAATAGAAAAAATTAATTGATTTAAATCTATGGATGATAGCTTTCCATCAAAGAAAGGAAAATTTCCATCAAAAAACAATCTTTCGCTCAGATTGGAAAAACCCCTCCTCTTGAAAACACTACTAACAATTATTATTAGTAGGAAAATCTGAACTGATTTTGCATCATGCAGGGTCGGGTCTAATCGCATCACATGATTCTCTGCTTTAAAAGCAGAAGATACCCAAAAAAGCTTTACCTGCTACTACTAGTCTTCATTTCATCATCACAAATCACATTTTGCTTATATACATTACATTTTTCATTTACTTGTTTGCTACTACTGATAAATAACATTCAAACAAAAATTCCATTCATTCATTCTTGCATGCATGGATTCCATGTCTTTGTTGAAAGACGGTATAGAAATTGTTGAATGTGATCATGTTCAAGTTATTCCAGCTACAGAGAAAAAGAAACGCGGAAGAAAGAGTAATGCTGAGAAGAAGGAAGCGTTAAGGAAAATGTTAGAGAACGATGATGATGATGATGATGACGTGGCAGTGGCACCTTCTGGAAGAAAGAAACGCGGTAGAAAGAAAAAAACAGACATTGAAGTTGAAACAAGCGAATGTGTTGTTGTTGATGTCGGAAAGAGTAATGTGGTAGAAAAGGAAGTGAAAAAGAAGAAGGATAATCGTGGTAGAAAAAGAAAGATTATTCTTGATGATGATGATGATGTTGTTCTGTCGAAGTATATGCTTGAATATCTTCTTCCATATTTAAGACAAATGGATCTACAACAAATGGAAGAGAAGGATATAGAAGCTAACATAAAAGGTTTATGTTTCCTCTAACATTCTCTATCCTCTTGTTAATATGATTTTGTTTGCATATGCTTCAAAGTCTTGACTATTTTAGAATTAATTATATGCATATATACTTTTTTTATTTCTTTTGATTACTTACATAATTGATTGAATCTTGCTTTGTACTATTGTTATTGCATGTTCTTTTTTATTTGTGCGTGTTAAGTTGTTTTTCATCCTCATACATTCATGCGCCAGTAGGATAGCCTAGTTTCATATATCTAAAGAAGATCGATAATCCGGAAGACATGTTCACCAAGTTACTTTCTAGATCAAGGTTCTAGGATTACTTGGACTTGAGAGAAAATAGAGTGTGCAAGGCTTGTGTTTTTGTTATTGTTCATCTTGAACATAGAAAGGGTTAAGAACCAGTTCTTTAATAGTTATGACTGCAGCTTTTTTTGTTTAAATCTCTCCATAATCGCATTTCTACTGCTACATGCATTTCTATTTTATGCGTTATCGCTGTCTCTGCATAATTGCATTGCTGCTGCTTTTCTGTTTATGCACGTTTCTGCATTCCGCTGTGTTTTTCCATTACTGCATTTATATGATGTTGCTGTGCTTATGCGAGTTTTCTAGTTTGCTGCATTGCCACTGCATTCGGGGTTTTTACCGCTCTGTGTTCTGTTATGCACTGCATTTATGTTTTGTGCTTCTGCTTTTTGCAAATTCTGTTTTGTGGTTATGGTTTTTTCGCATATCTGCTGTGTTTCTGGCTGTTTGGTTGTTTCACTTGTGAATGAAAAATTGTTACAGGGCTCTCTCTCTCTGAGATAAACATTAAAGTGGCAGATTGCTCTAAAGATGAGACCGCTTACTGGTAAGGACTTATTTTGCATACTTTTGCTTTCGTAGTTATTATTCTAATGCTATATTATCGCTCACTTAACATTTTTTGCAGTGACAACTGCCAAACGTCGATATTTGACTACCACAGAAGCTGTACAAAATGCTCATTCGACCTTTGTCTCCAATGTTGTTGGGAGCTTCGACGTGGGAAGCTTCTAGGCGGTGCAGATCCAATTGTGTTTGAGTTTATCAACCGAGGGAGAGATTATCTGCATGGTGGAAATGAAGAGAGAATAATCGGAGAAAATGAATCTCATGCTCCCATCTCACCTCGTGAATGGTCAAAATGTGGGTGGCATGCAGAAAGCAATGGCAGCATTGCCTGTCCGAAAGCCAATAATGAATGTGATCATGGTTTCCTTGAGCTTAAAAGCATGCTTCCGCAAAATTGCATCTCTGAGTTAGTATGTAAAGCAACACAACTGAAAGAAACAATTAAACTTAAAGATGCCGAGGAAACTTTTGATAATAGCTGCTCTTGTTTGAAGCCTATTAGGAAATATGCGGATGATATACCCGATAACACAAGGAAGGCAGCTTTTCGTGAACATTCTGATGACAATTTTTTATACTGTCCTAGGTCTGTAGATCTACATAATCATGAGAAGGATTTAAGACATTTTCAATGGCACTGGAGAAAAGGGGAGCCTGTAATTGTCAGCAATGTTCTTGAATCATGTACATCTGGTTTAAACTGGGAACCACTTGTCATGTGGCGTGCATTTCATCAGATAAGTGATACCGATCAGAATTCATTTTTGGATGTGAAGGCAATAGATTGCTTAGATTCGTGTCAGGTTTGTTCAATTTCTAAATCTTGACCATGGATTTTGTTTGGTTTCTTAATTGTGAGCTTCTCAAATGATTGCTTAGTTTTACTAAATTTTTCTTATTTCTCATGTCTATCTGTGGCTGGTGGTAATTTCTGAATTTTTATTTGAGTTGTTGATTCAATGCAGAAAAATTTTAAAGCACATCATTTCTTTACTGGGTACACAAATGGTCGTAAGGATCAGTTTGATTGGCCTCAAGTATTGAAATTGAAAGATTGGTCTCTTAATTTATCTGAGGAACAATTGCCTCATCATTGTGCCGAGTTCATATCTTCCTTGCCGTATAAAGAATATACAGATCCTTTCAAAGGCGCCTTTAACCTTGCTGTGAAGCTTCCTGATAATGTTCACATGAGACCATATACTGCTTATGGATTTGCTCAGGAGCTCGGACGGGGTGATTCTGTGACTAAGCTCCATTGTGATATGTCTGATGTTGTAAGTTTCAATTCCGTGTCTTTCCTAGATCGTTTATTCAAGAATGTATTACGGAACTTTTCGGTGCTTATATTGATTAATATTTTTTATTTGAGTATCATATTGAAAGTTGCATAATTTGTACGATGTATATGATACCTTTGTAGCCATTGCATTATGAGCTGATATTTATGCGGTTTCAAGTACATGTCTTAATCTTTTGGTCATTATTCTGTCTTGGAAAACACTCGTTTGAATATATATACGATGGATTTTTAGGTAAATGTGTTGACTCATATTTCTGAAGTGGAATTGGAAACTGTGAGCATTACTGCAATAAAGAAATTGAAACAAAAACACCTTGAGCAAGACAAAAGGGAGCTACATGGTGATAATCAGGATGGAGATACAAATGTTGACATGCTTGATGATTCATCTTCGTCCATAACTGCTTCAAACGAGCAAAATAGTCTAGATGGTGCTCTCTGGGATATTTTTCGGAGAGAGGATGAACCTAAATTGAAGGAATATCTGAACAAGCATTTCAGAGAATTCAGGCATGTTCATTGCTCTCCTTTAGAGCAGGTAAAGTCAATAACGTGCATAAGTTATCTCAATCATCTATTTACATTTTCCTTCATTTTCTCAGCTAGTGATCACTAACATATGGTAGGTTCTGATTTTTTTCATTATTATGAAATTTATGTCCCAAAAGATGGGGCTGGGAGAAGGATAAAGCTGGAATATGTAATATTTGTGAATAGTTAATTTTGAATATGTATCATCATGAGTATATAATTATGTTGATGCAAATAGCAGTATTTAAACATATGATATGCAGGGAAATGCATTACGGATGTAATTACCTGTCCAAAAGGTTTTCGATTGATGAGATGTTCTTTATATCTTTCGTTTTACTATTACAAAGTTTACTTGGCAGTAGATAGGGCTGCCGTATGTAGATGACTCGGGAGTTTGGTGACCGTTCACTCATTATATATGTATTTTCTTGAATGACATATCTTTTGGTAATGTAGGTAATGCACTCTATCCATGATCAGACCTTTTATCTCACTATCGAGCATAAGAAGAGGCTTAAGGAGGAGTATGGTTAGTATTTCTAACTTTTCATATGTTTGGTTTGTGGAGTGTTGATCAACAGACTTGTTCCATTTTGTTAACAATTCAATATTGACTTGTAGGAATTGAGCCTTGGACTTTTGTTCAGAAGCTAGGAGATGCTGTTTTCATTCCCGCTGGGTGTCCCCACCAAGTCCGAAATCTGAAGGTAAAATTTACGGTGGATTTGTTTTATCTTTGATGAAGGTGTAAATTTTCATTCTATGGCTAAAAGAAAAGGAGAATAAATATAATTATGGTTAAATATTATTGATAATGATTTGACAACTAACTATTTTGAAATTTTGAGACCGTCATTATCGTTATATACTTCCATATTCCCATTTAACACATTCCTCTGGGAGGCGGTTGGGAAAATGGGTTCCCATGAAGGTGGACGTAGAATTTGGGTTACACCTAATTCATTCATAAAACTGGCTTATAAGTAAGAGATGCCTACCACATAAAATACTTCAAGCCATATTATGTTAGACATCTAGGTCGTGACTCGAGTAGCATTAAGTTAATGCTTTGAGTTGCATTTTTATTATACAATAACTGCATGATGAACCTACACCATCTTACATATTACACTGGCCATTTACAACCAGCTCACTTTTTTGTCTTGATTGTTTTTCTTTCTAGCTAATGCTTGTTAATGATATTCATCATTGTTTTGCAGTCATGCACCAAGGTTGCACTTGATTTTGTCTCTCCTGAAAATGTTGGTGTGTGTATCCGTTTGACGGAGGAAATCCGCAAACTTCCGGTAAATCACAGTTCTGCAGAGGACAAATTGGAGGTATGCCAGGCCACTTTTCTGAATTTGATTCTTCTGTTTATACGCTTATCCAATATTTTGAATGTTTCTTTGAAAAGTCATTAACAGCTCTTGTAAATTAAGAGTATTGGTTTTAGATTTTAGATTTATTTATCTAGTGGGTTCTAATATTAACTGTTTCTACTTGTTGAATGTTCGATAGTTTTGATTGGCAGTATCTATGTTACCGTTGCGTACCATCATGTCATATCAATAGATTTTTATTGGTATTGCGTGTACTTTATTATGCTTTTTTGGTAACAGGTGAAGAAAATGATTATACATGCTATGCTTGATATCGTCGAAAAGTTGGACAAAGAAAGGTTAGTTGGTGATTGCAAACATTTCGTAATATTTTTTGACTTTCGTTAAGCTCATTATTTGCTTGCGCATATCATGAAGTTGATAACTGTCATTCAATTTACAGGTTTTAGGAAACCAAGGTTTTGTTGTGAATGTAAATTTCTTAGAGCATAATATTATCGGAGGGAGCTACAGCAGAGTTTGGAACTCTTGTCAGTTTGGCAACCACTAATTGAGTAACAATTGGTGGTATTAGTAAACCACGTTTCCAATTGCAGCACCGTAGCATTACTGATCATGTGTCAATATTTTATTGTTTTATGACTTTGTAACTTTATACCATTACACTAATGCTTCTATAACTTTTCAATAACTTAGATTTAAAATAATATATTATATGGTTAGTGGGACCTATTTTAAATTTGTTGATGAGTGGTATGAATATTTAAAAATGTAGTTGAATTGCTTAAATATATAAAAAGTATAAAATATTATAAAAAATTGTGTAGGGTCCATTTAAACCATTAAGTTGGGTGGTATGGATGTGTATGCTCTTAGTTGCTTACTAGTAAGTTTTGCTGATCTTCAGTTCTTTGTATGGCAACCGTAGGAAAGTATCCTTATTTTGTTCTATCTGGCACACCTTAAGAAATGCATGTGTCGAAAAACATAATACTTTTACGAAACTAATTTTATTAACTATTGGTATGTTTTTCACCATGAAATATAATGCTTTGAGAATCTATCAAAAAACCTGCTCATGCCAAAATTAAACTTCATTATTTTATCGCATAGAAATTTTTATAAGGAGCGTCCCACTGAGTTACCCTATCGGTTCACGTGCAATAGGTTAGATGTTTTACGATACAAGTGGGACTTGCAAGCATGACTATTGCAAAGGGAAAAAGTGTGCTGGTAAGTGTAATCTAAATCAATTCTCATGTTTATTTATTTGTTTCTGTTAATATTTTCTGGTTTTATTTACATTTATATTTTTATTTATGCAGCATTTTCCAAAATTTGTCAGCAATGGATGTTCACTTCGTCGAGGTCAACAAATTCATATATTTGTGATAACACTAAAGAAACAACCTGCTGTGATGTTATGAAGAATGACAGAAAACCACCTACATACCATATAGGCGGTGAATGGTATGCGTTTGTTAGAAAGCTGAAACTGAAAACAACCGATAAGATTGTGTTTACTCTCGACAATCCTCCACGTGTGTTGAATGTCAGGGCAGTGAGACGTACCTGAAGTTGAGAGAAGAAACTACTTTGATCATGAACAATTCGGTTTTATTGCAGTATTTTTATTTGTTATTGGCATGTACTCTTTTAACAATTAACAATTTAGTCTTTTTTAGTAGTTTGACAAACATCTTAGTTTCTTGAACAATTAGTTGTTTATTTTGATCTTGCTCTGCTTTTGTCACTGGTTTAGCATTGAATGTATTGTTGTGTTGTGTCCCGTAATTCCAGTTAATTTAATTCATGTTATGCTTTTGCGTACCACGGACCATGTATCATGGCTCGTACCACGTACCGAAATGAATTGCATACCAAACCAACTATGTATATCCTCTACGTACCGAATACTTTGAGGGTTGTGTACCACATAACAAAACCCATATCGTAGCACGTATTGAAATGAATTGTGAATTAGGCAACTATGCTGCAAATTTTTTATTTAAATTTGTTCAATTTTTTTGTTAAAAGTAATACTACAAAATTTTTTAAAAGTAAAATATGTTTTACATTCACCTTTGCTTTTAACTAAAAATATTAAAGAGATAATCAAAAGAGTATATTATAATAACAAAATTATCCTTACAATCAACCTTAAATTTAGGTGAACCTAGGAATTTTAGAATCAAAACCCAAAAACAACACCGCCTCCCTCAAAACCTGCATCCTCTTCTGACCAATCCGATTCTCACCGAACACAAATCGAACAAGAAAATGAAGAAAGGAAAACCTATCAAGAAGGAAAACTTTTCTAAGAAACCGATTAAGGAAGAGCCACTGTCACTGTCTGTTGTTGATAAGGAACCTGCAAAAGATGAATTTGCAAATGGGGGAAGTAGTTTTACCGAAATGATTGGTTTTGATGAAATGGGTATGAATGTGTTGAAGACAGGGATGGAGTTGCTCGGGGAATCAGATAGGCAAGAGTTAGATAGAAGATGGAAGAAGTTGAAAGCTCAAGAGGCAAAACTGAATTTGCAGCGTGCTAAGTTAGTTGAAGAGCAAGTTGACTTAATTTTAAAGGGATTGCAAGGATCTTCTTAGATTTGTATGCGGTAAATCTAGTACTCTAAGTTAGTCAATTTTGACATAACAACTATTGTGCATGATGTTTTGATTAGATTATTTTATTCAAGACATGTAATGCACAAATTTTGAATGTTGTTTGTTATGATGTTTTGATGATTGTGATTTTGTTGTAGTATGTTTGGAAAAGATTGAAAGTCCTAAAACAATGGCTTAAAATATGCACTTGGTTGATGGTTGAAATTTTATTATTTGTGTTCTCTCAACTATTATGATGAATGATGCTCATTATGTATCTAGGGATTTTGTATTGAAGTTTTGTTTGATATGGTTAGGTTGTTATTTTTGCTAGTAAATTTGATACGTACTTAAGATTGTTGATTTTTTGTTAGCTATGAAGCACAAACACAGACACCAAACATGACACTGATAGATAGTAATTTGAAAATATGAGACAATTCAATGTAATTATTATTATAAGTGTCGGTATCATGTCAGTGTCCGACACTGGGATACGCCTAATCCGAGGAGTGCCTGTGGTTTATAGTTGTTAGTTACCTAAAGTCAACTTTTCCAGGGATTATGGCACTTGTGTAAGCAATTATGTTAGGCAATGTTTGCTTTGACTATGAAACCAGGATTGACAACATTTCACTTATCTGCATAGAGTAATTCCTCGTCGCAAAAAGTTCCTCCAGCATAAAGTTCTTTTGGCCGTGTTTATACTTGTTTAAATCTGTTTCTCTGGACTGGATTACTTGATTGTTTGGTTGCTTAATCTTTAATTGTTTACATAGTAGGAGCATAATGTTATAATCTGCAAATGTGTTATTTTTGTATTATCGGGTATATATAAAAGAGTTTGAGGATTTTAATTATTCTGTGCTAATTTTATTATTGTTGGTTTTGGTGGTGGCATCCTTAATCTATTTTAGGTACTGTATGTAGGGTTTGAGCTTTGGATTGTGATAACTAGGCTTCTTGTTCAATGTTTTGTGGCATCCTGCGGTTTTGTGCTGGTTTACTCGTGTAAAGTAACATTTGCGATTTTCCATATTTGCTCAATTGTTTTAGTGATCAACCGATAATATCTATTTACTTTTCTTTCTTCACCATGATCCTATCAAAGTCAGAGATGGATTTAGTGTCAATATGTCTATGTCGTGTCAGAGGTCCTTGTCGGAGTCACATTCAATGAGACCACATACAATCTAATAGAGGTCAGGGGCGTCTCACCCCTGTCGAGGAGGAGACTGTTAATCTGCAGACCGCACAAGTGATGTTAACGAGTAATTCTTATATAGGCACAACCCTAAATAATATTTCTTTAGGCACACTCACATAATTGAGAAAATTTAAATATAAAAAAATTTAGTCACATCATTTAACATCACTTCATCATCTTTTCAATTATTTTATTCAAACTTTTGTGTGTGTGCCTAACATGTAACATTTAGGTTTGTGCCTAAGTAAGTGTTACTCGATGTTAACTCATGCTAACTAGAATCAGTTAGTTCTGAAATAATTCCATTAACACCTTTTAACCTTTATCCCTTCTGTCATATTTACCTCTTAAAACTTCACACCAAAGGGGTCTATATCAACTACATTTCAATATTTCATCCTCCAACCAAACTTCAAGAGACAAACTTTCATAGCATTCACTCTTCTAAGACTCCTAGGCTTAGTAACACTTTCCCAATTTAAAACATGAACCTTTCCTACCCATATCAGACTCCTATGCCGGTTCAGCATAGCATAGTATACGTGAAGGTGAATTTATCAGAGCTAGCAGGCATGTGTGGTCCAGTGATGTACGTTCTAAATAGATTGGCCACGAGAGATGCTCTTGTACAAAGAGGACTGATGGATCAAACGCAAGACAGCTGCTGCATTTTTGCTTCAAGGACCGCTTAAAAAAATTGGTTTATCGTCAGTTTTTGCAATTCGGTGCGTTGGTTTGAAAGAAAGACTAATAAGATACATAATTTTGCAATGCTGTGGTTTGGTGTTGAGTTGAGTCATATCAATCGAGTCTCGTGGAGTTGGTTATAAGCATACAAAGCTGGGAGGATCAATTATAGTGTTACGGAATGGTGTAATAACCCGCTAACATATAAAGTATTATTCTTAGCTTGCAAAGGGCAGAATAGACAGTTCTGATTTTTGAGGTGTGACAGGCTGGTTTTAAAGGTTTAATAATATCTTGGCAAAGATTAGGCAAGGAAAGTTCATTCATGTTTCATATATGTGAAGGGCATAGCACCAGGTACAAGTTTGAGATGCTGTTTGGGACTGTAAGCATGCTGAAGAAGAAAATGTTGATTATCAGGTATTACAATCAGGTTGGCAGGATCTGGTGTGCATGATTGTGGAACATGTAATGTATAGAGGAAGTGTCCAGATGAAGTAAGGGATAAGTTATTGAATGAAATTTGGCTAAGATGTAATATTTCAAATTTGGCTTAGAATTACTTTGATTAAGTCAGTAGTTCAAAATCGACATCATGAATATTGTGTGGATTTTTAAAGCCATTGTTGCTTATATTCGTAGGTGGTAAAATACACTACAAAAAAAATAAAAAATATTACGGGGGTAATCTTAAAAGAAGATTACAGGGGTAAAACAAAATTCGCCTATTTTGCAGAGAGGTAAAGACCTATTAATCTTTTTTTTTTTTGAATGGCAATTTGTTGCTTATATCATTGTAACTAATAATGTAATGTCTTCAAATTATTATGAAAAACAAGTAAAATCTACATCAAGAATATTGTGCAGATTTTCAAAGCTATTGTTGCTTATGCCTTATGCCTTATATCATACACTAGCATTCTTATAATTACATGATTTATCTACCCTGCATGCATGTAACCGGTTCAAATTCATAATTCCTTATGCTCATAGGTTGAAGAATTTGAAAGAGCATGAAGAACACAGACCATCATCCATAGTGTTGACATTAGAGCAGCATTATCGGTGGTGGTATTGCAATTTTAAGGCACCATGTGTCAGAAAAATATATTATTTAATTCACTTGTTGTGGTGTTAGAAATGGAACCGGTGCTTTCTGTGGCACCGTAGCATTTGACAAAAGTTCCAATTATTTATTCTATAAAATATAAAGCCAGTGTATATTGTGAGACAAATGGGACCCAATTTAGAGTTTTAGATGAGTGGCATGGATATTTAGAAAAAAATTGTTGAGTTGCTTAAATAATTGAAAAGTATAAAATAATATAATATATTGAGTAGGGTTCATTTATACCACCAAATTTGGTGATATGGATGTAGATGCTCTTAATGATTCAGAGCTATGGCCTCATGTTTTAATTAAAGTTTTCATTGACATTATGGTTATTGAAGTTAGAAAAGGAAATATGCCAAATGGTATGTTTCATGTTAAAACATGCACCTCAATGGCTACTAGGTTGAAATTCCACAACTAATCTGTATCATTTAAAGCGAGATAAAGGCAAATATGCATAGGTTGCCATGTGTGTTCTATTCACTCATCATGCAAAACATAGGTTTGTGTGGAATTCAAAAACAAACTTTGTCCACCGCAAATGAAGAGGTGGAGAAATTAATTTTCAGATATGGTTTAATGTTGTGTTTTTTTTTTGGGTACAAGGTTTAATGTTTTGTTAGTAGATACGGAGTACATTATATATATGCATTGTTAAGACTTAAGAATGAGTATTGACCCTGTTTTTCATTTTTAAAGAGTTAGCTGGCATGTGTACTTTTTTTATTGTTCCGCCACCGTGTCTAATGACCAATTTATCTTTACAATGTTATAACTATTTTACATTCAAAATGTGTCTTTATTTTATATAAATTCATATTAAACGTATATAAATTCATATTATATTTGAGAAATGTTATTTTTATTTTTATTTTGACAAGATTGAGAAATGTTATATTTGAAAAATATTAAAAATGTCACAATTTTATCTATTAAAATTTAAACCGAATTTCTTTTTAAAAAATATGTAATTCTTTTTAGGATGAAAACATATGATATTTTTTTTATAATAATAAAAATTAAAATGTGTTATTTTATAAGAGTCTTATTAAAGAGTGTCCTGTGCACTTTTTATTTAAAAATTCTAATTAAACAAACTATTTATTTAAAAAGTGAAATATTTTATTTTTCAATGTATCGATTTTACATATTTTTCTAAATTTTTTAAATAAACTTACTATTTAAAGTTTAAGATACTCATTCATTACCATTTTTCATTTCATAAAGACAAAAATTGTATTTAACCTTAAAATAAAATCAATTAATAAAAGTTCTAGAACTTCAATTTTAAATTGAATAGTTGTGTCATGTAGTTACTTTTTGTGTGAGAATGGATTCGCTCAATTTAAATTTTCTCAATTTTTCTAAATTGTTACACATTCACCATTCAATTCATTCTTATATATTTTTATAATTTTACTTCTCATTTTCTCTCTCATGTTTAATGATGGATGTGTAACTATTGAGAAAATTTAAATTGAGATAATCCACTCTGCTTCTTGTGCAATCCAAATCTACTTTATGTTTAAATAATAGGAACATTTTCTTTATACTCTCTTTGGTTTTTTCATATAAGTAAAGGGTTTTGCTAATGCATTCGGTAAACTAGTTAAAGAATTCAAATAAAAGTTAATTTTCTATACAATAATGATATTTTGACATACAAAATATCGACAACTTTAGACAACTACAATAAAATATTATTAAGGCAACTTTATGCTATAGCCCCCACCAATATAATTCAAAAAAATCTATGGTCTATCAGAAAGAACTGTATTGATACATTCTAAATCTAGTAAACCCAATAGTATAAAAATTGGTAACTAATTTGTAGCAAATAAATTAAGTATGAATTGGATTAGGAATTCAAATAAAAAATTAATTTATGGAACAATTAGTTTTACTCCAAATCTAGCTAAGCTAAGTCTGTATAAATTACAGATTAGATGGTTTAGAGACACAGAATTATTCTTTAAAAATATCGATATACAATTATCCAAACAATATGGTCAAATAGTTAAATTACTTCAGAAAAACCTTAAGCTTATGGCAAGATGACTGAAGGTAGTATCTCAAACATTTTACAGAAAGTTTTAGATAACTTTTCTGATCTCCAATATAGGACAGAAAAACTAACATCTTATTTAGAAAACTTACAGTTTGAAGAAAGTAAGTATAGATCTCATGAAACATGGAGATTTCATGAAGAAAAATTCGTCTGTTATGAAGAAGATGAATCGCATAAATATCCTCACATTTTCCATACGGCAAACCCGCAACTCAATAATATAACTTGTATGTTGGCTTACATAATAAAAAATTGTTGTTATCAAAAATTTCACCAAAGAATGGATGAAATCCAAGAAGAACAGGAAAAAATATATAGAAAAAATCTGTATCAAACTAGAAGATTTGTCAAAACTCTTAGAAAATAAAGAAGAATATTTAGCTCTAGATGAGTTGTCTCGATTTCTTAAGAGAGGGGAAGATAAGGATAAGGGAAAACAAAAAGAAATCTTAGAAATATCACAAACTCAAGAAAATTTTTCTGAACTCAAAGAAACATTTGATTCCACACAATTAAGAATTAAACTACCATCTAATTTCTTTTAAATATGGACGATACAGAAGAAGCCCTTAATAGGCAATTAGAAAATCTAGAAAGACTTATGGTCTCTTTAGATATATCAGGAAAGAGTCAAGTAGTTGACGAAGAACCGAAAGAGAAGAACCAAATCATTTATGATTTTAGCTCTGAAGAAGAAGAAGAGGAAGAAAATGAAAATCCTCATTTCGTAAAAATTGAACCAGCAGAAACATCAGGAACAAAAAGGCCTGCAGAATTCGAAAGAGAATTTACCAAACAAAAATTCCAGAAAGTACCTCATTATTATGTACCCTCACAAAATCCATTTCAAGGACAAGGAATTTTAGATATAGACTGTAGCGTTGATGCATCAAAAGATCTTAGGGATTGATATAATACAAATAGTGTGTTAATCCAGTTGAATGAAGATCTTAGAAATCTAGGAGCAGTTGATGTTTTTAACTACCTACAATATAAGACTAGAGGAAATGCTTACAAATACATTTTTACCTTACCACCAGAGGTTATGAGAACAATACCCCTAACAGGAACCTTAGTAGTAGACTGGGTCTATAGTTTACTTGTAAAAGAATTCAAAGGATGGAAAGACTCCGTTCAATCAAAAATAGCATTCTCTGACCAAAACCTTTGGAAAATCACCAACCTAAAAATCTGCAATATGTGCTATATAGATAATTTCATTTATGAGTTTCAGGACTATTACTACAATATAGATAATAGTACTAGAATCTCTAGAAATTTGATAGAATTATTCTATGACAAGTTACCAGAAAAAGTATCAGCTCAAGTTAAGACATTTTTTACTTCAGCATTAGCAGAAGGAAAATTAGATGATAATTTAGGAGGAAGAATAACTTCCCTAAAAATTTGGCTTCAAGAAATGTGTAGTCAAAAGATAGCTAAAAGAGAAGCTCAAATATCCCTTTGTTGTAACAAACTACAAGACAAAGTAGGAAACTATGGTTGCAACTCTAGAAAGAAACCTAAAAAGATAAGATTACAAAAACCTTATAAGAGAAAGAAATTCAAGAAGGTCCCTTTTATAAAATTCAAAAAAGGAGACAAAAAATTCTTTAGGAGAAAACAACCTTACCCTAAGAAGAAAACATGCCCACAAGGCAAAAAATCATGTACATGTTGTTTATGTCATGAAGAAGGTCACTATGCAAATGAGTGTCCTAAGAAAGAAAATCCTAAGAAAAATGTCTTACATGCAATATATGCAATAGAATATGAACCTATAGAATCAGACATAGAATCCGATGAAGACATTTATGAATACTGCACAGAGACGGATTTAGATGTCGAAGAAGATACTTGGTAAAGGAAACCCAAGTGCTACATTTATTAAAATAGTACTAAAAAATAAAAACCTCTTAGCCTATGTAGACACAGGTGCAACTCTTTGTTTTGGGAAAAAATCTATCTCTAGAAATTGGGAAAGATTAACCAAACCAAAATAAATAATAGTTGCAGATAAATCAAAACATCAGATATGGTTTAATCTCAGGGATGTATCTATAGAAATTGAAGGATATAAGTTTTTTATTCCAACAATCTACCTCCATGATTCAGGATTAGACCTAATCATAGGAAATAACTTTTTAAAATTATATGAACCTTTAACTCAAAGAAGGAATACTATATCACTTCAATGGAAGGATTTAGGAAATCCTAAGAATAGCAAAATAATAACCACCAAAATAGTCACTAGAAATGAGATCTTAAACCTTATTAAGGGAAACCTTAGAGAACTAAGCAATATGGGAAGAAAGAAGTTTCCATATTAGTATAGAAGAGAGGTTAGAGGAAGTCTGTTCAGATAACCCTTTAGACAGTGTTAAAAACACTAATCATGAACTTATAGTCATTAAACTCAAAAACCCTAATGACGAGATAAATGTTCCGAATAGGATTCCATATTCTATTAGAGATGTTGAAGAATTTCAACAAGAATGTAAAGATCTACTTGATAAGGATCTTATTAGACCTTCATCAAGTCCACATTCTGCACCATCTTTTTATGTCGAAAATCACAACGAAATAAAAAGAGGTAAGAGAAGAATGGTAATTAATTATAAGAAACTTAATCTGGCAACAGTTGGAGATTCTTATAAATTACCAAGAAAATATTTTATTTTAGAAAAAATAAAAGGATGTAATTGGTTTTCTTCTTTAGATGCAAAGTCTGGTTATTATCAACTAAGACTAACTGAAGAAATAAAACCATTAACAGCTTTTCATGTCCACCTCAAAAATACTATGAATGGAATGTTTTACCTTTTGGATTGAAACAAGCACCATCAATATACCAAAGATTTATGGACAAATCCCTTGAAGGTTTAAATCATATATGTGTGGCATATATAGATGATATACTTATTTTCACAAAAGGAAGTAAGGAACAACATCTTCAAGATATAGAAACTGTTCTTCTAAGAATTAAAGAAAAAGGTATTGTAATTTCGAAAAAGAAATCAAAACTTTTACAAAAAGAAATAGAATACCTTGGTTTAATCTTAAAAGAAAATGGGGAACTGAGTTTAGCACCTCATACCCAAGAAAAAATACAAGCTTTTCCAAATGAGCTTTTTGACAGAAAACAAATTCAAAGATTTTTTTGATGTTTAAATTATATTGCTAACGAAGGATTTTTCAAAGACTTAGCAAAAGAAAGAAAACATTTGCAAAGAAAAATTTCAGAAAAAGTTCCTTGGTCTTGGACTGAAACTGATTCTGATATTGTTAAAACCATTAAAGAAAAAATTCAAGTTTTGCCTGAACTATACAATCCAACAATAAAAGATTTTTTGATTGTAGAGACAGATGCATCACAAACAACCTGGGCAGGTTGTATGAGAGCCTTACCCAATGGTAAAGCAAAACTTTCTCTAAATGAGAAGGGAAATAAAATTGAAGAATCCAAAGATCTTCAATCAAAGCAATCTGAAACTTCGAAAGAATGAACAGATACTACAAAAGGCATTGATTACAGTGCTTCTAAAATCCTGATAAAGGATATTGAAAAATTACATTTATGTAAATATATTTATTGTACATTTACAGATACAAAATCTAGATACCATATTCAGGAACTAGAAACTCTGGCGTGTGTAAAAATACTAGAAAAATGGAAGATTGACTTATTACCGTCAAGGTTTCTTCTTCGTACAGACTCTAAATATCTTACAGGATTTTGGAGATATAAAATTAAGGCTGACCATAAACAAGGCAGACTAATAAGATGACAGATGAAATTACAACAATTCGAGCCATATATTCAATACATAAAATCTGAGCAAAACAGTTTTGCAGATGCACTGACAAGAGAATGGAGCAAGCCATAAAGCTACTTCAAAACAACATCAAGTAGAAAGACGAGCAACTTGTCGCCATAGATATCAAAAGAGCAAAGATCTTTGCCGAGAGGGGGGAGATGATTACAACACTCAAAAGTTTACAAAAAATGACAACAAACGAAAATCAATCTTCAACATCAACAAAAAGCTCAAATGAAATTCTCAAGAATGAAGAAAATTGGGACTTGCTAGGACAACCTTCTGGAAAGTATGACTACTATGTAAATTATACTACCCCAGAAAGTTCAAAAATTCCTACTGAAACAATAACACCCAGTGGTTGGAATATAGATTCAAATAAAGAACAAGAAGCAGAATCTTCAGAAACAACTTCAGACAGCAAAAAGTCTTGGGCTGATAAGGTCGAAGAAGAAGATGAAGCCAGAAAAAATGGTTATTAACAACCATTCAAACAAGCGATCCCGTAGACAATGAGATGGGAAAGTTTGAAGCTTATGTCATTTTTGATGGTCCAATGAAAGAGATCTATAGAAAATGGGCAATAGCTAAACAACATATCATTGGCAAGAATGTGCGTCACAAAGGATACAAAACCATGAAAGAAGCTGAACATGCACTTTATGGAGCATACAAAGAGATTACAATAGAAAAAAACCTTCAAAAATCTCCAACAATGGAGTCAAAAAAGAAGTTGTCAACTGACAAAATTCGCCAGCTCGAATATCAAAAGAATTTCCAGATAACTGATCCAACTTATATGGAATTTAGTCTTAGATGGAAATGGCGAAACCACAATGTAGAAGAATTCACTACTGAATGCTTCTACCCAATTAGTAGAATTGGTTGCACCAAAGCAGTCGTACTACCTGGAATAAACAGTACTATATGTCTATCCTTCTTTCAAAATGGGTTGATCCATACCATATACCTGGAAGAACAAGCTGGAAAAACTTTTGGAGAACTCAAATTCTTTCCAAAGGAGTTACAAAATTTGGCACAAAAATTCAACAACTTGTTTGCCAAAGGAAAAGAAATTTTTATTCAAATTGAGTCCACATATCCATGGTACGATGAGATCACTCTGGAACTTACAACAAAACTCTTATACCTCATCAAGATTGGAATTTCAAATAAAGAATATCCAGTGGTGAACAGAGAAACAACTCAATGGCATCCTGCCATTTACCTTAAACAAATTAAACACTTTCACCAGAAGATTACTAGATTGTCCTCCCAGACAAATTACAGAGTTATTTACGAAGATTCATCAATGATTGTATATAGCGACTCTAGAAAGCCCGCGAAGGACAAAGACATCAAAGCAATCAAGAACCTTGAAGAAAAAGTTGACCAATTGAAAGGTGGTCTTGAAAAATTACCCAAGGTAATTCAAGAAGAATGCTGTCAATACTTTTTACGGAATTACAAAGGACACAAATATGAAAATTGTCCAGAAAAACTGTCGACACAAGAAGACAAGGAAGCCTCCATCACAGAGTCATGTGTCATGTAGTCGGTTAAAAGTGTACAGTGGTACCTTATCACATCTGAGTCAGATGGGGACCACTTAGTGATAAGCTTTGCAATAATGTAAATAATTGTTTGTCGTTTTTTCTTTAGTGTGTTAGTGCATGTTACTTTACTGAGTGCATGTCACTATAGTGTGTTGTCATGGAAAGGGACATCTTACCTGATATATGAGCCCTTCTTCACTATAAATAAGAGCTCTAAGCTCAGTTGTAAATTACAATTGAAAGAAATAAGAAACTATCATCTAGTTTTGTGAAGAACTATTTCTTCTGTCCTTAGAATCATTTCTAAGAAGTACCTCTTGAGGTAATACTCTGGAGGAGCTAGATCCTTGAGGTAATACTCTGGAGGGATCACCTATATCAGAAAATATAATCATCAGATTATATTCCAAGATGTCATCTTTGAAGCGAAGAAATCATTAAAATCAAAAACCCTCAAACAAACATCTTAAAGAAGATCAGATCAGGTATGAATATATCTCTATTAAACTCAAAATTTACATTTCAATATCATATTATTGGTATGATAAACGAAAAAATAGTACCAATTTTAATTGATACAGGAGCTGCATGGTCACATGTATCAAAAGAAATATGTGAAAATTTTGAAATATTATCAGAACCAAGAACTATTCTTAAATTTGATGGTTCTTTAAAAACTATGTCACGAAGTACTATTGTTCGTTTAAAACTCAGAAAATTAGAAGAATTTCAATTTAAAATACTAATTGATGAACAACCAAATAAATTTCTGTTTGGTATAGATTTCCTAGAACAATTTGAATATTCAAATACTTCTGAATATTTATTATTAGATGGTTCTAAACAACCAAGACATAAACTTCATGAAGAAACTACCAAGTCTTTTCTGAAAAATAACCAATTATGATTGAAATCTCACTTTTGGAGAATACATCTAGTTATTTTGCTGATAGCATACTAGATCATAAAATAGAAGAAGCAGATTTATCCTTAACTGCAGAAGAAAACTTTAAACGAAAGTTTAATATATTCAAGGAGATTTTCTCAAGAAAAAATATTTTGAAATTTGGAATAATGATTGGAGAAGAAGCAATTCCAATTGACTCTACCTATGGAAATATAGTCGTATCTACTATAGATAGGACACAGATTAAAAGAAGAATTCAAAACCTTTCTGAAAAAGAAAGAAATAAAATTGGTTATATTCACATATCAACCATTCAGATTTTAATTAAAAGTACATTCATGAAAGGTATTGATGCACCCCTAGAAATAATTTTAGAAGATTCTAGAATTCAAGATAGAAGGCAATCAATAATTGCACAAGGAAAATGCAATTTGAAGTATGGAAAAGTTAAGTTTGATATAAACTTACAAATGAGGTTATCTCTAAAAGATAATGATCTAGATAGATCTATAGTTTTTCACTATAAATTAGAAAACCCAAATCTTATGAAGAAAAGTAACCACCCCTTCACAATATGTTATAGAATTAATTATGCTCTAAGTAATTCACATCACAGCATAGAATTTATAGGAAAAGATACAATTCATATTGATGATTTATTTACACCTGTAATAACATTAGAATCACCTATATTTAAAAATTCAGCAAGGAATAGTTGTTCCTTAATAGAAGTTGACAAAAATCTGTTTGAAGAAACCGAAGAAAAAACATTATTTAGAAGCCAAAGTCTTAGAGTAGCACCACCCAAAAGAGATTTTGAAATCTCAGAACAAAAAGAGCTACATAAATTACAAAGCTCAGTAGCAGGACTATCTTTACAGCTCGAAAAATTGAATAAAAGAATCTAGATCTATCTATGAAGAATTATCCGCATTTTATCCAAACTCCGTCAAAACTCTGGTATCAGAGCCACAACGACATTTAGGTGATACCCCACCTTAATGGACCTAAAAAATAATATATTATATTATGGTTGTCCATTTTAGTTGTCTAAAATAGGTTGTTCAAATATTATTACTCTTTTGTATATTCATTATAAAAATAATAGATCTAAACAATAATATAAATTATATCTTAATAATATACAAATGCAAGCACATGTTAGGGAAAATTTGCTTATTTGTCCACTTCTAAACACCTTCTTGCCAAATCATCATTTTATACTATTATTTTCATGCCTTAATTAGCTTAAGTTGCCATGTTGGATGGATGACTTGGAAGAATTTTCAAAATTTTGAATTTCCCTCTCATTTTAGCTTAGTTGGGTCTTAGAATAGCAACAAGACAAAATTATTGTAATGGATCTAGCCCAATAGCTTTAAGTCCAATATTATACCAAACAAAAAAAAAACAAACTTCTCTGACCAACAAACAAAGTAGCAGCGTTGAAATATAACATATGTAGCAAAGTTGTCACTTTCATTTTCTCTGTGTTGTGCCCTTCCCAAGTTATTTCTCTGACTTCTTTCTTTCTCCATCTTCACCAACCCATTTTGGTGATAAACCAAAAGTTGCTACAAGCTTTGACCAATGCTTTCAAGATTCAAATTTCAAAAATCCCTCCAAATATTCAAAAACAATCCTTATCTTTATGACTCCTCCTCTCTTTTTCTTCCTTTGTATATACAAGGATTCGCCCTCTTCTCTGTGTTATTTTGTTTCCTCCATTTCTCTCATGACAACAACAGCAACTCACCCTCTTCCTCAACATCTCATTCTCTCGCCACCGTCTCATTATTCTCTAATTTGAAACCAAAAATGCTGACAACATTGTTTCAAGGTTACACTCTTAATTTCAGTATCTTACATTTTTGAAATCCCAAATTTTCTTCGATTGTATTTATAATCCTCTTTCTATTTCGTTTTTTTGCATTCTGGTTAACAGGTAAAATTTATATTCTGAAACCCTAACAAATGAATCGCGTAAATCAGGTCTGAGATGTCGAAGATGTTTTTCACCTTCTGAACCCTCTTATTGTTGTTTCAAATGAATTTGATTCTGTTTTTCTGTTTTCGGTTAGATACGCGGAGTAACAGCTATTTTGAATTCAACAAAAATAAATTGAAGCGGTGAAGGAACCGCCATCGACAAGGACACGCCGCTGGAACCAGTTCAAGGTATTTTTTTTAATGAAAAGATAGTTTGGTTCGTGTTAATTGTTTATTACTTACTAAAATTTTAAAACAAGCAATTTTAGTCAAATGTTGTTGTTAATCATTTATCTTAATTTCTACCTTTTATAGTAAATATATATATTAAGCCAAATTGTAGCTAATCATTTATGTTTTGGATTTTATTTTTTTATGGTCAAAGTGAGCATCTCTGCCAAAGTGTTTGAGCAAATGTTTCAATATGAAAAAAAATGATGGTTTTGTGGTCTGATTTTTGACATTGAGTATGAAGAAAGTGTGTTCAAGAAAGTTATAATTTGAAAGTGTGGTTGAGAAAATGTCTGACTTTTAGTTATAATTTGATTTTTGAGGTCTGGTTTTGCGATCAAGAAAGTGAATTTGCAAGGATTCAACACAAGTAACTACAGTCTGTAATAATATAGAACTTACAATTATACGAGTCAGGAAAGTAATATGAACTAAACTATTATATTTGCTTGCTACTCCTTTTGTTTTTCTCTTTTATAATTGTCTGTTTGCATTCTGTTCTAAGAGTTTTGTTTAGATGCATTTATATATTCCATACTTTTACTAGATAGCTGTGACCGAGATGCATTTTAAGACCTAATAACACAACAAATTCATACCTTTTTACTTTTACTTATCATACCAAACTTAGACAAGTTAGGTTCCTTTCTTGCTATCTTTTCTGCTGTCTCTGATTGTAAACCAACCAATAGGAATTTTTATTAGGTACTAGCCTTAGTATTATTGAAAGCTTATGCAAGTAATAGTCTTAAAGAAGCTCTTTTTGGACCCTTTGCATAACCTGCACTATCTGAGATAGATGAAGTTAGAACAATTTTAGTAAAATAATAAAATTTAAACCATTTTGGAGGTAATGTCCAAACTAAGAGCATGGAGCTCTAATGACTTAAACTGATGACAGTTTTGGTGAAACTTGATCACTATCATTTTGAAGAAACAGAAACAGTACTATTTAGCAATATTTTTGTATTATTTATTTATTTTCTGTAATGTGTTGCAGGAAGAGAGATTGGAGAAGGAAGCAAAGATAAAGGTAAGTGAAGAAATACCGCATTCACTAAAAAATGATTCCTCTATTCTTGGTTTAACATGACATGTCTGTTAGAGATGCAATGTAAGTAATAAGTAGATTTAATAAAACTAACAATTTTAGGCTCTGCAAATGATACCTTTATTCTCGGTTTGAAGTGACATGTTTATTAGAGATTTAATGCAATAGACTAGATTTAAAAGGACCAACAATTTTAGGCTCTGCTAACTATACTATTCTGAACTTCATGAATTTTGACATCTTATGATTGATTAGAATTAATTTTTTTCAAGGATTTTGTAAATGCTATTTAGAGTTTGAATTAGTGAATGGACATGAAAAGTTTTGAGCTATGTTCTGGAGAAACATGAGATTAATTGTTTATGTGAACTTCTCAATACTTCAGGGTTGGAGCCTTCTTTTTTGAGTTTCTTCATTTGAAGTATTGGTCTTTCATCCTTCATTATAAGTTTTGAGTTCCAATTGTTTTGTTTGCACTAATTGTGGTATTGATGCATGTCTTTGATGAATCAGTATAACTTTAGCATAATCTTATAACATTGAAGTTTGTGGTGTTTATCTTTGGCTATTAAAAACTTATCACACATGTGATTTAGGCAGTTACTTTATCTGATTATGTATCAAATTATTTAGAATATGCTTTTGCATCACATAATGGACCACATGTGATTTTTATAGCTAAAAAATTATAGGAGGGACTGATCTCTTATTTATTTATTTTTTCCTTCTTGACTGTGAATTATAAGATTACCTCAGCATTTTTTGGAATCATTAGCAAAGAAAGAAGGACCCATATGTTGAAAACAAAGAATGGCCGTGGAAGAATGAAGAGAATGTACTCACACTTTTTATTTTTAAAACTTCCTTAGATTAATCTTTTTTTGGTTTGATTAGATCCATTTTTGATGTATCATGTTTTGTGTACGAAATACTCACATAGACTTTTGCTTTGGAATTACTTACTAACAATTTTAGGGTCTGCAACTTATACATTTTTATTCTTGGTTTAATTTAACATGACATGTCTATTACATATGCAATGAAATAGACTAGATTTAAAAGAACTAACAATTTTAGACTCTGCTAACTATACTATTCTTTCGTTCTTCTCAGAAAAAGAAGAAAAAAAAAACTATACTATTCGAAACTAAAAAAAACTATACTATTCTTTCCTTCTTAAAAACATAGGGGGTTTACCAGAATATGTTGTATATAAATTTTTATTTACATATATTAGGATAATATTTTAAATCGTCTCCAAAAACACGGAGGTTTATCGAAAAGTTTTGCATATAAATCTTTGTTTGTCTTATTATTAGGATGATTTTTAAATTTGTATCCAAAAAATATGGGAAGTTTATCGGAATATGTTGCATATAAATTTTTATTTATACATTCATTAGGATAATTTTTTAATCCACCTCTAAAAACATGGGGATTATCTAACATGTTAAAATAAGCCCCCCATACAAACGGAGGCTTACCTGAATATGTTGCATATAAATTTTTATCTATACATTCATTAGGATAATTTTTGAATTCGCTCTAGAAACATGGAGGGCTTACCCCAACATATTGACTTCATATGGGTATACTAAAGTTTATAATAGACCCATTAACAATATCAAATAAATAGCCGGATTTTACGAAAGTCTGATAAATGTAATTGTGAGATTTTATGTTGGTGCCTTTGTATATAGCTGATGTTTTATTTAAATTTTTTAAATTATCTAATTATTAAGGTCAATATAAAAAGTTCAAAACTATCTATACGTCACACACCAACCAAATATTTGAGCAAATTTTTGTATTGTTTTTATGCAGTATTCATTCAATTGAGATAACTTTTTAATGCGCCTCTAAAAATACGGAGGGCTTACAGAAAAGTATTGCATATAAATCTTTATTTAATCTTTTATTTAGATAATTTTTAAATTTGTACCCAAAAAACATGGGAACTTATTGGAATTACATATAAATCTTTATTTACATATTTATGAAGATAACTTTTAAATTTGTCTTAAAAAATACGGGGGCTTAAAGAAAAGTGTTACACGTGATTTCTTATTATAACATTTTGACATGGTTTGCTTTCATAATATTTAATTATTCATTCAATTCTATCACAAATTTATATAGCATTTGCAAATTAAAAATCATGTATAAAATTATTAAAAGATGGTATTCCCCGTGCGTCGCACGGGTACTCCGACTAGTACATTACATTTTAAATAAATTTAAAAAATTAAATTTTGTTTTTTATATATAATATCGGATGAGTAAATTGCAAGGTGAAATGTGATGATGAGCATGCTTTTGTTTACCTCGCCAGTCGCTAGAGATTTGCACTGCCCTTCCATGTGTTTGTCACATGTCTGGTTTCAGAGAAAAGTACGTAGCTCAGTAACTTGTCTAGTCTAGTAGCATATCCTAGTCAATTGTTATTTGGTCATGTCTAGTAAATATCCCAAGTTATTTAACCATCAATTTTCTGTTCATCACTTTTATTATTAGAGCAATTCCATCCTAGGAAGTAGGAAGAATCCCAAATTATTATTTTTTTGACGCGGAAGAATCCCAAATTAATAATAGGAGTATTTGGATAATTTCTCTGTCCCAAAATATAAATAAAAAATAATCAACAAAAGTTAATGTATTTAATGTAAAATTTAGTCAAATATATTAGCTTTTGTAAATTTAATTTTACTTATATTTTAGGACGAAAGGAGTATATTATAGAGGAAAATTTAAAGATAAATAATTAGATTACATAATTATTATGAATAAATTTTTTTATATATCATTTTTTTAAAAAACCATGGTGCATAGAGAAAGTAATAAATAAAATATTTTTTAACTTACTTTTTAATAATTTGAGAGAATCAATGAAAACAAATCATATAAAGACCTCTTTGGCCTAGCTTATTTTTGAAATTATGCAAACATCTTATGCAATATAAATTAGGTTTTATGCTATTTTACAAGTTCAAACTAATGAAAATTGAATTTTTATAAACTATTTTATCATAAACTACCTTGAAAAACTTATAATAATACATAAAAATTACATAAATTGTTTGCATAAACTCAAAAATAAACTATGTCAAACGAACCCTAAGAAGAGTTGTATGCGGTTCCTAAAAATTTGTTACAAGTTAATTGTGCGAACCTCGTATAAATCTATTTATGTGGTTTATTTTTATCAATTAAATGTTAAATATTTCAAATTATGAAGGATAGAGAAGGTGTCACCAATCTAAAAATATATTTGGAAAAAAAAAATCAAACAAAGAAATAATTACACATTGAATTCTGAAATCTCAGTCATATGAAAATTGAAAAGACATTGAACATGTGAAAAAGAAAACAAAAGATTCTACCCATAAATTATGGTGATTGACCAACCAAATTGTTTCAACAATCATCTGCCACGAATCCATAAGCAAAATGGAACACATGCTTATCAAATTCAAATCAGAGAAAATTCACGAGGAACCATTAGTATCAAATCAAGTGGGAAAAACGGATTCCATAGTCCAAACTCCAAACACATGCAAATACAAAAAAAAAAAAATGATTTGTTTTTATCTTATTTTTTAAGATTGATTATTTATCTCCATAAATGGGCCAAGGCTACGGTACATGACCCAAATAGGTCATGTACCATACATGACGTGATTTTTATTTTTTTTTCTTTTTTGCAAGTTGTTTTGCCCTTCGAATTAAAAAGTAGTGTATGATATTATGATGCACTGTCAGTATTGTATTATTTTTCATTTTTTTTCATCAATTTTTTATTTTTTTATACGGTTATTATATTTTTTATTCCTACAAAATGAGACATTTTAAGCTTACGCTTACGCATGCATATTATGCCTCATACCGTACGCGAGTGACATCTTTTTTATTTTATGTTTTATGGTTTAGATTAAACGGAGTACATCATATTATAGTGCATTATCGGAATTAAATATCGGTTATAAACGTCAATGAAATTCTTATACGACTCAATCACTCTTATCCCACTTAAATATCAATTATAGACGTCTATGAGATTCTTAGACGACTGAATCATTATTCTCAAACTTACATATGTCATACATTAATATCTTCAACTTAAATATCGATTATAAACGTCTATGAGATTCTTAGACGACTGGATCACTATTTTCACACTTAAATATCTCGCATATTAATATCTCTCACTTAAATATAGATTATAAACGTCTATGAGATTCTTAAATGACTGAATCATTATTCTCAAACTTACATATCTCGCACATTAATATCTTCCACTTAGATATCGATTATAAACGTTTATGAGATTCTTAAACGTTGAATCACTATTTTCGCACTTAAATATCTCGCATATTAATATATCTCACTTAAATATCGGTTATAAACATCTATGATATTCATATACGACTCGATCACTCTTATCCCACTTAAATATCAACTATAAACGTCCATGAGATTCTTAGACAACTTATCACTATTCTCGAACTTGCATATCTCGCACATTAATATCTTCCACTTAAATATCGATTATAAACGTCTATGAGATTCTTAAACGTTGAATCCCTATTTTCGCACTTAAATATCTCGCATATTAATATATCTCACTTAAATATCGGTTATAAACATCTATGATATTCATATACGACTCGATCACTCTTATCCCACTTAAATGTCAACTATAAACGTCTATGAGATTCTTAGACAACTTATCACTATTCTCGAACTTGCATATCTTGCACATTAATATCTCTCACATTAATATCTCTAACTTAAATATCGGTTGTAAACGTCTATGAGATTCTTATACGACTCGATCACTCTTATCCCACTTAAATATCAAATATAAACGTCTATGAGATTCTTAGACGACTGAATCACTATTTTCGCACTTAAATATCTCGCATATTAATATCTTCCACTTAAATATCGGTTATAAACATTTTTGAGATTCTTATAGGACTTGATCACTCTTATTCTACTTAAATATCAATTATAAACGTCTATTAGATTCTTAGACGACTGAATCAATATTTTTGAACTTAAATATCTCGCACATTATTATATATCTCCCATTTAAATATCCTTTATAAACGTCTATGAGATTCTTAGACAACTGAATCACTATTTTCGCACTTAAATATCTCGCACAGTAATATTTGGGATGACACTTTGACCTATACTCAATGGGTGCCCGCAAAAAATATCCACAACAGATATGGTAAAAACTCGCATTTTGGATACAGACATGAGTATTAGTAATTACCGGCGAAATTGAACAGGTATAAATATATATACTATATATTTAAATCAATTTTTAAAAAATACAATATTATTATACTATTACACATTTTTAATAAAATGTTTATTTATAACACAATACAAATATGTTAACAGATAAATAAACTTTAGCATGATATTACTAATAGTTTTGTGTATAAATTTCATGAGTCGTCATTAAAATCTTTGATTTTTTTTAAGGGTTAATAGACTTTTACCCCTGTACAAAAACTTCGGAACATGTTTACCGAAGTTTTTCTAGAAGAATGAATTTTCATCAATAATAAATATAAATCAATGGACATGAGCTTTCACAAATAGTTTTTTTTTAAACAATAGAAGAATGAATTATCATCAATAATAAATATAAAAAAAAAGACAATATTTATCACTAATATATAAAAGGAATTGAATAAAAAATTTATACACGGGACAATTACTTTAATAAAAAAAATTAATCATACACGGGACAATTGTTTTAGCATGATAAATACTTTTTATCATTAATTATAATTTATTACACAAAAGTCATACACGAGACAATTGTTTTAATAAAAAAACTTATTAATTTAATAAATTTTAACCGAAAGAACAAAATGACGTCACATATATTTTAACAGTATTTTATGAATAAAAGTCGATACGGGTCTCAAAACTAGTAAAAACAAATAAATGGAATTATTTTTTAAAAAAAAAATAAATTTATGTGTACTTTGCAGGGGTAAAAATCTATTAATCCTTAAAAAAAATTCAAAGATTTTAATGTCGACTCATGAAATTTATACATAAAACTATCAGTAATATCATGCTAAAGTTTATTTCTCTGTCGACTCATAGATGTTCATAACTGATATTTAAGTGGGAGATATTAGTGTGAGAGATACTAATATGCGAGATATGTAAGTTTGAGAATAGTGATTCAGATGTCTAAGAATCTCATAGACGTCTATAAT
Source organism: Trifolium fragiferum (assembly GCA_954870985.1). Lineage (NCBI taxonomy): Eukaryota > Viridiplantae > Streptophyta > Magnoliopsida > Fabales > Fabaceae > Trifolium > Trifolium fragiferum. The sequence continues at coordinate 23,280,467 of OX940791.1, read as the reverse complement.
TGATATTTAAGTGAGATAAGAGTGATCGAGTCGTATAAGAATCTCATAGACGTTTATAACCAATATTTAATACCGACAGTGCACTATAATATGATGTACTCCGTTTAATATAAACCATAAAACATAAAGTCAAAAAAATGTCACTCGCGTACGGTATGAGGCATAATATGCATGCGTAAGCGTAAAATTGATATTTAATCATCTCACATTAAAAAATTATAAGTTTTGGTTAATCAACATTTTATAAAGTGGTAAACACGCGTGTAAAAAATCATTAATAAAATTTAAGAATTTAAGATTAATTAAGCAAAATTTATTTTAACAGGGTTTAAACAATTAATGTATTCAGAAAATTTTGTAGGACTAAAAATACTATTAAAATTAAGAAAGGACTAAACTTAAAAGGTCTCTATTTTGTAGGAATAAAAAATATAATAACCGTATAAAAAAAATAAAAAATTGATGAAAAAAGAAATGAAAAATAATACAATACTGACAGTGCATCATAATATCATACACCACTTTTTAATCCAAGGGGCAAAACAATTTGCAAAAAAGAAAAAAAAATAAAAATCATGTCATGTATGGTACATGACCTATTTGGGTTATGTACCGTAGCCTTGGCCCCATAAATGTGCACGAGTAGTTCGGTTAAAGATGGTTTGACGGTATGTTGGACTACTTTTCAAGACCATATAAGAGGTTTTTTGGGTGGTTTTTTTTGTCGGCTTAATGTTTCTTCCGTTACAAGTAATTTGATTTTTAGTGACCATTTTTCTGTAGCTTATAATTTGCTGTACTTATGGAATTTTGTAGGTATAGGTCAAAAAATATAGCTATATCAACGCACTTGTTTCCATATCCTATAATTTGTTGTATTTACGGAATTTGCCGTCACTATAGCCTGTTGTTACGAATTTGCAACCGTTGGTATAAAACATTTAGTTATACCTACGAAATTTTGTCGTCACTATAATCTGTAGTTACAGATTTTCACCTGTTAGTACAAAATATTTAGTTATACCTACAGTCTTTGTCGTGGGTATATACATATAATTCGTCTATACCTATGGCTACTATGCCTGTCACTAGAAACTTCTGTTGGTAATTGTCAATTTTCTTGTAGTGGTTGCATAAGGAACTTCTAGCTATTATTATAGCTATAGAAAGTGAACATGGATGCTCTCCGACCGCGCGTATTAACAACTTTAGCTGGACTCCTCCGCGATGGGGTGCTCTGAAAGTGAACATGGATGCTCACTTGAATAGTGATGGCCGTTGGCTCTCAGGGTTACTCCTTCATCGGCCGGACGGAAGCGCCGTTGGGGCTATGACGCGATCTCATGCGTGCTCTCCTGATTCAACCTTTGGAGAAGCGTGGGGGCTCAGCACTGCGCTGGAATGGGTTGCGAAGCTGGGGTTAGCAAACGTTATCATCGAGATCGATTCGCAAGTTCTAGTTCAAGCTGTCAAATCGAAGAAGAAGATTTACAGGAGCTGGGGTTTCATTGTGCAGCGATGCGTGGAATTTCTTAGGAATAACCCTGACTCTAATATCCAATGGGTTAATAGACGTAGAAACCAAGCGGCCCATGTCTTGGCTAAATGGACCGAATCCGAGCCCAACAAGGAATGGGTGCATTCTATCCCTATATGTATTCAGACTAGAGGAATTCTAATATAGGCACAAATATAAATGTATAGTGTTTAGGCACACTCACATGAGTGAAGAGAGAGAAAAAATTAAATAATTTAATTTCAAATATTTTTCAAAAAAGTAAATGATGTGATGTTTTATGTTTGTGTGCCTAAACACTATTCATTTATGTTTGTGCCCATAGAAGACTTTCTCATTCAGACTATTATCCACAAAGAAATGGCTGTTGTACCTTCTGTTTAGTTTCTAATAATATTTTCTTCTTTAAAAAAAAATAATAAGTCTATTTTGTTTAAAAAAATAAAATTTTTTATGCCTTTTTTTGACTTGACATTTTGGAGCCTAAAACTTTTGTTTGGGTTAATTGTCCCTCACCCGGTCTCTATTTTACGTGAGTTATTGTAATTGATTCGTTGGATAAACTAATCTTTTAAGGATTACAGTATTAAAAAAATTGCATGAATCTAAATCTAAATTACAAATACAAAGGTTGTTGAAATCCTCAAAATTAGAAAAGTGGATGATTAGGACATGACAATTGTGTGCAGGGATGTTCGTGGTGCGGTTTGGTTTGATTTTGAGTATAAAAATCATCCTAACTGCAAGATACAATGACATGTGGTTCGGTTTGGTTGATTGGTTTTTAAAATATCATCCAAACCAAACCAATGCGGTTAGGTTTGACTCGGTTTCCGTGGTTTATTACGATAGAAAAAATATGACAATATTACCAACATGTTACAAAATAAATATCGAAAATTTTAATTTATTTTATTGTTTACATGATATAATATGCATATACATAAATTGCACACATAAAAACTTATTTTTAATATTAATAGTAAAGTTTTGAATCGCGTGAAATTATATGTTTTGACAACTTACTATTTTATGGACTCAATTTTGGTTTGACTTGCTAAGTTTGACTAGGTAATGAGTTGATTGCTAATAGTTGATATAGTTAAATTAACTTTTACGGTTTGGTTTGGTTTGGTTTTCTAAAATGAAAACCACAAATCAAACCAAACCGTGCGGGTTAAAAAATAATAATTCGTACGGCTTAAACTAAATGTGATTTTTTGTGGTTTTCGGTTTGGACTAGTTCGATTTGCAATTTTACTTTTGAATTGGTTCGGATACGATCACTCTTAATTGTGTGGGTTAGATCTCATGGGTGGCGCACCCCTAGTACATGTTACATGGGAGACAAATAACAGAAGACAAACCTGCCGTGATTTTGATAAGGCACCGCATCAATGAATTTACCCATAATAGGGATGTTGCCTATACCTAGTGATGACACTACATTCATATATTGGACCCTGCATCTGCAATGCATGTTTCTATTCCAATTGGTCAAGTGGAATTCACTTAGATCAAACACCACCATATGCTTGCATTAATTATCCCCACAAGCTTCTCTGCACCATGTACCATCAAACATACCCTGTTTATTTCATACTCCGTCCCAATTTATTTGAGCCAGTTGACTTCAGCACGCATGTCAATGCACAACTTTAACGATTAATATTTTTAATTGTATAATAGTAAAAATTATAAAAATTTGATATTTTGAAAATACTCATCGAGATGAATCCAACGACATCTTATATGCTAATATTTATATTTATTTATTGAGAGAAAAATATGGTCAAAACAAGATACATGAATAATGCATACATTCTAAATTGCTCAAATAAATTGGGACGGAGGTAGTACGTACACTATGACCTATAATAAATTTTAAGATGGGTTTGATTTACTAAAATATATTTTTTCCGAAATTCAATCATATTATAAAAATGTTTTATGTATTTAAACTATATTATAAACTGAATACATCAAATACTTTATAAATCTACACTGTTAAAATCTGTTTTGCCACGAGTCTATTATTTATAAATTGAAATGGAGAGGATTTTGACTCTTATGGAGCGGCTCATAGATTAGTTAGACTTAGAGTGGCTATATTTAAGGGTTAAATATGTTTTTAGTCCCTACTTTTATGTGAGTTTCGACTTTTAGTCCTTACATTTTTTTAATTATATTTTTAGTCGCTACATTTTTTTAATCACATTTTTAGTCAATTTTTGATGACTAAGATGATAAAATTGGCCACATATAATAACTTAAATTGACAAGGATAACATTTGCATCGAATGACATGACATCTATGTGTCATCCTATGTGGCTGATTTCGTTATCCGAGTCACAAAAAATTGACGATAAGGACTAAAAATGAAAACGACGAAAATGTGGGGACTAAAAATATAATTAAAAAAATGTAGAGACTAAAAATCAAAACTCACATAAAAGTAAGGACTAAAAACATATTTAACCCTATATTTAATAACACAAGTAAATAAATTACACAAAATGGGATACACTAGGGTGTAATGTATAAAATGCTAAAGTAGTATAACCTTATTTGAGAATCCAGAGAGAGGTGCAATAAAGTATAACAGATAAAGGTTGTGGTTAAAGAAGGAAAGAAGAAGGGTGAGGCTAAAGTTACAGAACTCATATGGGGTCACGTGGTGGTGAGGGACATTCCACCGGCATCAAAGCGCAATACACGCATGTGTGCGTCTGCACAAACGCATCATATATTCATAATATCACTTACTACTAACTAAGCACCCCAATAATCACCCTTTGCTTTGCATACCATACCATTTGCTTCAATAAATCATTCATACGTACTTATTTATAAGCAAAATTTATTTTTTAAATTTATTGAACAAGTGATGTATCTAACCTTATTCATAAGCTAAATACATCAGTTGTTCAATAAACTTAAAACGTAAGTTTTGCTTATAAATAAAGATCGGAGAGAGTAGTTACAATCTTACTAATATGCGCACTAACATATACATACTCTTTCCTTGATTTCGTCCATGTTTATAACGTATAATCACCAATTGTTACATATATCCATTAAAAAACTCCCCCAGTCTAATAATAATTGTCAAACATTTGTAAAAAAAAAATATTCTAAAATTTTGATGTTTTAAAAATCGATCGGGTCAATGCTTACTTAATGCTACTGACTGCAATTTTATATATTTTTAAGAAAATGGAAATGTTGTAACAAAAATTGTGGTATTTTGGCAAGTCAAATATAAAGTAATACACTGATCAGAGACAAGCATTAATACGAGGTTAAGATCATATCTCCAAAGAGCGCAAAGTTTAGGAATCAAATAAATTCTATCCTTCAACCAAAACTTAGAGACATTTATACTGTTCAAATACCAATTAGTAATCAGTCAAACATAATCACGGGTTCAACAACTACTGGGTTTGGACTATGAGTAAAGCACAAAAATTTAAGTGTAACTCTACAGTTAGAGTAGCCAGGTGCCAACACCTCTCACCTCTCATTCCACTGTTATGTTATGCTGCTACTATAGCAAATATTCAGGACCTTTTGAAGTTGGAGTGGGACGTCTCCGTGAGGCATTCCATGAGGGAAGGGAATTTTGTGCCGACTTCCTAGTCAAATTAGGCTCAGCTAATGAAGCGAAACTTTCTATATGGGAGTCTCCGCCATCGGATATGCAGGGTCTTCTTTTATCTGATACTTTGAGGGTGCCGTACCTGAGAGCTTAGTTTTTTTTTTCCCTTCAGTTTGTGTTTTCTTTTAGCATATATACCAAAAAACATAATTACTAATTTTTCAATTATACTAATCTCAAATTTTTCATCGTCATTTTACAGTTATGATATTTAAGATGAATAATTTGGTAAAATCACAATTTTTTATCTCTATTTATTATATTTTATTAGTATGTGTGAAATGGTTAAATGCGACGGTTATGGTGCACAATTTATATATACATATTACTAAATTATTTTAACGGAATAACTATATGGAGAGTTTTTTTTTGACTACGGAATAACTATAGGGAGAGTTGCTCATGAAGTGACTTGATTCCTTATTATTATTTTATTTTTCTATCATGGATTCATTTTATTTTTTTTTAAACCAAATATATCCTCCGCACGCAACTGCAGAGACTAATTTCTCGAGGTAATCGAGATTCATTTAAGGGGTTGATCTCTCCCAATAAATGTTTTTCCATACGCACCGCCCAGGAATCGAACCCATGACCAAATGGTTAAATGGCTCAAACATCTACTATTTGTGTCATGGTGGATTAATCTTTATTATTAGAAAGATGCTAAATAGTACATTGATACAATATATTAAAAGAAACAAAAAGTGATATAAATACCTATAATTAATTAGTAAAAAATAAAATAATATTAATCAAAATAATATAAACATAAACATTACGAGATAAAACATCATGCATAAACATAACATGATACTCCATTATGTTTTATGAATATAAAAAGACCATCTCAATCTTATTTTTAGCAACTAAATAAATACTATTAATCATTACAAAACGAAATTTTTTAAGAATGCTAAAACATCTCAATCTTATTTTTAGTAACTAAATAAATGTAAAAATTTTGCTACAGCACATTGACCTTATAAAAAACAATGATAATGATATTCATGCTGACTCAGAAATCATTTATTTACTTTTCTTTTATAAATACTGACTCAGAAATTATTTGTAATATTAATCTGAATAATAATTAAAATGAATCAAAATATTCCATTCTTAATTTTTCTTGAAGAGAAAGAATATTGTTAGTTATTACAAGCATTTATATCTATATTCTTCTGCACGTGGTTCATTTACATCTTCACGCGCTCGTTCATCACCTTTACACCACCATTCATCATTCGGTCGTTCCTTTCATTCCACCGCGTAACCGTGCGTACTCCTATTCACTAACGTGCGCCATCAGTTACTTGTAACATTCTGTTTTCAAATAGTAACAAACTCACAATATTATTTTCTAAAAATTTAAATTACAAAATCAAGAGAGAGAGAAATTATCAAAATTCAAGATAGTGACATACAAAGCGAAAGAGAAAAAGAGAGTCTGCAAATTTTTTAGGTACTTTTTTAATTTGCAGGTTTTGGATCATCGTGTCGGGTGTGTTTCTTATTTTTCACATTTTTTTATTTTTTCCCTTATTTTTCGTTTTCTGTTTATAATTTTTTATTTTACTATATAGTTTTCTAATTTAATATTATTTTAGTCTATAGTGTCTATAAGAGATCCCAGTGGTTATTTATATAATTTTTATATAAAATAAGAAATTGGAACGTATATTTGTGTATATATATGTATATATATATATATATATATATATATACACACACACACACTGTTGCTTTGTAACAACAACACTTTCACAAAGAGACTCTTCATTTCAGAGAGAGAACCTAGGAAGAAACTTTTACTGTAGCATTTCACAAATCCTAAGCAAGGAACTGTAATGGGTAGGTTCTGTTTTTTATTTTTTTTATTTCTTGTACTCTGTTCTTGGTTTTGTGTTTTTTGTTATGGGCATTCTGAAATTTTTGATTTTTCCTATGGTTTTGTTTTTTGGGCTTCACCCTTTTGTGATTGTTGTTGTTTTTGCTTCTTGGGTGGTGAAATTAGGATGCAAGGTTTGTGTTATGTTTCTTAATTAGGTAGCAAAAATGCAGTCATGAGTTTTCTGGTTTGAAATTTCTAATTTGTTGTGTTTATCTTTGCTTCTTGTTGTTGTTTTTCTATGTGGCTTTTGGGTGTGTTGAATTAGCAATATGGTTGGTTGGTTAGTTTGTTTGGTTTAATGGGTTATGTTTTGTGAATCTTTTTGTGTTTAGAATATTAATTAACAGCTAAGCATACACAACAAAGCTTATTCTTTTACTCCAACAACTTTTTTGTGGTTATAGCTTTCTTCATTAAGTTGTTATTCTTGTGTGTTTATTCATCTTTTTTACAATTGGTCACTCTCTTTTTACACACCTCACTTTGTCCCCAAGGATTATATTCCTCTCTCTCTCTCTCTCTCTCTCTCTCTCTCTCTCTCTCTCTCTCTCTCTCTCTCTTCTCTCTCTCTCTAAAAATCTCTTTTTTATTTTTTATTTTTTTGTGTTTGTACAAGTTGGCTACAACTTGCTAAAGAAGGTTATCTACCCCATCATTATCCTATTATATGTGTGTAATTGATTTTTATTGATTTTTTTTACTAGCTTTTGCTTTTTACTATTGATTATGAGGATTCTGTTTGTAAGTTCTATCTTCTGATTGGTTTGTTTGATGTTTTTGTTTCTCTTTCATAGCTTTTATCTCTGAGGTCAACATGAGCTTCTCACAGTCTCACTACATGGATGATGAATATGAGAAACTCTTCAGGAGAATGAACCCTCCTAGGTACATGTTTTTCACATTTAATAGTAATAACAAAAAAGAGATACATAATTTGAATCATTCCTTCCTCACTACTTTGTCTTTTCAGGGTTGTAATTGATAATGAATCCTGCCAGAATGCCACTGTTATAAGGGTATGTTTATATATCTCTCTTCCTTGTATTTGTGTTCTGCAACTTAATGACACTTTGTTTTTGTTGAACTTTTGAGGTAATGTAAGTTAATTTGTTTTTGTAGGTTGATAGTGCAAACAAACAAGGAATACTTCTTGAAGTTGTTCAAATCCTTACTGATCTAAATCTCATCATTCTTAAGGCTTACATATCTTCTGATGGTGGATGGTTTATGGATGGTAATGATTTTATTTTATTTTTTTCTAACTATTTTTCTTCAATATATATTGATTATTGATAATCATGACTTTTTGAGGGGGAAAAGTTGATTTTTTTTGTTCTGTTATTTCAGTTTTTAATGTAACTGGCCAAGATGGAAACAAGGTCACAGATGAAGTTATTTTGGATTACATTAGAAAGGTGAGTGTCTCTCATTTGGTATTTTTTGAACTTTTATGTTCTTTTTTTAATGTACAAAACCACTATGTACATTGTTTGATTGATGCCATTTATGTATTTAGTCTCTTGGTCCTGAATCTTGCTTTGCAACTACTATGAGATCCGTTGGTGTTAAACAAACAATGGACCACACCGCAATCGAGCTTATGGGAAGTGATAGGCCGGGATTGCTCTCGGAAGTTAGCGCTGTTCTCACAAACCTCAAATGCAACATAGTGAATGCCGAGGTTTGGACTCACAACATGCGTGCAGCTGCTGTAATGCATGTGACCGATGAAGAAACCGGTTCTGCTATAACCGACTCTCAGAGGCTTTCACTAATTAAGGAGCTTCTATGCAATGTGCTTGGTGGTGGAAATAGGAAAAGGGGTGCTAAGACTGTTGTTACTGATGATTCGACTCATACTGATAGAAGGCTTCATCAGATGATGTTTGATGATAGGGATTACGAACGTGTTGACGATGATGACTTTAATGAGACACAAAGACCAAATGTTGATGTTGTGAATTGGTCTGATAAGGATTATTCTGTTGTTACTGTTGAATGTAAGGATCGGCCGAAGCTTTTGTTCGATACGGTTTGTACTTTAACAGATATGCAATATGTGGTTTTTCATGCCAGTATTGATGCTGAGGGGCCACAAGCATATCAGGTATAATAGCATTTTACCACTTTGTTCTTTACAAACATAAACATGGACACAGACTTGTTAGATTCCTTTTGTTGCTTGGTCTGTACTTTGTTAGTGCTCTTAAGGTCATTTCATTGGCTAAATATTTTATGGTTTTATGCTGTAGGAATATTACATCAAGCATATAGACGGATCTCCCGTAAAATCAGATGCAGAAAGACAGAGAGTTATACATTGTCTTGAAGCTGCAATTGAGAGAAGAGTTTCTGAGGTAAAGGACTTCATATTGTAACTTGATGATATTTGGATTGACGGTAAATTTTGGAATCACGGTATGATATGTGATTTTAGCAAAAACTACACTTTACAACTTAAAAAATCACGGTATGATACGTGATTTTAACAAAAATTACACTTTACAACTTCAAAAAATCACGATGATAGTGATTTTTTTCGCTAAACTCATTGTCTATAGTGTTACCAAATTCATAGTTAGTGACCCTTTTCATTGTTTAGTTTGTATATTGTTAAAAATTAATTTTTTCTCTATACTATATGATCTATTCTGAATTTTCACTCAAACTTTATGTTGACCATGACCCTTTATTATATTTAATATCATGTGAATGATCTTGTTAGTTGTGATAATGGTCTAAGGTTAGTTGAATAGCAGTTGATAGACTTTGACTACAATTTTGTTAATCTACTTTGAACTTAACCACAATTTTGGTGGCTTAACAAAACCTAAACAATATTTTACTAAATAGTAACACTTAACATAGAGTAAAATAATCATCTAAATCTTAACTAGTGTCTTTACTTGTTTATTATATACAAGTGGCAATTATGTATTTTGTATACTACTAATTAATTTACTTATATGACTACTAATTTGTCTTTTGTTTTGTTAATTTTTTAAGGGTTTGAAGCTAGAACTTTGCACAACTGATAGAGTTGGACTGTTATCGAATGTGACACGTATCTTTAGAGAGAATAGTCTCACAGTTACAAGAGCAGAAGTAACAACAAAAAGTGGAAAAGCTGTTAACACTTTCTATGTTCGTGGAGCTTCTGGTTGTAATGTTGATTCGAAGACTATTGAATCTATTAGACAAACAATTGGTAACACAATACTAAAAGTTAAGGGTAGTTCTGAATCTGTACCTCAAGATTCTCCTACAAGATCTTCTATCTTTAGTGGTCTTTTCAAGTCTAGATCTTTTGTTAACTTTGGTTTGGTTAAATCTTACTCTTGAATCTTTAACAAGCTTTTGTTGGTTTTGTACAGTTAAAAGATTTGAAGATGCAAAAAGGGTTAGTAGAGGAAGTGTGTGATTTTAGTTTTAGGAAGTGTTTGGTTGTAAATTCTCAAGTAATCATTTATGCTTTAGTTTTTTAGTTTTTCACTAATTGCTATGGATCCAATCGTTAGTTGGAGTAATGAAAGCAAATTGAGAACCTTTGATTGTGTGAATCTTGAAAGTTTCAAGTGTCATCATTTGTATATATTCACTTGATTTTTAAGAAGCTTGTATAGTTTTCTTATCTTGAATTTCTTTTTACCATGCTTACTAAATCATGCATTTGAAGTCGTGTCTTCCATAAGATTGGCTTCATGAATAATTTATTGTGTTTTTTATTTTTGAGTGAAAAAATTGATTCTGTAAAATTGACTAAGGCGGCTGTAAAAAAAAAGAGTTTAATATTTATACATATTAGTGGAATTTTTTTAATAAGGTGGAGTTGGAGTGGTGGACAAATTATAACCAATTATGTGTCATTTTAAAAACTATTACCGCAATTTTTGTGTTTTACGAAAGAAATACATGTTCATTGTGAGAATTATTTTGAGAATGATTGGCATGTGTTATTTGGATGTGACGAGGTGAAAGAAGTGTAAGTAGGGTGGTAAATGGCTTGTTTCATTATTTTTTTAGTTGCTCGAAGATAACACAATCAAATGACTTACCTTCGCCATGGTTTTGTGGTGTATATGGAAGCGAAAAAACAGAAGCTTTGGAATGGCAAGAAGCTACAACTGTGAGTACTCGTCGAACTAATGCGGGACTTTAGTCGAACTAATGCAGGACTTTACTTTTGTTGTAGTATTTTGTAAGCTTGAGATGACATTGAGAAAATCGAATGTGAAAATAGATATATTGATAATATTAATGAGAATGAGGTTATATACTCTAATATATTACTCTAATATAAAACTAAGGAATATACTCTAATATATTACTCATGCAACCCAAATTATTGTCGAGAACTAATCTGAGTATCTATGCACAATCAAAGACGTAAAATAGTGACTTGAAAACACTTGCAGAGGGGTGTCATTATGATATCTATTGAACTTGACTATAAACAAATGGTAGACAATCTCTTGTACTCTCAACATTTTACGGTTATTTTTAAAAGAAAAAAAAATATAAACTGATGGTGTAAAATAATTTTACTCTGTTAATCAATCATAATCATATTTTTCGTCACGTCATCCCATTACCCGACTTTCTTAATGTGATATGAAAGGTTAAAACATTTTTATTAGATGTCAATGTAAAATTAATTTACACCGACAATGCATGTCATGTCAATAAAGTAAAATGAAATAGTTTATTTTTAGTAAATTGACATAATGACATACACAAGTAGATAACCTAAAATTCAAATCTCGATTTAAACCTTAAAAAAACATTGACAACACATCTTTGATGTGCAAATCCAAAAAATATTGGCATGACTCCACGAGTTACACACCTCCGTATATTAGTGGGACAGATCTTCATACCTTTCGCACTTTCGCCTCAATCCGTTTGTGAGAATTTTGATTATAAAAACAAAAAGAATTTGTTTTATATATCATCACTCTTTATACCTTTTGGTTCTTTTATTCCTTGCTATGTAAGATTGGTTTTGACTTTATTATTTTGAATCATATATATACTCAGATAATTTGAATTATTACAAAAACAAAAAATCATAAAAATGGAAATAACGCAGGAAATTACAGAGAAAGACGCTTTCTGTTGCGTCCGAATTGGGCGCGTCTATATTGAAAAAGTTAATCATGTAATTTTCTTTCGTTACATCAAAAAGGTAATGATGTAGATGTATTTCATATAACAAAAAGTTATGGATTTTCATTACCATTTATACAAATATCACTTTTTTGGGTGGAATGGGTAGCTCAATTGGTTATGCTAATTGAGCTAAGGGTAAAGGAGTTTGGAGGTCCAGGGTTCAAGTCCTGGCAAGGAGAAAAACTAACAATATTGTAATATACTAACAACTAACAATTTGCCATTCAAAAAAAAAAAACAAATATCACTTTTTTTTTTTGACAATTTTAATTATCTATAATCAAAACTTAGACTATTTTGTGATTTCTATACTATTTTGATCCATTTTAGTGTTATGATTTAAACATTGAATTGTCATGATTTGAACGTTAAACTTTTTTGGGTGAATAGATAAAAAAAGAAAGATAAATATGGTATAGAAATATATTGCAAATAACTTTTTCTTGTGGGATAGGATTGGAAAAGAAAGTTCCTTTATCGTCTCTGAAATTTTTATGAAAATAATATTTAATATTTGGTGTCAAAAGTTGGTGTCATTTGATTCTAACCCTTTATAAATATATATATTTAAGTATTTTATAAAGTATTTTTCACAAAATATTTGTATATATTTATTTATATATGATATTTATTACTATCACAAGACTCAATAATATTTTTATTTTTTTTATCTGTTTTATGATTAAGCTTTACTATTTTTTTTACAACTAGTTTGATTGAAAATAATAGAAATTTGATACAGTTTTTAAGGTTGATGGATCTCCCTGGAAATTGGGGGATCCGTGGGAATGAGGCTGAAGGAGGAATACTCCCTGAAACGGAGGATGGGGACGGGGATGAGAAACACTTTAGATAGCGGGGCAAAGAGTGACAAAGTATCATTCGATCAATCCCCGCCCGGTTGACCTAGAAGTCACAAAAGCACACGAGACATCCTTAACTGCTAAGTAGTGAGTACAAGTCCAACCCTAATAGGTGAATACGTCACCCTCCATTGAAGGTTTTCAAAGTAAGGACCTCCACCCACCACAATATCTTCAATTGCACCTCGCAACTCTTTATTAAACAACATATATAGCTGCCTCCTCCTTGTGAATTGGTTGCCACATTTTTAAGTCGAGAAATGATTGGCTATGTGCATGCAAGATCGGAGTAAAAGAAGCTCATTATGTGGATCCTTTACTTGATGAAAAAGATGCATTAATTCAACAGCCCCGACAGCTCTCTACATAGCCACTCCCTCGATAAAATCTTTATCTCGACTAACAGCGCCACTAAGCAATTTCACCCCCAACACCAACCTCCAAATGTCTGAAGGGAAAAATCCCTCATGAAGTTTACTGTCATCGCTCGAAGGTAGGGCTGGAAATGAGTCGAGCTGAGTCGAACTCATTTGAGCTCGACTCGATAGGAATTGGTTTAGCTCGAAAATCGGCTCAAGTTCGACACAAACTCTTTTTTCAGTTCGAGTTCGACTCGTTTAAAGTTCATGAACAATTCTGTTTGACTCGTTAAGTTCAACTCGTTAAGTCAAATCATGTTATTTTAAAGTCAATTTTTTGTCAAAATTTCAAAGTCTTATTAGTTTGATCACTATATTTTAAAGATCACTATTATGGTTTAGTATAAGTCTTGTTAGTATATAAATATAGTGATTTGACTTATACTAAACCATAATAGTGATCTTTAATATTAAATTTTAAAGTCTTATACTAAACCATAATAGTGATCTCAAGCACCCCAACATAATAGTGATTATTATAAACCAAAAACTGCACAAAATTGATATTATTAGTTTGATCTAATAGTAAAAAACTTAAATAATATGTATGAAGTTTTATATTAACTTTAATGAAACTTATAATATTGTGCAAAATTACTATCATACCAACTAAATTGTACATGTAGACTCCATTTTCTATTCTTTTTGGTATAATTCAGAAATCATTTTCTCTTCTCTCAAACTCATTTATTAAATAAATAAATGGTTTTCTAATTAAGATAGACTTGCTTATATCTTTTGGGGTGTTTCCCACCCTCTCCCTCCATTATTATTATGAAAAGAAATTTCCATACCAAATAAAGGACCAAGCTATATCTTTGGTTCCATAACTTATTGGACAAGGCAACTTGGTGGCGGCTAACTTTGTACAACATAGTGATGGGTACCTAAAATTCATCTACAAATACCAAATTTAAACGCAAATTTATTACCATCACTTTCTGATTAAGACTTGCACTATAGTTTAGTAATTTACCTTACCAAAAATACTTATCTTTAGTGACGTTGAAATACGGTCCTCATGTGTCAGTCTTTCAACTATCATCCAAAAACTATGCAATCAAATATATATTGGTAATCCTATTAGGGAGGAAAAGATTAGGAATCTAATCTATGGATAAAAAGTTTTTTTTTGATGCTTTATAGTAAGCTATTTTTGTCAATCCATGACCTTTCTTATTGTGTTATTTTATTTCCTCAATTTGAAGTGGTCCAAGATGAAACACTTCTTGTCCAATCCATGCCAATTTGAACATTCCTTTTGACCAAAATAGTGTGTGTGGGTGTTGTTATTCGACCATTCAAGTATAAGAAGGGAAAAAGGCCTAATGAATAATGTGGACAGAGGGGAAAAAAAGCATAGGAAAAATATAATATCATACTTTCTTTTTTTGGTATTTAAATTTTTTAAGCTCAAATTTCCAATTTTTTAAATAGAGTAGTATACTTTCCTTTCCCATGACCTTGATTGCCACAAAGTTTTTTCGGTATTGTATATACGGGGTTTTGCCACGTGGGCAGTTCTTTCATTAAGCTCAACAAGTAGAGTATATATATACAACCATGGATAAGATTAGTTTAATTAAAATAAAGTATGAGCATGATATGTCATTTTAAATTATATAATATTAATTTGTTTATCTTTTAATTCATTATCTCTTATTCTTCTTTTCTAAATAGCAATAACATAAATAATTTAAATATAAATATCTCATTTTCTTTTTTATTATATAATTGTCCTTACAAAAAGCATTCAATACAATATATTGTCTTTGATATTATAAAGTTAACTCTGTCTCTCAAAATTATGAAATGTCAATTTATTCTTTTAAATTGAACAACACCAATCAATTTAATTATGGAGAATGTTAACATGTGCAAGGGCACATGTTAAGAAGATAAATGTGGAAAATATTTATTAAAGCATATATATTATTCAATTATTTAAGCATTAAATTTTTTGTATCATTAAATGCTACATTTCTATTTTTAGGTAGCTTATCATATGCCCTTAGATTACAAGTTAACATGACCTTTTAATTATCTTAAAAAATTTAACACTACAATTTTGAAGATTTAATGCTTATCTTATCTTGATACAATAAAAGACCATAAAGTCTATTCTAATAGAAACATTTGATCTAAGTGTTTTGGCATTAAAGTTACTACCAATTGGTCAATTCACTATGTTTAGAGGGCCTATTGTTAGGCTTTGGACAACACAACACTTCTGAAGTGTTGTATATTCATGGGTTGTTGTAGGTCAAAACAATTCTTTTGGTCAATTTTTTAAGTGTTTAGGTTTTAATTTGTGGTTTATTTTGAATTTCAATGGGAACCATAAATTCTATTTTCCCCTTCCTGAAACATTCGTATATGATCTTGTATTCAAATCCTTTTTAAGATTATTATAAATATTTATGTTTTAAAACCTAATTTTTTTTTATAAGCTAGCAAAGAAAAAGTATATTGATAGGATGTACTAGGGGTACAACAACCCTTACAAAAAACAGCATTATGTGCTGTCTAGACAAGCCACAAGATTTGTACACCAATCAGAGTAAATATAGCTTAAATGACACATGTGCACATGCATCGAAAACGCCTCTGATAAAGCTAACCTAAAAAATTAAAAGATTAGAAATCCAAATGAGTAAATTAAGTTTAGGAACAAAACTCATTCTTATTTTTTTTTTGGTAGAAAAACCCATTCTTGTTTTTAATCAAATCTGAAGTTGAAAAATAAAGAGTTTCTAATTGATATAAATTGAGATAACAAAATCAAATGAATAAATTAGCAAGATATTAGGCTCTGTTTGGATTGGTGGAGTATAATGAAATGGAGCGGAATGAAAGAAAATAATGTTTTATTATTTGAATTTGAAAAATAATAATAAAATGAAATAAAATATGATGGAATGAATTTAATCTCATACCGCCACTTACCATCAATTTTGTTCATTTTTTTTTTTTAAAAAATATCCAAACAATGGAACGTTATTCCATTATGCTCCATCCCATTTCACTCCACTCTATTCCGCTCTGCTCCATTCCATTATATTCCATCAATCCAAACGGAGTCTTAGTTTCTGTTTATTAGTCTAGCTTGTTGAGAGAAAGCAAAGACAAGAATTATCGAGATAACATTATCATTGTCAGAGGCGACCGGCAAGGAAGGAGAAGAGTTTTTTTTTTTTTTTTAATATGCAGAAGACAATCACGATATGGTTGTGTTAGGAGTTCCACATAAAGTATATCAAAGTGTTCAATCTGATATTTAAGTCATGAGGCTCTCCCACTTATTGGACTAGTCTTTTGGGTTGGGCTCTCCTCATGTGCTTAAATCTTAACAATTGGTGCTTTCATTGAGAGCTGGACTACAGAAAGGGCTACCTATAGGCTGAACTAAAAATTTTAATTCAAACCAAGTGTCATTCATTCAAACCAAAAATTTTAATTCAAGGATTCCAATACTTGAAGGAGAAGGTGTGGCTATGCTTGATGCAATATATATAACTTGCTATACAAAAAGGGTGGAACCATGTTATCTTTGAAAGTGACTCGTAAACTTTTATCAATGCTATTAATTCAAATTATGTAGAAGTCTTAGAATTTGGTTCTTTTGTTGCTAGTATTAAGAATAGTTTACTTTCTTTATCCAACTTTGAGCTAAAGTTTGTTCATTGACAAGCGAATATGACTACTCATTTCTTAGCAAAGACGGTCATTTCTTGTAGCCACCATTATGTAGAAGATATTCCTCTTTGTATTGAACCTTTGTCGATGAATGAAATATATTGAGTTTGTTTGTTTAAAAAAATGGGTTAAATATGTTTTTAGTCCCTACTTTTATGTGAGTTTCGACTTTTAATCCCTACATTTTTTTATTATATTTTTAGTCCTTATATTTTTGCCGTTTGCATTTTTAGTCCCTACCGTCAATTTTTTGTGACTTGGATAACGAAATCAGCCACATAGGATGACACATAGATGTCACGTCATTCGATGCAAATATTATTATAGTCAATTTAAGTTATCTTATGTGGTTAATTTTGTTATCATAGTCATAAAAAAATGACTAAAAATATAATTAAGAAAATGTAGGGACTAAAATTATATTAAAAAATATATATAGACCAAAAGTCAAAACTCACATAAAAGTAGGGATTAAAAACATATTTAACCCAAAAAAATTGAGTAAATAACCTACTTATCTACTTTTGGGCTTAGAGAAAGGGGGTTCCAACAAGAGCCCACGGTTTACTAGCCCGTTTCAAACCGTACCAACTTATTTTCTTGATTACTTCTCTGCTAGAATAAATATAAAATACAAATACTGTACCAAAAAAAAAAATATAAAATACAAATACAAATATAAATATAAGACACTATTGTAAAAAAAAATAAAAATTGTAGCTTAAAATATTAATGACTACTTCTAAATTAATAAAAATAACCAATACTTCTCTGCTAGAATAAATATAAAATACAAATATAAATATAAATATAAGACACTATTGTAAAAAAAAAAAAAAAAGAAAACTGTAGCTTAAAATATTAATGACTACTTCTAAATTAATAAAAATAACCAATACACAAAATCACCAATTCCCACCTCCTAAATTGTAGGATAGATGTTGACACTCCTGAAATTCGCAAATAGACAAAAAAAATATTAGTTTTTGAATTATATTACTTACTACTCTCTTTGTTTATAATCTTTGGTCCTTTTAGAGTTAATAAATAAATTAAGGGTCATGTTAAACAGTGTCATCAGGGTATTAGTTAAGTATGCCAAAAAAAGAAATAAAAAATAAAATAAATATTAAAATAACAATTTTTTATGTTTTTGAAATATTGAATGTACATATTTTAAGATAAAATTTCTATTTTAATATGCTTAATCAATGCCCCGGGGCACTGTTTAGCATTTTCCATAAATTAAAAATACATAATAAATTTTGATAAAATAAGTAGGGGTGTAATTGGACCGGTTTCAATCAGTTATTGATGAATCCAAAGTCCGAACCAATGTGTACTCAATTGGTTCGGTTTGGATTGGTTTGTCCTGTTTTACAAAAATGAAATAGAATCAAACTAATCGGTTTGATTCGGTTTGGTTCGGATACTTTGGTCGGTTTTGTAATTGTAACACCTTAATCGATATACATCCTATAATTAACTTAAATAACGATCTGAAGGTTGAAAAACACACAAGAAGGGGGGGGGGGGGGGGGGGGGGGGTTGAATTGTGTTGAGACTTTTTCTAAGTTAAAACAAATTGCAGCGGATAAGGTATAACACACACAATATATGAGGATAGGGTTAGAGAGAGATGCTCAGAATTTTTATACTGGTTCCTCCCACTAACAGGAGTAGTCCAGTCCTCTTGTCCTTCACAAGAGATTTCACTATAATCACTCAGATTACAAATGCTCAAGCACTAAGCAAGAGACTTCAAACTGCTCAAGCACAAAGCAAGAGACTTCTAACTGCTCAAGCACAAAGCAAGAGACTTCCAATGCTCAAGCACAAAGCAAGAGACTTCCAATGCTCAAGCACAAAGCAAGAGACTTCCAATGCTCAAGCACAAAGCAAGAGACTTCCAATGCTCAAGCACAAAGCAAGAGACTTCAAACTGGTTTTAATGTTAATAAAGATAAGAGATTAACACTTGATATACAATCAGAGGTGTTTACAAAATACAACGCAGTTACAAGACTAACTTAGAAAATTATCACAAAGTTTCTAAGTGTTTGATAGCTTCAGAATTTGACAGAGTTTCAGCACGTTCAGAAGCTTAAGTCTTGATTCCCATTTCTTCACAAATCTTCTTCCTTTTATAGATGATAAAATGAACGTTGAAGATTATAGCCGTTTGAAGAATTGAGACGCTCCTTTGTATAGATCAGTGAGCTTATTAGCTGTTCTGATTTGCAGTAGCTTAGGAGCTTAACGTTTACTACAAAATGAGAGATTCCTTTTGGCTTTTGATATTTGAACCTTGGTGAAAGCCAAATAAGGAAATAATCGTTTCTGAAGCCTGACTTGAAAAGGACCTTTCCATGGTCAAACCTTTTCATTCTTGGTTTCTGCGTTTGGACTTAGTCAGGCACAGTCTTCAATAAAATTGTACTCTCAAATGTAGCTTAACACTTATATCTGACGAGCCTTCAGATTTTGATAGGCTCAGAATTACTTGTTTCAGATCTGGTGAGCTCAGATGTTCTTCAGATTTTGATAGGCTCAGAATTACTTGTTTCAGATCTGGTGAGCTCAGATGTTCTTCAGATTTTGATAGGCTCAGAATTACTTGTTTCAGATCTGGTGAGCTCAGAAGTAATTCCTTCAGAAATTCTAAGGTTCAGATAATAACTTCAGAGTTTCACAGGCTCAGAATTACTTGCTTCAGATCTGGTGAGCTCAGAAGTAATTCCTTCAGAAATTCTAGGGTTCTTTAGTAGGCAAATTTTAACTTTTAATCCTGCACACTGAATTAAATTATTAGTACTCCAATTTAACCTTAAATACATTGTTATCATCAAAATCAATTAAGGAGATACAAAATCATAATTTTGTTCCAACAATCTCCCCCTTTTTGATGATGACAACTATATGTATTTAAAATCAATTGTTGTTGTTTTTATTTAACATCTTGACTTCAGGTTCTGAGGTTTGCAAGCTCCCCCTGAGTCTGATAAGCTTCAAAAGTTTATCAATGATAAATATAAAACAGTCTAAGAGTAATATTTAATGTCAAATATAATTTCATATATTCTACCTTCAGAATTAGAGGTTTGCAAGCTCTATTTCTTCAGATTGACAAATATAAGATATGGTTTGCAAGCGTATCTTATATTATATGAATTTATGTTGGACAAAATTTATTACTCCCCCTCATTAAAAGTTTAAAAGACTTTAATATAACTTAACAAGAGTAGAGTTCAGAAAATGTGATCTTTAGAGCTTCAGAAATAATTTCACTGCCATAGGAAATGAAATAATATTTTCTCCCCCTTTGTCATTATCAAAAACGGGTCAGTCAAAGCACAAGTTACAGGGTAGTAAATGCACACAGCAAACAACCACCAGCAGTAAATGCATTCAACGGTAAAAGGGAATTGTTAAGTACCATGGTGAAACAGGGAATTGTTTCAGAATGAAGACGAGTTTCTTCAAGATCTGAATCAGTTCCAGGAAAAGGTGGAGTGGTTTGAATGGATGAGGGGTTTGGTTCAGAAGTGGTTGGCTTAGGAGATGAAGTCTGAAGGGGTTCAGTTTGGGATTCAGCAGGGACTTCAGAATTTTGAACATTTGAGGGTTCAGATTGGTCTACGTTCATTGCTATTGGGGTAGACTCAGAATCTTTAATAGGAGATTTCTGAGGGGATTTAGGAGTGTCAGAAATGGTTATAGTGGAAGTTTCAAAATATTGAAAACGTGAGAAGTGATAGTGACTAGTGTGTAGTTAAGTGATTATAGTGGAAGTTTCAAAATATTGGGGAAACAAGATAGTGACGTAATGGGGGCTTGGCAGTTACTTTTAATAAAATCATCATTAGCTCTCCTTCATTACCCAGCGGTTACTAGACATGATGGGAAGTTACACAGATAAGTAGTGTTTTCAGAAGCCAGCTGTCAGTTAGAGAAACTGAGTGGTCAACTAACACTTAGAGTAGGTATCTGAGTCACAAGAAATCATATTTAATAATAAATAATTCTGATTGCTTCAGATGAGAGAGTGCTTCAGAACCTATATAATAGTTTCTGAGCCGTCCAAACTTCTGAGGCCCTTCAGAACCAGTTTATTCATTCAGAGTTAACAGCATTCAGAGATATCATTCAGAAATAAAAACCATGTTCAGATTTTTCTTGATAAAATCGAAACGATCAATAGCAAGAGGTTTGGTAAAGATATCAGCCCATTGATGCTCAGTATCAATGAATTGAATCTTAATTACTCCCTTCTGAACATAGTCTCTAATGAAGTGATGTTTGATCTCAATGTGTTTAGCTCTTGAATGCAAAATAGGATTCTTAGACAAACAGATAGCAGCAGTATTATCACAGAGAAGTGGTATACTACTTATCCTTATCTGATAGTCCTCCAACTGATGTTTCATCCAGAGCAATTGCGTGCAACACTTAGCAGCTGAGATGTACTCTGCTTCTGCTGTAGATAGAGCAATAGTTGCTTGTCTCTTACTAGCCCATGATATAAGGTTTTCACCTAGAAATTGACAGTTTCCACTAGTGGACTTCCTTTCAATTTTATCACCAGCATAGTCAGCATCACAGAATCCAATAAGCTGATAATCTAAGGATTTCTTATAAAGTAATCCAAGATTAGTGGTTCCTTTCAGATATCTAAAGATTCTCTTAACAGCAGTTAGATGAGACTCTCTAGGATCTGATTGAAATCTAGCACACAAGCATACACTGAACAAGATATCTGGTCTAGATGCAGTGAGATAAAGGAGGGAACCAATCATACCTCTGTATAATTTCTGATCTACTTTGCCTTCAGATTCTTCCTTCAGAAGACAGCTAGAGGGATGCATAGGAGTTGACATTGGTTTACAATCTTCAAGACCAAATTTCTTCAGTAAATCCTTTGTGTATTTGGTTTGATGCACATATACTCCTTCTTTTCTTTGATTGATTTGAATTCCCAAGAAGAATGTTAGTTCTCCCATCATACTCATTTCAAATTCATCCTGCATAAGCTTAGAGAAATTCTTGCAAAGAGAAGCATTAGTTGAACCAAAGATAATATCATCAACATAAATCTGAACAATCAAAATATCAGTTTTTAAGGTTTTTCTAAAGAGAGTGTTATCAACATGTCCTTTTTCAAAACCATTTTCTAGAAGAAATATACTTAACCTTTCATACCAAGCTCTTGGAGCTTGTTTCAAACCATACAGAGATTTCTTCAATTTGTAAACATGATCAGGACACTTTATATCTTCAAAGCCAGGAGGTTGTTTAACATAGACTTCTTCATAAATTACTCCATTCAGAAATGCACTCTTAACATCCATTTGAAATAGAGTGATGTCATGATTAACTGCATAGGACAAGAGAAGTCTAATTGCCTCAAGTCTTGCTACTGGTGCAAAGGTTTCAGTGAAATCTATGCCTTCTTGCTGACTATAACCTTGTGCAACCAGTCTAGCTTTATTTCTGACAACTTCTCCCTTTTCATTTGACTTGTTTCTGAATACCCATTTTGTTCCAATAATGTTCTTGTGTTTGGGTTTTGGTACCAGATCCCAAACATAATTTCTTTCAAATTGATTGAGTTCTTCTTGCATTGCAACAATCCACCCATCATCTGAGAGTGCTTCTTCTATGTTTGTGGGTTCAATTAATGAAATTAACCCAACTAGGGATTCATCCTCTTTGAAAGCAGATCTGGTCTTTCTTGGGCTATCCTTGTTACCAACAATTAGCTCTTCAGGATGAGATGATCTATACTTGAATTTACTCTTAGGTGGAGCAGGTGTCTGAGAGGGTTCAGTTTCTGAAGGGTCTTCAGTTTCAAGGCCTTCAGAGATATCTTCATTTTGAGTCTCAGATGGATATACAGCAATGGAGAGATCTTCACACTCAGAATTTGAGGAAACTTGAAATTCTGCAAAAGTCTCAGCTTGCTCTGACATTTTATCGTCAGGCTCTTTATCATCAAATCTAACATGTATAGATTCTTCAACTGTGTGAGTTTCAGAATTATACAATCTGTATGCTTTTGAGCGTTCAGAGTAGCCTATAAAGATACCCTTATAAGCTCTAGCATCAAATTTCTTTCGATAGACCTTGTTGTCTAGAATATAACAAGTACATCCAAACTGATGAAAATAAGAAATATTTGGTTTTCTTCCTTTGAACAGTTCATAAGCAGTTTTGTTAAGAATAGGTCTGATGTAGATTCTATTCTGAACATAGCAAGCAGTACTCACGGCTTCTGCCCACAAGAACTTAGCTAGGTTAGACTCAAGCATCATGGTACGAGCCATTTCTTGCAAAGATCTATTCTTTCTTTCTACAACACCATTCTGCTGTGGTGTTCTAGGAGAAGAGAATTCATGGATTACTCCATGCTCTGAGCAGAAAGATTCGAAAGAGTCATTTTCGAACTCTCCCCCATGGTCGCTTCTAACCTTCAGAATCCGAAGATCCTTTTCACTTTGTATTTGTGTGCAGAAGTCACTGAACACCACAAGTGCTTCACTCTTAGAACGTAGGAATTTCACCCAAGTCCATCTACTGAAATCATCAACCATGACCAATCCATATTTTTTACCATTGATAGAGGCTGTCGAAACAGGACCAAACAGATCAATGTGAAGCAATTCTAAGGGTCTGGAAGTAGAGACAATGTTTTTAGACTTGAATGAAGTCTTAGCAAATTTTCCTTTTTGACATGAGCCACAAAGTGCATCTGAGTGATAATCAATGTCAGGCAAACCACTAACAAGCTTTTGTTTGCTAAGCTTAGAGATCAACCTCCAGTTAGCATGACCAAGACGCTTGTGCCATAGCCATTTCTCATCACTCAGAGACAAAAGACATATAATCTTTTGGTCAACCAAATCAGAAAAGTTTACTTTATAAACATTGCCAACTCTCATTCCCTTGAATACTACAGATTTGTCAGAGTCTTTTGATACAGTACATGATTCCTTATTAAATGTAACAACACACCCATTGTCACAAAATTGACTAATGCTCAATAGATTGTGTTTAAGTCCATCAACTAACCAAACATCTTTAATGGAAAGAGAAGAATTACCAACTGTACCTGTACCAATGATCTTCCCTTTTTGTTTTCCTCCAAATCCCACAGAGCCTCCCTCTTTCAGAGTTAGGGTTTGGAACATATGCTTTTCTCCCGTCATATGTCGTGAGCAACCACTGTCCAGGTACCAGGGCTGCTGTTTTACCTTTCCTTGCATGAGCATCTGAAGCAAACATTATTTCAGATTTTGGTACCCATATTCTGATGGGTCCTTTAGAGTTAGTCTTCTGAATAGTATTCCTTCTTTGTTTTCTATGATCAACACAAGATCTAGAATTAATTAAGCTTTGACAAGAATGTTTAGGCTTAATTTGATTCTTGGATTTTGATCTGGAGTATATCACAGTTCCAAAGGTCAAGCAAGGATCTGAAGTAACTTTACCTTGATTTCTCAGAGGTTCAGATGACTTCTGAGCCTTAACTTGAGAACTTTTGGACTCAGAAATTTTAGGTTCAGAAGAACTTGGAACTTCTGAGTCTTTGGGTTCAGGTTCAGAACCTCCTTCAGAGTTGGATGCCTTCAGATCAAGTGTACCACTTTTAACAAAGGTAGAGAATAATTCAGGTGGAGTATCATCCTCACTATATGATTTCAGAGGTTTATCCCAGTTCTTAAACCGAGAATAACCAATGCCTTCACCATAGTTACGAGTCATATGATAAATCATGGAAGCCATTTTACTCCTATTGAAGGTACAACGAATAAATTCGTGAAGAGCATCTTCATGATCATCATTGAGCTTGTCTGCCAAGACATAGTTAGATTCAACATGACAAATACGAATGTTTAACGATTCATTTTCATCATAAAGAATCTTGGCATCCTTTTTCAATGATTCATGAACATTCTTCAGAATTTTGTGTTGACTTACTATACGAGAGTAATGTTTCACGGCAATCTTAAGAGAATCAATTAATTCAGATTTAGTCATGTTAGAGTATACCTCATTTTCATCATCTGAGTCATCTTCAGAATCTCTATCAGAGTTGTTACCTTCAGAAGTTCTTGCCATTAAAGCCAGATTGCCTTCTTCATCATCTTCTCCTTCAGAGTCATTCTCAATGGTCTCCCAAGTGGCTAACAAACTCTTCCTTACCTTTTCTTTGTACTTTTCTTTCCCAAAGCTCTTATTCTTTCCTTTGTCCTTGGATGACATTTCTGGACAGTCCGCAATGAAGTGTCCAGATTTCTTGCAGTTATAGCAGTTGTTCAGTTCTTCCTTTTTGTCCTTTGAAAAGGAACTTCTTGAGTTGTTTCCTTTGTTTGGAAACCTTTTGTATTTCTTGTTCCATTTCTGAAACCTTCTAACCATTAGTGCCATTTCTTCATTCTCAGAATTTTCATCCATCATATCATCAGAAGTTTCTTCCTCTTGTTCAGACACTTTGATCTTTGCAGCTTTTGAGGAAGTCTGAACAGAGCTTAGAGCCAAGGACTTCATCTTCTTGACAGGTTCATCTGACATAAGTTCTAGCTCATGACTTCTGAGTGAGCTTATTAAATCTTCAAGAGTCACATTGTCCAAATCCTTGGATTCCTGAAAAGCTGTAACTTTTGGTCTCCATTTGGAAGGTAAGCTCCTCAGAATTTTCTTCACGTGATCAGATGCAGTGTAGCTTTTCTTCAGAACTTGAAGACCAGAGACAAGGGTTTGAAACCTTGAATACATGGTTTCAATATC
Organism: Trifolium fragiferum; assembly: GCA_954870985.1. Classification (NCBI taxonomy): domain Eukaryota; kingdom Viridiplantae; phylum Streptophyta; class Magnoliopsida; order Fabales; family Fabaceae; genus Trifolium; species Trifolium fragiferum. The sequence continues at coordinate 23,254,467 of OX940791.1, read as the reverse complement.
TTCATCTTCCTTCATTCTGAACAGCTCATATTGATGAACTAATAAGTTTGCCTTAGCTTCTTTGACTTGCTTATTTCCTTCATAGGTGGAACATAGAGAGTCCCAGATAGTTTTGGCACATGACTTGTTGGATATTTTTAAATACTCAGCATGAGATATTGCACCAATAAGCATATTCTTAACAGTATGATGCTTCTTATACTGTTTCTTCTTTTCAGCATCAAAGAACTTTCTGTAGGTATTTCTTACAACACCTTCATCATCCATGTGTTCAAAATGTATACCATCTTCAATGATATCCCATAACTCATCATCGGTCCCAATGATGTAACTATACATCTTGGTTTTCCAGAAAGGAAAAGTAGTAGGATCACTGTTGAAGTAAGGTGGTTTGTCTCTGTGATTATCACTGTTCCTTTCCCTATCATAGTTGTGAGGAGGTGGAACAGCAGAGTGATCAGGTCCAGAGGAAGCAGAAGGAGAGGTAACACCAGACATGTTTTTCAACTAAGTACCCCTAGATCTTTTACTGTTTCACTGTTAAGTGAAGAGCAACAGACCGGAGCTCTGATGCCAATTGAAGGTTGAAAAACACACAAGAAGGGGGGGGGGTTGAATTGTGTTGAGACTTTTTCTAAGTTAAAACAAATTGCAGCGGATAAGGTATAACACACACAATATATGAGGATAGGGTTAGAGAGAGATGCTCAGAATTTTTATACTGGTTCCTCCCACTAACAGGAGTAGTCCAGTCCTCTTGTCCTTCACAAGAGATTTCACTATAATCACTCAGATTACAAATGCTCAAGCACTAAGCAAGAGACTTCAAACTGCTCAAGCACAAAGCAAGAGACTTCTAACTGCTCAAGCACAAAGCAAGAGACTTCCAATGCTCAAGCACAAAGCAAGAGACTTCCAATGCTCAAGCACAAAGCAAGAGACTTCCAATGCTCAAGCACAAAGCAAGAGACTTCCAATGCTCAAGCACAAAGCAAGAGACTTCCAATGCTCAAGCACAAAGCAAGAGACTTCCAATGCTCAAGCACAAAGCAAGAGACTTCAAACTGGTTTTAATGTTAATAAAGATAAGAGATTAACACTTGATATACAATCAGAGGTGTTTACAAAATACAACGCAGTTACAAGACTAACTTAGAAAATTATCACAAAGTTTCTAAGTGTTTGATAGCTTCAGAATTTGACAGAGTTTCAGCACGTTCAGAAGCTTAAGTCTTGATTCCCATTTCTTCACAAATCTTCTTCCTTTTATAGATGATAAAATGAACGTTGAAGATTATAGCCGTTTGAAGAATTGAGACGCTCCTTTGTATAGATCAGTGAGCTTATTAGCTGTTCTGATTTGCAGTAGCTTAGGAGCTTAACGTTTACTACAAAATGAGAGATTCCTTTTGGCTTTTGATATTTGAACCTTGGTGAAAGCCAAATAAGGAAATAATCGTTTCTGAAGCCTGACTTGAAAAGGACCTTTCCATGGTCAAACCTTTTCATTCTTGGTTTCTGCGTTTGGACTTAGTCAGGCACAGTCTTCAATAAAATTGTACTCTCAAATGTAGCTTAACACTTATATCTGACGAGCCTTCAGATTTTGATAGGCTCAGAATTACTTGTTTCAGATCTGGTGAGCTCAGATGTTCTTCAGATTTTGATAGGCTCAGAATTACTTGTTTCAGATCTGGTGAGCTCAGATGTTCTTCAGATTTTGATAGGCTCAGAATTACTTGTTTCAGATCTGGTGAGCTCAGAAGTAATTCCTTCAGAAATTCTAAGGTTCAGATAATAACTTCAGAGTTTCACAGGCTCAGAATTACTTGCTTCAGATCTGGTGAGCTCAGAAGTAATTCCTTCAGAAATTCTAGGGTTCTTTAGTACGCAAATTTTAACTTTTAATCCTGCACACTGAATTAAATTATTAGTACTCCAATTTAACCTTAAATACATTGTTATCATCAAAATCAATTAAGGAGATACAAAATCATAATTTTGTTCCAACACGATCGATCATGCATCAATCAAGGTGTTACATAATAAAAATTCCAAGTAGATGAACATGCATACATTCATTTTAATAACAACGGAAGCATTGATATCCATAAACATTACTCATAGTAATTAAACTCTAAACATGGAAGTCATAAAATCATATTACAACTTGAACTAGGTCCTTCAATCACAAGGCCTATCCACATAATCCAAAAACAAATCCAAATACTCAAGTTATAGAATAATAAGATAAATAGCAAGGTCATGCAAAGTCGCAAACAAACGAACTAAGATACTGTTGGAACAAAATTATGATTTTGTATCTCCTTAATTGATTTTGATGATAACAATGTATTTAAGGTTAAATTGGAATACTAATAATTTAATTCAGTGTGCAGGATTAAAAGTTAAAATTTGCGTACTAAAGAACCTTAGAATTTCTGAAGGAATTACTTCTAAGCTCACCAGATCTGAAGCAAGTGAAACTCTGAAGTTATTATCTGAACCTTAGAATTTCTGAAGGAATTACTTCTGAGCTCGCCAGATCTGAAGCAAGTAATTCTGAGCCTGTGAAACTCTGAAGTTATTATCTGAACCTTAGAATTTCTGAAGGAATTACTTCTGAGCTCACCAGATCTGAAACAAGTAATTCTGAGCCTATCAAAATCTGAAGAACATCTGAGCTCACCAGATCTGAAGCAAGTAATTCTGAGCCTATGAAACTCTGAAGTTATTATCTGAACCTTAGAATTTCTGAAGGAATTACTTCTGAGCTCACCAGATCTGAAACAAGTAATTCTGAGCCTATCAAAATCTGAAGAACATCTGAGCTCACCAGATCTGAAACAAGTAATTCTGAGCCTATCAAAATCTGAAGAACATCTGAGCTCACCAGATCTGAAACAAGTAATTCTGAGCCTATCAAAATCTGAAGGCTCGTCAGATATAAGTGTTAAGCTACATTTGAGAGTACAATTTTATTGAAGACTGTGCCTGACTAAGTCCAAACGCAGAAACCAAGAATGAAAAGGTTTGACCATGGAAAGGTCCTTTTCAAGTCAGGTTTCAGAAACGATTATTTCCTTATTTGGCTTTCACCAAGGTTCAAATATCAAAAGCCAAAAGGAATCTCTCATTTTGTAGTAAACGTTAAGCTCCTAAGCTACTGCAAATCAGAACAGCTAATAAGCTCACTGATCTATACAAAGGAGCGTCTCAATTCTTCAAACGGCTATAATCTTCAACGTTCATTTTATCATCTATAAAAGGAAGAAGATTTGTGAAGAAATGGAATCAAGACTTAAGCTTCTGAACGTGCTGAAACTCTGTCAAATTCTGAAGCTATCAAACACTTAGAAACTTTGTGATAATTTTCTAAGTTAGTCTTGTAACTGAGTTGTATTTTGTAAACACCTCTGATTGTATATCAAGTGTTAATCTCTTATCTTTATTAACATTAAAACCAGTTAGAAGTCTCTTGCTTTGTGCTTGAGCATTGGAAGTCTCTTGCTTTGTGCTTGAGCATTGGAAGTCTCTTGCTTTGTGCTTGAGCATTGGAAGTCTCTTGCTTTGTGCTTGAGCATTGGAAGTCTCTTGCTTTGTGCTTGAGCATTGGAAGTCTCTTGCTTTGTGCTTGAGCATTGGAAGTCTCTTGCTTTGTGCTTGAGCATTAGAAGTCTCTTGCTTTGTGCTTGAGCATTTGTAATCTGAGTGATTATAGTGAAATCTCTTGTGAAGGACAAGAGGACTGGACTACTCCTGTTAGTGGGAGGAACCAGTATAAAAATTCTGAGCATCTCTCTCTAACCCTATCCTCAAATATTGTGTGTGTTATACCTTATCCGCTGCAATTTGTTTTAACTTAGAAAAAGTCTCACACAATTCAACCCCCCCCCCCCTTCTTGTGTGTTTTTCAACCTTCAATTGGCATCAGAGCTCCGGTCTGTTGCTCTTCACTTAACAGTGAAACAGTAAAAGATCTAGGGGTACTTAGTTGAAAAACATGTCTGGTGTTACCTCTCCTTCTGCTTCCTCTGGACCTGATCACTCTGCTGTTCCACCTCCTCACAACTATGATAGGGAAAGGAACAGTGATAATCACAGAGACAAACCACCTTACTTCAACAGTGATCCTACTACTTTTCCTTTCTGGAAAACCAAGATGTATAGTTACATCATTGGGACCGATGATGAGTTATGGGATATCATTGAAGATGGTATACATTTTGAACACATGGATGATGAAGGTGTTGTAAGAAATACCTACAGAAAGTTCTTTGATGCTGAAAAGAAGAAACAGTATAAGAAGCATCATACTGTTAAGAATATGCTTATTGGTGCAATATCTCATGCTGAGTATTTAAAAATATCCAACAAGTCATGTGCCAAAACTATCTGGGACTCTCTATGTTCCACCTATGAAGGAAATAAGCAAGTCAAAGAAGCTAAGGCAAACTTATTAGTTCATCAATATGAGCTGTTCAGAATGAAGGAAGATGAAGATATTGAAACCATGTATTCAAGGTTTCAAACCCTTGTCTCTGGTCTTCAAGTTCTGAAGAAAAGCTACACTGCATCTGATCACGTGAAGAAAATTCTGAGGAGCTTACCTTCCAAATGGAGACCAAAAGTTACAGCTTTTCAGGAATCCAAGGATTTGGACAATGTGACTCTTGAAGATTTAATAAGCTCACTCAGAAGTCATGAGCTAGAACTTATGTCAGATGAACCTGTCAAGAAGATGAAGTCCTTGGCTCTAAGCTCTGTTCAGACTTCCTCAAAAGCTGCAAAGATCAAAGTGTCTGAACAAGAGGAAGAAACTTCTGATGATATGATGGATGAAAATTCTGAGAATGAAGAAATGGCACTAATGGTTAGAAGGTTTCAGAAATGGAACAAGAAATACAAAAGGTTTCCAAACAAAGGAAACAACTCAAGAAGTTCCTTTTCAAAGGACAAAAAGGAAGAACTGAACAACTGCTATAACTGCAAGAAATCTGGACACTTAATTGCGGACTGTCCAGAAATGTCATCCAAGGACAAAGGAAAGAATAAGAGCTTTGGGAAAGAAAAGTACAAAGAAAAGGTAAGGAAGAGTTTGTTAGCCACTTGGGAGACCATTGAGAATGACTCTGAAGGAGAAGATGATGAAGAAGGCAATCTGGCCTTAATGGCAAGAACTTCTGAAGGTAACAACTCTGATAGAGATTCTGAAGATGACTCAGATGATGAAAATGAGGTATACTCTAACATGACTAAATCTGAATTAATTGATTCTCTTAAGATTGCCGTGAAACATTACTCTCGTATAGTAAGTCAACACAAAATTCTGAAGAATGTTCATGAATCATTGAAAAAGGATGCCAAGATTCTTTATGATGAAAATGAATCGTTAAACATTCGTATTTGTCATGTTGAATCTAACTATGTCTTGGCAGACAAGCTCAATGATGATCATGAAGATGCTCTTCACGAATTTATTCGTTGTACCTTCAATAGGAGTAAAATGGCTTCCATGATTTATCATATGACTCGTAACTATGGTGAAGGCATTGGTTATTCTCGGTTTAAGAACTGGGATAAACCTCTGAAATCATATAGTGAGGATGATACTCCACCTGAATTATTCTCTACCTTTGTTAAAAGTGGTACACTTGATCTGAAGGCATCCAACTCTGAAGGAGGTTCTGAACCTGAACCCAAAGACTCAGAAGTTCCAAGTTCTTCTGAACCTAAAATTTCTGAGTCCAAAAGTTCTCAAGTTAAGGCTCAGAAGTCATCTGAACCTCTGAGAAATCAAGGTAAAGTTACTTCAGATCCTTGCTTGACCTTTGGAACTGTGATATACTCCAGATCAAAATCCAAGAATCAAATTAAGCCTAAACATTCTTGTCAAAGCTTAATTAATTCTAGATCTTGTGTTGATCATAGAAAACAAAGAAGGAATACTATTCAGAAGACTAACTCTAAAGGACCCATCAGAATATGGGTACCAAAATCTGAAATAATGTTTGCTTCAGATGCTCATGCAAGGAAAGGTAAAACAGCAGCCCTGGTACCTGGACAGTGGTTGCTCACGACATATGACGGGAGAAAAGCATATGTTCCAAACCCTAACTCTGAAAGAGGGAGGCTCTGTGGGATTTGGAGGAAAACAAAAAGGGAAGATCATTGGTACAGGTACAGTTGGTAATTCTTCTCTTTCCATTAAAGATGTTTGGTTAGTTGATGGACTTAAACACAATCTATTGAGCATTAGTCAATTTTGTGACAATGGGTGTGTTGTTACATTTAATAAGGAATCATGTACTGTATCAAAAGACTCTGACAAATCTGTAGTATTCAAGGGAATGAGAGTTGGCAATGTTTATAAAGTAAACTTTTCTGATTTGGTTGACCAAAAGATTATATGTCTTTTGTCTCTGAGTGATGAGAAATGGCTATGGCACAAGCGTCTTGGTCATGCTAACTGGAGGTTGATCTCTAAGCTTAGCAAACAAAAGCTTGTTAGTGGTTTGCCTGACATTGATTATCACTCAGATGCACTTTGTGGCTCATGTCAAAAAGGAAAATTTGCTAAGACTTCATTCAAGTCTAAAAACATTGTCTCTACTTCCAGACCCTTAGAATTGCTTCACATTGATCTGTTTGGTCCTGTTTCGACAGCCTCTATCAATGGTAAAAAATATGGATTGGTCATGGTTGATGATTTCAGTAGATGGACTTGGGTGAAATTCCTACGTTCTAAGAGTGAAGCACTTGTGGTGTTCAGTGACTTCTGCACACAAATACAAAGTGAAAAGGATCTTCGGATTCTGAAGGTTAGAAGCGACCATGGGGGAGAGTTCGAAAATGACTCTTTCGAATCTTTCTGCTCAGAGCATGGAGTAATCCATGAATTCTCTTCTCCTAGAACACCACAGCAGAATGGTGTTGTAGAAAGAAAGAATAGATCTTTGCAAGAAATGGCTCGTACCATGATGCTTGAGTCTAACCTAGCTAAGTTCTTGTGGGCAGAAGCCGTGAGTACTGCTTGCTATGTTCAGAATAGAATCTACATCAGACCTATTCTGAACAAAACTGCTTATGAACTGTTCAAAGGAAGAAAACCAAATATTTCTTATTTTCATCAGTTTGGATGTACTTGTTATATTCTAGACAACAAGGTCTATCGAAAGAAATTTGATGCTAGAGCTTATAAGGGTATCTTTATAGGCTACTCTGAACGCTCAAAAGCATACAGATTGTATAATTCTGAAACTCACACAGTTGAAGAATCTATACATGTTAGATTTGATGATAAAGAGCCTGACGATAAAATGTCAGAGCAAGCTGAGACTTTTGCAGAATTTCAAGTTTCCTCAAATTCTGAGTGTGAAGATCTCTCCATTGCTGTATATCCATCTGAGACTCAAAATGAAGATATCTCTGAAGGCCTTGAAACTGAAGACCCTTCAGAAACTGAACCCTCTCAGACACCTGCTCCACCTAAGAGTAAATTCAAGTATAGATCATCTCATCCTGAAGAGCTAATTGTTGGTAACAAGGATAGCCCAAGAAAGACCAGATCTGCTTTCAAAGAGGATGAATCCCTAGTTGGGTTAATTTCATTAATTGAACCCACAAACATAGAAGAAGCACTCTCAGATGATGGGTGGATTGTTGCAATGCAAGAAGAACTCAATCAATTTGAAAGAAATGATGTTTGGGATCTGGTACCAAAACCCAAACACAAGAACATTATTGGAACAAAATGGGTATTCAGAAACAAGTCAAATGAAAAGGGAGAAGTTGTCAGAAATAAAGCTAGACTGGTTGCACAAGGTTATAGTCAGCAAGAAGGCATAGATTTCACTGAAACCTTTGCACCAGTAGCAAGACTTGAGGCAATTAGACTTCTCTTGTCCTATGCAGTTAATCATGACATCACTCTATTTCAAATGGATGTTAAGAGTGCATTTCTGAATGGAGTAATTTATGAAGAAGTCTATGTTAAACAACCTCCTGGCTTTGAAGATATAAAGTGTCCTGATCATGTTTACAAATTGAAGAAATCTCTGTATGGTTTGAAACAAGCTCCAAGAGCTTGGTATGAAAGGTTAAGTATATTTCTTCTAGAAAATGGTTTTGAAAAAGGACATGTTGATAACACTCTCTTTAGAAAAACCTTAAAAACTGATATTTTGATTGTTCAGATTTATGTTGATGATATTATCTTTGGTTCAACTAATGCTTCTCTTTGCAAGAATTTCTCTAAGCTTATGCAGGATGAATTTGAAATGAGTATGATGGGAGAACTAACATTCTTCTTGGGAATTCAAATCAATCAAAGAAAAGAAGGAGTATATGTGCATCAAACCAAATACACAAAGGATTTACTGAAGAAATTTGGTCTTGAAGATTGTAAACCAATGTCAACTCCTATGCATCCCTCTAGCTGTCTTCTGAAGGAAGAATCTGAAGGCAAAGTAGATCAGAAATTATACAGAGGTATGATTGGTTCCCTCCTTTATCTCACTGCATCTAGACCAGATATCTTGTTCAGTGTATGCTTGTGTGCTAGATTTCAATCAGATCCTAGAGAGTCTCATCTAACTGCTGTTAAGAGAATCTTTAGATATCTGAAAGGAACCACTAATCTTGGATTACTTTATAAGAAATCCTTAGATTATCAGCTTATTGGATTCTGTGATGCTGACTATGCTGGTGATAAAATTGAAAGGAAGTCCACTAGTGGAAACTGTCAATTTCTAGGTGAAAACCTTATATCATGGGCTAGTAAGAGACAAGCAACTATTGCTCTATCTACAGCAGAAGCAGAGTACATCTCAGCTGCTAAGTGTTGCACGCAATTGCTCTGGATGAAACATCAGTTGGAGGACTATCAGATAAGGATAAGTGGTATACCACTTCTCTGTGATAATACTGCTGCTATCTGTTTGTCTAAGAATCCTATTTTGCATTCAAGAGCTAAACACATTGAGATCAAACATCACTTCATTAGAGACTATGTTCAGAAGGGAGTAATTAAGATTCAATTCATTGATACTGAGCATCAATGGGCTGATATCTTTACCAAACCTCTTGCTATTGATCGTTTCGATTTTATCAAGAAAAATCTGAACATGGTTTTTATTTCTGAATGATATCTCTGAATGCTGTTAACTCTGAATGAATAAACTGGTTCTGAAGGGCCTCAGAAGTTTGGACGGCTCAGAAACTATTATATAGGTTCTGAAGCACTCTCTTATCTGAAGCAATCAGAATTATTTATTATTAAATATGATTTCTTGTGACTCAGATACCTACTCTAAGTGTTAGTTGACCACTCAGTTTCTCTAACTGACAGCTGGCTTCTGAAAACACTACTTATCTGTGTAACTTCCCATCATGTCTAGTAACCGCTGGGTAATGAAGGAGAGCTAATGATGATTTTATTAAAAGTAACTGCCAAGCCCCCATTACGTCACTATCTTGTTTCCCCAATATTTTGAAACTTCCACTATAATCACTTAACTACACACTAGTCACTATCACTTCTCACGTTTTCAATATTTTGAAACTTCCACTATAACCATTTCTGACACTCCTAAATCCCCTCAGAAATCTCCTATTAAAGATTCTGAGTCTACCCCAATAGCAATGGACGTAGACCAATCTGAACCCTCAAATGTTCAAAATTCTGAAGTCCCTGCTGAATCCCAAACTGAACCCCTTCAGACTTCATCTCCTAAGCCAACCACTTCTGAACCAAACCCCTCATCCATTCAAACCACTCCACCTTTTCCTGGAACTGATTCAGATCTTGAAGAAACTCGTCTTCATTCTGAAACAATTCCCTGTTTCACCATGGTACTTAACAATTCCCTTTTACCGTTGAATGCATTTACTGCTGGTGGTTGTTTGCTGTGTGCATTTACTACCCTGTAACTTGTGCTTTGACTGACCCGTTTTTGATAATGACAAAGGGGGAGAAAATATTATTTCATTTCCTATGGCAGTGAAATTATTTCTGAAGCTCTAAAGATCACATTTTCTGAACTCTACTCTTGTTAAGTTATATTAAAGTCTTTTAAACTTTTAATGAGGGGGAGTAATAAATTTTGTCCAACATAAATTCATATAATATAAGATACGCTTGCAAACCATATCTTATATTTGTCAATCTGAAGAAATAGAGCTTGCAAACCTCTAATTCTGAAGGTAGAATATATGAAATTATATTTGACATTAAATATTACTCTTAGACTGTTTTATATTTATCATTGATAAACTTTTGAAGCTTATCAGACTCAGGGGGAGCTTGCAAACCTCAGAACCTGAAGTCAAGATGTTAAATAAAAACAACAACAATTGATTTTAAATACATATAGTTGTCATCATCAAAAAGGGGGAGATTGTTGGAACAAAATTATGATTTTGTATCTCCTTAATTGATTTTGATGATAACAATGTATTTAAGGTTAAATTGGAATACTAATAATTTAATTCAGTGTGCAGGATTAAAAGTTAAAATTTGCGTACTAAAGAACCTTAGAATTTCTGAAGGAATTACTTCTAAGCTCACCAGATCTGAAGCAAGTGAAACTCTGAAGTTATTATCTGAACCTTAGAATTTCTGAAGGAATTACTTCTGAGCTCGCCAGATCTGAAGCAAGTAATTCTGAGCCTGTGAAACTCTGAAGTTATTATCTGAACCTTAGAATTTCTGAAGGAATTACTTCTGAGCTCACCAGATCTGAAACAAGTAATTCTGAGCCTATCAAAATCTGAAGAACATCTGAGCTCACCAGATCTGAAGCAAGTAATTCTGAGCCTATGAAACTCTGAAGTTATTATCTGAACCTTAGAATTTCTGAAGGAATTACTTCTGAGCTCACCAGATCTGAAACAAGTAATTCTGAGCCTATCAAAATCTGAAGAACATCTGAGCTCACCAGATCTGAAACAAGTAATTCTGAGCCTATCAAAATCTGAAGAACATCTGAGCTCACCAGATCTGAAACAAGTAATTCTGAGCCTATCAAAATCTGAAGGCTCGTCAGATATAAGTGTTAAGCTACATTTGAGAGTACAATTTTATTGAAGACTGTGCCTGACTAAGTCCAAACGCAGAAACCAAGAATGAAAAGGTTTGACCATGGAAAGGTCCTTTTCAAGTCAGGTTTCAGAAACGATTATTTCCTTATTTGGCTTTCACCAAGGTTCAAATATCAAAAGCCAAAAGGAATCTCTCATTTTGTAGTAAACGTTAAGCTCCTAAGCTACTGCAAATCAGAACAGCTAATAAGCTCACTGATCTATACAAAGGAGCGTCTCAATTCTTCAAACGGCTATAATCTTCAACGTTCATTTTATCATCTATAAAAGGAAGAAGATTTGTGAAGAAATGGAATCAAGACTTAAGCTTCTGAACGTGCTGAAACTCTGTCAAATTCTGAAGCTATCAAACACTTAGAAACTTTGTGATAATTTTCTAAGTTAGTCTTGTAACTGAGTTGTATTTTGTAAACACCTCTGATTGTATATCAAGTGTTAATCTCTTATCTTTATTAACATTAAAACCAGTTAGAAGTCTCTTGCTTTGTGCTTGAGCATTGGAAGTCTCTTGCTTTGTGCTTGAGCATTGGAAGTCTCTTGCTTTGTGCTTGAGCATTGGAAGTCTCTTGCTTTGTGCTTGAGCATTGGAAGTCTCTTGCTTTGTGCTTGAGCATTGGAAGTCTCTTGCTTTGTGCTTGAGCATTAGAAGTCTCTTGCTTTGTGCTTGAGCAGTTTGAAGTCTCTTGCTTAGTGCTTGAGCATTTGTAATCTGAGTGATTATAGTGAAATCTCTTGTGAAGGACAAGAGGACTGGACTACTCCTGTTAGTGGGAGGAACCAGTATAAAAATTCTGAGCATCTCTCTCTAACCCTATCCTCATATATTGTGTGTGTTATACCTTATCCGCTGCAATTTGTTTTAACTTAGAAAAAGTCTCACACAATTCAACCCCCCCCCCCTTCTTGTGTGTTTTTCAACCTTCAGATACTAGTTCTAGCAAGGTTACAAGTATCAGAGCAAATCCTAGACCTCTAAGGTTCCTATAATTTCCTACTCTTCATCCTTACCAAGCTAAACTAGTCACACAAGCTAACTTCCAAGCCACGAGATCACTCCTCAAGTGAAGAATCTGGACCCAAACTATTCAGATACACAAAATAAAGAGTTAGTTATAATTCAAGTTCATAATAATAAGTATAGCATATACTCATATCATGCATAATAATCATATCATAATTGACGCATAATCGTCTCATGTCATAAATACAATATTCATGGTAAAGGCAATTTCATATTCATTATCAATTAACCAAGACATTAAATTAAGATCGCATTATCTAATCATCCACAATCATAATGAAAGACATTGGCAATTATCAATTAACAAGTAGAATGCACATTTACTTCTAATGCAACTAATGCCATCAATTAGTATGTCTCAACCTAGACACATCTAAATGCATGTGGTACCCGCATCGAGTTTCGAATACATAAGTATTCTCGCATCAAGTCAGTTTTAAGTCATGGAGGACCATCGCTCGAGTCAGTTTTAAGTCATGGTGGACCATAGCATCGGGTTGACTCATGCATGCATGAATGTACACATACCAAATAATGATGATGACCCTATACATCTACATATGAATAAAAGGACACTCCTCCTAATATTCCTTCTCAAGTTCGCATCAAATCTCATCATTATATCATCATTAAGGTATACATTCAAGCAAAACATAACAATACCTAGTAAATAACTTAATCATAAGTCATCATCATCAATTTCAGTCAATTACACACATATGAACATAGCGTCCTCATCTAAGCTCAAGATTCAATTAATCTAACCTTATATCATATTATAAGATTATAGCTCAATCATAGTATAAACATAAACCCCTTTTAATCTCCAAAAATCACTTTTCTTACTGATCAAACTTGCCTAGACGAGCTCATGGCGACCTCAAGTCAGAGAGCAGCATAACAGCTCGCCACTACCTCGCCATGGCGAACTCAACTCGCCAGCCAGCTCGCTATCACTCGCCATGGCGAGCTCATGGTTTCTGGGCAACGCCAAGAACTATGAATACTCGCCATAGCAAGTACTATGAAGGTGTGAAAACACAAGAAGGGGGGTTGAATTGTGTTTTGGGTAGTTTTAAAAACTTCTTTTAAGTTTTGCAACTTATCAGAATCAGCAGCGGAAAAGCTTAGAACACAATCAACTTCCAATGCTCAAGCTCACAAGCAAGAGACTTCTAACACAAATAGAAAATACAATGTTTGAACAACTGATAAACAATATCAGAGTTCTTAGAACAAAATAATACAACTTTGAAAACAAGACTTTTCTTAGAATCCTTGAAAAGAAAACTAAGGTTCAACAACTGACTAGTCAGAAGTTGAAAACTGTTTGTCTTGAATTTTGATATAATCTCAAGTTATATCTTAAGCTAAAAATTGCTCTTAGAAATTCAGCAGTATAACAACGCTTTTGTTCTTCGTTAGTGTGTTTTTGTCACGTCTTCAAATTCTTCCTCCTTTTATAGATGATGTTGGAGCATCTTGAATTTGAGCGGACAAAGATGAAAACAGCTACGTAGTACTGTACTAATATTTTCATTTGAAATGTGCTTATTCAAATCAAGTAAAGATTAAAATCTGAGACTTGATTTCGAATATTCGCCCATATCAGGAAAATAAAGATAGTACAACAGTAAAAACGTCATTATCATGAGGATAACGGTCTTGAAAGAGATTTCTTCCGCCTCTTCAGATTTTGCCAAATAGATGATAGTAGTTATTGAGAATAGAATGTTCTTCTGGCAATTTCTGCTGTTTCATCGTCATCAGAATCTTGAGATATGAGTTCTGCTTCTGATGAGTATAACTTCTGGTTGACTTTGACTTGGCAACTTCTGGTGACCACAACTTCTGGTGTCATTCTCAGAACTTGCTCTTTCCCAACTTCTGGGGGCGCTTCTTAGCATAGCAACCAAAACTTCAATTTCTAGTGTATATAAAATTTTAACTTATATACCTGCACACTAGAGTAAATTATCAGTACTCCCTATTGTATATTAATACTATTGTTATCATCAAAACTACTTGGGTTATATTAGAACCAACTTTGTTCCAACAATCTCCCCCTTTTTGATTGATGACAAACCAAGTATTAATTTACAATGGTTGTTATTTTAATCATAGAGTGCATCCTTCAGGTTTATGAGTTTTGCAAGCTCCCCCTGAATTCAGTAATGAATGATTAAAATAGTTTTAAAATTTTAGTATTGAGTACAGAACTTCATTATACACTTGACTTCCAGAAGATAGGTTTGCAAGCTTTCTTCCTTGGTCAGATCTACCTAAGAGAAAAGTGCAATATTCTCTTACGTGTATCATGTATAGAAAGTTCTAATCTCAATAGAAAAATTTTCTTTCAAAATAATAACTGATAATATTCAATAACTGAAATTAAATGAAATGAATTTAAAATTTTAATTTTGGCTTCAGTTAGTGTTCTTAAATTAATTTACTCTTACTCCCCCTTTTGTCATTAAACAAAAAGAATAAAAAGAAAAAGAAAGAGTAAAAAAAATAAAAACACGTGACTAAAGAATTAGTGAAGTCAAAAATTCAAAGATGATAAAAACCACAAAGAAGTTAATGCAAAAACGAAAAACGAGGTAACTCCTAACCACCAGAGTTACTATAAAAACACACCAACTCTTTGTCATTTCACTCAACACTTCCATGATATTTCTTCAACAAAAATGAGAGAAAATATAGATGAGGATAGAAGAGTGATTGAAAGAAATGGGTTTAAGAAATTTTCAAAGGAGAACCAGAGAATGATTTCATCAACAAGAGATGCAACCACATGGAATATGATTTCTAAGAAACATATGAAGATGGTGAAGAGTGTGGCTCTAAAATCAGATGCAAGTTTCTCAGCCATCTTCTGTTCTTAGAAGAACAAAGATTTCTCCTTATGCAGGAGGATGAGCAGGACGCACTGAAGGCAGGCTCCAAGTTTCCAAAACAGGAAATCTGTAGCTTGAGAGGTTTAGATTGCAGACTCCAAGGTTGAAGTTTGGATCAACACCCTCTTTTCAGCTCTCCCAACTCATCTTCTTGTAAAAATTTCTTTTTAGGTTTTTATAGTATCTGGATTTATGCAAAAATTTGTTCTTAGAACAAAGTTATTGTAATGCAAAAATCTAGAAAAATGCAAAGTTATTGTAATGCAATTTTATATGAATAAAACAAATTTTCTTGAATGCAATTATGTGTATGCAGCAATTATAGATCTAGCTTCTGAACAATATCAATAAAACCAGAATAATTAGCCACAATAATTAAACATAATAATATTCAACATTCAAGCAAAATAACGATTAACAAGTTCAACAAAAACATAAGAACACAAAGTAATAAAAACAGAAAAACATAAAGGTGCCAGAATCCTAGGGTTGTGATTGGTTAGAAGGGTTGAGCAGCTTTTCTTGAAGTTGCTTCAGAGCTTCAGCAGATATAAGTTCCAGTTTCTTAATAACAGTCTCTGAATCAACCTTGCCAATAAGACCTGTAGAGTCAGTATCCACTTGAATAATCTTTTCCATTTCTTGAGCATAAAGTGTGGAAAACTGATCTACTGCTTTTGCCATAACCAATTTCAGCTTCTCATCATATAGCCTCTGAGCTTCTCTCACTCTTGCCTCCTCAATCTTGGCTTCTGTGAACTTCTGCCTAGCAATGTTCATGACAAAGTTCTTCTTGTATTGAGAACTATAGTCACTCAGCATTTGCTTGCACATCTCAGACAGAGCATTACACTCTTCATCAACTAGATCAGGTGCAACAGAAAATGTAGGCAAATCTTGATGAAATTCCATGATTTTATCATTAATGCCCATCAGCACACGCTTAACATCTTCAGGATTGATGGCCTTTTGAGGGGTAGGGGCAGATGATGATGATGGATTATCTAGGATAGCTGTGGGATGGATGGTGATTTGTTGATCTGATGGTGGTGTGATAACTTGCTCAAAGGTTTTGAGATAGTTATTTTGGACATTGGTGAGTGGTGGTTGTGACTTCTGAGGTGAGGGGTTATCTAGTTCCAAGGCTAGTTTCTGTAGTGAATCTTGAACATGGGCAGGAATACTGGATACAACAATATCAGAACATGGGCAGGAATAATGATTGATGTATAGCAGTTTCAGCTATGGTTTCAGCTACAGGAGAAGGATTATGATCAGAAAGGGTCTTTTCTAAATCATTAGACCTTGGTGAAGCAGGGTGCATAGACTCATGTATAGGAGATAGAATAGAAATTGTTTCCACATGAGGGCTATTTTGAGGAATAGCTTCAGAAGTTGCAACCTCTGCATTAACTTCTGAGGCTACTTGCTCGATATTCTCCACAGAAGTAGGAGTAGCAACACCTGTGTCTGTAATAAGTGATAACACATGTTCAGAAAACTTCCTCATTGACTCAGGGGATGGTACAAAGCTAACTACTGGTGTTTCAATTGAATCACTAGCAGCAACTTCTACTATACAGTTGGTCTTAGGTTCCAAATCAGAAAGGATTTTTGAAAAAGAGTTTTTGACAGGAACTGTATATGGAATGTTTTTAGCATGCTTTGGACCATTAATGACATAATCACGAATATCTTTAAGATTAATCTTTTTGTAAATACCTTGATTTGCCAACTTCTTCACCAACTCTTCCCTAAGAATAGGAGTGTCTAAAAATGCATTAGGATCAACATCTACACCACTATCCAAACTAGTTTCCTCCCAGGCAGTATACTCTGCAACTTGCCTTATTGCATCTTGTGTTTCTTCGTTTTCTTCATCTTCAACAACCATCTTCAATTTCTTCTTCCTCTTAATCATAGATTTCTTTTTCTGAGCTATTTCTGGGACAACAACAGCAGGACCAGAAGTACTAGATGACCTTCTTGAAACAATACTTGCCTCTGCTTCTTGAACAACAGGCTCTGGGTTCACAGGGGTTTGTTCAACAACCTTCTTTCTAACTTCTGATGTATCCCTTACACCAGAAGTACTACCAGACTTCCTCTTAGGAGTGGATCCTCTTGCTTTCTTGGATTTAGATTCTGTTGCTTCTGGCTTTTCAACAGCCTTTCTTTTCTTTTCCTGAGCAGGCAACAGATATCTAGTAGCAAGTATATCATCCAACTTCTGAGAATCTCCTTCCTCCAGAAGTTTCTTATGGATTCCAGCAACAACAACAACTTCTTCCTTAGACACAGTAGTAAGAAAGAAATACTTGTTGTCTTCCACTTTCTTTGGTTTAAAAGTAACTTGAGGTGTAACCACGGGACCAGGATTCCTTACAACTCTCTTCACTGTAGCACCATCAATCACAGAAGGATATTCATCAATAAAAGAACTGTATCCAGGGAAAACAGGCTTTACTGATTGCATTAAGTAACTTCTGTGAAACATAAATGACAGAAATCTACAATATTGTGCATTGGTGATGCCTTTAGTTTGACTGTCAGTGATGGCTTTACACATGTGATCAAAGATAACTTTAGCAAAGTTCACATGAGCCTTTCTTCCCAAATAGTATAAGATGGTCTTATAATATTGAGAAACTTGGTCAGATGAACCAGCTTTTGTAGATCATCTTGTAGTAAAGCTTCATATCCCTGTTGCTCTTGGAAGTGGAGTACTTGCAGTAAATCTCTTCCTGAATAATGTGACATGAATCTTCAGTAGGATGAGGAGCAATTCCAATTAAAGGTAGCTTTGATGCTTGCCTTATGTGTTCTTGTCTGATTCTAATACAGACTCCGCCAACCTCTGAACGAATCTCTTTTCCCAGAAATTCCAACTCCTTTCTTTTATCAGCGTTTCCTCCAGCCTCTTGAGACGCTTCACCACTTTCCCTTAGAGATGTACCTTTAGTGATTACTTCTGCCTTCATCCAGAAGTCCTTTACAATTTCTGGATAGACAGGTCCATTGAGAATGTCTAAGAAGACAAGTAACCCTTGTGCTTCAAAAACTTCTTTGATTCTATCTACTCCATTCGCTCTAATTCCTTCGAAATCCACCGGTCTTTCAATAAGTAAGAATAAGTCCGAAATTGGAAAACTTACTTTATCCTTTATAAGAACACCAGGAGTAGAGGCTTTAATGTCAGCAATAGGAGGGATAACAACAAATTGCTCTCCTTGTTGTAGTTGACGTTGTTTACTAGATGAAGATGCCATAGATTCTGAGTTTAGGGTTAGGGTTTGCTAATTTGGGAGAAGAAAGAAATTTCTCTGAGTTTTTAGAAGAAATAAAAGTGTAGGTAGTGAGTGAGCAAGTGTGTGAATGTGAACAGTTAGTGAGTTTAAAAGGAAATAAACGCGCAAAAACGTACTAACTGAAAGGACAGGGGGTAAAAGAGTAACTTAACAATTCACAAATTGAATTAGAACACAATCATCACTAACCAACTTCTTTCTCTAATAGCAAACAGACACGTGTATTAGAAGCTTAATTAAATATCTGACACGTTAGTGATAGCAGTGGAAGAGGTAACTCAACAGTTACTGCCACGTCACGTCCAGAACCACTCATGTATACTTCTGATAGAAATACTAGAAGTTGGTTTGTCCAGACTTCTGATGCACAAGTTCTGACTCCCCCTAACTTCTGATAGAGATACCAGAAGATGGTTTGTCTAAACTTCTGATACAAAGGTCCTGACTCCCCCTAACTTCTGATAGACTTCTAGAACTTCCTAAAATAAAATTCTTCACCAGAGTTTCAGCTTATTCACAGATTTCCATCATATTAAGATTCTTTTTGATAAAATCAAATCTTTCAATAGTCAGGGGTTTTGTAAAGATATCAGCCCATTGATTTTCAGTATCAATAAACTTAAGATCAATAACACCCTTATGTACATAGTCTCTTATAAAATGATGTTTAATCTCAATATGCTTAGCTCTTGAGTGTAGAATAGGTTTTTTAGAGAGATGAATGGCAGCAGTGTTATCGCAATATAAAGGAATACTGTGACTGCTTATTTGATAATCTTCCAACTGATACTTCATCCAAAGTAGTTGTGTACAACACTTAGCTGCTGAAATGTATTCTGCTTCTGCTGTAGACATAGCTATGGTGGTTTGCCTTTTACTGGCCCAAGAAATCAAATTCTCACCAATGAATTGACAGTTTCCACTACTGATACAACAATCCAATGTTACAAGTAGCCTTCAGATATCTAAAGATTCTCTTTACAGCAGTAAAATGAGATTCTCTAGGATCTGATTGAAATCTTGCACACAGACATACACTGAATAAGATATCAGGTCTAGAAGCTGTTAGATAGAGAAGAGATCCAATCATTCCTCTATATAACTTCTGATCAACTTTACCTTCAGACTCACCTTTGCTAAGACTTGATGTAGGATGCATTGGAGTGTTCATGGGTTTGCAGTCTTCCAAATTGTATTTCTTCAAAAGATCTTTGATATACTTTGATTGATGAATGAAGTTTCTTTTCTTTGTTTGATTGATCTGAATTCCCAGAAAGTACTTCAATTCTCCCATCATGCTCATCTCAAATTCATCTTGCATCATCTTAGAAAAGTTCTTGCACAGTCCAGCATTAGTTGATCCAAAAATGATGTCATCAACATAGATTTGAATGATAAGAATGTCTTTCTTCAGGGTCTTTTTGAATAATGTATTGTCAACCTGACATTTTACAAAACCATTGTCAACCAAGAAGTTACTTAGTCTCTCATACCAAGCTCTGGGAGCTTGTTTGAGTCCATAGAGTGACTTCTTTAGTCTGAACACATGATCTGGATTTGAAATGTCTTCAAATCCTGGAGGTTGTTTGACATATACTTCTTCAGAAATAACTCCATTCAGAAATGCACTCTTAACATCCATTTGATAAAGTGTAATGTTGTTGTTGACAGCATAAGAAAGAAGTAATCTTATTGCTTCCAATCTTGCAACTGGAGCATAAGTCTCTGTATAATCAATGCCTTCTTGTTGACTGTATCCTTGTGCAACAAGTCTAGCTTTGTTTCTTGTTACTTCTCCTTGTTCATTCAGCTTGTTTCTGTATACCCACTTTGTTCCAATAATGTTCTTGCCTTTTGGTTTGGGTACCAGATCCCATACATCATTCCTTTGAAATTGATTCAGTTCTTCTTCCATTGCAACTATCCAAGCATCATCAGATAATGCTTCATCAATGGTTTTAGGTTTAATCAAGGAGACTAGACCAAATAAGGATTCTTCATCCCTAAAACTTGATCTTGTCTTCCTAGGATTGTTCTTATTACCAATTATAAGCTCTTCAGGATGTGATGACTTGTACTTGAAGGTATTTCTTGGAATAGTTGTTTCTTCTACATCAGGAGTGGAATCAGGTCCAGAACCTTCATCTTCTGAGTCTTGAGAATCTGAAATTTCTATAGCAGGCTCTGACTTTTCATGGTCAGGCACTTTATCATCAAACCTTACATGCATAGATTCTTCAACTGATTGAGTTTCAGAATTATACACTCTGTATGACTTGGAGCGCTCATAATATCCAATAAAGATACCCTTACTAGCTTTAGAATCAAATTTCTTAGGATGGACTTTAGTATTCAGAATGTAACAAGTACAACCAAATTGGTGAAAATAAGAGATATTGGGTTTTCTTCCTCTAACAAGTTCATATGTTATTTTATTCAGACTAGGTCTAATATAGATTCTGTTCTGAATATAACAAGCAGTGCTTACTGCTTTTGCCCAGAAAATTTTTGCCAAAGAATGTTCATGCATCATGGTTCTAGCCATCTCTTGTAAAGATCTGTTCTTTCTTTCTACAACTCCATTTTGCTGTGGAGTTCTAGGAGAAGAGAACTCATGGAAAATTCCATGTTCTTCACAAAAGTTTTCAAAAGGTTTATTTTCAAATTCTCCACCATGATCAATTCTAACTTTTAAAATCTTTAAATCTTTTTCATTTTGAATTTGGGTACAGAAGACACTAAACTCTTCATATGTATCACTTTTAGATCTCAGAAATCTTACCCAAGTCCATCTACTATAATCATCAACAATGACTAGTCCATACTTCTTTCCATTGAGTGAAGCAGTGCTAACTGGTCCAAACAGATCAATGTGCAGAAGTTCTAAAGGTCTAGAAGTAGAAACAATGTTCTTAAGTTTAAATGAGCTTTTGACAAACTTCCCTTTTTGACAAGAGTCACAAAGAGAATCTTAGTGATAAGTCAATTTAGGAAGGCCTCTCACAAGATTGTCTTTGCTAAGCTTGGAAATTAATCTCTGAAATTCTGGTGGCAAGTGTCAGATGTGCAGCACGATGTGTACACTTTAGGAATCGTACGATGTGTAGCCTAATGTGTCAACATCGTGGACATACTGAACTTGATGAATAAGTAAACAATATAAAGTGCA
Organism: Trifolium fragiferum; assembly: GCA_954870985.1. NCBI lineage: Eukaryota > Viridiplantae > Streptophyta > Magnoliopsida > Fabales > Fabaceae > Trifolium > Trifolium fragiferum. Next base: position 23,232,969 of record OX940791.1, on the reverse strand, counting down.
GGAAACAATAAAACACACAGAGTTTGTTAACCCAGTTCGACACTTATAACAAGCCCTATTCTGGAGGATACCAATCCAGGGATGAATCCACTATGGTAGTATCAATTCAAAGCTAAACTCCCCCGTTTACAAATTATCACTTAATCACTACCCGTGCTAATTCTACCTAGGAACTCCTAGATATGAGAACCTCTGCTCACTCCCCCTCAACCTTACCCAGTAAGGATTTACTAAACAAACTCAGTTGGAGACACACTCCTAGACAAGCAAAGCACTCGTACCTAAAGGCTTAGAGTGTTGCACAATCTAACTCCTTGCTTCAAAGCTTTGGAGAAAGAACACTAGAGATTACAACTCTATTAAACTCAGTCCTTACTTGTATCAAAACTATGATCCAAGTGAAGGCTCACAAAGAACAAAGAACAACTAAAGAACTAAAACCCTAAGACTCAATTTGTAGACTTAGCTTCTTGATTTCAGTTGATGAATAATTAGTCTTCAGTCTTCCTTTATATAGAACAAGCTTCATGGGCTTTGACGAGTTGGCCTTCATAAATATTGCCTTGAGATTTATTTGATCATAATCTTTTAATTGTTTGTTTCAAATCTTTTTGATCAAAGTCGGCCAATAAAATAAAACATATCCATGAAAGATTATCTTGTTCCTTGGCGCGCAAGCTTGCACGATTTAATTTGAAAAACAAATCTTTTCAAAAGATCGCGTGTAAAATAATAAAAGCGCGTCCAGATGTGAAACCTGATGTGCCACACATCATGCTCCACATCATGGAATTAGGCTTATTTTACCAAATGAAGCCAACACCCTAAAATCCTCAACAATCTCCAGTTAGCATGACCCAATCTTTTATGCCAAACCCATTTCTCATCACTTAGAGTCAATAAACAAAGCACATTCTGATCTTTCAGATCAGATAAATTAACTTTATAAACATTGCCCTTTCTACAACCCTTAAACAAAATGGATTTATCAGAATTGTTAATTACAGTACATGAATTCTTATTAAACACAACATCATAATTATTGTCACATAATTGACTTATGCTAAGTAGATTATGTTGTAGTCCATCAACCAACCAAACATCAGAAATAGTAAGAGAAGAATTACCTACTTTACCTATACCAATGATTTTGCCTTTTTGGTTCCCACCAAATCCTACAGTTCCTCCCTCTCTTAGATTCAGGGTGTGGAACAAGTGCTTGTCTCCTGTCATGTGTCGTGAACATCCACTTTCCAGATACCATGAGCTTTGCCTTTTTCTTGGGATGCATACCTGCAGTAAACATTATCTCAGACTTTGGTACCCATATTCTGATGGGTCCTCTAAAGTTAGTTCTTTTATCCTTCTTCTGTCTCTTGTAACTTCCAGAGGATCCCAGGTGAGGTGAGCCTTGAAAAACAGGTTTAGGTTTTACCTTTCCTTTGGACCTTGATCCAGAATGTGTCAGCAAACCAGCTTTCAAGTTTGTACAGCTTGATCCCATGCCCCGAATACTCTTAGGCTTGAAGATCTTCTGTACTCCTTTACTAGACTTGGATACTGAAGCAATGAGAGCAGAGATTTTCAAAGACTCCACGCTTACTTGAGCATCTGACACTTTTGGATTTTCTGTACCATTACTAGAAACAAAATTAGAATAAAGATCAGAAGGTGTTTTGCTTATGCACACAGACTGATTTAAGTTTCCTTTGACAATACTTCCCAAACCGTGTCCAGTGTATTTGCCAGCACCATAAATCATAGAGGCTAATTTATGCTTGTCAATATTGTGATGAACAAACTCTTGAAGAGCAATCTCATGCTTATCATAGGGTTTGTTACATGATCTGCAACCATTCTCAAGAACTTGAATAGTCTTTAAGGACTTCTTATAGTCTTCTTGAATATGATTGACTTTATCATTGAGCATGTCAAACTTTTGTTTAAAAAGTTCTAGCTCATTTGATTTTTCCATGTACTTCATCACAGTATCTTTCAAGGCTTTAGAGAGTTGAGTATCAGATAGTTTAGAAATAACCTGCTCAATGTCTTCTGAGTCTGACTCAACATCACTTTCAACATCTGACTCTGCTGTGGCCATGAGTTCCAAGTTAGCTTCTGCATCTTCAGCTTCATCATCAGACAGCTTGTCAAGATCTTCCTATGTAGCTAGAATACTCTTCTTAGCTTTGTTCTTGAAAGTGCTCTTTCTTCCTTTTCCTTTGGTGCTCAATTCAGGACAATCAGCAATGAAGTGTCCAGGCTTGTTGCAGTTAAAACAACTCTTAGAATCATCCTTCTTATCTTTGTTTCCAGAACTTCTGTAACCAGAACCTTTAGATCCAGAACCTCTACCATAATATCTTGGCTTTCTTTTTGTCCACTTCTGGAACTTCCTGGTCAGAAGTGCAAATACATCATCATCTGATCCTTCTTCTTGATCATCTGCAGAAGATTCATCTGTCTCAGATTCAACAACCTTAGCCTTCAGAGCCTTAGAAGGTCCAGAAGTAGCTGGCAGAGCCAAAGACTTCGTTCTCTTCTGAGGTTCATCAGAGGCTAGCTCAATCTCATGACTCATGAGTGAACTAATTAAACCTTCCAAACTTAGGGTGTCTAAATCCTTTGCTTCCTGAATAGCAGTGACCTTAGGTCTCCACTTAGCAGGTAAGCTTCTGAGAATCTTCTTCACATGATTAGAAGTAGTATAACTTTTCTTCAGAACTTTAAGACCAGCAACCAGAACTTTGAATCTAGAGAACATAGATTCAATGTTCTCATCTTCCTTCATTCTAAAAAGTTCATACTGTTGGATCAAAAGTGTTGCTTTTGCCTCCTGTACCTGTTTGTTTCCATCATAAGATGAACACAAAGAATCATAGATACTCTTGGCAGTAGATTTATCTGTGATCTTAAGGTACTCTTCATGAGATATGCAGCTTATCAAGATATCCTTGACCTTGTGGTGCTTCTTGTATGCTTTCTTGTCCTTATCAGTGAAAGCTTGTCTTGCATCATAATCTAATCTTCCTCTTTCATCCAATTCTTGAAATGTTACTCCTCTTTCAACTAAGTCCCAAAGTTCATCTTCAATACCAACTAGATGACTGTAGATTCTATCTTTCCACCAGGAGAAGGTAGAACCATCACCACTGAACTTAGGAGCTTTGCTGGTGTTGTTTTTATCATTAACATCATAGTTGAAGGGAATAGCATTTCCTTCAGATTTTTTGCTATGTTCACCGGATCCAGACATAGTGTTTTGACACAACAAACAACTGTCTCACTGCACCAAGGCTCTTGATGCCAATTGAAGGTGTGAAAACACAAGAAGGGGGGTTGAATTGTGTTTTGGGTAGTTTTAAAAACTTCTTCTAAGTTTTGCAACTTATCAGAATCAGCAGCGGAAAAGCTTAGAACACAATCAACTTCTGGCAATGGTGAAATAAAAACAGAGCAAGGATGAAAGTAAAACAGAGCAGAGAAAGAAGAGATGAACACACAAGATTTATACTGGTTCCTCTCACAAACCGAGAGTAGTCCAGTCCCCTTGCACTTCCAAGGGATTTCACTATAATCACACAAGATTACAATTGCTCAAGCCAACTGCAAGAGACTTCCTTTGCTCAAGTAACACAATACAAGAGACTTCCAATGCTCAAGCTCACAAGCAAGAGACTTCTAACACAAATAGAAAATACAATGTTTGAACAACTGATAAACAATATCAGAGTTCTTAGAATAAAATAATACAACTTTGAAAACAAGACTTTTCTTAGAATCCTTGAAAAGAAAACTAAGGTTCAACAACTGACTAGTCAGAAGTTGAAAATTGTTTGTCTTGAATTTTGATATAATCTCAAGTTGTATCTTAAGCTAAAAATTGCTCTTAGAAATTCAGCAGTATAACAGTGCTTTTGTTCTTCGTTAGTGTGTTTTTGTCACGTCTTTAAATTCTTCCTCCTTTTATAGATGATGTTAGAGCGTCTTGAATTTGAGCGGACAAAGATGAAAACAGCTACGTAGTACTATACTAATATTTTCATTTGAAATGTGCTTATTCAAATCAAGTAAAGATTAAAATCTGAGCCTTGATTTCGAATATTCGCCTATATCAGGAAAATAAAGATAGTACAACAGTCTATTTCGAATATTCGCCTATATTCGCCTATATCATGAGGATAACGGTCTTGAAAGAGGTTTCTTCTGCCTCTTCAGATTTTGCCTAATAGATGATAGTCGTTATTGAGAATAGAATGTTCTTCTGGCAATTTCTGCTGTTTCATCGTCATCAGAATCTTGAGATATGAGTTCTGCTTCTGATGAGTATAACTTCTGGTTGACTTTGACTTGACAACTTCTGGTGACCACAACTTCTGGTGTCATTCTCAGAACTTGCTCTTTCCCAACTTCTGGGGGCGCTTCTTAGCATAGCAACCAGAATTTCAATTTCTAGTGTATATAAAATTTTATCTTATATACATGCACACTAGAGTAAATTATCAGTATTCCCTATTGTATATTAATACTATTGTTATCATCAAAACTACTTGGGTTATATTAACCAACTTTGTTCCAACATACTATGCTCGCCCTAGCGAGTTGCTGCAGAAAGGAAAACTCTGCTTTCGGGTTTTCGTTCAAATTCATCAAAAATCCCATTTTTCAACATGCAAACCCCTAAAGCTATCAACTTTAAGCATATATATCATGTATAAGCCTAGAAGTACAAACTTTAACATCATCAAACATCATCTCATGCTAAAAGTAAGGATTTTCCTTCATTTCACTAAAAACTCATTTTTAAACATCAACAACAACAATCATTCATAGAACACGAATTTGATCATAGAAATTCGAAATAAAAGCATATAGTAACATGTTAACATTAAACAACAACACATTAAACTATAAACACATTCCCTTGATTCCCATTCCCAACCAAAAGAAATGAGAGGGTTTGGGTGTGGAGAGTAGACTTCTCCCCCCTCTTTGTTCATCTCACAAGAATTAATAACTACTCTCTAATCTTAATTGCAGCTTCAATCTTCTAGCTCTACACTTGAATCCCTTCTACTCTCTTCAAGCTTGGACTTCTCTCTCCCTACCTCCTTTCTAAGCAAATGGCGTTATTAGAGCTCTTGCTCTCTACTCCAAGTTTCTATTCAAAACCTAATTAACAAAAGACCATAATGCCCCTCTTACTATCTTAAGCCAATTTTGCTAAACTCCACATATTTTCTTAAAATGTCTCCACTCATAACTCTCTTCTCCTTATCCTCTACTCTTTCCTCTTATAGCCAATTACTAAATTAATTAATAAAATACTCTATATTACTCCAACAAGGCTAATTAATATCTAATCAAATAAAATAACTCTAATTAAATGAAATTATATAAATACGGGTGTTACAGTAATGCTTTTTTTTGCAATATTTTTCCTACTATTATTATTGTCTACTATTATTTTTTCGACGATACGTAATCAAATATCATCATACACAATAAAAAATAAATCGCAGTTCATAACAATAACATCATATTGAAACCCAAAGTTTTCAAATAGAAAACTTATTAATATAAAATTATTGATGTGGCTCTATCATAACAACTTAAGCTTTTGGAGTAATCAGTTATTTGACAACGTGAATCACTTAACAACTTTCTCAAATTTAACATTATTGAGTTTGATGCGTTTGAAACTCAAAATTTTCAAAACCTTATATTTATAAAAACTTATATTCACTTAGTTAAAAAGATCAAAACTTAAATTTACAAAAATTTAAATTCACATGGTTATAAGCTTAAATTTAGGGCATGCCAAATCAAGAAACCTACATAAACAAGCAAAAACAGTGTTCTCTTTTTAAAAATTTAAAAGTACAATACTTGTTGTTGACATTATGTTTATATAATAATTACTTGAAAACTCAAAATTAAAACTAAATCAGGGCATGTTTGGTTGCTATTGTAATCAACCGTGTTCTCCTTTTAAAAAAAAATTAAAAACTCAAAATTATTTGAAAACATGTTTTGAAAACCTAAAATCAAAACTAAATCAAAAGACAGTTTGTTTGTTCACAATGTGTTTTTGGATTCAATGTTAAGGTTGCTGCGTGTTTTTGAATTCAGGATCCTAACAAATATTAAGGTTGAGTCGGTTAAATGTTGACATAGGCTTATCACATATGGGCTAAAATTGATTCTATTATAGGTATCAGTTTGGTTCGGTTCAATCCAATGGATTTGAAAACGAAACCGAGAACCGAACTAAACCACATCGGTTTTCAATTGGTTCGGTTTTTGATCCGAACCAAAAAATTTGTTTTTTTTTTTCTTTTCGGTTTGGATTGGATCATCGGTTCAATTGGATTTTTTGATCCGCTTTCACCCTTAAAAATAAGTCTCTTTTACACTTAATTTATTAAGAAAGAGTAAAATTCTTTTAATCAATATTTTAAGTTTTTTTTTTTTGGGATACAATATTTTTAGTTTTGTAATGGTATAAATGGTAAAAAATTTGATTTAATAAAAAATCCAAGTTTTATGACAAAAATAAAAGTTAAGATCAAGAATAAGAGACTAATAAATTACTTCCTAAATATCACTCACTGTAAACTAGTCTCTACAAATTAGTAGAATTAGTGTATGAGCCCGTGCCAAGCTCGGGAAATAAAATACCTATAAAATTTAAATAATTTAAAGTCAATTTACAGTAATATATATTTAGATCTTTCAAAAAAAGTAGTATATATTTACATTTTATTGACATATAAGTTAATATAAATTTAGAATAAACTCAAAATAAACATAAAATCTAAAACTAATTTTTTAATATTTTCAAAATTCTATCGGTCCACCGATTGAATTGATAAATGATATAGACAATTTTGAAATTGTGTTAAATTTAAAAAAATATTTAATATGACAAAAAATGTTAAAAAGTCACATATAATTTGAAATCTTAACTTTCGTCACACAATAAACACACTATTTATAGAGTATCACGTATATATAACTTACTAAAATAATATGTTATGTATTAATATATATATATATATATATATATATATATATATATATATATATATATATTATAAGTTATAATATACTTTCAGCATATAAATTAAAAAAAAAAAAAATTGGCTTGATATAGTAGTTTCCCATATAATTACAAATTATAAAAAAAAATCTTTAAATTAATATATGAGTACAGATAGGTCCACATACATATAAATTACTAAGAAATAAGCCACATATTAATTTATTTGTGAGTATATATATAGTGCTCATATAATTTTTTAAAAAAATCTATATTATCATATGAGTATAAATATATGTCCCTGCATCAATTACAAAAATAAAAATCTTGTATTAAAATATGAGTATAAATATAAGTCTCGTATAAATTATAAAAAACATCCCTCAAATTAATATATGAGTATAAATATATGTCCCATATAAATTACAAAAAAATAAACCATGTATTAAAGTATGAATAAATATAGGTCTCGTATAAATTATAAAAAAATGACCCATTTATTAATAGATGAATATAAATATAGATCCCCGGAAAAATTGTTAAAAAAAAATGTTTTCTATTAATATCTGAGTATAAATACGACTCTCGTATCAATATAAGTATAAATAGGACCTCTTACTCATATATGACTATAAATATATGTCACATATAAATTAAAATAAAATAAAAAGGCTATGTATTAATATATGACTAAAAGTATAAGTCTCGTGTAAAAATAAGTCCCCGTAGTATGAGTACAAATATATGTATTGTATAAATTAAAAATAAAATAGGATCCGTTATTAATTAATATGAGTACAAAAGTATAAATATAGTCCTCGTATTATAAATTTAAAAAAAAAAACTCCCATATTAAGAGTAATATATGAGTATAGGATTCTCCTTTAATTTTTTTTTTTTTAAAAAAAAAAAAGGTTCAAAAGTGGTTGTTTTGGGGGTAAAGACTAAATAGATAAAGCACAAAGTTACCACTTCACAAAATAAAAGTCCAAAGATGATTGTTTTAGGGTAAAAATCTCAAATATCATATTCATGAATTGATTTTTTTTTGTTTGACAATATATTCATGAATTGATTGACTTCTATAGTCATCACACTTATATATAAAATTGTGATTGTTTTATTATACATCATTCCATAGAAAATCATAAATCAAATAAATTTTTAATTAGCTCTATATTATAATATGATGATTAACAAAATATATAGAATGATATTTAAAATATATTGATTAAATGCAGCAATGGATTAAAAATAACTTCAGTGGGCTGGAATGTGCACAAAATTATTTTGTCATTTAAATAAAACTTAATAAGTTCATAGGAAAAAAACGACAGGGGAATAAGTTAAATAGCTTAAAAGTATAAATTGAATAACAATGTTGTCATTTTCAAAATAATATTAAAAACATCAACCAAAATATTAGAAACTTAACGGGACGACATAAACTCATTAAGTTGATCAACATATTTATCAAAATATATAGTAAATTACTAATTGTGAGAACTAAATATAATCAAATGTAAACACTATTTCTTCTGCATATATATAATAGAAACACAATTTATCAATTACACATATATCAATTAATGAATTAAGAAAATGCGAAACAAATCGATAAATATTAAAATCAGATAATGCATACCAATTTTAAAAAAATACAAATAATGTAACACAATCTCTGATAATTAAATTCAATTGCTTATAACTTTATCATAACGACGATCATGTCATATTCCTCCTGCAATAATATAAAACTAATGAGTAAGGAAAACAAAGCGAACAGTGGGAGCCGGTAGCAGCATCTAACAAAAAATCCTCCTACACACCTGCATAATATATATAATTATAGTATATTGACATACTCTTATAAAAAAAAAATATGGACATATTATATATAAAAAAATCAACATAAATTGAGTTAGTTTTTAGATTAGAGTTGTGGAAAAAAATGAAAATAAGAAAATTGCTTCAATAAAAGAAAAGAGAGATTTTGAGAAGAATTTCAAACTTTCATAATACATTTTGTAATGATGTGAAAATTCTAAGATTCAAAACGGAATATTTATAGTAAAAAAAGGAAGTAATCATATTGATTATTCCCTTAATCTAGGGATTTAATTGGAACAAAAAATTGTATACTTATTTAAATTAAAAAAATCGTAGCATATAAAATTGAAAAAATAAATTACATTTATGATGATGTGTATAGACTTATTTAAGGAACACAAGTTTTTATTATGAATATATTTTATTTCTTAAACCATATATTGCCTTAAACATTAAACATTGATGCTACAATTATATCTTTTTTGTATGGTGTTTTATATAGATGAAAATATTGATATATTTATAAAACAAAATTGATGAATTTTTTTATAAATATATTTAAAAACGAAAAAAGTATATATATATATGGGGATGTATCAAGTAAGAAAGGAGTCACTTATATGAGAGTGAGAGGAGTTAATTTCCACCATCCGATTAAAACATGTGGCTAAGATTAAAACTACTATCATGTGACATATGTGGTCCTTCTCTAGTCTAACTTTTATTTTAAGTTTTTTTTTTAACAAAACCTTCTAAGTTCTATCTTCTTCTACGCTACCTCTTTCCATCAAAATTTCTGGGATCCGATTCATCTTTCTTTGCCACAAAAGCGAAGCGGTAGACCTAAACGTGGTGAAGAAAAAGAAGAAGGGTTGATGAATTGAGGTGAGGAATATGAGAAATCAATTGGAGAGAGAGGAGACATAGTAGAACCATGTTGGAAATTCCTAGGTTTCACAGAACGAAGTAAAAGATTTGAAAGAACAGTGCTGTTGTTGTTGTTGAGGTAGTTAAGGTTGTGGTTTAGATTATTATTGAAATTGTGAAGATGAAGATTAAGGTTGTTGTTGTTGGCCATGTTGTTGAAGTTTTGGGTTTGAAATTCAGCAAGGGTGCGTTTCCTGATATGTGTTACATGATAGTAGTTTTAATCTTAGCCACATGTTTTAATCGGATGGTGGAAATTAACTCCTCTCACTCTCATATAAGTGACCCCTTTCTCACTTGATACATCCCCATATATATATTTGTTTTTTTGTTACTAAGTTGATTTTTTTTAATGACAATACAAAGCTAAATAGTAAAAATTCGTTTGTCGAAAAACAAATAAAAAAAAAACTTGAATTTTTCTTATTTAATGATGAATAATAGTTTTTGGACTAAATCATGAATAATATTTATATTTTATATGTTAGTATGATATTCATTTTCATATTTGATTTTGAATAATTTCCTTTTTAATAATGTTTATTGATGATAGAATGGACAACTTTGCTTTTAATAAGGTTTTTTTTTTTTTTTTTTTTGAAACAAAAGCATTGAATGATAAAACAATATGGGAGAAAATGAATGTGGGAATGTCACGTGTACAATTTCATTTGAAAAAAGGTTCACAAATTATATATATAGAGATGACCAAGTTACCAATTTATCCAACACTATCCAAAATCCGAACTGAAGTGGAAGAAATAGTCACAAGAAAGGGGGGGTTTGAATTGTGACCCTTTTAAAAATTAATCCTGCATTCTACAAAATTGATCTCAAGTGTATACTTGGATAAATGTTAGTGAATGATAGAAGAGCTTGATCTGAGAACGTTCTCTACTATAAAATAGATCATTCTGAGAACGTTCTCTACTGCGTGAGAATTCAAATTAAATGTAAATGAAGTGGTTTGTGTGATGTGTGTTTACAGAAAATAAAGAGTTAAAGGTAAGAGAGATTCACACACAAAAGTTATACTGGTTCACCCAAATCCTGGGTTAGTCCAGTACCCACACCTGTGAGTTTTCCACTATGATCTTTGAGATACTACTGATCTCAAATACAAATCTTCTTTGATCTAAACCAAGATCAAAACCCTTTAAGCCCTACAAGCTTAAAGATACCCCTGCCCTCCAAGCTAGTAAGGGTATTACAACACTCAAACAATACAACCCTATTGACTTGAGTAAATCTTTCTTTTACAAGTATGATGATAAAGATCTAAGCTTTAACAAACTCACCAAGTGAGAAGCTTAGAGAATTACACTCAGTACACTCAATTATATTTGATAGAGAGCTGGAGTGTGAGTGGTAAAATCAAGAGACAAAGATGCAATCACTTAAAAATGGATTGTGTTGAAAAGTGGTCTCTTGAAATATTTGCTTGTAGAAACTGAAAGGTTAGTTTGAGAAGCAAATAAAAAACACTCAGTAAACGCAAAAGTATGATGACAATGAAGATCTTGAGTTTGAGTGATGAAAGAAGAGTTTTGTGACTTGTTGACAAAAACAAGTGTTTTATGATTTGTCCTTGCATTGCTCTTACTCTTCAAGGATGACCATTATATATCATTTAAGCACGTTTGAATCAGTTGTCCATGAGTTTGAATATTTAAATGATAAGAACATCATTCTCCTAGAACGTTCTCCAAAATCTGGGCAGTAACCTTGGTCTTCAAGGAGCTTTGATTCTTCTCTGAATAACCAGCTGTACAGGTAGAGAGATGCAGCTGTATGACCTTTAAGCACTATTCACCATGTACTATCAAAGTACAACTTTCTTGGAGAAGAATAACACATGTGGGAGAATGTTCATTTAATATTCCACAAAAGGCACATGCTAACTCTTAGTTAGAAATGAGTTGGTGCAAGCCCATTGGTCTATGAAAAATCTGTCTAACACAAAATAGACAGCTTATGATCTTTGTCTTGAATTAAATCCATGAGCACATTCTTGATCCTTAACTTTGGCCAAAGAGGAAAGTACCACTTTCACTCATATATTCCTTGCCTTAAATGACATTAATACTGTTGTGATTCTGTGAGTGGATTCCAAGGAAAAATGCTTCTTTGTCTTGTACATAGTTGACTTAAAGAAATAAGTGCTTTTGTGTTGAAGCTTGTTCTTGGTGAGAATGAAGCACGAACTAGAGAATGTTCTCAAAACATTCTTGAAACAACATTCAAGATTTTCTCAAGGAGTGAGACACTTGATCTTGATCAATTAACCTTGAAATCTTGTTGCAAAACTTCCACAATTCATCTCTGCTGTTTTGCACATATTGTTGCTTGTTCATTGAGTATCTTTAAGATTCTTTAGTGGAGGCGTGAGTATACTCATCATTGAAAATGATTAAAACTTTTATGCCTTGTGCATAACTCCTTTGAAAAACTCATGGAACATTATTTTCAAACCTTGTCATCTTTGAGAAGCTTTGGTAAGATGATACTTTGAGTAGGTTTTGAATATCCTTAACAAATGCATCATTCCCTTTGATGTTAATTGTAGTGGTAAGTCCTTAAAACATGTAACACAAAACTCAATGTGAGTTTTGTCACATAACATCAAATATATTCTTTGTGTAGCTTGTGATGCATGTTTCTCCATCGTGATTCTTCAACTATGATCATCAAATTCTTCTTTGAACATTTAATACTTGTTGTGAACCTTGTGGTGATGAGGAAGACTATTGACCATGAAGCTCTCTTTCTTGCTTAAACCTTCAATGAGTCCTTTTATGATTCAAACAACAATCTTTAAAAATCTTCATGAAGCTTGTGATGCTATTGTTGTGATCAACTAATGATACTCCAATTCTTTCATTGTTTGAGTATATAAAATGCACTTGTTGATGTGAGTGGCATCTAGCTTGTCCATTTTGTTCGTTATCTATCTTTCAACAAAAACTTAAGTGCAAACATCAGTAGATCACCATTCATAAAACTTAACATTTATTCCATAAGGTTTGTTGTCATTAAAACATTCAACAAAACGATTTTGACCTCAACAATCTCCCCCTTTTTGATGATGACAAACCTTTTGAATAAATCTTATGTTTTATGGATGGATATAAAAAACAAATGCAAGAATGTTCATAGATATTCAATTATGCTCCCCCTAAACACATGCAAGAGTTTAATGTTTATCATTCTAATTAAACTCCCCCTAAATACATGCAAGAGGTTAATCCATAACATTCTTCATTAATTAGTCTCATCTAACATTTCTCTCCCATCATATATATCTCTCCCTCTTTTGTCATACATCAAAAAGTATTGGGAATATGAAACATGAAGTGCAATGATAGGAATCAAGAGTAGAAATGTATTGTGCATAGAAATCATGCAATCAAGAAGATTATTCATGTATCAAACCGATCAAGTTTGCATTTTGCATTAAAGAACAAATCATGTATGATGATCAATAATCATTCTAGTCAATATTGCAATCACATCATAAATAATAATTCATGTAAACACATGTAAGCATTTGATTTTAAAAACAAATGTGAAACACTCTCAAATTTTTAGAAAATGTTGTTTTGACCTCAATGACAATGCAAGTTATAAAGAAATACACATTCTCAAATTTTGAAAACTCCCCCTAAGTCTTATGAGATGGATATTCTCTAAAAGTTTCAATTTACTTGGGTAGAGGTAACATTTTCCTTTAAAACATGAGTATTCTCAAAATGATGGACAAGACAATGTTGTATTCATTGAAAAAAAATCATTTGAAAATAGTTCACGAACTTTAAAATATGAGAGAAAATAGCGCATATGAAGAAGTTGTGAAATCAGAGTAAATTGACATCATGTCAAAAATAATTTTCTCTTTCTTTTCCAAATATTTTCATGATGAAGATGTTTCCTTTTTTAAAGCAAAAAGTTCATATGATAACACACAAGTGTAAAAAAATGATCATACATTAAAAAATGACACTTGATGGCTGAGAAAAAGTCAAATGAGTTTAAGAATACAATGTGCAAGATTGTTATTCTTAGACCAAATTCTAATTTTATGGAGAGTAGACACATAAACTATTCTCATGAAGACCAATCATATGTTCTCTTGTTAAAATTCTTCAAAGAATAAATCCCAAAAAGGATATTCATTTAAAACCATTGAAGAGTGAAATTTTACATAAGCCATAACAAAATCTCAATTTTTGAAAAACCATATTCAAAAAGTTACACTTGCATCAAGCAAAATATAGATTAATCAAGATGTGTAACATAATTGGTTTTATCCAAAGTTATATATTGAGATATGTACTCATGTACAAGACTTATAGAAAAAAATGTTATTCATAAAATAGCATACTATAAGTCAAGCTTATGTAACAATGAAATATGACATATACTTGATTATCAAAATCACAAATTTTGTGTTGTCATTTTTCTTCTAAAGTGTTTGATCTATGAAGAATAATTAAGAGACTAACTCCAAAAATTATTCAATGATCATCAAGAGTAAATTTTCATTAAGCGCATAATATTACTTGCACAAAAAGATTGATCAACAATGTAATCAATACACATTTAAAACATTTGACACAAGACAAAAAGTGAATTAACACAAGTGTTAATTCAATTGACTTTTGGCACTTCAAATTGAAAATTTACCATTGTTAAAAATGTGAGCAAAACTTATGAAGAAAGTCAATCTTGATAAAACATCACCTAGCAAAAACTTTGATAGCAATACAGATAATCATATTTGAAAATGTATTGCATACAAGAGTTTTAAAAAGAAATTATTTTGCACAAAAATGAAGTTCATTCATTTCACACACTTAGCATGATATTTTGAAAGAGATAACATGTGAGCAAAAATCATGATAAGTGTAATGTAAGAACAAAGAGTGCAAACCGTATTGCATTAAAGTTAAGTGATTTAAGCATAAGCATATACAAGTCATGACAAACAATGATGTGGCCATTTAAGCTTTAAAGTCATATACTTGCATAGAGAAAATTTAGAATGAATTCTAGATTTCAAAATCATCCAATCAATCACATAGTAACATTGCAAAAAGATATTCAAGATTATTATAATGCATATGTTAAGGATTTGAAGTTTAGTGTACCTCATTAAATGAATTTCCTCACTTGAGATTCAATGAGAGCATCTTTAATTGTTTTGTAATTCCACCACATGCTCAAAGAGGACACTTGATTGATGGTTGAGGGAGAAGTTTTATCCTTTGATGCATTCTCTAATGTTGAGTAAATTCATCCTTTTAAATATTCTAACTCAATGTTGTAATCAGAAACATTGTGATTTCATCATCATTTGATTTTCCTTGAGAACATTGTTATGATCTTTCAAGAATGGCATCCACATGCTTATTCATCTTCCCTTCTCTTCAAAAGAATATACAGTTCTCATTCTAGCAATGATACTTTTAATTGATTCCTTAAGAATTCAGAAGTGAAAAATGATTGTAGAGATCCTTGGGTAGAATTCATCAATGGTCAAAAGAGTGATTGGTTAACTGGGTTGGTTGTGAAAGTAAAACCTTTGCAGAGAGAACATTCTCAGATTGATCTGCTAGACGAAACACTATGTCAAGTAACTTTCCAAGTTACTTTATTTTTTAAATTCCTCTATTTTCCATTTGTGTCCAACCTCAGTAGTAGAATCTTCAAAAATTAGCAATCTCCTTTTTCATATGATGAATATTTTGAAGTCAAAGATATTGCAAGAGTTGACAATTTTCTCCTTCTTAAAGTCAATCTTATTGATACCAAAAAATGTTGGTGAGGATCATCCCATAAGGAAGAATAAGTTTCCTTGCTTCAGCCTCTACTTTTCTTTGCTTCCTTTTCTTGGAAATACAAAAAGTATATACATGTTGTGAAGAAACTTTTATTCTTTCTTGAGAGTTAATGAGAGAAACTCTTCCATCTTAGCACCAATTTCATTGAGCATCTCCATGATTAAATCGTTTCTTTGCACATTCAAAGTGGTGTACCAATACCATTGCTCTTTCCAATGGAGAACATTATGATCTTTCAATAATGAATACCACGTGCTTAATCATCATTCATCCATCCATTTTCTTCAATAGGAAATCCAGTTCTTGTTTCACCAAAGCTTTTAATAATTCAATCTTAAGGATGATGGTAAGTCAACTTTCAACTCTTTGGATGAATTTGCAAAAATGATGTTTGAACAATTTTAATCTATTGATCCATGATTTCTTGTTGTTGTTCATTAACATCAACACCATTATCATATCTTCTTTTCATATCAAACTCATCAAAAGTAATATGCTTACATTTTTAAACTTTGGACATTGAGATTGCATATTCTATAATATTTAGAGAATATAGAAAGTATCCTAAAAAAAAATGCTTTTGAGATATTGAAACAATGTTTTCTTTAATATGCCAAAAATATTGATATCATCAAAAATATAAAATTATGATATGATTGAATTTTTATATTTTCAAAATGACATGAAGTTTTACTCAAGATAGAAACAAGATTCACAAATATAGCATGCAATGTCTATGACTTCTCTTAAAAGTATTTTTCAACACTTGATTGAAAATATTTCATGCAATGAAATTTTTCTTTTATAAAACTCTATTTTTTTTTTTTGAAATTCTAAGTCAAGGAAAATCAAGTGAAATACCATTTTCATCAAAGAAAGTTGTGAAATAAAGTTTTACATAATCTCCCCATGATCACTACTTTATACAAAATGATTTTTGAGTTTTTAACAAATGAACCACTTTTCAAAGAATCTTTAAAGGCTTAAAAGAAATTATTTTTATGCTTCAAGAATAAATTCCAAATGAATCTTTGAATAAATCAACAAGTATAAAAAAAAATCATAAGACTTGTAGTTTTGACAAGAACAAATAAACCAATATGAAATGGTTCAAGAGTTTTTTGGTTGAAATAGTATTTTTGAAATGAATACAACTCTTGACACAATAAATACAAGTTTACAAACTATATGTTTTTCACAAACAATCTTTGAAAAATATCTTACAAGACCAAATTAGGATAAATTTGCAATAGTTATCATACTTACTTGACAAACTCATTTATGCCAAAAATATTCATCTTTTTCAAAAGACTTTAAAACATGATTTGTTTAAAAACCATTCAAGTAAAAAATCATGATCATGAGGATAAATATGAAATAACTTCAATTCCAATTTTGACAAAATTTAATGAACTTATATGTTAAACCTTTCACATAATGATCATCCTTAATTTATGCAAAATCATTTTACTAATAATACATGTACCTTGAGTGATTTTTGTCAACATTTCCAAAGGTTGTAGATTATGCATTCCTCCCTTTTTAATTGCGAGGAAATATTGTCTTTCCAAAATCATATTCTTTGAGCATCAATTTTTCAAGTCTCAAGGCTTTTTCTTGATTGCTTAAAGATATTCCTACAACACAGGTTATCAGTGATTTTGCTACCCATAGTGATCTGGGTCCTTGAGGGTTAGTGTCATTCCTCTTATAAGATTTCTTCTTATCATGATAAGTTGATCTCTTATAGGAAGTTTTGGAATAAGAATGCATTTCGAGAACCTTCTGAGAATGTTCTCGTTTCCGATGAGAATGTTCTTTTCTTTTGAAATTTTTCTTAAAACAAAAGGATTCAATATGACCATATTTGTAACAACATGAGCATTTGTATCTTTGTATTTTTTGGTCTTTATGTAGAACAGTAAAATTTTCATATGACTTTTGTTTTTGAAAAGTTCTACAACTTAAACTAGTTTTATCAAAAATTACTACTTGAGGTTCCTTAATGTTTTGAAAAGTTTCTCTGGATGTTGCAGAGCTTGTAATGTCATTTTTCAATTCTAAAACATTTTCTTTCAAAACAACATTCTCTTCATGACTCATAGAACATTTTGGAAGATGGTTATCAATTTGTACCTCGTTGAGAACCTTCATTTGTTCAAACATTTCCAAATGAGAGTATTGCAAATCTTGAATAATTTTAAAATATTTTTCATTTAAGATTTGTAACTTCTCTTTTTCTTTCTTGATCTCAAATAGTTGATTTTCCAAAATTGTATACTTTTGATATATAATGTTAGAACTACTTACAATATTATCAATTCCAACTATCATTTCATTACATAAAGGACAAGGTTTAGAAGTTGTTACCTCTTCATTTACCATTGAACAAGTGTTGGCCTTTTCTTCTATTTTTGAGTCATCAAATTCACCTTTTGTTGCCATCATGGATTTCTTCATGGAAGCGAGCTTTCTTTGCATTTTCTTGTTGCGAGGACATGTAGTTTTAGAATGTCCCTTCTTTTTGCATTTATGGCATGTATTTTGATTTGCAGGTTTTGACATCACTTCTTCCTGAATCTTTTCCTCATACACTGTTAAGTGCTCAAACCTTAGAGGCAGAGCTCTGATGCCAATTGAAGTGGAAGAAATAGTCACAAGAAAGGGGGGTTTGAATTGTGACCCTTTTAAAAATTAATCATGCATTCTACAAAATTGATCTCAAGTGTATACTTGGATAAATGTTAGTGAATGATAGAAGAGCTTGATCTGAGTTTTCCACTATGATCTTTGAGATACTACTGATCTCAAATACAAATCTTCTTTGATCTAAACCAAGATCAAAACCCTTTAAGCCCTACAAGCTTAAAGATACCCCAACCCTCCAAGCTAGTAAGGGTATTACAACACTCAAACAATACAGCCCTATTGACTTGAGTAAATCTTTCTTTTACAAGTATGATGATAAAGATCTAAACTTTAACAAACTCACCAAGTGAGAAGCTTAGAGAATTACACTCAGTACACTCAATAATATTTGATAGAGAGCTGGAGTGTGAGTGGTAAAATCAAGAGACAAAGATGCAATCACTTAAAAATGGATTGTGTTGAAAAGTGGTCTCTTGAAATATTTGCTTGTAGAAACTCAAAGGTTAGTTTGAAAAGCAAATAAAAAACACTCAGTAAACTCAGAAGTATGATGACAATGAAGATCTTGAGTTTGAGTGATGAAAGAAGAGTTTTGTGACTTGTTGACAAAAACAAGTGTTTTATGATTTGTAGCTTCAACTCTTACTCTTCAAAGGTAACCAAGTGCTCTATTTATAGCTGAGGTATGTCCTTGCATTGCTTGGTGACAAAGTATAGCCGTTTGGATCAGAAACTAGCCGTTAAACACCTTTAATATGACAGCTCATTAAAGTTGTTGAAGAAAAGTAAATATGCCAGAATGTTCTCAGAATGTTCTCCAAGATGTGCTTCTTCTTGATTCTCAAAGGAGCGTGGTAGATGAGTTGGCAGTGAGCTGTGAATGATTCAAATGAGCTTCTTCAGCAAGAAAAGCCATTGATGATCTTTTAGGCACGTGATGCACAACTTCCAAGGAGATTGGATATTTAAATGTTAAGAACAACATTCTCTAAGAACGTTCTCCAATCTGGGTTCATGATGAACTTGTTCTTTAAGCAAAAACTCTCACACATGTGAGATGCCAGCTGCTGCAGATCAGACGTGCAACTTTAAAGTACAACCAAGCACTATTCACTTGTACTTGTTGATCACGAAGTCTTTGGAGTGAGAAGGATCACATAGGAGAATGTTGCTTCTTCTTGATTCATGTGAGATTAGCTTGTAGTGAGCTGTAAATGATTCCTTCTTGCTTTTTCTTCAAGGATGACCGTTATATATCATTTAAGCACGTTTGAATCAGTTGTCCATGAGTTTGAATATTTAAATGATAAGAACATCATTCTCCTAGAACGTTCTGAGAACGTTCTCCAAAATCTGGGCAGTAACCTTGGTCTTCAAGGAGCTTTGATTCTTCTCTGAATAACCAGCAGTACAGGTAGAGAGATGCAGATGTATGTCCTTTAAGCACTATTCACCTTGTACTATCAAAGTACAACTTTCTTGGAGAAGAATAACACATGTGGGAGAATGTTCATTTAATATTCCACAAAAGGCACATGCTAACTCTTAGTTAGAAATGAGTTGGTGCAAACCCATTGGTCTATGAAAAATATGTCTAACACAAAATAGACAGCTTATGATCTTTGTCTTGAATTAAATCCATGAGCACATTCTTGATCCTTAACTTTGGCCAAAGAGGAAAGTCCCACTTTCACTCATATATTCCTTGTCACATTTATACTGTTGTGATTCTGTGGGTGGATTCCAAGGAAAAATGCTTCTTTGTCTTGTACATTGTTGACTTAAAGAAATAAGTGCTTTTGCGTTGAAGCTTGTTCTTGGTGAGAATGAAGCACGAACTGGAGAATGTTCTCAGAACATTCTTGAAACAACATTCAAGATTTTCTCAAGGAGTGAGACACTTGATCTTGATCAATTAACCTTGAAATCTTGTTGCAAAACTTCCACAATTCATCTCTGCTGTTTTGCACATATTGTTGCTTGTTCATTGAGTATCTTTAAGATTCTTTAGTGGAGGCGTGAGTATACTCATCATTGAAAATGATTAAAACTTTTATGCCTTGTGCATAACTCCTTTGAAAAACTCATGGAACATTATTTTCAAACCTTATCATCTTTGAGAAGCTTTGGTAAAATGATACTTTGAGTAGGTTTTGAAGATCCTTAACAAATGCATCATTCCCATTGATGTTAATTGTAGTGGTAAGTCCTTAAAACATGTAACACAAAACTCAATGTGAGTTTTGTCACATAACATCAAATATATTCTTTGTGTAGCTTGTGATGCATGTTTCTCCATCGTGATTCTTCAACTATGATCATCAAATTCTTCCTTGAAAATTTAATACTTGTTGTGAACCTTGTGGTGATGAGGAAGACTATTGACCATGAAGCTCTCTTTCTTTCTTGCTTAAAAATCTTCATGAAGCTTGTGATGCTATATTTGTGATCAACTGATCATACTCCAATTCTTTCATTGTTTGAGTATATAAAATGCACTTGTTGATGTGAGTGGCTTCTAGCTTGTCCATTTTGTTCGTTATCTATCTTTCAACAAAAACTCAAGTGAAAATATCAGTAGATCGCCATTCATAAAACTTAACATTTATTTCGTAAGATTTGTTGTCATTAAAACATTCATCAAAACGATTTTGACCTCAACATGAACCTTTTATCTATTTGTAAATTTTAGATGCGTAAATTATCCTACATTACAATTTCCAGGGAGAAATGATGATTTCTCTTATATTAATGTCGGAATATTTTAATATTCTAATAATATTATGTGGACAAATATCTTTATTAATTATATTAGTTATTTATTAGTTAAGAGTTTAATTGATTAAGTGTTCAAATAAAATTAAAAAGCTAATAGGATTTCTAATTAGAATTATTTATTTTTTATTTATTTAATTTTTTTTTTTTTTTTTTTTGAAAATTTAGTTTTTCTTTTTGGTTTACAAATTTTGTCTATGAGGATTGAACCTAAGACATCGTGCATACTATCAAACTCCCTCACAACTAGACCAATATGAGTGAATGTCAGGATGACCCATTTCCGAATAATTGGAACCCTAATGGGTCATCACACTATATATATGCTATAGTCCCCAATATACCATATATTCCTAATACTAATCTTTGATAAATCAACATATCGTAGATCTTATAATTATATACATGCTCTCTTATTTGTAAGGTTTCCGCATTAAAATAAAATTATAGTTCTAATCTTTGTTATTGAGGATGTCTTATATAAATACAAATACAAATGCATGCACCTTTCTAGACAAAGAAGTGAAGAAGTGGAACACAACAATCCTTCATCATGTTTAAGAAAGAACTTTCACTTTTTCCATTCTTAGATTAGTCTGCAGTAATGCCATGCTCCCTAACATGTCTATGCACATGAACACTGGTTGATATATATAAAAATATCAAATGTTAGTAACAATTGAAAAATTTTAGTTACGACTAAACTCTGCATTATTGGAGCTCTATTTTTCTAAGAACATTATAAAAAATATGATTTTTTACAATGATTTTTTTTGTTATAAGTTGTTGCAAAAAATTATATTTCTTATAGTGAAACTAAACAGTTAAATAAAAAAATCAGCTATAAATTGCAATAATCTTTGTTGGCATGACAATTATAACCAAATCATCATCTAATCTAATATTAAGACAATACAGTAAGTGTTGGAAAATTTCCAAAATATACTTGAAATGATGTAATGGTTGATTTGAAATAATATGTCTCTTGGTTTAGTCTTGCAACCTTTTGAGAACAAGAATGAATCATAGCATTGTTTCATATTAATATTGCATGATATCTTTCAAGGATTGCTTCCCTTCATCAACCTATACGAGTTTCTCTATAAATAGAGGTACTCATGAGGCAGAAAAATACACAACAAAAATCATGAATTTCATGAGTTAGAATTCTGTCAAAAATATTCCTAAATCATTTCTTCATTTGTCTAGTGCACGAGAGAAATCGAAGGAACTTTATTCTGTAAACTATCATTGATCGATATGCTTGGTGTGAGTGTGCAAACCACGTCAAGGTTCTCAAACTATCCTGAAGGGGATTCGCCAGTTGAACCCATTTGCATCCGGTTTACATAAACTGGTGGGGGCGAATCGAACCTAAAGGTTAGTGTAGCAACCCCACACGCTTTGAGTTTTACGTGCATAGTTATTAAACTTTTCAGGTTTTCAAGTGCAGCAGCCTCTTCCCAACTAACAAGATATATATATATAACATTGGAACTTATGTGCAATCATTATTATATTTTTCTTCATCTTCTTTTGTTCAAGTATTTGTAGCAGACCCCCAACACAAATTTCTCAGAATCTTTAGGTTCGAGTTCTGATTTGTTTGTGATTAATATATGACTGCAACTTTGAAAGAGATGTGAAGAACGTCAAAGTTAAACTTCAAGAGATAAGTATCACGACCCTTTCCTATTTTATTTTATATGTTTGAATATTGAAATTATTATTGCCTAAATGCAAATAACATGTTAAGGGTTAATATTTTATGCATACAACATATATGCGGTCTATTTAATTTAGTGGTGAATGTAAATATAATTTTAAAAATTGTCTTTTTAATTGTATGAAGTCATACTATGATTTTCAACATTATAGTGGATTGAAAGGTGGATAATAAATTTAGATAATCCTAACTAAATAAGACATATCAATATATTTAATGTTAAATTTTGAAAACATAAGAAATACCAAATATTTTCATGTTAAAATCAAAACCACCTAATTTACGTTGGCGTACATGTTCCTATATGATAGAAGTGTATATATGGAGTGTATATATGAAGTTTTTCTATGGGGAAATATAAAAACCACGTCAGATACATATAAGGTGTTTTGATTCATGGTTTAGTATGTGTATGTATAAACCTTTGACAATACGTTCCTTCAATTCTATTAAGTATTCTATTAAGTAATACAGTTTCTAAGTTAAATTTGTTTAAATGCATGTATGTGACAATCGATTATGTATATTTGGAAATATTTAATGCCATTTGATTTTGATAATTCTTATAACATGTTGATTATGATTGGAGTTACACACGTTAAATTGATTGCTGAAATGATGCATCCTTTGGTGAAGAAAATTATATTGGTTCATGAAGGGTTGCAAGGAAACTATTATATGATCAGGTTTTGGTGTTGGTTTTGACAAGGATTATTGAAGTACAAATGTACGCACATATACACTTACTATGCTGAAAGGGGTTCGCCTTATCCGCGAGCAGAAAGCGCTCCGGCATAAAGCTCACATAAATTTTTCTAATGGAACATCTAAAACGAAGTCCATACTGATAACATAATCATATTATTAATTCGACTGATCACTAAATCATTGACATGCTACCAATAAATTCCCAAACCCGGGGCGCATACAAACTTCTAAATTTCTTAAGTTATATCCCTAAGAGTTCAACTGTAATTGACCCTCTGTTTAACATCAATTTATATACGTTTCTGTAGAATATCAATCTTTAATGAGGATATAAAACGAGTGTTCCATTTACCTTTGGAAATAAGAAAAAGGAGTCATTTCTGGGCTTGCTCGCTACGGCGAGTTACCAAGCTCGCCATGGCGAACTTACGGGTACTGGCCTAAACAACTCGCTAGGCGAGCAGGTGCTCGCCATGGCGAAGTTCTTCAGCCCAGAACCTGGAGCTTGCCATGAATGCTCGCTAGCAACTCGCTATGGCGAGTTCATGCAGAAATGCCTCTGTTTCACGAAAATTATTAAATTTTATAAACCACACCTACAATCCTCATGCAAGACAGTGCAGAAACATATATTAAATGATATAGAACAGAATAGCATGAAATTTGGGAGTTAATTTCACACTTACAGTTATTCCCATGAATTCCTGAATTTGCATGCATTTTCATAATATGGGAAAAACTAGCTAAACTAGCCTAAGAACCCACCTGGTAATGAAGCTTTAGACTTGGAATGAGCTTCCTAAAATGCTACTGAACCTTCCTAGCTAGCCCCACGAACTCTGAACATAATTTGAATTTCTTGACACTTGAAAACCCTTACTTTATGCTCTACGAATTTGATGAGTGTTTGATGATGTTTTCAGTTAACTTGAAGGGGTTTAAATAGATGAGATTTCTGAGGTGGAACAGTGGAGAGTTTGGCCAGAAGTTAGCCATGCATGTAGTTCTATTGGTTTGTAAATAGGTGATATGGGTGTTGTTGTTGTTCAGCAATTTCACATGATGAAGGTACTGTGGAGCTGTGGGAATCTCTGTGAGTGTACTCAGAGAGGAATCTCTGAAGTGAAATGGAGTTTGCATGTGAAGGAAGAATCCAAGCTTTAGTGTTACTAGGAAAATTGAGGAATTTGGCTTCATATGTTTATTGTTGTTTGGCGTGAGAAGAGAAGAGGAAGTAGGTAGAGAGCTTCAGTTTTTGCTGAAGTGTGAAGAGTGAATTCTTGTCTTAGTTTGCATGGGTTGTGAGTGGAGGGGAGTATATGGTGAGGTTAGTGCAATAGTGAGTCATTGGAGAGAGGGAGAGTTTGAATTTTGAAAAATTCAAGTAACTAGTGTTCCAAGTGTGTAACTTAGGTGTAGTTAAATTCCTAATTAGCACACCTAACACCCTAATCCCCACGAATTAGTTTCTTAATCACCTTTAACTAAATTTAATTTGATAAATAATCTTTAATTAAATTAACTAGGTAATTTTAGAAATTGGGGATGTTACAATCTACCCCCCTTAAAGAAATTTTGTCCTCGAAATTCAGAAATTTACCTTTAGAATAGGTGAGGGTAACTGCTCATCATATCAGATTCCAATTCCCAAGTGTATTCGCTGTCCGGAGACTGCGCCCATTCAACCTTGACAATGGGAATCCTTTTATTCCGAAGAGTTTTGACATCACGATCAACAATTCGAATGGGATCAGGTTGGTAAGTTAGGTTTGGCTGAAGATCAATTTGTTCAATTGCTATTGGCTGATAAGGATCTGGAATGTACTTGCGAAGCTGAGAGACATGGAACACGTCGTGTAGCCCTGACATAGAAGGTGGAAAAGCTAACTGATAGGCTACTGAACCAACGCGTCGAAGGATTTGATAGGGTCCAATATATCTTGGACAAAGTTTCTTGGTTCTAAACACACCACGTAAACCCAACTTCGGAGTAACCTTCAAGAACACATGATCTCCTTCATCAAATTCCAACGGTCTCCTTCTTCTGTCGGCATAACTCTTTTGCCGACTCTGCGCAACCTTCATCTTTTCACGGATTGATTTAACCTTTAAAGTTGTCTCTTGAATAAGGTATGGTCCAAGCAATCCGCGATCACCGACTTCCGTCCAACACAAAGGAGTTCTACACTTTCTTCCATATAAAGCTTCAAATGGTGCCATCCCGATACTGGAATGGTAACTGTTATTATAAGAGAATTCAATCAAGTGCAAGTAGTTGCTCCAACTACCGCCATCTTCCAAAACACATGCACGAAGCATATCTTCAAGAGTTTGAATAGTTCTTTCAGACTGTCCATCTGTCTGAGGATGATACGATGTACTCATTCTCAACCGAGTACCCATCGCATGCTGGAAGGCTTTCCAAAACCTAGAAGTAAAGATTGGATCACGGTCTGAAACGATGCTGAGGGGTACACCATGAAATCTCACAATATGTTCTATAAAAATAGCTGCATACTGTGTGGCCTTATAGGCAGATTTCACAGGAATGAAATGAGCTGACTTGGTCAATCTATCCACAACTACCCAGATTGAATCTTGGCCCTTCTGGTTTCGGGGTAAACCTCCAACGAAATCCATAGTGATGTGTTCCCACTTCCACTCTGGAATTTCTAACGGTTGTAACGGACCTCCAGGTTTCTGGTGTTCAATCTTCACTTGTTGACAAACCAAACATCTAGACACAAAATCAGCGATTTCTGCCTTCATGTTCGGCCACCAGTAGTTCTGTTTCAAGTCGTGGTACATTTTGGTGGATCCTGGATGAATCGAGAATCCACTTTTGTGTGCCTCGTCAAGAATCAGCCTTTTCAGTTCTTCGTCATTTGGTACACACAATCTCCCTTCATACAACATAGCACCATCTGATGCAATTGAGAACTCTGGGTTATTCAATCTCCTTTGAAGGTCCATATCCCTTCGTTGCGCCTGCACTACCCTTGAGCGCAGATCGCATGACAACTCCATACGGTTGATTCTAATGCCGCTCTTTCTGTACACCATATTCAGATTCAAGTCTCAGAACTTCTCATACAATCCACACTGCTGCATTAAGAGTTCAGAAGCATATAAGGCTTTCCTGCTCAAAGCGTCTGCCACAACATTCGCTTTGCCAGGATGGTAGTTGAGATTGAAATCGAAGTCCTTCAAATATTCCATCCACCTACGCTGCCTCATATTCAGGTCTTTCTGATCAAACAGGTATTTCAGACTCTTATGGTCGCTGAAAAGATCAAATTGGACACCATACAGGTGATGCCTCTAAATCTTTAGAGCGAAAATAATTGCTGCTAATTCCAGATCATGGGTTGGATAATTTTGCTCGTGTGGTTTCAATTGTCGTGGGGCATATGCTACCACAGCTCCATCTTGCATTAGAACACAACCAAGACCTTTATGTGATGCATCGCAATACACCACATACTTCCGATTAGGATCAGGAATGACCAATACTGGAGCATTGGTTAGCTTTTCTTTAAACGTCCTGAAACTCACTTCACAATCAGCATCCCAAACAAAAGGAGTACCTTTTCTGGTCAATCGGGTCAAAGGTAAGGCGATTTCCGAAAATCCAAGAATGAACCTCCGGTAATAACCTGCTAATCCCAAGAAACTTCTGACTTCTGATACATTGTTGGGTCTTTCCCAGTTAAGAACTGCTTCTACTTTGGACGGGTCAACAGACACACCGCCTTGGGAAATGACATGTCCCAGAAATTTAATTTCTGAGAGCCAGAATTCGCACTTACTGAACTTGGCATATAACTTCTTCTCTCTCAAAACTTCCAAAACAATCCTGAGATGTTCAGCATGATCTTCTTGATTGCGAGAATAGATTAAGATATCATCTATGAAGATGACAACAAATTTGTCGAGGTAAGGCTGGAAAATCCTGTTCATGTAATCCATAAACACAGCAGGAGCATTAGTCAATCCAAAAGGCATAACTAGGAATTCGTAATGCCCATAACGCGTCCTGAATGCCGTCTTAGACACGTCTGAGGATTTGATTCTGATTTGATGATAGCCGGAACGAAGATCAATCTTTGAAAAGACAGTGGCACCTCTGAGTTGATCTAAGAGATCATCAATCCGAGGTAGCGGATATTTGTTTTTAATTGTATCTTTATTGAGCTGACGATAATCAATGCATAAGCGCATAGTACCATCCTTCTTTTTGACAAGTAACACTGGCCCTCCCCAAGGAGAGACACTTGGACGAATGAAATGCTTCTGAAGTAGTTCCTCAAGTTGAGTTTTAAGCTCATGAAGTTCCAATGGAGACATTCTATAAGGGGCAACTGAGATGGGCTGTGAACCCGGAACAAGATCTATAGAGAACTCTATTTCACGCTCGGGAGGGAGACTCGTGATATCATCAGGGAAAACATCTAAATACTCGCTAACTATAGGGATGTCGCTAGGACTCAAACTAGACTCAAGATCAATAGTGAACAAGACACTGAAACACTTGCTGCTGGCACCTAAATACTGGATCATCTGGTGAGTGTTTTGCAATAAAGCAGATAAGGCTCTACTTTCTGCAAAAGTTTCTAAAGGAATGAACAAATTCTTTTCCGCACAACCGATGTACACGGTATTGGCTGAGAGCCAATCCATGCCAAGAACGACATCAAAGTCCTTTAGAAGTAGAATATTAAATCAATGTGGTAGACCTTACTTCCGACTAAGATGGGACAATTTTGACTGACTTTCTTCGAAGTGACTCTGCCGCCAGTAGCGACAGCGACAGACATTGGAGGTACGAGGGGTACAGAAGGAATTCCTAAACGCATGACACAGTCTACGGCTATAAAAGAGTTGGTGGCTCCACAATCAAAGAGTACTAAGACCTTAGACTGTCCCAACAAACATACATCCATAATTAAAGCATTATTAGATCTTATTTCATTGCAGTCTAAAGAATATACCCGACCTTTATTCTTTGCGGATCCACTGGATTCTCTGTGCTTTTTCAATTTCGGGCACTCGTTCCTGAATTGACCAGGTTGCTTGCAGTAATAGCACATATTCTTGCCTTTCATGCATTCTCCGCTGTGAGGATAACCACAGTCTGAACAGTTCTTGGGCGAGCGTTGAGAGTGACTCTGCTTGCCCATGCTGGAGTTACCCTTAGACTTCAAGTTCAAACCAAACTTACCAAACAAACCCTTCTTATTCTGATTCACCTCATTCTTCTCCTTGTGGATGTTGCTGAGACCAGCTTCGGCGTGATAGCTCTTCTGCACTAGATCACCAAAGCTAGTGATCTACTGCATTGCCACGTCGTGAGCTTTATCCGCTCGAAGCCCTATCCTGTATTTCTTCATTTTCCAGGCTTCGGTAGGGGCATCGTCACCATCAGCAACATACCGGACCAACTCGTTGAACTTCATGGTATATTCAGCTACCGTCAGACTACCTTGCTTCAACTCAGTTAACTCCCGTTCCATCTGGAATTGATAGCTCTCAGGAATGTAATGGCCAATGAAGAGACGCCTGAAGTTCTGCCAGTTAATCTCCGTATGGCTGGCTTCCATGTACTGCTTGGTACCTTCCCACCAATTGCAAGCGTCACCCCTGAAGAAGCGGGAGACGAAGGTTACTTTATCTGTCTCTGAGCAAGTCATGGAGTCCAGAATGCCAGTCATCCTTTGCAACCATTCCCTAGCTTTAGCGGGGTTATATTCACCATAGAACTCTGGAGGGCTCATCCTACAAAACTCTCGGAAGGCAGCGCTCGACCCCAAATTCTGAGGAGGAGGAGCATTCATGTGCTGCTGAAACATGGCCATAAACTCCTGATGCTGTTGCGCTTGTTGGGCTTGAAACTGCTGATGCTGATGCATCATCTCTGACCACATGTTGGCGTTAGCATCTCTGAACACTTCTGGTTCCTCATCACTATCATGCCTTCTTGGTGGCCTTCCAGGTCCTCGTCTCGGTCCAGACATTTTGCTCTAACTGCCAATATCAAATCAAGTTAGCTAGGCCTAAAGTGACATGACACCTAGAACGTATGTAGGGAAACTAGACAACTACTGGAATTGGAATGGTAATACTAATGAACTCACGCAAGATCTGAATCGACCTGCTCTGATACCAATTATAACACCCCATAGATAAATCTAGAATAATCAGGGAGTATTATTATTGATAACTGAAATTCATTATTATTACAACAAAGTTCTTTGCACACACAGGTGCCAAATACATCAAGAGTACAAAAATTAACAGCGGAAACATTAGAACACGATAAGAAAATGGGAAAGCATGAAACTAAATGCAATCCTCCAAGTGCAGCAGCGACTCCAAGACCAACGCTTACCTATTCAACCTGTTTTCCTGTTTCAAATAGGGAGTGGGGTGAGACAGTCACTTCATCCCAGTGAATTCTACTACCCTCCTAGGCTATAAAGCCGGTGCACCTAATCAGTCATATCATAATCTATATCCATAACATAATTATCATAAGCAATAATATAAAGGTGTAACACAAAGTTTATCTTGTTCATTTTAAACCGCAAACCCTCTAAGGTGAGCACGTCTCAGGGGTTCGCCTTATCCACGAGCAGAAAGCGCTCCGGCATAAAGCTCACATAAATTTTTCTAATGGAACATCTAAAACGAAGTCCATACTGATAACATAATCATATTATTGATTCGACTGATCACTAAATCATTGACATGCTACCAATAAATTCCCAGACCCGAGGCGCATACAAACTTCTAAATTTCTTAAGTTATTTCCCTAAGAGTTCAACTGTAATTGACCCTCTGTTTAACATCAATTTATATACGTTTCTGTAGAATATCAATCTTTAATGAGGATATAAAATGAGTGTTCCATTTACCTTTGGAAATAAGAAAAAGGAGTCATTTCTGGGCTTGCTCGCTACGGCGAGTTACCAAGCTCGCCATGGCGAACTTACGGGTACTAGCCTAAACAACTCGCTAGGCGAGCAGGTGCTCGCCATGGCGAAGTTCTTCAGCCCAGAACCTGGAGCTTGCCATGAATGCTCGCTATGGCGAGTTCATGCAGAAATGCCTCTGTTTCACGAAAATTATTAAATTTTATAAACCACACCTACAATCCTCATGCAAGACAGTGCATAAACATATATTAAATGATATAGAATAGAATAGCATGAAATTTGGGAGTTAATTTCACACGTACAGTTATTCCTATGAATTCCTGAATTTGCATGCATTTTCATAATATGGGAAAAACTAGCTAAACTAGCCTAAGAACCCACCTGGTAATGAAGCTTTAGACTTGGAATGAGCTTCCTAAAATGCTACTGAACCTTCCTAGCTAGCCCCACGAACTCTGGACAGAATTTGAATTTCTTGACACTTGAAAACTCTTACATTATGCTCTACGAATTTGATGAGTGTTTGATGATGTTTTCAGTTAACTTGAAGGGGTTTAAATAGATGAGATTTCTGAGGTGGAACAGTGGAGAGTTTGGCCAGAAGTTAGCCATGCATGTAGTTCTATTGGTTTGTAAATAGGTGATATGGGTGTTGTTGTTGTTCAGCAATTTCACATGATGAAGGTACTGTGGAGCTGTGGGAATCTCTGTGAGTGTACTCAGAGAGGAATCTCTGAAGTGAAATGGAGTTTGCATGTGAAGGAAGAATCCAAGCTTTAGTGTTACTAGGAAAATTGAGGAATTTGGCTTCATATGTTTATTGTTGTTTGGCGTGAGAAGAGAAGAGGAAGTAGGTAGTGAGCTTCAGTTTTTGCTGAAGTGTGAAGAGTGAATTCTTGTCTTAGTTTGCATGGGTTGTGAGTGGAGGGGAGTATATGGTGAGGTTAGTGCAATAGTGAGTCATTGGAGAGAGGGAGAGTTTGAATTTTGAAAAACTCAAGTAACTAGTGTTCCAAGTGTGTAACTTAGGTGTAGTTAAATTCCTAATTAGCACACCTAACACCCTAATCCCCACGAATTAGTTTCTTAATCACCTTTAATTAAATTTAATTTGATAAATAATCTTTAATTAAATTAACTAGGTAATTTTAGAAATTGGGGATGTTACAGCTAATATGAAAATGTTTATTATGATTAAAGTGAAATAAATTCTAAAGTATTATTTTTAAGCTCATGTGAGGTATATGACTTATATGTGTAATTGTTATGAAATAAAAATTTGTCATGAAAATCTTTATGATCATGTTTGTTGGTGCTATATATATTTAATATATTGAATGTCCGAAATCTTGGATACATTCAAGTGGATGTAAAACTTCAGATTGAAATGACTATTAAATATGCAATAGCAAGAGAAGATTGACATAAAGTTTGTCTGTATGACACAATGATAATGAAATGATAAAAGTGTCATGGTTTTGTGATAGTGGTTAAACTATCAAGAATACGTAAAGAATATTCAAAGTTTCTAAAAATCATAGCTATGTGGTTGATTGAATATTCAAAGAAATAAAGTTGAAAAATCTTGCAATTCTTTGACGAAAGGATTGACAAGGATATGATGGTTTTCAGATATGATGGTTAAGTCATTGAAGACATCATTAGGGATGTGGTACAAGCCCAGATATAATTGATCACCAATGGTGGAAACTCAACTCACACTTAAGTAGCATCAAGTCTTGAGTTCAATGATGAAAGTACACTATTAGAGTGATTGAAGTACTTGACAATAATAAATAACATCCCAAGGGGTAAAAGTACTTAGACCATAAGAAGAAAAAGGGGTAAGATGAGGTTTTCCTCTTAATGGACATATAGCATATATTTGCTAGAATGCATACTTATGGGGCATTCCCGATATAGTCTACCTATGTGAGAATGAAGTTTGGCCGCTTCACGGAGTTCAAGGGCTTGACTCTTAAATTCTCATGAAAACGATACGAGACACAAGGCCTTAACAAATGTGTCATAGTTATAATTCGATCAATGGTACCGAGATTTCATGTGTAAGTTTTGCACACTTATTCTAATGAATACTTGGTTCAAAGTTTGTCTACCAATGTCTATTTGGGATAAGTGAAACCCATTTCTTACTAAGTAGTGGTTAAAATCGTGAGATACCATTATCTGAAACCATGCGATTTTCGGAATAATGGATTTAGATATATTTTGAAAATGGTGGGGGACTGTTGGAAAATTTCCAAAATATACTTGAAAGGATGTAATGGTTGATTTGAAATAATATGTCTCTTGGTTTAGTCTTGCAACCTTTTGAGAACAAGAATAAATCATAGCATTGTTTCATATTAATATTGCATGATATCTTTCAAGGATTACTTCCCTTCATCAACCTATACGAGTTTCTCTATAAATAGAGGTACTCATGAGGCAGAAAAATACACAACAAAAATCATGAGTTAGAATTCTGTCAAAAATATTCCTAAATTATTTCTTCATTTGTCTAGTGCACGAGAGAAATCGAAGGAACTTTATTCTGTAAATTATCATTGATCGATATGCTTGGTGTGAGTGTGCAAACCACGTCAAGATTCTCAAAGTATCCTGAAGGGGATTCGCCAATTGAACCCATTTGCATCCGGTTTACGTAAACTGGTGGGGGCGAATCGAACCTAAAGGTTAGTGTGGCAACCCCACACGCTTTGAGTTTTACGTGCATAGTCATTAAACTTTTCAGGTTTTCAAGTGCAGCAGCCTCTTCCCAACAAACAAGATATATATATATATATATAACATTGGAACTTATGTGCAATCATTATTATGTTTTTCTTCATCTTCTTTTGTTCAAGTATTTGCAGCAGACCCCCAACACAAATTTCTCATAGAAAGCTGTGACACCACAAAATTATCTTATCTTACTTAATTTAGGTAATAGTATGAGGTAGGTACAACTTACTTGACAATAGCCATAACTTAAGCACCAAAATGTTATTAATAATAAAGGAATCACGTTACTAACTTTCTAAATCAAAGTGAGAGGAAAACAGTGCAATAAAAAATTACCAACACATAAACAATGCCATGTGCTTTACTCTGTGAGTGTCATTATCACTGAAACTTAGGCAATTTAAAAATGTTAATTGATTCTTTACTCACATGAATCAGAAATGGGCCAAATGGATATTACTTACAAAGACTGCAAACCCCACAACTTTCCCTCACATGTAATGGGCATATACATAGTAATATTTTTTATGTCATCTTAATTATGTAAATATCTATGATATTTTGTTAGGATATATTGGTCCAAGTTTGAATTTCATATCATTAAATGAGACATTTGTTAGTTTGTAAAATGTAAATATTTTTGTAAACACTATCTTAAATCGAGGATTTTCCTTAATCCTAAGGAGTTAAATGACCTAAATTTTTATGTATAAAAAATGATACAAATTAATTTGGAGACCTATTTTAAGAGTCAATAAATGGAGAATAGATTCCCTTGGACGAAATTTTCATAGAAGATGGTCCAGATACATCACAACCATCCATATTTAAAAATAAAATAAAATTGTAAATGTAATAAAAATTAAAGGTCTAGATTGCACTATATGAAGTCACTACTAGGGATGACAAAAATATCCATACCCGCGGATATCTGCGGATAAAATCCGCAATGGACATGCAGCAGATACTTTAATGGATATTCGTGGATAAAATAGGTGGATATTTCAATTATCCGCATTTAATGGATACGGGTGCGGATTTAATACTATCCGCTCCCGCGGTCCATTCCCGCTAAATAATTAGTAAAACTATTTAAATATTCCTACTTAAATATAAATTCTAGTATTTTTCTTATATTTTATGTTTGTTTTTTTCATATTTCTTTTTCATTTTTGAAGAATTTTTTTTTTCTTCAGTTTTTTACATATCCCTCCTCTACTTTTTAATAAAATTCTTTTTTGCAATTAAAGAAAAAAGAGAGAGCATATTATATGAATATTATGTATTAGTTATATTTTTTCTTTTAAAAAAACTTACATTTTTTTTCCCTAATAATTAGGTTTTTTTTTATAAAAAAAAATGTTATCCATGAATATCTGTTAATATCCGCGGATACTTCAATATCCGTAGATTACCCGCTTAGCAAATATTCGCACGGATATGAAGACACGGATATAATATTTATACAACGGAGCGTACACGGATATCACACTATCCGCGTCCGCGTTCATGAATATCCATTAATGTGCACGGGAGAGGATCACCTTTTCAATAAATATTTAAACAGATATATCAAATCACTAACCACATGTTAACATTGTAGATCTACCGATGTACTATCATTTTTGGTGTAAATGGTAAATGGTAAACATGAGTTTTACATTAGCCATGCATTGGGCAATCAAGAGGTCCACATGGAGCACCAAATAAGCCAATTTCAAATTTCATGTTTAAGAAGTCCCTTAAATTCAATGCAACTTTAACTTCCCTAGAAATTATCATTTTTTCTTTTACATATAATCTTTGACTATCTATCTTATCTACCTTGGTCTAATTTCAGATTTTCTTACTCAATAATTTGTCTACTTCTCATAGCTAATAAAGCAAAAAAATATGAAGGAATCTGTGATAGAGTTTCCTGGTTTTCAGATTTACAGCCATAGGGATGAATTAATGTTTGGAAATTCCATTACAAGGTTACAAAAGAGAGCTCCTTGTCCACTTCAGATCAATCCTTGCAATGGAACACAAAATTCAATTGGAAATGGTTCAACTTCATCTTCAACTTCATTAAATTCTTTCTTCACAAGTAAAGATCCAATACCTCTTCTTTCTCCTCTTGTGGTGCTTGAATCTACAATATCCATTAGAGAAGAAAACACTGCAAAATCTCATTGATGTTATTTATTTTTTGGTCAAGTATCATTGATGTTATTTTAGTATATGTTGTATGCTTTTATTTTTATTTGTAATTTTAATTTTTTTTATCTTTGGTCTTATAAACTTGTTCTGCATCATAATAAGTCCTACTGTAAATTGACTAGATTGTTATAAATCTTTTTTTATTCTCTTAAAAATGTCTGCATGTACTTTCTTTTTTGTTATGCAAATTAATTTGTTCCTCTGATCGATGATCCATTAACTATTATTTTTTTGAAAATGATAATCACTACTAGAAATCTGCTAATTTCCTGCGGATTTTCCTACGAGAAATAATCCGCAGGTATTTCTAAGGATTTACCTGCAGATTTAATCGTTGTAAAAAATTACCTGCGGATTTGTAGTTTTCAGGAAAAGCCGCAGGTATTCCTAAGGAATTTCCCGCGGATTTTGTCACTATCAAGAATTTGCTGCGGATATGCATTTTTCAGAAAAATCCGCAAATATTCCTGAGGAATTTCCTGCGGATGCTGTTTTTGTTTTTCTTTTAAAATTAAATATAAAAATTCTAATATATAAAAATGTAATAAATATAAAATTTTAAATAAAAAAAACTCATAACTCAGTAACTCACGACAAAAAAAACTCACAACACCCTAAAATCTCTCAAATAAAAATGATGAACAAAAAAACTCTCTCAATCCCTAAAATCACTCTGAGATTCTGAGCTTCAAACGTTCGATTCAAACTTCGATTCCGATATGAGCTTCGATTCTGAGTTTTTGAGCTTCGATTCCGATCTAATAACAACTTCTGTTTCGAGTTTCTGAGCTTCGATTCCGAGCTTATTTCAATGATTATGGTGTTAATTGGAAACTATTAGATTTCGATTCTGAGCTTCGATTCAAACGTTTGATTCAACCTTCGACTCTTCCGATTTGGCTTTGGCTTTGGGATTCTGAGCTTCGATTTCGATTCTTCCTTCGACTCTTTTGATTTGGCTTTGGCTTTGGCTTTGGCTTTGGGATTCTAAGCTTCGATTTCGATTCTTCGTTCGAATCTTCCGATTTGGCTTTGGCTTTGGGATTCTGAGCTTCGATTTCAATTCTTCCTTCGACTCTTCCGATTTCGGTTCGCAAAGGTTGGTCTAATGAGAATACTTTTGTTATTGACATAATGTATATGGTAACAGAAGCCATTGAATTTGGATTAAGGAATTTGTTTTTTGAGAAAAATGTTTGTTATTAGAGCCTGTTTGGATAAACAGCTTATTTTGCATCATATAAAATAAGTGCTTATTAATATAAGTGTTTATGAATTACTTTATCTGTTTATGCTGCTGTTTTGATTCTTAAATGTGAAATTTGGTTCCACTTTTGAGCTGATTTTTGTGAAAAATATTTGTTATTAGAGCCTTGTTTGGATAAACAGCTTATTTTGCATCTTATAGCATAAGTGCTTATTAATATAAGTGTTTATGAATTACTTTATTTGTTTATATAGCTGATTGCTACCAGCTACTAATGTATGAAATTTACATGATTTGGTGTTTATCTAAGCCCATTATGTGATGATGCTTTTAATCACTACCACAAAAAGGGCTTTTATAGCGCTTTTTTAAGGCTTTGATAGCGCTTAAAAGCACTATTGATGTTGCCGCTATTAAACGTATGGTGCCTTTGACAGCACTTTTAAAATGCGCTATTGTAAGTTAAAAAATGCTATAGAAAGCTTTGATTTCACGCTTTAAATAAGGTCTGACAACAACATTTAATAGCGGTTTTACAAAAACGCGCTATTAAAACGTCCAGTTTTAATAGCATCCGTGAGTAAAGCGCTATTAAACATTGTAGTTTTAATAGCGGCCATGAGTGAAACCGCTATTGTATATTTGGTCTTTCTAAAGATTCTATAGCGGTTTTTCAAAAAGTGCTATTGTAAGTCATCTTGGATTTGTTTTTTAATTGACCTAGAGTTTTTTATTGTTTTTTTTAATATATGAGCTGAATTTCAAATTTTAAAACTAACAAATATATTATCAAGTTTTCTTTATAGAGAATAAAAAGTACATTTTCAATATAACATTCATGTTAAGTCTAAAAAAAAAAACATTAAATCACCACCAAAATAAATTTATTCTAATACAAATGTCTAAAATATGATCTCATAATCAGAGTACTTAGTCCTACACCAAAACAAACTTAATTAATTATGCTAATACAAAGGTCTTATGATCCTCAACCTTAATCAAATTATAACAACCAACAGGTATAAGACAACAAAATTGGTTTTGTACTACAACTTGAACAATAAACCCTACACTCGGTTCATGAGGTCAAAACACCAAATCAAATTAAAATTAACCTAAGCATTCCTCTGCAATTTTCCAACCAAGCCAGCACCTCTCATGTTTTCAAGAAGTCACTGAAAAATAAAAAATATACTCAATATAGTTAATATATTGTGTTTATGAGAGATTGATCCAAATTGTGTTTCAAATTGATAATACTAAAGAGAAAATGATTATAACATCATATGCAAAGAAGAGAAGGCTGAAAGCCAATCACCTCAACACAAACAATACCGTTAGTTTGACGGGGACACTGAAATAAAAATATTTACATCACATTCATATCGCTATTATTATAACTTTTAGTTTTGTTATTTAAAAATAACACTAATTATAAAAATACCTTTATGATTTTCCATTTGATTTTTAATTTTGACTTGGACACTTTAGTTTGAGATAAGGCATGGTAGATTTGTAAAGCCCTAACAAAATAAAATTATCTTCAAATGAGTAATTATTATCAATAATAAAACTTATATAAATCTTAAAATAAAAGAATATAGATACTCACTTGTTAATCTTTGTTTGGAATCTTTCATCATATTTTGAAGGCTCATTACCCAATGAATCCAAGCAATATATATTCCCAGCATCTAGATCGATGACGAGCAACACCCGTTGGATCTTCCTACACCCAAAATTTAAATATTGCAATGTGTTAATTGATATTCAACACTTTTAATATTACCTCTCACATGCAAATTAATGAACATTGATGATAATAGAGGTACCCGGCATACGCAGCAATGACAGATGCACTTAACCACTCATGATTTATAACCTCAAACATATGCTCAGCATGCATATTCTCAGGATATTCCTTACCAAATAATTTCTCCCCCATACTTACTTCCATTAAACTATCAGGAGCCCACCTACTTTTCATACCTCTAAAAAATCATTGGCTCATAATCTGATAATGCACAAAATGTAAACAAAATTGACATACCTCTTAAAAATTGTCATTGAACTACCCATAAAGAATTACATCAAATGTCATTTGACCTTCACCACATCAAGCTAATTCTTTGAATGCTAAAAGACAAGCTTGTCTCTTTGAAAATATTTCTGTCAAAAAACCAGAAAATTCATCACTTTTCGAAAGGCCTTCTTTTTTAATGTTAATTGAACTCAGTGATGTCAAATAGCAATTATAGCGGCACTATAGCAAAGTGGAATTCGAAAAAATTATTTCTCCGCAGTACGCTATTTAGAAAAAAAAACTTGTAGTCAAATAGAGGCTACAACAGTGCCATAAAATTATAGTGCAGTGGAATTTGAAAAAAACTATTATTTTCCACCACAATCTGTGACTGACAACTCCAATTGAACTTTATATTTATAAGGTAAAACTAGTTCGCAAAAGAACCTTGGCTTGTTAGTTCATTGATGAGTTTATTGTAATATTTCAACCCCTTAGGGATTTATTGGCCCTTTCCCATCTGTATTAAAATAAGATAAGGTCAGAATAACAAACAGTTGATGCAAGAAGCTTAGAATATAAAGATCCTTTTAAATCATTAATTGTACCATAATCAAATTAGTCTCGGTTCTAGAAATTAGCACCAGAATCAAGCAAAGTGCATCTCTTGACATTATTTTAGAAATTAGTCGTGATTCTGATGCTAAAATAATTACTTTTCTTAATTAGTCCATATGAACACATACCAGAATGTCGTTATCATTTGTAACCTTTTGTGAGATCATACCAGGAATAAGTCTTGACCATGATATGTAAAATCTGTAGGCATCTAAGCCCATTTTACATGAGTTGGACATCATATCCTGCAAGAAATGAAAGCATATGTAAATAATAATTGGAGGATGTATTTTCGTGCAAATTATTTCTTAGGCAAGGAAGACTAACTTAAAACCAGTCTCTTAATACGTCAAACATGAGAGATTTGCTACTGCTCTTATATTTGTGATATTGATCACAAGCAATGTCACCATCTCCCTTGTATATCACTCCTGTAAATTTAATTTAAATGAAGAATTTCAATGTTATAACTATGAATGTTTTCTGTTTTCTCTTTAGCCAGTATTATATACTTATAGCCAAAAATTCTTACTTATATTCCAAATATGAGAAATTTTCTTATAATACACCGATCACAATATGATCAGGCCCGAGCCAATAAGTGGTGCAACAAGGCCTGTTGCACCGGGCCTTAAAAAATAGATGGCCTCAAATTCTTTTTTTAAAGGGTAGTAGTATTAGTAAAATTGAGGGTGTAAAAATAGTAACTCTGCATAATTTTAAACAGCCCAAGCCCAATTTCTGAAAAAAAAATAAAAAAAAAAAAGGAAAAGGAGTAACTAACAGTCTAACACGCTAAAAAAATAAAATCTTTCCCAATTATCAAAATAAATCACGCTAAAAAGAAGGAAAAATAAAAGGGAATGAAATCAGTAACACGAAACAACAAACAAACGTAACGTGATATTCCTTCACTTCATCCCTTTCAGGTTCTCTATTGAAGCTAAAAATTAAAATTTCACAATTTAGGGTTTTTAAAATTAAAAGGTGTATTGTTTGTTACGAATTTTAATTGCTAATTATCTTTAATTTTGTTTTCTGGTTCAACTTCAATGTTGCCTGTAACACCCGTATTAGATTAATTAGTATTTTAGCTATTAATTATTATTTATTTGAATTATGTGATTATGTGAAATATGTGTTTATTGTGTTTGGGAGAGAGTTAAGGGTATTTTAGTAATCACATAGAATTAATTAGACTAAGTGGGGATTTTTGTTAGGCTTTAGAATCATTGAAACCTATTTTGTAATGAACAACACGAATTTGGGGATTAATAATGGGAATGTGTAGATGTTTGTTAGGAAATTTTGTGTTGTTATGAACTTTTGTGAAAATGTATGAAAATCCATGATTCTTACCTTTTTGGTGTTAAATCATGTTTATAGTTGTACTTCTGAACTTATATGATCTTTATATGCTTAAAGTTGATGACTTTAATGATTTATATGATGAAAAATGACATTTTTATGTAATTTTAAGTTGAAACCCGAAACAGGGGTAATTTTCTGGGCACGCTCGCTGAGCTAGGCATCAAGCTCGCTGCAGCGAGCATTCATAGTTCCTGGAAATTTCCAGAAATTTTCGCGGTAGCTGAGCGACCGGCTAGCGACCAACTAGAGACCACCGTAGCTGTCAGCGACCAGCTGTCTGTAACTGCTCGCTAGGTGCTCGCCAGTTGGTAGCTCTGCGACCAAACCTGAATTCAATGTTATTTTTAAGGATCAATTTGATGGATTGTATACTCATAACATGTTTAATTGTGATCTTTTGATTATATGATAACATGATAGGACGTATATGAACCTAGTGTGAGGAATTATCTATGTATGATTAAGTAAATGATGAATTGATTAGTATGAGCAATGATATTGTTAAACTATGAATAAAATATGATATGACTTTGATGAATGTGCATGCATGATTACTTATGGAGTTAATTGAATATGATTTGATCATTTTGGATGAATGTATCTTTGATTGAGTTATTGAAGTACATGGAATGTGATATCCTTATATGATGAGAAGATTAAATCATGTGTTTGGTAATCTTGCATACATGCATTCATTTTGTATGATGAGCAGATACTTTAGATGAGCCCTAAAGTACAGCAGATGTTTTAGTAGCTGCGGTTGACTAAAACATAATTGGAATAAGTTTTCCAATAACTTGATGAGGTACCACATGCACTTAGTAATAATGCTAGGAAACATTACATGAATGTGACATTAGTTTGCATTTAGGAGATGAAGGTGAATCTTATGTGAACTAAGTGATAATTGACATTATTTGTGTACTTGATATCTTGACTTATACATGTGTATACTTGGTGTTTGGTTATTCGGATTGCGTATTATGCTTATGTCTATTATGTAATTTTTCATATGATAACTCTTATTTATATAACATGAAATGTAGAGTATTGATTATACTTTTCATTTATTTTGGATTTCATTACTAACTCTCTTTTTGTGTAATTTCTGGGCCTTTGGGGGTTCAGAGGTGCAGGGTGAGGACATAGCTTCCGAGGAGTAGCTCGCTTTTGAGTTTCTAGCTACTAGTGGTAAGGAGTTAAGCATTATGCTTCTCCTAGAGCTTATCTTAGTTGGGTTGTAATCATTAATGCTCTGGTACTTGTAACATCGTGTCGGGTAGATTTATATTCCGTAATCGATGTATTGAACATTTTGCTATTTATTTTCTATGACCTTGCTATCGCTATATTTATGACTTGCTTGCTTTGATTTATCTTGAGACTGTTGATCCTTGTCAAGGGAATTTTATTAAGTTTTTATGATGACTTATGATATTATGATATGATTATCTATATCCGCTGCTATGATTTGAATTATAATGATATAATATGCTATGTTTGGATTCGTATACATCTTGATGCGTATATGTGTTTAACTATTTTATTTATTAATTATGTATACGGGTTAGGGTGTTACATTGCCTACCTGATTCAACTTCAATGTTGTCTATTTGATTCAATTTCAACGATGCAGTTAAAGAGCGGCGGGAAATTTCAGGTTCTAATTTTTTACCTCAATGCCTCCTAAATTACCTCCTAAGGGTAGGAAGTTTGAATCTGGACATGATAAGCGTAAAAGAAAAAAAAAAAAAAAGACTTGATGAATTAACTCAATCTCAAAAAGGAGCTTTAGAAAAGTTTATTATAAAAGAACCACAAATTATTGAAAATGTTGATGTTGAAATTGTTGATAGTGTTGATGTCCAGACAATTGATGTTGAGAATGCCGAAAATGTTGATAATATTAATGTTGAAACTGTTGATGCTGAAATTGATGAAAATGTTGATGATGATAATGAAATTGTTCATGCTGAAAATTATAATGATATTGGACCTGATATATTTGATCCAAGTATTTGGGATTCTCTTGATTCTAAAATGAGAGATTTCTTAGTTGCAAAAGGTCCTAAAAGAGATTCTTCTATTGTGAAGGGTCCTAAAGATAAATTTTCTAGACGATTTTTAGCTAATTGGTATACTAGAGTTTTATCTAATGGAGAAACATGTGATAAAGATCGGCTTGTTTATTCAAAAGAGCTTGATAGGATATTTTGTTTTTGTTGTAAAGTTTTTAAGAGAGGGATTGGTATCGGTCAATTAGTAAATGAAGGTTTTAGTGATTGGGCACATATTGGTCGAAGACTTAAAGAGCATGAGACAAGTGCGGAGCGAGAAATTTTAATATAGGCACAAACATAAAAGACAAGTGGTAGGCACACTCACACAAATAATTAAAAATTAAATAGAAAAGAATCAAATAATATTGATTGATGTGACTATATTATTTTTGTTTTAAATTTTTAGTTTTGTGTGTGTGCGCCCAAATATAAATTATTTGGGGTTGTGCCTATAGAAGTTTTTCTCGCGCGGAGCATGTCAAGAATATGGCTACCTGGTATGAGTTGCGTCAAAGGTTTCAAAATTTTGAAACTATTGATAAATCAATTCAAACTCTCATTGAAAAAGAAAAAGATCATTGGAAGAATGTTTTAAAAGGAATTATTTCAATAGTAAAAAATCTTGCTAAACATAATTTGGCATTTCGTGGTTCTAATGAGAGATTGTACCAAAATAGCAATGGCAATTTTTTGGGTTTAATTGAAATGTTAGCTGAATTTGACCCAATTGTCCAAGAACATGTTAGACGTATAACAGATGATAATGTTCATGTTCACTTTCTTGGGCATAAAATTCAAAATGAGTTAATACTTTTGCTTGCTTCTGCAATTAAAAATGAAATTATTAAAAAAATCAAAGAAGCAAAGTATTTTTCGGTGATACTTGATTGTACCCCTGATGTTAGTCACCAAGAACAAATGTCTTTGATAATACGATATGTGGATTTTTCTTCAAATCTTGTTAGAATTGAAGAATCTTTTTTAGGATTTTTGAATGTAAATGATACAAGTGGCCAAGGTCTTTTTGATGTTGTACAAGATCAATTGAAAAATCTTGACCTTGACATATTCGATGTGCGAGGACAAGATTATGATAATGGATCAAATATGAAAGGAAAACATCAAGGTGTTCAAAAAAAAAATATTTAGACCTAAATCCAAGAGCTTTTTATACTCCTTGTGGTTGTCATAGTCTTAATTTAGTTTTGTGTGATATGGCTAACTCTTGTTCTAAAGCTAGAGACTTTTTTGGAATTATTCAACGTATTTATACTATTTTTGCCAATTCACCCAAGAGATGGGAAATTTTGAAAGATAATGTTAAAGGGTTGACTCCAAAATCATTGTCATCCACTCGTTGGGAGAGTCATATTGATAGTGTCAAAGCTATAAGAATCCAAATGTCAGATTTTAGAGAGGCTTTATTGGAATTGTCGGAAAAAGATAACGATTCTAAAATAAGAAGTGAAGCCAAATCCTTAGCAACAAACGAGCTTGGTGATTTTGAGTTTTTAATGGCAATAGTCATTTGGTATGAAATATTATTTGCAATTAATATGGTTAGCAAACTCTTGCAGTCAAGTGATATGCTTATTGATGTTGATATGGAAAAAATTACGGGGTTGATTTCATTTTTTCAAGAATATAGAGAAACTGGTTTTAATAATGCCTTGAATTATGCTACGGAAATTGTTGTTGAATTGAATATCGATCCGGTATTTCCTCAAAGGCGTAAAATTAAAAGAAAAAGACAGTTTGATGAGAATTTTAACACCCCGTCCGTTGAGCTATATGAAGAGGAATCTTTTAGGGTTAATTATTTTCTTTACCTTGTTGATCATCAGGCTGTTGTATCTCTCAAAAAGAGATTTGAGCAATACCAACAATATGAAAGTGTTTTTGGTTTTTTGTTTAGTTCTCAAAATTTACAATTGTTGGACGATGCAACTTTGAACTCTAGTTGTAGTCATTTAGAGCAGACATTGAAACATAATGAGCAATCTAATATTGATGGAAAAGAACTATGTGTGGAATTAATGTTACTAAGAAATATGTTGCCGGGAGGAAAGATGAGACCAATAGATATATTGAATTTTTTGAAAGGCATGGGCGGTTGTTTTCCTAATACAGTTATTGCATATAGAATTTTATTGACTATTCCCGTGACAGTTGCCTCTGCAGAAAGAAGTTTTTCAAAATTGAAGTTGTTGAAGTCTTACTTGC
Source organism: Trifolium fragiferum (assembly GCA_954870985.1). Classification (NCBI taxonomy): domain Eukaryota; kingdom Viridiplantae; phylum Streptophyta; class Magnoliopsida; order Fabales; family Fabaceae; genus Trifolium; species Trifolium fragiferum. The sequence continues at coordinate 23,188,088 of OX940791.1, read as the reverse complement.
GGTCTACCATGTTACAAGAAAGATTAAATGGCTTAGCATTGATAGCAATTGAGAATGATCTCTTGGAGAAGGTACAATATGAAGATTTAGTTGATGAATTTGCTTCAAAAAATGCTAGAAGAATGGCTCGTCTAAAATAGTTAGAAGGTATTAATTTGTTGTTATTGATAGAATATAAATTATTTTTATGTTTTTTTTTGTGCAAGAATCATTTTTATGTTAATTACAAGGATAATTATATTTTATGTTATTTGCAATTTAAAATTGATAAGTTTTTTTATTTAAAAAAAATTATTAAGAGACCACTTTTAAAATTTGCACACGGCCTCCTAAAATTCAGGACCGGCCCTGAATATGATGTTGTAGATGTCAGTGGTAAGAGTTTTATATTTAAATAGACAAATACGTCCAATGAGCTGTCCACGGAAACACTCACAAAATTGAAGATGGTACTATAAAGCACTATATTATATATTAATATACAATGAGACAAATAAATAAGAAAGAGCAGTACCATTGCCAGAATGTGCAAAGGTGTCCCATATGCTTGGCTTCCTACCATCTTCATTTGCTGCACCTTCACAAATCCAAAATACAAAAATTAACACCAAATTATCTTTAGAATGAAAATATAAGTATTGTAAATAGTGAAAACATTAGAATCAATAGAGCTAATTTAGAGTGTCTAAGCCTAACCATAAACAAAGAACCAAAACTAATCATTTGCTTAATAACTTTTAATTGAAATTTGGTGTGCATCAATATGACGATATGTGCGTTTGGAGGCTACGTTTATGAAACATCCGTAGTTTGTTGATGCCTTAGTGTACTTAGAGGCGTATGCAATTCCACATAATGAACAAAGTCACTTAGAATGTCTATACATGACTGCAACGTGGACAACTTCTTCCCATTTAAATAAGTCACTTGATCTCCCATTAGATCTTTATCTACTATTTGATTTAATATTCCCTCTGGTGTAGAGCTTATTTACCTGAAAGTTATTCAATTCACATTAAACAAAACTACAGATAAAATGTTTATTTTTTTAATACCAGATCTTATTAAGAAGGGGAACTACTCAAGTGAAAGATAGAAAGAGATACATGCAAGCTGCAACTTGATTCTTGTAGTCAACTAGAAATAAAATCATTAAGTTCAATGAAATACATAAATAATAGATGTCTAACCTCAGGAAGCCTGACATCAAGGTGTTTTATATAAGCAATGTCAGTTTTCTTTAGTTGGAAATTGCATGAGTCTATGTAGCTTTTAGCTCAGAAATTGCTGAAGATTTTGAAGTAATGAAATTTTCAACTTGACTTTTGTTTAAGTAAAGATCAACTAACACATTTGAGTTTGTAAGAGTGCTCAAAATCCTATGATCTGTAACAAAAACTCGAATCTGAGACGAAGACACTTTACTATGCTTGAGGAATGATGTCCAAGTGTCTCCTCTCTCATGATATGAAAAACCTACCAAAACTCCTGCAAAGAGTGAAAGAATAGAGGATTATTATAATCTGAACAAAAATTATTACTATCATTTATCACTTAACAGTGTTAAGTACTTACCAGAACAGGAAATTAAGAGAGAAGAGAGAATCAAGAGGCAGAAAGAAGCTTCCTTGGCCATTATCAGAGAGTGAAATAATCTAGTTGAAATTTCAGTGTGATTGATATATACAGAATCAGTGTTTTAAAGACATAGCAAAGAACTTTAGGTAAAGATGATGAGTGGGAAGAACTTTAGACATAAGCAAAGCCACATAGACTCATGCAGTTTGGTAGTTATCATAATAAGTAAAGAAAATTGAGGTACTTTTAGTTTAGACTTTACACATAATATTGGAATTACTACATTTTATAAAGAAAATTGAGGTACTTTTAGTTTAGACTTTACACATAATATTATAAACATAACAGTTAAAAAATTCATGCTGCTAGTGCTATGTCTTGCTTAGACATGATTATGTTAAGTACTTCATACAAGTCCTCAGACTTTAGTTTCATATGTTTAAATATCTTGATTTTGTGTATAAGTGATTAATGATATATGCATATTATGTTACTATTTCTTATTGTTTTATAAAATGACCGAATGCATTAGAATAAGTACTTATTTAGTGCATAGAGAGTGTGATGATATATAATATGTTATGCATACTTATTCTAATGCACTAAATAAAATGAATTGTACCTGAAACTTTACTGAATTATAGTCCTTGACTGTGTTTTTTTATGCTTTGAAGTTTGATAATTTTTTATAATTTATACTTTACTTGATTGTTAATGACCTTGATATGTTAGTGTGAGTATTTTTGAAATTTAGTGTTTTGTCTTGCTTTAGATATTTAGATTAGCATAGAATAGCACATAGTATAGAATAGCTCCCACACATAATTTTTTGGTAATGAAATAAAACTTCATATCTAGAATAGCATAAACTTTTTGGGAGATGGAAGTTCCTGCGCATCGAAGATGGATGTATAATAGGCTTCACCCTGGCCGGAGAGGACATACTACTGAGTTTTTAAAAGGTGTCGAAGAGTTTATGAAATTTGCGTGTGAGCAGAAAAAATATTTGGATGAGGGTTTATTAAGGTGTCCATCAAGTTGTGCAAAAATGAGAACCACCTCACCCGAGATTTAGCAAACACTCACATTCACCAACATGGGTTTACACCCAATTATTGGAATTGGACATGCCATGGAGAGACAATATTTGATATCAATGATATAGATATGGCTGGCGGCGATGATGATATAGATATGGCTGAGCCTAGTAGTAGTCAACAGTGGAATTATCAACACTTTGATAGATACCACGACATGGTATTTGATGCTGCTGGTTTAAATCGTGAGCAGCAAAATGAAGAGGAACCTCCAAACATGGAAGCTACAAAATTTTATGACATGTTAAATTCAGCTCAACAACCATTATAGCCAGGATGTAAAAACACAACAGAGTTATCTGCTGCTATCAAGATGTTGAGTTTAAAATCTAAACACAACATGTCACAAGCTTGTTTCGATGATGTGATTAAGTTTATGAAAGAGTCAAGCCACCCTGAGAATTTAATTCCCTCTAACTTTGGGGAAACAAAAAAACTTGCTGCTGGACTTGGTTTATCAAAGGTGAAGATAGATTGTTGCATTGGTGGGTGTATGCTATATTACAAAGAGGACATAAATTTGAAGGAGTGCAAGTTTTGTAATGATGGTTAATAATGATGGTTATATAAAAAAACTGATATTCTTTGGTTTGAAACGTATCTTTTCAGGTTTGATCCCCACAAATTAGTAGTTTCAGAAATTGCTCACATAATCCGCTCTCATCTAGAGGAAGGCAAACCTTGATGGAAACAACTATCAAAATCGCAACGAGATACATTATTTGACTTATTTCAGGTAATTAATGTTGGATTTTTATATTTGCTTTGGTGTAGCAAATAACAGTTTGAATCTCAATTGTGTTTATTTTGTTATATTGTTAAGAACATATCAATGTACTAGTTATTAAATTTAGCCGGATGATTAACTTTGTGACAGTATTGAATCAATGGATTTATCAATAACAGAAAAGGTTTACATGGCCTCCAGAACACAACGATAGAGTGTGACGTAATTTTGAAAAAAGGGGTTCAGCTAAAATGTCACAGATATTTCAAGAAGTTCGGAAAAAGTTAGAAGAGAGACCCAGTTGGATGGGAGAGAGAGAATGGGAAGAGTTAACAAAGTATTGGAATTCATACAAGTTCAAAAAGGCAGCTGCAACAAATACAAGAAATCGCAATTCTATGGCTGGTGCATCTCTTCACACCGCTGGATCAATTCCTCATCGTGTGCATTGGAACAAAATGGTATCATCAATTCCTCTATGTCTTTGAAATTTATTTTTCTGTCTTTGAACTATTATAGCATATTCTTAGGGTGACGACTTACTAGCATAGTTTGACAACTTAAGGGCACCGTACAGTTATTTTATCTTTAATTATCACTATGTTGAACACAAGCACCAAACCATCAAATGATATTAACTTAATCTATAGTATGCTAGTGCTAGTTTGTAATAACAATTGTAATTTCTATTTTTAATTTGTGATTGAGATTGACAAAATTGAATTGCATGCAATTTCTATTTTATATCAAATGAGATGAAATTTTGTGCTTTCATGTGCCAAAGCCTTGTTATACAAAAATGTTGTTGCCGGGTTCAAGCACAAATAGCTTAATTTGGTAATGCACTAAACTGTCAAATGGGATAGAATTATCAATTTTGCAGGGACTAAAGTTCTTGTGCAGTAAATGTGATTTTATTTGCTATATTAAACTGTGCTTAAGAGAGCATAATTTGTTGGTTAAGTCAGTGTGGTTCGATACTTCAAAGTGAGTTTATCCTTCGTACTTCAAAGTGTGTCGGTCTTAGTATATGGTGTGGGAGCTTGTGTGTTGTATCTGTTTGATTTAGCCTGCCTTTCCAAACTTGTATTTTTTAGGCATACAATACAATACTTTAGGCTAAAAACAATAAATATATAGGAAGAAAAATAACAATTAGTATTCATTCAAGGCTACTGATTGATTATTAGGGCTTGTGTAAAACTCTTCCAGCCAGCAAAGCAGCTTCCATGACCACCTTAATAACTTCAATAACATCATCAGCTAGGCACATGTTTCCCTTGAATGTAGGAGCCTTTGTGTTGCTAAATTTATCCATGCAGTCTATGAATGTTTAGCTGCATTGTTGGCTTAAGTAGTCATCTGCATAAGTAGTTAATTGCATTGTTGGCTCATTTTTCTCACAACAGAGTAGCAGTAGCTGTATAAGCACTAGACAGAGAGGCAAAAAAACAATTGTTTCATTATTTTAAAAACTGTGTCTGCATTATACTGTTTCTTAATTGGCATGTACTTAAGGGCACTGAACCTTTTTTATAATTTATAGAAAAAGGAAAAAGGTGAAGATCCATCCTTCTCGGAGTTTTATTTTCGTACTCATCGAAAAAAGGATCGAAGTTGGGTGGGTGGTATTGCTCAATCTGCATATGTAAGTTTTCTTACCCATGGCATAATAACTTCTATTTTTAGAGTTGTCCTTCTGTTTTTACTTGTGTACTGACACTTTAGAATTGTAATTTTTATTTCCTTGTAGGAGAGATTTGAACATAATAAACTTGAGATATCTTCTCAGAATACATTTGTTTCGGGAGAAGACGAAGTTAATAGTCAACCCACAACCGACATGCCACCGGATATAGACATATGGGTAGACATGGTTGGGAAGAAAAAAGCGAGAGTACGTATTTGGGCTTGGATCTCTATCCAAGACCTTGATTTCATCTTCAAATCAACCAAGTGTTGCTGCAAATACAAAAGAGGTTGATGATTTGAGAAGTCAAGTTCATGCATTAAATGCTTCATTACAAAGACAAGAACAAGAAAAGTTGCAGATGAGGCAACAATTGCAACGGCAAGATCAAGAGATGAAAGCAACCAACAAGAAGCTCTCTTTTTTGATGCAACATCTTGGGTTTACTGGATCTTCTTCTCATCCACCTAATGAAGATGAAGAAAACATTAGGGAAGCTAACAATGAAGATGAGGAAAACTTTAGGGAAGATGAGGAAGACCTTGATGGAGAAGATTACAATGAACATGAAAACCTTAATTAATTGCATTTGCTAAAAACTTTGATGATTTAATGTCTTTTGACTATTTAATGTTAGGAATTTAATCACGACGGCCTCATTTTGGGATTTAATGTCTTTTGACTATTGAATGTTAGGATTTTAATCACGACCTCATTTTGGGATGTAATGTCTTTTGACTATTGAATGTTAGAATTTTAATGCAATCCTTATTTTGGAATTTGTCTTGTGACTATTTATTATTAGGATTTTATATTCATTGATTTAATGATTAATATAATTAAATGGTTTTTTATATTCATTTTGATGTTTAATAGAAAATATTATCACACAAAAGACACCAGAATATTAAAAAAAAAAAAATAATTTCCTGAGGAACAATATTTCCTGCGGAATATACTGCGGATAAGTCGCAGGAAATATTCTTGCGGATTTATTTTCAATTTTGGCAGGAAATTCCGCAGGAGCATTTTCCGAGGATTAAAAAATCGCAGGAACTAACTACCTACGAAGGTTTAAGCTGAGAACCTGAATCCATGGGAAATTCCAGGAAACTTCCTGCGGATTTTTGCTCCAAATCCGCAGGAAATTGAAAGATTTCTAGTAGTGAATCCATTAATTAATCTGGCTTAAAGTTGTTATATTTTCTGCATGTGTAGGAGTGAATAATATCATTGGATTTAAATTTTGTTAAATCCGAGCATTTTTGTTCTTCTATTTAACATGTTTACACTAGCAAAATGTTCTCAAATCTCCAAAGAAACCAAACAATGTGTTTGCTATATCTGACAATTAGGTATTATTAATTAAAGTTGTAACTCATTGTGAGATATAGCAAACTTGGTCGATAGTCTCTCTGTCCCATAAAGATTGATCCAGTTGACTTCAGCACGCATGTCAATGTATAACTTTGACGATTAATATTTTTAATTGTATAATAATAAAAATTATAAAAATTTGATATTTTGAAAATATACTCATCGAGATGAATCCAACGACATCTTATATACTAATATTTATTTTTATTTATTGAGAGAAAAATATGGTCAAAACAAGATATATGAATAATGCATAATTCTAAATGGCTTAATCTTTTTGGGACTGAGGGAGTAACAAACACCTAATAATACTATTCTAAATCTATATCACAAATGTAAAAGAAAACTTGGAAATAAAACATAAATTTGGAGACTTCATAGTTATTATTGTTTCTAGACTTTATCTATATTGATGGTCAAATAGGATTTTTAAAAGTGTTTTAAACATATTAGAGTTCTGGTAGTGATTATATATGAGTAAGAACGTTTCTGCACATGAAATATTCAAGTTTTCTTCAACATACACCCGTGCATCTTTATTTTGTATCGGTTAATGTTTGTCTTTGGCAGTTTTGTAATCCCTAAATTCTATACTTGAATTGATTCATGGGTTAAATATATTTTTAGTCCCTACTTTTATGTGAGTTTTAACTTTTAGTTCCTACATTTTTTTTATTATATTTTTAGTCCCTATATTTTTTTAATTGCATTTTTAGTCAATTTTTTATGACTAGGATAGTAGAAATGACCACATAGAATAACTTAAATTGACTAGGATAACATTTGCATCAAATGACATATCTATGTGTCACCCTATGTGGCTGATTTCGTTATCCGAGTCACAAAAAATTGACGATAGGGACTATAAATGCAAACGACGAAAATGTAGGACTAATAATATAATTAAAAAAATATAGGAACTAAAAATCAAAACTCACATAAAAGTAGGGACTAAAAACATATTTAACCGTTGATTCATAGTCTTGTAATACCTTGAATTAAATATTATTTTGTTCAACACCTATGATTGTGACCAAATCATTGAAGACCAATTTTTATGTGTAGCATTGACCAAACCAATCAAATATTGAATATTTGTGAACTTAAGAATGATCAATATTGATTGGAAAAAATTTAGTTTAATTTTTGAGAAGAATATTTTTTTTTTTTATCAAATTTTATATATATTTTATCGTAGGATCTTCTTTTCTAAAAATTAGATGTTAATATAAAAAAGAAATATAATAATTTACTTTAAATGCTAAAGAATTAATAATATTGATAAAATATGTCAATTTTTTATTCCATTCAATTTCATTTTATGTTTGTGCATTCACTTGTTGCACATAAAAACACTAAACAGTGGTACAGTAATACATAACACTAAATTTTTTAAGAAACCCACACAACGTAACTCATCATATAAGACTCTTATAAAATATTGTTTGACAATGCTACATTTTTATAATTTCTTATGATAAAAGTTAATTATTTAGTATTTTTCCTAATCTTTTTATAAGAGACAATAAACATTTTAAATTAATTAGATAATTAATGTATTTGACTTATTATAATATAAACTAAATCATTTTTTTTCATGAGCTTATATTTTATTTCATGCTTATAATGTATGACTTTCCACTTAATTTAAATATCTATCATTTTTAACTAAATAGTTAATGCTACACAAATACCCAATATTGATTGGAAAAAAACAATAAAGACACAACCTACAAATTAAACGTAAACAGAAAAGTGACCTGACTTTCATAGATGACCTTTTTCCAATCAACTAGACACCGTTACGCACGGGTGTTGCAGAGTGATAGATATACGATTTAAAAATTTCAAAATAAATCATTTATAAACTTTAAAATCACAATAAATTAGCATAGCAAAGAGAAAAAATTGTATATACAACAACATAGAGAAAAAATTAAAAATGTTAGTGAGTGAGAGCGAGAAGAGAAAAGTGGATGAAAGAATCAGAAACTGCGTATAATGATAGAGAGACACAATAGAGAGATGCTATATTTTTAGGCATAATATTCTAATGTGCTATTTTTTAGGTGAACATTTAAGGATTTGTTATTTTCAATGCATAATGAAGGTCAATTCAAAATTCAAATTGAGAAATTATAAAAAAATTCCAAATTAAGAAAAAAATTAATAAGTGGCGGGCCATAGTGATTAATATGTGGTTGGTTCGGTTGCTCCTATGTATAAGTTGCTTTGTAATTTTGAAGAAGATAGTATGGAAGCATTATGGAAGCAAATTTGGACTTTGCATGTTAATGAAAGGACAAAATGCTTTTTATGGATTGTTTTGCATAACAGGTTGCTAACCAATTCTATTAAAGCACATATGGGATTAGATAATGGAATGTGTAATCATTGTAGAGAATTTGAGGAGACCACCTTACATGTACTGAGGGATTGTGCTTTGGCTAAAAATATTTGGATGCTGGTTGTACCTTATCAAGCTCGTGCAAGTTTTTTTTGTGGCGATTTATCTCACTGGTTCAAATTTAATTTACAAGGTGACATAGTGATGATTGCAGATATTAAATGGGCAGAATTTTGGGCTAATAATTGTTATAGTTTGTGGACTTGGCATAATAAAGAAAACCATGAAGCCGATTTCTTGCGTCCTTCTCAACCAGTGCAAGACGTGATGTATAGATGTAGAGAGTATATGTCAGCAAATAAGGCGAGTTGTGTTGTTACAAAGAGACCTCGTACCATGACTTGGATTGGGTGGAAACCACCGGCCGAGGGGTGGGTTAAAATTAATACCGACGGAGCTTGTAAAGGAATGGAAACAGCGGGGTGTGGAGGTATTCTAAGAGACAATAAAGGTGTTTGGTTAGGAGGTTTTGCAAAGCATATTGGTATTTGTAGCACTTTTACAGCGGAACTATGGGGTGTTTTTGAAGGTTTACGATATGCTTGGAGAATGGGATATAGAGCTGTGGAACTTGATGTTGACTCGTCAGCGGTGGTAACAATTATTAAGAATGGTGCAACTTCAAGTGCTACGGGATTATCATTGATAAAGAGCATTAGAACATTGTTGGAGTTTGATTGGATTGTTAAAATCAATCATTCTTATAAAAAGACAAATATGTGTGCGGATGCAATGACAAATCTAGGATGTTCTTTAGAGTATAACATTATATTTTTTGAAGAGTGTCCAAGTCACATAATGAGTATACTTATGGCTGATTGTATGGGGTTTTTGTCCCCAAGACTAATTTTGATGTAATCTCTTTTGTTTGGGCTTAGTCCCTCTTTAATATAAAAAAAAAAAAGGGAAAAATTAGATTAAGTGATTACTTAATTAGGGTTTTAAAAAGGTGTCAAACCTTACTTTTATTATAATAATTAAGATTAAGATATTGGGGTGGAACTGCGCTATTTGTGTAGCATTGACCCACAAGCCACAACCATAACAGTGTCGGTGGTACAGTAATACATGCACATGCATTAAGCAATGAGTGAAGGCTGTTGCTCTACATCTATGTTGCAAATGCTGATTAAAAATGACTAGCATGCTATGAAGTCCTGAAACGGGACACGATACCGATATAATACGATATCGATATGTTGATATGTAATTTTTTAAAAAAATTTCAATTCGATATTGTCGCGATACGTTATTTAAAAATTAAATTTAAAATTAAATATATAAATACACAATATATAAACGTGACTAAAATCAACAATCTTAATAATTAAAAGCCGAAAATATCTAATCTTATATCAGAATTTTGGGAAAAGCTCAAATGTTTAACAACCTGTTATATAGTACACCATAGTTTTTCTTTTGAAAAGTAGAAAATTATATTGACAAAGAAAAACCACAAGAAGAGCTAAAGATACAAACAAACATCGGGTATTGGGACGTATCATACATTTATCGGGTATTACTTTTGTAACATCCCCAATTTCTAAATTGTCTAATTAATTAATTAGAGATTAGCTATCAAAAATTAAAATTAATTAGAGGTGATTAATTAAATTAACTCATAGGAATTTAGTGTATTATGTGTATTATCTTGGAATATAACTAAACCTATGTATACACTTAGACACTAAATTATATGAAGTTCAAATTAATTAAACCAAGTTCAAACTCTCCCTCCCTCATGCGACTCAACTCCCTCATAACACTACACCTCATCAAAGAACCATGAGTCATGATTCTATTAAGCTTAAAATCCCTCTCCTTGCATGCAAACCTCCTAATCACTCATTCACTCTCAAATCAGCAAGGGAACTGAGCTCAACACCCCCACTCTCTTCCCCTCTTCACGCCCCAAACAAACAACAACTAGCAAAAATCCAAACTTATCAATTTCTTGTAACTCTAAAGCTTGGCCCCTTCCTTCACAAGCATTGTCCTTATTTTAACAGAGATTCCTTCAGTATACATCTCATCAACTAGAGAATCCCTGATCAGCAATTGATTCCCATGCCAAATTCACATGAAGCTTTACAACAACAACCACCCTCATTTCACCTATTCTCCATCCAATGAGATTGCATGCAGTCACCAACAAAACAAATTCGTGTACTGTACTTGGCTCAGAGAATTCAACTATAAATACTCTCCATCCTCAGCTTAATCATTCATCAAACAATCCTTTCATTCATAGAGTAAAAACTAAGGGTTATTAGTGTCAAGGTTCAAGTTCTGTCCAAGTCAGTTCGTGGGGTTGCTAGGAGTTGCTGTAGCTGTTGTAGAGCCCAGGAATCAAGTTTAAAGCTTCTTTCCAGGTGGGTTCTTAGGCTAGTGTAGCTAGAATTCCCTGAATTTCAATATTGCATGTTAACTTAGGAAAATTAGGATTTAATTGTGTGAGGAGAATTATCTCCCAAATTCTCTTCTATTCTGTTATATATTGCTTATATTATATATCTGCACTTTCTCAGAGTTTGATTGTAGGTGATTCCTTGAAAAATGTTGAAATTCGCAAAACAGGGGCTTTTCTGCATTAACTCGCCATAGCGAGTTGCTAGCGAGCACTCCTGGCGAGCTCAAGGTTCTGGGCTGAAGAACTTCGCCATGGCGAGCTCTAGCTCGCCTAGCGAATTGTTTAGGCCAGTACCTGTAAGTTCGCCATGGCGAGCTTGTTAACTCGCCGTAGCGAGCTAACCCAGATTTGCCTCACTTTTTCTGTTTTTTAAAATGAATGATCACGTTTTATATTATTACCTGAGAAAGATAAATTGCAGCTGTATAATGTATTTAATATTGTACAGGAAGTCAGGCACAATTCTGAAATTAGGGATAACTTAGAATTAAGTTGTATGCTCCCCGGATTTGGGAATTATTGGTAGTATGTTATGAACCTAGTGATCAGTCAAATAAAAACATGTTTATGTTATCAGTGTGGACTTCGTTTTAGATGTTCCATTAGAAAATTTATGTGAGCTTTATGCCGGAGCGCTTTCTGCTCGCGGATAAGGCGAACCTCTAAGACGTGTTCACCTTAGAGGGTTTGCGGTTTAAAATGAACAAGATAAACTTTGTGTTACACCTTTATATTATTGCTTATGATAATTATGCTATGGGTATAGATTATGATATGACTGATTAGGAGCCCCGGCTTTATAGCCTAGGAGGGTAGTAGAATTCACTGGGACGAAGTGACTGTCTCACCCCATTCCCTATTTGAAACAGGAAAACAGGTTGACTAGGTAAGCGTTGGTCTTGGAGTCGCTGCTGCACTTGGAGGATTGCATTTAGTTTTCATGCTTTCTCACTTTCTTATCGTGTTGTATTTGTTTCCGCTGATAATTCCTGTACTCTCGTTGTATTTGGCACCTGTGCGTGCAACTGAACTTTGTTGTAATAATAATGAATTCCGTTATCAAATATAATATTCCATGATTATTCTAGATTTATCTATGGGGTGTTATAACTTTTTTATTTAAAAATAATGATTTAACCGATACATTTCCGATACGAGTATCGAGACATATCGGAAGAGTATCGGGTATTATTTTTTTATTTAAAAATAATGATTTAACCGATATTTTACCGATACGAGTATCGAAACGTATCGAAAAAATATTGATATCGAATACGTATCGGACACGATACGTCATCATTTTTTAAATATCGAGACTTCAGAGTTAGCATGCAAGTCATTTTTAATGGGAAATTTCAACAGTTCACATTAATATATAATATCATTCCACAGTGCAGTTACACCTTTCATCTTACTATACTTAAAAAGTCCTTAGGGGTAAACCCTAACTGACTTTTGAAAAGCCTACTAGCTTACCTCATCAATTACCTCATTGTTCCTTTCCTGGCCAATCCATCCACTCCATTTTACTCCTTTCGATACTTGACTCATACCATTTTAAATCTGTGCATGGAGTACACAAGTAAATAAATAAATAAACAAAAGAAGAAAACATGGATAACAAAGCAATATTAAGTAACACATGGTTGGATCTGCATGAAACACACATTTCCTTTCAAAGTCTAAATAAAATAAGGGATTGTTAACTTGTGCCCTTAAGGGCACATGTTAAGAACACTAATATGAAAAAAATTTATTACAACTTGTGTATTATTCAATTGTCTAAACATTAAATTCTCTATATCATTAAATGCCGGAGGTGACGATTTGCTCAGGTTCGGCGACGGCGGTTTTCGGCGGTGGTTCTGTTTCGTTTTCTCTTTTGTTCCCCTGTTTCGTTCTGCAATTTTTGTTTGGTACATTGGTTTTGATTTGGGAATGGTGACAGACGGTGGGTTGCAGTGGTTTTAAGCTTTGCAAGTTCCAGTAGATTCTTCTTTCTCTTTGGTTCTGTTTGTGTAGCCTTTTTGTGTTATGTTTTTCTTTATGGTTGTTTGTGGTTTATGTAGCCTCCTTCCTTCTCTTTTTTATTTTTTAATTTTTTCAGAAAAGTATTTGGTTTTGAAGGAATGTGTTTTTTATTTTTAGGTTATTTGTTTGGAGTTAGTGATGAGATTTGAAACTTTGTTGTAGAACTGTTATTGGTATCAAATGCAAAGATGAGATTGTTTGCAATTTCAACCTCAATTAGGTTTTGATTTTATTTGTTAAGGATGTTGAAAGTTTAATTGTTGCCATTGAATTGAAAGGTGGTGTTTTTAGTAATGGGGTTTCAATTTCTAACCCTTTGATTTATTTTAGTTAAAGCATTTTTTAAATTTATTCAAAAATACTATTGTTAATTCTTGATTTGGTAGGTTTTCAATGAATGCAATGGGTCAGATTTCATTTTATTTTTGGGGCTAAGATAAAAAGGTGCCAACTTTATTTTATTTTCTTAAAAAAATTAAAATTATCTTTTTAATGTTTTTGTTGATTAATGTAACATCAATGAAGAAGAGGAGCCAATCAATCTTAACTGATTCAGAAAAGTTGAACCATAAGTTCAATGGAATAGAATTTCTTCAAAAAGATAGCATAAAGAAAAAATCCGAAGTGAGTAATGTTAAACCTCTTTATGGCTCAAAGCTTTAACCTTTTTCTTTTATTTCTAACATTTTTTTTAATATTTCAAATTTAATTTTAATTTGCTTTTGTACAAGAAACAAGTTGTACTTGGGCCCATCACAAAAGATGAACAAGAGGTTACTGAGACTCTCTATGCATTGACTGGAATGTTTTCTATTCGTGGCTCCAGTGCTGAGACTCAAGATAACAAGGTTTGTAATCCCTCTCCATCAAATTACTTTGTCATGTATTTTGATTTTAGCTTCAGGAGTTATTGAGGATGCTAATCTTATTCTTGAAAGTTCACCTAAGGGAAAAACAAAAATTAGGTTTTGATTTTGTGTGTTGAGGATTCCAACCCCTTAATTTATTTTAGTAAAAGCTAGTGCTTTTTATTCTCTCAATTTTTGATGGTTTCTCTCAATCTTAAAGGTGATTTTATAATTTGTGTTATTTTGATTTTTAGAGTGTTCGAAGAAAATTGATTTGGCACATATTTTCAGTTAGTGACTGCACCACAACAAGAAGGTAAAATTGCTTCTTTTTTGTTAAAGATATGAAAACCTTCTTTTTCATCATATATAGTAAATGGTTATATAAATCAAAAAGTCATTTGTGCAAGTTTGATTCGTGGTATCTCTTTGATGTTAATACTCCCAATTTCTTGATACTCAGAAAGGTAATATGGAAAGGTTCTTAATATTAGTTTCTATTTACAATGATTCAACATTAACTTGATGTTAATTTGTGATGTTCATAACTAAGCCTTCTTAGCTAATGACTTTTTATTTTTTGGTAATTCTTAGCTATTGAATTAGTTTTAAAGAATTGGACACCTATTATGTAGTGATTCTTTTTTGCACACATAATTGATTTTGTTTTATGGCTTGCTAAGAATTCCATGGAGATTGAACCTTAAAAGAGATACAAGTTGAGATTCTTAGAATGGCATCACTATCATTTTTAGAGGTAAGCTTTATTTCTTTCTATTTTCTTCCACTTCATTATTTATAAAAATAATGTAACTACTTTGTTGGCAAGGTACACTTTCTCGCTTTTTTTTGGCATACTTGACGACGACGATGAATGAACAAGGAGCACACACAACAACGGCAGCCTCCGATGTAGAGGTAAGAGTTTAGATCCATTCTATTTTGGTCCTAAATTGGTTTGTGATTATTCTTCTTGCTTCTGCTCACATCATGTTTTATTTAGTGCATGTGAAATCAGAGATTGCTATTCATGAGACTGAGTAAATAGGTATGACATTTAACAATATCAATTTTGCCTTGAAATTGAGTTTTTGATTTTGTATCAATGAACAACACTTCAATTTTGATTATTTTGTTGCAAGTTAATTTTTTCTTAAGGTATCTTAGATTTTCCATGTTATGTAGTCTGTTATAACTATAACATATTTTTCCTTTTGTGTCGTGGAATTTCTCTACTTTGTATTTGAACAATCGTTGTGTCATGTTTAGAATCTTCTCTGAACAATGTATATGATATTTGTTTTTCAAATTTGCAGGAAATGAAATATATAAAGTTAATATATATATTTGAAACTTATGTTGATTATGCCTCATCAAGAATTCGACGAAATTGCTTCAATGGCTAGAGCTTTCAAATGGTTACGAAACAAACTAAAGTGGAACTTACTCGAATGTTCGGCAGTGTATTTAAGTGGCTTGCTTCTTCCCCTTTATAGCTAGATTTTAAGTAATTGTTCTTGAAGTGATTGAATGTTTACCATAATCATAGTTTAGTATGTTGATTACGTATAGTTTGTAATTATACTGTTACGTGCCCAAATCTTCTGGGTTATTAAGAATTAATTCTATCTTCAGGGCCTAAGCATTGTGACTTACTTGGAATTCTATGTACAAGCCCAAAAAAGACTTCTGATATATGATTATACCATATCATTTTAAAAATATATACCGCACTTTTGTTAAAAATAAATTGATCAATTATAAAATATCATATTATTTTAATAGAATTAAAAAAATTTCAAAAATTTTAATGTTGATTCATGAAAATTATAAACAAAATTATTAGTAATGTCATGCTAACATTCATTTCTCTTTGACATATTTGCATTATATATGTTATAAATAAACATTTTTTATTAAAAATGTGTAATAGTATAATAATATTATATTTTTTAAAATTGATTTATATATATTATTATATAATAATATACTATGTGGGTATATGGGGTGGGTACTAAGGTACCCGCACCCATACCCGCTCAATTTTATGGATAATTATCCACACCCATATCCAAAATGCGGGTTTTTACCCTACCTATTGTGGGTATTTTTTGTGGGTACCCATTGGGTATGGGTAAATTGTCATTCCTAAAATTGTATGATTTTTATGACAAATTTTGCCCAAAACTAACCCCTAAAGTACCAAAATTTTTTACTCCGAGCTTGCCGGGGTATAGATCTCCCCTTGGATGTAACGATTATGCAATGTACTTCTTGATCCTATTATCAATGATTATATGAATTATTTTTAATTTTATCATCTTAGCGTACTACTCATGATGAGAGAAGTTGACCAACTTAATTTATATTATTTGAGATGAATGACTAAACGTCACGGGTCTTGAAAGCTCCACTATAAATTGATTTAAAAACTTAAATTTATAAGTCCTATAATGAATGGATTTTGGAAATTGCCATGGTGGTAACCTAGAAAAAGCTGTTTTGCTTTCTTCATCCTTTTCCAATTTCTCTTTGGAAAACTTTTGGTAACAAAACTATTATTTTGAGTGTGTAAATGGTGAGAAATTGAATAGAGATTATATACATTGATTTGATTTGGTTAATTAACAAACCTTTCTATAATTACCTTATATCATATCCCTAATCAAAAACAACAACCATGATTGACAAGAACCATAATTGGCATATATATGGTGTTCCGCCGAACCCGTGCATCGCACCCCTCCTTATAGCCTGTTGCTGCAACAAGGATCTAGTGAGGGCTCTTCAAATGGCCCTGTTCCGTATTTTACGGCTCCAGCAATATTCTCCCACAAACTTGAAAAAACACTCGATGCGCATGACGTGCAATCCGGTATCTTGGTATGTATTTTTTTTGTCTATTATAACTATTCAATTATTTTTTATATATATTTGATCTTTTCGTTCAATTTGGTTCAGAGGCTTTTATGGAGTGGTTTATGCGAGAATGCACTTCCTAACAAGATACCGGATTATATGGACAATGGCCCTTAAAGAACTTGCCAAATATATGGACAATGGCTTCTATTGTTATGTTTGTTTAATATAAGTTCATCATTTGGCAAAATGAATTATGCATCATACAATAATGTTTTTTATCCAGTTTTTATATTGTATCCCTAATCTCAAGCAGCGACCATGATTGGTATTAATATGTCGTTCCACCAAACCCGTGCATCGCACGGGCCGGCGACTAGTTATGTTATGCACGGGCCGGCGACTAGTTATGTTAATGTTTGTTTAATTGTACTCAACTTTATTGTGATCGTCTTGCCCTTGTCCACATCTACTACTTTTTTTAAAGGCATCTCTATATGGCATCATTCTCTCTAAAATAATCATAATGAAAATCCAATAATAGCTAAATAGCAGCGCCCACCACACGTCTCTTTTTTTTGAATTTAAAATTCTTGGTACTTTACTATATATAAACATCTACAACAAGTGAGCATCATCATTCATTTGCAACTCAAAACATTAGAGCAAAAGAAATACATCCATTGATCAATTTTAACCATGTCTGACTTGCATAGAAATGTTGCAGATTTTAAACCTAGCATTTGGAGAGATTATTTTGTTCAATATGCTTCAGAATTGGTGGTACGTATACATTTTAATTAATTAAGTTGGTTTTTGAGTCGTTGGTTTAGTATTTGTTTTTTCTAATTGATTGCTTAGTATTATTTATTATACTTTTT
Organism: Trifolium fragiferum; assembly: GCA_954870985.1. Classification (NCBI taxonomy): domain Eukaryota; kingdom Viridiplantae; phylum Streptophyta; class Magnoliopsida; order Fabales; family Fabaceae; genus Trifolium; species Trifolium fragiferum. The sequence goes on along the minus strand of OX940791.1, from coordinate 23,170,183 downwards.
TTATATTCAATATATTTGTTTTGATGTTCAATATTCTATAGGAATTTGATCAAAATATAATTGCACAAATTGAGACACTGAAAAAAGATGTGAGAGAAACGCTTGTCTCAAAGACCGAAAATCATCTAACAAAAGTTCACTTTATTAGTTCAATCTTCCGCTTAGGTGTGAGCTATCATTTTGAAAATGAGATTGAAGATGCTTTACAACATATTCACAACAAGTATGTTAAAAATGGAGAAATAACTATTTTTGAAGAAGACAACATTTGCTCTATTGCTGTGCTATTTAGATTAATGAGGCAACAAGGATTTTGCATTTCACCAAGTATATATTTCTTCAATTTATTTACATTTATTTATTTTTATACAAGTCTTCAATTCATCTTAAATTTGATAATAGTTTTTTGCTTTAATTTTCAAAATATTTATAGTTTCTAACGATTTTTTCAATATTATTATCAATTATTGATAATAATAATAATAAAACTAGATGTGTTCAACAAATTCAAAGATGAACAAGGAAAATTTAGTGAAAGACTAACAGAAAATGTTGAGGGGATGTTAAGTTTGTATGAAGCCACAGATCTTATGATTCATGGAGAGGATATTTTGAAAGAGGCCTTATCTTTCACAACCACTCATCTTGAGTCCATTATTGCAAAATTGAGTCATTCTCATGCAATACAAGTCAAACATAGCTTAAAGCAAACTATCCACAAGAACTTGCCAAGGTTGGAGGCACGAAGTTATATTTCCATATATGAGCAAGATCCTTCACACAATAAAAATTTACTCATTTTGGCAAAACTAGATTTCAATATCCTCCAAAGACTACACCAAATTGAATTTGGTAACGTTTCAAAGTAAGTACTAAAAACATATACATTTTAACCTCGGAAAACCAATCAAATTGATTTGTTAGACCAATCCTTCTTATTTAATATTATTATTTTTTTGCCTCTATAATAGATGGTGGAAGGAGTTGGATGTGCCTAATAAACTACCGTTTGTACGAGATAGGATAGTGGAGTGTTGTTTTTGGGGTTTGTCGGTATATTTTGAACCGCAATATTCTATTGGAAGACAATTCATGGCAAAATTGATCATGATAATGACTGCCATTGATGATACATATGATGCATACGGAACAATTGATGAATTAGAACTTTTTACCGAAGCAATTGAAAAGTAAGTTAACATATCTAAATCTCTCTCAGACATATACATGCACATTATTCATTTCATTTTCATCTAATTGTTAATGAAACTGATTGTCAGGTGGGATATTAGTTGTTTGGATAAACTTCCAGATTACATGCAGTTTCTCTATATAAAAGTTTTAGATTTCTATGGAGAAATAGAACAAAAATTGAAAAATGATGGAAATGGAAGATTATATGCACTAAGCTACTACAGAAAAGAAGTATGATTTATATATATATATATATATATATATATATATATATATATATATATATATATATATATATATATATATATATATATATATATATATATATATATATATATATATATATATATATTAATATTAAATATTAATCCTTAACAATGTTTAAGTTTGATTTTTTCTTTATATTGGTTGATTGATTAATGGTTTAAATATAATTTTAGTCCCTGTATGTTTACGAATTTTTTGTTTTAGTCCCTGTATCTTTTTTTGTTGCAAATAAGTCCCTGTATGTTTGCGAAATTTTTATTTTAGTCATTAAATTCAAAATCCGCAGGAAAATCTGCAATTTTCGCGCAGATTTTCCTTCAGATTTTCCTGCGGATTTTGACTTTAGGGACTAAAACCAAAAATTCGTGTACATACATGGATTTATTTGCAACAAAAAAAGATACAGGGACTAAACCAAAAATTCGCGAACATACAGGGACCAAAAGATTATTTATGCCATGATTAATTACTTTACTTAATTATTGAACATATATGTCATAATTTTAATATGATAAAATTCAAGATCTCTTTAATTTAGGAATATTTCACATAATTTTATGAATGAAATTTTCAGTCTTTAGTGCTTAAAAAATAATTGCACTTATTTCATTTTATGAAGTTGAATTTAATTGTTATTTATATATGTGTACTCAATTCATAATACTGGTCTCAAAATTCCAGTTTTTTAACACTAAATTCAAAACTTGCTATATTTTCATAAATGAAATTTTTTGGTGACTCTATTTAATATATATAAACCTGAGCAAAACAAATTAATGTAGTGGCAAGTATTTAAGATTATATATATATATATATATATATATATATATATATATATATATATATATATATATATATATATATATATATATATATATATATATATATATATATATATATATGATAATTAATAAAAATTTCTTAAAACAATAAATTAAATTCTAGCTAATTAGATCATAACCAAAAACACAAAGAAAATTAACAATTATATTGTATTTGAGTTGCAGTTCAAAATATTCGTCCAAGGTTATATGACCGAAGCTAGATGGTTAAACAATAAATATCAACCAACATTGGAAGAATACTTTCAATTAGCAATAGAGGCGGGTGGTAATGTACTGATGGCAACAACTTGTTACATTGCTATGGGAGACACAGCCTAAGAGGACATCTTCAAGTGGATATCAAAGGAGCCAAAAATGAATAAGGCAGCTATGGTCCAGGCCAGAATTATGAATGACATTGCTTCCAACGAGATACAATATATATATATATATACACACACACACACCCTCTATATTCATAATAAAAAGTTGTTTTAATTTAAATTATGTCAATATTTATTTGAAATATTATTTTTTGCATATAGTTTGAACACGAAAGAGAACACATTCCTTCATTCTTGGAATGCTATATGAAGCAATATAATGTCTCTAGGGAAGTTGCCATTCAAGAAGGTCAAAAGATAGTTGTTGATGCTTGGAAAGATATGAATGAGGAATGTCTTAGGCCAACTGAAGTTCCATTACCTATTCTGACACGTATTTTAAATCTGTCACGTTTTATGGACGTGACTTATAAAGATAAAGATAACTTCACACAAACTAAAGGAGAGCTGAAATCAATCATTAATGCTTTGCTTATAGAGCCAGTGCCAATTTAAAAATTATATTTACTTGTTCTTAGTATCAAATTTCTATTTCAATAAAGAAATCAAGACATGTATGGTCATTGTTTATTTGAATTCAATTTAAATGTGTAATGCAAGCATTTTATTTTTTATTACATTTGTAACTAGTGTTTGAGTGTATTTCAAAAGTTTTGATTCTAAATATAACTTTACTCTTTGTGGTTAAATTGCCTAAGTTTTTTTTTTTTTTTTTTTATTTAATCGAAGGAACTTTTTTGACTTAGTTTCCACTTGGTATACTGCACGAAATATTGTTTTTATTATTATTAAGATGATAATTTCGTGCAACGATTTTCGGAGAACTATGAAATACATAATATATATACTTAGCGTCCCCGTGAGTTAGTTTAGCTTAGTTGGTAGGGACATATCCCAAAATTTAGAACTACTTATTTATTTAGAATTTAACTTATTTTAATTATCTGGTTAGTATATTTACGTAGTTGCTTTGACATGTTTAGTCATTAAAAAGAGAAATAAGTAGGAGTAGGAGGTACAAATTAGTAAAACCATAGAAAATGAAAGAATTGACTAAAAATGTATTTTTTATTGAAATTATATTTTTGGCCACAATAATTAAAAATATATTTTAATTTCAAATATTTTAACGATATGCATATGCATTAAGAATATATTTTTGTAACAACTTAGGATATTTTTTAAGAAACATATTTTTGGAAGATATCATCGGAATTTAAAAATTAAAACAAAAGTAGCTTCAAACAATTAGGATGAACCACCAAAATTACAAAGAGAAAAAGAGAGCGGAAAAAAGAATCTACGAGAGAGGTAGGGGGATTAACCTTTCGTTTAAATTTCTGTATTTATTTATAGTTTTCTTTTCCTGCTACGTATTGTTTGTGTTGTTGTTTTGGACTTCCTTAAATTCAAAGTTGGTATTCTGTTGTGATGATAAGTTTGTGTTTTGATATTTGAGTAAGTGAATTTTAACCAACTCATTTAAAGATTCTATATTAGTGTATAAGCACTGTACTTAGTTGAGATTAGTTTGTATAGTTAAATGTAACAGTGTTGATATGGCAATAGCTGTTAGGAGGTAGTTTTGACCATGCTGACATGGCGTAAGTTTGTTAGGATCTCATTGGATTGTAAATGCAGCTAAGCATGTAAAAAGGCTCTGCATATAAAGAGTCTAACTCTCATTGTAAATAGTGTTGAATTAGAATCACATGGAATGAATAAATCAAAACAGTTAAGCTTCAAGAAATTCAACATGGTATCATCGAGCCTCTAGATCCTTTTTTCGCTTCCGCACAAAGATCAAGCTTCACCGATCAGACACCAAATCGGCGATGCGAGCTCAAACCTTCCTCCGACGACGAAAGATTCAACCAAATCTAGCTTAACTCATTCTCTCACCATCAAATTGGATGAAAAGAACTTCCTTCTATGGAATCAGCAAGTAAACGGCGTAATCACGGTGCACAATCTTCACAGGTTTGTCGTGAATCCTGAAATTCCGTTACAATATGCTTTTGTCGCCGATCGTCTAGACGGAAAGAACTCCGATGAGTATCAGGAGTGGCTTTTCAAGGATCAAACGCTCTTCACGTGGTTGCTCTCAACCATATCTGACAGTGTTCTTCCTCGAGTACTCAGTTGCAAACATTCCTATGAGGTATGGGACACTACATGAAGAGGTCTACATGACTCAACCTCCTGACTTTGAAAGTTCTGACAAGTCTCTAGTATGTAAACTGCACAAAGCTCTGTATGGGCTAAAACAAGCCCCAAGAGCTTGGTATGATAAACTGACCCAGACTTTACTTCAAATGGGATTTATCAAAAGTAGGTGTGATCCTTCACTACTAGTTCATTATCAGAATGGAGCCTGTACATATGTTCTCATCTATGTGGATTACATTCTCATTACAGGGTCAGCATCACATCTTATTCATGATCTCATTCAAAAACTTAACATGAAATTTGCTCTGAAACAACTAGGTGAAGTTGATTATTTTTTAGGCCTAGAAGTTCATCACAGATCTACAGGAGGACTATTATTAAATCAGGCCAAGTATATTACAGATCTACTGTGCAAAACAAAGATGGATAATTGCAAACCCATTGGTTCACCAATGGTTAGTAGCTGCAGGTTGAGTAAGTTTGGCACTGATGCTATGCAGGATCCTTCACTATACAGGTCCACATTTAGTGCTCTTCAGTATGCAACATTAACAAGACCAGACATATCCTTTAGTGTGAACAAAGTGTGTCAGTTCATGGCACATCCTCTAGAATCTCACTGAAAAGCTGTAAAAAGGATACTTAGGTATCTCAAAGGGACTATAAGTCATGGTCTATTGCTTCATCCCTCGCCCTCTAGTCCATCTTTCTCTCTCAGGGCTTACAGTAATGCTGACTGGGCCACTGACCAAGATGACAGAAGGTCAACTTCAGGCTCTTGCATATACTTTGGTTCAAACTTGGTCTCTTGGGGCTCAAAGAAACAACCACTTGTAGCTAGATCAAGTACTGAAGCTGAATACAGGAGCATGGCTAACACAACAACTGACTTGATATGGATCCAATCTCTTCTTCATGAATTGCATGTTCCAATTCACACTCCTACCTTACTGTGTGATAATCTTAGTGCAGTAGCTCTAGCTCATAATCCTGTGGTACACTCCAGAACTAAACACATAGAGTTGGATATCCACCTTGTTAGGTAGAAAGTCATCTCAAAACAACTCAACATTCTTCATGTGCCTGCAGCAGAGCAACTGGCTGATCCACTCACAAAGCCATTATCTCCTACCAACTATGCCTCAATAAGAACCAAACTCAAAGTCTTTCCATGCTATGAAAACCCTTCAGTTTGAGGGGGATATTAGTGTATAAGCACCGTACTTAGTTGAGATTAGTTTGTATAGTTAAATGTAACAGTGCTGATATGGCAATAGTTGTTAGGAGGTAGTTTTGACCATGTTGACATGGCATAAGTTTGTTAGGATCTCATTGAATTGTAAATGCCAGCCAAGCATGTAAAAAGGCTCTGCATATAAAGAGTCTAACTCTCATTGTAAATAGTGTTGAATTAGAATCACATGGAATGAATAAATCAAAACAGTTAAGCTTCAAGAAATTCAACATTCTAAACGTACATGAATTTATAGTTCTGCAGGATGCCGATTGGAATCATAGTTAGTTGCACTTAAAATTAAAATTGGCGGTACACGTGCATACCACCGCATAATAGTATGAGTTATTCATGTTTTAGGATTATAATGAACTATGGCGTTCCTTTGTTGAAATTATGGTGTATGATACTTGGTTAACTATCACCTAATAATACTATTCTAAATCTATATCACAAATGTAGAAGAAAACTTTTGTTTTTTACTAAAGAAGAAAACTTGGAAATAAGACACAGAGCAACAACAACACTGGTTGCTTAGCGCTGACCTGTATGTGTAAGTTCTGTTTTTCAATTTTTCCAGCCTTGGAGCAGTTACAGGTAGGGGTGTTCGCGGTGCGGTTTGGTTCGGTTATGAGCGAAAAAGTCATCCTAACCGCGAGATAAAAAAGCATGCGGTTTGGTTTGGTTCGATTGGATTTTAAAAAGTCATCCAAACCAAACCAAATCAAACCAATGCGGTTAGGATCGGTTCGATGGCGGCGGTTTACGGCATAAAAATTTTCTATCATGATCATTTGACACACACATGAACTTGTTACAAAATAATATTACAGTACCAATAAAAGTTGTTTATTCAAAATAACATTATAGTACCTTACAATTTTAAATATCCAAAAAAGAGCTTGAAGTTCCAAAATAACATCACATTATCTGATAAAAGTTGTTGATATAAAATAATATTACAATACTAAAGTAATATTACAATAAAAAAATAAGAACGACTTGAAATTTCATTAATTTGATGGACTGACTTGATAATTAGACTATGTATATTGGATTATAATAGAAACATAAAGGAGTTTTAGATGTATTAAAATATAATATAAACTTAATGCGGTTCTGGCGGTTAACCGCGACTTTTGCGGTTTTAGCGGTTGGCGGTTTTGCGGTTTGCGGATTAATAAAAAAGTCATCCAAATACATCCAAACCAAATGCGGTTTTTGCGGTTTTCGGTTTGGATTGGCTCGGTTTGCGGTTTTACTTTTGGATTGGTTCATATACGATCACCCCTAATTATAGGTGGCATTCTCATTATTTAATATTTTGTGTCGGTTGCTTTCTGAAGCAATGAAAGTGACAGGTTGCTTAGCATTAAAAAAAAATAATAAAAGCTCCTAAAATCTCAAATCTATCAATCGAAAATTAATTTCAATAGAAGAAAGATGAATGGAAAACAGAAACATAAAAATCTCAGAAATATATTCTTTCTTCATTTTTACAAATCTATATTCTTTCAAAAAAAAATAGATTTGTAAAAATGGAGAAAGAAAAGATAGATTCAGATCTGTATTAAAGAAGAGAGGAGAGTTTGATGGTATATTGTTTTTAGGTGAGAGTTTGAGAACTTGAGAAAGAGAAGTGTGAGTGTGAGCACATTTGATTAATTGAGTGGGTGAAAGTTGAGAGGGGCGGCGGAAGTTCTATAGTTCAGGATAAAAAAAAGAAATGTGTGGAGGTGAGCTTGTTATTGTCAAAGACAAAAGGAAATGGTTATATTATAATATCATAATTTATTATTAGAATTTTTATATTATATTTAATTGAGTTAAAATTGAATTTAATACTAAAATTCAAACCAAATATTAAATGAGAATAAAAAAGTATAAATTGATGGGTCAAGTATATGTTGCTTGATGCAATGACCATTGGAGTAAATTTGATTGAAATTGCTTAAACATTGCTTAAATTCAATGTGGCAATTTAGGCCCACAAAAAGTAAACTAAGCAATCAAATTTAGTTCTTTCATTGGAGATGCTCTTAGAGACTTCATAGTTATTTTGGTTTTTAGATTTTATCTATGTATTGATGGTCAAATAGGATTTTTTAAAAGGGTTTGAAACATATTTGTGTTTTGGTAGTGATCACTGATCATGTATAAGTAAGAACGTTTCTCCACATGATTTTCTTAAACATACACCCGTGCATCTTTATTTTGTACCGGTTAATGTTTGTCTTTGACAGTTTTGTAATCCCTACATTTTGTACTTGAATTGGTTCATCTTCAGTCTGGTACAATATGTATTGGTTCATCTTAAACATATATCGGTACAAGTTGCCAGTTCAAACAATTTTGCACCGATATGAAACATGTGAGTTTTCAAAATTCAACAATCAGAGGTGAACATGAGCTGGTTCAAAACATAATAAAACCATTTCAACCATTAAATACCCATAAATTTCATTTGTAAACGTGATTGTGTTATAATCAAACCATTTCAACCATCAATTATTTTAGAGTAATCTTAATGTTTAATTCCAAAGAAAAAAAAAACCACATAAAAACACTTTTCAAGTCCACCATGAGAAAGAATTTGAAGAAATTATCGTCGTAATAAGAAAAATATCGATCCATAAAGATGAATAAAAAAAATTGGGTACATAATTTTATAAGTTTAGATTATAATATAAAGTAGTAAAAACAAAAACAACGAGAGGTTAGGGGAATCAATCGAAAGAACAAGAGATAGTTGAATTTGTGAAGAAAATATGGGCAAGGAAGACGAATCAATCATGCAAGCTATTGCTTCGGTTCAAGAAAGCTTCTAGCTCTCAGAGCTGCTCAAGAATTTTCCAACCTCTTCGAATCCGAAGAATCTAACCATAATTATCAAGAAGAACCAGGACCACCACCTCTATATCCAAAGATGAAGAATTGTGCAACTCAAACTTAAGCAGATCTAGGAGCTGCATCAACTATAAATAGAAAACTCAAGACAACATTTTCGGTACGAGCAAAAATCAAAGAATCTCTAGATTAGAGCTAGTTGCGACTTGCGAGTCAACGTATTTGTGATCCCTCACAAGTAATTACTTGTGATGTTGCACTAGGGTGGCCTGACTCTATAGCAAGTTTAGAGCTAGGTAATGTTAAGTTAGTTTAACTCAGCATCTCTTCTTGATTAAAGAGGTACGATTATTCAGGTTGGGTGATCGTGGGAAAGTGGATAGGTTCTCATATTTAGGGGGAGTGAACTTTAAGTAGAAGGTGCACTAGGATTAAGAAAAGGCATAAGAAACAATATGTTTTTTTGTTCGTTGTAAGACTAAGTATTAGTTCGACATACTGATCTTCTTTTCCTAGATTGGTATCCCCTAGAGTAGGTGTAGTTTCACCGAACTGGGTTAACAATTACTTGTGTCCTTTACTGCTTTCATTATCATCATCTGGCATGATAATTGTTATACACATTGTCTTAGACGTTATACAAAAGAAAAATATCCCAAACAACGTGCAAGACATTTGTCTCCTGAAGAACAAAATTATGGAGGTGAACTACTCGCACATGAAGATGTGAGCAGTTGCAAAAACTATACTCCCTCCGGCCATTATTATAAGCAAATTTGACTTTTTTGATACATTGAAAAAGTGATGTATTTGGTTCATAATATGGACCAAATACATAACTTTTTCAATGTATCAAAAAAGTCAAATTTGCTTATAATAGTGGCCGGAGGGAGTATAAATTAAACTATGAACAAGAGAAAATAAACTAAGAACTTTTATGGTATGTTTGGTTGTGAAGAGAAAGTGAGAAGAGAGAAATAGGTGAGAGAGAGTATGAGAAGAGAGAAAGATGTGAGAAATATAGTAGATCTTGAGTATTGTTTGGTATAAAAGAAAGACAAAAGAAAATGAGAAGAGAGAAATGTTGTTATTTTATGAAATGACAAGAGTGCCCCCCTTAAACTACAAAAACACAATGCATAATTTTTTTTAAACAAACACAATACAGTATATAATGTAATATTTATTTAAATTTCTCAAAATAATGTATAACTAAGGCAAATTAACAATATACAAAGACATCACTTTTCCAAAATCAGATCCAAAGCTTTTCCAACCCCACCAACGTCTCTCTGTTGGGTCACTAAGAGGGGGCAGCTAGGGGATCATCTACATTGGGTCTAAGAACACATTCACAAGTGAGTTGGACACCACACTCTAACCCAAAACCTTAAGGTGTTAGGTTTATGGGTCTTCTCACTTATAAAGTGTTCAACCTCCACTTTTCTAAGCAATGTGGGACTTCTCACTCACACTTGCCACAACAATCTCCCCCTCAAGTGTGAGTCCATCCATTCTAGGATATGCTCCCCCTCAAGCGGAAACTTTTTCTTCATCACTACACTTGTACCGCTGTTGTGCCACTTGCACTCAACGGGACCCGCCGCCTGACCACATTTGCCAAGAAGACTTTCGACACAAGGAGCCGGTCGAACCCTTCGTCGAACCATCGGCTCTGATACCACTGTTGGGTCACTAAGAGGGGGCAGCTATGGGATCATCCACATTGGGTCTAAGAACACATTCACAAGTGAGTTGGACACCACACTCTAACCCAAAACCTTAAGGTGTTAGGTTTATGGGTCTTCTCACTTATAAAGTGTTCAACCTCCACTTTTCTAAGCAATGTGGGACTTCTCACTCACACTTGCCACAACACTCTCTACTTTCATGGCTTTCCTAACTCCACCACCACCTTCCACAAACATCTTTGTCTCTTTGAAATAGTACCTACGTTCCCCAACATGAACATAGAACCATGGGAATATTTCTCTATCTCACCAGTTATGCAATAAAAGAGTATGGGAATGGGTTATGAAACTCATGGAGGTATATGATGATAGATAAAGAGGGAATAGACAATGAAGTAAGGAAAGGGAAAGGGGTATATTTGGAAAAAGAAAAATTGAACATGTATCATCCGTCTTTCTTCGCACTTGAGCGAAGAAACAAAATTTGCGTGGGTCCCACCAAATTCTTTCTCTCTCTGCTATCTCTTTCATCAACCAAACAAGAGAAGTGGCTAGTTTCTTCTCTTTTTCTCTCGCTCAAACTTCTCTCTATGCTAAATCACCCCAACAAAACAAGCTGTTATTGAAACTTGGAAATATTTATAAGAGTGGAGTTTTAAATTAGATTAAAATTAAGGTCCTATTTATACTCAAAAGACCTAAATTTTGTCCAACTCAATGGTTGTCGGAGTTTTATTACATATGATGGACATTAAAAAGTGAAATGAAGGGTTAAAAATGGTCACTCGCTATACACGACTCTGACATTATTTTTAAAAACGAGATGCTTGCTTCTGGTGGCCCTGACACGACCGTACCAAATTTTTCTCACGGTCGTGTCAAACACTGTTGAAAGCATAACTTGACCTTTTCATTTGGTAAGTTTTTAGTGAGGGTTTTTTTGGCTACAAACCAACTTGAACACATTGAAAATCTACTTTCTTTTTATTAATGAAAGACTTCCACCGTCATAATCGAAGTCTTAGTCACTAATACATCAGAAATGAATCTGATGCACTCAATTCTTCATAATCCAAGATTTTACTCCTAAAAATATAAAATTAAGAAAAACAAGTAAAAAAATCTATCAAACTTTATTAAAATATAAATTTATTTAAGGTTTGGAGAAACTTGTCAAGTATTGGAATTGATCCAGTTGAGTTTAATTTTGTGAAGCATATAATTTTGTACGGATTGTAAATTTGTAACCTATAGTTTGCTTTTTTTCTTTTCTTTTTCTCGTTTTAAATTCAAATAAGTGATTTTTATATAGATTAAGTCTTTTAGTTTTAGTTTTTGTTGTGATTTCGTTGTCTTAATGCGACGTTGTGTTGTTCGTTGTTATTGGTATAATATTTGATTTCTCGTTTTGTTGCGGTGTTCGTTTAGTTCATATTGAAATATAAACTTTAATCAATTGCAGATTCAATCAATGATTGGAACATCATCGTTGCAGATCTAGAAGCATGAACATTCCATTGACTTTAATATTATCATATTATTTGTAGGCATTTTGTCGTTGTATGCTATTAACTTGGATGTTGCGAATTTGTTCGCAAATTCATCCTTTTTTATTTTTAGCGGTATTAAATTTGTATTTGCATTTAATGTATTTTTTGAATTATTGGAATGAATAAATACCTGTTTTTGTAAAAAAAAAAAAAAAAACCATTTTCCATATCAAAACACAAATATTGGATTTAGAATTATATTTTGTGATGAAATCTATAATCCTAGGATATTTTACTTTATTAATTTTATTTTATGGATTTTATTAAATCATTTATAAAACAAACCAAATCACTTCTCAACAAATTACTACTTGTTCTAACTACACATATAATATGTTTACAAGTTCGTCTGGAAACATTATTCTCAAGAAAATATTTTTTTACACATATTTAAGATAGACACATGAGTTTTACATTAGCCATGCATTGGGCAATCAAGAGGTCCACAGGGAGCACCAATTAAGCCAATTTCAAATTACATGTTTAAGAAGTCCCTTAAATTCAATGCAACTTTACCTTTCCTAGAAATTATCATTTTTTCTTTTACATATAATCTTTGACAATCTATCTTATCTACCTTGGTCTAATTTCAAATTTTCATGCTCAATAATTTGTCTACTTCTCATAGCTAAGAAAGCAAAAAAATATGAAGGAATCTGTGATAGAGTTTCCTGGTTTTCAGATTTACAGTCATAGGGATGAATTAATGTTTGGAAATTCCATTACAAGGTTACAAAAGAAAGCTTCTGTTGTGAATTCGACTGGATCACACCAATAACTTTGATGTGTGGAGCAAATAGAATTAAGCAATCCAAATAAGTGATAACAAGCAATAACAACCACAGACAATAAACGACGGCGAAAAGATAAAAGACACGTTCAATTTTTTATCCAGTTCGGTGTTAATGAACCTACGTCTGAGGGAAAGGGCAGCTCTCCTTCTTCCTTATCAATCAAATATCTCAGTTACAATGAAATCCTAAAACAAGGGTTACAAGAAATAGTCCCAAGTCCCGAATTTCTTCCCGTGACCAAGAAATTCAATTACAAAGTGTTTCCAAGGTGTGAATCAATTCCCAATCACTAGAATTATGTTGCCATGAGAAATACTCTATAAACCCTAATCTTTTAATTGGCTACAAACCCTAAAAACCTCATTCCAAAAGTGAAAACGTGTGCAACATAAATACTCCTCCGCGAGCCCGCGCCCGACGCGACATTACCTGCGCACAGCGCCAACGACAGAGCCAACAGAGTTTTCTGAGATGCTCCTAGCGCGCGGCGCCATGTAACCTGCGCGCGCCGCCACCTGCTGCTCGATCTTCCATTTCTGAGTTTTCAAGGCAATTTCTCACAAATCTCCACCTTGCCTTCAAAACGATGGTGATGCCAACTTCCCATCAATCACCGTGCTGCCCTCTCAAACCTCCGTCTACTCCTCGACGAAGTTAATCAAGTCCAAGCAATGCTTGAACTTAGCTCTTGGTAACGATTTGGTGAACATGTCTGCTGGATTCTCCTCCGATGCAATTTTCTCCACCGTGATTTCCTTTGTCTCTATCATGTCTCTAACAAAGTGCAACCAGATGTCGATGTGATTTGTCCTTTCATGATACACCTGGTGATTCGCCAAATGAATGGCGCTCTGACTGTCACAATGTATCTTCACACACCATTGACTAATCCCCATTTCTTCAATCATACCTTTCAACCATATGGCTTCCTTGACCCCTTCAACAAGGGCTATGTATTCCGCTTGAGTCGTCGACAAGGCTACAACTGATGGTTAATTTGCCTTCCATGTTACCGTTGTACCAAACAATGTAAACACAAAACCAGACAGAGACTTTCCAGTGTCTACATTACCCGCATAGTCCGCATCCACATACCCCTCCAAAGCATCTCTACCTAGATCTGTCCTAGTATACTTGAGACCACCCTTCAAGGTTCCATTCAAATACCTTAACATCCACTTCAAAGCTTGCCAATGAACCTGACCGGGATTTGCTATAAACCGACTTACCACACTAATTGCATATGATAAATCAGGTCTACTACAAACCATGCCATACATGATGCTTCCAACCCCACTTGCATAGGGAGTACTTTCCATCATCCTCTTCTCATCCTCGGATTGAGGACACTACTTGACTGACAACTTCAAATGGTGACCAAGTGGAGTATTCACTACCTTAGAATCTTTTATTCTAAACCGCTCCACCACTTTCTTCAAATAGTCATGCTGAGATAAGAACAACTCACCTTTACTCCTATCTCTCACAATATCCATACCAAGTATCTTCTTCGCATTACCAAGATCCTTCATCTCAAATTCAGCATTAAGTTTCACCTTGAGCTCTTGAATCTCATGCTTGTTAGAACTTGCAATAAGAATATCATCTACATAAAGAAGGTAGAGAATGACTTTCTCATTCCTTTTCATCATGTACACACAAATGTCATAGTTGCTTATCACAAAACCAGTCTTTAATAAGAAATCATCAAACTGACGATACCACTGCCTTGGACTCTGCTTCAACCCATACAAAGATTTCTCCAACAAACAAACTTTAGAATTGTCTTCTACAAAACCTTCAGGTTATTGCATGTAAATTGTCTCTTCTAATTCACCATGTAAGAAAGCGGTCTTCACATCCATCTGTTTTAACTCAAGATCATACATGTTAACAATTGTCATAAGTACCCTTATAGAACAATGCTCCACCACATGTGAGAAGATTTCATTATAGTCAATTCCTTCCACTTGTGTAAAGCCCTTGGCTACAAGTCTTGCTTTATACCTTGGTGCTTCGACCCCTGGTATACCTTCTTTTCTTTTAAACACCCACTTGCTACCAACTACCATTTTGTTCTTAGGTAGTGGAACAAGCTCCCAAGTCCGGTTCTTCTCCAATGAAAGCATTTCCTCTTCCATTGCCTTCAGCCAGTCTTTACTATCTATGTTTTCTGGTGCTTCCCTGAAGTTCTTTGGTTCTGAGTCTTGCATCTCTTCAGCTGCATTCAAAGCATAACAAATAAAGTCAGCATAACCGTATCTATTAGGCGGAGTAATAATTCTCCTCTCCCTATCTCTTGCTAGCTGATAGTCCGGAGCAATTATTGTTTGGCTTCCACTCTCCACAAGTACTTGAGTCTCATCCTCTTCTTCCCTCTCATCAGTGGAAGGCTCCACCTCAAACTGAATTCTCTCTACCACCGTTTAGTATAGTCTCCAGGTCTTTGCACTTCATCCCGATACGGGTCTCATCAAATGTAACATCCCTGCTTATAATAAATTTAGATCCTTCAGGTTCCATCTTCCACAGCTTGTAACCTTTCACACCTTCAGGATAACCAATGAAAACACACTTTACAACTCTAGCATCAAGTTTATCTTGTCTGACATGTGCATACGCTAGAGCTCCAAAGACTTTCAAGTTGGAGTAGTCTGCCGGCCTGCCACTCCACACCTCCATAGGTGTCTTTAGATCAATTCCTGTTGATGGACATATGTTGATCAAATACGCTGCAGTACTAACAGCTTCTCCCCGGAAACGTTTCGACAGTCCAGCTCCTAACAACATACACCTCATCCGCTCCAACAAGGTCATGTTCATTCTTTCAGCAAGACCATTCTGATGCGATGTGTATGCAACGGTTCTATGCCTCTTTATACCTTTATTCCTGCAAAACTCATTAAACTGCTCTGAAACAAACTCCAGGCCTTTTTCTCTACAACCAATCCTGCAAACACTACAGTTTTCTCACCATTGATGTCATCATCACAAGGTAGCCTCCACACCTTCTTGAGCTATGATTTTATGAAGAATTTGGCGGGATCAAGTCCTGATTTTCCAAGGTTCCCATCTACCTTGATTTTCACTGATTCTCTTCCATCTCTGCCTGCTTCTTTTGCCACTTTTGATTCCTTCTGCTCCTCAGCAAATACAGCTGCAGTTGATAGTTTGGCAAAGCACATTGGTTCTGAACCTAATATGGATAAGAATGCACCTGGTCCTTCAACTGAACCCAGACTTGCAAAGAAAACCAAGATTGAAAAAGATGTGGAAAAAGCAAGAAAGGATATTGCTAAGATTTTTGAAGGGTTGGTTGTTCAAAACACTATGTTGATGCACATGATGATGGAGTTTCAAATTTTAAGGGATTGGCTCATTAACACTGTTTGCCCTCAGCTCAATATCCCTACACCACCACCTAACCCTGCACCACAAGTAAACCCATTTCCACAGCCTGAAAACTCCACCACCTCTGATGATTCAAGCCCCACTGTTCCTAAGTGATTCCCACCTTTTCAATGATGACAAAGGGGGAGAACATGTTCTGATTAATCTAGGGGGAGCTTAGAATTTTAAGTATTTAAGTTATGCTAGTTTAAGTTTAAAAATCTACCTTGTTTAGAGGATTAGATATTTTGGAAAGTTCTTTTGCTACTAGGAAACTTCTCCTACTATGTTTTAATTTCTAAACTAGGATTTGAATTTCTTGAACCTTTTTGCATTAATCTTGTGTTGTACACCATGTCTAGATCCTCACTTTGTGAGCTTGATGATTAATGATATAATGTTATGGTTCAATTTGTGTTTTCTCAATTCTCTTTATTTATTGAAATTGAATGCTTGAATTGTGGGGGAGCTTGATAAATTTAAAACACTAGTACAATTGCAAAAATTTCTGTACTTATTTGATATAATCAGAATTCCTCTTAAAACATAATTCAAGAGGTTTGTCATCATCAAAAAGGGGGAGATTGTTGAGGCAAAATCTCAATTTGATGTTTTAAAGATAACAAACATCTTAATTATATTTTAATGTAATTCTGATCTTTTTGTTATCTAACAAGTGCTTGTGAGTGTTTTAATAAGACAGGATTAATTGAGCATTTTATATCAAGATTATTCATTTATTTTGAAGATCACATATCAAATAAGGCAAGGAATTTTTATGAAGAAATGTGAAGCTTTCCTCTTTGGCCAATGTTGAGGAATAAGCATGTGCAAGTGAAGTTATTTCAAGAGACAAGATCACAAGCTGTCCATTTTGATCATAAACAGATTTTTCATGGACCAATCAGATGTGCACAACAAATTTGAAGCTATGAGTGAAGGTGTACTTTATGAAGTTCTTTAATGAACATTCTCCCATGCAAATCCTCTCTCTCCAAAGACTTTTGAGGACAAAGGTACAAGTGAATAGTGTTGGTTCGTACCTTAAAGCTACGCACCTGATCAGTAGCAGCTGGCATTTCACATGTGTGAGAGTTTTTCCTTGAAGAACAAGTTCATCATGAACCCAGATTGGAGAACGTTCTCAGAACGTTCTTGGAGAATGTTGTTCATAACATTTAAATATCCAATCTCCTTGGAAGCTGTGCATCACGTGCCTAAAAGATCATCAACGGTTTTTCTTGCTAAAGAAGCTCATTTGAATTCATCACAGCTCACTGTTAGCTCATCTACCACGCTCCTTTGTGATTCAAAGACAAAGCTCAGATCTGAGAACATTCTCATAACGTTCTCTGAAGCCCAGCAACTTTTGAATTTAATGAGGTGTCATCTTATTGAAGAAGCTTCAGGCATATATCCGTTGCAAACGGCTATACTTTGTCACCAAGCAAGGAAAGGACATATCTCAGCTATAAATAGAGCCCTTTGGTGACCTTGAAGAGCAAGAGCTTTTACTACAACTTTACCAACTTGTTATCATCATATAAGCTATTTTCTCAAGCTCTTCTTTGATCTCTTTCACTCCTTCTCTGTAATTCTATACTAGGATTAGTATAAATTATTTTGAGTGATTTGAGAGTTTTACTTCTCTAAGCTTCTCACTTGGTGAGTTTTGTTTAAAGCTTAGAAACCTTATTATCATACTTTGTAAAAGGTTCACTCAAGTCAATAGGGCTGTATTGTTTGAGTGGATTGGTATACCCTTACTAGTCTGGAGGACTGGGGTATCTTTAAGCTTGCAGGGCTTAAAGGGATCTTGGATCTTGGTTGAAGATTGCAAGAAGAAAGGTTGTATTTTTGGGATCGTTAGCATCTCATAGTGGATAAACTCACAAGGAGCGTGAGGACTGGACGTAACCCATAAGTTAAGGGGTGAACCAGTATAAATTGTTGTGTGTTTATCTCTTCCCTTATCTCTTTACATTTATGCATTCACAACACACACAATATAATTTATTTGCTTGTGTTATTATTCTGAGATTGATCTGAGAACGTTCTCTGCCTTACCACGTATAACTAACAAACGTTCTCAGAATATTCTAACACTTTATTTTGTCAAAGTGTTTGTCCATTAATTTTTAATAGGTCATTTTTAAAGGTTCACAATTCAAACCCCCCCTTTCTTGTGAAAAACTTTGCTACTTCAATTGGCATCAAGAGCCTGCCTCTTAAGTAAAAGCATTTAACAAGTGCTAAGAGGAAAGATCTAGGAAGGAAGTAATTTCTAAAGGTGCAAAGTTCATATCTGAAGGAGGATCTTCAAATAGACCACCTCTATTTGAAGGAGATGACTATTACTACTGGAAAGATAAGATGGAATTATTTCTCAGATCACAAGATAACAACATGTGGTCAGTAATTGAAGTTGGAGAATATGTGCCAATGGTCAAGGATACTACTACACCAAAAACACCAGGTGAATGGTCCAGTCAAGAATCTGAAAGAGTACTCTTAAATACCAAAGCAAAATTATTCATTAAGAGTGCTTTGAATAGAGAAGAGTATGATAGAATCATGGAGTGCAAATCTGCCAAAGAAATGTGGGAAACTCTTCAAACTCACCATGAAGGAACTAGTCGTGTCAAAGAGACTAGAATTGATATTGGTGTAAGGAAGTTTGAGCTCTTTGAAATGCAAGAAGATGAATCAATAGATCAAATGTGTTGAGTCTTCTGTATTGACTGCATTTTTGGTGAGCAGGATGTGGTATAAGATGCTACAACATCGTATTCGGCTTTTGGTAATATAAGGGCGCGCGTTTTAATTATGGCATGATCCGATTTTCTCTTTCATGAATCTTGCATGGCGCCTGTGTGTCTTGCTTATATTGAGGATCATCATTTATTACTTCAGATCCTTGACAAGAATATTTCTATGAAGAATCTCTTTGAAGTTTATTTTTGGAAAGAATCCTTTTTAATTAATGTGGTCAAGCCTTGAGTCAAACAAATCAAGCTCATAATTATTTCAGGATCAAGGACTTTGCTGAAGTACTTAAAGGTTATGCAAAACCTAATTCACTAGTTGTTCACGCCGTTATTGTGTTGTCTAGTCTCCTAGGTTTTTGCGTGTGTTTTGTTTTTGATTGTGAGCCTTTCTTGTGTCACCTTGATACAAGCTTAGGACGTGTTTCATTGAGTTGTACTTCTGTGATCCTCTCCTAAGCTTTGAAGTACGGAGTTAGGATTGTGTGTGTGTTTGTGCACTCTAAGCCTTTAGGTACGAGTGTTAGTTTTTAGGAGTGTGTCTCCAAAATACTTTTTTCTTGTGTATTTGAAATCCTTGCTGTTTGTAAGGTTGTAAGGGAGTGAGATGGGATCTCAGACTTAGGAGTTCCTAGGTTGAAGAATCATTGGTAGATGCCTAGGTTTTAAGTTGTAAACGTGTGTTTGCTGAAGACTTACAACTAGGACTATTATAGTGATATTCCTTCCTGGATTGGTATCCCCCAGACTAGGGCTTGCTTTGAGCGCCGAACTGGGTTAACAAATATCCCATGTTCTTTACTTGTTTTCAGATATTTGCTTTTATTTATCCTGAGATTTACGCAGTACAATGCTATAGCATTGTATACAGCATTACGTTTTCAGTGGTAAGAAGCTAGAGCATTGTATCTAGCATCGTATCTAGCGTGCCAGGAATTTCAATTAGCATCAAAGCAGGCACCCTGCTTGTCTCTAGGGTGAGATCCAGGACCTCATATTTCTGGCATCATGGAAAAGGATGGAGGATACATGAATAGACCACCGTTGCTCAATGGATCAAACAACTATGATCACTGGAAATCAAAAATGACTGCTTTTCTAAGATCCATTGATAGCAAGGTTTGGAAGGCTGTTTTGACTGGATGGGAACATCCTACTATTGCTAGCAAGGAAGGAACCTCAACAGGAGTAAAGAAACCAGAGGTTGAGTGGACTACAGAAGAAGAGGCTGCAGCTCTCTATAATAACAAAGCCATTTATGCTTTATTTAATGGGGTGCACACAAATGTTTTTAAGCTAATCAAAAACTGTGTGTCAGCCAAGGAAGCATGGGAAATCTTGAAGACTTGCTATGAAGGTACCACAAAAGTGAAGCAATCCAAAATTCAACATCTCACATCCAGGTTTGAAACTCTAAAGATGAAAGATGATGAAAGCATTCAAGATTTTCATATGACCCTCTTGGATATTGCTAACTCATTTGAAGCCTTGGGAGAAAAAGTATCTGATGAGAAATTGTCAAGGAAACTTCTCAGATCTCTTCCCAAAAGATTTGATATGAAAGTGACAGCAATTGAGGAGGCACATGACATCTCTACTATGAAAATGGATGAACTGGTTGGTTCACTTCAAACTTTTGAAACTGTTCTTGATGAACGTGGTGAGAAAAAGGCCAAGAGCATTGCTTTTGTCTCTAATACTGATGAGGATAATGACCAAGATGAGGATGAAGAAGAAGAAAGCATTGCAGATGCTATAGCCATGCTTGGAAGACAGTTCAACAAAGTGCTGAAGAGAGTTGATCGCAGGAATCGTCAGAATGCTCCTAGCATCAGATTCGACATCAATAAACAACAAAGCAATTTGAAGAAATTCAAACCTGAAGAGAAGAATAGCCAAAGCAAGGGTGTTCAATGTCATGAGTGTGAAGGATATGGACACATAAGATCAGAATGTGGAACGTATCAGAAAAGACCGAAAAAGGGTTTGAATGTGTCTTGGTCAGATGAAGATTCTGAGGAAGAGCATGAATCTGCAAAGCATGTAACTGCCTTAACTGGAATTTGTACTCCAGACAGTGATACTGATGAAGAAGGTGATGTGGCTTATGATGAACTTGCCAGTACTTACAAAGAGTTACTCACAAGATTTGAAGAAATGTGCAGATTACTTGAGAAGCAGAAGAAGACTATCAATCTCCTTTAATCTGAAGTAAAAGCTCAAACTGAGAAGGCTTCAGAAGCTCAAGAAGAAGTTGCTCTTGTCAATGCTCAAATGGAGGACTTGAAGAAGCGTGTAGGTCAATTAAACTCAGGAACAAATCTATTAGAGGAGATCCTTGAGAATCTACCAAATGGTAAGGCCAAGTCAGTAGGTTATAATTACTCACATTTGAATCAGTACCAACAGAATCTTGAGACAAAGTTCAAATCTGCTGAAGATGTTTTTGATCCTTGCATTGGGGTAACGATGCCAAAGCATCCTGCTCAGCATTTTAGAACTTACCCTGTTCCTAAGTTTGCTCTGGAATCCAATTCAAAAGGCCATCAAAGGCCTAAAATCCAAACAGTATACAGAAGATGAGTTTGTCATCACTGTGGAAGAAGAGGTCACATTAGGCCCTTTTGCTATAGACTTCATGGTTATCCTGTACAACAACCTAAAGCAAATGAGGTGAAGGAAGATGTGAAGGAAGATGTGCCTATGAAGAAGGAATGGAAGCCTAAGACAGAGAATGTAGGGTTGATTGCCCACACATCTTTGAGAGCTTCATCAAGGGAAGATTGGTACTTTGATAGTGGATGCTCCATGCATATGACTGGTGAAGAAAAATATCGCATGAATGTAAAGCCATACAAGACCAGCTTTGTTACATTTGGAGATTGTGCTAAAGGAGAAATTCTTGGAATTGGGGATCTGGTGAATCATGGACTGCCCAATTTGGAAAATGTACTTTTGGTTAAGGGACTCACAGCAAATCTGATCAGTATAAGTCAGCTGTGTGACCTAGGCCTAAAAGTTAACTTCACCAAGACTGAGTGTGTGGTGAACAATGAAGAAGACCAACTGTTAATGAAGGGAACCAGGTCCAAGGATAATTGTTACTTGTGGATACCTCAGGAAGAAGCCTTGAATACTACCTGTCTCAGTACAACTGCAGATGAAGTGAAACTGTGGCACCAGAGGCTAGGTCATCTTCACTTGAAGGGGATGAAGAAAGTTATTTCATCAGAAGCTATCAGAGGTTTGCCTAAACTGAAGATCATAGAAGGGAACAAATGTGGTGAGTGTCAAATTGGTAAGCAAGTCAGGATGTCGCATCCAATGCTAGAGCATCAGACAACCACCAAAGTCCTTGAGCTTCTTCATATGGATCTCATGGGACCCATGCAGGTTGAAAGTCTTGGAGGAAAAAGGTATGCTTTTGTTATGGTAGATGACTACTCAAGATACACCTGGATAGATTTCATTAGAGAAAAATCAGATGCTTTTGAAGCCTTCAAGGAATTGTGTCTTCAAATTCAAAGGGAAAAGGCAAGCAATGTAGTAAAAATCAGGACAGATCATGGAAAGGAGTTTGAGAACTCCAGGTTCAATGAATTTTGTGCAACTGAAGGAATTAAGCATGAGTATTCTTCTGCTATCACTCCACTGCAAAATGGGATAGTTGAAAGGAAGAATAGAACTATTCAAGAGTCAGCCAGAGTCATGCTTCATGCCAAGAATGTTCCTTACTACTTTTGGGCTGAAGCTATGAACACTGCCTGTTACATTCACAACAGGGTCACGCTGAGAAAAGGTACCACATCTACTCTGTATGAGCTGTGGAAAAATAGAAAACCAACTGTTAAACACTTCCATGTGTTTGGAAGCAAGTGTTACATTCTTGCTGATAGAGAGCCTAGAAGAAAGCTTGATCCAAAGAGCCATGAAGGGATCTTTCTGGGATACTCTCCAAACAGCGGAGCCTATAGAGTGTTTAATTCCAAGACTCAGGTAATGATGGAATCCATAAATGTTGTAATTCAAGATTCTACTCTGGAAGAAACTGTTAGTGAAGACCAGGGTATTCCTGTTGTGCACGATGCTGAACAAGATGCTACAGCATCTGAACCTCTGGGTGGGAATCAGACTGATGAAGAGATAGAAGAAGAGATCAATACTACAAATTCTGGGGAACAAGCTCAGAAGAAAGGACCTTCAGTGCGTGTTCAAAAGAATCATCCCACAGAGTTGATCATAGGTAATCCAGAACAGGGAATAACTACTAGAAGGACAAATGATGTTATTTCAAATTCTTGTTTTGTATCTCTATTTGAGCCCAAGAATGTTAAAGAAGCCTTATCTGATGGAGCATGGATAGAGGCTATGCAGGAAGAATTAAATCAGTTCAAAAGAAGTGAGGTGTGGGATTTGGTCCCAAGACCAAAAGATGTGAATGTGATTGGAACTAAGTGGGTGTATAAGAACAAGTCAGATGAGAATGGTATTGTCACCAGGAACAAAACAAGACTTGTGGCACAGGGATATACTCAAGTTGAAGGTCTGGATTTTGAAGAAACATTTGCACCTGTTGCAAGACTAGAATCCATCAGGCTCCTTTTGGGTGTGGCTTGCATTCTCAAGTTCAAACTTTACCAGATGGATGTAAAAAGTGCTTTTCTAAATGGATACCTACAGGAAGAAGTGTATGTTGAACAACCAAAGGATTTTGTTGATCCTGAACATCCAAGTCATGTGTACAAATTGAAGAAAGCTCTATATGGGTTGAAGCAAGCACCCAGAGCTTGGTATGAAAGGTTGACTCAATTCTTGGAAGATCAAGGTTACAGAAAGGGAGCTTTAGACAAGACCTTATTTGTTAAGCAAGAAAGAGGTAAATTTATTATAGCTCAAATCTATGTTGATGACATAGTGTTTAGTGGGATGTCAGATACGATGGTACAACATTTTGTCAAGCAAATGCAATCTGAGTTTGAGATGAGTCTTGTTGGGGAATTGACATACTTTCTTGGACTTCAAATCAAACAAATGGATGATACCATATTTATATCTCAGAGTAAGTATACAAGGAACATAGTCAAGAAGTTTGGTATGGAAAGTGCTACCTCCAAGAGAACACCAGCACCTACTCACCTGAAACTTACTAAGGATGAAAAGGGAATCAGTGTGGATCAAAGTCTATATAGAAGTATGATTGGTAGCTTGCTCTACTTGACTGCAAGTAGGCCTGATATCACCTATGCTGTTGGAGTTTGTGCAAGGTATCAAGCTGATCCTAAGGTTAGCCACTTGACTCAGGTCAAGAGGATTTTGAAATATGTGAATGGAACTAGTGACTATGGAATAATATACTCTCATTCTGAAGATTCTAAGCTCTATGGATTTTGTGATGCAGATTGGGCTGGAAGTGCAGATGATAGAAAAAGCACTCCAGGAGGTTGTTTCTTTTTGGGTAATAACTTGATTTCTTGGTTTAGTAAGAAGCAAAACTGTGTGGCTTTATCCACAGCTGAGGCTGAGTACATAGCTGCTGGGAGTAGTTGCTCACAACTTGTTTGGATGAAGCAGATGCTGAAAGAATACGATGTTGAACAAGATGCTATGACATTGTACTGTGACAACATGAGTGCAATAAACATCTCAAAAAATCCAGTTCAACATAGCAAGACAAAACATATTGACATCCGTCATCACTTCATAAGAGATCTTGTTGAAAGCAAAATTGTTACTTTGGAACATGTTGGTACAAAAGAACAAGTGGCAGACATATTTACCAAAGCGCTTGATGCCGTACTGTTTGAGAAGCTAAGGGGCAAGTTAGGAATTTGCCTCCATGAAGAGTTATAGCAGTTACCGTTTATGACAGTGGCGCGTGCAGCAGTTATTTTCTCTCATCAAAGGTTGCACGTTGATCAAGGCAATCATGGCCTAAATCACTCCTTTAACACGCCACTACCTATGGTTGGTTATTTTTATTTCAAATCTTTTCATATTGATTCTTTCCTTTTCTACTCTACATCTCACTATAACCTCTCCACTTCACTATCAAATCTCCTCATTCAACCCTCACAAAACTCTCACTCTCAATCCTATTTTCTAATCCTTGTCGTCACCATGTCTCAAACTTCCCCTGTCAACTCTCCTACCATCGCTTCTCCCAATCACTCCTCACCATCACATGAAAACCCTCCTCTTGATTCTCAATCCAACATCATCACCACTGCTATTCCTATCTCCACCGTTCATCCCTCCATTGCCTCTGCCCTCAACATCAAACCCCACAAAACTTCATCTTCTAAACCCAAGTCCACAAAGATAGGTAAGACAACGGGAAGTAAGAAACCAAGGGTCAAGAAATCCAAATCACGATACAACTCCGATTTCGACATACAAGGGTTTCTTCTTGCCAATCAGGGCTCTGACAAACTGGTTGTAGGTGTCGATGCTGCAGCAACCTCTCAAAGTGTGCAGATCGATACTAACACTGTTCAAATCCCTAATGCTGAAAAAGGGAAAACTGCTGTGGAAACTGAGAAGCCACAATCTCCCATTCCTGACCCTCCTAAGGATGATGAACTAGATGAGGAGGCTCATATTGTTGGCGATGTGCTTCAATCTCTAGCCAAAAGCATCTCTCAAGAGGATGCGACACCTGATGCTTCAGCATCCTTGGTAAGAGAGGAAGCTGACAAAGATGTTGTTGAAGATGTTGTGGCATCTGATGCTGAACCTGACCAAGGTGAAACTCAGAAGACTGCTGAGGTGGAAGCTAGTGAGGAAGAAGATGACATTGTTGTGGTCAAATCTGTTGGGTCATCCCTTGCAAGAAAAACAGGTATTGGTAGGCGTCTAAGGGAAAGGAAAGGAAAAGAGGCTGAGGTGGATATAGAAGCACCAAAGTCTGTGAAGAAGAAAAAGAATGTACCCACAAAGTCACCTAAGAAGAAAGTTGTGGGACCCAGTAGAAGCTCAAGCAAGGTTGAGATTCCTGCTCAACCAAAGAAGAAAGCTTCTAAGAGGAAGAATGTTAGTCTGAGTGACTTTGAGTATGATGCTGAACAAGATGCTCCAAGCATCACACCCTCACCTCAGAAGAGAGCTCTGAAGAAGAAAAAGGTTGTTGCTGCTGTGTCAGATGATGATGCTGAACATGATGCTCCAAGCATCCCAGCCTCTAAGAAGAAGGTTGGTGGAAAGATGGTGCCACCAAATGTCCCTGATGTGCCCATTGATGATGTGTCATTCCACTTTGTGGATAGTGCTAAGAAATGGAAGTATATATTTGCAAGAAGGATAGGGCTGGAAAGGGAATTGTCTGCTGAAACACTGGCTTGGAAGGAGGTAGTTGAGTTGTTGGATGATGCTGGCCTAATGAAGACTGTCAATGGCTTGTGCAACTGTTATGCCAAGCTTGTCAAAGAATTTGTTGTCAACATTGCTGAAGACTGTGACAATCCTCTCAGCAATGAATATCAGAAGGTTTGGGTAAGAAACAAATGTGTTGAGTTCTCTCCAAGAATCATCAACAGATATCTGGGCAGGCAAGAGGAGGACTACACTGCCATTGATGTTACCAATAATGAAGTGTGCAAGACCATCACAGCCAATCAGGTCAAGGTGTGGCCATCTAAAGGTAAGGTACCTTCTTGCATGCTCTCTGTAAAGTATGCTGTCTTGAACAAAATAGGAACTGTGAATTGGGTCCCTACTACCCATACATCTCATATAGCCACTGGTTTAGCTAGGCTTATTTATTCTATTGGAACTGGTACTGTTGCTAACTATGGGACTTACATCTTTGAGCAAACCATGGCTCATGGCAAGTCTTGGGCAATCAAGATGCCTATAGCCTTCCCTAGTCTTATTTGTGGAATTATCCTTGATCAACACCCCAATATCTTAACTGCTGCTGATGAACCCCTCAAGAGAGAGGCACCTCTTTCTCTCCATTTCAAGCTGTTTGAAGGAACCCATGCTGCTGACATAGCAGGGCCTATGACAAGCAAGTCTGTACCTAGGCAAGATCCTCCTTCAAGTCTGAGTAGGAAGGACATGATTGCCTCATTGGAAGCTACTGTGCAAGCTCTGGATGAGCAGAAGAAAGGGCTTGAGCTGGTTATATCTGTCCTGAAGAAAGAGGAAGCTGAGGAAGCAGGTCTTGGTGTGGGTAATGATGCTGTGAATGATGCTGCAGCATCTGATGCAGCTGTGAATGAAGAAGCTGGTGGTGATACAGAGGAGCTGGAGGTGACTGATTCCAGTGCTTCTGATTGAAGGATGTTTCATGTGCTGCCTTGTCATTTTTTGTTTCTTTTGTTTTCATTTGGTACTTTTGTTATTGTTCTGTTATATGGGCTGAGACTCTGATGACCCTGTTTTGTAATAAGCTCCTGAACCTCATAACTCTGTACTGCTAATTTGTCAAATTTGTGGCAAAAAGGGGGAGTATAAATTTGGTACTTTGGTTGTTTATCTGAGTGTTTCCTATTGATCTCGCCTGCTGTTACTGTTAGCCTGCACTGCTATGGTTATGATATGTCTGTTGAATTGATTGCATGAAGTATGCGTATGTGTGGACTTGTATGATATGATGTCTGATATGTGTGCATGGGTGCTCTAGAGAAATGAGATGTGATCTGCAGGGGGAGATGTTGGAAACGATGCTCCAACATCCTATGCATATGTGCAGGGGGAGATGTTCTGTGAAATGTTGTAGCATTATCTACAGCATCCTGTCAATATTGACTATCCTGACCATCTAAGGCTAAGTTGTTTTTATATGTTCCGCTGTTGCATGCCTCTCTGATATTCTTAAAAGATACATTCATATTCTTGTTTACTGGTCTCCATGAAGAAGTAGTATGGAATCTGTTTTGAAGAATAGTCTCTACAAATCTTTATCCATGTGTGCTTGTGTTGAGAAAAAGAAATGTAGTTGAAGTATCTGTTTAAGTATCTGTATGGTCATTATTTGTTTTAGCCAAAAATTTGCCAAAGGGGGAGTTTGTTGAGTCTTCTGTATTGGCTACATTTTTGGTGAGCAGGATGTGGTATAAGATGCTACAACATCGTATTCGGCTTTTGGTAATATAAGGGCGCGCGTTTTAATTATGGCATGATCCGATTTTCTCTTTCATGAATCTTGCATGGCGCCTGTGTGTCTTGCTTATATTGAGGATCATCATTTATTACTTCAGATCCTTGACAAGAATATTTCTATGAAGAATCTCTTTGAAGTTTATTTTTGGAAAGAATCCTTTTTAATTAATGTGGTCAAGCCTTGAGTCAAACAAATCAAGCTCATAATTATTTCAGGATCAAGGACTTTGCTGAAGTACTTAAAGGTTATGCAAAACCTAATTCACTAGTTGTTCACGCCGTTATTGTGTTGTCTAGTCTCCTAGGTTTTTGCGTGTGTTTTGTTTTTGATTGTGAGCCTTTCTTGTGTCACCTTGATACAAGCTTAGGACGTGTTTCATTGAGTTGTACTTCTGTGATCCTCTCCTAAGCTTTGAAGTACGGAGTTAGGATTGTGTGTGTGTTTGTGCACTCTAAGCCTTTAGGTACGAGTGTTAGTTTTTAGGAGTGTGTCTCCAAAATACTTTTTTCTTGTGTATTTGAAATCCTTGCTGTTTGTAAGGTTGTAAGGGAGTGAGATGGGATCTCAGACTTAGGAGTTCCTAGGTTGAAGAATCATTGGTAGATGCCTAGGTTTTAAGTTGTAAACGTGTGTTTGCTGAAGACTTACAACTAGGACTATTATAGTGATATTCCTTCCTGGATTGGTATCCCCCAGACTAGGGCTTGCTTTGAGCGCCGAACTGGGTTAACAAATATCCCGTGTTCTTTACTTGTTTTCAGATATTTGCTTTTATTTATCCTGAGATTTACGCAGTACAATGCTATAGCATTGTATACAGCATTACGTTTTCAGTGGTAAGAAGCTAGAGCATTGTATCTAGCATCGTATCTAGCGTGCCAGGAATTTCAAAATGTATGGAAGATTCACAATCATCATAAATGAGCTCAACTCCTTAGGCAAAACATATACCACTCATGAAAGAATAAGAAAGCTTCTTAGGTGTCTCACAAAGAATTGGAGACACATTGTAACTGCAATCACTGAGTCAAAGGATCTATCAACAATGAAACTTGAAGATCTCATTGGATCTCTGAGAGCTCATGAATCTATTCTTCATGAAGACAAACCAATGAAGAAAAAGATGATTGGTCTGGATACTCAAACTAGAGAATGTTCTCAGATTGATGAAAACAGTCTGGAGAATGATGAAGCAATCCAAGAAGATGACAGTGAAGAAATGGCTCTTCTCTCAAGGAGAATTCAAAGACTAATGCGGAGAAGAAACCAACTCAAAAGAACCTTTCAATACAAGAGAGGTGGAGCCAAACCAGAAGTAGATATGAGCAAGATTAAGTGCTATGGATGTGAGCAATTTGGGCATTATAAGAATGAATGTCCAAATCAAAAGAAACCATTCTTTAAGAAGAAATCCATGATGGCCACTTGGGATGATCTAGAACCAGAAGAGGAGGAACAAGAAGAACAACAAGCAAATATGTGCCTCATGACACATTCAGTAACAAATGAGGTAAATCTTGAACCTTGTTCATCTTGTCAAAAATCTGAACATCTCTTTGATAATTTACTATATGGTACTCAGATTTTAAATCAAAAAAATGGTAAACTTAGGGATGAAGTAACTAAGGCTAACAATGAAAGAGATGAATATAAAGCTGAAAACATTATCTTAAAAAGAATGGTTGATAACATGCAAAATGCTCACAAAGATATGTCTAAGCAAATTGAGGAAATTAGGAAAGATCAGAATGTTCAAAAGTTAAAAAGGAAAATGAAGTTTTAAGGAAAAGAGTTTCTGAACTTGAGAATGATCTAACAAAATTTGTTAGCTCTTCAAAAACTTTTGATAAGATCTTAGGATCATAAAGTGGATTTATTGATAAAGCAGGTATAGGATATGATCCTAGCCAAAAGAAGAAATTATATAAAAACTTTTTTCATCCTCAGAAAGAAAAGAAGACTCAAAGATATAAGTGTAATTTTTGTCAAAAGGAAGGACACATTGAATCATTCTGTTTTAAAAGAAAGCTAGAGAACAACACTTTTCTAAAACTAGAGAACATTCTCAGAACATTCTTAGAAAGAAATTCCATGCACCTCCTCATAGAAGAACACCTTATCAACATAGGAGAAGGCCTTATAAACAAGATTTCACTAACAATCAAGGACCTAAGAATCTGTGGGTACCTAAAAACTTATTAAACTCAAATGTATGAGTGTCTTCTAGCAATCAAGAGAAAGCCATGGTACTTGGACAGTGGTTGCTCAAGACATATGACTGGAGATAGAAAAAGCTTTCTTACATTTGAAGAAAAGGATGGTGGATCTGTTACTTTTGGAAACAATGAAAAAGCTCACATCAAAGGCATGGGTACTATTGGTAAGGTTGGTTCTGCTAAGATTGATAATGTTCATTATGTTGAAGGTCTTAAGCATAACTTGATAAGCATTAGTCAATTATGTGATAATGGCTTTGAAGTTATATTTAAAACCAACACATGTGAAATTAAGCAATCTTCATGTGAAACAATTCTGTTTAGTGGATCAAGAATTAAGAATGTTTATGTAGTATACTTAGATGATTTACCCATTGAGTCATGTTTTGTTTCTCTTGAAAAAGATAAATGGATATGGCATAAAAGGGCTGGTCATGTTAGTATGAAAACTATGTCTAAACTTTCTAAGCTTGATTTGGTAAATGGATTGCCCAAGATCAGTTTTGATCTAGATAAAGTATGTGAAGCTTGCACAAGAGGAAAACAAGTTAAAAGTAGCTTTAAACCTAAAGTTTTTATTTCAACTAAAAGACCTCTTGAATTGCTACACATTGATTTATTTGGACCTGTCAAAACTACAAGTCTTGGTGGTAAGAACTATGGTTTTGTCATTGTTGATGACTTTTCAAGATTCACTTGGGTGCTTTTTCTAAAACACAAAGATGAGTCCTTTGAAGCTTTTAAAGCTTTTTGCTTAAAAGTTCAAAATGAGAAAAATCTAAATATTGTCTCCATAAGGAGTGATCATGGAGAAGAATTTGAAAACTCTCTATTTGAAACCTTCTTTGATAATAATGGTATATCTCATAATTTTTCTTGTCCTAGAACACCTCAACAAAATGAGGTTGTGGATAGGACAAATAGAACTCTACAAGAGATGGCAAGAACAATGATTAATGAATCAAATGTTGAAAAGTATTTTTGGGCTGAGGCTATCAATACTGCTTGCTACATCTTAAATAGAGTGACCATCAGAAAGGTTTTAAACAAGACACCCTATGAACTTTGGAAAGATAGAAAACCAAATATTTCTTACTTTCACATCTTTGGGTGTTATTGTTATATCTTGAATATCAAAGACAACCTAGGCAAGTTTGATTCAAAGTCAGATAAGGGAATCTTCTTGGGGTATTCTCTAACATCAAAGGCTTATAGAATCTATAACTTGAGAACTCAAACCATGGAAGAAAGTATGCATGTCAAATTTGATGAGTTTGAAGATCAACCAAGTATAATGGAAATTGATGATGAAGAAGATGTGACTATAAGGAATCAAAATGATGATCCAAATCAAGAGTCTACATCTCCAGCACCTCCTAAGACTTGGAAGATAGTTACAAATCATCCACCAGATCAAATTATTGGAAATACTGAAGATGGTGTAAGAACTAGGAGATCATTGCAAATTTTGGAGAACAATCTGGGATTGATCTCTCAGCTAGAACCAAGAACAATTGATGAAGCAATTATTGATGAATCTTGGATTGATGCAATGAAAGAAGAGCTTTCACAATTTGAAAGAAATGAAGTATGGAATCTAGTACCTTTACCAAAAGATCACTCAATCATTGGTACTAGATGGGTGTTTAGAAATACATTAAAGATCTTCTCAAAAAATACAAGATGAATGAAGCCAAAATCATGTCAACTCCAATGCATCCATCAACAAGTTTGGACAAAGATGAGAATGGGAAGAATGTGTCTGAAAAGGAATTTAGAGGAATGATTGGATCTCTTTTGTACTTAACTGCAAGTAGACCTGACATTGTGTTCTCAGTTGGTCTTTGTGCAAGATTCCAATCATCACCAAAAGAATCCCATTTGATTGCTGTGAAAAGAATTTTTAGATACTTGGTTGGTACACAAGATGTTGGGTTATGGTACAAAAAGGGTACACATTTTGATCTCAAAGCATATTGTGATGCTGATTATGCTGGGGACAAAGTTGAAAGAAAGAGTACTAGTGGAGCTTGTCAATTCCTTGGTGAAGCTCTTGTCAGTTGGTGTTGTAGAAAGCAAAATACCATTGCACTTTCAACAACTGAAGCAGAATATGTGTCTGCATCAAATTGTTGCTCACAAGTGATATGGATCAAAAACCAACTTGAAGACTTCTCTTTAAGGTACACAAATGTTTCAATTCTTTGTGATAATACTAGTGCTATTAATTTGTCAAAGAACCCTATTCAACATTCAAGACCAAAACACATTGAAATCAAACATCATTTCATTCGTGATCATGTGAACAAAAAGGATATTGCTTTAGTGTTCATTGATACTGAAAATCAGTTAGCTGATATTTTTACAAAACCATTGGTTGAGGATCGTTTTAATTTCATTAAAGAAAAATTGAAAATCATCAAAAATCCCAATTAGATTTAATTTGTATGTTTGATCATGTTTTAGAGAACGTTCTGAGAACGATCTCTTGTTTGTGCTATGTTTGATTCCCAGAATTTGGTACGCGCTAACCTTTCATATTCTGTTAGCTTAAGTTTATTATTTTTGACCGTTAGAGCATAAAAATAGGAAAAATTAGGATTGGCTCTCCCATTACTCACAACGGTTACCTCCCTAAACTCATCATCTCTTTCCTAATTACCTTTTCTCAAAACCAAGTACACTTGATCACTATTCAAAGTACAACCTAGCTACCAAATCTCTTCCTCTTCTCCAAGCTACCCGTCCATTTTATCTCTCATCTCATTAACTCATCTTTCACTTCTATCCTTTACAATCAACCCAAAATTTCTTTTTTTTAAATTCAATGGCAAGAACTAAGCAAGCTGCACGCAAGAATGCTAAACCACTTACTCCAACTCCTTCATCACCACCGTCACCTCCTCCTTCACCTCACAATCAATCATCTCCACCAAAATCTCTAGAACCCACCTCTGAAAGCTTCCACACACCTCAATCAAACTCAGAGCAAACCCATCAATTGATTTCTGACCACATGCAAACACTTCCTGAAGTTGATCATGTCTCTGATTCGATCTCAGAACCTTTTGAGAATGATCATCATGAAGATATTGTTCAAACCCAGAACAACCCTGAAACTCTTGAACCTCTGAATGATGATGGCACCATTGCTCCTAATCCAACCCTAATCGTGCCAAGCCAAGCTGAAACCCCACCTGTTTCCATCAAATCAAAGAAACGAAAAACCAAATACATTTCAAAATCCCTTTCTAAATCTCCATCCAAATCAAAATCTTCATCCAAAACCAAATCCACTTCCAAAACAAAATCAAAATCTGGGGATTCCTCTAAGGTTAGGAGATCAGCTCGTATCTTATCTGGGATTGGTACTAGGAGAAAAGCTGTGAAAGGCACTACTGTACACATCATTGATGATGATGATGATGTGGATTCTGAGAAAACTCTCTCAAATCCCCTTTCTTTCGAGCTTGATGAAACAGAGGAAGTTGAAGCTGTCACTTCAACCAAGTCAGCTCCTGTCAAACCAACATCAAAACCATCTCCTGGTTCAACCAAAAAATCCTCCCTTCCTCCTAAGAAACCTTCATCTGCTTTCAAAACTTCAAAGGGAAAAGAGAAGATTGGTTGTGAGAAGAAAGGACCAAAGGTCAAATTTGTTCCCATTCCTCTCATTCACCCTGATGATAGGGAAAATTTTGACAAATATTGGAAATCAAAACCTGTTCCTGCTGGAAGGATTTATGAATTTGAGGAGTTAGCAAAAGGAGGAATTGATCTGCTAAAGTATACTGAGCCTCTAGGTTGGACCAATTTCTTTAGGTTGAAAGAATCTGTGTTACCCCAATTGGTTCAAGCCTTCTACCACAATGCTAATGCGCATCCTGACAAGAATTTGATCATCACCAACATCAAAGGAACTGAGCTTCAGCTGGACCCCAACATTATTTCTGATTTGTTGAAAATTCCATTGGAAGGAGTAGAGATTTATGGAGGGAATTGGTTCTCTAAGTTGGATGTCAATAGAGAAGCTCTGATCTTGGAAATGTTTAATGAGCAAGGAGCTCAAAGGGAAAATCCTTCCTCTTCATATCTGAAGAAAGAGTTCAAAATCCTTCACAACATTTGCCTTAATTCTATTTTCCCAAGAACTGGAAGCAAAGATAAGGTAACTGAAAATGATTTACTTATCATGTATCATTTATCCAAAGGCATTAAGCTTAATTTGCCTTACCTTATCATTCAACACATGATTCATGCTGCAAACTTTGGAATTAAGAAGGTAGCTTTGCCTTATGGAATGATCCTGACTAGGATATTTAGGATGTATGATATTGATGAAACCAATCAAAGGATTGACAATGCATGTACTCCTTTTAGCCTTAAGAATATCCATCACATGAAAAAGGAAGCTATTTCTGAGGATACTGTGGAACTAGGAAAAAGAAAGAGAGAAACTATGGAGAAAGATGGATTGGAAATCCTAGCTGATGCACTGGGAGAACATCCTGAGAATGTTCTCCAAACTGGAGACAGTGCAGGAACCAACATTGGAATGAACACTGAATCCATTCCCTCTCATTTAGACACCTCTCTTCACTTTGGAACACATTTTTCTCGTGGTTTTACATCTGTTCCACCAAGATCTGGAAAGAATCTTGAGGCCTTTTTCTCTACAACCAATCCTGCAAACACTACAGTTTTCTCACCATTGATGTCATCATCACAAGGTAGCCTCCACACCTTCTTGAGCTCTGATTTTATGAAGAATTTGGCAGGATCAAGTCCTGATTTTCCAAGGTTCCCATCTACCTTGCTTTCCACTGATTCTCTTCCATCTCTGTCTGCTTCTTTTGCCACTTTGGATTCCTTCTGCTCCTCAGCAAATACAGCTGCAATTGATAGTTTGGCAAAGCACATTGGTTCTGAACCTAATATGGATAATAATGCACCTAGTCCTTCAACTGAACCCAGACCTGCAAAGAAAACCAAGATTGAAAAAGATGTGGAAAAAGCAAGAAAGGATATTGCTAAGATTTTTGAAGGGTTGGTTGCTCAAAACACTATGTTGATGCACATGATGATGGAGTTTCAAATTTTTAATGGATTGGCTCATTAACATTGTTTTCCCTCAGCTCAATATCCCTACACCACCACCTAACCCTACACCACAAGTAAACCCATTTCCACAGCCTGAAAACTCCACCACCTCTGATGATTCAAGCCCCACTGTTCCTAAGTGATTCCCACCTTTTCAATGATGACAAAGGGGGAGAACATGTTCTGATTAATCTAGGGGGATCTTAGAATTTTAAGTATTTAAGTTATGCTAGTTTAAGTTTAAAAATCTACCTTGTTTAGAGGATTAGATATTTTGGGAAGTTCTTTTGCTACTAGGAAACTTCTACTATGTTTTAATTTCTAAACTAGGATTTGAATTTCTTGAAACTTTTTGCATTAATCTTGTGTTGTACACCATGTCTGGATCCTCACTTTGTGAGCTTGATTATTAATGATATAATGATATGGTTCAATTTGTGTTTTCTCAATTTTCTTTATTTATTGAAATTGAATGCTTGAATTGAGGGGGAGCTTGATAAATTTAAAACACTAGTACAATTGCAAAAATTTCTGTACCTATTTGATATAATCAGAATTCCTCTTAAAACATAATTCAAGAGGTTTGTCATCATCAAAAAGGGGGAGATTGTTGAGGCAAAATCTCAATTTGATGTTTTAAAGATAACAAACATCTTAATTATATTTTAATGTAATTCTGATCTTTTTGTTATATAACAAGTGCTTGTGAGTGTTTTAATAAGACAGGATTAATTGAGCATTTTATATCAAGATTATTCATTTATTTTGAATAAGAACACGATTGAGAGAACGATCTCAGAACGTTCTCAGTATTTCACGCTCATATTAATCAAGAACAAGAGCTTCAAAGACTAATCACTTTTTTATTTAAAGTGAACATTGTACAAAGACAAGGAAGCACTTTTCAGGGTAGTAACTCACAAGATCACAACAGTTCACATATCAAATAAGGCAAGGAATTTTTATGAAGAAATGTGAAGCTTTCCTCTTTGGCCAATGTTGAGGAATAAGCATGTGCAAGTGAAGTTATTTCAAGAGACAAGATCACAAGCTGTCCATTTTGATCATAAACAGATTTTTCATGGACCAATCAGATGTGCACAACAAATTTGAAGCTATGAGTGAAGGTGTACTTTATGAAGTTCTTTAATGAACATTCTCCCATGCAAATCCTCTCTCTCCAAAGACTTTTGAGGACAAAGGTACAAGTGAATAGTGTTGGTTCGTACCTTAAAGCTACACACCTGATCAGTAGCAGCTAGCATCTCACATGTGTGAGAGTTTTTGCTTGAAGAACAAGTTCATCATGAACCCAGATTGGAGAACGTTCTCAGAACGTTCTTGGAGAATGTTGTTCATAACATTTAAATATCCAATCTCCTTGGAAGCTGTGCATCACGTGCCTAAAAGAAGCTCATTTGAATTCATCACAGCTCACTGCCAGCTCATCTACCACGCTCCTTTGTGATTCAAAGACAAAGCTCAGATTCGAGAACATTCTCAGAACGTTCTCTGAAGCCCAGCAACTTTTGAATTTAATGAGGTGTCATCTTATTGAAGAAGCTTCAGGCATATATCCGTTGCAAACGGCTATACTTTGTCACCAAGCAAGGAAAGGACATATCTCAGCTATAAATAGAGCCATTTTGTGACCTTGAAGAGCAAGAGCTTTTACTACAACTTTACCAACTTGTTATAATCATACAAGCTATTTTCTCAAGCTCTTCTTTGATCTCTTTCACTCATTCTCTGTAATTCTATACTAGGATTAGTATAAATTCTTTTGAGTGATTTGAGAGTTTTACTTCTCTAAGCTTCTCACTTGGTGAGTTTTGTTTAAAGCTTAGAAACCTTATTATCATACTTTGTAAAAGGTTCACTCAAGTCAATAGGGCTGTATTGTTTGAATGGTTTGGTATACCCTTACTAGTATGGAGGACTGGGGTATCTTTAAGCTTGTAGGGCTTAAAGGGATCTTGGATCTTGGTTGAAGATTGCAAGAAGAAAGATTGTATTTTTGGGATCGTTAGCATCTCATAGTGGATAAACTCACAAGGAGCGTGAGGACTGGACGTAACCCATAAGTTAAGGGGTGAACCAGTATAAATTGTTGTGTGTTTCTCTCTTCCCTTATCTCTTTACATTTATGCATTCACAACATGCACAATATAATTTATTTGCTTGTGTTATTATTCTGAGATTGATCTGAGAACGTTCTCTGCCTTACCACGTATAACTAACAAACGTTCTCAGAATATTCTAACACTTTATTTTGTCAAAGTGTTTGTCCATTAATTTTTAATAGGTCATTTTTAAAGGTTCACAATTCAAACCCCCCCCCCCCCCCCCCCCCCCCCCTTTCTTGTGAAAAACTTTGCTACTTCATACCCTAGATCATCAAACATGCTTATGGAAATTAAATTTCTCTTAAGTTTAGGGATATACCTCACATTCTTCACAAGAAAGTCACGGTCATCAAACATTTTCAGTCGGATAGAACCCATACATTGAACCTTGCACGCCTTATTGTTACCAAGACGCACAACTCCACCTTCTTTCAATTCCAAGGTCTCAAAGTACTCATTTCTCGGACAGATGTGATATTAGCATCCTGAGTCCATGACCAAGCTTTTCTCAGGTTCTCAATTAGTCACATTCAGTGTTCATGCACTCTCATAACCTTCCTCTTCACTAACAGCAATCTGAGCAGACGAATTACCACCACCACCACCGCCCCCTCTCTGAGGACAGTCCTTCTTGAAGTGACCTGGTGTGTGGCAATGGTAACACTTGAATTTTGTTGTGTCACCATTACCTCTAGGTCTAGACTTAGACATGTGCTTCTCCCCCTTTCCCTTGCCGTGACTCTCACTTTTGCCCCTTGAGATATTCAAGCCTTCTCCACTATCATCAACCTTCAAGTCTCTAAACCTGGTCAATTCCTTGGTTCTCAGAGCCGATTGGACTTCTTCCAAGGTGATAGTGCCCTCTTTGCCATAAAGCAAATCATCCTTGAGATTCTCTAGTGACTTTGGAAACGCACACAACAAATGGAAAGCCTTATCCTCATCTTCAAGAACTACGTCGATGTTCGCCAAATCGTTGATAATTTTTCCGAACTCCACCAATTGCTCCACCATTGGCTTATTATCAACCATACGGAAAAAGTACAGTTGTTGTTTCAGTAGTTGCTTATGTGCTAGGGACTTGGTCATATACAATGAGTCAAGTTTGGTCCACATCTCAACAACAGTCTTCTCCTTAGCAACCTCCTTTAGCACCTTATCACCGAGGCACAAAATAATAGCACTAAGTGTTTTCTCATCCATCTCGGTCTTCTCCGCATCAGAGAGAGTTGCCGACATCTATGTCACACCCTTTAACGCCTCTACACATTTTTGTTGAGTTAATATTGCCCTCATCTTTACCTTCCACAGGACGAAGTCGTTACTCCCGGTAAATTTCTCGATGTCCCACTTAGAACCCATGGTACTCAATTCGTTTAATCCTTTGCCCCACGTTGGGCGCCAATTGTTGTGAATTCGACTGAATCACACCAACAACCTTGATGTGTGGGGCAAATAGAATTAAGCAATCCAAATAAGTGATAATAAGGAATAACAACCACGGACAATAAACGATGGCGAAAAGATAAAAGACACGTTCAATTATTTACCCAGTTCGGTGTTAATGAACTTACGTCTAGGGGAGAGGGCAGCTCTCCTTCTTCCTTATCAATCAAATATCTCAGTTACAATGAAATTCCAAAACAAAGGTTACAAGAAATAGTCTTCAATCCTATTCTACCCAAGTCCCGAATTTCTTACCGTGACTAAGAAATTCAATTACAAAGTGTTTCCAAGGTGTTGAATCAATTCTCAATCCTAGAATTATTACCAAGAGAAATACTCTATAAACCCTAGTCGTTTGATTGGCTACAAACCCTAAAAACCTCATTCCAAAACTGAAAACGCGTGCAACATTAATACTCCTCCACGAGCCCGCGCCTGGCGCGACATAACCTGCGCGCGGCGCCAACGACAGAGCCAACAGAGCTTTCTGAGATGCTCCTGGCGCACGATGCCATGTAACCTATGTGCGGCGCCACCTGCTGCTTGATCTTCTATTTCTGAGTTTTCAAGGCAATCCCTCACCTCCTTGTCCACTTCAGATCAAGCCTTACAATGGAACACAAAACTCAATTGGAAATGGTTCAACTTCATTAAATTCTTTCTTCACAAGTAAAGATCCAATACCTCTTCTTTCTCCTCTTGCGGTGCTTGAATCTACAATATCCATTAAAGAAAACACTGCAAAATCTCATTGATGATATATATATATATATATATATATATATATATATATATATATATATATATATATATATATGTTGTATGTTTTTATTTTTTATTTTTATTTGTATTTTTTTTTATCTTTGGTCATATAAACTTTTTCAGCATCATAATAAGTCCTACTGCCGTAAATTGACTAGATTGTTATAATTTTTTTTTTCTCTTAAAAATGTTTGCATGATTTTTTTTTTTTTTTTGCAAATTAATTCGTTCCTCTGATCCATGATTCATTAATTACTTCATCTGTCCCAAAAAGATTGAGTCAGTTAACTGTTGCACGCATATTAATGTATTATTTTGACGATTAATATTTTTAATTGAATAATAATAATAAAAATTATAAAAATTTGATATTTGAAAATACTCATTGAGATGAATCCAACAAAATATTATATGCTAATATTTATTTTTATTTATTAGTAAAAAAATAAAGTCAAAACAATATAAATGAATAATACACTTAGTCAAACTGACTCAATCTTTTTGAAACGAATGGAGTATTATTTTTTTGAAAATGATGATCCATTAATTAATCTGGCTTAAAGTTGTTATATTTTTTGTGTAGGAGTGAATAATAAAATCATTGGATTTAAATTTTGTTAAATCCGAGCATTTTTTTTCTTCTATTTAACATGTTTACACTAGCAAAATGTCCTCAAATCTCCAAAGAAACCAAACAATGTGTTTGCTATATCTGACAATTAGGTATTATTAATTACAGTTGTAACTATTCACTATTAGAAAAAAGTTGAAATACTGACGGAATTTAGAGACATAATATATTTATTCTCTAATAGAAATGGAATTAAAGACAGAAAAAGCAGTTAGAGACAGATATTTTTATTTGGGTAAATAGGTCTTTACCCCCTGTAAAATAGGCGAGATTTTTTTGTAAGAATACCCCTTGCAGTGTTCAAAAAAAATTTTGGTAGTGTATTTGACCCCCCCTATGTTGGGGAAAAAAAAATCGGCAGCGGGGTAAAATATACTATCAAAAAAAATTTTGAACATTGCAAGGGGTATTCCTACAAAAAAATTTACAGGGGCAAATGCAAAATTCGCTTATTTTGCAGGGAGGTAAAAATCTATTTACCATTTTTATTTTAGAAATAGATTTTATTCATCTTTATTTTGCATCGGTTAATG
Organism: Trifolium fragiferum; assembly: GCA_954870985.1. Classification (NCBI taxonomy): domain Eukaryota; kingdom Viridiplantae; phylum Streptophyta; class Magnoliopsida; order Fabales; family Fabaceae; genus Trifolium; species Trifolium fragiferum. The sequence goes on along the minus strand of OX940791.1, from coordinate 23,129,197 downwards.
TTTGTCTTTGGCAGTTTTGTAATTCCTACATTCTGTACTTGAATTGATTTCATAGTACAATATGTCTTATATACATGTTGAATTCTATTATTTAGATTAACAAATTAAAAAAAGATTAAAATTAAATGCGCGGGTCACATTCTAATTTCTAAATAATTTATAGGTTAGTTGAAGTCGCCTTATTGTTTTTGCGTGTAAGTATCATGATGCTATTTGAGAACCATAGAAAACTTTATGGCTAATGCTTCCTACAAAACAACCGGATATTGGGTGCATTTGTTATAGATTTTTTTAAAATAGATTCTTATAGTATAATATAATTTTGTGTAAAAAAATTTTACAAAGAATTTTTTTATAAAAGCTTTAAATGAAAATTTGGTTTAAATAGTTATTTTTAAAATGTCATTTTAGGTATTTCATCATTTTATAGAAAAAATTTTTAGATATTAAAATTTCAAAAAAAACACTTTTTGAAGCTATTTCAAATAGATTTTCATAAAAATCATTTTTGAAATACAACTTTTTGTAAAAATTGAGATTTTGACTATGGTTTGATCTTCAATAATGTACGTTTATGTTATATAATGTCAAAATTAGTGTTTGAATTTAGAAAAAATGAATATAAAAAAACTTATAATATTTTGAAAAACGATTTTATAAAATCTATTTTCAAAAATACAAAGAAAAATCTATTTTTTAAAAGCTAAAACAAACGCATCCATTATTTGGTATAGTGGTATGCTACACTTTAGTTGGAGAATTACGGTTTGATTCTATGTAATTGTGATTAGGAAGAGACTGAAATCATTTAATTTCAGAATTGATCCTTAAATCGACTAGTCAGTCTAATGGACCAGATACTAGTGATATCAATATAAATATGGGCGCCTGCAAATAGCAGCACCAATGTAACATCTTCTTTTTAACATTATTATATATTTCCTAATCCTTTTGTAGCAAAATGTAGAAGAAAATTTGTCAAATAAAATTGATGTATACGGTCTAAAATTTTAATCAAATACGACAAGTTTTTTTAACTAATTTTCTTTTATATTTTAGAACGGATGGAGTATATAATAAAATATGGCAAATACTAAAGAGTGTACTCGGTGTACTCTTTAAGCCTCTTAAATAGTAAGTTTGTATAGAATTTTTGTTGTGAATTCGGACTGACTCACACCAATAACCTTTAGTGTGTGGAGCAAATAAACCAAGCAACCAAACAAGTGAGAATAGCAATATAATCACGAACAAGAATAAACGGCGAAAAGTAAAGGACACAATGATATTTGTTGACCCAGTTCGGTGTTAATGAACCTAATCTGGGGGTAGGGCAACCCTCTCCGTTCCACTTATCAATAGAAACCTTGATTACAATGAGATTCTCCACAAGAGTTACAAGAATTAGTGTTTTCCTAATTCTACCCTAGTCCCGAATCTCTCCCCGTGACCAAGAGATTCAATCAAAAAGTGTTTCCCAAGGTGATAGAATGTTTCCCCAACCCTAGAGCCTTCTCAAGAACTTTTTCTATTAACCCTAGTCTTTGTTGTTGGCTCTAGAAACCCTAAAAATACCTTATTCAACTCAGAAAACGCAAACAGCCTTATATAGGCTCGCAGACCTGCGCCCCGCGCAGGATAGCTACGCCTGGGCGCAGATGGCAGCAGCAAAACTCCAACCCTTCAGCAGGCTGTGCCCCGCGCAGGATAGCTACCCCTGGGCGCAGATGGCAGCACCTGTTCCTGCACTTATTTCCTTCCTGTTTCTGAGTTTTCGAAGGCAATATCCAACAATTTTTTTATTTAATTATATAAAGTTAACGCGTTGAAAATTGTGCTGTTTAACTTTTTGATTAAAAAATTTCTTTAAATAGTATGCTTAAAGAGTGCACCGAATGTACTTGTTAGCAAGGCCCAAATAATATTATCTTTTCTAAGATATAAAGCACCCTCATGATGGATTGAAGTTTCTAATACCATCAGCTGCAAACTAACATGTCCTTAAAATTTAATTTAATTTTTTTTAAGAAGCTAAATTAATCCACTTAAATTGGCACCGATAAGAATAAAAAAATTTAAATTAATTAAGTTTATAATTTGTTCTAATATAGCCTGCTCCAAGTCAATGTTGTTCTAATATGTTCAGCTCAAGCCAACATGTTCAATGTGGTCATAAAATAATCATGTGATATTTTATTATAAAAATACCAACAATAGCTAAATAGCAGCGCCCACCACATGTCTCTTCTTTTTTGAATTTAAAATTCTTGGAACTTTACTATATATAAACATCTACAACAAGTGAGCATCATCATTCATTTCCAACTCAAAACATTAGAGCAAAAGAAATACATCCATTGATCAATTTTAACCATGTCTGACTTGCATAGAAATGTTGCAGATTTTAAACCTAGCATTTGGAGAGATTATTTCGTTCAATATGCTTCAGAATTGGTGGTACGTAAACACACACAAACATATATATATATATATATATATATATATATATATATATATATATTTAATTAATTAAGTTGGTTTTTGAGTCGTTGGTTTAGTATTTGTTTTTTCTAATTGATCGTTTAGTATTACTTATTATACTTTTTTTAATATTCAATATATTTGTTTTGATGTTCAATATTCTACAGGAATTTGATCAAAATATAGTTGCACAAATTGAGACACTGAAAAATGATGTGAGAGAAATGCTTGTCTCAAAGACCGAGAATATTCTAACAAAAGTCCACTTCATTAGTTCAATCTTCCGCTTAGGTGTAAGCTATCATTTTGAAAATGAGATTGAAGAGGTTTTACAACATATTCACAACAATTATGTTAAAAATGAAGAAATAACTACTTTTGAAGAAGACAACATTTGCTCTATTGCTATGCTATTTAGATTATTGAGGCAACAAGGATTTCGCATTTCACCAAGTATATATTTCTTCAATTTATTTACATTTATTTATTTTTATACAAGTCTTCAATTCATCTTAAATTTGATAATAGTTTTTTGCAATAATTTTCAAAATATTTATAGTTTCTAACGATTTTTTCAATATTGTTATCAATTATGATAATAATAAAACTAGATGTGTTCAACAAATTCAAAGATGAACAAGGAAAGTTTAGTGAAAGACTAACAGAAAATGTTGAGGGGATGTTAAGTTTGTATGAAGCCACACATCTTATGATTCATGGAGAGGATGTTTTGGAAGAGGCCTTATCTTTCACAACCACTCATCTTGAGTCCATTATTGCAAAATTGAGCCATTCTCATGCAATACAAGTCAAACATAGCTTAAAGCAAACTATCCACAAGAACTTGCCAAGGTTGGAGGCACGAAGTTATATTTCCATATATGAGCAAGATCCTTCGCACAATAAAAATTTACTCATTTTGGCAAAATTAGATTTCAATATCCTCCAAAGACTACACCAAATTGAATTTGGTAACGTTTCAAAGTAAGTACCAAAAACATATACAGTTTAACCTCGGAAAAACTATCAAATTGATTTCTTAGACCAATCGTTCTTATTTAATATTATTATTTTTTGCCTCTATAATAGATGGTGGAAGGAGTTGGACGTGCCTAATAAACTACCGTTTGTACGAGATAGGATAGTGGAATGTTGTTTTTGGGGTTTGTCGGTATATTTTGAACCTCAATATTCTATTGGAAGACAATTCATGGCGAAATTGATCATGATAATGACTGCGATTGATGATACATATGATGCATACGGAACAATTGATGAATTAGAACTTTTTACTGAAGCAATTGAAAAGTAAGTTAACATATCTAAATCTCTCTCACACATATACATGCACATTATTCATTTCATTTTCATCTAATTGTTAATGAAACTGATTGTCAGGTGGGATATTAGTTGTTTGGATAAACTTCCAGATTACATGCAGTTTCTCTACATAAAAGTTTTAGATTTCTATGGAGAAATAGAGCAAAAATTGAAAAATGATGGAAGATTATATGCACTAAGCTACTACAGAAAAGAAGTATGAATTCTTTTTTATCTATTAATATTAAATATAAATTCTTAACAATGATTAAGTTTGATTTTTTCTTTATATTGGTTGATTGATTGCTTTACTTAATTATTGAACATATATGTCATAATTTTAATATGATAAAATTTAAGATCTCTTTAATTTAGGAATATTTCACATAAGTTTAAGAATGAAATTTTCAGTCTATAATGCTTAAAAAATAATTGCACTTATTTCATTTTATGAAGTTGAATTTAATAGTTATTTATATATGTGTACTCAATTCATAATAATGGTCTCAAAATTCCATTTTTTTTCAACACTAAAATCAAAACTCGCTATATTTTCAGGAATGAAATTTTTTGGCGACTCTATTTAATATATATAAACCTGAGCAAAATAAATTAATGTAGGGGCAACTATTTAAGATTATATATGATAATTAATAAAAATTTCTTAAAACAATAAATTAAATTCTAGCTAGCTAACGAGATCATAACCAAAAACATAAAGAAAATTAACCATTATATTGTATTTGAGTTGCAGTTCAAAACATTCGTCCAAGGTTATATGACCGAAGCTAGATGGTTAAACGTCCAAGGTTATATGACCGAAGCTAGATGGTTAAACAATAAATATCAACCAACATTGGAAGAATACTTTCAATTAGCAATAAAGGCGGGTGGTTATGTACTGATGACAACAACTTGTTACATTGCTATGGGAGACACAGCCACAGAGGACATCTTCAAGTGGATATCAAAGGAGCCAAAAATGAATAAGGCAGCTATGGTCCTGGCCAGAATTATGGATGACATTGCTTCCAACGAGGTACAATATATATATATATATATATACACCCTCTATATTCATAATAAAAAGTTGTTTTAATTTAAATGACGTCAATATTTATTTGAAGTATTATTTGTTGCATATAGTTTGAACACGAAAGAGAACACATTCCTTCATTCTTGGAATGCTATATGAAGCAATATAATGTCTCTAGGGAAGTTGCCATTCAAGAAGGTCAAAAGATAGTTGTTGATGCTTGGAAAGATATGAATGAGGAATGTCTTAGGCCAACTGAAGTTCCATTTTCTATTCTGACACGTATTTTAAATCTATCACGTTTTATGGACGTGGTTTATAAAGATAAAGATAACTTCACACAAACTAAAGGAGAGCTGAAATCAATCATTAATGCTTTGCTTATAGAGCCAGTGCCAATTTAAAAATTATATTTACTTGTTCTTAGTATAGAATTTCTATTTCAATAAAGAAATCAAGACATGTATGGCCATTTTTTATTTGAATTCGAAGTTTATTTAAATGTGTAAGGCAAGCATTTTATTTTTATTACATTTGTAATTGTGTTTGAGTGTATTTCAAAAGTTTTAATTCTAAGTGATATATGTAGAAATATGTAGAAATATAACTTTACTTTTTGTGGTTAAATTGCCTAAGTTGTTTTTTTTTTTTTTTATTTAATAGAAGGAATTTTTTTGACTTAGTTTACACACGGTATACCGCACACAATATTGTTATTATTATTATTAAAATGATAATTTCGTGCAACGATATTCGGAGAACTATGAAATACATAATATATATACTTAGCGTCCCCGTGAGCTTGTTTAGCTCAGTTGGTAAGGACATATTGTAACACCCCAAAATTTAGAACTACTTATTTGTTTAGAATTTAACTTATTTTAATTATCCGGTTAATATTTACGTAGTTGTTTTGACATGTTTAGCCATTAAAAAGAGAAATAAGTAGGAAATAATTAATTAAAAAAATGTATCTTTTTGTGAAAATATATTTTTGACCACAAAAATTAGCGATATATTTTAATTTCAAATATCTTAACGATATGCTTTAAGAATATATATTTTTTTTAACAAATTATGATATTTTTTAAGAAAAATATTTTTGGAAGATATGATCAGAATTTAAAAATTAAAACAAAAGTAGCTTGAAACAATTAGGATGAACCACATAAATTGCAAAGAGAAAAAAAGAGCGGAGAAAAGAATTTGTGATCGATATAGGGGGGTTAACCTTTCTTTTAAATTTATGTATTTACTTATAGTTTTGTTTTCCTGCTACGTATTGCTTGTTGTTTTGGATTTCTTTAAATTTGAAGTTCGTATTCTGTTGTGATGATAAGTCTGTGTTCTGATATTTGATTTAGAATTCGTGCCCTATTTTGGTTACAAATTTTGAGTAAAGAGGTTTTAACCAACTCTTTGATTTTGAACGTAAATAGTGTTATGAGTGCGACCTTTATTATTTTTCAAATTTTTAACAAATTTTGATTGTTGTCAAAATTTAAATAGGAACTTTATATATTGACTATAATGAAAATTTGATCTCAATATATTTTTCAAAATCAATTACAAAATATTTATAAAATTTATTCAGGAAATTGTGAATTGTTTTAAATTAAAAGGTTTCCGTAAATAATTCATATGAGCAAGTTAGTCATAAAAATGCAGAGTTTGAGCGAGATGAGGTGACATTAGCCATAAAATATCTAAATATTTCCTACAAATAATATATAGTTTAGTTTATGTGAGTTTAGCAACCGGATGGATAGAATTTAAAGCTCCAATTTGTCACTATATGATCCTACGGCCTAGATTAAAAGTATAGTAGCTTATAATAGATAGAAGGCTTATTAATTTTCTCTCTTTGCGCTAGCGGAAGCTCCCTCTAAGGGGCGCTCAAATCCAATCTAATTTAAATAAAAATTGTAAATCGTTTAAAAAAAATTGAAAATCGTAAAAAATTAAATATTTTTGAATGTGTTTGTATGTCCTTTTTGAGAAAACCGCTGAATCGAATCAGATTTCGGATTAATTTTTTAAAATCGATCTAAACCGTATGTATATATTTTAATATTTATTTATCTTTTTATTAGTATGAATATATATTGTATTAACCTATTTTTTAGTCTATTATTTATGTTTTGACATGTTTCAAATATAATTGATAATTATCATTTCAAAATATTTATTATTACTATATGTTATATTTTACATCAAACGTAATATTTATTTCGTCAAACCAATTATTTTATATAATTTTTTGTAATATTAATATTTTAAAAAATAAATTAGAATATATAATTTGGATATCCAAAAACCGATTCAAATTAAACCGCATAAAATTGGATCGAATTGGACCGAGTTTTTTTATTTGATAAATATTTGGCTTATTGATTCAAATAGTTAATAAATTTAGCTTATTAATTTATGATAAACATATGTCCCGTATATGATTTTAGGTAATAAATTATAATTAATAATGACAAATATTTGTCTAAAATTATAATTATTAATGCCCCGTAATTATTTTAATATATTTTAAATACACTTCTCCTTTATTGTTCATATAAGAGTAAACAAAAATAGAGTAGAATTGAACTATTATATAAAAAAATTTAAATTGCAAAACAATTTTGTTTTTTATTTTTTTATTTATTTTTAAGAACACTAATGTTGTTGTATGTTGGAAAAATTGGATCAATTTAAATAAGGATAAAGTTTTGCTTGTTTACTGAAAAAAAATAAACCTGTGTTTAGTTGAGAAAATTGTCTCATCTTTTGCTTATGTGTCAACAGTTTATTAAATTAAGTTAGTTTGATAATTTATATCGTATTATTTTCTTTAATATATAGTTCATGATTAATATTTTTAAGTAAATAATGTTTTTCATTGTGTTATTAAGTATATTATACTAATTTTAATAAATTTAACTTATCGATTAGTGTTAAATATATGTCTCCTATATATTTTTATAATAAATTATAATTATCAATGATGATCTTCTATTTCTTTTATAGAAAAATATGTTAATATTAGATTTAATTCATATTTTTACGTGTAGACTTTTCTACAAATAATTATGTAAAGATTGGATTCTTATTTTTCTGTTTCATGTATTAATTTTTTTCGTATTAATCTTTTATTGTTGACATATTTTTTTCTTAAAAAGTTGTTATATGTCAAGATTCATATATAATCCTTTTTTAGGATACAAAACTTGAAATATTATTAGACGCGATGGGGACAATTTAAGGTTTTTAATAGTAGTTTCTTTTAATATATTATTAGTAGATATTTTTTAAATCTTAAAAATACATGTTACAAAATCATATTGAAAAATAAAGTTTTGAACTGTAAATAAAATAATACTAGTCTTTTAAAATTATTACTAAATCAATACAATATTTTAAAGTAGTTTGAAATCCTCATGATTGAATAACACAGTTTTTTTTAAGAAAATCTTTTTAAAAGTTTATCAAATCTCAATCCATACAACCTTGATATTTTTTATTCTTTTTATAATTAATTCTTTTTATATACTCTTGATCCTTTATCTTATTTTTTTTGTAATATTTTGGTCATTTATCTTTTATTTGTAACAATTTGGTACTTTAGCTTATTTATTTATAACACTTTGGTTCTTTATATTTTATTTGTAACATTTTAGTCCTTTATCTTTTATAATATTCACATGTAAATCCTTTTTTTTCTTCATGTTTTATTTTATTAAAAAATGCTGAATTTTAATTTTTAAAATACATTTTATTACAATTAAATAAAACTCATAATTTTGATGATTATGTTCATCATCTTCATCAATTATTTCATGTTTTTATTTTCTTTAAAGGACCAAAGTGTTACAAATAAAAGATAAATGACTAAAATGTTACAAAAAAATAGATAAAGTACCAAATTGTTACAAATAAAAGATAAATGATCAAAATGTTACAAAAAAAAATAAGATAAAGGACTTATGATGTAATTTTGCCTAATAATTAAGTTTAATTGCAGTTTTGGTCCCTTTATTTTCATGATTTTGCAGAATTGATCGTTCTATTTTAAAATTTGATGATTTTGATCTCCGAACACATGTCACATGTATTGTCTAAAATATCATGTTACAACATGTTTTATATTAATTTTTAAAAATATTTTATCATCATCAAATTATATACCACGTTATTTAAAACATATCAAATCATTAATTTATAATTAAAAGTTATGATTAAAGATCAAAAATGTCGTATTTTAAAACAGAAGACCAAATATGCAAAATAATAAAAATACGAAGGTCAAAATTGTAATTAAGCTTAATAAAATTAAAAATAAAAAAAAAACCAACCTCACAAAAAAGCTAGAAAAGTTGAGAAGAAAACAAAAAAAAATCCCAACGTGCACGATTAACGGTGTATGTGCGGAAAAACGGAAAGAGAAAGAGAGTGTGTACTAAAGAGGCAAAACCCAAAAACTACTTCCAAATAGATAAATAAACAAAACGACTCTGCGTTAATGTTTGACTCTCCTTCGCAGCAAAATTCATAGGTTTTTTCATCCCAAATCTCAATCCCAATTTCACAATCTCTACTTCGTCTCTCTCTCAAAGCTTCTTCTTCTGCTTTTCCTTCGATTCTCAATTCTCACTCACTCATTACCGAGGTAGGGTTTCCATTTCAGTTATTTTTCCCCCAATTTTAAATAACCGTTGATTTTATTCGATCCATATTTAAATTTTCAGTTTAGCTTCTCCTTCACGTTATTGATTAGGGTTTTGTTCGAATTTTAGGATTGTATGGAATAGTAAATGTCTTAATTGGTTTTCGTTCTTTTTGATTTTGAGGCTGTTGCAGTTAATAATAATAAATTTGTGTATAATATGATGCATAAATCAATTTTGATATGATTGAAGTTTATATTTAATGTGTATGTGTATTCTATGGTGATATTTTATTTTACTGGAGGAATATTTATATATATGTTTGAAGATATTCTGTTGAGTTGTTGTTTATGTGACTTTTAATATTCAGGTATAGATGCTTGGAAAAGGTGTCTCGAGAGAGCATTTTCAACCCCGGACATGTTCTACGGGGAAGAATGCATCCAAAACTGGTAAGGCGAAAGGGGATTTAGAGAATATTGTTTACATAGACTTAGATTGTGATCAATTTGAGGATGTAGAAATCATAGATTGTCCTGAGGCTGTTTTACAAAAACTGCGCAGTTTTAGTGGGCCAAGTAGGGATAGAACATCGACACCACATAGTGTTATTAGCATTGATGATGATGAAAGTGATGATGTGGATCAGTCTGGAATTGATGTTGATGGTGTTGGAGAGTTGGATAGTGATGCCTCTTCAAACAAAAGGTTTTCTACGACTTCAAGTGTGCGAAATTCTGTACATGTAGATGTTGATGATTGTGATGTGTTTGAAAAAGATTCTGTTTCAAAGAGGCAAAAAAGTAAGGAAGGTTTCTCTTCAAAGGCTTCTTTAAGAAATCGTTATGGTTTATATGGATCTGAAAGTGAGTTATCTGATAGTGATTGTTCTGATTGTGAGGTCATAAAACGTGAACAGTGGGAAAAGGTTTCAGCAAAGAAGAAGGGCCGTGTGTTTAATGAGCGTGCCAGTTCTTCTGGTTTACATAGAAATAGTTACAATAATATTGAAGTGGAAAATAGGTCGCAAAGGCATGGGAAGGGCCCTTTATATGGTCCTAGCAGTAGTAATTATGTCAAGGGGAATCAATCTTCCTTCACTGTTAAGGATGATATTCGGCATGAAGAAAGGACAAGTAGAGAAAAAGTTTATCCCTGCCCCAAGTCGAAAAACTGTAATTTCTGTAACGGTGTTGCTGGTTCTTCAGGGTCCAAAAATGAACTGGGTGATGAAGAGTCTAGATTTAAGGATGATTTTCAGGATGGAGAAAGGACAACTAGCGAAAAAGTTTCTGCTTGCCCCAACTCTGAAAATTCTAATTTCTGTAATGGTTTTACTGGTACTTCTTCAAGGTTTGAGGAAGAATTAGGTGATAAAGAGTCTAAATTTATGAGCTCCAACCAAGATGGACATGAAATGGAAGTTGACGATGATGAATCTCAATTGAGGAATAAAAATGCCAATATTTCTTTTGATAAAAGGAATTTTAATGGTCATGAGTTTGAGTTACATACTCAAGATGCTGATCTTCCTGCATCAAATGAGCAAAATATAATTAATCAAAAAGAAAAGCATAAGGAAACCGATTTATATAAACAAGCCATGGAAGAGGAATTGGCAGCTAGACAGCGAGCATTGCAAATTCAGGTGATTCTTTTTTCTTCGTCTGGTTATGCTTTACATGTCTTGGCTCTTTAACCAGATGCGTAGTTTGTCTTGCATGTTGAAGAGGGGCGAACAAGTTTGTAAATGCTACTTCCCTTGTAAATTTACGTGTATTTATTGTTTGGACTTATCTAGTTTACATCTGAAGCCCTTATAGTTTTAGGACTTTGGATGATAACTGTAGGAGTTTCTAATAAAATTATGCCCGCCTTTATTTGAAACTCCTACAGTTTCAAAATGGATGTGTGTGTGTAAAAGAATAAATGGATTACTATGAAAAGAAAAATATGCTAGGAATAATATTTGTGAATGCCTATCTTTTTTGCGAAGAAAATATATACTAAATGAGAGAACAAAACAGAAAACAATCAAGGAAAAGAGAAAATATATGAAATAGAGCTGACTATACCCTCGTATCATATCTATTGGAGAAACCTTGTTGAAAAGCGTATGAGCTTTTCACAGCTAGATCCAAAATACCTAATGTTTCCAAATTGAGTTCCACTCAAGTTAGATGCATGAAAGTGTGGTGTAAGTACAATGCAGTAAGTTAGGCCCAAATTATGCATGTGTGATGTATTTAAGTAGAATAAGAATGAGAAAGCATCTCATACGGTTTATAATTCTAATATGGACCAGTATTACATGTGGTCCATGGTGGATCAGTAGTTAAAAAATATTTAAAATTTTAACGACAATATATATTGTTGTTTGGAAGTATAAGATGATGATCATCTTTATTTTAACGGCTGGAATAATGACTTATTGTTACTGGTTTGATTAAAACAACGGAAAATAAAAATGTGACTCGTATGGAACCGACACCAATCATGTCATTTTTTTAAGCTGTAAAGATTAGGAGAATCATGATTTTTTACTTTTAAAAAATATTGTCAACAATCGTTGGAATTTCAAATAATTTTAAACACCGGTCCACGGTGGAGTACTTATGAAAGTGGTATACCATAGCATTCACTATATATGTATATTGGTCTTTATTTTTGGGAGACTTATTGTTCCATAAACTGATGCATACTACAGGCAGAGGAAGCACAAAAACTGCGCAAAAGAAAACAGGCTGAAAATAGCCAATTGCAGAACACTGAAAGAAGGACAAAAGAACGCCTTGAAGAATGGAGAGAGACACAAAAGAAGGTTGCAATTATTTCTTTTAACTTAAAAGTGTTTCATATGCTAATTATAATACTTCACGCGTTTGCTATTATTTGTTTACTTTGATTTTTTTGTTCCTATAATTTAATTTGTTGGATTTGGATTTTCTTAAGTGTATCCTCTCAATTCAGAGCTAGATCAATGTTTGGCCATTTGAATGTCTTCTTTCATGCTTTAGTGTGAACCTAGTTAAGTCATAGAACTTTGTTGTAACTTGTTACTTATATTTTCTAATTAATGCCAAATTCAGGACGAAGAATTAATGAACATGAAAGATAAACTGCGGGGCGAAATAAATAAGAGGCTCAATCAATTGGAGAGGCAATGCACAGATATGACGTCACTGCTCCGTGGCTTAGGAATAAAAGTGGGGGAAAGTCTTAGACCTTCGCCAAACGAGGCAAGTTGTGTTTATATATTGCTTTTCAATATCGTGTCATTTTTTACCTCACTTAATGTTTTAGATTCTGTATAATATTTCTATACTATGCTACAAAAACTAATCAGCTATAACTCCTTTGACAAAAGGTTTACTAAAACTCTACTACTTTGACAAATGTTGAACACAATTTTTTTTTTCTTCACAAGTTCCATTATTATATTTCTTTGCTTTCCTGATCCTGTGGATGCTATTGAAAGTAAACAGCTAATCATTATTCCTTTGATGACTATTGTACTAAAAATTCCTAATCATGTGACAAAGTCCTATCATTATTCCTCTGATTCATATAGTGTCTTTTGTTCTGTGTTTTATGCTTTACGATGATCATTTCAGGTGCATGCTGCTTATAAACGTGCTATGTTGAAGTTCCATCCAGATCGTTTCTCAAAAACCGACATTAGCAAGCAAGTTGAGGCTGAGGAAACGTCCAAGCTCATCTCATGCATGAAGGATAAATTTTGTTCGATTTCATGGCGCTAGATAAACGCTAGATAAACTCCAACGTATGAATGGATCTGGGTAGTGTTTTAATTGAAGCGCCTATGTTTCATTTTATTTTTTGTATTATTTTTTTAATTCATTTAGTCTTGTCTACCTTCCTCCAAATTTAATGGCAGGATAATAGGTTAGAGAACACGAACATGTAAAGTTTATAACTCTTAGGAAATGCCAGTTTTTGGAAGAAAAAAAAGAGGAAATGCCAGATTTTGAAAACGGGCTTTAAAATTAATCCATTTATTGTATTCTGTAGTACATATTGAAGAACTTCGGGGCTAGCAAAAAGATAATGAAACAAATTTTAAGGGTTAATTTGATTAATTCACACCGCGACGACCGTAATTAGCGTTATAAAACCTATACTGACTGAAATCGCGAAAACCTTTACGTAACCGAAATACGACCGCGACTGTTTTTTAAAATCTTGGTCTAGTGGATAACAAGCTACTCACAATGTGAAGTTTTTAGAAAATGAAAACACAATTCAAACCCTTCTTTTGTTGTGTTTTTCTTACTTTCATGCATGATTGGTGAAGATTAGATAAATTGCATAACCATTTTGTAGGTTCCATTCTGTGAGTGGAATGAAGAATGAATATCTCATGATATGGCTCATTTATCTATTATGAGTAGTGTATCATTAAGAGTATGGTGAGTTTGTGTAGGTGTCATTTATACGTTGTGGATGAGGCTCTATGAGGACGATGCACCTTAGTGATGATGACAGAAGCAATGCTTAACTTAGATCACAAATGAGCTATTGCCTTTATGAGCCTTTGACCAGTCCTGAACAATATATTAAGGACAATAATTTCTTTGTATAGATGATCATACTAGAATCATTATTTAGTTAAGTATATCTAAAAGAAATGAAACAGACACAAAAAATTTGACGTTAAGTACAATTTGTATGTTTTTTTAACTGCATTTAAGTTGTAGAATATAAAGAGTAGAAAAAGAACAGAGTGGTGCCTACGATTTTTGTATTTTGATATTCAAATAACACAACTCTAACTATACATAGATTTAAAATGTCATTACTAGATCTTGCATGTGTACTTTCTTTCTTAATAACAATGTCAGGCCTGGTTTCAGTCAGGTAGAGAAGTTTTCTTACTAAAAGATTTATTGCCTGAAATATCATTATATTGTAAGGAGTTATGTAGTGCTCTAGACAATGTTTATAATGAATAGAATGCTATAAAAAACTATATGATAAGAGTATTTTGATGTTTATTTTATGTTTCAATCCAACATTCTCACATATTCAAGCTTGATCATAGGGCCAGGAAATGTGCTTTTTTGGGATACAAGCCAGACATGAAGGGTTTTGTAGCCTTGGATTTAAGCCCCAATGAAATCGAGGTTTCCATAAATGATCAAATTTGAAGAGCTTATTTTTTCCTATTCACTGTTCATGAAACCTTCATGCCAAAATGAATAAACATGAAATTTTCACTCAACTTTCTTCTCTTATAATACTCAAGATCTAAATATTACCATAACAAAGTTCCCTTAATTTTAAGATATATCAAGTGAGTTAACGTTGGTGTTGGATCACGGACACGGAGAGTCATACACTTGAGTCGATATATCTGTTGAAATATATCAAGTGAGTTAAAGTCCCACATTAGATGGAAGTTGAGGTTCAGCAACATATAGGTGAGAGGACACATAATCTCAATGTCTTAAGGTTTTGAGTGAAGTTGTTGCGTCAAATTTAATCGTGTAGTTGCTCTAAGCCCAATATCCAATTCAGTGAGGCTTCCCCTCACCACCCAACACTTAAAGAAAATGTCAAGTGTCAACCTTTCTTATGAAATTGTTCATAACAAAGGTTGGTGTTATCTCTGGATTGAATCCGATTCTAAGCAAGTATGGGATGATGTTCCTCCTCAAGTCATTTATTTTTTATTAGAAATAGATTGAGTTTACCCGAGTAAAGATTTTGTTAACGTTTGTAATCATGCTGCACTTTTTTTCCTCATACCAGTTTTATCCCAAGAACAATGAGTTTTACAGGTAATGTTTTTAATGAAACAATTGCATATTTGTTTCATTCGATTTTGGCCTAGTCCTACCCAAAGTTATATCTTTTTCTTTTTTTGTTGCGCTGAGATGTCAAACTAGTTGGAATTTCAATTTGTTTCTTATTTTCTTGCTCCCTTGTGCAAAAACGAAATGTACATGAAATTGTTGTGTACAATATATTAAGAATTATACATTGATTTTGGCTCTAACTACTGAAACTGAAGTTCAATTCAAACTCTTTGAATAGTCATCAAGTTTTAATAATATATAACAGCATCAAATATATTTAGCTACAAAAAATCACATTCACCTACCAATAGGCATCATGATATCAGAGAACTCAATCCCAGGTGTTAAATCTGAAAAGTCATTCAAATCATTATTCCTACTAAATTTTCCATTTTGAACATTAACACCATTTTTCTGAAATTTCATTGCAGCAAAAAGATTCTGCAGAACATCACCTGTGGTTGGTCTTTCCACTCCTCTTTCAGCCAAACATTTCATAGCAACACCTAAATATAACTCAAAGCACTCCTTAACTATGCTTCCTTTCAAATTTGGATCCACTATTTCTTCCATATTTCCATTCTCAATGCAAAACTTAGCCCATTCAGCCAAGTTTAAATGCTCATCATCATCTTCATATGGACTTAGAGCTTGTCTTGCACTTAACACTTCCAACAAAACCACACCAAGTGAGTATAAATCAGATTTCTCGGTCAACATGCCGCGTTGATAGTATTCCGGATCAACGTAACCGGTGCTACCCTTTACGACACTGGCGTTTAATGAAGTGTAGCTTTCCTTTGACAAACCAAAATCTGAAATTTTAGCCACTAAATTATGGTCGAGGAGTATGTTTGTCGTTTTGATATCACGGTGAATGATCTTATGCTTTGAACCGGTGTGTAAGTAATGCAAACCTCTTGCTACTCCAATGCAAATGTCAAGCCTTTGAATCCATGACAAATGAGGTTGATGTTGATCTATTTGCTTCAAATAAAGATGGTCATAAAGAGTTCCATTTTCCATGAAGTCATAGATAAGGATCATCTCATCATCATCATTGCAATAGCCCAAAAGTGAGACCAAATTATTATGGCGTACACGCGAGAGCAAATGAATCTCTGCCTCAAATTCTACAACACCTTGTTGAGACATTGGATCGGCGCGTTTTATAGCTACAAAAGATGCACCACCATCAAAGCTACCCTTGTAAACACTTCCAAATCCACCTGCTCCTAAAAGTAGAGCCTCATTGAAGTCATTTGTTGCTACTTTTATCTCTTTTAATGAAAATTGACAGCAAAATGATGATGACTGTTTTGCCTTTTCAATTTGATTAGGTGAAAGGATACAACATGACATAAACCTTCTAGGCCTAATCACATTCAATTTCAATAGAACAAAGCACAAAATAATTAGTATTACCAATACACCAAGTCCACATCCAGTGAGGATGAATGTGAGTTTCTTTGAGTTTTTAACTTTTGCAACAACATGCACTGTAGCCGTTGTAGATGATCCAAACTTCGGTTTGGAAGGGTTAAGGCCTGCAAGATTCTTCTTATCAACATCGCTAAGTTTAAAGATCTCAACACCATTTAAGTAAGAATTGTAGTACAAAGGTTTTGCATACTTGTAAGGGTGTAGATCTAACCAAAGATCTTGCTTAGCATCACTGTCTTTAGGAACCATCACAACAAAGTCTTTGTAAATAGGAACTCCAGGTCCTCCACTCCTTCCAACTGGATCAAACTCTTCTTCAGCTGTCTGATTATTTAAAAACACCGAAAAAACCACCTCATTGACCCTTGTTATATCGTAATAAATTTCGCAGAAATGAAGCCTAATTAGATACAAGAAGCCAGAATCAACTGGAAAAAACCATGTTAGATTGTAATTTAAATTGACAAGTCCATTCTCATACGTACCCATCGAACGTGACGTGCGGTAAACATCACTCGGGGCAGTATAAACCGGAACATGATCATTATACAAAACTTTCATGGTCTTTTCAAAGGGTTTAATACTACCACCATCAGCGCCAAATATCGAACCATCATCGATATCCCAATTTCGGAACATACCAGTATCATATTTCGGTTGAATCAGTTCACCTCCTACATTCAATCTATACAGATTTTCCATAGCTGAATCATTATAAATGTAAACAACATTTGGATAGTGGCCAACAAAAGGAATAGGCGAATCATCGCCACCAATGTATAAACTATGTGGAATTGAAACAACTTCAATACCATTCACAAATGCATATGAATCAGAATCATTTGATGATGGAGCAAAAGTAAGTTGCAAACTGTTATCGTTTACATGCACAATGAATTCTTTCATTAAATATGGTAAGTTAAAGTAATCTGCATTGAGAGAAACACTGAAATTATGCAGAAGAGTGAAATTACCAGCAGTTACTGATAAGAAAGCTTTTGAGATGTTGAAATTCAAATAATCAGCAGGGTAGAAATAAAGGCGAATGAATTTCGGACCTGAAGTAACATTGAAGCTATAAGTGAATTGAGATTGAAAAATTCTAGCTGTCATATAAGGAACTTCAGGAATGGATTGAAGATTGGTAGAAGGTACTGTTGCTATTAAGGACTTTTTGATGATGTCTGCATTGGAAGGAACAAATTGTGAATCAATATCACCATTCCAGAATCTACCATCATATTGAACAAGTTCTGATGTGTTAGAACCACAGTTGAGAACTATGATTTCTGAGGGAACATAATTCTTAGTTTCAGCAGCAACTATTAGTTGTGTTTTTAACATATAATAGATGTTTGAGAAAAGAATATACATGATAAAACATGTTACAGCATTCATATGATTATGCAACATTGTTGTATCTAAATGGTTTCTTAGAATGGAATACTTTATATGCTTAGCTACTATATAACTTTGTTGTATAATAACAATTTTATGTCGGCTTAAATGATTTTTGGATCCTTGTATAATCGGGAATTTTTTATTTTAGTCCCTATAACTTGTTTTGTTGCAAATAAGTCTTTGAATATACAAACTTTGTTGATTTTAATCCATAAAGTCAAAATTTATAGAAAAATCTGAAGGAAAATCTACACGAAAACTGCAGATTTTCCTGTGAATTGACTTTATGGATTAAAACAAATAAATTTTGTACATTTAGGAATTTATTTACAACACAACAAAATACCGAGACTAAAACTAAAAATTCGCGAACATGCCGAGACAAAAAAATCATTTAAGCTTCACACATATTTTTGTTAATTTCATGAGTCAAAGTAAAAACATTTTAAAAATTGTACATTTAATGTTATAAAAGTTTATATTTTAGATTTTTTTACAAGGAATTCTTCTATTTTCCTTTCATATTTCTTGACAAGTGCCTCAAAACATCTGTTAGCAAGATCATAAAATAAAATGCGTGTTGTCGGTGTTTGAATTTTCTTTAGAAGCTGCTTTTTCGTGTTGAATTTTCAACTGAATGTGTATAATTTCGTGTTGATTGAGATTATTATATTCTAATAACAGAGACAACTAACAATTTCGTGGAAAATATATCCCTCACTTGTCGGTCTAAATGACGATAAGGACTAGGAAGTAGGAAGTGGAAAACTCGGTGACATAATATAAGTGTTGACTGTTGATGATATAACTTTGCCACCATGTTCTTGCTGTAAACGTAAAGCCAACAATTTGGTTTATGATACTTTACCTAATTTTGAATATAAATTAAAAAAAAAAAAACTCTTTAGACAAAAGATTTTTTTTTTTTTAATACAAGCAAAAAGTATGTATTTGTTTATAAAAAAAAGTGTGTATTTGAATTTATCGTAGAGATACATACTTCAATAAACATAAAAAAATATTATTTTCTTATATTTAAAATTGGAGTAGTACAATTATAAAAATAAAATAAAAAATGAAGTTTTTTTTAAGGAAGTTGAATATATACATATAAATACTTAGGAAAATGCTATTTATTAAGAAAATTAAGTAGAAGAATTGCAAGAATAAATCTTCATTTTTGATTACATCCACCACCACCCATATTTCCACAAAAGAAGAAGATTAAATGACATCATCTTTTAAGATTTTGTCATGTGTTGATTCTTGTTTTTCTTGTATAAAAAATTCTTATTAAATAACAATGCTCTATTCGATGAAGATTGGTCATCGGTAATGATTGTATAAACTTCATATATATATATATATATCATGGTAATCCTAAAAAAAAATAAAATCAATAGAATATAATCACATGCAGGAACGAATTCAGAAACTTATCACACTGACACTGAGGACTAAAAAATATTAAAATAATAAAATGAAAATTATATGTTTATATATATTATTTTTGTTTATACTATCCTTGTAGTTTTTTTTATTTATTTTTTTTTATCATGTTATCTGTCAGTTTTCATCGTCGCATTGACTAATCCCTCACAATCGAATTTTGTTCATACTTTGGAAGATATTGAACTTTCGATTTCGTGCTAAAGGGATCCAAAACACTTACCATTTGAATCGATTGAAATTTTTTGATTTGTCAATCAATTGAAATTCACAATTTATATGATATTTTAATTAAAGAGCAAGTACGTATAAGAGTTGGGGTAAAATATATATCATATGATAGAATATCTACATATGCATGTATGTAGGGGGTGGGAGGAGGTCTTGGCCACTTTCTACCCACCTCGGATCCGTCTCTGGCCACATGTGCAAGTGTTGAACAACAAATATATATTCACGTAGTTATAGTTTTGAACTGTTTAATCTGATCAACAGTTCAAATTGTTTAACTGTGCGAGTGATTTAAACCATCTGATCTCAAATTAACAGCTCAGATTTAGTATTTCGTGAAACAACATGAATGTTGTACATCAGGCAATTGTGTTCCAATCTATAGTGTTGGTGCTACGTATCCATCATGACTGCATTGATTTCCTGCCCCTCCAAACTTTTCTGCAAGGAAATAATTTTCTCCAAACTACTCAACACCTCTCCCATAGTTGGCCTTTGTGCACTCTTGTTAGCCAAGCACTGAATGCAAATTTCCACAAAGTCCATTAAGCATTCTAACCTTATTTTTCCTTCTAAAGAAGAATCAACCAATCTATCAATAGTTCCTGATTGGTAACAATGCATAGCCCATTCTACCAAACCAACTTTCTCATTTTCTTCTTCCACTGCCATATGATTTACTGCTGCTCTTCCACTCAACACTTCAAACAAAACCACCCCAAATGAATAAACATCACTTTTTTCACTCAATTTTCTTCTCTTATAGTACTCAGGATCTAAATATCCAAAAGTACCTTTAACCTCAGTACTAACATGAGTGTCGTAAATCGAATCAACCATTCGAGACAACCCAAAATCTGCAATCTTTGGTACCAAATTCTGATCCAATAATATGTTTGACGACTTGATGTCACGGTGAATCACCGGATTATTTCTGCCTGTATGAAGGTAATGGATTCCCCTAGCTGCACCAATACATATCTCTAGCCTTTGATTCCACGAAATCGGCTCCTTCTGTTTCTTGTTTAAATGATCACAAAGTGGACCTTCAGTCATGTATTCATACACAAGTATCAGTTCATTGCCCTCTTGGCAGTAGCCCAACAATGAAACTAAGTTCATGTGAGCAAATGAATGAAAATTTATCTCATTTTGAAATTCCTTAAATCCTTGACGCGAACTCGGCTTAGCACGCTTTATGGCCACATCAGTCTCTCCATCAAGCATGATGACTCCTTTGTATACCTTTCCAAAACCTCCTTCTCCAATCACAAGATCTTCATTAAAGTTACTTGTTGCTGATATAATCTCTGCCAAAGTGAATTGATAGCAATTACCTGATATCACCTTTAATTGAACTTTTTCTTCATTTCTTGCAGTAGAATCCATCGTAAATAACTGAAAATTTCCAATTTTTATTTTCCTCCATTCTTTTCTTCTAAGAATGAAACATGTTATGAAAAGTCCCAAAATGGAACCTAAAGTACTTACCACCACAACAATAAAAATTGGAAATTTCTTCTTCTTGTGAAGTTCTTCATCCTTCAATTGAAAACTTGAAGCAAGATTATAATTACTATCACTTACCTTACTAATTTCAACTCCATTCAATATAGCATCAGCATACTTTGGTTTTGACTCCAAATTGGGATGAAGTGATATCAACAAGAAAACTTTCCTTCTCTCAGTCACAACAGGAACCTTTACAACATAATCTCTATACAAAGGACTTAAAGGTTCACCAACCAAAGCAACTAAATCCAATTTTTCCTCAGCTGTTTGGTTGTTTATATAAACACTGAAAACCCTCTGATTACTATCTGTTACCAACATAGATATCTCACAGAAATGAAGCCTAACAAGATACTTGAATCCAGAATCAACCGAAAATGACCATGTTAAATTTTCACTGCTACTACTCATTGTTCTAGCAGACCAATATAAATTTCCTGGTGCTGAATAGTTAGAGTCATTTGAATTGAGAAAACTTTCATTCATATTAACTCTAGCATCTCTCAAGACAAGAACAGTTCCATATTGTGAACCAGAAATGTACTTTCTATCATTTTGCCATGACCCAAATACATTTTTAGCATCAGGGTTAACTCCATTTCCCATTTGAACCATGTAAAGCTTCTCAAAAGCATATTGATTGTCGATAAAAAACGGTTCTTTTTGACCAAGATAAGGAACAGAAACATTAGAATTTGAAGCATGATGAGAGAATAAATTGTTGGGTACAGAGAATGTTTCAATTCCATTTATAAAAGCATAAGCTTTAGGAATTTGAGAAGATGGAGTAAAAGTAATGTTGAGTTTCTTTTCTTTGATGTTGACAAAGAAATCTCTGGTGATATAAGGTGAGTTGGATTCTTGTGCAGCAAGTAATGGATTGAAATTGTTAACAAGAGTGTATGTACCAGATTTGACAGAAAAGTATGAATTTGAGTTGGAAGGGTATATTGGTAAATATGTAGTTGATAGAAAATATAAACGAATGAATTTAAGACCAGAAGAAGAGAAAGGAAAAGAGTAGGTGAATGAAGAATGAGGAATTATTGTTGCTGTTGAGTAAGGAATTTTTGGTGCTACTTTGTTTATGTTTGAGAGTAAGAGTGTTGTGGATGAAGTTGTTTCATATGATGAAGGCAAGAAACTTGTTCCAATGTCTCCTATCCAATTGACACCATTGAATGGTGATGATTCAGATGAACCACAGTTTAGGAGAATTTTTTCTGAAGGAATGTTTATTGAATCTGAATCACAAAATGTTAAATTAATGAAGAACAAAATAAAGATAGTTACAAATGGTGATGACTTTATTATGTGAGTTTCCTTCATGTTGAGATTGAACAGAGGAAATTTAAGGAAGGAGTAAATGTTTGTCTTGAAAGCAAAAGTTTTCATTTTATTTGGCCTAACTTTTGGATGTTTTGATCGATGTTGAGTGTGTATAAATGTTTGTATATTTATTTTTTTATTTTTTTTGTAGATGTATATTTATTTATTTTAATAATTTATCAATTTGACTATTTTTATTGGTCCATATTTTGGTAGCCACCAAATCCCACGACAATCACTGCAGCTGTGTCAACATATATATATATATATATATATATTGTCTAAAGTCAGTCACCTACAGATTTGAAAGAAAAAAAATAATAGTGGTCAACAGACGCGACAATGGATTTAGTGGCACAAATTGTTTGTCCGTTTATTTTTGGTTTATGTGTAATCATCTTATGTAACATTCCGGATTTTTGAGATATTAGGTAATTAATAAATTTTCAAACTAAATTTCCCTTCTTATTTTTTTTACCAAAATAACTTTATACAAAAAACTCGTTTGTTTATTCCCGAACGTAAATAATGATATTTCTTTTCGTAAATCTTCTCATAATAAAAAATTATAATTGTCTTACAACAACGAAATCAGAAATGAAAAATTAAAGAAAAAGATTCTTAAGACTAACTCTAAACCTTTAACTATCCAAATACACACCACCTAGCTGATTTCAAATTTGATGCTTGTGAGAATCATTCTCGACAAGGCTAACATCAATGTCCACGAATCTTGGAGCCTCGGTCTACAAATTCATCTATTGAAGTAGTAACATGGCCAAATTTATATATGAAGGTCGCTTCAAAACATGAGAAAACATATCAATCAAGCATACATATGTACATATTGAAAACATATAGATTATCAACAATAAGACGAGTAGATATTGATCACTGACCACCCGACACCATCGCCACACTCCCCGATGCTACACCAAATAATAGAGGTTAGTTTATATGATATTCTAATACACCATATATGATTCAAATATCACTGCTCGGCAGAGTAAATTGTCCCACCATTGGACACAATACCCCACCGTTGGGTATTAAGGTTCAGTACCCCACCATTGAATATTATTCCGAATCACACTGATGCATGTATGAATGCCCTATCACCGCTAAATTAGCCACACCAAAACAAACCCACATTGTCACACCATCTTTTTCTACTCCTGTTTAAAGCCAAGATCACCCCAATGATAATCACATTCACCAACCAATGAACACCGATAATTGTTGTTGCGGATGGCTGTAAACAAATAACTGGAGGCATGTTGTCACACTGAAACTAAGGAATTATCCGCAAATATTACGTAACTCTCCCAGAGTACATCCGGTTCTTCTTAGAGGCGGAGCTAGGGGTGGCCAGGCTGGGCCATAGCCCACCCCAAAAAATTGGACATTATTAGGGTACTCTTATGTATATTACCTTATATCTGTATAGAACATATATTAGTTTATGTGTCACTATATCAGATGTGCGTGTTTGGCGTAGTGGATGAGCTGCTTGCCATTTTTTGAAGAGATGCTGGTTCTAACCAGCTTGCTGCATTTTTTCTTATTTTGCTGTGTTTTTCTTTAATAAATCAATTTCATCGTGTTGAGTGGATTTTATATTCTTCCAGTTTTTTTCTTCAAAAAATCAATTTCATTGTGTTTCAAACTCATGGAAATTGAGACAAAATTATCTCTTAAGCCCCTAAACTAATCACATTATTCTTGCAAAATTTGTTTTTTCTTTCATATGTTTGTGTAAATAAAGCACAATTATTCTCTTTTGATAAATATTATTTATTTTGGATAATATCATTTTTGTAAAAATAATTATATCATTCTTTTTTTAGTATATATGTAGATAATAAAATATATATTCTTTTTTGACTCAAAAATAATAATTTTGTTATGATTAATGGTAAGGTGGAGAATTGTTGGATATGCCTTGAATCTCAAGATTAGAAGTCAGACTATTTCAGATTTTGTGAAAAAATATATTTTGGAGAATATTTGACTAGGATTGTGTTTGGTTTTAAATTGGATATATTTAAAAACAATATTGAGAGATTTTGTTTTCTTTTAAAAGATTGCTTTTAAAATAATAGGCATATATTTTTCTATAAATAGAGAGTGTTCTGGTCATAGAAAAATAGGGAGGTCATAGAAAAATAGGGAGAGCAAAGAGTGAGACAAGATGTAGAGAATTTGGGTTTGCCACCACAAAAGACTAGGGTTTTGAATCCCAGGTCAAACTAATTTTGGGATCATCTTGTGGGATCACCTTGGGTAGACTAGGTCAGAGATTTATTTTCCTGAGCCACTTCTTTGTGGTAAGTTACTTTGTAAGGGACTCAATGTTCCATATGTGAATCCACTATGAGAGGCTAACTCTCTATAAGTGTTGACCTTGTGAGGCTAGTAGAGTCTATGTCCGCTGCCTTTGATCTCTTGTACGTTACTTAGGGTAACATTGCAAAATGTGGCGTTCCTTCTTTCTCAAGTCACTTAGTCAAAGTTGAAGGAGTTTAAGATGCTAAGGTTGTTTTAGCCAAAATTTGTCAAAGGGGGAAATTGTTGGGTTTTTATATGTCGGCTTCATTTTGCAAAAACAAGATGCTAGTCTAAGGTGGTGACAAATGTGGTACACATTTGTCTGCAACACTGTCAGCTGTTGCCAGCTGGATTTGGAACCCTAATACGCGCATTTTAGCGCGCCGTTTCTTTGAACCCTGATATTTCTTTTGTTTCAGGTTTAGCTTGCACGCCAAGGCAAAAGGAAATCAGCCAGCTTGCTGAGGAATTAAATGAAAAGATTTATTTTTAAAATATGTAATAATATATTTTTAAAACAAATCTTTAGGTTCAAGGAATATTTTTGTAAGAGATCAAACACGCCTTTTTTTCAACAAGGATT
Source organism: Trifolium fragiferum (assembly GCA_954870985.1). NCBI lineage: Eukaryota > Viridiplantae > Streptophyta > Magnoliopsida > Fabales > Fabaceae > Trifolium > Trifolium fragiferum. The sequence goes on along the minus strand of OX940791.1, from coordinate 23,103,610 downwards.
CTGAAGCCCAATTATTTCTTGTCCAAGCAGCTCAAGACTATAAAGATATGAAGACCAAGACCTAGTTCTCTAAGAGAGTCAGCCGTATTTGGTTTTAGGGTTTAGCGTGTCAAATCGAGTCTCTTTGTGAGCCTTTTGTGCATTCCATTGATGCATGTTTAGGACTGTGTTTTATTAAGTTGTAATGTTACTTTCTCCAAAGCTTTGAAGCAAGGAGTTAGATTGTGCAACACTCTAAGCCTTTAGGTACGAGTGCATAGTTTGTTTATGAGTGTGTCTCCAATTGAGTTTGTTAGTAAATCCTTACTGGGTAAGGTTGAGGGGGAGTGAGCAGAGGTTCCCATATCTAGAAGTTCCTAGGTAGAATTAACACGGGTAGTGATTAAGTGACAAGTTGTAAACGGGGGAGTTTAGCTTTGAATTGATACTACTATAGTGGATTCATCCCTGGATTGGTATCCTCAAGAGTAGGGCTGTTTTAGCGCCGAACTGGGTTAACAAACTATGTGTGTTTGTTTATTGTTTTCTGCACTTTTATTGTTTCCTTGTTCATCAAGTTCAGTATGTCCACGATGTTGGCACATTAGGCTATACCAAACGAAGAAGAGAAGGAAAATCCACCAAAAGGCAAAGGTAAATCCATCATCAAACAAGTTGCTTCAGATGATGATGGAAAGCTCTGTTTTGCCACCTGCAAAGAACAACATGACCCAGAGAAGTACGGGAAGAGCACCAAGAAAGGAGGAGCTAGAAGCTTCAACGTTAGTTTTAATGGTATCGATCACTTCAAAACCCCTAGCTGAATTTTTGTTAGGCCCCGCATTTTTCTCTCCGGTAAATGTCAGCAGCGGATATGAGCCTCACAGATTTGGAGAGAAATAAACTCTCGCACAATAGGAAAAATAAATTCCTGAAGACTGAGAAAAATAAATTCTCAGACACATACAAGCATGAGATTACATGCACACATGAGGGAGGGTAGTAAATACAGCTATGCATAGATTCATGCAAACATGTAGTATTTTACTCCCTTTACTCCCCCTAAATATCACATCTTCTATTGGCTTCTTAGGAATACATGACCAAGTAGAAAGACGTACAAATGTTTTAAACATGGCTTCTTCAGAATGCATGACCATGTTAAAAACGCACAGATGTATCAAACATCACACAAATGTGTCAAACATTACACAAAATAACATCTTCAACAGGTTTCTTGAGAATGCATCACCATATTGAAAATGTACAGATTAAGTCTTCAGAAAAACATGCTTTAGAAAACTAATTCTTCAAAAAAAATTGAGTCTCTTGGCCATGAGAAGAGATTCGGGTTTTGGGTAGAATTAGGGTTCGATAATTCCTTGTACCCAATCGGGAATTTCTTGTAAAGTGGTTTTGATTATAGTAGAACGGAGAGGTGCTTTCTCCTTAGAGTAGGTTATTCCGAACTGAGTAAACAAATTGGTATTGTGTTCTTTATCTTCAGCCGTTATTGTTTGAATTATTGTATCATCATCTTTATCATCCTTGTTATTTTGGTTGCTTGTTACGCTTACCCCACACATCAATTTGTTATTGATGTGATTTAATTTCAAATTCGCAACAATAGCTTCTCCACTAACTTCTTTCCTAAATATATATATACGGTGGAGTGGATTGTGGGAGACTAACTAGGAAAAGAAGTTAAAATTGACCTAATAATACATTGGTATCTTGTTCCACAAATATTTATTTATATTATTTAATTAACTTAATTTAATATAGTGACAATAGATAAGGATAAATACCACTGTTAATTGTGAAGAAACAAAGGAATAAGTCAGTTACTTGCTCAGCAAGCAACTGCACAATTGGCTTAGTTAGTTCACTAGAGTAGTTGGTTAGTTAGTTAGTTACAACTATGTCTAGAAGTTAGTTAAGAGTTATAACTGCATGTTTATAGTTATACTCTTTAGATTAGTCTTTACACTTTTGTATATAAGCAAACTAAAGCTCATTATGTCATTTGAGTTTTTTGATGAGATTACATTTCTTTTCTCACAAGTTATTCAATCTTCTTCTTCATTACACTTCTTGATCCTTTCAAGCTTTCTTTGTATCACAACAATGGTGGAATTACATCACATTTTACATGGTATCATGAGCCTTTCATGATTCCCCATCATTCTTTCTCTCTTCTTTTGTGATACTCCTTTTCTTTCGATTCAATTTCTCACGCTTCCGCTCAAAACTCCACATTCATCCTTTCTTCTGCAACCATGTCTGTGCACAGCTCTGCTGGTAGCATTCATGGTGATTTTCCCTCTGGTACTCATAAGAAAGGTTACCAAAATGACACTCTCAATCCTTATTTCTTACATCCCAATGAAAATCCAAGTCTTGTGTTGGTTACACCACCTTTATCCGGTTCAAACTATCATTCTTGGTCGAGATCAACGACCATGGCTCTCAAGTCCAAGTACAAGCTTCATTTTGTTACTGGTTCTCTTCCTCGTCCTCTTGATGATGATCTTGATTCCTTGGCTTGGGATCGGTGCAATACTATGGTGATGTCGTGGCTCAACAACTCAGTAGATCCTGAAATCTCTCAAAGCATATTATGGATGGATACTGCATCTGAGATTTGGCAAGACATGAAGGATATGTTCTATCAAGGGGATGTGTTTAGAATCTCAGATATTCAAGAAGAGATTTATACTCTTAAACAAGGTGATAGCTCTATCTCTGCTTACTATACAAAAATGAAGAAATTATCGCAAGAACTTCATAACTTTAGACCTATTCCTGAATCAATTTGTGTTTTTGAATGTGCTGCTATTCTTAAAATGAAAGAATATAGAGATTCTGACCAAGTTATCAGGTTTCTAAAGGGCTTGAATGATCAATATAGTGCAGTAAGGTCACAGATTATGTTGATTGATCCTCTTCCTCATATAGGAAAGGTTTATTCCTTACTTGTTCAGCAAGAAAGACAAGTCCTTATTCCTTTAGATGAATCCAAGCTTTTGGCTGCAGCTGGTAATTCTTACACTGCAGGCAAAGGAAGTTATGGTTGTGGTAAAACCTCTAAGAACAATGGTTATGGTAGTAAACCAGGTAGTGGTAGAGGTAAAGGCTCAGGTTCCAACAAGATGTGCTCTTATTGTGGTCAAACTAACCACATTGTTGATTCTTGCTGGAAAAAGCATGGCTATCCACCTCACTTACAACATTTGGCCAATGGAAATGGTAATGGCACTGTGAACAATTGCACCAATGAGAGAAATGGTGATGATGATGATACTCAATCTGCTGACTATGATGATGGAAATGCTGAATCAGACTCTGGGAAATTATTCTTCACTCCTGCTCAACACAAAGCTCTACTAGCACTTCTTCAAGGTTCAAGTACATTGCCTTCTCATAGCATTAATCATGTCACCCATATTGCTTCTACTTCAGGTATTCTTTGCACTGCCTCTATTCCTAGTGACTCCAATAGGTTCATTCTGGACACAGGAGCCACTCATCATGTGTGTTATTCCCTTCAATTCTTTCAATGTCTAAAGAAAATCAATCCTATTCATCTTAAACTTCCCAATGGTTCATTGGTTACAACTTGTTTTTCAGGCACAATTGTTTTTGACCAACATTTTTTCTTAACTGATGTGTTATATTTTCCTAGTTTTTCTTTTAATTTGATTTCTGTGCCTCAACTCACTCAAAACCTTCAATGCACTCTGATTTTTTATAACAATGATTGTTTGGTACAGGAAAAATTCTCCAAGATGATGATTGGTGTAGCTAAGATGCTCAATGGATTGTACATTCTTCAAAGTCCTTCTGTTACCTTAGGAAACTTGCCTAGTAACTGTTGTATCAATTATATCCTTAGTATCAATCATTCACACCCTAGCTTAGGAACCAACAATGATAATAATTGTACTTTGTGGCATAGGAGGTTTCCCTTTTGTTCATTTTACTAAATCTTCTGATCCTTGTGATATATGCTTTTTTGCTAAACAGAAAAGGTTGCCTTTCACCTTAAGCAACCATGTTTCCAAACAAAATTTTGATCTTATTCATATGGATATATGGGGTCCTATATCTGTACCTTCCATGCTTGGTTTCAAGTATTTTTTGACCATTGTAGATGATAAGAGTAGATTCACTTGGATCTACCTATTAAAATTAAAATCTGAAGCTTCAACTTACATCAAACACTTTTGTTCAATGGTCAAAACTCAATTTGAAACTAACATTAAATGCATAAGATCTGACAATGGCACTGAGTTTTTACTCAAAAAATTTTATCTTGAAAATGGCATTATTCATCAAACCTCATGTGTAAGTACACCTCAGCAGAATGGAATAGTAGAGACAAAGCACCAATATATTTTAGGCATTGCTAGAGCTCTACTATTCCAAGCCAATCTACCTCACATTTTCTGGGCACATGCTGTAGGTCATGCTATCCACATCATTAATAGACTTCCTACTCCTTTCTTAAATCAGAAAACTCATTTTCAAATACTCTTTAATGAATTGCCTGATGTATCCAACCTTAGGGTGTTTGGATCTCTGGTTTTTGCTACTACTCTTTCCAATCATAGAAAGAAACTTGACCCTAGATCTAGAAAGTGTATAACACTTGGTTTTAGATCTGGTGTCAAGGGTCACATTTTATTTGATCTTAAAAACAAAGAAATTTTTGTTTCTAGAGATGTTATATTTTTTGAACACATTTTTCCTTATAAAAATTCATCTGTGAAAGCTAGTGAAGCTATTCCTAACTCTTGTCCTTCTAGTACACTTGATTCTTATGATTACTTGTTTAACAAGTCACCTACTACCTCTAACTTTTCTCAACCCAAATCTACCTCCCCTACACCAAATTCATCTCACACTCAACACCATCAACATGTTTCTAACTCTCAGCCTGTCCAAAATAGCATAAATCAACCTGTCAACACTGACCACACACCTAACTCCAGTTCACACACCAATGATTCTGACCAACCTACCTCTGACTCAACTAATCACCCTCCAAATCTTCAATCCAATCCTGAACCTCCTCTTAGAAGATCTCAAAGAATCACTAAACCACCAACTTACCTTCAGGATTATCACAGGACTTTGTTGAATGCATCTGTTCATCAAGCTCCCTTAACTGCATCTACTTCATTATCTCAGTGTAAGTTTCCTTTATCTGCATTCATTAGTTATGATAACCTTTCTCATGCACACACACACTATGCATTAAATCTATCTTCAATCAATGAACCAAACTCCTATGAAGAGACAATGTGCAATGAGAATTGGAGAAATGCTATAGATGCTGAACTGTCTGCATTAATGAAGAATAAAACTTGGGATTTGGTCACATTACCAGCACATAAGAAAGCAATTGGTTGTAAATGGGTTTTTAAATTGAAACTTCATGCTGATGGGTCTGTGGAAAGGTATAAGGCACGATTAGTAGCAAAGGGCTTCACACAAACTGAAGGTATAGATTACATGGATACTTTCAGCCCTGTAGTGAAAATGACAACAGTCAGAGTCTTCATGGCACAAACTGCTTCACAAGACTGGCCTTTATTCCAACTTGATGTTAATACAGCCTTCCTACATGGTGACTTGAATGAGGAAGTTTACATGAAGCCTCCACCTGGATTACCCCTTCAGCAAGAAAACTTGGTCTGCAAGTTACAGAGATCTTTGTATGGATTGAAACAAGCAAGCAGGCAGTGGAATGCTAAGTTAACTGAGACCTTGATTTCCTCAGGCTTCATTCAATCTAAAGCTGACTATTCTCTATTTACCAAGAAGACAAGCAGAGGATTTACAGCAATCTTAGTGTATGTTGATGACTTGGTATTAGGGGGCACTGATATAGAGGAAATCAATCAGTTAAAGTCAATGCTTGATCAAAAATTCAGTATTAAAGATCTTGGCCAACTCAAATACTTTCTAGGCTTTGAAGTAGCTAGAACTAAGGCTGGTATTGCTCTTTGTCAAAGGAAATACACCCTTGATCTCTTAGCAGATGCTGGCTTACTTGCAGCCAAACCATGCTCTACTCCTATGCAACCACAGTTACAGCTCCATAAATCTTCTGGCACACCTCTCACTGATCCTACCACATACAGAAGATTAATAGGACGGTTGCTATATCTCACTCATTCCAGACCTAAGATCTCTTATGCAGTTAGCAAGCTCAGCCAGTTTCTAGATGCACCAACAGATACTCATATGCTAGCAGGACTTCATGTGCTCAGATTTCTCAAAAATCACCCTGGCCAAGGTTTATTCTTCAGTGCTTCATCACCATTGACCTTGAAGGGATATTCAGATTCAGATTGGGGTGCATGTCCTGATACTAGAAGATCCACCACAGGTTTTTGCTTCTTTATAGGCACTTCTCTAGTCAGTTGGAAAAGCAAAAAGCAAAATGTTGTATCTAGATCCTCTAGTGAAGCTGAATATCGTGCCTTAGCTCAAGCTACATGTGAAGGACAATGGCTTCTCTACTTGCTGAGAGACTTCCTTGTTTCACATGATAATCCTATAGTACTCTATTGTGATAATAAGTCAGCTTTGCACATAGCTGCCAATCCTGTTTTTCATGAAAGGACTAAGCACATTGAGATCGATTGCCATGTTGTCAGAGACAAGATCCAATCCAACATCCTACATTTGCTGCCTGTCACTTCCAAGGAACAAGTAGCTGACATTTTCACCAAATCTCTGCAACCTGGTCCTTTTCATACTCTTCAATCCAAGCTTGGAATGTTTGATATGTATTCCAGCTTGAGGGGGCATGTTAATTGTGAAGAAACAAAGGAATAAGTCAGTTACTTGCTCAGCAAGCAACTGCACAATTGGCTTAGTTAGTTCACTAGAGTAGTTGGTTAGTTAGTTACAACTATGTCTAGAAGTTAGTTAAGAGTTATAACTGCATGTTTATAGTTATACTCTTTAGATTAGTCTTTACACTTTTGTATATAAGCAAACTAAAGCTCATTATGTCATTTGAGTTTTTTGATGAGATTACATTTCTTTTCTCACAAGTTATTGAATCTTCTTCTTCATTACACTTCTTGATCCTTTCAAGCTTTCTTTGTATCACAACAATGGTGGAATTACATCACATTTTACAACCACTATTCGTACATAAGTCAATTAAATTAATAACAAATTAATATAAAACATAAATTAATAACAAATTAATTCATTCCCCATAAGCCGTGAATGGTTAAAGTGTACACAATTAAAATCCTTATACGTAATATAATATTCATTTGATAAAGTGAAAAAAAAAATAGATATTGGTATTGAAATTCCAGCACTCGTAGTAGACAGATGTGTTGACGGATGTTCCAACACCTGTCTCCACGAATGATAACAGAACAATTAATAAAGCAAGTAAAAACAGAAAATAAACTTGCACACTTTGTTTGTTAACCCAGTTCGGACGCAACTGCTCCTAATCTGGGGGATACTAATCCAGGAATGAATCCACTATAATAGTATTGATTCAGAGGCTAACCACCTGCTAACACTCCTCACTCAATCTCTATCTGTGCAAACTCTACCTAGGCCTAACCTAGATATGACCAGCTCAGGTCACTTCCTTAATAACGATGCTCCTCCACACCGTCGTAAACCTACCGGGGTATAAAACACAATTCTAAGACACTTTGTTGGAGACACACTCCTAGACACTCTATGCATTTTTACCTAAAGGCTTCAAGTGCTTCAAACAAAACAAACTCCTTGCTTCAAAGCTTCGGAGAAGGTAACATACAAATCAATCAAATATTGTCCTTAGCATGCATCAATGTGATGCAAGAAAGGCTCACAAAGTAAACACACTGAACACCTAAACACCGAACCCTAAATAATAAACTATGACTAGACTCTCACCTAAACTAGGTTTTGTCTTCACATATTTATAGCCCTGAGTTGATGAGCTACTTGAATCATTAGGGTTTCAACAATACTTCAGCTCTAAGACAAATATATTTTCCACAAATATATTTGCACCAAATATTCCTTTCATAAATATATTCATTGTCCATAAATATATTTTTAATAATAATCTTCTTGAAGCAAAAAAATATATTTGAAATATATCTTTTATATTTTCTCCAGCAATCTTCAAAGTACAACTGGAGTAAGCGAAAGATTTCGCACAAAAATATTTCTTGAACTAAAAGATTTGTTTTTAAAATATATTGTCACATATTTTAAAATTAAATCTTTCTATTAATTCGTCAGCAAGCTGGCTGATTTCCTTTTGTCTTGGCGTGCAATCTAAACCTGAAACAAAAGAAATATTAGGGTTCAAAGAAATGGCGCGCTTATGTGGCGCATATTAGGGTTTCAAATCCAGCTGGCGACAGCTGACAGTGATGCTGACAAATGTTACCACATCTATCATCACCTTTAGACTAGCATCTTGTTTTTGCAAAATGAAGCCAACATCTAAAAACCCCAACACGTATTCATCCTTAAAATGTTACAAGTCATCAGTTAAATATCCATGAACAAAGATTCAATCATATAATGGAAAAATTATAAATTAATAGCACTATAACTTAATAAATTATATGCTAAAATATTTCCATGCCACATTATAATAAGTTATTATAGCATATATAAATAGAGGAAAAATACGGGGTCTTACATCTTATATGAAATGAAAAATGTTAATTTAATTCATTAGATTTATTTGAATGCGCACTTATTCGAATATATTTAAAATATGTTGTTGAAAGATTGCTAAAAGTAAGATTTTCATTAGATTTGACACACATTAGAATTTGAGTTTCATAAATGTTATTTTTTGGTGAGAAACATCAAACGAACATGGCCAAAATCTTCTGATACAGTTTCTGATCAGGCGGTTGCGATGCGTCCGTACATATAAATCAAAATCACACTACAATTGTTGTGTGATACAATTATGGAACTTATGGCATCAGGAATACTGTAACCGCAATTGCGGACCGCAATTTAAGACCTTGTTCGAACCAATTTAAGAGTTTGTCAATTGCGCTGGGCGCAGGTCAGGTGGCGCCAGGCGCCAGGAGCCTTCTCAAAAGTGGTTCTGGTTCTGTTGATTGCGCCGTGCGCGGGCTCGTTGGCGCCGGGCACGGGTGCGTGTTGTTTTGGAGATTTTTGTGGAAAATATATTTTCTTGGAGGACACTCTGACTTAAATTTGTTTTATTTTAAAATAGATTTGTTACTAGTTTTTTGGCATGTATTTTTCATAGAAAAATTGAGAGTTGAGGGAACAAGGGTTTGTCGCCAAGGGAAAAAGGTTGATGTTTCTCTTTGGGTAGACTAGGTCATTGAGTCTCTTGGTCACGGGAAGAGATTCGGATTTTGGATAGAATTTGGGTTTGTGAATTCCTTGTACCCAATTATAGGAAACTCTTGTAAAATGATACTCATTGATTCTAGTAGAACGGATGGGTTGCTCTCTCCCCCAGATTAGGTAATTCCAAACTAGGCAAACAAAGATTTGTCTCTCTCTCTCTCTCTCTCTCTCTCTCTCTCTCTCTATCTCTCTCTTTTGATTTGTCGACTTGCTTACGAATTATTTTCATCGTCTCTATATATTCTTTGATTTGGTTGCTTGATTCAATTGCTCCACACATCAAATTATTTTATTGATGTGAGTTTATCGTCGAATTCACAAAAATTGGCGTCCACTGTGGTGCAAGGATCAATCGTGATAATCAAGTACCATGGGTTCGAAGTTTGATATTGAGAAGTTCACCGGGACTAATGACTTCGGTTGTGGAAGGTGAAGATGAGGGGTTTTCTAGTCCATAAGAAGTGTGTTGAGGCCTTGAAGGGTGCACGGATGCCGGCGAGTCTTTCCGATGAGGAGAAGGCTGATTTGAATGAAAGAGCGGTTAGTGTTATTACCTTGTGTGTAACATCCCGGATTTTTGACCCGAGACATTATGACTAGTTCTCTTATTTAATAGAAAAACTCTTCACTTTTTACTCAAAGTCACCATTTTTATTTTCTCAAAATTACAAGATATTTGATTATTGTAAATATTTAAGAACTCTTGTTAAATCTAAATAGTGCAAGCCATCAACTTTAAAATATGTTAAATTTACAACGCTATAAAATTGTTCAAAAGCCTTATTTAAATTTACAATTATATACTCATACAACCCTTTATTTATCCCCTCGCACGTACAAGCAACACATCAACTTCAAAATTTTTTGGTACCTACAACTATATTTAATGTAAGGGTCAATTTCCTTATCCAAATTGAAACATGCCGAACGGAAGGTAAATGTGATAAAATAATAATAAAACGGTCGACCATAAAGAAGAAATCAAATAAAATCAATGAAAGAAACTATTTTTAATAACCCCTTAAACCAATCAATAATGCATGAAATGCAACTAGCTACAATGATCCGGATATCACCTCTCCGCAGAGCAAAAAGTCCCACCTGGACACAATACCCCACCTGGGTATTAAGGTTCGGTACCCCACCATTGGATATTATTCCGAACCAACCTATCAAACCGCTATATGCCATGCTATGCATATCATAGATATTCTCATTTAAAACCAACACCATTAAACCAATTGAAAGTTTAAACCTTTTCTTTCAAAGTCCATAAATTCACCATTTACTCGAAAACATCTCTAAATCCACCAGATTAAGAGACAAGATTAACACCTTTGATAACATTGAATAGAACCGATAGAATAACCAAAACCACAATCAACCACACACCAAGAAAACACATAATTAAATACACAACCAACCACACATATCACTCAATGTATGAAATAGCATAAAACGTAATAAAAATAATTCTATCATTCCTTCTATCATCATTCCTCTTTATCAGTTAACTATTTCATTATTAATCTATAACATAAACCCTAAGTGCATGAGTGTATGGGGAAAAAGCCCTTACCTTAGCCGCTTTTCTTCCGAGCATACCGACTCTAAGCTAATTTGATGCTTACGTACCCTAATTCTGGTTTGCACGCATAAAACTTCTACTCCTTTGATTTATCATGTTCTCCGATTGGTTATTTTCCTCAAGACAACTCTAAATATATTATGTATAGGAAGCGGTTAATTTGGATGGTAAGTGTGCTAGCTGCCGATACAAGCCTAGATGCATATAAGAATTGAAACCGATACATAATAAGATGGAAGGAATTGGCATATATGTGATTGAATAGGTAGCATGGTTGACTAGAGTGACATAAGAATACGTATGAGGCAAGGACCATAGGGTGGAGGGGTTGCTATGCTGGTTTCTAATAGCTTCCAATCGTAAGCATCTTAGTTTCTAATTTCTATCTTCCTTAAACGGGCACTGCAATATTAAGTGGTAGATATTTTTTTGCCAAAACACACGGTTTGTTCTTCATGTATACTTGCTGAATTTAAGGGTATGTGGAGCAATATTCAAGTGGCACAAAGTATGGAAGAATTGGTTACATGAGAGTTATACCTGTACGTGGCTACATGGCTAAACTTTTCCATTATGACCTAGTCAAAATTGATTGGTTCCCATCCTAAACTAATTAACACAATAATTTGTAAAACTTATAAATTAATTAGATATATAGTTGAAATAACCATTCTCTCATCAAATACTATATTGAAATAAATAAAATATAATTACTATAGAATTTATTTCTCAAATAATTAATCAAGCAAATAATGACTACCACCCCAAATTGATAAGTTAAATAAATAAATAAATAAATAGAATTAAGTGTCCCAATTTAATTATAACTAAAGGTGGCATAATTTTCTTAAACCCTTTACACATAAAATAAATTGATGAATAAATCATAAATTAAGAAAATTGCTAAAAATACATATATAAAATTTTGGGATGTTACATTATCACCCCCTTAAAATAGTTTCGTCCTCGAAACTAGAAAATACAATAATTAGAAAAGGGTCCCCTCACAAAATGGAATCATGGGTAGTAAATCTATTATTTTATAAAAATAGAGTTAAAGTATTTGATCCATAAATAAACTTTTAATTGTAATGTTGGTGCATCCATAAGTAAACTTTTTATCTAGATGTAAATAATATAAAATTCTCGGGTCTTACATTTTACCCACCAAAATTAGTTTTGTCCCTGAAACTAAACAGTAGAAACAAATTTTAGAGCATGATTTTAAGAATTGCTTTATTTAAAATCATTCAACTCTTTAAACTTATTGTAAAAAAAACAAACTATTTTTACATTATTTTCGGAATATAGAAAATTCATGGAAGGTCATCCTCTAAATAGATAGTAATACAAGAAGACATTTAGGAATAAAACATTCTATTTCCGCTGCGCACTCTGATATTAAATAAATACTTTATTAAGATTTACAATTCTAAATGAGCCTTCAAGGAAAAATATAATAAAACTCATCGACACAAATTGCTAATAATCTTTAAGACAAAAGTCTAATATAATTCAGGATAATTATCATTTTAGAAAATAACATTTCACACTTTATTTTGGCACAAACTAGTATAGTAAAACCGCTAAAAAATAAAAGAGATAAAAAATAGTTTAAAACCCTTTTTATAAAAATAAGTCATGTAGTAAGGCAATAATTCGGAAAGTTCGAAAATAGAAAGGTTCAAAAACAAAAATAAATAGTTCACTTAAATCTTATCACAAAAGATTCGCTAGATTATATTGAACGTCTATCCATTAGCACATAAATGTCCTATTAAGTTCGCACACTCCAACAATTGGTGCGGTCGGTCAATTCCAGTCACAATGATCTTGTCTACTATTAACAAGAGATCGAGGATGATCAGTTCCCCAATTTATCAATAGTAAACCAACAATCATAATGGTAGTATAGACCTTCCGACTTCAAAAGTCATCTCGTTCGTACAACTTACACTTTGTGTTTGTCAATTTTTCGATAGCCGTCACACTCTTTATCCACGTTTCTCACATAATGATACGACTTACCACAACTAAATTCGAGATTTCAAGTAATCGTGCCTAAAGAACATACTATTCAATGGAGGACATTTCAAATAAGGTTCGAGTTGTGTGCCTTTTAAGGATGAATTACTAGTTATCTACATTCTACGAATTACCTTGAGCCAAAGAAAATTTCTTCAAACTAGTCCTAATTAACTCTAGAGTTCCAAAAGTAAAATCTAGCTTGCAATTAACAGTGTATTTTCTATAATTAAATCACAAAGTCAATAACCAACGAGAATCAAACACCATAATAAACAAGATGCACTCAAAAGCCAAATACATGTAGTAATACTACTTTTCAATCTTCAACTCTTTATAAACCATACATAAAATGAACCCACTTCAAAATTCATTTACACCAAACTGTACTTCTTCCATTTCCCCCCCAAATTAATCCACCAAATTTATTGTAGTAACTAGCAAAATTAGTTTAATTACCTTCCAAAAATTATTTTGGCCATAGCATCATTAAAAGAATAAAAAAAAAATTCAGCACAAAATAACATAAAACAGCATCATTATTAGTGACGGACAACAAAAACCATTTTCATAAAAGAACAACTTTTAGTGACGGGCGACAGAAATAAATACCACTAACAAAAATGACTTTTAGTGACAAACAACACAAAAACAACACATCCATGAACCAGGTTATAGTGACAGAAAGTAAAAGACAAATTGCACTGGAAAACACTTTTAGTGACAGAACGTATAAAGATAGATTGTACATTGCACTACGAAGTACCTTTAGTGACACGAGTAGACTAGTATACGTAAAGCAACAAAAATCAATATACTAATCCAACCAAAAACCATTTATAAGGACATATATCATCATCAAAATAATCTCTATTTAATAAATGGTGATAATCACATCTTATAAAAATAATCTTTACCTAGATAAAGTAATTAATCACTCATAACTATTTCATAAAATGGTTTATTGCTTTTATTTTATGGAGAAAATATCCCTCAACTTATAGAAACCCAATAATCACAAAATTCATAAAAGCATAATGACAAAAGTTAAATAGAAAAGCTTACACAAACTAATTCGTACTAACATACTCATATATCACAATTCTTATGTTACATATCAAACATATTTCTAATCGTGTTTAATCAAATATGAATTCATCACCGAAGTAAAATAAGCAATTTCAATATTCATTATACTATCAATTTGTAACCTTTTTACCGACTTCAACTAATAATATAGACACTCGGTACTATTATAAAATATGAATTTAAAATTCAAAATGATGATAGAATTTCTTTTTTCTTCCAAAATTGTTCCCTTTTTTTTTTAATCAACAAGATATATTTAAAGAAATTTACTCCAAACATAAGTATTCTAAAGCAAGAGAAGGAATACAAGGAAAGAAATCAAAGGATGACACAAACTCACCACCAACTAGAGAAAGATAAAGAAAACAAATACTCCCTAAAACAAAACAAATAAAGCTATATATGGGAACAAACCAAGAGCCAAGCACTAGCTAGCTACTAATAAAGATGCTGAAAACAAAATAAGTGTGAAGCACTTAAATGATAAACTAACAGACCAAGGTAATAACGAAAATCCGTCCAATACAATAGGGGATTAACACTAAAAATTTCAAAATCAGAGAATTAGAAGTCTAGAACCAAGACAATTAAAACCAGTCAACATAGCAACAAACTGTTGGGTCACCAAGAGGGGGCAGCCAGGGGGATCATCCACATTGGGTCTAAGAACACCTTCCCAAGTGAGTTTGACACCACACTCTAACCCAAAACCTTAAGGTGTTAGGTTAATGGGTCCTCTTACTTATAAAGTATTCAACCTCCACTATTTTAAGCAATGTGGGACTTACACACTCACACTTGCCACAACATGATGTCCCATGTCGGGGAATTACTCACTGTCCTGATTTCCTAATTATCACCTAATTGAGTTGTGATTAACACTCTAATTATGTAATATAGTCTTAAGTCCACTGAAATATTCTAGAATAATAAAAGATATAAAATGAGTGGTGTTTTTCATTAAATTTAAAATCAGCAGGACCTGTTCTGTCATGCCCGTTTAGCAAGTATTCAAGCTCGCTCGGTAACTATTCACTCATCCTGCCCATATTTCTTCGCTAAGCGAAGCGAGGATGATCCTCGCTTAGCGAGCAAGCCCGTAATCCAGACTGATGAAAACTCGCTTAGACCACTTAAAGACTCACTTAGCGAGTTACAGAAAAGTACTCTACTTTGCTATGTTAATTGAAATTCAAAGGTAAACCACATACAATCTTTACTATTTCCAGTTGTGGACTTAAACATGCATGTTATACAATTAGACTGGAGAGAAGCTTGGGATTAACTCCTCTCACACATGATTCCTAAAATCCTAATGTTATCATGCAAAGTGTAATTTTGGGCAAACTAGCTATCTAACCTAAGAATCCAGCTGAATGAACTTAATTCTGACTCTGAGAGTTTCCTACAGTGATATCAATTTCGGTTCCTCCAAGGAGTCCCCACGTTTTCCTACAACAACCCTAGCGTCACATGCTCGCTCGGCGAGCTTATGAACATTACCCAAAATTCTGCATAACTCTACATCTAACCCTGAACTTCAAACGATTCCACATGCTTCGATACTGAGCCAAAATTCATAAATTGGTCTCAAAATGACCGAAATTTCGTCAACTAACTACAACAACTAGAATCAATTAGATCGGAGTTAGAGGGAGAGATAATTTCATGTTTTCCTGAGGGTATATCAAGTATACGCAAGTATACGGGTTTCTCCAATTTCATCCAAAAATCACCAAGACCCCAATTAGCTCCAAATCCTTAAATCTTCTTCCAATACTTGGTTTCCAGTCCCTAAATAGATTGAAAAATACCAGGCTTTCACCTTGAATCAGTTGGGCTTTAACAACAAGGATTATGGAGGTTTAAATCACTTGCATGCAAGCTTTGAACTTAATAGAAGAATTTCCATCTTACCCAAAGATAATAAGAAGAACCAACAGTAAGAAGGCACAAGGGTGTTTGGATTTCGTACCTTTGGATCTTAATGATGTATGTAACTAGAGGAGTTAGCTTGTCTTGCATGCAAGAGTCTTCCATAAACCCATAAACCCCAAATCATAAAATTATCATTTTGAAAAAACTCTCATAAACCCCGAAACTAAAATTGTCATGTTGGAAAGCTTGGACAAGAGAAAAGTGTTTCTCTCATTTCCAATGAATCATCTATATGAATTCATCCTAGCCTCTTACCTCTAGTTCTTGGAAATGGAGGATGAATTTGATCTTGAGCTTCCTCTTCTTCTCACTTTCTCTCTCCATTCTTTTCAAATTTTGTTACAAATGAATTTTCTCTCTCTAAAGGGTTTAAGTATGAAATTATGGTGGCAAGTGTCATATGTGCAGCATAATGTGTACACCTTAGGAATTGTATGATGTGTAGCCTAATGTGCCAATATCGTGGACATACTGAACTTGATGAACAAGAAACAATGTAAAGTGTAGAAAATAATAAACAAACACACAGAGTTTGTAAACTCAGTGCAGCGCTAATCAGCCCTACTCTGGAGGATACCAATCTAGGGATGAATCCACTATGGTATTATCAATTCAAAGCTAAACTCCCCCTCTTTACAACTTGTCACTTAATCACTACCCGTGCTAATTCTACCTAGGAACTCCTAGATATGAGAATCTCTGCTCACTCCCCCTCAACCTTACCCAAAAAGGATTTACTAACAAACTCAATTGGAGACACACTCCTAGATAACTAAAGCACTCGTACCTAAAGGCTTAGAGTGTTGCATAATCTAACTCCTTGCTTCAAAGCTTTGGAGAAAGAACACTAGATATTACAACTCTATTAAACTCAGTCCTTACTTGTATCAAAACATGATTCAAGTGAAGGCTCACAAATAACAAAGAACAAACTAAAAACCTAAGACTCGATCTCTTCAATGTGTGTTTCAGTTGATATCTTAGTTGAAGAATAATGTCTTCCGTCTTCCTTTATATAGAACAAGTTTCATGGGCTTGGATCTTCAATGTTGACAGCTGGCCTTTGCAAATTTGCCTTGAGATTAATTTGATCTTTATCTTTAATTATTTGTTTCAAATCTTTTTTATCAAAGTCGGCCAATAAAATAAAACGGAACCATGAAAGATTATCTTGTTCCTTGGCGCGCAAGCAGGCGTGAGTTTATTTGAAAAACAAATCTTTTTAAAAGATCACGCGTGGAAAATAACAGAAAGCGCGTCCAGCTAGGGCGTCCATATGTGGATCCTGATATGCCACACATCATGCTCCACATCATGGAATTAGGCCTATTTTAGCAAATGAAGCCAACACCCTAAAATCCTCAACAATCTCCCGCTTTGGCAAATTTTGGTTAAAATAATCTTTGAGTCAGCCAATAAGACTTGGAGAGATGTGCAGGTACATCAGAGACTTTGTAGTAGCGGATATAAGCCTCACAGATTTGGTGAGAAATAAACTCTCACACAATAGGAAAAATAAATTCCTAAACACTGAGAAAAATAAATTCTCAGACACATACAAGCATGAGATTCCATGCACACATGAGGGAGGGTTGTAAACACAGCTATGCATAAATTCATGCAAACATGTAGTAGTTTACTCCCCTTTGTATCATAGCACTTTCTAAGCACTCCCCCTAAATATCACATCTTTTATTGGCTTCTTAAGCATGTATGACCAAGTAGAAAGACGTACAAATGTTTTTTTTTCAAACATGGCTTCTTCAGAATACATGACCATGTTAAAAACTCACAGATGTATCAAACATCACACAAATATCAAC
Organism: Trifolium fragiferum; assembly: GCA_954870985.1. Lineage (NCBI taxonomy): Eukaryota > Viridiplantae > Streptophyta > Magnoliopsida > Fabales > Fabaceae > Trifolium > Trifolium fragiferum. The sequence goes on along the minus strand of OX940791.1, from coordinate 23,085,781 downwards.
TTCTACAGGTTTCTTGAGAATGCATCACCATGTAGAAATCATACAAATGTGTCAAACATTACACAAATAACATCTCCAATAGGCTTCTTAAGAATGAATCACCCAGTTTAAAATGTACAGATTAAGTCTTCAGAAAAACATGCTTTAGAAAACTAATTCTTCAAAAAATTTGTTGAGAAAAATCTTTGAAGAAAAATAAGCATGTATGACAGATGTGTAGTCAGATGTGCACACATCACAAGTTGCTGCAGTTAAGTCTTCAAAGAAAATGTTCATTTTAATTTTTACTCCCCCTTTTTAGCCAGAATTTGGACAAATAAAGTTAAAAACATAGAAAGTAAATGAAAACACCATAGAATACAGATAGTATAAAAGTAGAGATGATGGTGCATGAACAGTAAAAGGCCCTAGGCCATTAATAGTGCATCAAGTACATAATAAGCACACATAGGTGCATCAGAAATCCAGGGCACAACCCACAAAATACAAGTAAAACAAGGAAATACTGAATACAGGGAAATAATGAATTACAAAGATTCTAATATCCTGACTCCCATCAGTTTCCTCAGCCTCAGAGTCATTGGGCTCCTCCTCCTCTAATTCCTCATCCTCAGCTATTGTTTGCTCATCCTCAAGCTCCAGTCCAGCAATGACTGCTTCCAGCTTGGTCTTCTTCTCATCAAGAGCCTTACAAGTCTCCTTCAAAACAGCAATCATGTCTTTCCTAGACATTACACCAGTTGAGCAGGATGTGCCCACATCAGGAGTCACATCAGACTGCTTGAGACTAAAAGAAATAGCAGACTCTCTTCTGCAAGACAAATCATCCTTGCCCAGAACATCAGGTCTCTGGCTCAATATGATTCCACACAATAAAGAGGGAAAGCAATGGGCAACTTAAGAGCTAAGATTTTGGCATGCTTGACAGTCTGATAAAAAATATAAGTACCAAAATCATAGTTAATTTTGCTACCTACAGTATAGATAAACCTAGCCAAACCTGTAGCCACATCACAGTTGTGTATGGTTGGTACCCAATTAGCAGCAGCAATCCTATTAAGGATGTTGTAGATTTGAGTGAGCTTGCTTGCTTGTAGCTTCCCTTTCTTAGGCCAAACCTTGACCTTTCCTCCAGTAATAGCTTTGATGATGTAATTATCATTGGCCTCCATCTCAGCAAAGGGTTCCTCACTTCTCCCCAAAAACTTGTTTATAACAGCAGGAGAAAACATAATTTCCTTCCCCCTTACAAACACCTTATGGTACTCATTGTCCAGAGGGTTATCACAGCCAGAAGGGATGTTCACCAAGAATTCCTTGACTACCTTCTCATAGCAGTCACTCAGCCCTGTCACAGTCTTCATCAAGCCAGCATGCTTAATCAGCTTCATAACTTCCTTGCATTGCAAGGCTTCACCACTGAGCTCTCTCTCCAGAGCTAGCCTTCTATTAACAATGTACTTCCACTTGGCCGCATTACCTATGTTGTGGAAGGAAATAAGATCAATGGGGACATCAGGAATTCCCCGAGGAATCTTCTTCTTCCCATAGCTCTTCTTCACAGCAGTCTCAATGTGGACCACATCGAGCTCCACATTTGGCTCCTCAGGAACCTCTTCTTCAGACTCACTGATGTGAGCTACATCCTACTCCACATCATACTCTGAGTCACTTGATGGTGCCTCTTTTCTTTTCAGAGTCTTTTTCTTAGTAGGTGGAACCACAGCTTTACTATACCCCTTCTTGGGACCGTACATCACTTGCATGTTGACAGACATCTTCTTCTCCTTAGCAGCTACAAGAGAACCAACAACAGTAGCAGGACCTTTCCCACTTCTGGTCCTTTTAGCAATGCTGTCCTCAGCAATTTTCTTCAAAGGGATGTCAAAATCATAGTTCTCCACATCCACAACAACAGTGTCTCCATCAACATCTCTATTAGCATCATTGAAGTCATCTTCACGATCAGATCCTTCAGTTTCTTCACCCTTGTCAGACTGGGTGTCATCTTTAGGTTCTTCAACCTCAACAGGTTGATCTTCTTCCACCATATCCTGTTCTGGAGAATCAGGAACATGAGTTTCTTCAGAAGCCTCTTGAGCAGCTTCATCTCCTTGTGACAAAGATGTGCCAGCATCTGTCACAACATTAGGTTCTTGCAGGGCCTTCAGCACAGAATCAATGATCTTCTGGGTCATGGGATGTCTTGAGTCCCCAGAAGCTTCTACAGTAGCCTTGTCAGATTCAGGCTTTGATGGTTCTTGAACAATAGATGCTCCAGCAGTAGCATCAACATCATCAGAAGGAAGAGGGTCAAGATGTAAACTTGACATAGAATGTGCTCTCTTGAGTGAAAGAGACGAATGTAATGAACAATGTGATAGGCAATGAGAAGATTTCTTGTCAAACAGATTTTGTGGAGATATGATAGCGAAATAACCGTTGGAAATATTTGATATGACTGCCTTTGGATTGCGTGCAACTGTGAATGGAGGGAAAGGCAGGTAATCGTTGCACCCCGGAATAGCAGTAATTGCTATTGATCCTTAAAGAGGCAAATACCAAGTTTGCCCCTTAACAACTCAAACCTGTTTGCTTCTAAAGCTTTTGTAAAAATATCTGCCAGTTGATCCTCAGTGGCAACATGCTCTAGAGTCACAACATTGTCTTCCACAAGATCTCTAATAAAATGGTGACGAATATCAATGTGCTTTGTCCTACTATGTTGGATAGGATTTTTGGAAATATTTATAGCACTTAGATTGTCACAGTATAATGTGAGCACATCTTGCTGCACATTGTACTCACCCAACATCTGCTTCATCCAAAGTAGCTGAGAGTAACTGCTTCCTGCTGCAATGTTCTCAGCTTCAGCTGTAGAAAGAGAAACACAATTTTGTTTCTTGCTGAACCATGATATAAGGTTGCTTCCCAGAAAGAAACATCCACCAGAAGTACTTTTCCTGCTGCAATGTACTCAGCTTCAGTTGTAGAAAGAGAAACACAATTTTGTTTCTTGCTGAACCATGATATAAAGTTGCTTCCCAGAAAGAAACATCCACCAGAAGTACTCTTCCTATCATCTGCACTTCCAGCCCAGTCAGCATCACAATAACCCAATAATCTTGTGTCTTCACCATGAGAGTAGAGAATCCCATAATCACTTGTACCACTTACGTACTTCATAATTCTTTTGACTTGATTCAAATGACTCATCTTAGGCTCAGCTTGGTACCTTACACATACACCAACAACAAAGCTTATGTCAGGTCTACTTGCAGTGAGATAAAGTAGACTGCCAATCATGCTTCTGCATAGACTTTGATCAACACTGACACCATTCTCATCTTTAGAAAGTTTCAGATGGGTTGCAGCAGGAGTTCTCTTGTGATTTGCACTCTCCATTCCAAATTTCTTCATAATGTTCTTGGCATACTTTGCTTTAAGAGACGAAAATTGTGTCCTCCATCTGTCTTACTTGCAGACCAAGAAAGTAGGTAAGTTCACCTACAAGGCTCATCTCAAACTCAGATTGCATTTGATTCACAAACATCTTAACCATAGAGTCAGACATTCCACCAAACACAATGTCACCTACATAGATTTGTGCTATCATGAGTTTGCCTATTTCTTCTCTTACATACAAGGTTTTGTCAGTTTCACCTTTTCTATAACCTTGTTGCACAAGAAATCTGGTCAGTCTATCATATCATGCCCTAGGAGCTTACTTCAATCCATACAATGCCTTCTTCAATTTATAGACATGATCTGGGAAATTTGGATCAACAAATCCCTTGGGCTGCTCCACATATACTTCCTCATTCAAGTAACCATTGAGGAAGGCACTCTTCACATCCATCTGAAATAACTTGAACTTCAAGATACATGCCACTCCTAGAAGTAACCTTATGGATTCAAGACGTGCTACAGGAGCAAATGTTTCATCAAAGTCTACTCCTTCAATCTGAGAGTAACCTTGAGCCACAAGCCTAGCCTTGTTTCTAGTAACAACACCACTCTCATCAGATTTATTCTTATAAACCCATTTAGTGCTAATGATGTTGACTCCTTCAAGTCTAGGAACTAAATCCCACACTTCATTCCTCTTGAACTGGTTCAGCTCCTCTTGCATAGCTTCAATCCAAAACTCATCTGTCAAGGCTTCCTTCACATTCTTTGGTTCTACCTTTGACACAAAACAAGCATTGGATACAACCTCTCTTGACCTTGTCATAACACCTGAATCAGGATTCCCTATTATGAGTTCTTTTGGATGATTCTTTTGAACTCTAACAGAGGGACCCTTATTCACCTGAGTCTCATTCTCTTGATGATCAGTCTTCTCAAAATTTTCTTCTACTTTGGAGTCTTCAGGCCGGGGGAGAGATGTGTCCACATCAGGATCTACATCAGGCGCTTTGTCAGAACAGTCATCTATGACTACATTGATAGATTCCATCATGGTTTTTGTTCTGTTGTTAAAGACTCTATAGGCTCTGCTGGTTATGAAATAGCCTAGAAAGATTCCTTCATTACTCTTGGGATCCATCTTCCTCCTTTGCTCTCTGTCAGCTAGGATATAACACTTGCTTCCAAAGACATGGAAGTATTTGACAATTGATTTTCTTCCCTTCCATATCTCATATAGTGTAGTTGAGGTACATTTTCTCAAAGTAACTCTATTGTGTACATAGCATGCAGTACTCGTGGCCTCTGCCCAGAAGTAGTAAGGTAGTTTCTTGGCATGTAACATTACCCTTGCAGCTTCTTGCAGAGTTCTGTTCTTTCTTTCAACTACACCATTTTGTTGGGGTGTAATTGGAGATGAGAACTCATGCACAATCCCTTCATCAGAGCAGAACTCAAAGAATCTTGAATTCTGAAATTCCTTTCCATGATCACTCTTGATCCTGACAATAACACTATCCTTCTCTCTTTGTAATCTGAGACATAGTCCTTTGAATGCATCAAAAATGTCAGACTTCTCTCTGATGAAGCTAACCCAAGTAAATCTTGAGAAATCATTTACAACCACAAAAGCATATCTTTTGCCACCAATACTTTCTACTTGCATTGGTCTCATCAAGTCCGTATGTAACAGCTCTAGAACTCTGGATGTCACCTGATGTTGCAACATTGGGTGTGACATCTGGACCTGCTTTCCAACCTGACATTCACCACAGATACTGCCTTCAACAATCTTGAGCTTTGGTAGTCCTCTGATTGCTTCCTTAGACACAATCTTCTTCATTCCTTCCAGATTCAGATGGTCAAGTCTTTGGTGCCAAAGCTTTACTTCTTCTTCCTGACTGATAAGGCATATAGTTGAATGAGCTGTTTCTTCAGGAACCCATAAGTAGCAGTTGTCTCTTGATCTAGATCCTTTCATCAACAATTCTCCCTTGTTAGAAGTAACAAGACATTCATTCTTTGTGAAGTTGACTTTAAGACCTTGATCACACAGTTGGCTTAAGCTGATTAGATTAGCCTTCAGACCCTTGACAAGCAATACATCATCTAGGTTAGGTAAACCTTTGTTGTTGAGCTAACCAATACCTGTGAATTCACCTTTTGCTCCATCACCAAAGGTTACAAAACTGGTAGTATGGGAGTTGATATTTGTGAGGAATTTCTCAACACCAGTCATGTGCCTAGAACAACCACTATCAAAATACCAATCTTCTCTGGAAGATGATTTGAGAGAAGTGTGAGCTATGTGAGCAGTCTCTGAAACTTTTGGTTTCCACATCTTCTTAGGAGTGACCCTTGCTGATTTGGCTTTAACCTGAGGCTTCTTCTTGGGATACCCATAGAGTTTGTAGCAGAAGGGCTTGATATGACCATTCTTCCCACAGTAGTGACATCTCCAAGCATTGAACTTTCCTTTTCCAGCAGGTTTCTGATGTGGGGTGTGATGTGTCCACATTCTGCTAGGGTCAGGTTTCTTCTGAGCAGGAACAAACTTAGTATTTGGATTTTTGTTATGCTGTTTGTTCTTGAAACCTATACCAGATGAGTCATCAGCATGCTTTCCAAATTTCAGAATCTCATCAAGCAAGTCAGTTCCAGTATTTAGCATCTTGACAGACTTGGTCATATTTCCCAAGTTGGTTGACAGTAACTTGACTTCACTTTCAAGACTAGTCACTTTAACCTGTAGTTGAACCTTCTCTGTCTCAAGCTGACTGATAATCACATTATGTTCTTCATTGATTCTACACACTTCCTCACTCTTGATGCACAACTTTTTGTATGATGAGGCTAGTTCATCAAATGTGAGTTCTTCATCATCAGAATCAACATCAGTACAACACACACCAGTCATGGCACTAACATGATTAGCAGCTACATTCTCTGATTCAGTGTCAGAGTCTTCATCAGACCATGATACAGTCAGGCCCTTTTTCTGCTTCTTTAGATATGTACCACATTCAGCTCTTATATGACCATAGCCTTCACACTCATGACATTGAACACACTTGTTCTGAGTTGACTTATCATCGATTTTAGTTTTTGTTGAAGTGTTACCTTGTTTACTGATTTCAGTCTGGATGTTCCTCACATTCCTCCTTGGTCTTCTATCCACCCTTCTTAGAAGCTTGTTGAATTGTCTTCCTATTAGAACTATGTCATTTGAAAGATCCTCATCTGACTCATCAACTTCTTCCTCTTGTTCAGCACTAGACACAAAAGCTATCCCTTTTCCTTTCTTCTCAATTTGCTCATTTAAGTTTATCTCAAAAGTTTGAAGAGAGCTCACAAGTTCTTCAAGTTTCTTACTTGGGATGTCTTGAGTTTCTTCAATAGTTGTGATTTTCATGTTAAATCTCTTGGGTACGGATCTAAGCATTTTTCTCACAAGCTTTTCCTCAGACAATTTTTCATCCAGAGATTCAAAAGAGTTGTCTATCTCAAGCAGGTTCATGTGAAAATCATGAATAGATTCTTCCTCCTTCATTCTGAGGGTTTCAAACTTAGTGTTGAGAAGTTGGATTCTTGAGCTTTTTACCTTGGCAGTGCCTTCATGAGTAATCTTGAGTATCTCACAAGCTTTCTTTACAACAGTGCACTGTTTGATCAGTCTGAACATGTTCTTGTCCACTCCATTGAATAAAGCATTCAAAGCTTTGGAGTTTCCAAGTGATGCAGTGTCTTCTGCAACAGATCATTCATCTTCTGGTTTGAGTATATCAGTATCAACACCATCAGCATCTTGAACCTTGGGATGCTCCCATCCTTTGAGCACAGCTTTCCAAGTTCTACTGTCAAGTGACTTTAGGAAGACAATCATCCTTGGCTTCCAGTAGTCATAATTAGTTCCATCCAGAAGAGGTGGTTTGTTGACCATTGTTCCATCCTTGTCCATGTTTCCAGAAAGTATCTTCGCTGGAGCTCACCCTCAAACAGGCAGGGTGCCTGCTCTGATGCCAATTGAAATTCTGGTGGCAAGTGTCAGATGTGCAGCACAATATGTACACCTTAGGAATAGTATGATGTGTAGCCTAATGTTCCAACATCGTGGACATACTGAACTTGATGAACAAGAAACAATGTAAAGTGCAGAAAACAATAAACAAACACACAGAGTTTGTTAACCCAGTTCGGCGCTAATCAGCCCTACTCTAAAGGATACCAATCCAGGGATGAATCCACTACGGTAGTATCAATTCAAAGCTAAACTCCCCCGTTTACAACTTGTCACTTAATCACTACCCGTGTTAATTCTACCTAGGAACTCCTATATATGAGAACCTCTGCTCACCCCCCCGCCACTCAACCTTATCCAGTAAGGATTTACTAACAAACTCAATTGGAGACACACTCCTAGACAACTAAAGCACTCGTACCTAAATGCTTAGAGTGTTACACAATCTAACTCCTTGCTTCAAAGCTTTGGAGAAAGAACACTAGAGATTACAACTCTATTAAACTCAGTCCTTACTTGTATCAAAACATGATTCAAGTGAAGGCTCACAAATAACAAAGAACAAACTAAAAACCTAAGACTCAATCTCTTCAATGTGTGTTTCAGTTGATGTCTTAGTTGAAGAATAATGTCTTCAGTCTTCCTTTATATAGAACAAGTTTCATGGGCTTGAATCTTCAATGTTGACAGCTGACCTTTGCAAATTTGCCTTGAGATTAATTTGATCTTTATCTTTAATTATTTGTGTCAAATCTTTTTGATCAAAGTCGGCCAATAAAATAAAACAGAACCATGAAAGATTATCTTGTTCATTGGCGCGCAAGCAGGCGTGAGTTTATTTGAAAAACAAATCTTTTTAAAAGATCACGCGTGAAAAATAACAGAAAGCGCGTCCAGCTAGGGCGTCCAGATGTGGATCCTGATGTGCCATACATCATGCTCCACATCATGAAATTAGGCCTATTTTTGCAAATGAAGCCAACACCCTATAATCCTCAACAAAGTACTAAGTTTATCTTTCTTTACCATTTTACCACATACAGCCCATTCTAATGGACATTGTCTAATACTCAAACACTAGGCCCAATTCCCTCAAAACTCATTGACACCTCTAATTATATTATTTAACTTTACTAATAAGAAATCATAAACATGAAAATTCAATTGATTAAGTGACACATAATTAAATCTAATAATTGGAACACACATATATAAATGTATATTCATGCGCCACCTAGTTAAGAAAATAAAAAAATAATTTTTTTTGAAACAAACAGACTTAATTGATATCATTCATCAAAGAAGTTTCAATACAAAGAGGAATAACGTCAACAAAGTGGTGACTAACCCAAGATATGGCCACCTGTGCTAGGGAATGAGCTGTCATATTCGCTTGTTGTCTAACAAACTTAACCTCGAAGTTGGACAACAAAAGCAAATTGTAACGCCCGTATGTATTTATTTTCATTTAATTAGACTTATTTTGTTTGATTAGATGTTAATTAGTCTTTTGGAGTAATTTAGTGTAGTTTAGTAATTAATCATAGTATTTGGCTTTAAGAGGAAAGAGTAGAGGATAAGAAGAAGGAAGTTATGAGTGGAGGCATTTTAAGGAAATGTTTGGAGTTTAGTGAATTTGGCTTAAGTTAGTAACAGGGACATTTTGGTCTTTTGTTAAGTTAGGTTTGAATAGAAACTTGGAGTAGAGAGCAAGAGCTCTCATAATATCATTTGCTAAGAAAGGAGGTAGAGAGAGAAGTTCAAGCTTGAAGAGAGAAGAAGGGATTCAAGTGTAGTTAATAAATTTTGCTACGTACGCCTTGCTTGAATCTATACCTTAATGATGATATGATGATGCAATTTGATGCGAACTTAAGGAGGAATATTAGGATGAGTAGCCTATTATTCATGAGTAGATGTATAGTGTTATCATCATTGTTTGGTATGTACGCATTCATGCATCCATGAGTCAACTTTAGCGGAGTCCTCCATGACTATAAACTGTATGAGTGAAGACGGATATATGTTTATCCTAATTTGATGCGGGGTATCACATGCATTAGATGCGTCTAGGGTGATGCATAATAATTGATGGCATTAGTTGCATTAAGATAATTGTGCACTCTAATTGTTAATTGGTAATTGCCATTGTTTCCATTATGATTGTGAATGATTGGATAATGTGAATTCAATTTAATGTCTTGGCCAATTAATAATGAGTATGATATTGCCTTTACCATGACTATTGTTATTATGCCATATGACGAATATGCGTCAATTATAATATGATTATCTTACATAGTGTAAGTATATGCTATACTTATTATTATGGACTTGAATTATAACTAACTCTCTATTTCGTGTATGTGTATGGTTTGGGTCCAGATTCTTCACTTGAGGAGTGATCACGTGGCTTTGGAGTTAGATCGTGTTTACTAGCTTTGGTAAGGAGAAAGAGTAGGAAATTCTAGAAACCTTAAAAGTCCAGGATTTGCTCTAATACTGTAACCTTATTAGGACTAGTATCTTAATTCGATTGTTTGAGACTATATATGACCTTGCTATTTATCTTATGTTATCTATAACTTGAGTATTTGGATTTATTTGGATTATGTGGATAGGCCTTGTGGTTGAAGGACCTAGTCCAAGTTGTAATATGATTTTATGACTTCCATGTTGGGTATTTAATTACTATGAGTAATTATTATGGATATTAATGCTTTCGTTGCTATTAAAATGAATATATGCATGTTCGTTATTTGGAATTTTTATTATGTAACGCCTTGATTGATGCATGATCTTAATTTAAGTTAATTATAGTATGTTTATTGATTAGAGTGTTACACAAACTACTCATAATATTATCTCTGATGGAATCAAATTCTGAGACTCCTCCCTTTCCTGACTTGATTGCATTAACTAAGGTTTGAGAGTCACTCTCAAATATAATATAATTCCAACCTTTTTGAGTAGCAAGCATCACAACATCTAACAAAGCCATGCCTTCACCTTCAAGAATTGACATGTTTGAGCTATGTTTCTTGGTTTGTGCACATATAAACTCTCCAACATTGTTTCGGACACAACAGGAAATAGTGGTGATACCTTGGTGCATGAAAAATCCTGCATCCACGTTCAATTTAAGCCACCCGTCGTGAGGCTTCACCCACACCGCATGATGCTGCACTGTGCGCGGCTGCTGGGCTTGTTTCCGGATCTGCTGTGCATCAAACCAGCTCTTCCACAGTTGAAAACCATGATTCCCGACCTGTTCTGCTGAAAGTTGTGTGTTATTCCACATCTTCGCGTTGCGGTTTTGCCACATACACCACATAAGAGCTGCAACTCGGCTAGCTACGTCACAATCTTCCTTGCTGCATATATCAAACAACAATTCTGCTATGTGATTAAGGCCAGCTGTTGCCCAACTAGGAAATATATGTGGGCATGTAACAAACGCATGGTAATCATCTTCCGTCGCACCGCTACATAAAGGACAGACAAGGATTCAATCAACATGGTGTTGTGATAATCGAACGCGCGTAGGAATACATTCCTTACAAATTGTCCACAACAAATGGCGCGTTTTGGGAGGGGCATTCACCGCCCATAAACTCTCCCAATTTCTACTTGCAGCCCTCCCTTCTTTACTCCATTTCTCTTTCATGAGAAGCTGGTACCCTTCCCTAACCACATACCTCCCATCTTTGTTCCCATTCTAAATTAATTTATCTTCTAAAATATTGTGAAATAAAGGCATATTTATAATAGTATGTGCTACATCACTAGGTAACAATCTTTGAATTTTTTGCACATCCCATGACCTCTAACCTTCCACCATAAGTTGATTAACATATAAACCATGGACCTCCTCAACTTTAGGTGATCTCAGCCACCTTCCCTCCTCACTCCTCAACAACGGCTCCCTCATCACCTTCACCCGACTCCCGTCCCCTACCACCCATCTACTTTCCTTCATCAATACTTCTCTTGAACCCCACAAGCTTCTCCAATAATAACTAGGATTATACCCAAGTTTGGCATCAAAGAAAGTAGAATTAGGAAAATACCTTGATTTGAGCACCCTTGAGACTAGTAAATTCGGGTTGTCCATAATCCTCCATCCTTGTTTTGCAATCATGGTCTTGTTGAAAGCTTGAAAATCACGAAATCCCAATCCTCCTAACTTCTTTGGACATGACAATCTATCCCATGCTATCCATCTAATACCTTTATTGTCTGTCCCTCCACCTCACCAAAAGCCATTTAACAATCTTTCTAGCTCTTGTATTGTCGAAGATGGGATAAGATAAATTCTCATAATATACGATGGGATTGCTTGTAGAAAGAATTTGATCATCACTTCCTTCCCGGCTTTTGACAACGATCGACCTCTCCAAGAATTCATTTTCTTCCACACTCGATCCTTTATGAAGGATAAAATAGCTTTCTTACTCCTCCCAATCATTGATGGTAGCCTTAAACAAGGTCTTCTTGAGCTGCATGACTAACATTGCGACTAATAAAAACTTCGGAGTTTTTTAGGTTGTTTGTTGACCTGAAGCCTACTCATAAACTTTCAAAATTGATAACAATTGATTCACGTCAGCTATGGAAGCCCTGCAAAAAATAAAACAATCGTCAGGAAAAAGTAGGTGAGACACCATTGGTGCCCCTCTGCAAATCCTCACCCCATGCATATCTCCTATCCCCACCGCCTTATTAATAAGAGTTGTCAATCCCTCCGCCACAAGAATGAAATAGTAAGGAGAAAGGGGGTCTCCTTGCCTCAATCCTCTCCCCGGGTAGATAGGTCCTACTCTGTCATAGTTCATAAGCACCGAGTAGTTGATCGAGCTCACACACATCATCATCCATCTTATCCACTTCTCACCAAAACACAATTTCTCTAACATTCCTCTTAGGAAACCCCAATCAATATGATCATAGACCTTACTAATATCAATCTTAAGTGTCAAATCTCCCTTTCTTCCTCTAGTCTTCCTCTTCATAGCATGAATCACCTCAATCGCCACAAGAGGATTATCCAGTATGGATCTTCCTTCAACAAATGCGGATTGCTCTTGTGAGATACACTTATCAAGGAACACCTTCAATTTGTTTGCTAGAAGTTTCGAAACCACTTTGTAGAGCACATTACATAACGATATGGGGCGCAAGTCCTTCATAGACAAAGGGTTATCACATTTCGGTATGAGGCAAATATTTGTTTCATTTAGACTTGTAGGGAAGTATCCCCTCTCAAGCCACACCGAGGCTACTCTCCATATATCATCACCACACATCTCCCAAAAATGTTGGAAAAAAGCCGTATTAAGACCGTCGGGACCGAGGGCCTTGTCAGGATGCAATTGGAAAAGTGCCACCCTCACTTCTTCCTTAAAGACCGGGCTTATGAGTCATTCATTATCCTCATGGGTAATTTTGCTATGAATAAAACTTAGTACCGGTTCATACACTCTGTTGTTGGTCTTGAACAACTCTTCAAAATATCTTTGTGCCACCTCACATAAATCTTCCTGAGTAGTGACTTCCTCACCCCTCTCATCTGCTAACACCGTAATTTGCTTCCTCCTACTTCTAGCCGAAGCAGATATGTGGATAAAATTTGTGTTCATATCACCCTCCTTGAGCCAATCCATTTTGGTCCGTTGTTTCAAGAACGATTCCACTTGAATGAGCAGTTTTGCATGTCGTTCCGAAGCTTCATGAAACCTCTTACTTCCTTCACTACTGTTACTCTCTCTAAACTCCTCCATCTCTTTGTAGCACTCTAGAATGTGCTCCTTGAACCTGCTTCTCTTCCTTCATCCCCACCTCCTCAGCTTCGTGGAACACGTGTTAATGCGCTCTTCTACTTGTTATAATTAAAAGCTAGTAAAAGCTATAAAATGGTATGATAAGTAATCATTTTTAGTAGTCCAAAAACAATGAAGAAGTATATACGTGCTCATGTGATATTTTTTCAATTACTTGTTATATAAAGTTAGTAAATTTAATTTCATGAGTAATGATAGTTTGTCCTACAATTGTTCTTAGCTCCTTGTACAATCATGAATTAACATTACTTAAAAATCTTATTAAAACTATCTCAATGACTACCAGTAAAGATGTCAGGCAATTTTAGAAACTATAATCAATGTGAAAGTAACTCTAAAACCGAAAGAAGAAAAATAGTATTCACTCTACTAACAAGAAATGTGCTAGGAAAAGATGGTTACGGAAGAAGAAGAAGAGGCAGAGGAAGAATGTCTAATATGCCTCCCGAAAGAACAGTCGTAGAGCCAATATTCTTTGGGGCAACATATTAGGCACACTTTCTATACCTCTTCTTCTTCTTCTGCAACCATCATTTCCTAGCGCATTGCTTGTGGGTAAAGAGAATACTATTTTTCTTCTTTTGGTTTTTGAGTTACTTGCATTTTGATTATGGTTCCTAAAATTGTCGGACATTTTGAGTGCTAGTCACCGAAATAGCTATGATTAAAAAAATTTAGTGTAAAACCATGATTTTATAAGTTAAGAACAATTGTAAATATTTTCATCTCATGAAATTATAATTTATCAATCCTTGGCACCATATTTCAGATCCATGATAATTTACTGCTTAAAACCCATCTGAAAATTCCTCTTCCTCTTGTTACACAAGATCCTCTCCTTCAAAAAGAATTCAAAAACTTGAAATCTAAAAACACAACTTTTTCATAACCTAAATGACATGAAAATTTGTATTGCTAAGAGAATTTACTGAAAAAATGGTAATTGAGTGAGAAATGAAACTTCAGAGCTCGGAGAATTTTCTGGTTTCAAAATTGTGTGTAATGATGAAGAAGTTGTTGTTTTGCCATTGAATGATTTCGCCAATGAATAATTACAGTGCATTAGGTATTAAAATTTATAATGCTATGAAACTTCGGTTCTTAGTAGGCATATAATGAATATTATCAATAAAGAATTTTTTAAAATATTATTTAAGATACAATTTGACTAAATCATTAAAAAAATATTTACATAGAAATTTCGAACATGGCCGAATTTCAAATTTCTTAATAGGCATATAATGCATATTTTCAAATAAAGAAATTTTTTAATATTGTTTAATATACGATTTGACTAAATCGTTAAAAAAACAAATTTAATAAAAATATTTATATAGAAATTTTGAATTCTACATAGAAGCTTGGAATTTGGAGTTTGTTAGTAGGCATATAATGCATATTATCAAAAAGAGAATTTTTTAATTTATTTTTAAGATATGATTTGACTAAATTGTTAAAAAAAATTAATAAATATTTTTATATAGAAAAATAATTAAAAACAATTATAAATACATAGAATATTTATAAATAAATAACTACTAATATTTTATAATTAATGAATGACTATATACTGTTATCAATGTACTAAATATATTTGTAAGTAAAATAATATATTGTTGATTTTTGGTCAAATTAAAATATTTTAATGATATCTCATAAATGCATCTCAATTACTCCCTCCGTTCCAAAATATAAGTCGTTTTGACCATATTACACAAATTAAGAAATGTAATTATTGTTGTATAGAAAAGAGAAATTATGAGTAAGTTTACAAAATTGTCCTTCATTAATTGTATGGGAAAGATAAATGAAAGAATTGAAAGAAGAGAGAGAAATAAAAAGTTAAGGGTATAATAGGAAAAATAGCATTAAATGCTTCATTGGAATTGTAAAGCGACATATATTTTGGAACAAATTTTTTCTCCAAAGCGACATATATTTTGGAACGGTGGGAGTAGTAATTTTCAGGGAAATTGAATTAAAGAAGTCTAAGAGGAAAATTAAGATTTACCATTTCTTCATAGTAGAACAAGCGTCCTCCAATCATTCTCGAAGATCTTTAATAACACTTTGTTAGTATTGGTGTTAACGAAATTTTCTCCTTGGGGGTACTCTTGTCTGCTCGTCGTAGCTGAGACGAGGCTTCGTCATTGACCATTGTTTACAAACTATGCTGGATCTGGTTGCTTGCTGCTACAGGAGGGTTAGAATGTTGGTGAACATCTCATTAGTTTGTTTCTCTTGTTTTTTATAGAATTTTTTTAGAAAAAAAAGACTGATTCTTGGTGTTGTTGAAACCCAAAATTTTAGAGAACGAAAAGGAGATGGAAAAATAAGGTAGGAGAAGAGATTCATACAACGTTTTTCATTGTTATAGAAGAAGAAAAGTAATATGAGAAGCAGCAAAAGGAGGCGCCGTTGTTGTTGTTGAAGAAAGCAAGAGGAGGAGGCAAAATATTGTTGTTGTTGTTGTTGTTACTTCTTAATATATACAACATATATTTAGGGTTATTTTGGGCTGGTTGTTTTTTAACCCATTTGGGTTATATTGGGCTTCTTGTTTTTTTAACATTGAGCCTAATTTTTTTAAAGGGTCTCTTATGACTTAAAAGGCTATATTTATTTTTTAGTATATAAATGATTTTATATGTTAAAGTATTTAATTTCTTTTTTGTTTAGTATCCGGTTCAATCTATTCAATACGGGTTAGACCGGTCTAACTAGTTTTACCATGAACCAGTAGTTATGTCGGTTTGATCTCTGGTACGATTTGTAATACATTGCTCTGGAATACCTCTACGTTGTGAAGATTATGATCCAGGACTTAGGTTTCCAACGACGGGTTTGTTGCGTGTGTTGGGTCTAGGTCCTGCCATTGATGAAAATATATATGGATTTTTGTAAGAAATGAGTATGACGAGTAAAGTGGATTTTGTTGTGAATTCGACCATAAACTCACACCAATAAAAGAACTTGATGTGTGGAGCAATTGAATCAAGCAACCAAATCAAAGAATATATAGAGACGATGAAAATAATCCGTAAGCAAGTAGACAAATCAAAAGAGAGAGAGAGAGAGAGAGAGAGAGAGAGAGAGAGAGAGAGAGAGACACACACAAATCTTTGTTTACCCAGTTCGGAATTACCTACTCTGGGGGAGAGAGCAGCCCCTCCGTTCTACTAGAATCAATGAGTACTTTACAAGAGTTTCCCATAATTGGGTACAAGGAATTAGCAAACCCTAATTCTACCCAAAACTCGAATCTCTTCCCGTGACCAAGAGACTCAATGACCTAGTCTACCCAAGCAGAAACAACAACCTTTTGCCCTTAATGACAAACCCTTGTTCCCTCAACTCTCAATTTTTCTATGAATAAAGTAATCCCTATTTATAGAAAAATACATGCCAAAAAACTAGTAACAAATTATTTTAAAATAAAACAAATCCAAGTTAAAGTGTCCTCCAAGAAAATATACTTTCCACAAAAATCTCCAAAACAACACGCGCCCGCGTAGTTGACAGACTCTTCAGGATTTTCTAACTTCTTGTTACCGAGATTTTAAGACACATTCAACAATTCTCCACCTTGCCTTCAAATCGATGGTGATCCAATCAACCACCGCGCTGCTCTCTCCATCTTGGATCTTCTATTAAAGATCACCGGCCAAGTCCAAGTCCCACTTGACCCTTGACCTAGGCACTAGCCTCCATTTTCTTCTCCCAAGCATTACCTCATTTCCTTCATCCCTCGAAATGTCTTCTGCTCTCATGAATATCTTGCCTCATACTACCATAGGATTTTTGGTAGCACCCATAAGATTCATCGCCTCCTCTTCAACCCCCGGAGTGATCAATTTCGTCCTCCTGAAGAAACGCTTGTGCCCCGCTATCATCGGCTTTTTAGATAGCTCAACAAGCTTCACCACCCTTCGACCCCCGGAGTGCCCTCCGTCCTCTCGAACTATTGCTTGTCTCCGAACCCACCTTGGAATTTTAGGCGGTTCCACAAGCTGCAACATCAAACTCCCCTTGGACCCGACTACCTCCAGCAGTCCTACAAATTCCCAAGTTTGATCAAGGTTGCTTTCAATTGTATCCCTGAAGATTCCCTCAAGGTCTTGCACTTCTTCAGCCACAATTGAAATGTATCCCAAGGGGTCTCCATGGTTACACCGCTTTGGTTCAACACTAACACTCTCATCCTTATCTCCGATTAGATACCCGAGAGTCAATGTTGACTGTCTCCCATTATTGGAAGAGTCCATCTCAAAATGAGTTTCCACCAAAGTACACCAACCATCCCTTAAAATAAGCAAGACCTCTCTACCAACCCTTCTGAAAGACCCACCCCGAAATCCCCTTACTCTCCACCTTCACAAGCATCACCAGTGACACCACTAGTGCCTCCCCATGCTCATAACCCTCATACTTCGATGAGCCTTCAACAACATGCACATAATTACCACTGTCCTTCAATTCCGGACAATCCCGTTTGTAGTGACCCCTCTTTTGACAGTGGAAACAACTCCACCTATCACCACCCTTTGACTTAGCCTTCCCACCTCTACCTCCACCTCTTCCACTTGAAACGTTTAAGACATCCACACTATCTCCCACCTACAAGTCTTTAAACTTAGTTAACGTTTTCGTCTGTAAGGCCGATTGAACTTCCTCCAAGGTAATAGGGCTTTCCTTACCGTAGAGCATAGTATCCTTGAAACTTTCATAGGACTTAGGTAGCATACACAGGGGGTGTAAAGATTTGTCTCCGTCTTCTATGATCACATCAACGTTGGCTAAATCATCAATGATATTATTAAATTCCGCCAGTTGTTCCGTCATGGACTTCCACTCCACCATTCGATAAAAGTAAAGCTTCTGTTTCATAAACTGTTGATGTGTCGCCGACTTGGTCATGTATAACGATTCAAGCTTACCCAACATCGCCGCAGCGTTGGTCTCCTTTGAGACTTCTCTCAACACATTGTCTCCGAGACACAATGTAACATCCCAAAATTTTATATATGTATTTTTAGCAATTTTCTTAATTTATGATTTATTCATCAATTTATTTTATGTGTAAAGGGTTTAAGAAAATTATGCCAACTTTAGTTATAATTAAATTGGGACACTTAATTCTATTTATTTATTTATTTAACTTATCAATTTGGGGTGGTAGTCATTATTTGCTTGATTAATTATTTGAGAAATAAATTCTATAGTAATTATATTTTATTTATTTCAATATAGTATTTGATGAGAGAATGGTTATTTCAACTATATATCTAATTAATTTATAAGTTTTACAAATTATTGTGTTAATTAGTTTAGGATGGGAACCAATCAATTTTGACTAGGTCATAATGGAAAAGTTTAGCCATGTAGCCACGTACAGGTATAACTCTCATGTAACCAATTCTTCCATACTTTGTGCCACTTGAATATTGCTCCACATACCCTTAAATTCAGCAAGTATACTGTATACATGAAGAACAAACCGTGTGTTTTGGCAAAATACGATCTACCACTTAATATTGCAGTGCCCGTTTAAGGAAGATAGAAATTAGAAACTAAGATGCTTACGATTGGAAGCTATTAGAAACCAGCATAGCAACCCCTCCACCCTATGGTCCTTGCCTCATCCGTATTCTTATGTCACTCTAGTCAACCATGCTACCTATTCAATCACATATATGCCAATTCCTTCCATCTTATTATGTATCGGTTTCAATTCTTATATGCATCTAGGCTTGTATCGGCAGCTAGCACACTTACCATCCAAATTAACCGCTTCCTATACAAAATATATTTAGAGTTGTCTTGAGGAAAATAACCAATCGGAGAACATGATGAATCAAAGGAGTAGAAGTTTTATGCGTGCAAACCAGAATTAGGGTACGTAAGCATCAAATTAGCTTAGAGTCGGTATGCTCGGAAGGAAAGTGGCTAAGGTAAGGGCTTTTTCCCCATACACTCATGCACTTAGGGTTTATGTTATAGATTAATAATGAAATAGTTAACTGATAAAGAGGAATGATGATAGAAGGAATGATAGAATTATATTTATTACGTTTTATGTTATTTCATACATTGAGTGATATGTGTGGCTGGTTGTGTATTTAATTATGTGTTTTCTTGGTGTGTGGTTGATTGTGGTTTTGGTTATTCTATCGGTTCTATTCAATGTTATCAAAGGTGTTAATCTTGTCTCTTAATCTGGTGGATTTAGAGATGTTTTCGAGTAAATGGTGAATTTATGGACTTTGAAAGAAAAGGTTTAAACTTTCAATTGGTTTAATAGTGTTGGTTTTAAATGAGAATATCTATGATATGCATAGCATGGCATATAGCGGTTTGATAGGTTGGTTCGGAATAATATCCAATGGTGGGGTACCGAACCTTAATACCCAGGTGGGGTATTGTGTCCAGGTGGGACTTTTTGCTCTGTGGAGAGGTGATATCCGGATCATTGTAGATAGTTGCATTTCATGCATTATTGATTGGTTTAAGGGGTTATTAAAAATAGTTTCTTTCATTGATTTTATTTGATTTCTTCTTTATGGTCGACCGTTTTATTATTATTTTATCACATTTACCTTCCGTTCGGCATGTTTCAATTTGGATAAGGAAATTGACCCTTACATTAAATATGGTTGTAGGTACCAAATTTTTTTGAAGTTGATGTGTTGCTTGTACGTGCGAGGGGATAAATAAAGGGTTGTATGAGTATATAATTGTAAATTTAAATAAGGCTTTTGAACAATTTTATAGCGTTGTAAATTTAACATATTTTAAAGTTGATGACTTGCACTATTTAGATTTAACAAGAGTTCTTAAATATTTACAATAATCAAATATCTTGTAATTTCGAGAAAATAAAAATGGTGACTTTGAGTAAAAAGTGAAGAGTTTTTCTATTAAATAAGAGAACTAGTCATAATGTCTCGGGTCAAAAATCCGGGATGTTACAGTTGGTATCAGAGCATGGTCCTCGGACAATTTTTGGGTTGGGAGCGATTTTATTTGAGATGTATGCTTGATTGATGTGTGACTTATTGACTTACATTATGTATGTTGTGGATTTTTAATGGCAATGAGTCTCTCTATTTTGGCGTGAAACTTATTGCTTTAATCCTGGCTTATGTTGTGATTGCTTCACCAAGGTAGAGTTAAACTTTGGTTAGTTTGGAGATTACTTGCTTGCAACTTGTTTGATGGGATTGGTTCTGGATATTGTGTTGTTTTCTTCTATCAAGGTGTGTTTGAATTGGAGACCTTTGCCCTCTTGGTTGTAGTTTTTGTGGAGTGTCATGTTTCCTTTCTTTTACGTTATATCATAGTTTCAAGCCGGTTGTCCTCTTGTTATAGTTGTATGATGGTCTTAGTGATTCTTTTTATGATGATTATATGATTTCTTTTGTTTAATAGAAATGATTTTGCGACTGTTAGAAGCTATCATTTCTTTTGTGAATTTTCTATTGAACAATCTTTATACAACTCCTTCATTTGAAAGGATGATTTTTAATGACAACTCTATGCTGTAAACTATTTTTATGAGTGAAGTAATTTTGAATAATTTTGTGGTCGTTAGTTTTGAAAGAATTGGTTTTTACAATTATTTTAAATTAAGCAAATTCTTAGAGGATATATATGAAGTAGTATAATTTTCAGAAAATCGTTTCGACCATATTTTGAATTTGCGATTTTCCTTGGACAGCCTACTAAAATGTGATTGACTATCCTTCTTGTTTACTTCGGTGTCGTCATTTGATTATGTCATAACATGATTCTATTTTCTCTTAATTGTTACGGTCATTCATGAATGAAAGTGAATGCTAACTAAACTATTTTATTTCGAAAGAGGTAGTTGATTGATTAGTTTTCTTAAAATAATAATAATAACTAAAGAAATGTCTTAAACATCTTGATGATCTTTTCAGATTAGTTCAATTCTCTTATATAGTTGAATGTGTATATTGTAAAAGAAGATGGTTTGATTTCTTGAAAAATAATTTTTGCATATTATTTAGCATAAAAATGATTGTGACATTTAAAGGAATATCTATTTTAAAAACTAGTGTTGTTTGTGTTGTGGCAAGTGTGAGTGTGTAAGTCCCACATTGCTTAAAATAGTGGAGGTTGAATACTTTATAAGTAAGAGGACCCATGAACCTAACACCTTAAGGTTTTGGGTTAGAGTGTGGTGTCAAACTCACTTGTGAAGGTGTTCTTAGACCCAATGTGGATGATCCCCCTGGCTGCCCCCTCATGGTGACCCAACAGTGGTATCAGAGCCAATGGTTCGATGAAGGGTTCGACCGGCTCCTTGTGTCGAAAGTCTTCCTGACAAAGGTGGTCAGGCGGCGGGTCCCGTTGAGTGCAAGTGGCACAACGGCGGTACAAGTGTAGTGATGAAGAAAGCTTCCGCTTGCGGGGGAGCATATCCAAGAGTGGATATGGACTCACACTTAAGGGGGAGATTGTTGTGGCAAGTGTGAGTGAGAAGTCCCACATTGCTTAGATAAGTGGAGGTTGAACACTTTATAAGTGAGAGGACCCATAAACCTAACACCTTAAGGTTTTGGGTTAGAGTGTGGTGTCCAACTCGCTTGTGAAGGTGTTCTTAGACCCAATGTGGATGATCCCCCTGGCTGCCCCCTCATGGCGACCCAACAGTGGTATCAGAGCCGATGGTTCGATGAAGGGTTCGACCGGCTCCTTGTGTCGAAAGTCTTCCTGACAAAAGGTGGTCAGGCGGCGGGTCCTGTTGAGTGCAAGTGGCACAACGGCGGTACAAGTGTAGTGATGAAGAAAGCTTCCGCTTGAGGGGGAGCATATCCAAGAATGGATGGACTCACACTTGAGGGGGAGATTGTTGTGGCAAGTGTGAGTGTGTAAGTCCCACATTGCTTAAAATAGTGGAGGTTGAATACTTTATAAGTAAGAGGACCCATGAACCTAACACCTTAAGGTTTTGGGTTAGAGTGTGGTGTCAAACTCACTTGTGAATGTGTTCTTAGACCCAATGTGGATGATCCCCCTGGCTGCCCCCTCATGGTGATCCAACACATCATGGGCAGGATAACAACTCATTAATAGTTTAGAGAGTCGGTCAATCAGGTGTGGATACTTCTGTTCCACGTTATGGTTGTGAGCTTCATGTCGTGACAAGTCTCAACGATTGATATGTCTGGCCTCCGAGACAGGCTCACCTCGAGTGTCCTTGTAAGTACGCTGAGACATTTGGCAGTATTTTATTTTAATTTTATTAGTTTTGTTTTATTTTGATGCAATTGAAAACTCTATTTTTCTCTCTTCTTGTATGACTCTTTGACTCGTGAAATTAACAAAAATGTGTATGACATAATTAACCTAAGTTGGATCTCGATGCACATCTGTGTTAGAGAAAACACTAAACATGATTTAAACTAAAATTGTTATGAAATATCAGCCGAGTTTTCATCAAATGAACTGATCATTATTGATATATACTTCTTTTTGTCAAATAAAAGTTATATAGTAGCAAAAGAAACCATTTTGATACAACAATGTTGCATAAACATGTGAATGTTGTAACATGTTTTATCATGTACATTCTTTTCTCAAATATCTATTATATGTCACATTCAAAACTATTGGTTGCGGCTGACAATATTAGTTATGTCCCCTCAGAAAACATAGTTCTCAATTGTGGTTCTAACACATCAGAACTTGTTCAATATGATGGTAGATTCTGGAATGGTGACATTGATTCACCATATTTACCTTCCAATGCAGACATCACCAAAAAGTCCTTAATAGCAATAGTACCTTCTACCAATCTTCAATTCATTTCTGAAATTCCATATACAACTGCTAAAATATTTCAATCTCAATTTACTTATAGCTTCAATGTAACTTCAGGTCCAAAATTCATACGCCTTTATTTCTACCCTGCTGATTATTTGAATTTCAACATCTCAAAAGCTTTCTTATCAGTAACTGCTGGTAATTTCACTCTTCTGCATAATTTCAGTGTTTCTCTCAATGCAGATTCATCGTGCATGTAAACGGTAACAGTTTGCAACTTACTTTTGCTCCATCATCAAATGATTCTGATTCATATGCATTTGTGAATGGTATAGAAGTTGTTTCAATTCCACATGGTTTATACATTGGTGGCGATGATTTGCCTATTCCTTTTGTTGGCCACACTATCCAAATGTTGTTTACATTTATAATAATTCAGCCATGGAAAATCTGTATAGATTGAATGTAGGAGGTTAGCATATTCTACCGAAATATGATACCGGTATGTTTCGAAATTGGGATATCGATGATGGATACATATTTGGGGCTGAAGCTAGAAGCATTACAGCCAAGAGTATTAAAGTTTTGTATAATGATCATGTTCCAGCTTATACTGACCCAAGTGATGTTTACCGAACGTCGCGTTCGACGGCTCTCCAATATGGACTTGTCAATTTAAATTACAATCAAACATGGCTTTTTCCAGTTGATCCTGGCTTCTTGTATCTAATTAGGCTTCATTTTTGTGAAATCATTTACAATATAAGGGTGGCTAAAATTTCAGATTTTGGTTGTCAAAGGAAAGCTACACTTCATTAAACACCACTGTCGTAAAGGGGATCGAGCACCGGTTACCTTGATCCAGAATACTATCAACGCCGCATGTTGACTGAGAAATATGATTTATACTCACTTGGTGTGGTTTTGTTGGAAGTGTTAAGTGCAAGACAAGCTCTAAGTCCATATGAAGATGATGAACATTTAAACTTGGCTGAATGGGCTAAGTTTTGCATTGAGAATGGAAATGTAGATGAAATAGTGGATCAAAACTTGGAAGGAAGCATAGTTAAGGAGTGCTTTGAGTTATATTTAGATGTTGCTATGAAATGTTTGGCTGAAAGAGGAGTGGAGAGACCATCCACTGGTGATGTTCTGCAGAATCTTTTTATTGCAATGAAACTTCATAAAAATGGTGGTAATGTACAAAATGAAAAATTTAGTAGGAATGATGGTTTGAAGGACAATTCAGAATTAACACCTGGGATTGAGTTCTCTGAAATCATGATGCCTATTGGTAGGTGAATGTTCTTGTATTCATTTTGTCAGTAGTTGGAGCCTAAATAGAGATGGCGATGGGTAGGGTATGGATAGGGTACTATAGTCCCCATCTCCATACTCGCAGTTTGGAAAAATAACCGTACCCATCCCCATATCCGCGTGGGTGACAACTTTTGTCCCCGTACCCATACCCGTACCCGTTACCCACATTTTTATTAAAAACAAATTGATCAATTATAAAATATCATATCATTTTAATAGAATTTAAAAAAATTTCAAATATTTTAATGTTGATTGATGAAAATTATAAACAAAATTATTACTCCCTCCGTTCCTTATTATAAGCACCCTTACAAAGATTTTATCTGTCCCTAAATATAAGCCCCTTTTCAATTCCCTAGACACATTTATTATTACTTTTTCAAACATAACTCTACTTTGCATTGAAATACGTAAAGTCAACTACAAATACATCTTTTCACAAGGACAATTTAGTAATTATAATATCCAAACAGTATACAATAATTACACTATCAACTTTTCTTAATAAGCGTGAAATTTCTCTTGGGGGGCTTATATATAGGGACGGAGGGAGTAGTAAAATCATATAAAAGTTCATTTCTCTATTGATATATGTATATTATGTTATAAATAAACATTTTTTTAATTCAAAATGTATAATAGTATAATAATGTTGTATATTTTAAAAATGATTACATATATTATTATATAATAATATATTTAAAATAAATAAATAAATATATATATTAAATGGGTATATGGGGTGGGTACTAAGATACCCGTACCCGCACCCATACCCGTTCAATTTTGTGGGTAATTATCCATATTCATGTCCGTACCCAAAATGCGAATTTTTACCCTATCTATAATGGATATTTTTTGTGAGTGCCCACTGAGTAAGGGTAAATTGCCATTCCTAAGCCTAAATTAATGTATAATTCTAGTTTTCATTGTAGACTACAATTTCATGTACATATTGTGTAGGAGAAATCAACGAATATATTATATATGTGAATGCAATTCTATATACTGTGCTTTCTCGGCAGTCTCTTCATCTTTCTCACAAACACGTGTAAAACTGATTCATATGGGATAAAGATGTGTGTTAAAAAACCATATATCAATATCATATACTTAGTAACGGGTTTGGTTATGGTGCATTTTGCACTCCTCTCATTTTGTTATACATTTCATTTAAAGTTTACCTTAAAATAATCACTCTTACAGTTGCTTAGTACACCCCCCTAGTTACTTCGCGCGCCTCCCATATACTACCCTATTACTTGCGCACCCCCATTTGCTTAGCGCACCCCCCCAGTTTTTTCTCATTTTCTCCCTAGATTTTTTTGTGAGCCCCCCAATTTTTTTTCCTCCCCAAATTTCTAGCGCGCCCCCCAATTTTTTTCCCTCCTCCAAACTTCTAGCACACCCCCACCCTAATTTCTAACGCGCCCCCTGTTTCCAATTGAATAATAATTTTTGTTCCTTTGAAGTATATATTATAAGAATCAATTTTTAATTAATTTTCGTCATATACCCCCTCGAAGCCCAACATAATAATTAATGGTTCATGTATATATAAAGCATACTTGTTAAACATACAATTTAATTTTAAGTTTTATCAATCATAATCACAACATAAATAAAATTTCATACATTAATTACATATATATATATATATATATATATATATATATGGATTTTTTTATTTACAATAAAAAAATGATCGAATCCAATATCTCATGCATACTATCCAAATTTTTCTCAACTAAACTAACCTTAATTGCTTTATATGATTTTTTGCTTTATGTAGCATGGTTTTGTAAAATGGTTATGTGATGTTTTACTTAATAACAATGGTTTCAGTGTATAACATATTGACACTAATACCCATATGAAACCATTTATCCAAAATAATGGTTTCAGTGTATAACGCCATGAAACCATTTAGCTAGACTAATGATTTCAGTGTATAACATCTTGAAACCAAATAACAAGAGTAATGGTTTCAGTGTATAACGCTATGAAACCATTTAACTAGAATAATAGTTTCAGTGTATAACGCCATGAAACCATTTAGTTAGACTTATGGTTTCAGTATATAACATCTTGAAACCAAATAACAAGACTAATGGTTTCAGTGTATAACGCTATGAAACCATTTAACTAGAATAATGGTATAAGTGTATAATAGTATGAAACCATTTAACTAGACAAATGGTTTCAGTGTATAACATCTTGAAACCAAATAAAAAGATTAATGGTTTCAGTGTATAACGCTATGAAACCATTTAACTAGAATAATTATTTCAGTATATAACGCTATGAAACCTTTTAATTAGACTAATGGTTTCAGTGTATAATAGTATGAAACCATTTAACTGTACAAATGGTTTCAGTGTATAACATATTGACACTAATGCTCATTTAACTATAATAATGGTCATAAATTTAAATTTTTAACACGATATAAAACCAGAGAGAGTGAGGTATCCCCAACCGTTCCAAATAATTCAAAATACCCTAAATAAAATTTTGGAAATTTTTTTATTAATATCTGATATTTATAAAAGCATATTTACCTCATTTAATTAACTAAAAATAGTTCCAGGTCTCAGAAAAATACCTAACTGGTCCCAAAATTCCGAGAAAATTATTTCCTATTATTTTGTAAAAAAAAAAATTTGGAGTCCCCTAGGCATCGCACGCGCCCCCACGCGCCGCCAGTGAGAGTGGGCGTGGAGGCGCGTTACTGTTCATAATCTTCCTCACCCATTTTCTGCAAAAACGGGTCGCGACGACCCGGTTCGTTCTCCCTCAATAATCAATGAAACTCGACGTTCTTTATACCGGTTTGATCGTCGTTCGATTTTATGAATGAATTAGGTATTAGTTTTCGAAATCGGTGATCGAATCGCATATAAAATGTGGCCGAAATTGAGCAAACAAAAATACAAAGTTTTTCAGTTATGATTATTACACGTGTTTTTTGGATCTGAGGGTGGATATTGACTTATGCACCGTGCATAAATATCAGGCTTATGCATAATAACCTTTGCCCTTAGTAACTAAAGATTTTCTAATTAGATGTGGTATCAAAATTACTTGTATGATTTCTATTAGACAAATCTAATGATCACCCTATCTATTAGACTTCCATCATGATTCGTAGGGAGAGTTTGTCAACCATTTAGGTTTCACAAGATTCGAGAGATTAGTCTCTACAAACAATGGTTTTATGGGAATGCAGCAGTGTTAACTCTTAGGGAGAGTTTGTCAACCATTTAAGTTCCACAAAATTCGAGTGATTAGTCTCTACAGGTGCGTATAGACTATAGAGGATATCCGATTTAGGCAAACAATGAAAAAACACATTACAGGTGATTGATTCCTAATTCCTATAGAAAGTCTATCGAACAATGTTGTGCTCATGATCCATGTCGTGTTTATACATGTGAGTCAACAATGATGCAACTTATCTTGATCAAAAGTTTTGTACCAAAATGCACATTCATCCTTTACATTCGCATTTCATACCTTTTTCATTTCACAAAACACTTTATTATTTACAAATAACATTGTTATTTTACAAACCCAACCATTTTATAATTAATCACTTGTAAAATCTAGATGATGACAACCGTGGTTTTAAATTGCGGTCTACATCTTCAATTGCAACAATAATATTGTTGATGTGGTAGCATCTGTAACCCATCGTACCACAATTGTGGTGCGATCATTAATTATATGTTCGTTTAAATTTTTCTCACCATAAATTAAATTTTCAAAATCCCAAACACTAAAATGCTTCAGATCAAATGACTCTACTCCACTTTATATTTCAAGCACCTCTCAATCGGTATTTACAAAACAAACTAGGATTCTAATTTGTAAAATCCAAAATTCATTTTACGCCGCAGCATTCGCAATGCATGTCGTAGCAACCACAATTGCAACGTCTGCAGCCATAACCACATACACAACTGCAACCACAATTTAAAACCATGAAGAAAACATCAAAATATTATATTGATTAAGATTAGGCTAATAGCCAAAAATCTTTATGACGTTTAGTAGTAATCATATACCCTCCAGTTTTGTTGCTCTTTCTTCTCACAGCAATTGCCATACAATGTGCATTTTGGATACAATACTCTACCACACCACCATTTACTCTATTGCCAGCCCACATCATTAGAAGACGCCACGTGGTGGACCTCTTCTTCTGTCCCAATACCAAAAGTGCCACACCTTGTTTTTTGGCTTCCTCCACTATTTTTGGTCCCTTTTCTTTTCCTTCTGTTACTGCAATCTCAATTTGTACCTATCAGGACCATATATAGTCTCAACTTTTAATAATAATTACATTTAGATAATGTAGAAAAAATACTGTAATTATATATTTTTTTATTAATATGGCATGTTCCTTCATTTACATTAATAATGCTCCAATCCAAGTTTCCAACATCATCATTATACAGAGGATCTAAGGATGTAATCTAGATTGATATTGATAATCAAAAATTAAGAAGTTGAACTAATATAAATTGGCTTCGAATGCTAAATGTGAACATATTGAAAAAATATTAGCATAGGTAGACTGTTGCAATTTGGATTCGAGTTAGTTAATGTGCGACACATTTATTGAGCTTGACCGTCTAATCTAAAATTAATGATATAAATTATTTAAAGAAGATTTTGTGAAATATAATGTAAGCCAACCGATATCAAATATATTAAATTGGGTCGAGATCAATTAATATGTGTGAATGCAAGCAATATGGAGGATTCTACTATTTCAGATAGTGAATTGGGATCCAACATTTACAATGACTAAATCAAAATGAATTTGTAATTACTCACACTCCTCCAGTTTGTGAAGATGAATCGTATTTAAATTTAAATTTTAAGATGGTATCAGAATCTTAGAAAATAAACTTACCTCAGGCATCTTCATATTGCAAATATTCTTGAAAGAAGAAGCAAGTTCATAAGCCCTTGGATCTGTCTCCTTGCTAGAAGCTTCATCATCAGTGGCTGCCACATTGAAAGAACCATATTTGATAAGTTCATAGTTTAAGAGAAATTAAACATAGAATGATATCATTAGTTTCACACACACCTTGTTTAGAAGACTTGATCACATGAAGAAGAACTATAGTATCATGATTTTGAACAGTATGAGTTAGTGCCCATTGCAAAGCACTTTTTGCTTCAAAACTAGAATCAATCACAATCATAATCTTCCTACTAATCACTGATCCTTGTTTCACACCACCATCATCTAATTTCTCCTCACAAACACTGCATGAAGACTTTTCAATCTTCTCATCAATTTTAGTATCATCACTTTTATCATTCTTCGCTTGTATAGTTGGCGAACGCACCCGCGCATGAGGCCTAATTCTGTTCAAACAAAAACCTGGTAACCTTGTTCCTCTCTTGCCCATTTCTTGGAATGTAACTAATCTTGTTAGAAAACACACAAATTGTTATAAAGAGGATGATAAAGAAACAGCAACAAATAACAATAATACTTGTTGTTGTGGCTGAGAAAAATGTGCGAAATGGTTGCAAATGGGACATGGTTCATTTTTGCTTTTCTTTCTTTTTTACTTTACTATAATCATTTGTTTAGTTCTTGGTTTCTTTTGATTTTTCCTTTTGCTGTTGGGGCCTTGTATTGCTCCACATGAACATGATTCTCATTAAGGTGTGTAGGCCTATTAGACACCTAAACATGGTTAAATAATTAATCTCATAATTACAGCACTTTGTTTCTCTTCTAATTACTCATTAATTATAGGCTTATTTGTGTGTCTAAATGTAATTTGTAAAGCTACATTTCTTATCATTACAGGTTGTTACATTCCTCCTTTTTCTTTTTAATCTTTTTTTACCGAGTAAAGTAACAAAAATCAATGAATAAATAAAGGTGTTTGCAGTTATAGTAGCATTAAAATGAAGAGGAAAATAAACGAATATGATTTCCAACTTTAGCATATAGTGTATATTTCACTCTAGGTAGTATTTTAATCTTGTTTTAAATTGCAGTCAACATCCACAATTGCGACTGCAATATTGCTGATGCAGTAGTCTGCGTAATCGTGTCGCACTGCAAATGCAGTGTGATATTTAATCACATGAATGAACTCAAGGTAACCGCATAAAGAACTACATATGACGATTTCATACATGTTTGTTTAAATCTTCTCACAAAAACTCAAAATTTTCAGAAACCAAAGCTCGTAATACTTCAAATCTAATGAAATTTTTTACTTTTAACGGTTTCTCAATTTTGTATTTAAGCATATTTTGATCGGCATTTACAGAGCAGACTGAGACTCTACTCTAATGATCAAGAATTTTGGATTTAATGTGCAAGTCGCAACTCCACTGGCCTGTATGGTGAAGACTTTTTTCTTAAATGCAAATTGTTACTTGTTATTATTGTCCTTGGCACCATTGTATGTTAATTGTTATGTTAACTCTTTTTACACCTTGGTAAGATTTGAATTATCGACCTCCAGATCAATTTGTAGCACAACTATTTCAACCAATTGAACTACTTATCTCACCCGTTTATATGGTGAAGATTATCTTCACTTACAGACATATAAAAGTTGTTGGAATCGAGTTTTTACCTTAACTCGTTTTGTATAGGTAAACTCGACATGTAAACTCGAATCGTAAACTCGTACGAGTTTACCTAAAATTAAAATAAAATTAATATTATTATTTATATGACATATATACTAATATAATACTATAAAAAACGTCAATAATTTCAAAAAAGTAACTTAATTATAAAGTCAAAATATACCAAATCTTCATATAAATAGCATCATATCCATAAACTTGCATCAAAATAAGATAATTATCCCAACAAAACCATATAAGCATCCAAATAACAATTCAACAAAAGAATAATAGGTTTTCTAACTTAATTATATTTTCCTGCAAGGCTACAACATCATCTTCATCACTGTATTCATCCGACTTTGGAGAAGATTAATAGTTATTTGAGAGAAAAAAAAATAGTGAATGTGTGAACGTTTTACCTTTAAACAAATACATGGTGGTTTTTTTTCTTTTCAAAACGTGTAGGAAAAGTTGTCCAATAGGCAAAAAAAAACTAAAATTGGACCATAAAAGTTTGAAAAGGTAAACTCGGAAAAACAAGTAAACTCGCCCGAGTTTACTCGATTTTAAAGTTTTCACAACGAGTTAACTCAGTTACAATCGGTTTTTCTACGATTTTACCAAAAAACGAGTTCACATACGAGTTAACACGTTTTTCATACCTAAATTCGTACGAGTTTATACGTATTAACACGCGATTTTAACAACCAAGACTACTCTTTTAACAGGCTATAAAAGAAAGTTTTATAGAGGTAATGACATTTTCATATGTAACATTTGGGACAATTATGATTACTTGTTTTTGCAGAATTTCCTATGCTGGAAAACATTGTAAAATTGTTCTGATCAACTATGATGAGTAACCAGTTACTACTTAATAGTTACTTTTGCATTTTATTTTATTAGATGGCTTTATTCCTACGCTACAGACCCATCATTTTTGTGATAGTAAATAAATTTCAACTTAATAATAAAATACAATGATGTTCTCCATAAGGATAAAAATAGAATAATAATTAATATGATAAAAGGTTCAGCTTCATAATGTGAATTTGCAAAGTTAAAATAATGCTAAAGGCTTTTCTTTTAAAAAGGTTCTGTTGTGTGGGATCCTAGAAACATTTTATTTTTTTTCTTCTTTTTCTGAACTCTAGTTGGCCTTATCCAATATTTTTATTCTCATATTTACTTAATTACTTGACAATGTGACATATTCTGATAATTACATTCCATTTTTAGCATATGACCGATCAAAATGGCAAATTATGCAATTTTGGATCCTTCTATTTAAAAAACGTTACATCTTACATTTGCCAATTTGCACATTTTTTATACAAGTCCCAATCTTCAACAACATATTCTTCATAGTTCATACTTCATATAAACCTTAAAATGGTCCTCTACGTACTCTAATTATGATTTGTGATCCGGTGTTTGAATCCAGCTATATAATGTAATATCTCAATCAGTTGAGTTAAATTTAAGAATACTTGTGATTCTTTCTTTTAGATAATAAAATGTTACAATTTTGTGATAGTTT
Source organism: Trifolium fragiferum (assembly GCA_954870985.1). Lineage (NCBI taxonomy): Eukaryota > Viridiplantae > Streptophyta > Magnoliopsida > Fabales > Fabaceae > Trifolium > Trifolium fragiferum. Next base: position 23,053,245 of record OX940791.1, on the reverse strand, counting down.
ACAATCTACAAGAAGAAGCAATTATATATAATGGTAATCATATTGTAATTTATGATGACCAGCAAAAGGTCGATCAGATCAGTATCTTCTAATACTCTAAATCGGAGGCGTCGATTAGACTATATTTAAAAGATTATTATTTTTATTTTATTACATAAACGATATGCATGCATTCAAATTGATAGATTATATCAATGCAATTCAAGTTTAAAATCTCTAAAAATGAAATAGATAATTACGGACAAACTCACAATATCTATGTTAATAGAATAAAGCGACAAATTGAATAAACATACACATTTTACTATTTTGAGGTTCTCATAATATTCATGTATCTGAATTTATATCGTTGATAACATCAAACGTGTATTGTGATGGGTTAATGTAATTTCACACTATTATATAAGGTTTGAGGTTTTTTTAATATAAATTGGTGCCGTAGAAAGTTGATTTCCTTTGAAGTTGGAACTTGGAAATGGTAGAAAGATAGAGTATATTGGAGATGGGCTTTTATAAGTATTGGACTTAATTAGAATGAATAAGAGTTTGTGGTAGAAATAAGGGTAGTATAGTAATCTAGTATGAGTTAGTAGATTGTGTAAAGATAAGATGGACATTTTGGTCAATGGCTATAAAGATAGAGTATATTGGAGAGGAATTAATGACAATTGTGTAAATAAGTGTAGAAATGGGTGGTTAGAGTGGAAATGAAATTGTGAGTGAGAATTGTAGAGAAAAAGAGGGTAATGTGGGGATTTTACAATAACCTAGAACGAGGTTATATAAAGGGGTGATTTTATGAGAAGTAGTGTTGTTTTTGTTGTTTTGTTGTTTCATGAGAATGAGAGAAAGAGGGGTTGAGAGATGGGAGGTAGTGAGGAGAAGGAAGAACTCATGGAGAGGAGAAGAGAATGAGAAGAAAAGCCTTGGTTAGATGTTGAAGATTGGGAATTCTAGAAAGTGGAGCTTAGAAGATTCATCTTATGAGGTAAGAGGTTTAGATCATATAATTTTGAGTGATCAAAGAGAGTGGAGTTTGTCTATGACTCCACACCCAAACTCTCTTCACTCATTTTTGGGTTTTGGGAATATGTTTATAATTGAAGTTTGATAATGATTCATGTATAATATGCTTCTACTTATGATTGTTATATGATATCCATGATAAATTTGATTACCTAAACTTTGATTTTGATTGATTATGTGATAAATGAGTTTTATGAGTTAATACATGAAAATCTATGCTTTAGAACATGAAATGATGTTTGATGATGCTTTAAGTTGTACTTCTAAGCTTATGTGAGTTATGTATGTTTAAAGTTAATAGCTTCATGAATTTATAAGTTGAGAAATGATGTTTTTGATGAATTTTGGTTCAAACCTGAGCTTATGGGTAATTTTCTAGGTTTGGTCGCTTGAAGCGAGCCACATGAGTTATGGGGCGAGCACTCGTGTTCATAGTGCTCTGCCCAGAAAATGTGCTGCTCGCTTAGCGAGCTCTAGCGAAGCCTAGCGAGCAAGCTCGCCTTGTTTTGCTTCGTTTCGCTAGCTCGCGAGGGTTTCCTGTTTTGTGTTCGCTTGGTCTAGCCAGGTGTGGCTTGAGCGAGGGTCATCTGACCCAACTTTGTTATAATTTCATTAAAATGGTTTGTTGACTTATAACATGTTAGAATTATGATCTTTTGATTATAGGGTAACATGATTGAATGAATATGAACCTAGTAATGAGGAATTATTGGTATATGATCAATGGAATGATGGATTGATTAGAATGAAGATTATGTTGTTGAATTAAATGAGTTGTATGCTTATAACATGTTCTAATTATGATCTTTTGATTATAGGATAACATGATTGATTGAATATGAGCATTTAAATGATGATTTGGATATGTAATAACAAGTATGTTGTTGAGTTATGATTGGATTAATTGTGATAATGATATACTTACGTATGTGTGATTGAATCATGTATGCATATCTTATTTGTGAATGATTAATGATGATGATGATGATCTTGAATGTATGATCAATTGAGAAGATTAATTAATGTGATTTAATTAATAGAGAAGATATATTCTTTAACAATAAATGTTAGAATATATGGATTATATTATCCTTTTATGATGAGCAGATACTTTAGATGAGCCCTAAAGTATAGTAGATATTTTAATAGCTGCGGTTGACTAAAATATGTAAACCATATGTTTGGTAATTGTACATTCATGCATTCATATATGTATGTTGAGCAGATACTTTAGATGAGCCCTAAAGTATAGCAGATATTTTAGTAGCTGTGGTTGACTAAAATATAATTGGAATAAGTTTTCCAATGAATTGATGAAATGGTACCACATGCATTAGTCGTGTCTAGGGTGACATGACATGAGTAATTGACATTAGTTGCATTAGGAATATGTGATTAAATGTGATACTTGATGATTGGCATTGATTGGTAATCCTTATTTTGAGTTATTAAGTGTATTATGAATTGTGTGATAAATGATTGATAATTGGTGATGATGTGTATACTTTGTCAATTGATTGAGAATGTGTATATTATTGTGACATGTATTGTACTTTTATGATTATGATATATGAATGACATGAGATTAATGTATGTTTATGAATTGAATTATTAGACATAAGTATATTATGTCCTAAGTGTTAAGTGCGTTCTTGCACTTAGTTCCTTTTTATGGTTATATTATCTAACCCTCCGTTTTGGAGTAAAAGGTCAAAACTCCCCCTGCAATTTCAAAGTTTGTCAAATACCCCCCCCCCCTGCAATTTCGAAATAGCCAAATACCCCCCTGCAATTGTAAAAAGTCAATCAGATACCCCCCCGGTTTTTCCGTTAAGAGTGACGTGGCAAATGCCACCTAGACTACACGTCACTTATAATGATTTAAGTGAGTTGCCACGTCACCTAGACACCACACCTCTAAGCTCTTTATCCTTCCAATTTTTTGTAAAGTTCTTCCATAGATGCATAGCACAATATCTATGTGTCACACCAGGCATGACTTCCTGCATAGCAGGTATAAGACACTGTTCACAAAAAAAATATCAAAATCAGGAAATTAAACTCATGAAAGTAGAATCAGGAAACCCCTTTAATTCATGCATAGCACAAATATATGATTATTACCATCTTGTCCCACGGCAACTAGTAGTTGACCACTCATGAAATTAGAATCAGGAAACCCCTAAAATAATAGTTTACCTTTATAGTAGAACCAACATTGCTCTTCCTAAGCTCATTAGCCATAATCCCATATCAAACCGTATTGTTCCTTTTCACTACCTTCTACCAATTCCCTCGCTTCCCTCACAGCTATGTTGATTTTAAAGTCATCAAGAATCAGATTGAACTCACGTTTGAAATAATCATAAACCTCTGTATGCGTAATAGTTGGCTGAATTCTAATCCAATTCTAAACCTCTGTGAGACAGGCGGCGATGATAGAGATGAAGATGATCAGAGATGATGAAGAACGAACAATGACGGCGATGATGAAGATGATTGACGATGGTGATGTATGAACAACGATGGTGAAGGGTTTTTTGCGTTTCTCACTGAGTCTGTAAATAGAACAGAGCGTGCGTTTTTGTTCTGAGAGGGGAAGTGAAGGGTTTCTAAGTATAACAATTATTTTAATATATTTATTTTTTATTTTTTTTAATTTCAATCAAATTGTCACGTCACTTTTATTAGCCACATCATCACTCTTAATGGAACAAATTAACAGAGGGGGATATTTGATTGACTTTTTACAATTGCAGGGGGTATTTGCCTATTTCGAAATTGCAGGGGGGTATTTGACAAACTTTGAAATTGCAAGGGGGTTTTTGACCTTTTACTCCTTCGTTTTGTGTATGTGTTGAACCTTTGGGGGTTCAGGTTATCAGGTTATGTTTATGACCGAGTCGTCGGTGAAGCTCCGCTCTGATGTGACATGGGGATGAAATTATTTATATAATGTATATTTAGAGTCTTGCTTCTCATTGTCATTGTATTTAAGGATGTATGTTTCCTATCACTTGTTTTTGTAAAATAATTGTTTTACTAATTAAGTTATTAGTAAGCTTTTATGTGTACGATGTAATACTCGAACCAAACCTTTTGTGAATTAAATTTAATTTCCATTGCATATTTTTCAAATTATATTTCATAAAGGTATAATTTATATAATTATGGGTTTGGGTGTTACAGTTAGCATGTGTCTATGAAATATTTACTAAAATTAAGGAAACATGTTTTTAATATTTTATTTTAAAAATAGAATAAAATGCAATTTACAAATTTATCCTTTTGTTCAAATTGATTTATAAAGTTGGGTTTTTAGTAAATATATAGTGGAAGTTGGCTTGCTAACATAGTTCCACATCACCATATCTTTGTTTGCCGCCTTTGATAAAATACCACTTATCATGCTTTAAGTTGTAAATTGTTTGTATGCACGTGTGTTTTTTACGAATCTCAATCTAAAAATAAAAAGACATAAGGCCATGCTTTAAGTTAGTATCCATAGTTTCATTTTAGCTTGTACCCCAAGAGAGAAAAATTATCCCCTAATATAACTTAGAGTCAATTTAATCGGTAAAAAAGAAAATAAGTTAATCGGTAAGATTGTCTTGCAAACTATGATTCCTTGTCCCTTTACATTCACCTATTGTATTTTCTGGATTCTATTTTATTAATTTATGCTATAAACAATTCTAATATTTTTTTTAATTAATTGTAGATGGCAAATAAAAGTAAAGAAAAGGCTTCCAAGAAACATAAAATAAAACTTCTCAAACGTTCAACTCCACAAATCTTCTTTATATGCAAGCCGGAGAAATTACCGTGGTTCAAGTTCCTCTTCAATTGAATAGGTGCAAAGACAAGAATATGAAGAACAGAAATTTGAAAAGGAATAACTTCGTGATATGGTAAAACAATTGATGGAAAAATTGAAGTTTCAGCCCAAACCATATACTAGAGATCAAGTTCATGAAGATGATATGGTTGATGATAATGACGATGCGGCTGATGATAATGAGGATGATTATGATGATAACGATAACATGTCTGATGATAACGATGACATGTTTGATGATGATGAAACAAAGTAAGAATGACAAGTTTAGTAGTGTAGCTTACTTTAATAGTTTTTATTTGAGTTAGGATATTGACTTTTTGTATCCAAGAATTGAAAGGAATTTATTCCATCTTTTGAATTGATATTTTTTATAAGTAATTTTTTTTAACAGATTTTTTTTGTAAGCATTTGGTAATACTTAAATATATTATGCTTATATTGTTGTGTGTGAGATTATAAATTAGATTTAAAAAATTGCTTTCATGAGAATATAAATTAAGGCTAATGCTACGGTGGACCACCTTCACAAGTGGTCCACCGTGGACAAGTGATGTAACCGAATACAAATTTTACAAAATTTATTGGTAGATTGAAAGTTTATATCATATAGTGCATCCATAAAAAATTTTAAAAAAATTGAAAATCATTTGATATTTTATTGGAATTTATCAAGATTTACAGTATTTAATAAACCGTTAATCTTGATGGATCTCAATAACATATCAAATGATTTTCAATTTTTTTAAAATTTTCTATCGATGATCTATATAATATAAACTTTCAATCCAACGGTGGATTTTGTAAAATTCATATTCGTTATAGGATTTTTCATGAGTGGTCCACCATGGACCACTTGAAGAAGTGGTCCATGTTAGAATTTTCCTATAAATTAATAATAATAATAATAATAATAATAATAATAATAATAATAATAATAATAATAATAATAATAATAATAATAAAAATCATTATAGACTGAAATAGAAACTCAAATAAACCGAAATAGAGACACACAAAGAGACCGAAATAAAGACCGAAATAGATACTAAAATAGAGACCGAAATAGAGACTGAAATAGAGACCGAAATAGAGACTCAAATAGAGACTCAAATTTAGACCGAAATAACGACCGAAATAGAGGCCGACATAGAGACCAAAATAGAGACTGATATAGAGACTAAAATAGAGACTGAATTTACCACACAACATTTTCAAATCAGTCGCAAAATTGGTAGCAATGAATAGAAAAAATAATTGCAAATTGGTCACTATATTAGTCGCTAATAGCGTCGAAATTTGTGTCGCAAATTCAGTTTCTAAACTGGTTGCTAATTCGGTTGCTAATTTGGTCGCTACTTCGGTCACTAACCTAGGTCACTAATTCGGTTGCTACAAATCGGTCGCCTGTTTGGTCACAACAGATCAGCGACCAAGGTGGCTGTTACCGATTTTCACTGGTTGCCAAATTGGTCGCTAACGCGTTTAGCGGCCGATTTTCATCAAAATCGGTCGCTAATTCGGTTGCCAAAATCGATTTTTCTAGTAGTGTATATATATATAAGGTGGTCGGAATTCTAACCCAGTCATGACACTTATCTACCTTAATATATAATTTTTAGCCACTACTCTACTTTGACAAAAAAAACTCTAATAGGTTAATATTACTGTAATAAAAGAAAAAAATATTCATATTTCTCACTTATAATTATGAAGACAATATACTTAAAACTTTTGAAATTGCCACTTAATTTGAGAATTTATGTTGCACAAGCACCCTTAAACACCAACACTGATAAAGGGAAAAAGGAAGGGCATGATAGCTACATATTAGCTTCAATTTTGACTCTACCAAAAAAGCAACTTCAACTGATTAGAAGGAAAAAGAAGATTCTTATACAGTACACAAGATATCTCATCAAGTTATTTTGATTGGAATGGTAAAGTGATTAGGCATTTGATTAATCCTAGTAAGACTTCAAGTAGTACCTTTTTTTTTTAAACATCTCTCTAATCGTTACTATATACATTGTTCTTTTTTTTTTTGTTTACAATATAATACTTTTTTAGACAAAAATACAAGAATGAACTAAGAAAATTAGTTTTTATATTTAAATTTTCAATATGTAATTTTTTTTCAAAATTAATTGTCAGTTATTAAGAAAGAAAAAGATGATTTTTTTGTTCTCTTTATTTATTTTATTATTTAAAAAGCAGTTCTCTTTAGGCTCTCTCGGGTAAGAACATAAACGTCCGGATCTCAGAGATTTTTGGCCGTGTTGTTTGAAGTTCATAATTCGGTTTTTCTTTTTTGAAATTGGTTGTGTGTGAAAAATCGCTCTAAGAACTTGTCTTCAAACTCCTTCCAAGTTTTGACTCTGGATAATTCCACTAGGCAAGCAGTTCAACCAATCTTTTGTGTGCCCAGTGAGTGAAAATGCAATCCTTCGCATGCCCAACGAGTGAAAGTGGTCTTCAGTAACGTTATCTAGCACCTGGCAGATTTGACATGTCTCCAAGAAGCGGGGAAGATGTTTCCATGGATCTCGAATTGCCTTGCCATCAAAATGATTCTCTACAAGAATGGTGTATTTTATGTCAAAATTAACTGGGGTCGCAGGTCTGAATCCCGGAGACTCCTGTTCTGTATTCGTCCTCTAGCAATAGCCGCCCATAGTTCACCTAGGTGGTGGTTGGGGTAGTTCACTTTAGTATAACATTCTCGTCAAATTATGTAAAATACCTAAGGAATCAAGATACTTGAAGAAGCAAGAGTTAGAACAAAATTACACAAAAATGAGCAAAAATTGAAGAAAATTAGTATTGTGTCACGATGAGAGATGTGTCGTACCACGGTGCAATAATTAAAAAGAAACAAATCTCAAATTCTCATCGTGCCACAATGGCACATATTTTGCCATGATGGGCATCATGGCACAATGAAGCACGAAATCCAGCCCAAGAAACTCTATAAATAGAGCTCTTAATGAACCACCACAATTTACATAATGGAGAAAGCAAACAAGTGAAGTTGAGACATCAAGGAGCACTTAAGGAAGGTGACTCTCACCAGTGGGATTTTTATGTGTAATTATCTAAACTCTTTGTTATGTTAATTATTATTATTATATATTATGAGTAGCTAAATTCCTTAGATTAGGTTGAGTAGATGAACTCCATTAGAACTATTTGATTCATGTAATATGGTTATTATATTCATTGCAATTCAATTATTATTATTATTATTATTATTATTATTATTATTATTATTATTATTATTATTATTATTATTATTATTATTATTATTATTTAGTTATCACTATGCTTCATGTTATATTTATAGGTAGATGTATTTTATTAATTGTTTTCAAGAGTTTAATTTTCTAAGAGTAGCTTTTAAAATTCGATCTTTGATAAGGCACTTGGGCTTGTGACGAAGTTAGGGAAAAAATTGTTTTTCTTAATTTCATTGAATTAACGAACACAAAATCAATTCTTTCATAAATATCAATTTGCACGAGAGTAGCAACTGTGTATATTTGAATAGGGTAATTGTGAAGACTAGAGATGACTCGTTATTACTTTAGGGTTAATTCATCTTGATAATATATTGAATTGCAAGGGGTCATAATGCCAAGTTTCCAAATAGCACTACAAGAAAATTTGTTTTTAGTGACCGAAATACCAGGAATGGGTCGTCCAAGGATGCAGTTATACACTGAGTTGCAATGAAATACTAGGAATTGGACGTCAACGGTCTTTCTCAAGTTTTTGATTTTCTCATCCTCAAAGGTTACATGTAGGTCTATAAAACCCCAAGGACCTGTAGTGGAAACATTGAAGCCATGGAGGTTTGTTCCCTCCTAAATCCTTCCTCTACAATCCTAGCTTTGTGAGCAAATCCACATAGATAATGTCATAGGTGCTTCCCTCGTCCACCACTATTCTTGAGACGTCATGGTTTGCCATGGTAACAACAATTAATTTGGTGCTCCAACTACATATTTTTCGTCGCTGAAACCAAGAATCAGTCTGCTAAGCTTTCTGGTGAATGACGAACGTGTAGTTGATGGAAGTCCCTCTATGATGGAGGCTTTGGAAAGTTGTAGGCTCTGCTCTTTCTGTCTCCGTTCAGCTTCGTGTTTCCCCTGAGGTAATCATCTTCTTCATAGGACAAATCAACATAGTGTTTGACAAATCCGCCCATAAGGAATGTCGCGAATGGGCGTTTTCCTTCATCTAGCTTTTACTCGCCGCTCTCATTGTCTTTGTTTTTAATGTAGTATGCTGACTACGGTGTCTAGCATGAGTTCGTATCCACAGGGATCATGCCAATTGCGCGACTAGCGTTATTTAAGTTTGCGGTTTGCATTCGCTTTAGTTTTTGAAAAAGATTTTTGTTTTAAAAAGAGTGATATGCGTTGCAGAAATTTAAAATGGGACAGAAATCACTACAAGAAAAACACGTTTTTGTGACGGCCAAAAGCCCTCGCTAATGGCTAAAAGCCGTCGCTAATGGCTAAGGTACTAACGGCCTCTGGGCGTCGCTAAAACTGGTGTCGGTAAGTTTTGTGACGGCCCAAGCCGTCAGTAATGGTCAGGACGGATTTTGTGACGGCCAGTGGTCGTCACTAATGCACAACGGTCAAATCAGGGCATTGCAGGTAGCGACGGCTCAGGTCGTCACAAAAACTGGGCGAATTTTAAAAAAATAAATAAAAAATTAATTATTTTTAAAAAAAAATTAGTTAACAAAAATTAAATATTATGTTTTGAATTTATATTCAAAGTAAAAAATTAGTTAAAAAAATAAAATTATATCCTCGAACAATAATTTTTTCATTATAATAATTATATGATAATTGTTTTAAATATAACTGATTTATATTCACTATAATTTCCACATTTAAATTTTAAAAATATCAATTAATATAAATTCAAGATGAACTTCACTACATTAAATTTTAAAAATATCAATTAATATAAATTCACAATATCATTCAAATATTAATATAAATACTAAACTTTAAAATTTGATAAAGTATTACAAAACACTTACATTTTATCAAGAAATCAAAGATTTTTGAAGAACAAAAACTAGTATTATGGTGAAGATGTATTGAAATGTGTTTGAGAAATTTAGAAAGATGTTAGAAAATGAAATGAAGTGAATGAAATGTGAATGAATTGTGAGTGTGAATGAAATCAGATGAAGAACAAGTATATGAAGAACAAGTATGGAGATATAGTGAAAGATGTTGGACAAATTTAGAGAGAAGTTGAAGAAAAAAAATTGAATGAGAAAGGATTTGGATTTGTATAAATGAAATGAAGAGTATGAAGAGTCTGAATGAGAAGGGATATTGGACAATACTTGTTTAGATCCGTGTGAACAAGTATTTTTTTTTTTTTTTTTAATTCGTAAGACTTAGCGACGGCCAAGGCCGTCGAAAACTCCGTCGTTACATTGTGACGACTTCAATCGTCAGAAACATGATAATTTGCGACGGCCTAGGCCGTCAGTAACATTTGGACGAGCTGCAATTCCAAAAAAATCATTTTGTGACGGCTTTTGGGTGCGTAGCGACGGCCTAGGCCGCCACTAACTTAGTGAGGGCTCAGGCCGTCGCAAATTAATATACATTTTCGTCCAAAAATCAAGGTTTTCTTGTAGTGAATATAGAAGACATGTATGGTGGTTGGACTCCCTCCCCTACTACTATTCAGCATGATCGGTGTATAACATAGCTATATAGTCTAACAAGCAGCGTCGATTTTATCCTTGATGTGGTAATACCTTACTGTTACCCTAATATATATGAAGTTTTCCTACAACTATAATTAGGATACCTACGAGTGCCTATCTCGTTTGTCACATACCCTAACTACAATGTGAGTTATCCTCATATATGCATTATACCCATCGACAATTGTCTCTGGGGCCTAGTATCAGACTATTCAGCTTCTAATTGCTCAGTTGACAACTAGTTCTTGATTCATCCTCTATTCCTCTCAGTTCGAGGGTAGTTCAGAATGTTACCGTCTCGACACCCCTAGATTTATTTACTACCAGTTCGGGACAATCATTAGTTTTACCTAATAATCTATCATGTGAGCGCTTTCGCTATCCAGCAAGATTTTGCAAACGTAGTTAAAGGAGGAAAATAAATAAGACAATTAGTATGAGAAAACATTTATTATAACTTGGGACTCAATCAAAGACTCAAAATATTCATAGGAGAGTTCATCTTCTCCACCACAATATTCAGGTTCGATTCTCATTAGCCAATTTAGATGGACTAATTTAGCTTCTTAAAAAAAAAAAAATTATTCTGTCGGGTCATCAAACACCGAATTAAGAGAGAATTAATATGATAGAATTATCATATCTTATCTTTTATCCTGCGCATCAAACGAGCCCTAAAATACGTATTGTTGTTTTACGGAAAACCCTTTGAATATTTTAAACTAAATTCTTTGAATTAAATCATTTTGAAATTTATTACTTCCTCCATTTTAAAATAAGTGACACTATTTCAAAAATATTGATGGGAAACACACCAAATATTAACAGGAATAGTTTAATAAAAACAAGTATGTTAGCCCGTGTCGTGCACGGGATTATTTTCTTTTTAAATATTATTTATGTATTTATTTTAATATATTATTTAAGAAATTTAATTAAAAATGATAAAATAAAATAAAGATAGATTTTGCATGATATATGTTTAGCAATGTTATAAGATGGAGCGAGATGAATAATATTATTTCGCTTTCCGTTCTACACTATTAAGAGATAGATTCTTTTTCTCATTTTCATCTCCGTGACTATATAGCGACCTTTTAAATATAAAATAATTATAAACTTCATTCTCAAATGAAAATTTAATTAATCTAAGTGCATTTTTAATAGTGATGAGAAAACATTTATTATAACTTGGGACTCAATCAAAGACTCAAAATATTCATAGGAGAGTTCATCTTCTCCACCACAATATTCAGGTTCGATTCTCATTAGGGCCAATTTAGATGGACTAATTTAGATTCTTCAAAAAAAAAAATTATTCTGTCGGGTCATCAAACACCGAATTAAGAGAGAATTAATATGATAGAATTATCATATCTTATCTTTTATCCTGCGCATCAAACGAGCCCTAAAATACGTATTGTTTTTTTATGGAAAACCCTTTGAATATTTTAAACTAAATTCTTTGAATTAAATCATTTTGAAATTTATTACTTCCTCCATTTTAAAATAAGTGACACTATTTCAAAAATATTGATGGGAAACACACCAAATATTAACAGGAATAGTTTAATAAAAACTAGTATGTTAGACCGCGCCGTGCACGGGATTATTTTCTTTTTAAATATTATTTATGTATTTATTTTAATATATTATTTAAGAAATTTAATTAAAAATGATAAAATAAAATTAAGATAGATTTTGTATGATATATGTTTAGCAATGTTATAAGATAGAGCGAGATGAATAATATTATTTCGCTTTCCGTTCTATACTATTAAGAGATAGATTCTTTTTCTCATTTTCATCTCCGTGACTATATAGCGACCTTTTAAATATAAAATAATTATAAACTTCATTCTCAAATGAAAATTTAATTAATCTAAGTGCATTTTTAATAGTGAGGTCGAAAGTGTTTCACGTTCTCATTCTACACCCGTGAGAGATTCTCTCTCTCCCTCTCTCTCTTGCTATTTCTACATATTTCGCACAGGATATTTTTATTTTTTTAATAATATTTATTTGGTTATATTTTTTGTTCTTTTGAAGGTTGTTTATGTCACTTTTCATTATATATTATTTTGAATGTTGTCTATATTTTTCCTTCAATTATTTATCAGATTGATTTTATTTAATCTACTTGAGTATGAAAATAGATATATGTTTAAGATGTTACATGGACATAGTGTGGTGGAAGATACCCCCTTATTCCCCGTTCAACAACACTGTGAGATTTCCTCTTCAACCCTCTCTCTCACGTCTCCATAGGGACTCCATCAACAAAAAATAATTGTAAATTTTATACTATTTTTCAAATGAATATTAACATACTTTGACCATCTTTTTATTATCATTTTTTTTTCTGTCATTGTACCACAATGAATCAATTTTCACGTGTGAACGTCAAATGAAAAAATCTATGTATGAATTTCCACTTACATTGATAAATTAGCATCCCGAAAAAGGTTTGAACGAATTTTATTTATTTATTTTTTTGACAAATTGAACGAATGTTTATGAAAAGTTTAAAATTGAAATTACAAATAAAAATAATCCATTGATTATAAAAAATTAAAATTATATTATTTTATTTTAGATTTCAATTCCCATAGATTTTTTTCAGTCGGATGTAATTTAGTGAAAGTGCGACGAACACAAAATAAGGAAAAACTCTAGTAGTCGGAATTCAAATTTTAATTAGTCAATGTCTATTTTTAATAGTAGAGTGTGAAGTGTAAAAAATTAGTTAAAAAAATAAAATTATATCCTCGAACAATAATTTTTTCATTATAATAATTATATGATAATTGTTTTAAATATAACTGATTTATATTCACTATAATTTCCACATTTAAATTTTAAAAATATCAATTAATATAAATTCAAGATGAACTTCACTACATTAAATTTTAAAAATATCAATTAATATAAATTCACAATATCATTCAAATATTAATATAAATACTAAACTTTAAAATTTGATAAAGTATTACAAAACACTTACATTTTATCAAGAAATCAAAGATTTTTGAAGAACAAAAACTAGTATTATGGTGAAGATGTATTGAAATGTGTTTGAGAAATTTAGAAAGATGTTAGAAAATGAAATGAAGTGAATGAAATGTGAATGAATTGTGAGTGTGAATGAAATCAGATGAAGAACAAGTATATGAAGAACAAGTATGGAGATATAGTGAAAGATGTTGGACAAATTTAGAGAGAAGTTGAAGAAAAAAAATTGAATGAGAAAGGATTTGGATTTGTATAAATGAAATGAAGAGTATGAAGAGTCTGAATGAGAAGGGATATTGGACAATACTTGTTTAGATCCGTGTGAACAAGTATTTTTTTTTTTTTTTTTAATTCGTAAGACTTAGCGACGGCCAAGGCCGTCGAAAACTCCGTCGTTACATTGTGACGACTTCAATCGTCAGAAACATGATAATTTGCGACGGCCTAGGCCGTCAGTAACATTTGGACGAGCTGCAATTCCAAAAAAATCATTTTGTGACGGCTTTTGGGTGCGTAGCGACGGCCTAGGCCGCCACTAACTTAGTGAGGGCTCAGGCCGTCGCAAATTAATATACATTTTCGTCCAAAAATCAAGGTTTTCTTGTAGTGAATATAGAAGACATGTATGGTGGTTGGACTCCCTCCCCTACTACTATTCAGCATGATCGGTGTATAACATAGCTATATAGTCTAACAAGCAGCGTCGATTTTATCCTTGATGTGGTAATACCTTACTGTTACCCTAATATATATGAAGTTTTCCTACAACTATAATTAGGATACCTACGAGTGCCTATCTCGTTTGTCACATACCCTAACTACAATGTGAGTTATCCTCATATATGCATTATACCCATCGACAATTGTCTCTGGGGCCTAGTATCAGACTATTCAGCTTCTAATTGCTCAGTTGACAACTAGTTCTTGATTCATCCTCTATTCCTCTCAGTTCGAGGGTAGTTCAGAATGTTACCGTCTCGACACCCCTAGATTTATTTACTACCAGTTCGGGACAATCATTAGTTTTACCTAATAATCTATCATGTGAGCGCTTTCGCTATCCAGCAAGATTTTGCAAACGTAGTTAAAGGAGGAAAATAAATAAGACAATTAGTATGAGAAAACATTTATTATAACTTGGGACTCAATCAAAGACTCAAAATATTCATAGGAGAGTTCATCTTCTCCACCACAATATTCAGGTTCGATTCTCATTAGCCAATTTAGATGGACTAATTTAGCTTCTTAAAAAAAAAAAAATTATTCTGTCGGGTCATCAAACACCGAATTAAGAGAGAATTAATATGATAGAATTATCATATCTTATCTTTTATCCTGCGCATCAAACGAGCCCTAAAATACGTATTGTTGTTTTACGGAAAACCCTTTGAATATTTTAAACTAAATTCTTTGAATTAAATCATTTTGAAATTTATTACTTCCTCCATTTTAAAATAAGTGACACTATTTCAAAAATATTGATGGGAAACACACCAAATATTAACAGGAATAGTTTAATAAAAACAAGTATGTTAGCCCGTGTCGTGCACGGGATTATTTTCTTTTTAAATATTATTTATGTATTTATTTTAATATATTATTTAAGAAATTTAATTAAAAATGATAAAATAAAATAAAGATAGATTTTGCATGATATATGTTTAGCAATGTTATAAGATGGAGCGAGATGAATAATATTATTTCGCTTTCCGTTCTACACTATTAAGAGATAGATTCTTTTTCTCATTTTCATCTCCGTGACTATATAGCGACCTTTTAAATATAAAATAATTATAAACTTCATTCTCAAATGAAAATTTAATTAATCTAAGTGCATTTTTAATAGTGATGAGAAAACATTTATTATAACTTGGGACTCAATCAAAGACTCAAAATATTCATAGGAGAGTTCATCTTCTCCACCACAATATTCAGGTTCGATTCTCATTAGGGCCAATTTAGATGGACTAATTTAGATTCTTCAAAAAAAAAAATTATTCTGTCGGGTCATCAAACACCGAATTAAGAGAGAATTAATATGATAGAATTATCATATCTTATCTTTTATCCTGCGCATCAAACGAGCCCTAAAATACGTATTGTTTTTTTATGGAAAACCCTTTGAATATTTTAAACTAAATTCTTTGAATTAAATCATTTTGAAATTTATTACTTCCTCCATTTTAAAATAAGTGACACTATTTCAAAAATATTGATGGGAAACACACCAAATATTAACAGGAATAGTTTAATAAAAACTAGTATGTTAGACCGCGCCGTGCACGGGATTATTTTCTTTTTAAATATTATTTATGTATTTATTTTAATATATTATTTAAGAAATTTAATTAAAAATGATAAAATAAAATTAAGATAGATTTTGTATGATATATGTTTAGCAATGTTATAAGATAGAGCGAGATGAATAATATTATTTCGCTTTCCGTTCTATACTATTAAGAGATAGATTCTTTTTCTCATTTTCATCTCCGTGACTATATAGCGACCTTTTAAATATAAAATAATTATAAACTTCATTCTCAAATGAAAATTTAATTAATCTAAGTGCATTTTTAATAGTGAGGTCGAAAGTGTTTCACGTTCTCATTCTACACCCGTGAGAGATTCTCTCTCTCCCTCTCTCTCTTGCTATTTCTACATATTTCGCACAGGATATTTTTATTTTTTTAATAATATTTATTTGGTTATATTTTTTGTTCTTTTGAAGGTTGTTTATGTCACTTTTCATTATATATTATTTTGAATGTTGTCTATATTTTTCCTTCAATTATTTATCAGATTGATTTTATTTAATCTACTTGAGTATGAAAATAGATATATGTTTAAGATGTTACATGGACATAGTGTGGTGGAAGATACCCCCTTATTCCCCGTTCAACAACACTGTGAGATTTCCTCTTCAACCCTCTCTCTCACGTCTCCATAGGGACTCCATCAACAAAAAATAATTGTAAATTTTATACTATTTTTCAAATGAATATTAACATACTTTGACCATCTTTTTATTATCATTTTTTTTTCTGTCATTGTACCACAATGAATCAATTTTCACGTGTGAACGTCAAATGAAAAAATCTATGTATGAATTTCCACTTACATTGATAAATTAGCATCCCGAAAAAGGTTTGAACGAATTTTATTTATTTATTTTTTTGACAAATTGAACGAATGTTTATGAAAAGTTTAAAATTGAAATTACAAATAAAAATAATCCATTGATTATAAAAAATTAAAATTATATTATTTTATTTTAGATTTCAATTCCCATAGATTTTTTTCAGTCGGATGTAATTTAGTGAAAGTGCGACGAACACAAAATAAGGAAAAACTCTAGTAGTCGGAATTCAAATTTTAATTAGTCAATGTCTATTTTTAATAGTAGAGTGTGAAGTGTTTCATGTTTCCCATTAAGAGATTCTATCTCTCTCTCTCCATCCCCCCCCCCCCCCCCCCCCCCGCCCCCACTCTATCTCTCTCTCATATATATTATTATTTTCTAATAAAATTTTAAATAAGTGACCCCCAATATAAAATATAAAAGTATGGATCTGCAATTGAAATCCAAATTTTTATTATTCAGTGTATTTTTTTTTAATACTGGGGTTAGGAATGCTACCCATTTTTCATTCTATACCACTGATACTCTCTCTCATTCTAGCTGTCTTATGTGTCCGTTACAGGACTTTATGGCTGCTCTATGAACAAAAAATAGTTGTAAATTCTTTATTATTTTTTAAGAATATCAATAAAATTCTCGCACTCTTGTTCTGAATAAATAAATAAATAAAAAACCTCTCACTTAGTTCCCACTATCATCTACGAACACTTTTTATCATGGGGATCACTTTTTGTCTTGCTAGATAAAAGTTAGAGATAAATAGTCAAGGTATAATTTTAATAGTTGTAGTTCTTCTGAGATTGGCTGCATCATAAGGCTAAAACAACTTTGTCAGAATGACTTAACTGAAGCACCAATGCTAAAGTAATTAAGTCTAAACCTCTTGTGCATATTGAAGATGTGCAGATGCAACATGTTGAACAAGATGTCCTAGACATCTTGTCACTGGGTTCAGAGCATGTTGAAGCAACATGTCGAACAAGATGTCCTAAGACATGCGGGTAGGACATCTTGACCCAGTTACAGCTTTGAAGATAATGCTTATCCATTAGCGCGCGTATCTTTCATATATGCATAAAGGCGCGAATCTTCAAGTACCAGCTGTGATTAGGATTGACAACAAAGTTTGTTATTAATCCTATGTGATAGATATGATTTGGGCTTAATTACTATTTTGGTCCCTGCAATTAGGGCGAGTTTTGATTTTAGCCCCTGTAAAAAAATAAATTTGATTTATACCCCTGCAAAATTAAAATGTTTTTAAAAAGGCCCCTGAGCCCATTTTTTTGATGACATGTCACAATTTTCCTGACATTGCACTTGTTGACTGTGTCTTGTTGCTTATGTGGAATTGATGATATCATTTATATTAATTTTTATTGTTTTAATATATATTTTAAGATTAACTTAAATTAAAAAAAATAAGAAAAAAAGAAAAGGCAAAATTAGAATAAGAAAGAATAAAAACAAAATCAGATCTATTCCTCTTCTTCTTCTTCACTTCAACAACACAACTACCACCATCTCCATCACGCCTACCACCATAGCCATGAACAATGACATCACCACCAACAGCGAAAAAACCAGATTTGTTCTTCTTCTTCTTCTTCTTCACTTCAACAATACCACAACCACCATGAGAGAGAAAGGGTAACCATGAGAGAGAGAGAGAGAGAGAGAGAGAAGGTAACGGTGAAAGAGAAGAGAGGGAGGCTATGGTTTGGAACAGGGCGGCGCTTACGGTGGTGGGTGGCCAGAGATTGCACTGGTGGCGTGCGGTGGTTGGCCGGATTCGACAACAGCACAAAAACTTCTTTCTCACTTCTTTCTTCTTCGTTCCTCTGTTTCTTCTCTTTTATTATTTTTATCATTTTATTTTTGTGTTGTGTGAGGGGGGTTTGTTGGTGATTTTAAATTGTTTCTTATGGAATGATTTTAGAGGATAGGTTTTATTTGCTACCTGCAAGAAGCGCCGAAAGTATAAGACATGTGCTTTTATGCAGTCAATTGAATTCTTCAACTGGAAAATATGCTTATAGGGTGTTCTTGGTATCAAGGTGAAGAAAGGTAGAAAGATTGTTATTTTTTCATTTAGTTTCCGAAAATAAAAACTTAGATTTAGGGATTTCTAAGTGTTATTTCAAAAAATAAAGTTGATTTTCGGAATCAAAACCAAAAAGGATATTGGAAAAAGTGTTTTTTTCTTTAAAAAGAGAAGTTTTTTTAGCTCCGGTGGTGGCGCCGCCGCACCGGCCGCTGCACCACCACCGGTATCTGGGTTGGCTCACCGGAAAACTCATGTAGTTCTTGTTGTTGATGAACATGTGAGAGAAGAGAGAACATAGAGAGAGAAAAGTGAGAGAAGAAAGAGAAATTTTTTTCCAAGTGATGAACATGTGGTAATTTTATTTTTAATTCTTTTTTAATTAGTTAATTAGTTTTTCTGAAATAAAAAAAATTAGTTTTTAAGTTTTCAGAAATAAAATAAATGTATTTAGTTTTATTTAAAAAAAATAAATGAGATGTAATATCCACGTGGCCAAATTTATGCCACATCAGATAAGTAGCCCAGTCAGCGCCTGCCACGTGCACTTTTAAGTGACATGGCTGCCACATTGCCTGCGCAGGGGCTCTTTTCAAAGTGGTTATAAATTGCAGGGGCTTTTTTCAAATTTTTTTTTACAGGGGCTCTTTTCAAAATGAGTGTATATTGCAGGGACCAAAAGCATATTTAAGCCTATGATTTGAGATCATAACTAACTCTTGAAGATTTAAAAACAACTTATATCTTCTAGTTGAGTTAGTTGAGATTTGTTTGGAATAATTAGATAAGATCAAATCTAATTATATGGTTAACAACAAATCATATCTATAAGTAGAGTTAGTTGAGATTTGTTTGGAAGATTTAAAACAAATCTTATTATAACTAACTCTTAAAGGATTTAATTTAAACTTTATCTTATAAAGTTTGTTACAAAAATCCTATCATGATGCAACTAAAACTCAAGCATATCTCAGGAGCTGCATCCCTATATAAAAAGACTCAAGACTACGTTTTCAAGTACGAGAGCAAGGATTAAAGATCACATATAAACTTAAGGTTTAGCTCGAGTCATTCTTTGCACCACCCTATGTTAATTAACACATAGTGGTTGGTTTGAGTCGGTTGAATTTGCATTCAACCTTGTTAAGGATTGGAGTTGTTTCCAACCTTGATTACTTGTGTATTTGCACAAGTTTGTTCTTTCTTTAAGTCTTAGGTACTAAGGTTTAGAGTAAGATATAATTGTTGAATTTGTTTTCAACAATATTGTTAAACGACAAAGAAGCAGGATCTCAATTAGAGGGAGGTGAGTGGGTTCTCATATCTAGGGGGAGTAGTCTCTTAGGTAGAAAGTCATCGGATAGTTTTAGTAGTAGGCTTTGAATAAAGGTGTTATTCAAATAAGACCGAGAAACTAAGAACTATTGTTAGTGAATTTCCTTTCCTGGATTGGTATCCCCCAGAGTAGGTGCTTTTCCATCGAACTAGGTTAACAAACACTTGTGTCGTTTACTGCATTCCTTTACGATTCTGCAAAGTTATATATTGATCCTGTCGACCAATTGTCGAACCAGTTGTCTGAGACATCTGGTCAAATACACAGTTGTCCCAGACATCATGTAAGACATCTGTCCTGCCAGAGAATAGAATTTCAATTGGCATCAGAGCAGGCACCCTAACCTACTGGGTGAGCTCCAGGGAGACTAATTTTGTTCAAGATGGGCAAGATTAGAGGATCAATAAATAGACCACCAATTCTGGATGGATCTAATTACGACTATTGGAAAGCAAGAATGGTTGCCTTCATCAAATCCATGGATCAGAGAGCATGGAGGGCAATTGTTACAGGGTGGAATCATCCAATGGTCACAGCAGAAGATGGCTCTACAAGCCTAAAAGGAGTAGCATATTGGAGCGCAGAAGAAGAAACAATAGCTAGTGCTAATTCAAAAGCATTAAACGCTATATTCATTGGTGTTGATCAAAATATGTACAAATTAATCAACACATGTACTGAAGCCAAGCAAGCTTGGGAAATTCTCCAAACTGCTCATGAAGGAACTTCTAAGGTTCGTATGTCAAAGCTACAACTTCTCACAACAAAGTTTAAAAACCTAAGGATGGATGAAGATGAAACTATATTGGAATTCAACACTAGACTCCGTGATATAGTCAACTCATCATTTGCCCTAGGTGAGAAGATATCTGAAGAGAAGATAGCAAGAAAAATCCTCAGATCATTTCCTAAAAGATTCGACATAAAGGTAACTGCTATCGAGGAATCGCAAGACTTGAGCACGATGAAAGTTAATGAACTTATTGGTTCATTATAAACCTTTGAGATGGCCATCAATGATAAACTAGAAAAAGAAGAAAGGTTATCAAATGGTATAGCTCTTCTTAGAAAGTTAAAGAAAGAGTTGAAGAAATTGGACAGAAATTTGAGGAGAAACGTCTCAAACAAGTCGTCCAACAATAATTCTCAAAGGAGAAATCTTGGAGAAGACAGTCTATCAGAAGCAATAACCCTCATTGACAAAAAGTTCAACAAAACCTTAAACAAGTTGAAAAGACGGTGGGGAATAAATGTCTTAGACAAGATGTTCAACAACAGTGCACAAGGCAATGTCAGAGATGTCCCAGACAAGATGTCCAACATCAGAAGAGGTAAAGAAGAAGACAAATCTTATCTTGAAATAAACATAAGGTATTTTGAGTGTGAAGGCTTTGGCCACATTAAAGCTGAATGCCCTACATTCTTAACGAAACAAAAAAGGGAATTGTTAATCTCTTGAACAAATTCTGATGATGAGAGTGAAGGAGAAACAACTAATATGATAAGAGCTCTCATTGGGAAATCTGAAATTGATAGCTTTGATGATGAAGATCAGATTGAGGAGGAATTAAATGAGACGTATAGAAAGATGACCACAAAATGGGAAGAATCATGTCCATTGGTGGAAGAACAAAAGAGAATAATCAAAGGCCTCATTCAAGAGCAATTAATCTCTACTCTTACTCATCTAGAAGAAGAAGTCACCTTGTTAAAATCAAAACTCACAAACATAACAAAAACAGTGAGAATGTTAAACAAGGGATCTGACATATTAGATGAACTCCTTGAAGTTGGGAAGATGACCAGAGACATGGGTGGATTAGGGTTTGACCATAGTTCCAAGAAGGAAGTTAAATCTGCCCCTGAGAAGATGATTCCACCTATGAAGAAGTCTCAGTACCAGATGTCAAACCACATGTCTCAACATCCTGTTCAACACAAACACAGGAAGTCAACAACCATGCCTTGACGTTCTGCACAACAGAAGAAACAGATGACAGACCACATGTCTAAACATCTGGCTCAGCATAAGCAGAAGAATTTTGGTCACAAGCCTCAGCTCCCAGCTCAACTGAAGAAGCAGATGTCAAGCCACATGTCTCAACATCCTATTCAACATGAAGACAGGATCATAGACTACAAGTCTCAACAATCTGTTCAAACAAAGAAGCAGATGTCAAGCCACATGTCTCAACATCCTGTTCAACAAAGGAAGGATAGGAACATAGGTCAGCTTCACAAGCAGCAGAAGAAGCACATACCTAGAACACATCCTAAAAAGTTATTCTCCCAAAATAGAAGAGCTTTCAATAGATGTGATCATTGTGGTAGCTCTGGGCATGTTATGAAAGAATGCTTCAAACTTCATGGCTATCCTCAAAGGCCTAAATCACCAAGGCAGAACAAGAAGACGATCCAAACTCAAAGTGTGAAAAACAAGGATGTTCAAACTAAGAAAGTATGGAAGCCAAAAATAAATTCAAAACAAATGGCTCATACTCCTCTCAGAATATCCTCACATGGAGATTGGTACTTTGACAGTGGATTCTCTAATCACATGACTGAAGATAAGAGAAATCTTAAAGAATTAAGATCTTATTTAGAAGGTTGTGTTACATTCGGTGGTGGTGTTAAAGGTAGAACCAAAGGCATAAGAAAATTAGCTGGTTCAACCTACTCATGCCTAGATGATGTTCTACTAGTGGAAGGTCTGACTACAAACTTGATTAGCATAAACCAATTATGTGAAAAAGGCTTGAATGTGCATTTCAACAACTCAGAATGCACCATTCTCAAAGATCAAGAAGTGGTGATGAAAGGGACAAAGTCAAAAGACAAGTGTTATCAATGGACTCCTCAGAACAACAGTCCAAAAATAGCTTTCTTGTCAGCCGAAGAAAAAAGTATCAAGATGTCCCACAAGATGTTACAACATCTGTACAACGGATATGAAGTGGAAGCAATTATGGTTGGAAGTGTTAGAGTGCCTCTCAGTATTCACATGCTCAACAGAGTGTAATAGGCACTATAGAGGTAACGTGCAGATTAAAGTGACATTAATCATCTGCACGTGAAAAGAGGTAGCCTTATGTACTCAAACAATCTATAAAAGGCTACAAATACCTCATATGTGACACTACCAAACGTCTCAACATCTTGTCAAACACCCTCTCCAAAATCAGAGATTCATCCCTTCCGAAAAATCTCTGCAACAATGTCTCAACAATCATCAAAGAACAAAAATCTTGATGATTCAAAGGCACATGTTGAAGAGGCATCTCTCCAAATGCCCAGGGTTTCTGATATAGAAGTTGATCAACAAGGAATCGTTATCAATGTTGTACCAATCAGCATGGTTCCTCCAACTGAAAGGGAAACTCCAGAAGAAGCAATTGATTGCTGCTAGTGAGTAAGAAGAAGATGTCGAAGCAGATGTCCAAGACATCACGACCTTTGGAAAGAAAAGGGTGGGAGGAAGAAGAGTTCCTACAATCATGAATCAAGAAGCTACAATGAGCGATAATGATCAACTCGTGATTGTGGATAATCTAATCCAAAGGCTGACCAAGGTGAAAGGGGGAGTAAGTAATGTTTTGTGCATACAAGAAATCAAAAGCATTTGAACTTATAGTATAGGGTATGATCATAATCTTATAACCATAGAAATATGGATGATTCGTCATGCTTAGTTACAGTCATAGAAATATGGGTGACTCAGTTAGTTACAGTCATAGAAATATGGGTAACTCATACATGCTTAATTATGAATGCACACATATGTGTCTGAAGAACCACCGAAGTCTTGATCTCTCTGATTGAATGCTTCCGTTAATACAAGGCTATGGTTTGCAAGAAGAAATTGGGATTGAAGAAACTAACCCAGAAACTTGAAGAAGAACATGGCACGACCAACTCTGCCTTTGTGGTCTACCAAATGTCCTAGACATTGGAGACTTTGACATCTGGCACTTGAAGTGCACTTTTGTATGCTTTTCTTTAATCAATAAATATTTTCCTTTAACCTTTGTCAAATTATGGTAAAAAGGGGGAGAAATAATTGATGATAAGAACAGCTCTTTGGCAAGTAGAATCACTCTCTTGCTTTACGGATAAAAATAGCAAGCTTTAAAAAATTAAAAACTAAAAAGCTATGCTAAAATAAGTGTGTCCAGAGCATAATTTAAATGCTCAATATGAACCTCTAAGAAGTCTAGTGAGTCTTGATCACTCTGATTAAGTACTTTCCGCTGCAACTCAAGACTTTGGTTCACTAAGTCACTAGGAATCTCATCCCTGGACTTAGAAAATTCATGTAATGGATCATATGAAGACAAGACTAAGACTGTCTCATACTAGAAAAGGTTCATCACACATTCAAGATTGAAGAAGTCCTGAATATTGAAGACACACAAGATTCTGAAGATTAAAGACATTGAAGTTTTTTTGAGATTGGATGCATCATAAGGCTAAAACAACTTTGTCAGAATGACTTAACTGAAGCACCAATGCTAAAGTAATTAAGTCTAAACCACTTGTGCATATTGAAGATGTGCAGATGCAACATGTTGAACAAGATGTCCTAGACATCTTGTCACTGGGTTCAGAGCATGTTGAAGCAACATGTCGAACAAGATGTCCTAAGACATGCAGGTAGGACATCTTGACCCAGTTACAGCTTTGAAGATAATGCTTATCCATTAGCGCGCGTATCTTTCATATATGCATAAAGGCGCGAATCTTCAAGTACCAGCTGTGATTAGGATTGACAACAAAGTTTGTTATTAATCATATGTGATAGATATGATTTGAGATCATAACTAACTCTTGAAGATTTAAAAACAACTTATATCTTCTAGTTGAGTTAGTTGAGATTTGTTTGGAATAATTAGATAAGATCAAATCTAATTATATGGTTAAAAACAAATCATATCTATGAGTAGAGTTAGTTGAGATTTGTTTGGAAGATTTAAAAAAAATCTTATTATAACTAACTCTTAAAGGATTTAATTTAAACTTTATCTTATAAAGTTTGTTATAAAAATCCTATCATGATGCAACTAAAACTCAAGCATATCTTAGGAGCTGCATCCCTATATAAGAAGACTCAAGACTACGTTTTCAAGTACGAGAGCAAGGATTAAAGATCACATATAAACTTAGGGTTTAGCTCGAGTCATTCTTTGCACCACCCTATGTTAATTAACACATAGTGGTTGGTTTGAGTCGGTTGAATTTGCATTCAACCTTGTTAAGGATTGGAGTTGTTTTCCAACCTTGATTACTTGTGTATTTGCACAAGTTTGTTCTTTCTTTAAGTCTTAGGTACTAAGGTTTAGAGTAAGGTATAATTGTTGAATTTGTTTTCAACAATATTGTTAAACGACAAAGAAGAGGGATCTCAATTAGAGGGAGGTGAGTGGGTTCTCATATCTAGGGGGAGTAGCCTCTTAGGTAGAAAGTCATCGAATAGTTTTAGTAGTAGGCTTTGAATAAAAGTGTTATTCAAATAAGACCGGGAAACTAAGAACTATTGTTAGTGAATTTCCTTTCCTGGATTGGTATCCCCCAGAGTAGGTGCTTTTACATCGAACTAGGTTAACAAACATCTGTGTCGTTTACTGCATTCCTTTACGATTCTGCAAAGTTATATATTGATCCTGTCGACCAATTATCGAACCAGTTGTCTGAGACATCTGGTCAAATACACAGTTGTCCCAGACATCGTGTAAGACATCTGTCTTATCAGAGAACATAATTTCAATAGTGTAGTGAGAAGTGCTCTTTGTTTCCTATTTTAATAGTCAAGGTATAATTTTAATATTCAAATGAGTAATCCCATAAAAAATATGAAATATGATTTAAATTTATTTTAAAACAAATCAACATAGAAATATGACATTTAATTGAATGATTGGATAATAGATATATATCCAATCAAATTTTAGTCGAAGTGTTCATATTTTTTTTATAGAAATCCAAAATCGAAGTGTTTACTTAGTTTTTATATATTAAGTATATAATATTTAATCATGGATTAATAAGTTTGTCGTCATTAAAACTATAATATATATGTATATATATTAATATTTAAAATAAAATATTTGAATTTCTACAAAAAAAAAAAATAAAAATTTAATTGAATTTTACCTACGCAATAATATTAAAATAGAATATTATAATTTTTAAAATAAAAAAATATCAATCCCCGCAAAAAGAAAGAGTTTCTAAAAAAATAAAATAATAATAACGAAGATTCTACAAAAAAAATGAAGTTTATATAAAAAATATATAATATTAAAGTTTCTACAATAAGAAAATGTGAGAGAAGTTCTAATTGAATGGAAAAAAACTTGATAAAAAAAAAAGAGAAGATCTAGTTTAGTTGTATATATCCAACAATTTTTTTTTTATAATAATCCGTTAGAGAAGATACAAAAAAATAGAAGCTTTAATTGAATTTCACATAAGCAATTTAACTCTAATTTTTTTAGATTCAATTTAGCTCTAATTAAACGCCACGTAAGCAATTTTTCTTGAAAATGCACAAGAGAGCTCCGTGGGAAACTCGCTATGTATATTGTAACATCCCGCAATTTTGTCCACCTAATTAATTTTAATTAGAGCATCGTCTAATAAAATTAGAATTAATTAGAGGTGATTGAATTAGTTAAGTCTTGGGATTTAAGTGTATTATGTGTATTAATTAAGAATACTCTTTGGACCAAATGCACAATAATACAATGTTAATCCAATTGAGATTTAATTAAGACACAATGAATCAATATTCCCTCTCCTTGTGACTCATTATTCCACTCAAGCCAACTCTCTCCCACAAGACAACACCTCACCTCTTGACTCACTTTCACTCTTAATGCTAGACCAACACCTCATTCCTCTTATGCCAACACACTCTCATGACTCACCACTCACTTCTAACCTCTGTGCAACACCTCATAAAGCTTTTAACCACTCATCTTGCATGCAAGTTTAAGACCACATTGTAACTTGAGATCCATTCACTTTCTCATAACCACAATTACATGAAAATAACACAAGGCTCTTTTCTCTTCTTCTTCTCTCCCTCACGAGCTGTTAACAACAACAAGCAACAACCACAACTTCAATGCTCCACTCTTCTTCAACTTCAACATCAATATTACTATTTTTCATTCAAAACCATTCACCACAAACTCTCTCCTGCAGAGAAGCTCTGCATGCATTGATTAACAGAAATTCAGTGGAAACCCCTCCTTTCCATCTTTCCCAAATCCATCATAATCAACCCAATCTTCATGAGCTTATCAATTCCCTTTTACTAAATCTTTCAATCTTAACCCACACTTCTAAATCCTCTGTTACATGTGTAATTATTTTCAAGAACACGAATCCTAGATCACTGGGTATGCCATAGTCACTAAGGAAAAGTGGAAAATCGGGAAAAGAATGGCAAAACTCGTACCTCACTCTGTCAAGCTCGCCATGGCGAGCTGAAGTACTCGCCTAGGCGAGTTCAGCAGCACAGGCTGCACACGTTTCTCTCCGTTCGTGCTGTTTTCTGGGTTCGTGGGCGTTGCTGTAGCTGAGTAGAGCTTAGGAGGCAAAGATTAAAGCCTCAGAACAGGTGGGTTCTTTAGGCTAGTTTAGCTAGTATCCCCTAATTCATGAATTGCATGTTAACTTAGGAAAATTAGGATTTAATTGTGTGAGGAGAATTAACTCCCAAATTCTCTTCTATTCTGTTATATATTACTTATATTATGTATCTGCACTTCCTCAGCGTTTGGTTGTAGGTGAATCTTTGAAAATATTGAAAATTCGTAAAACAGGGGTCTTTCTGACTTAACTCGCCATAGCGAGCTGTTAGCGAGCACTCATGGCGAGCTCAAGGTTCTGGGCTGAAGAACTTCGCCATGGCGAGCTCTAGCTCGCCTAGCGAGTTGTTTAGGCCAGTACCTGTAAGTTCGCCATGGCGAGCTTGTTGACTCGCCGTAGCGAGCTAACCCAGAGTTGCCTCACTTTTCCTATTTTAAAAATGGTTGTTCACTCGTTTTATATCATTATCTGAGGAAGATATATTGCAGATGTATAATGTATTTAATATGGTATGGAAAGTCAGGCACAATTCTGAAATTAGGGATAACTTAGAAATTAAGTTTGTATGTTCCCCGGGTTTTGGGATAATATGGTAGTATGTTAATCAAATTAGAATCAGTCAATCATGTGCGGTTTAGTATGCTGCTTATGGGCTTCCAATGGAACAACCCATTAGGAAAATGATTGTGAGCTTAATGCCGTGGTCGAATCGGTCAGCGGATATGGCGGACCTTCGAGACATGCTCACCTCGAAGTGTCTTAGCGGAATAAAATCAATAAGATATTTTGTGTGTTACACTTTAATCAATTATGTTCATGATATTATAATGTTAGCTATTATTAAGGACTGATTAGGAGCCCCGGCTTTATAGCCTAGGAGGGTAGTAGAATTCACTGGGACGAAGTGACTGTCTCACCCCACTCCCTTTTCGATATAGGTAAGACAGGTTATTCCAGGAGCAGGAACCAGGTTGGATCTGACGATTGGAGTCATGCTTGGATTGTCAGCTATGAAGACTTAGTCTTCATTCTTGCTTTTATTTAGCTTGTTATCTTATTATAGTTTCTTCCGCTGTTTGTATTAAATATTCTCTTATTCTCTTAATGATAATATATCATTCGGTTATTTCTTGTATAATTTAATGTACTCAGATTCCAGTTTTAATGTTCTGACTAAATATTCTAGACAATTTAGTTGGGGCGTTACAATTGGTATCAGAGCAGACCTCTCCCAGTACGATGTGGTTCGGGGACGAACCAAGCGGAAGCTGGTGGGCATGTAACACCCGAGGCTGATGAGGGCGGGGAGTGGTCGCCGGTGCACGAGGCATGACAATGTGCGGCTCCTGGCAGCTTCTAGGCAAACCGAATCACATCGGAATGAGAGGATCCTGAGGCTGTGCAGGTTTGAGACTGCATGGTTGAAGGAAGGCTTATAAGGATTGATGGGTACTACCTATACCAACAAGATGCATCTTCTTTTCGGGAGCTCATTTCATAAGAACTCCACAGTTAAGCGTGCTTGACTTGGAGTAGTCTTTGGATGGGTGACCTTCTGGGAAGTTTCCCGGAAAGTGTGCAAGTGAGGACAAAGCACGCTGAAAAGGCTCGTGTTGGTTTGTGGGGCCAGTCGGTCATCCTGAAAGCAGTCTGGGGCGTTACAAATGGTATCAGAGCAGGTCGATCTAGTATCGGACCTTGCCATGAGTCATTACAATCACTCTCTTAGTAGTACGGACCCTTTGGAGTCTGGACTGTTTACGCTGGAACCATCGCATGCTGAGTCTGATCAACTCAGTATTGTGCATGGTAGGCAGGGTATTACGGTTGAGAACCGAAGTGGACCACGGTGGTTAAGTGAGAAGATCGTATCGGAGATGCAGTTCAGAAGCAATCGTTGGCGAGAATTCTCTCTAACCGGATGTTAGAGCTGAATTAGTTAGGATTGAAGGAGTAAGTAGTGCAACGCCAACGAGTATACCAAGAATTAAGATGGATTAAGTGGATTAAGACCAATAGCAGTAGGAAATTCTGGAGATCGTAAGGAAGCAGTTGTTAAGATTATAGAGAGTGAAAACAGTTTGATGGAAGTACTAATCGTTCGAAGTAGAATTGTTCATGTAAGAGCGTAAGTGTATAGGGTATAGTAGCATCTACAGACGCCGAGTGCCAGGTAACTTCCCCAGACTTGAGAGTAACCATACCTTCTGGTGAACATGTTTACAAGAAACACGTGAACCAAGTAAAATTTAACCCCCAGTAAATCAGAATTCTTCCTAAATACTTAACCTTACTTGTCAGCCGTGAGACTCACCAGTGATGTTAGATCTGTTCAATACCATACTAGAGGAACCAAGTTGGAATATTCACCCATAGTACCACTCATCTGAGAACTTCCCAATAGATTATCCTATAGGAAGCCGACTCTTAATGCCTCCCTAAGAATAATTTAGCTTTTCAACATCGAAACTCGTATTCCTACCATACCGCTAGAAGCTAGAATCAGTTTAGCATAACAACTAGAATTTCCTTTTATCGATACCAGTTTAGGTCAGTTAACTCAACAAACCATTCGAGATCAACCTTGATTAGAGTAACAATTAGGAATCATTTCTCGACACCATGTAGGTACCTGACTGGATTCGTAAGGCATCATTCGTGATGCTGTAGAACCAAGAATTAACCGAATTAGCCCTTGTGAGTAGCAACCAATAGTTGTACCTTACCATTAGAGATTGAGCAGTGATAGATATACCATTTAGGAATTTCACCTTATAAACTTAGTATCCATACAAACTTGTTAGGTGTAGTCGTACACTTATCTTAAGCTAGTAGCTTAGTGCCATAAACTACCCAACCAAGCATATAAGAAAATAGTCGAATTAGACTGCCTTCGATTCAACGCTCTCTTACCTACCGGCATGTCCCGTTACCACCTAGAGAACTACTATAGGTCTAGTGAGATAGTCTCAGCCTAACACATTACGTTAAAGGCCACCCCAAACCATTTGGAACATGACTCAATCGGAATGACAAGTAGAAACATTTCCTGACCAGACATAGTTACCAAGTAACTTACTTAACATTATCATGTATCTGCTACAGTAACAGCTTAGTGGCGTGGCTTAGGTAGATACCTTGTGAGAGAAAATCCAGTTATTAATTTCCTTAGACGCCAGTCGCTATAGTATCATCTAGTACATTGATTATAGGAACTCATTACTATAGAGCAGCCTACCTCCGTGAGCTCAGTCTTAGTACCGTGCCACTAGCATTCCAGCATCGATCAGGTTAGCAGGTCAGAAGTTATCCTTGACACCTTCAGCCATCTAGATCACTCGTCTATTACCTATGTTAGATATCTCGTATCGAAAATAACTGAGTTGGATTTATTTTATCAGCCATTTAGCATTTTCTTTCATTTAGACCTTCGAGTTAGGAATCTGTAGAGTCAGTCAGATTTCCATTAAGAGTGCCTATCAGTACCTTGATTTGAGCCAGAACCAATAGAATTCAAATTCTAAATTCATGATCGTTCTTTCGAACTTTTGATAAGATAAGTTCATCAGACCAAACTATGATGGATTGGGTCTCCATTGGACATAGGAACATGGAACGGGTTCACTCCCTAACTTGTCTGATTATGTCTCAGACAGATGATTCCTTCTCGTGCCCTATCAGCTGTTAGTCGTATTTATCACTCGAAATAGTTGGTAGGTAAACTCTCCAAATTCCTCGATATCAGTCAGGCAAGCCGACATTGTAGGACGTTACCTATAAGTGAATCTGTTCAATCTTTTCAGCCTTTCAGTTACGTTGTTAGCAACTAAATATATTTTGTAGAATCTAGTTTATCTGGAGCGGACACATGAAAAATTCAGTTCAAGCTCTCACTCATCGTAACGATCTTTTAATCAGTATCGTTAGTCAATTATCCGCCAAACTATTCTGCTCAGTATCAGTTAATCGTATAGGTCTTTCATAGAGTAAACCTTCGGAGTCTTATCAGCTAAATTCCAGTTGAGTTTCAGATCTTCCAGTTACGTAGAAATAGGAACTAGTAGATGTATTAGTATCTAGATACCTCATCAAAGCTATTTTTCTGAATACTAGTCTGAACCATTTCATTCTCTGTCACCGATTCAGTTTCTCTGTACATTATCAAACGATAGATTCAGATCATCATCAATCAAATCCCTCGTGCAGAGAATAAGAGTTTCCTTCTGCGAATCCAATTCATATGCTGACACATCGACTATGGTGAAGAAAGGATTTAAAGCCATTGTCTGTGTCGAGAGCGCAAATCTTCCGTACCCAGTCAGCGGTCATTAAAAATCCAATCAATTTAGCTGGATTCTCCTATATCAGTCTATCAGTGTAATACCCAGCTAATTTAACCGTATCATCGAGGAAGATTCGAACCTCAGTTCTTCGACATGTTAAAAGTATTACTCGACCACAGTGTTGTGCTAGGATTGATTGGAATGGTAGGTGGAAAAATTCTGTAGTACTATGGAATCGGTTGCAGATGAGTCTGACTCATTGGCGAAAGGATCTATAGTGCTTAAGCATTCTCCGCTCGTTTTATATCTTGATTAATCCTAGAAATCTTTACACGGCGCTATGGAACAGTGGTACGTGCGACGTGTCGCGAGCTGCAGCGTGTGGAATTGAGAAACCTCGAAGAGAATGACTTGGATTGTCATTACCAATTCCCAAACTTATCCCATCCAGCTATTCATATAGCAGCAATCATGCCAGATACCGATCGGTGGAAGTGTAGTGTGAGACAATAATAAGAACGGTATGTTAAGGCGTCATGGACGTGTTGGACTGTAGCAAAGAATGGAGAAGGCAGTCACCATCCACTCCCATAATTTCAGACAAACATACCTTGTGGAATTATTTAATAAAGGCGTAGTAATGGAAGAAGTTAAGTTGGAAAAAGAAGAGATGGTGCGTCATTGTGTTAAATGAAATTGGGGTAAGGACTTGATGACGCAGATAAAAAGGGGATGACTATGAGTAGTCGGATCCGAGTGCGCAGCAAGAGAGTAGACGAACACCAAATTTGGACGAATAACTCTTTGAGAGAGGAAAGTTTTATTCCAAGGAATAAAGGTAACCAAGTATTCCTGAGAATAACCCCAAAGTTGGAACTACGAGGTGCTTTCAAAACGAAGAAATTCTATCCGAAGTGTATATGACCTTATCGGATCCTCCAACGCGTCGGTTCAGTAATCTATCGGTTAGCTCTATATTCATTCAGGTCAGGGTTACACGACGTGTTTCATTTGTCTCAACTTCGGAAATTCATTCCCGATCTTTATCATTCTTTAGAGATTGATTTTCAGTCAGTCTTAAATTGTCAGCCGAATCCAGTTCGTACAGTTGATTGCGAAGTTAAGATCCTTTGGAACTAGAGAAATTTCATTAATCCAAATCGGACGGGCTCAGCCTCATGTCAATTAACTCACTCAGGGACGGAAACCTGTTATGAGAAAAGTTATTTCTATCCTTCCTAAAGGTAAATTTCTTAATTTCGAGGACGAAATTTCTTTAAAGGGGTTAGATTGTAACATCCCGCAATTTTGTCCACCTAATTAATTTTAATTAGAGCATCGTCTAATAAAATTAGAATTAATTAGAGGTGATTGAATTAGTTAAGTCTTGGGATTTAAGTGTATTATGTGTATTAATTAAGAATACTCTTTGGACCAAATGCACAATAATACAATGTTAATCCAATTGAGATTTAATTAAGACACAATGAATCAATATTCCCTCTCCTTGTGACTCATTATTCCACTCAAGCCAACTCTCTCCCACAAGACAACACCTCACCTCTTGACTCACTTTCACTCTTAATGCTAGACCAACACCTCATTCCTCTTATGCCAACACACTCTCATGACTCACCACTCACTTCTAACCTCTGTGCAACACCTCATAAAGCTTTTAACCACTCATCTTGCATGCAAGTTTAAGACCACATTGTAACTTGAGATCCATTCACTTTCTCATAACCACAATTACATGAAAATAACACAAGGCTCTTTTCTCTTCTTCTTCTCTCCCTCACGAGCTGTTAACAACAACAAGCAACAACCACAACTTCAATGCTCCACTCTTCTTCAACTTCAACATCAATATTACTATTTTTCATTCAAAACCATTCACCACAAACTCTCTCCTGCAGAGAAGCTCTGCATGCATTGATTAACAGAAATTCAGTGGAAACCCCTCCTTTCCATCTTTCCCAAATCCATCATAATCAACCCAATCTTCATGAGCTTATCAATTCCCTTTTACTAAATCTTTCAATCTTAACCCACACTTCTAAATCCTCTGTTACATGTGTAATTATTTTCAAGAACACGAATCCTAGATCACTGGGTATGCCATAGTCACTAAGGAAAAGTGGAAAATCGGGAAAAGAATGGCAAAACTCGTACCTCACTCTGTCAAGCTCGCCATGGCGAGCTGAAGTACTCGCCTAGGCGAGTTCAGCAGCACAGGCTGCACACGTTTCTCTCCGTTCGTGCTGTTTTCTGGGTTCGTGGGCGTTGCTGTAGCTGAGTAGAGCTTAGGAGGCAAAGATTAAAGCCTCAGAACAGGTGGGTTCTTTAGGCTAGTTTAGCTAGTATCCCCTAATTCATGAATTGCATGTTAACTTAGGAAAATTAGGATTTAATTGTGTGAGGAGAATTAACTCCCAAATTCTCTTCTATTCTGTTATATATTACTTATATTATGTATCTGCACTTCCTCAGCGTTTGGTTGTAGGTGAATCTTTGAAAATATTGAAAATTCGTAAAACAGGGGTCTTTCTGACTTAACTCGCCATAGCGAGCTGTTAGCGAGCACTCATGGCGAGCTCAAGGTTCTGGGCTGAAGAACTTCGCCATGGCGAGCTCTAGCTCGCCTAGCGAGTTGTTTAGGCCAGTACCTGTAAGTTCGCCATGGCGAGCTTGTTGACTCGCCGTAGCGAGCTAACCCAGAGTTGCCTCACTTTTCCTATTTTAAAAATGGTTGTTCACTCGTTTTATATCATTATCTGAGGAAGATATATTGCAGATGTATAATGTATTTAATATGGTATGGAAAGTCAGGCACAATTCTGAAATTAGGGATAACTTAGAAATTAAGTTTGTATGTTCCCCGGGTTTTGGGATAATATGGTAGTATGTTAATCAAATTAGAATCAGTCAATCATGTGCGGTTTAGTATGCTGCTTATGGGCTTCCAATGGAACAACCCATTAGGAAAATGATTGTGAGCTTAATGCCGTGGTCGAATCGGTCAGCGGATATGGCGGACCTTCGAGACATGCTCACCTCGAAGTGTCTTAGCGGAATAAAATCAATAAGATATTTTGTGTGTTACACTTTAATCAATTATGTTCATGATATTATAATGTTAGCTATTATTAAGGACTGATTAGGAGCCCCGGCTTTATAGCCTAGGAGGGTAGTAGAATTCACTGGGACGAAGTGACTGTCTCACCCCACTCCCTTTTCGATATAGGTAAGACAGGTTATTCCAGGAGCAGGAACCAGGTTGGATCTGACGATTGGAGTCATGCTTGGATTGTCAGCTATGAAGACTTAGTCTTCATTCTTGCTTTTATTTAGCTTGTTATCTTATTATAGTTTCTTCCGCTGTTTGTATTAAATATTCTCTTATTCTCTTAATGATAATATATCATTCGGTTATTTCTTGTATAATTTAATGTACTCAGATTCCAGTTTTAATGTTCTGACTAAATATTCTAGACAATTTAGTTGGGGCGTTACATATATAATATATAATAGAGATAGAGATGTCATGTCTTTTGTCATAATATTAGCAAGCACGGGATAATTTTTTTAAAAAAATGTTATTTATTTTTTTATTTTAAATTATTGAATAGAAAATTAGGTTTTTTTTAAAATACAAATTATTTTAAAAATATGAATTAAATTTCTTTATGAATAATTGTAACATATATCAAATTAAGTTATCTCGTGTCAGAGAAGATTTTGAATTCTTACTCTATTTTGATTTTTGTTATTTTTCAATCTTTTGTGAGATTCATTTTAAGTAATTTATTTAAGTGTAAAAATGATTTTAAAAATGGTAAAGGGGCACAACGGAGTGGAGATTGATTCTCCAGTCCCCGTTTTCTACCACATGGCATTTTCTTCCCGTGTCCATCTCCATAAGTCTTTGTAAGGAACTCATCAACACAAAAATAGAGTAGAAAGTGATACCTCACTCATCGTTTTCCACCATGGAGCACATTTTTTTCCTATTTCCATCTCCCCGTATCTTTTTAATATCTGGTCCTCGTAAAAAATAAGTAAATTCTATATTATTTTAAGATGAGTATCATTATAGATTGTTAAAAAAATTATATTAAAATAGATAATCTAAAATAAAACTCAACTATTTTATATGAGAAGATATTTGACTCAACTTATCATAAAAATTAAGGAAAATTAAATTAATTTGAAATTTTATATATGAGTATAATTAATTTATATGCATGTGTATCTATAATTAATATATATATATATATATATATATATATATATATATATATATATATATATATATATATATATATATTATTGATAAAGTGATATTATTCACAGCGTGACAAACTCAATTTCAAGTCTCAACATAAGATAGATGAATTTATTTTCTCATAGGTTATTACTTTTTTTAAGCAATCATATGTTTTTTTTACTAAATAGTTTATTCCCGTGTCTACTATTTTAAGTTTTAGACTTAAGAAATATTAGTATTTCTTAAATAAAATCATGAAATATATAGTTTATATTAAACACTCACTCATTTACATGTAAAATGTTCATCCCCGTGTATAGAAAGACCAATTTATCATACTCCCGTGCCCGTAATCTCATAAAAAAAATATTTATTTTTTTATAGGTTTTTACTATATTTAAGCAATTGTAGGTTTTCTTTTGTAATACTTTTAATTAATTTATTGCCGGATCCTCTCATTAAATAATTAGAAGTTTTTTTTTTACTATAAATAGATAGAATTGAAATGCATTAATTATTAATTATTGCGATTCAAACAAAGAAACCAAAAAATTTAAGTAGCGAAATCTTTCATTGTTTCTTCTATGTTGTAACACAATATTATTTTGCCTCTATAACACCCCTGGAAATAAGTAAAAAATAGTATTAAAAAATTTGTCACAAACTAAGCGTGAAGAGAAAACAAATATTGAAAAATAAAAAACAAAAGAGTGTCGATAAAAAAAAAAACATTGTAAGAGAGGAAATCTTGCACTTTTTCATAAACTTATCAAGATTTGGTTCGGCTCAATTCTGTTGCAGTACACAATCTTTATTTTTCATGGATATCAAGTTGTTTTAAATAACCAATCTTCAATCTTTATTTATTTGAATTCATACTAATATGTACACGGAAAAAAAAATTGAACATTGAGAACCAATCTTCACAAATATTATCAGCAAGCTTGAGAACCCAAACAAAATAAATAAAAATATATACAAAACAATCAAGGGTATAAATAAAGAACAATACATCAACATATATTTGATTAAATTTTGATTTGTCTCTATCAAAAGTTTTTTTTATTTGTCTCTATAATATCCATTTGCACAAAACCATTGTTCGAATATGCCTCCTTTGCTGCAGTAATAAATAATCAACAACACAAAAAACAAATAGAATTAGTGAGCAATGAAATTCAATAATATATTTTAATTGGGTTAGTATGCATTTAAAAAATCCTCTATTATCTTCAACCTCTATGAAATAGAAAAAAAAAAAACCTCTATGAAATAAGAATATAAGAAATAAAAGAAACATATGAAGGAAAGAGTATGAGGGTTTTGTGTGAAAAATGTATGATTCTATGATCCTATTTATAGACTCTAGTAGTAAATTCTAATTGGGTTCATGACTGAATTTGGGCCCAAGTTATGTAAAAGAAATTGGAGGGAATAAATTAAAAATCCTATTTTGAATTTGAACATCAAAAATTGAAAATGGAAATAAGAAATAGGTTTTCATGAAATTGTAATGCGAAGATATTATGTATTATATTGAATTGATTGTTGATTATATTGAATTGATTTGAATTGAATATGGCGTAAAAAATCATAATAGGTAATATTGAATTGAATTGATTATTGAATTGGTTTGAAGATAGCAAAATTGCAAGGAATTAGACCACATATATATAGCTGAAAATTGAGTCAATAGCAGCATTAATTTGCGTTAAAACATACCAATTATAGCCAACATGAATAAAAGGAATATTCTTTATAAATCAACTTTATATTTGTTATTTTCTTATTTGATATTCTCAATAATTTTAAAATACACGTCTTAGGGAAAACAATCACCGCTAAACATGTCATATTCTTCTGTCATTCATATTTATAATTTAAAATTCAAATTTATATAGTCTCTTTTGTAGATAAGAATAAGAATAATCTTCAAATATTCCTTTAAAATAAAAATAAAAATCTTCAGTGCATAGGTCTCTACGTACAAATTAGATTAGTCGCTCATCTTTGATAAGTCGAAAATTAGTACGAAAGCCATAAAATAAAATAAAATAAAAATCCTCTAAATATAGTTTTGTTATTAATCTTTGGCAAAAAAGTAAAAACCAATTCAAAAATAATAACATTTTTGTTATTAATAATGTTTCTCAATTTTTTTAAATAAAGCATGTATATTTTATTTTATTTTTACGGTTTGTGAGGCATTAATATGTACTAAGCATTAGTCAAAACAATAAATAATATCGCAGTAAGCATTGAACAAAAACAATATCATGAAAACATTGGAAAAAAAATAAAAAATCAAGCGATGTCACATGTAAATTATACATAAACTTTTTAGCAATATTTTTTTTTGAACGGGCAAAAATAAAAAAAAAATAATTGTTAAAAATTATTTAACAATTAATAATTTTTTAAAAAAGTAAAATATAATTGATTATATTTATAATAAAATTAGTGGATAATAATGAAAGTGCAAATTATAAAAAATAATTCTCAATATACGGTTTTAAATTATTCCCAATATATATTTTTTATATATTATTTTATAATGTTAGTAGTTTATATTTTTTAAATTATTCTCAATATACGGTTTTAAATTATTCTCAATATACATTTTTTTATATTATTTCATAGTGCTAGTAATCTATATTTTTTAAATTATTCTCGATATACGGTTTTAAATTATTCTCAATATACATTTTTTTTATAATATTTTTTAGTGTTAGTAGTCTATATTATTTTAAAAAAATATTCAATATGAATTATGTTGATTAAAAAAAATATAATTTTTTGATAGTAATTAATACAAATCATTAATGCTATTTGTAAAAGTTTTCTTATAAAGCTTCAATATGGATTCGTAAATATATATTAATATAGATATAGATATACATTTTTTTTTATAATATTTTTTAGTGTTAGTAGTCTATATTATTTAAAAAAAATATTCAATAAGAATTATGTTGATTAAAAAAAATAAAATTTTTTGATAGTAATTAATACAAATCATTAATGCTATTTGTAAAAGTTTTCTTATAAAGTTTCAATATGGATTCGTAAATATATATTAATATAGATATACATTTTTTTTATAATATTTTTTTGTGTTAGTAGTCTATATTATTTTAAAAAAATATTCAATAAGAATTATGTTGATTAAAAAAAATAAAATTTTTTGATAGTAATTAATACAAATCATTAATGCTATTTGTAAAAGTTTTCTTATAAAGTTTCAATATGGATTCGTAAATATATATTAATATAGATATAGATACAGATATAGATATATTTTTTATATATTATTGGGTAAATAGGTCTATACCCCTGCAATATAGGCGAGATTTGGATTACCCCTGTAAAAAAAAATTGGGATTCCCACTTGCAAATTTTTTTTTAATTGTGTCCCCTGACCCAACAACTGCCAACTGACGTGGACAGAATCTCCACGTGGCGCAACCAGATTGTGCCACATGGAAATTAACTGAATTAAAAAAATTAAAAATACACATCAGCTAATGCCACACCATTATTTCTTTTTAAAAAATCATAACACAAATAAAAAAATTGAGACACCAATTAAAAAATCATAACACAAATAAAAAATCATTATTTCTTTAGATCTATCCATCTTTTTAAATTTGGTTCGAAAAACTAACTTGATTTTCAGGATCTATACCAAAGGAGGCTTCGGAAAAAGGTTTTTTTTAGAAAAAAAAGGAATTTTTTTGGTTTTCCGGTGGTGGCGCTGCCGTGACGGCCGCCGCATCACCACCGGAAAACTCAACGTTTTCTGGATTTGAGGAAGAACATGCGTTTTCTGGGTTTGAGAAAGAACATGCATGAATGTACTTGAAGTTAGAGATAGGTACCTAATTTTAAAAACAAAAAAAATTGATTTTAAAAAAACTACCTAATTTCAAAAAAGAAAAAAATATAAATCTGATTTTAAAATTTTATTTTGTTTTATTTAATAAAGTTAAAATATAAATCTGATTTTTTTTTTAAAAAAATGATGTGGGATTTAATTATGTGGATTTTTTTAATTTTTTTATTGGGCTAATATCCACGTGGCACAATTTGGTGGCGCCACGTGGAGATTCCATCCACGTCTTGTGCCATGTGTTGGGCAAGGGGGTAAGACAAATTAAAAAAAAATTTATAAGGTGGGAATCCCAATTTTTTTTTTACAGGGGGCTATTGCAAATATCGCCTATATTGCAGGGGGCTAAAGACCTATTTACCCTATATTATTTTATAATGTTAGTAATTTATATTTTTTAAATTATTCTCAATATACGGTTTTAAATTATTCCCAATATACATTTTTTATATTATTTCATAGTGTTAGTAATCTATATTTTTTAAATTATTCTCGATATACGGTTTTAAATTATTCCCAATATACATTTTTTTTATAATATTTTTTAGTGTTAGTAGTCTATATTATTTTAAAAAAATATTCAATAAGAATTATGTTGATTAAAAAAAAAAAAAATTTTTTATAGTAATTAATACAAATCATTAATGCTATTTGTAAAAGTTTCCTTATAAAGTTTCAACAGGGATTCGTAAATATATATAGATATAGATATACATTTTTTTTATAATATTTTTTAGTGTTAGTAGTCTATATTATTTTAAAAAAATATTCAATAAGAATTATGTTGATTAAAAAAAATAAAAAATTTTTATAGTAATTAATACAAATCATTAATGCTATTTGTAAAAGTTTCCTTATAAAGTTTCAACAGGGATTCGTAAATATATATAGATATAGATATAGATTTTGGATTTCTGTTTTTATTTTGACACAATAATTTGGATTTCTTAGGTGCAATAATCTGAAACAACAATCATTTTAAAACGGAGTTACTATAATTTAATACAGTATTTATTTTTTAATTGAAGATCAATATTAAAAGATTATCATGTACAAAATAAAAAACAACAAAATAGGTTGTTTTCTATTCTACTCCTTAATTCATGTATCAAAAAATGCAACATTAAAAATATTGTCCCTATCCTAAATTCAAATTAAACCCTATTAATAATAGTTACAGGCTGTTCCACATTTCTCCAAATCTATTTCTTTCTTTCTCTCACACAATTAAGTTACATTATGGGTGCCTTATGTGGCTGTTTAAGGTGGTCTCCTCAGAGTCCACAAAATAATGGTAGTCATCAACATAATCATCATCATCATGAAACTCGAAATATCAACACTTCTTTTGTCTACTCTGTAATTTGCCTTCTTTCTGCATTGTGTATTTATATATAAATTCAAATAATTACTTAATATATGTGTTTTAACATTCTAACTTTTTTGTTCAATTATATATGTTGTGATATTGTATTTCACAGTATAGACAGTGAAACTACACAATTTCCATTTTCAAAGAATCCTGCTACAAATTCAGTAATAGTATCTACGTCGATCAAAGCTAAATCGGTCGAGTCCAGTTATAAATATTTCGCATGTGAATCAGAATCATGGCATGAAAATTCTTGTGTTATATGTTTTGAAGGTATATAGTTTTAATTATTTTTCTTTTTTTAAATTTTCACAACCAGTATCTGGCCCATTGGATCACCTAATCTGGTTGGGGTCGGTCAGTTGGTTCCAGCTTCCTTCCCATCATAGTTGCAGGAATTGAACCGAATCTGATTAACTATTTTTTATTTTATTTTTTCTATTAGAAAGAGAAAAAATAATTAGTTACATAGTTATAAGTATTTTCTATATATGTGTTGCAGAATATACGGATCACAATCCTAAGATTACAACGAAGTGTTGCCGTCAACATTATCATCTTACTTGTATATATGAATGGAAAAATAGAAGTGATAGTTGTCCAACTTGCAGACAGGTATGCCAAAAAAAAACTTGTAGCTTAAACAATCAATCCAAAAAATAATCTTTTTGGTAACGTTTACTTTTAATATAATTAATTTGTTATTACTATTAAGTTTAAGATAAGGGTGTGAAGTTAATATACACTATCCTACTATAGAAATTTTATATTCATTAATGAAAAAAAAAAGTTTGAAAAGTTAAAGATGCAAGCTCCAGATTTTTTTTTTCTTTCTAATTTTGTTTTCTTTTGGGCACATGTTATCATTTTTCTTAGAATTAGAATTAAGATTGGAATTCCTAGAATTTCTTAACATTGTAACTTACTTTGGGTTGGGTTGTTTATCGAATTTGAATATAATAGAGTATAAAATTAAGGGGTAGTTTGTTATGATCTGAATGAATTACTAAGCGAAAATTTTGTTAGGATCTAATTTGAATTTAATATTTTTTGGCAATTTGCAAACCGATTTGAATTAGATTTTTTTTTAAAAAAAATTTATTATAAACGATAAGTCCATATTAAACACCCGACCCCAGTTTTGGTGGTAGATATGCTGCAACTCTAGTTTGGTTGCATTGCAAGGCCGTGGCCACTCCACTTCCAAATATTATATTACTTATTCGAATTCAACAAAAAGAATACATTATTTGTGTGTCTCTATGTATAAAAAAAATCATTTCAATATGTCTATGAAAAGCCCTATGATACTTTTCGACTTTGTATAAATTTGGTGCTTATGATAATTATTAGTTAGACTTATCACTTGCATGTGTATCTTCTCATTTATTGGAATGATTTTGCAGGAGATGCTTTTTAATGAAATGGCATGACAAAGAATTGCAGAACATCAAAGACTGAAATTGATGGAATGAATCAACTACGCCAAAAAACTATATTTCTTATTTTTGGAAATATATATAGCTAAATTTCAATTGATTTATGCAAAATAT
This sequence comes from Trifolium fragiferum, assembly GCA_954870985.1. NCBI lineage: Eukaryota > Viridiplantae > Streptophyta > Magnoliopsida > Fabales > Fabaceae > Trifolium > Trifolium fragiferum. The sequence continues at coordinate 23,010,150 of OX940791.1, read as the reverse complement.
TTTGAAATACTTGATTTAATTAATGATTCTACCTATTCGTTTTAGTTTGTTTGGAAGAGATTTTTATTTTTAGTCACATCAAGCTACTTTGGGGGAGGAGGTACAATACCCGGCAAAAGTATAAGGCAAAAGATGTTATGCAAAATAAATTTGTAAGGATTGTTATGCCAAAGTTTTTACGTTTGTAAATATGAATTACTATTTGGTGAATTGGGACCAATCCGGTCTTATTTTGTATGGACCCGTACTTTTTGAACTTTATATTTTATTGATTTTGTCATTTAAAAAAGAGTTAGCAACGTAATTTATTGTTCATTTATTTTCCATTAAAATGTAATCATAGTTACTAAAATCAAAGTTATTCTTTCAACAAACATTGGATTTCATATCTCAATTAAAAGGAGTTATAGAAAGAATAGGTTCTAAATTTCAATCAATTTCTTTTTCAAATCATGCGGCCGCTGCCTGAGCTCTTCCCGCGTGTCATAAATGACCTACAAATAGGAAAAATCATAGAACAAAATGAGAAGCAGATACCCAACTTCTAGGAGAGTTGTAGCTACGCAACCCACGAAAGTTAAAGAACCTAAAGGAGCATGAGTCATCTATTCTGCAGAACGATGTTTTATTAGACTATCATACATTACTTTCGTCCCAAAATATAAGGAAACGTGAATCAATGAAATTTGATGTATATAGTTAAAAAGTTGGATCAAAATCATTCACTTTTGTTGACAAACTTTTGGTTATATTTTGTAACGGAGGAAGTGTATATATATATATATATATATATATATATATATATATATATATATATAGGGATGTACCAAGTGAGAAAAGGGAATCTTATGTGAGAGTGAGAGGGAATATTAGGAGCCCTTTGATTAAATCTTACGGTGAAATTGGATGGGACTGCACCTGTTCCACTTTTGTGTTATTTCTATTATTTCCACCGTTGTCCGAATGCTCAATGACGATTTACAACTTTAACTCCTTTGCAACATTGCGAGCCCACTCAATTAATTTTTCACGAGTGGCAAACACTTTTTCTGTAACACCCCGTTTTCATAACGCAAAAAGGGCATTATTTTTTTTTTTTTTTAACAAACACTCAGAGTGCGCAAAACATTTATAATTGAGCCGACATTAAATATTACAAACGAACCATATATATATCACACCATATATATATTGTATTCGAAAATGCTAAGTGTAAACCTGAATAATTACAATCCATAAGTCTATGTGCTTACAAGCACTAACTAACCAAAAGAAGTTAGAATGTCCTATGCTAAACAAAAAGCACAGTGCACAAACACACCGGCGCATAGTCTAACTAAAACTACCACTCCAGCTCCAACACGAGCTCACGGGGGCTCTGAGCAACCACCGCCCTCAAGGCCTACTGATCCATCTGGGGTGGGAAAATCCCGCAAATAAAAGAAAGGGTCACCACAAAATAAAAGTAGATATATATATAACCGGTGCGAAAGATTGTACACGTAACAAAATTTCCACAAAACACAAGAGAAAGCTCTTAAAACATTCAACAATTCCCACCAACGGGCTTATATATATAATGCACAACAAGCCTAATGCAGACTTCTACAATGGGTGTGGTACTACCAGAGCTACCACATGCAAATGAATTCCGGAATTACTAATCATAACCAATAAAACCGCAAAGGGTTAAGGTGGATCCACTCACGCAATCATACCCCGTGGTCCACTCACGCAACCACTTATTGTACTCAAGAAGATCCCGTAGGATTTTGGGTGGGTCCACTCACGCAACCAACACCCCGTAGTCCACTCACGCAACTACGCACAATGAATGCATGAGCATACGATTCCTTATATATGCTAATGCCACACATACATACCTCTCAAGCATATGTAACTAAATCATAGCAATTCATACATATATTTTCAAAATCATATGTAAATTGCACAAGTAATGTAAACACGTTCCCATCAACGAGCATACATGACACAAACATGTCAAACACACAAACAATTGCGTCGCAGCGAATTCCAAGCATGTCAAACCGTTTTAAAAGACAGAAATAAAGTGGAGCCCTTACCTCGGCAAAAACTCACACAAGCAAATGATCACACAACAGTTACTCGCTTCCTAAAACAAGCAGAGTACACAATCAAAACCATTTCCAATCAATCCCTATTGAAATGGACTCCAAAACCCCAAAAAACTAAAGATATCTAAGGAAAATCCACTCTTTCGGATACCATACCAAAAACTACCATATTGATCAATCTCCATGAGTCATTTGTACTATTTTTAGAACCCAAAACCATTTTTAAAACAACTCAAAAACCCTTAGAATTTTTTTCGCAAAAGTTAGTATTCTCGTTTCTTAAATAGATATTTTTCGATAAGTCAAAAACCCAATTTTCTTTGATAGAAGCTCTTACCTACTAATATAAGATATTATAGAAGCGATAAAATAATTTTCCGAACATCGGAACAGTGATTTTTCGAACCCAAAACAGTAGCAAAAATACTATTTGGTCGCCCGGCTAGCAAATTATTATTATTCCTACTTAAAGTACTCTTCGATAGCTAACCACAGGAACAAACGGCGTCAAAATCGGCTTAGAAACGAGCCCGGAATCATCAAAACAAGTAAGGGTGATTTTTTTTGCATTTTTGACTCAAATGGCCATAACTCACTCAATTTTTATCCGATCGAGACGCGTCATACGCCGAAATCTTCGTCTCGAAAAGACGGATCAAATGGTCAAGATTCCAGTTCACAAAAACAATTTAAAAAAGACCAGAATACCCTTGGAAACACGACCAGAATTTGAATCATTCAAAAACCATTGTTTTTAAAAAATAAACATAGTTTAGATACTCCAATCATCACTAGTTTTTCTCCATTTGATCAAACACACACTAAATCATTGTTGTGAACAACCAAAACACTTTCAAAAACACAACTCACAATCAAAATAGTTTTCCAAAAATTCTCAAGAACACTCACAAAATAATTCTCTTGTTTCTCAAAATAAACTCATTTTCCATATATCCATTTCATTCAAAAGCTCAAAAATAACATCATTTTCACAATCAACAAACAACAACTCATGTTCTTGATCAATACCTCTCATAAGAACAAAACTCACACTATAGTGATTTTCAGAAGTTCATGGAAATTGAAATTGACAAGCCTAACACACTTGTTATACTCTCATGAACAATTCCTAAACATTCATAACCAAACATACAAGTTTCTACAAAAAATCCTCATATGAACCTAAACTCAAAATTCCCATAACTCAATGGATTCAAGCTAAAACAAGATAAAGAAGGAGCTAATTACCTCAGTTTATGATTCTACACAAAACTCCTTTGAGCTTCCAAGCTTGAAATGAGCTAATTTGGTGAGGAAATGAATTTGGAATGGAAAATGGGTATGGAATGAAAATGAACACAAAAGAAGGAAATGGAAAGAAATGGAACACGGGAGAAATGAATGAGAAAGAAAAGAAGTAAGACTTCTCATTGGTGATTGTCATCCTCTATGGCAACTCCACCCCATACCATACAACTCCAAGCCTAAAATGCCTCGTGACCATTAGATCAAATAGTACCACTTCCTAGACTAAATCTTAGCCCTTGGATCAACATACTAATATCTAGATATTTACCACTCACTCGCTCAGTTCTCGCGCGTTGCGTCGAAGTAAACTCGAAAAAAATTAGAAACTCCACGGAATAAACATCCGTATTAAACTACATCCAAAAATTATCGCCGAATCTTTTTCCTCGACTGGATTTTTAACAGTTGTACAATTCCTATTCGTTTATCCAAAAACAATAGAAACTCAAAACTTGATATTCTGACTTCACAGAAAATCTTCTCATATATAATCAGGATTTACAAGCATAACACAAGCTCGGTTCGGTACAAATCCTATTAATATACAAAACTAAATACAACAAAACCTCTAGAACGTATAATAATTATACAGTGAAATCTTGGGTCTTACATTACCACCCCCCTAAAACAAGTTTCGTCCTCGAAACTTAGACGAAATCGAACAAACTCGGGTACAATTCTTTCATCTTACCCTCTAGCTCCCAGGTGGTATCTCCTGTAGCTTCATTCCATATTACCTTAACGAAAGGTATCTCTTTTGTTCTAAGACTCTTCATCTTCCTATCCACAATCTTGATCGGTGGAACTTCAAATGACAAGTTTTCCCTCAGCTGGATGTCATCTGTTGTAATCACATGAGATGGATCTGGTATATACTTTCGCAGTTGTGACACATGGAATACATCATGAATCTGGGATAGTATCGGTGGTAAAGCAATCCGATAAGCTACTTTCCCAATCCTCTCGGTAATCTGATATGGCCCAATAAACTTCGGAGTTAACTTCCTTGCTTTCAATGCCCTTCCAACACCAGTTGTTGGAGTAACCCGAAGAAACACGTGATCTCCCGCTTCAAATTCTAGCGGCCTCCGACGTTTATCCGCATAACTCTTTTGACGATCTTGAGCAACTTTCATCCTTGCCCTTATCTTTCGGACCTTGTCCGTCGTTTGTTGTACCATTTCCGGCCCTACTATGGTGCTTTCCCCATCTTGGTACCAACACAAAGGAGTCTGACATCTTCTCCCATACAAAGCCTCGTATGGTGCCATTCCGATAGTCGAATGGTAACTATTGTTGTACGTGAACTCTATCAACGGCAACACGTCGTCCCAACTCCCACGATCATCCAACACACATGCTCTCAATAAATCCTCTAGTGACTGATTTGTTCTCTCAGTTTGCCCATCGGTCTGGGGATGATAGGCAGAACTCAACCTCAGTTTCGTCCCCAACGCCTCATGCAAAGTCTTCCAAAAATGTGAAGTGAACTTTGGATCTCTATCCGACACTATACTTGACGGAATCCCATGTAACCTCACAATCTCAGCAATATACACATCGGTCAACTTTGCCGCCGTATCCGTAATCCTTACCGGTAGAAAATGAGCGGACTTCGTCAAACGATCCACTATCACCCAAATGGAATCATGCTTCCTCCTGGTCTTGGGTAAACCAGTGATGAAATCCATAGAAATGCTATCCCACTTCCACTCGGGGATATCCAAAGACTGCAGCATCCCTGCGGGTCTCTGGTGCTCAACCTTCGCCTTCTGACAAGTCAAACACGATGCCACAAACTCGGCCACATCCCTCTTCATACCCGGCCACCAGAAATCTTGCCTCAGGTCCTGATACATTTTTGTTGCCCCGGGATGCATACTAAGCTTACTCTTGTGTGCCTCCCCTAGAATGGTGTTTCTCAAGTCCATCGCATCGGGCACACACACCCTACCATTACATCTCAAAATGTTGTCCGGTCCCACCTTGAAATCTCGGTTGGTTTCCCGAACAATCAAAGCTCTTTTCCCCATAAGGAACTCGTCACCTTGACAATTAGCAATGTCCTCTAACAAACCATTCGAGATGGTGATCATACCCAATCTCATATTCCCTAACGCAAACTCCACTTCCAGGTGCAAGTCTCGAAATTCTTTCAACAACTCTTGTTGACTAGCCATTTGTGCCGAACACGCTGACACACTCTTTCTACTCAAAGCATCGGCTACCACATTAGCCTTCCCCGGATGGTATTCTAAGGTAAAGTCAAAGTCTTTCAATGTTTCCATCCACCTCCTTTGCCTCATATTCAACTCCTTCTGGTCGAACAGATACTTGAGGCTTTTATGGTCACTAAACACAACGAAAGTGCAACCATAAAGATAGTGTCTCCAAATCTTCAATGCAAAAACCACGGCCGCAAGCTCCAAATCGTGCGTCGGATAATTCTTCTCATGCACCTTCAACTGCCGTGATGCATAAGCCACTGCTCTCTTGTGCTGCATCAACACACAACCCAAACCCTGATGAGACGCATCACAATAAACCTCATAAGGTTCATCTGACTGAGGTAACACCAACACCGGTGAAGTCGTCAACCGCTCCTTCAACAATTGAAAACTAAGTTCACACTGCTCAGTCCACGCAAACGGTTGATCTTTTCGCGTAAGTTGCGTCATTGGTGCCACAATCTTAGCGAATCCTTCTATGAACCTCCGGTAATAACCGGCCAAACCAACAAAACTCCTCACGTCCGTCACCGTCTGCGGTTGTTTCCATGCAAGTACTGTGTCAATCTTGGCTGGATCCACGGCAATTCCCTCTTTTGATATTATATGGCCAAGGAAATTCACCTCTTCCAACCAAAAATCACACTTCGACGGATTCGCATACAACTTTCTTTCCCGCAACACTTGCAAAACCATACGAAGATGCTCTTCATGCTCCTCTTCGCTCTTCGAATACACGAGAATATCATCAATGAACACAACCACAAACTTGTCCAGAAATGAATGGAATATCCGATTCATGTAGTCCATAAAAATCGCTGGTGCATTCGTCACTCCAAATGGCATCACTAGATACTCGTAGTGTCCATAACGTGACCGAAATGCTGTCTTCTGAACATCCTCTTCCCTTACTCTTATCTGATGATATCCAGATTTCAAGTCAATCTTGGAAAATACTGACGCTCCTTTCAACTGATCCATCAGATCATCAATACGCGGCAATGGATACCGGTTCTTGATAGTCGACTTATTAAGCTTCCGATAATCCACACACAAACGGGATCTACCATCCTTCTTTTTCACCAATAAGACCGGTGCTCCCCACGGCGACACACTAGGCCTTATGAAACCCTTCTCTAACAAGTCCTCAATCTGACTTTTCAACTCTACCAACTCGGCTGGAGCCATCCGATAGGGCGATTCTGAAATCGGACCCGTACCCGGATGCAATTCTATGAAGAATTCTACCTCTCTACACGGAGGAAAAGCTGGAATCTCCGACGGAAACACGTCTTGGAAATTCTGAACTACCCGAATCTCCTCCATTCGGACCTCTGATATCACTCCCAAACTAGTAAGTGAAACAATCTCTGGCTCTCCGTTACACATAATCACTGTAAGCTGATTGGCCGACAGGTATCTCCGCACACCTGGCTCGGGAAAGAAAACCAATTTCCGAGCACAATCTAGTATAACATAATGATAAGATAGCCAATCCATCCCGAGAATGATCTCGAGAGATGTAAGTGGTAAACACACCAAATTGACCAGAAAATCCCTATTCTGAATTACTACCAAACAATGCAAGCATGCAGTATTTACTACCAAATCCTTAGCAGGAGTCAAGACATTCAAATCAAATGGAAGCATAGAAACATTCAAGTTCAAACGATTTGCACATGCCAAAGAAATGAATGAGTGGGTTGCCCCCGTGTCAATCAAAGCAGTTAAAGAATTACCTGCAATGTGACAGCTCTCGTGAATGGCATTGCTAGCCTGCCCACTCACTTCTGTGCCCATACAGTAAGCACGTGCCTTTGCCGCAGGTCTGGTACCTTGTGAGCCTTGTGCCACATTAGCCGACGGCCCGACCTTCGGGGCTTTGCAATCTCTAGCAAAGTGTCCCGGCTTCTTGCAATTAAAACAAACATGTCCCTGATTCCGGCATTCATTCGCATAGTGGCCCACTTCACCACACTTAAAACAGCCCTGCTTCCCGGTATTCTGACTGTCCTGATTCACCGATCGACCCTGTCCCTTGTTATACTGTGGACGGTCATAGGGCTTACTGCCTTGTTTTCCACGGTTCTGACTTTGATTCGGACCACCAGAACGACTTGGTCCCCCAGCACTAAAACCACCCTGACGGTTCACCCTTTTGTTTCTCATATCTTCAACCTCTTGGCACTTTTCAACCAAGACTTGAAATTGCCGAATACCCAATGGCACAACCGCATCCTGCAGTTCGTACCTCAGCCCATCTTGGAAGCGATGGCACATATAGACCTCATCTATCCCATCCCTAAAGAAGCGGAAGAAACGGGATAATGATTCAAACTTCTTGGAATATGCCTCCACATTCATACTCCCCTGACGTAGTCTCAGAAACTCCTCACCATACCTTTCCCTTGCAGTCTCAGGGAAATACTTAGCCAGGAACCTCCTCTTGAAGTTCTCCCAGTTAATCTCCTCATATGCATTTTCCATAATCAGACGGGTGTTCCTCCACCAAAATTCGGAACCCCCAAGCAGCTGATAGGTAGCTAGAACTACCTTCTCCCCCTCCGGACAATGAATTGCCCCAAATATCCTCTCCATAGCATGGAGCCATAGATCCGCTGTTTCTGGACCTCCCTCCCCATTAAACTTTGGAGGGGCCTGCTGATTAAAACTTGTGAGAACCCTAGACCCAGCGGCCAGGATCTCCCTGTCGCGCTTTTCAAGGTCTCTCTGCGCCTTAGCATGAGTTTGCGCAGTCACAGCTGCTGCCATTGTATTCATGGCATAAGCCATCTGATGGATGTCCACATCATCATCATCATCTCTAGCAGGTGCCCTTCTTGGAGGCATCGTTTCCTGCACATACCAATTCTCTTCGATTAGATCCTTATCCAAACATTTCTGAATTCCAACAGAAAACCTCACTCAACGGATTACTAACCCATAACCCGACACAGAACAATACTAGAACTCACACGACTCTATCTAAGTTCTACCCGACTAAGGACTAACGACTCAAGAGTACACTTTCCCTTTGAAGATTTAAAGCCGAGCTCTGATACCACAAATGTAACACCCCGTTTTCATAACGCAAAAAGGGCATTATTTTTATTTTTTTTTTAACAAACACTCAGAGTGCGCAAAACATTTATAATTGAGCCGACATTAAATATTACAAACGAACCATATATATATCACACCATATATATATTGTATTCGAAAATGCTAAGTGTAAACCTGAATAATTACAATCCATAAGTCTATGTGCTTACAAGCACTAACTAACCAAAAGAAGTTAGAATGTCCTATGCTAAACAAAAAGCACAGTGCACAAACACACCGGCGCATAGTCTAACTAAAACTACCACTCCAGCTCCAACACGAGCTCACGGGGGCTCTGAGCAACCACCGCCCTCAAGGCCTACTGATCCATCTGGGGTGGGAAAATCCCGCAAATAAAAGAAAGGGTCACCACAAAATAAAAGTAGATATATATATAACCGGTGCGAAAGATTGTACACGTAACAAAATTTCCACAAAACACAAGAGAAAGCTCTTAAAACATTCAACAATTCCCACCAACGGGCTTATATATATAATGCACAACAAGCCTAATGCAGACTTCTACAATGGATGTGGTACTACCAGAGCTACCACATGCAAATGAATTCCGGAATTACTAATCATAACCAATAAAACCGCAAAGGGTTAAGGTGGATCCACTCACGCAATCACACCCCGTGGTCCACTCACGCAACCACTTATTGTACTCAAGAAGATCCCGTAGGATTTTGGGTGGGTCCACTCACGCAACCAACACCCCGTAGTCCACTCACGCAACTACGCACAATGAATGCATGAGCATACGATTCCCTATATATGCTAATGCCACACATACATACCTCTCAAGCATATGTAACTAAATCATAGCAATTCATACATATATTTTCAAAATCATATGTAAATTGCACAAGTAATGTAAACACGTTCCCATCAACGAGCATACATGACACAAACATGTCAAACACACAAACAATTGCGTCGCAGCGAATTCCAAGCATGTCAAACCGTTTTAAAAGACAGAAATAAAGTGGAGCCCTTACCTCGGCAAAAACTCACACAAGCAAATGATCACACAACAGTTACTCGCTTCCTAAAACAAGCAGAGTACACAATCAAAACCATTTCCAATCAATCCCTATTGAAATGGACTCCAAAACCCCAAAAAACTAAAGATATCTAAGGAAAATCCACTCTTTCGGATACCATACCAAAAACTACCATATTGATCAATCTCCATGAGTCATTTGTACTATTTTTAGAACCCAAAACCATTTTTAAAACAACTCAAAAACCCTTAGAATTTTTTTCGCAAAAGTTAGTATTCTCGTTTCTTAAATAGATATTTTTCGATAAGTCAAAAACCCAATTTTCTTTGATAGAAGCTCTTACCTACTAATATAAGATATTATAGAAGCGATAAAATAATTTTCCGAACATCGGAACAGTGATTTTTCGAACCCAAAACAGTAGCAAAAATACTATTTGGTCGCCCGGCTAGCAAATTATTATTATTCCTACTTAAAGTACTCTTCGATAGCTAACCACAGGAACAAACGGCGTCAAAATCGGCTTAGAAACGAGCCCGGAATCATCAAAACAAGTAAGGGTGATTTTTTTTGCATTTTTGACTCAAATGGCCATAACTCACTCAATTTTTATCCGATCGAGACGCGTCATACGCCGAAATCTTCGTCTCGAAAAGACGGATCAAATGGTCAAGATTCCAGTTCACAAAAACAATTTAAAAAAGACCAGAATACCCTTGGAAACACGACCAGAATTTGAATCATTCAAAAACCATTGTTTTTCAAAAATAAACATAGTTTAGATACTCCAATCATCACTAGTTTTTCTCCATTTGATCAAACACACACTAAATCATTGTTGTGAACAACCAAAACACTTTCAAAAACACAACTCACAATCAAAATAGTTTTCCAAAAATTCTCAAGAACACTCACAAAATAATTCTCTTGTTTCTCAAAATAAACTCATTTTCCATATATCCATTTCATTCAAAAGCTCAAAAATAACATCATTTTCACAATCAACAAACAACAACTCATGTTCTTGATCAATACCTCTCATAAGAACAAAACTCACACTATAGTGATTTTCAGAAGTTCATGGAAATTGAAATTGACAAGCCTAACACACTTGTTATACTCTCATGAACAATTCCTAAACATTCATAACCAAACATACAAGTTTCTACAAAAAATCCTCATATGAACCTAAACTCAAAATTCCCATAACTCAATGGATTCAAGCTAAAACAAGATAAAGAAGGAGCTAATTACCTCAGTTTATGATTCTACACAAAACTCCTTTGAGCTTCCAAGCTTGAAATGAGCTAATTTGGTGAGGAAATGAATTTGGAATGGAAAATGGGTATGGAATGAAAATGAACACAAAAGAAGGAAATGGAAAGAAATGGAACACGGGAGAAATGAATGAGAAAGAAAAGAAATAAGACTTCTCATTGGTGATTGTCATCCTCTATGGCAACTCCACCCCATACCATACAACTCCAAGCCTAAAATGCCTCGTGACCATTAGATCAAATAGTACCACTTCCTAGACTAAATCTTAGCCCTTGGATCAACATACTAATATCTAGATATTTACCACTCACTCGCTCAGTTCTCGCGCGTTGCGTCGAAGTAAACTCGAAAAAAATTAGAAACTCCACGGAATAAACATCCGTATTAAACTACATCCAAAAATTATCGCCGAATCTTTTTCCTCGACTGGATTTTTAACAGTTGTACAATTCCTATTCGTTTATCCAAAAACAATAGAAACTCAAAACTTGATATTCTGACTTCACAGAAAATCTTCTCATATATAATCAGGATTTACAAGCATAACACAAGCTCGGTTCGGTACAAATCCTATTAATATACAAAACTAAATACAACAAAACCTCTAGAACGTATAATAATTATACAGTGAAATCTTGGGTCTTACATTTTCTTTGGCAAAATTCGAGCAAATATCGATTTCAAAAATCGGAGAAATTGGCGGATTAGATGTCGGAGGAGGCAGGAGGATGACAATTATTGGGCTCCACTTCAACCAACGCCTGTTGTATAGGTATACCGAGGACCAATTGTCTCATTTTCGGGGGCTGAGACAATCCTTCGTCTATAACTACAAAAATTTAAAAAACATATCAATAATATCCAACAACATCCAACAACACAAAACAATCATAGGGGCACTACCAATGTAATCTAAATGCAATATGCAATAATCATGCAAAAATTGGATGCTAAACTAACCTATTTCTACCTAAACAAAACCTATGCAAAGGCTGACTTGAATTTTCTAAAACGCAAAGTATAGTTCGGAACGTGTTTTCCAATTTTTTCCTTAGCTTTTTCGGATTACCGACACCGAACTTTTGTCTATTAGATTCGGAAACCTAGGTCTGTCAGTTTACTTCTAAGATGAGACAACGAAAATCAATCGGTTTAAAGTGAAATTTACCTCATGTTTGAGCATGAACAAGTGTTGAATCCTTTAGAGAACGTCCCAAGATTGTATTTGTCGCACCAATGGAGCTAAACACGAAAACTTCTCTTTGAGATTTTGAGATTGAGTGTGGAAGATGAAGAAGTGCAAATGAGCTGGTTTTCTATGTATATAGACAATGTTCGGAATGTAGAGTCCAAGAATATCCCGAGCGGAGTTTAGAATCCGATCCAAAAATATCGGTTCGTAGACACCGAACTGAACTAACAAGGGGCATTTTTGGAAATTCAGAGGATGAAATAGATATATGAGGGGTGGGAAAAGAAAAATTCCACCAAAACACTCACCGCCCGAGCCCAACAACAAGGTTCACAACCCAACAAAATTCTCTAAATAAAAGCAACACAAACCAATGCCAACTAGACTATATTACTGAGTCTATATGACCGATTGACTCACTCACAACTCTGGATCTGGATCCTCAGCTGCACAAACCTCTGCAGTCTGCAGCTACCTCTATTGGTCCATTATAGGCCATTGGATCAAATCAATAGTGAGGATATAAACTGGAAAATTAAAGTAAAACGCAGGGCCGTCTTTGAACCCATGCAAGGAGGTCTACAGCACGGGGCCTCCAAAAAAATGGGGCCTCCAAAAATGTATAATTAGGTAATAGGTGATGACTACTGATTTTGGGTTTCTAGTGATACTTTCTTATTTACATTCAGATTTAATATTTACCGAAATCATCAAAACTTTATGAAACTCAATTCATTTGGAATAATATTCTAAAAATAAGATTAGTTTAGTTATCATGTTTAAAAATCTTTCAAGAATGAGAAGGAAAAAAATGGCAACAAACAATTGAATTAGAAAGACTATTTACGGTTGCCAAAATCAGGGGCGGCCCGGAGGAGGGTGCCCTAGCGCACCGGGCCTCTAATTTTTAGGGCCTCCAAAATAATATTATGTGGTAGTAAGTCTCTTAAAAAAATGATTCAAAAGAATTAAAAAAAAAATATTTTAAATATTTTTTTAATTTATTTTTGTTGTCCCAATTTAAAGTGACTAGGTGCATGTTTTAGAAAAATAAAATAAAAGGAACACCAAAAGAAAAGTTTGTCATGTCTTAAACATAATCAGAAACTCATGTATTTTTTTCTTCTTCAACCTACGAATTAGAATATGATTATTTTATATTTGATTTTGTGTTTTTCTTATAATTAAAGGATTCATTTTAAATATTTTGCTCAGGACCTCTAAATTGTCGGACCGGCCCTGACGAAAATGAATTGCTGAAGGTCGATCGAAAGCAGAAGAGAAAGTAAAGTGGTAAAGTGAAGTAAACACCAGCGCAGGAAAAAAAATTGGGGTCTTTTACCATGTTTTTTATAATTTAATTTAAGTTATTTTTATGTTATATTTCTACCATTGATTTGATCCAATGGATGATAATGGAGCAGCAGAGGCAGCTGCAGAGGTTTGTCCAGCTGAGGATCCAGGTCCCACAACTCTCTTCTCCATCTGTTAGCTTAATTGCTTGTTATCTCAATTCTCAACTAATTCAAGCATTCATCTTCTACTTTCTTTATTTACATCACATGTAACATCAATTTCTATTTCTTATGAAATATTATAGAATAATTTTTTTTTAAAAGGCAAATTAAGTAATAAAAGCATAAGACATCAATAATAAACTATCATATGTATCAAATATAGACCCAAAACAAAGCTATGACTCCCAATAACCCCTTCAAATTTATATATCAAATGAAATGAAAACAACCAAAATAACATCAAGCAGTATAAATGTTTGGAGAAATAATATGAAACAATATGAAAACAACAAACTTGAAGGAAACATACCAGAAATGAAAACAACAAACTCTGCTCAACGAGAGAACAACGAATCTGAGATGGAAACAACGAAATATGATGAACGAGAGAAAGAGAAGCTTCAACAAGGGTTTGATGATCGATTGGAATGATGAACAAGTTAGGGGTTTGGATTGGGAGTGGCTGATTTGGAACGAGTTAGGGATTTAGAATCGGGACTCATGTATTTAAAATGTAATATCCCTAGCAACTGAGTAAATCTCACAGATTTCTTTTAATGTAGGTATATTGTAATGTAATTCAATATACTTGTAATAATTTAATATTCCATAGTTAATTAATTCCATAACATAATTGTACATTAATACAAAGTATTCAACTAGTGGAAAAAAGTTCACCATACTAAGATTATGAGTATTTGATTACAAAGTTAATATCCGCTTACATATAAAAACACTTGAAATTAATGTCTTCCAAATTATTGAAAACCATTTATAACATCGACTCAAGTATTTATAATGTGTTCATTCCAACATTTAGACATTTATATTAGACATTTACCGGTTCCTATATAAATATGATTGTAAAATATATAAAACTTTTCAAGAACTTCCAAGGTTGGCAATTAACAATTAGTAATATAGTGGTTCTAGGGTCAAGTCAAGCCCGTTCCTCCCATGTTCTTGTTCTCCCTCACGGTAATTGCCACTGAATATATAAATTAAAAGAAAAAAATTATACTTTGTGAGAGAGTTAAATTAATCACAATATGATTATATATGTTATAATAGAAGTTTGGCTAAGTTGGTAGAGATATCGCACAAAAACGTTAGGTAGTACTGTACCTCATGTTCAAACCGGGAAGAGGGTCTTGTAATAAGAAAGTATCAACCCTATAGTTTGGCTGCTCCCATTGAGCAGCAGCCTCTTGTGCAAATGCCTTTTCCTTCTCCTTCTCTTTAATCTAAATAATTCAAATCACAAACATATGAGTTTAGAGTAATATAAAGCAATTATCATGAGCTTAAAGTATATATACAACTATTTTATAACATGTAGCAAGGTGAATGTAATATGTAAACAAAAAGAAAATAAAATTGCAATTTTCTATGTCCTTAAAATATTGCTCAAGTTTTTCTTATTGAATGGCAAAATGTTTTATAATAAAAGAATCAAAAGAGTACCATAAATATTCAAGCAAGAACAAAAATAGAGTAACATACATAACAAGGCAAAAAAAAAACTTACAAGCCTCAAATAGGAAAACCAAACCAAAAATTGAGCAAAAAGAACAATAGAAACTAAAAGCCTAAAGACCATGATAGGAGAACAAGGAACTGGACAAAGTATAAGTATGTGATGTTTTTTACATTAATGATATTTATTTTTTTCACCATCCGTATCTGGTTCACTTGAACCCCTAATAGATAGATAACAAATTTCAACTCTATATATAGTGTACTAGGTTACATTCTAGAGTTTAATTTTCTTACGATGTAAACAAATAAAATCTATCATATCATATCATATATGACAAACAGTAGAAACAGCACAAAACAAAATTACTATATGAGAATATAGGGTTTCATTTTAAAAGTAATATATACTCCCTCCATCTTATCCCATTTATTAAAGACAATAAAGTTATTGTTTTCTCTTACACATTCAAAACAAATACTCAACTTTTTAAGTGAGTTTTATCCCATATTTTATAATGAGTTTCATTTTGTTAGGGAGTGAGAAAGACTAGATTATAGAGCTAGTGACAGATAAAAAAATTGTACATTGGGATCGAGCATCAACTTGCCCTGTACCATTTGTGTATTCTTCTCTCTAGTATTGGGTTTATTAGTACTACTTATACACGGGATTGGATTTGGTGCAGTTACTGTGTGACGCAGCGCAGTATTATAACCTGAGCATCCGATCAAAAGAAATAGGTAGAACGCCAAAAGAAATAGTCTATTTAGTATTAGAAATAATATAACCATTGATGTAGCTAATCCTAACAGCTTAAGCTTTTGGGATATTCGGTTATCTGACATGGTATCAGAGCCTCTATGACCCAACGGTCATGGGTTCGATCCCTCCTCCCCACACTTTCTAATTAAAAAGTGGAATTAAAAAGTATATGGTGGTCGTACCTATACACTATCCACACTTCAAGCCCAATGGGCTCTTGTGTGAGGGAGCATATTAGAAATAATATAACCATTGATGTAGCTAATCCTAACAGCTTAAGCTTTTGGGATATTCGGTTATCTGACATTTAGTATTATTTTGTTTGGCGATAATTAACAAAGATTGGATAGTTTATTTATAACGATAAATGATTGCATTCACCACCACGGTAAACAGTACCAAATGCATGTATTAGATGTATGATTTTGTGTTCCAAAATCATTTTCCATCATCAGAACAAAATGAATTTCAGTTAGATATTAAAGAAAAAAAGTTGTAAATTAAAGGCTATGTTGCATACCTCCTTTGAGAGCATGTTATTCTGCTGTTGAATTCCTTTCTCCTGTCATATGAAAGAGCAGAAATTCTACAAATTAGTTTCAATATATATAGAGAAGCACGCCTTCATTTAGTGTATAATGTGACAGAAAACAAAATAAAGCCTGGATAAACTTGGTGTTTTAGGCATACCTTTTTCTGAAGCTCAGAAATGGCCTCATACATCACTTGAGTCTGTCAACATATTATATAATATTTCTATGATTAGTACCAAAGTATATCCGGTTATGATATAATATTATTCCTTTTACAACAACATATATAAATTTTGACAAAGTACTAAATAAATAAAGGTTTAACAGTAACGGATTTCCTATTTTGGGTCCTTGAATTACAAAAATTTGTCATTATATTCTCTGAATTTATCAATACTTTGTAATTGGATTCCTTAGATAAAATTGACTATAAAGTACAAATTTTCCAAACATCAAGGGATAAAGTTTGAATTTCATTTGGGACAGCACATATATCACTAGAGTTATAAGGTGTTGAGAAGTTCAACACACATTGGTGTCTGACATAGTGACACCTATGACACTCGTATGATATATGTCGAACAATTGATATAAGTGTTTTAAATTTTTTTTCTTTTTCTTTTCTTTGATTCTCTTTGAGTCGGTATCTGACACATGTATAGGACACACAAACGATTCATGTTGTATAATTCAAACAAATGTTATAAAAAATATTTATTTCGACACTTTTAGAATGATCCTTGAACACACCTACAAATATTAAGTTTGTCGAGACAATGTTAGGGGATAAATGAGGATACTATGGTTGACGTCTCTGTGTCATGACATGTGGTGATACGAATTATGGAAAAGGGTAATTTTATCTTAGAATTTTAAATTGGGCGTAATTCAACTATACAAAATCTACTTTGTAAAATGAAAATTGTCTCTACTAATATACTCAATTTTAAAGTATAAATTTATAGAACTCTTAACTTAGAATGATTGAGAGGTATCAATGTGTGTGTGTCTAGAGAAATTCAAAACCTACTCTGCGGGAACGGATGTTCTTGAGACCAGTATCTAACTGTTGCTCTAGACATTGAAGCTCTTTGAGGCTCATTGTAGCTAAATCTTCACCCATATAGTGTCTGAATATATATAAAAAAAAATATTAATTTCAGATCATACAAATTATACATATCTAAATAGTGAATAATTAAATAAAAATAATAATGGAAAATTAAAGCATATGAATTATACATATATGACAAAAAAGGGAGTACACTAGAAGAGTCAAGATGTCTACCTGTGGTTTCGCTGCAAAAGATCAATCTTTGCTTTGAGTCTAGTGTATTCAAGTGTCCAATTTTCCTGCACAAAGTACACCTATACCTACTTAGCTCCTTGATATTATAATTCTGAATGAACTCATACTAACATTTGGATTTCAGTTGCAATTAATACTTTTTCTTATTTTATATGTCTTTTTTTACACAAAAATCTATAACTTTTATGGATGACTTTGATGCAAATGCAATATACATAATGCAAAAGATAGCCACTGCAGTGTTGGATTTTTATATTAGGTTTAATTCATATTGGTAAATCGGGAATTATCTTTACTTATAAATTTGGATTCAGATTAAGGTTTTAAATATAATTTATAGCCGCAGTATTGTTGATACGGTAAGCTCTACAACTGCATCATACCACAATTGCAGTGTGATTTCAGTTGACATGTAAGGCCGCATCATAAAACGCATCAGACGATCGTGGCCATGTTCGTTCAAGTTTTTTCACAAAAAATAACTTTTAAGAAACTCAAATTCTAATGTGCCTCAAATCTAATGAAAAATCTTACGTTTAACAATCTCTCAACCATGTATTTAAGCACAATCGAATAACTGCCTATGGAATAAATTAAGATTATGCAATGGTGGGTAAATAATGTAGTGGCATAATTAATAGTGTCATTCTATATTGTTTGTGAAATTTGAAAATAATTTCACGCCGCAGCAACTGCACTGCGCGTTCCACCGACTACAGTGACTACCATTGCAACAACCACAACCGTTACTACATCCGTGACCACAACTGCAATTTAAAACCATGATTTAGATAATTTTATTTTCAATGTGGAACTTTTAATAACATACATTGTAATAGTTGCCGGTTGCCGGTTGCCAATTGCCATGCCTATATATTTCTACGGTACCAGCAAAATTTTAAAATTGCGATTGCATTCACATTGTGAATCTTTATATTTTGGGAAAATGTAATGCAGCTGACAACTGTCAAAATTACAACTCAAATGATGTTGCTAAGACTTCAAAATCCGGTTATATTCAGACTGCAATTTAAACCATGATATCAAAGTCCTCAACGCTCCTCCGGAACTGCATTTCTATTTTAGAACTATGTCCAATGACGCTAAGATGGATTTGGGTTCATCGCAGTCAGAAAAAATTAACTGCAATGCAGTCGGTAACATATAATTAAAGTTGATCTTAAAAAATCTGAACCGTCTGATCTTGATCGGTCGGTTCAGATTCAGTGACTGCATGCAATCAACTACACATAATCCAAATCCCGCTAAGACACTTTACAATGACAGAATTTGTGGGAAGTTGCATAATTATTTAAGTTCAATGGATATAAGCACATAGGTGAATAGGTCTGTAAATATTTTGGAAATATTAAATTATGTTATCGTCGACAGATTAAAAACAATGTTGACAAACCTGAGTGTCAGGAGTATCATTTGCTACAAGTAGTTTCTCTGCATATCCATACCTTTCATGGCGTTCTAGTATCTGCTCCATGCTGTTTTAATGGATCAGTAGACATTATTTTTGAGATTATTTGATTTATTTCCTTAAAAAAAGTGATTTTCATTACAATAAACAAACACATAGTAAATTGGATTTTTCTATAAAATATATAAAAACTAATCTCTAAATTATTTTATATCAAAATTACTCATTTTTTAATTTGTAACAAACTGTGCAATCTCATCTGAATACTTTTGGGTTGGAAATAAACATTTAAGCATTTTAATTCCTTTTTAACTAGAAGGAAAAAAAAAAAAAGATAAACCCTTTTTCAATATATAATTAAAATTTGCGATCCATTCAAAATACAAATAATAATAATTTTTTAATTGGAAAATATGATATTATTGCAAATACAAAAAAGGACAGTAAAAAGTCAAAAGTACTAATAATAATAATATTTGTGATTAGAGCTGCCAAATTATGGGGTCAACCCAACCCTAATACGAATCGGTCCAAATATGATAGTAAATATAAATGACTTATTATATATGCTCCCTCCTAAATAAAAAATAGGCCCAGCCAATACATAGAACGAGCCCCAAGTTTTCAATTTTTTTGGAAAAGAAAAATTTGGAATTTTTTTTGAAAACAAATTCTTTAAATTTTTACTAAAATAGTTTTGAAGTTTTTTTATGAAAAAAAAACTGTTATGGAATTTTTTTGAGTAAAAAGTACTTGATTTTTCTAGAAATATGTTTTGAAAAGTTTTTTGGAAAAAATTCTCGTAATCTTTTTCAGAAAATAGTTCAAGAGTTTTTCTAGAAAAAATTCTTGAAATTTGTTTCGAAAAGTTTTTGGAAAAAAAATCTCAAAAATTTTATCAAAAGTTATGGAGTTTTTCTAAAAAATATCTTTCTTAATTTTTTGGTGAAAAATATATGCCGAAGCTTTTCTCGAAATTTATTTCATAATTTTTTTTAGAAAAATCCATGCTTCCATACCAAATCAATGAATGGAATTGAACAAACAGAAACTCAGTCACACAAATATACTTAGTACAGAAAAAGGAAAGCACATCGACCATCACATTCTCTAATTTAAAAGACAAAAATAAAATTGCATATTTTAGAAACAAATCACTCTTCTAGTGATAAGATAAGGAGTTCAACTGCAAGTATTAAGTTAGATCAAAGATTAATTACTTACATACTCTTCCCTCTTGATCTGCACAAAATTAATCAAATCTAAAAATCTAAAAAGAATCCAAGAAAATAAGGGCGTTTAATAATGTATATATGATCAAGATACCCTATATAAAAATTTTGTATTAATCCTTGTTAAGTTTGAATAAATAATTTTCATACACAGAAAGAATCTCTTCTTTTAATTTTTTTTTTTTTTTAAAAAAAGAGGTTTATTTGAACAGATATATTAATTTTGAGACTTGATCGATAAGAACAAAAAAAAAAGTTAAAATAAAAAGAAGAGAAGTTGAATAACTTTTTGACTATATTTTAACACTAAATTACAAAAACTCTTCTCATGAGCAAAAGCAAAAAAAAAAAAAATTGAAAACAAAAAAGACTAAATAAAAAAATAGATATAGATCTAAATGATTTTTTATTAAAAAAAATTTGAAGTATAAAATTGTATGATATAGATCTAAATGAATATATATATATATATATATATATATATATATATATATATATATAGGGTATTGTTGCACCAAACAATAAAATAAGAAAAGGGTATAGTAATTACCATGAATCAGTTGAATACTCAAAGAGCTTTCCATTATGAGAGAAGATAATCAAAGCAACTTCAGCATCACAAAGAACAGAGATTTCATTAGCTTTCTTTAGCAAACCGGTTCTCCTTTTTGAGAAAGTTACCTGTCGATTGATCTTGTTCTCGATCCGTTTTAGCTGTACCTTACTCCTTCCCATGTTTGGTTTTTTTTTTGTTTGTTTGGTTCCTTTAATTATTATTATTATATTTATATACCTATAGATGTTTACCTAATTAGTTCTTGCCCTTTTTCACCAGAAAAAAATCCCAGCTCCCAAACAAGGTAAAGGGTCCATACTTCGGAAACTTTCTTATAAAAGGCTGGCAAATATAGCCATGTGTGTGTGCCAATCTTTGGTCATGAGTTTCTTCTTTTTTTTTTCCTTCTGGACTACTATAGGGTTGACATTTTTCTCTAATAATTAATAAATGAAATGTTTTTTTTTTTACACAAAATGAAATGTTTATTATTATTATTATTGACAATATTAGGTTAGTATATATTCAACCATATGTAATGTTTTCTATGGTACTAACCAATTCAAACAGTAAGAGATTTAATAATATGGACTAGTAGTCAAACAAAATAATTGACACCAAGAAATTCAAACTATTATGCAATAGGTCTTATATTTTCATTATCCGGCCAACCCCTTGAATTTTGCAGGTAGGCTTACACAACCCCTAGATACTTTGAGGTATCTTAAACAATTAATGATAACAAACTACATAAGTAGATTTATATATAGTTCTCACAATTAACTTGTAATTCTAACTTTTCCTTCACATACACTCACATGTCTTGTTCTATTGGTTGTTAAATATTTTCAAATTATAAACAGATAGTATAGTAAAAACTTTTATTTTAATATGAAAATGTATCGTTTGATTATTTCTATTTTTCTTATATTTTCCCTAAAATTTGATTGAGCTTTTTGTTTACTCACTAGACTAGATCTTGCATTTAAATAAACCCTAGAAATGTTTGGTGTATTATACATATGTATAGATGTTTTAGTCCACAGATCATAGCTCAACAGAAGTACTGCAATTGCTAGTGTCGGACGCCAAAATTGGGGTTTGAATCTCGATTCATCCTATTTGTATATTTATCATCAATTTTCTATCTATATTTATATTTATCATCAATTTTCTATCAATTTTTAAGGTTAATATTAAATTCACCCTTAATAAAACGTCAGGAGTATGTCTAACTTTGGTCATGACGCTTATAATGTGGTATAATCTCATTCCTATGATAAAAGTAGAGTAAAGAGACAAAAAACAGAATCATAGTAAACAAATACTCCTTTCGATATTAATTATAAGCAAATTTTCACTGTTTAAATTAATTGGATATCTAATATATCTAGGCTTAATTATAACTAAATACATTAAATATTTAATGAATCTAAAAAGTATAAATTTATTTATAATTACGGTCGAAGGAAATATAATAGAATAGCGAATAAATTATTTTAACTTTTTTGTTGGCCTCGTGAGATGATTCAATGTCTTTCTTGTTGTTGTTAACTTATCAGCTATTTTATTCTTCTTGTGGCTCGATCTTTTTAAAATATTTGGATTTACCACATTTGTTTATTGTCTTGACTATGATCAACTTGATATCTATTTTTTTGGGTGTAAGATCAACTTTTTTTTTTGACGATTGTAAAAGATCAACTTGATATCTTTATTAGTTACAAAAAGAAGTAAATATCACATACTAATACACACTCTTAAACGAAGAGTATAGAAAAATAACGTGCCTAGCCTATAGTACCATGTTAACACGTAATTATAGTACATGCTAAAACGTGACTTAATTGATTATAGTTCCCTTTTCTAAAAGGTAAGTCCATTTATTTTAAAAAAAATAAATCGTCAAATTATCTAATAATGTTTGTAAGAGCTATCATACGGGATTACCTAAAATTAATATTTGTGAACAAAATTCAAAGTGTGTCTAATACTTTGAAATTTTTTTGTTATACTAATCAACAGGATAATAAATGTCAAAAAAATTAGTTTATTGACTTTTTTTCTAATGATATTTTCTTTGTAACGAATTTTGAATACCCTTGTAAAAATATCAGAGAACTAAAACAAAGTTTATAAAATTAATATATAATTAAAAACATAATAGACTTTTTTGTATGTTTCAAAAAATAGACTTTGGTTTTTAGTACAATTTCCACACAAATAATAGTATTGGATATTTGCAACCCTTTGTAAAAAGTGGATATGAAATCTTCTTATGCTAATAATATTAGAATGATACCTTTCATTAAATTTATACTTATAGAAAGAAAATAAAATAATTTACAGATTAAAAATCAAATTTCATCAATCGTTAGTAAATTCATTAATGTCAGAAAGTATCACAGTTTAATTCTCCACAATTAACGATCGAAAGAAAACTGAAATAAATTGATATCAAACTAATTTCTGAATCAAATTAGACGGTTCATTGAATTGATGATGAAAAAAAATCATTTTAAATATTTTTATTACTAGTACTAATTTCTAAGCAAAATAAATATGGGAAGGGAATAGTAGACAAGTGAATAGGTAAGTCTCGTCTAAGGTTGGGGTTTGGCGACAAGTGGTTTTTGGTATCTGGTTTATGAAAGCTAGCTGAGAAGTTTAGTTAAAGTTAGAGTGTTTGTCGAACTCTTATTGGTTGGTCAGTGTACTATGTTGTAATGTATTTATTAAATAAGGGGAATGTTAACTTGTGCCCTTAAGGGCACATGTTAAGAATACCAATATGGAAAAAAATTAGGCTTAATTGCAGTTTTGATCCCCCTATTTTCAACTTTTTGCATTTTTGGTCCCCATATTTTAAAACTCGACAGTTTTGGTCCCCCTATCACAATTTTTAACGATAAATTGATGATATGATATGATTTAAACGATGTGGTATATGATTCTATGATGAAAAAGATACAAACATCGATGAAATTTTAATAAAAGTCAATCATAAAGTTCATTTAAAACATGTTGCATCATCATATTTTAGACAAAATATGTGTTTGGGGGACCAAAACTGTCGAGTTTTAAAATAGGGGGACCAAAACTGCAAAAAATTAAAAATAGGGGGACCAAAACTGCAATTAAGCCAAAAAATTATTATAACTTGTGTATTATTCAATTGTCTAAAAATTAAATTCTCTATATCATTAAATGCACATTTCTATTTTTAGATAGCTTATGATGTGTCCTTAGGACACATGATAACATAACCCATTAAATAAATACAAAGGTTCCACCATGTGGCAGTGGGAGCATCATGTTGATAGAGCACTCTGATGGCTCCCTACATGGTAGGCATATAGGATTGGAAGAAAAAGACAGATAAGAAAAGAAAGCATCGCACAAATTAATCCTCTCCAGTCTCATCAAAATGTTCCTATTTGTTGTTTAACCAACCAAATTTAATTTACTTGATCTTGTCGTATATTATTGTTCATTGTGGTAGAGCTTTGTGATGAGAATTAAAGATCATAATCAATTTAAATATAAGCAAATAAAATAAAAATTAGATTCATCAAATACTAATATTTATTTAAACTATTTTATTATCCAAATATATGTGTTCATTGAATAAATTTAAAATATTGTTTTTTGTTGTTGAACTTGAATGTTAGTTCTTCTTTTATTTAAGTGATTATGCTAGAGAAATAAACTTTGTCTTTTAACTATGAGATTTTTTAAGCATTTTAAGGAATTTTTTTTAACAAGCTAAATTAATCCACTTAAATTGGCATCGGTGAGAATCGAACATGAAATCTTAAGAGGACCACACTCCCAAATTACAAGTCAATACCATCAGACTAATCATTTCAAGAAATGTTAATCGTAGTGTTTTGGTGTTTTTTAGCTATTAAACTGACAAATCTATAAAATTTATGATTTAAGATTAAGATAAAGTAAAGCAAATCAAAATAGATAATTTAAATTTTGATATAATATAATTTAGATCTTATTTACCCGATATTAAAAAGTCACCATCCACATTCACTCTATAATTTATTCTTTGATAAATTCACTTTAAGCCCCGACATTAATTCAAACAACTGAAGAGATGCTTTCACATTAGATAAATTTTCCAACGTATAGCCTCCCTCCTTATGAATAATGTATTGTCTACATATTTGAGATAAGAATCCACCGTATTTACACAAGCCAATTTAAACCATGATGATAAACCAAGTAGATTGTCTTTGACTTCATAGCAAACCTAAACCTTTTGCTATAAAGAGAAACAAGAATAGAATAACCAGATCTCCTTGTTTCATACCATTTCGGATATTAGTACGATTTATAGAAAATCATTTCGCTAAAACTCAACAAACTCCAACTAACCAAGTGATCATAAACCTTTTCAATATTAACGTTTAGAATTACACAATTTTTCTTAGAACGCTTTGTTAAATCCATCAATCCTTGTAAATACACAAATTGACATATGCTTTAGGGTTGATGTTAATACGTGTCATCGCCACATCAAGCTAGAGCAAAATCATATGAGGACCAAATGACAAAATTCACACTTCTTTAGGCAATTTTTTGAATCAATTTTCCCTCCTTTCTTTTGTTGCACAGCTGGGCCAAAATGCATTTTGGACCAACAAAGCAATCCCAATGTATTTCGGACCAACAAAGCCCGCCATTTTCCCCAACTGCTTGAGGCCAAACAAAAAATCAAAGATGCTTCACCCGTCCCTTTCATTCTTTGCAATGGATCAGTTTGACTACTCCTTTTGGTTAACAATTGTTTTTTTTCTTCCGCACCTTCCCAAATTTCTTTGCAGACATGGTTTTTGTGGAATCAATTTCAAATTTCAAATTCTCCCTTTCTTCAACTCATGTGTTTCATTTCAATTCTTCTGTCTTCAATTCACTCACTCTCTCTGTCTCTCTTCTTTTAGTTTCTTTGAAGCTCCTCCCGACTCCTAGCTTCATATAAAGGAAAAGAGCATGATCGATCGAATAACAAATTAGAATATGGCTTCTCCAGCTTTGTCAAGTAGAAAGGTTTCAACTTGCTTCTCAAGCCAATATATATAGTTAAACATTAGCACTACAACTGCCCATAATGTTTAGGCTTGTGAGTTTCCCGCTACTGAAGGTATGTGGAGGGCCCAACATTTGGCTTGCTTATCTCTCTTTCGTGGCATTTATCATTTCTCTTATCAATGCATGCAATTTGTGGCTTCGTGTAAATTGCTTAATCTTTAGATGTCTTTCTATTAAAAGCTTAAGCACTCTTTTTTATTATCTTTTTTTTTTTGTTCTTGTTAAATACTTCTTATTCTTTCTAACCCTAATACTTGAGAATGACCTCTTATGATTCTCAAAGTCGTAGCCAAAACAAAGGAAAATATGTTGAAGTAAACCATTTTGACTTTTGAGTTTCCTTACCCTAATAAAAAACACATTACCTTTGTCCTGGCGCATGTGATGTGGCTACTAAGACATTCTTTATGGATTCATCCGATTAAAAACTTCCATTTGCTTGTGTTTATTTATTGTTTAAAAGAAGCCAACATAGTTTAGGGTACATCGATCTTTGAAACGCTTGCAAGTGCACGAATATATCATCGTAATAAAAAGAATATTAAATCCACAAGGACTGGTGAGATAAGAGGTATATGTAACAACAATATTTATAAAATCAATAAGAAAGGAAGTAGTAATATGATGATGGATGTTTGATTTGCTTTTGCAAAGATAAGGAAATAACATGAAATAATCAATATCATCTAAACACCTTAGAATCACAATTTGTCACAAAGAATTCAGTTATGTTATCCTCTCTTTACTCTAAAGATATCAAATATATCTAAAGACAGAATATTGATTTATATATATATATATATATATATATATATATATATATATATATATATATCCTTTCCCCCAAATATCTCAAAAAATTCTAGGCTATTCTCATGCTTCAAATTCTACTGTCTAATCATGTTTGCCCAGTAGTGACCTTCTACATTTCGTACTTCGATTATTATCTACAATCATGTAAATGCATTGATCACTACACTTATAAGACAATCAATAACATATGACTATCAAACATACAAAATATCATAAAGTAAATAAATCACCCCAAGTCCTAACCAAATCATACCTTTGTCATGTGAAAACACCTTTTTAAAACAAGTTACTGATAATGTCATACCACTTGCGGTTGTCCCTATTAGATATTTAACGGACTTCCGCGACTACAACATGATACCCCCACATACTCTATGGCGACATGGTTAGAGAAATACACAGGTCATATATAGCCGTAGTGGGTCAAAACACCAACTTCTTTCGTTGTTGTTTTAAGATAAACAATAAAAACAACCAAAAGCTTATGATCTACTTTATTAGTAATCATAATCGACAAAGACATGAACAAGAGAGACTACGAATAACGTAACCTCCACTAAGAGACTCCTTAAAAATTCAGGGCAAAGTGGACTAGTCACCCTTGGTCTTGGTGAGCAACGACAAACATAAACTAATTTAAACTAAACTAAGAAATATGAAAGAAAAAGAAAATGAAAGAAAGAAAACTTCACTGATACTTTGGAATATATACAAGATAAAGCTTGATACTTTTACTTGATAGAAATAGGGGTGTAATTGGACTAATTTGGATCGGTTTTGAGAGAATTCAATGTCCGAACCAATGAACTCTCGATTGGTTCGGTTTTTAGTGTTTTTAAAAAATGAATCTGAACCAAACTCTTTGGTTCGGTTCAGATACTTTAATCGGTTTTTACTGCACATTTTTTTTCTGATGTATTTCATGCTATTTTATTCCCGATATATTCTTTTCTCATAAGTTCATCAAATACAAAATACAATTCATCAAATAAATTCATCAGATACAAAATACAATTCTTTTCCTATAAGTTTATCAAATACAAAATATAATTCATCAAATACAAAATACAATTTTTTTCTGTTAAGTTCGTCTAATAAGTTTCCATTTATATAAATAAGGAACGCACATACTGAATTGGTAGTTTAAATATATAACCAAAACATGTTTAAACCATTGTAAACAAAATTTAAACCAAAATTAATAACTAAGACCAAATGTTATATAACCAATGAAGTAGCAAAGTTTTTCACAAAAAAGGGGGGTTTGAATTGTGAACCTTTAAAAATGACCTATTAAAAATTTAATGGACAAACACTTTGACAAAATAAAGTGTTAGAATATTTTGAGAACGTTTGTTAGTTATAAGTGGTAAGGCAGAGAACGTTCTTAGATCAATCTCAGAATAATTAACCAAGCAAATAAATTATATTGTGTGTGTTGTGATTGCATAAATGTAAAGAGATAAGGGAAGAGAGAAACACACAACAATTTATACTGGTTCACTCCTTAACTTATGGGTTACGTTCAGTCCTCACGCTCCTTGTGAGTTTATCCACTATGAGATGCTAACGATCCCAAAAATACAATCTTTCTTCTTGCAATCTTCAACCAAGATCCAAGATCCCTTTAAGCTCTACAAGCTTAAAGATACCCTAGTCCTCCAGACTAGTAAGGGTATTCCAAACCACTCAAACAATACAACCCTATTGACTTGAGTGAACCTTTTACAAAGTATGATGATAAGGTTTCTAAGCTTTAAACAAAACTCACCAAGTGAGAAGCTTAGAGAAGTAAAACTCTCAAATCACTCAAATGAATTTATACTAAACCTAGTATAGAATTACAGAGAAGGAGTGAAAGAGATCAAAGAAGTGCGTAAGAGAATAGCTTGTATGATGAAGACAAGTTGGTAAAAGTTGTAGTAAAAGCTCTTGCTCTTCAAGGTCACCAAGAGGCTCTATATTTATAGCTAAGATATGTCCTTTCTGTGCTTGGTGACAAAGTATAGCCGTTTGCAACAGATATATGCTTGAAACTTCTTTAATAAGATGACACCTCATTAAATTCAAAAGTTGCTGGGCTTCAGAGAACATTCTGAGAATGTGCTTGGATCTGAGCCTTGTCTTTGAATCACAAAGGAGCGTGGTAGATGAGCAGGCAGTGAGCTGTCATTGATTCAAATGAGCTTTTTCAACAAGAAAAGTCGTTGATGATCTTTTAGGCACGTGATGCACAGCTTCCAAGGAGATTGGATATTTAAATGTTATGAACAACATTCTCCAATAACGTTCTGAAAACGTTCTCCAATATGGGTTCATGATGAACTTGTTCTTCAAGTAAAAACTCTCACACATGTGAGATGCCAGCTGCTACAGATCAAGCGTGTAGCTTTTAAGGTACGAACCAACACTGTTCACCTGTACCTTTGTCCTCAAAAGTCTTTGGAGAGAGAGGATTTGCATGGGAGAATGTTCATTAAAGAACTTAATAAAGTACACCTTCACTCATAGTTCCAAATTCGTTGTGCACATCTGATTGGTCCATGAAAAATCTGTCTTTGATCAAAATGGACAGCTTGTGATCTTGTCTCTTGAAATAAATCAAGATGTTTGTTATCTTTAAAACATCAAATTGAGACTTTGCCTCAACAACCAAAATAATCAAAATCAAGAACTAAGACTAAAACATGTTATATAACGAATCAAACTAGCAGTTGTTTTTTATTATATAACCAAAATAATGAACTAAGACCAAATCAGTATTAATCTAAAGAATGAGCTAAACTATAAAGTTACAAAAAAAATAAAAAAAATAACGTAAGATGAGAGAGATAAAAGCAGAACAACTCTTGCGAATAAATCGAAAAGAGGAAATCAAATAACCAAAATGAAAATCAGAAATCACAAACAAGTAGAGTAAAATAACGTTTGAGAGTAAATCAAAACAAAAAATAAAACGAGGCGTGGTAGAAAGTTGTTTGTGGTTGTGACTATATATGAGTGAGAGAGAGATTAAGAGTTTCTAACTTAGTGTTTGCAATGTGAAGTGAGTGAGGATTTATTTTTTTACAATTAGTTGGCCTTGTTTTATTTTTTAATAGATGTGAGTTGTCTAAAAAAATTATTAACTTAATAAAATTGTTTTGGTTCGGTTTGTTCATCGGTTTATAAAATTGAAACCGAGAATCGAACCAAATCACATCGGTTTTTTAATTGGTTTTGTTCGGTTCGGTTTTTTATCTGAACCATAAAAATTTGTTTTTTCGGTTTGGATTGCTTTAGTTCGTATCGTCGATTCGATTGGATTTTTCTGATCCGCTTACAACCCTAAATAGAAAGACCATTTATAGCCATGAGACCTATAAGTTTTGTGGAAAACTAATACACCTTCCGATCCTTTTTATAAAGAACACTTTGAAAAAAACAATTTGTTCCTTTTTTAAAAAAAAAAAAAAAACTCTTTAAATTTATTCTTTATTACACTCACAAATTTCATTTGTACCCTTATTAAATAAAATCAAATAATTCATTCAATATTAGTGCATTAATTAGAAAGACCTATTTTCCAAACTAGTAGTTTTGGAATAAAATATAAATTTTATAATCCTTAATGCGAAAAATTAATTTCCTTGTGAGTTTTACAAAGTATTCGTTATTAAAAGCACTAGAGGGAGTAGATAAATAATTAAGAAGAATTAGTGGACAACAAGATAAATTAAGAAATGGAAGGCAAAAAGTTGATTTTGCTCTCAGCAGTGCCTGTGAGCCAAAATTAAATGTGATTTTTCCCAACTTTTTAGCTTCTAGTGACGATTTTTCTTGGAATTTCAGCTTCACCCCAACTTCATTTTCCTTGATTTCCATCTTATAATAAAAAAAAAACACCTTCTACTAGTCTTAATTTAAAATTAATTATACCCGCTAAGTAATTAACAAAATTACTTAAACTTCCATACTTAAATATAAATTCTAGCATTTTTCTTATATAAAAAAAAATTGTATTTTTATATTTTATGTTTTCCTTTCATATAGTGAAAACATTTTATATTTCTTTTTCATTTGTGAGGGAAAACATTTCAATTTCTTACATATCACTCCTCTTCTTTTTAATAAAATTTCATTTTGTAGTTTTAAAAAAAAAACCAAAGATATATGAATATTTTGTTAATATTGTCTTTAATAAAAACTAATCTTTTGTTTTCAATAATTAGTTTTTATAAAAAAATATCATTCATAGATATCTGTTAATATCCGCGGATACCTCAATATTTGTGGATTACCCACTTAACGAATTTTCACACGGATATGGAGTAAACACGGATATTATATTTATCCAACTGAATTGACACGAATATCACAGCACCCATGGATATTCATTAACATTCCTATTCTTAAACAAGTCTTAATTAACTCCACTCACTACAAGAAATTCCTTTATTAGCCACGAATAATTATCCACGACTTTATAGCTATGGATAATTTTGAAAGTAACGACGATTTACTCACGACTAAGCCATCTATAATTTTTTTATTGTTTTTTAATTGTTTCCCACAACTTACCCATAGGGTAACCGTCTGTATAATATTTATAACCATTTTTTGTCAGGTTTGTCTAATGACTAAAAATTCACTATTAAGATGGATAAGTGAAGTGTTAACAATTCGAATTTAAGTCCTACATATAAAATGTGATTTCATTATCAACTGAGTTTAACTCACGAAACATATTTAAGCGTGTATGTTTTAACATTAAAAAAAAGAAAAAATCTTAGGTGAAGTCGAACGTAACATCACACTCTTAGAATCAATCAATCACAAAATTTTAAATAATTAACTAATTAATAAAATAGGAAAAAAAAAGATTTAACCTCATCCATTAAAAAAAATATACACTTTTCACCCAAAGAACGCAAAAAGAAAAATTTGGTTCCCACGAATTTACTTGTTCAATCTTCTTCCTCTTCTGAGAAAAACAAAAACACAAGAATAGTGAGGTTTATTTTTGTTTTTGGTCCTCATCATCATCATCATATAATTTCACGGACATGACAATCAAATTAGATGTCCGACCTTAATAATTGAACGATATTGCACGAGTAGAAAACGTGGGGTTGTTAGAACACCTGTTGCAATGGTTGTGAAAAAAAAAACTAGAATGATTGATCAAAAAGAGGAAGAAGATGGAACAAGTTTAAATTCGTGGGAACCAAGTTTTTTTTTTTTTTTTGCATTCTTTATGTTTTTTTTTTTTTTGGAAAAGTGTATATTTTTTTTAATGGATGAGGTTAAATCTTTTTTTTTCCTATTTTATTAATTAGTTTTTTTTTTTTTTGGAAAAGTGTATATTTTTTTAATGGATGAGGTTAAATCTTTTTTTTTTCTATTTTATTAATTAGTTAATTATTTATAATTTTGTGATTGGTTGATTCTAAGAGTATGGTGTTACGTTCGACTTCACCTAAGATTTTCTCTAAAAAAAATTGAACTAAATATGTGTATGTTTTAAGTGTTAACTACTTAAATCAATTTATTTACGTTTATCTTTAATCTTTAATATAATAAAACGAAAGTAACTAAAGTCACATTTAACTTTAACCCTAATTTTAACCCAATTATATGTTGTCACGTCAATTAATGAATGTGACATGTGATGTGTTTAAAAACATAATACGTGTCAATATATGATTGGATATAACAACAATACATGATGTGTCAATATATGATTGAACGTTGGAGTCTATTCTATTCACAATACAAATCCATTAATTATAGCCTTAAATTAAGCATCTTTTACAACAAATAGAAACTCGACTTGGAACTTTTTCTTCTCCACCATTATGGGTTAAGCTTTGGGTGCAATTGTATAATATGTCTTCATATGTCTTCTATTTAATATGTCTTCATTTATTTAGGTAAGATACTCAAGGTGCATAAAACTGGTCAGAAAAGACTATTCAAGTTATTGTTGTAAGTTGTAACTATATAACTTACTTTCTTGCATGATGCTTATACGTTAATTTACTTGAATTATGAGCTTTTGGTGATTTTTTATTTATTTAACTATGAATTTGATGTTTTACCGAAAGCACGATGCTTTAATTGTTTCTTGAACAGGGTAGGTTGCTTAATTTGCATCTGTTTTGGTTCTTTTTGAAAGAAAAGTACAATTTATATTAGTTGGTAATTGTATAAAAGCTTAATTATATAGTTCTTTTTGCTACAGTGGTGGGAGATTTGATTGGTCTACATCTTATATGGTTGTTGACATCTTTTCTTTGAAGATGAGTTTGATACTTTGGCAACAACTAAGGGTCAGAGTAGCCTCTATTCATCCTTAAAAGAAGAGGAATTGGTGGAAGATAAGAAATTTGATTGAGGCCCTGTTTGGATTAGCTTAATTTTTAGCTTATGTAAACAGCTTGTGCAATTTTTATGTATTATTATAAGTTTGTTAAGGTAGTTTATGATAAAATAGCTTATAAAAATACAATTTTCACTAGTTAGAACTTATAAAATAGCATAAAATCTAATTTATATTGCATAAGCTGTTTGCATAAGCTCAAAAATAAGTTAATCCAAACAGGGCCTAAATGATGGATCGATGTAAACTTTGGTGGCTCTAGAATAATGGAGTAGCCTATCTAGATAGATGTATATTTATGGATTGATGTTGGTAGATTCATAGAATGAAGGAGATTCTAATTGTAAACATTCATACAATTATTTATGTCAAACTTGATTGAAATTATATAAAAATTTTGGTCTATTTTTGCTTTTGTTGAATAGTGAACGTGACATGAATTATATAATTATTATGACAAAAAAGAGATATATATATATATATAATATGTCGCTATAGTAAAAAAAATACGAATCAAATCAAATAGGTTACAAATGACTAAGCTGTGGGTAAAACTGTCCTTAAAAAGGCCAATGTTATTGATGGCTTTGTGTGGGTAAATCGAGACAAATAAGTTATTATTAAAAAAATGCTTACCCACAAATTACCCATGGTGTAGCTGACGGTAAATTATAGATGGTTTTTTGGCCGTGGGTAAAAATTACCAACGAGCCTTTTTCCCACCACATTGTGGTCGTGGTTAATTTGTCACTAATTCAATATTACCCACGATTTTTATCAATTACAGACGGTTTTTTCCTGTGAATAATAACAGAATTTCTTGTAGTGACTATCATAAACCAAGTCTTGATCACTAAGTCATCATAAAATGCATAGAAAACACTCATTTCTTCACATTCCAAGCATTAAGTCTCCTACAAATGTAAAATTTAGAGAAAGTAGTAGAAACTTCTAGTAAATTTAACCAAATATCATGATTTATTTAAATAAAATACCACTATGCAGGGCCGGTCCTGACTATTTGGAGGCCCGATTCAAATATTAAAAATGAACCCTTAATAAAAAATTAAAAAAAATTATCCTCTATTTAAATTATTATTATTTTTATTTGATTAGGATTTTTTTCACCAAACAAATAATATTTTATGAACATTGGTAATATTTAACCATTATTATAGGATCTCAAAATTAATCTATTGAATACATATAATATTTTATGAAAACTAACAACATATAACTATTAATATAGGACCTCAAAATTTTGAATTGAGGTCTTTAAAATTTTGAGGCCCGATGCGATCGCACTTGCCGCACCCCCCATAGGGCCGGGCCTGCCACTATGTATATTTTTGTACTGTCAATTTTCATCCAATTTCCAACTATCCAGTTGGGTTCTTAGTTTGGAACTAGGAGTAAGAGTAGGAGTAGGCTATCTATGAATTATTTATGTTGTCTGAGGTGATATAAAGTTCAACATACATAGATGCGTTTGTTTTAGATTTTTCTAAAATACATTTTTATAGTGTATTATTTGTCATGTTAATTTTTTTAATAAAGAATATTTTTATAAAAAATTCAAATGAAAAATTGATTTGAATTGCTTATCTTAAAATATCGTTACAAGTATTTCTTCATTTTATTACAATTTTTTTTTCAATCATAAAATTTCAAAAACAAAAACTCTAAGAAAAAAAACTATTTCAAATAACTTTTCATAAAAACTAGTTTTGAGACCCGTGCATTCGCACGGATCTATTAACTTTTATTTATAAAATATGGCAAATGCTAACGAGTGCCACCGGGGCACTCTTTAAGACCTTAAATAGTAAGGTTTTTATAGAATTTTTACGGGAATGCGTAAAGTCAACGCATTGGAAATTGTAATGTTTAATTTTTTGAATAAAAAGTTTCTATAAGTGGAATGCTTAAAGAGTACTCCGGGGGCACTCGTTAGCAAGACCCATAAAATATTGTTAAAATATAAGTGACGTCATTTTGCTATTTTTTGTAAAATTTATTAAATTAATTATTTTTTTTATTAAAGTAATTGTCCCGTGTATAATTTTGTGTAATAAATTATAATTAATAATAACAAATATTTATTATTCAATTCCTTTCTTCTTATTAAAACAATTGTCCCGTGTATGATTTTTCTGTAATAAATTATAATTAATAATAAAAAATATTTATTATCCAATTTCCTCTTTTTTTTTATTAAAGTAATTGTCTCGTGTATAATTGAATTTTTTTATTAAAGCAATTGTCCAGTGTATGAATTTTGATTCAATTTCTTTTTATGTATCGGGGATAAATATTTTGTCTTTTTTTTTTATATATTTATTATTGATGAGAATTCATTTTTCTTTTTTTTTTTCAAATAGAATAAAAAACTATTTGTGAAAACTCACGCCCATTGACTTTTTTTTTTAATATTTAAGATTAATATTATACTAACGTATAAAATTTATTTAGAATAAATTATCTAGAAATATGTTATAAAATATATTTAAAATATAAATTTTGCAGTTTTATATAAATTTGTTAAATGAATAAAAAAATTATTAAAGTTGTTGTCCGATTTATATTATATTAATAAATTATAATTATCAATGACAAATATTTATCGATTTTTTTTATGTATGAGTGAAAAATATTTGCCCGTTTTTTTTTTTACATTTATCGATAAGAACTAATTGTCTTTTTTAAAAAAACTATTTAATTAAATGTTTTTTGTTCCCTATTTTTTAAGTTAGAATAGATTGGTGCTTCAAAAAAAAAAGTTAGAATAGATTGGATTAATATCTTTTTTTTTTCAATAATGTATGTTTATGTTATATAATGTCAAAATTAATGTTTGAATTTACAAAAAACAAATATAATTTCATAAAATCTATTATCAAAAATACAAAGAAAAAATATTTTTTTTTAAAGTTGAAACAAACAGGCTCATTATCCGGCACATTATAGGGTTGAATAAAGATGGAGTTTTAACAATAAAATTTTAAAACAACAGAAAGGCTTTACCAATTTTCATATTGAACAATGTTGTGACAGGAACTCCAAAGTTCCACGAATCCAACACCAACAAATTGTGTGAAAAACTCCAAAGACAAGTGTTTAAAGGTTTTGAAGACTAGTTTATCTCAAATTTCCCAAGGTACACGATTTAGAGTCTTCTATGTGTTTCACTTGGCTAGTTTTTGTATATGGATAAGATAAAAGATAAACTCTAAAATCACCCCAAAAGAATTGGATAATTTAATTTTTCCAAAACCAGATTGTGGTGAAATCTATTTGCAAGGATGCACAATCGACTCGAATAATAGACTAAAAATAGAAAGTCTGCTAACTGATTAGCTAGAAAGATTGGCAAGGATGAAATCTACCAATGAGTAAAAGGCTAACAAGTAACAAATTGCGTCGCTAATTCTCTCTGTGTAATGTATTTTGCAAAACCGGAATCATGCAACCACCTATTTATAACCTGCGGCATTATTGCAACACAAATCTAGTACAGAATTTTCACTTGGCTTGGCATAAAGTTGCAGTCCAATATGGAGCTAGTGCCACATTTCTTTTTGTTTAGGAACTTATTGATCGAGAAGCATTGTAGAAAAGGAAGAAAAAAAAATGGATATGGTGAAAATATGGACCATGCAATATGAGAAATAATATCAAGTTCATGGGTGAGTTTTTAGATAGAAAAGATGGTTTATCACATCAATGTGATTATAAAGAAAACTAAAAATACAATCAATAGGTACTTATTAAAAAACTATTTTTACAAGCAAATTTTACAATGAGTTTTGCCAGTAAGCGTATGCTATAGAATATGAACAACAATCATAATTGCTATACCTTGTCTAATAGCTTCCCTTATTTAAAAACTTAAATGTGTCATTAAGTACAAATGAACCAAATTATACATGATTAATCAAGATTGGAAATTTGGGAAGATTTTTACAAATTCCTCCAAGAAACATGTCTTATTAGGTCTATAAAGAAAATGACATGTATTGGATGTTATAGCCTAGCTAATTTTATTCTAGGCCACAACAAAAGCTTCAATTTCTTAGAATAATTTATCTTAAACTAAGATTTATAAATTCAATTCATCCATCCATGCATAAAGTCATTGGCATTCTGAGATGAGGTTCCTGCAGCTTCTCCTGATTCATTATTTAACATTGAAGTATTGTAGCTGTAGAAAAGAAAAAAAAAATCAAATTCTTTAAAAAAAATACAAAAATTGGTACTCTAAAATTTTGTTCAGTACAACGGTATATATAGGTCAAATTAAAATAAAATTTTAATTTACTTTAAAATAATTAAATATAAAAAATAATGTAACAATATTAAATGATAAAAAAAAAGTATCAAATAAAACACTAAAATACCTTAGTATCACCATAAACATAATCTACTAAATATTTTCCATAACAAGCTATTTAGAAGAGCATTACCCAAGTTGCAATGTACTATTGCAACGTTCTTTATCATAGTATCCTTCTGATTGGTGAGGGTGGCAGCTATAAGGTGCATTTTGCTCCCTAGATTCCCATGATGGTTGAAGGGTCACATTAATTTCCTCCAACTATGAAATTCACAAGGACAATATAAATTTAATCAATGCATACTTTCAAATATAGAAAATTCACATGTACATTATAAATTCATTAATTAAATGTGGTGGCATACAATGAAAATGAAATTGGAGGCAACAATAGTAGAGTACATTAAACAAAACAATTACAAATATGAATGAAAATGAAATTGTACCTATACCTTTCCTCAATTACTCTCATGCATATAGAGGCAAAAAAATTCTTTAAGTGAAAACTTCATTTATAGTAAATTTATACTATAAATTTTTTATAAATTGTGCATCATAATTTATTTGAGTTAAGAAACTCATCTTTCAAGAGATCTTGTATTCCAGAGTTTGACAAAAAAATAAATAAAGTTAAATAAAAAATAGTTCTACATAAATGGGAGATTAATTTCACTTTGATAAATAATATTTTGTAAAATTAACTGTTTTCTCAAAATTTTAAAAATGTACTCTCTCCGCCTCAAAACTTTGGTCCTTTTAGTTTTTTATTTTTATCTCAAAAATTTTGTTCTTTTAAAAAACCAAGATACAATTGGTGAAAATTTACCATTTATACAATGACAAAAAAGAAAACATCGATTAAAAATAAAAATTTACCATTTATGATTTCATAACTATATGCAAATCTCTAAAAGAAGCAAATATTTATGAAGGATGGAGTATCATTTCCCGTGGTTTAAAATTCCAACAATATTATTATAATGCATTTGTAAAGAATTAAAAAAATTCTCAGAGGTTTGGAATTAATATAAATGCTAAATAATATGTGAAGTCTCCCTTGGAATCAAGTCAAAAAGTTGATTAAAAGGAGAGATACTCTGAGTTGTAATTCATATCATAAAAGGCAAAACATTCTCTCAATAAAAACTATGAGAGAATCTCACAAAGGAATCTCTAGCTATATGATTCTGGTAGTTTAGAATCTGCAGACTGTAGCTACAATTTGTAGCTGTCCAAATTAAGAAAGAATCTCTGCTCTTTATAATTAAAGAATGTAAATTTATAAAATTTACAAGTGCTTATTTTCTGTTTAAAGCACAAGCACTCTTAATATGATATATTCTCAAAGTGCTATTTATATAGAAGAACTTTGACAACAAATTGAAAAATAATATAAAAACTATTATAAGTTATTTTCATAAGTTTTTCAAAATATCTCACAAAATTTATGTTAATAAATAAGCTTAAATAAACTAATTCAAACAGATCCTAGAATTGTTAGAAATTCAACTAGTATAAAAAATGTAAGTATTTCATTTCACCAAGGTGCAATCTATAGAAATAGGGAGATATATATGTATCAATTTGGTTATTTTATGAGAGAATATACATCATTTTTAACAATATATAAAATTCATGGAATTATATTTGTAATACTTTTCCAAAAATAATCATATAAATTAAAGTTTCCACATGGACTGAAAATCAGATTCAACTACCAGCATCACATCTAACAAAACTTTTTTTAATAGCACATATAACTATAAATAAATAAAAATCATTATAGGTTGGTTTTATATACCTTGTTCTTCAGGATATTATTAGTTTCCATTAGCATCTCTTCCTGTGTGTCCATAAAAAGTGTTGCATCCCAAAATATAAGTACATGATATGTCTTATTAAAAATTAATTAGAAAGTCTA
Source organism: Trifolium fragiferum (assembly GCA_954870985.1). Taxonomy (NCBI): domain Eukaryota; kingdom Viridiplantae; phylum Streptophyta; class Magnoliopsida; order Fabales; family Fabaceae; genus Trifolium; species Trifolium fragiferum. The sequence continues at coordinate 22,970,590 of OX940791.1, read as the reverse complement.
ATCAAGGTTTACCTTTCTTTGCAAATCTGAGAGTTGATCAAGCATCTGCTGCGTCTGGAGACAAATGAAAAGATAAATAATAATAAATTTTTGTTGGAAGTTTTCATAATCTAGTACATAATATTTTGATGTCAAAAACTTTAAACAACTTTATAACATAATATATTTTTTATATGGAATATTTCCACATTTCTGTAAGAACTAATGTCTAAGAATTTTTCCTACATAATTCTATGCTTTAACCAAATAGGTTATGTTAGTAGTTGATGTAATTAATGTAGTTAGATAGTGTAGAATATTTTAGTTCATAGTTGGATAATAGTAGTAGATAGTGTGAGAATCGTTTAGAGCAAGTATAAATTGTATTGCTCTCAAATTTGGATTCATTTACAAATGAGTTATGATTGCCTATTTATAAGCGTGAATAATATCGAGAAAGAAGGCGCTGGAAAATTGAGAAAGAAAAAGAAAGATGAAGCAACGGTATCTGAGGTGCAAGATCCGGGGGTGGACGTCCGTTCTCTGTCCAACGAGGAGGCGGTTGCGTTAATCCCTGAACCTGAACACGATGGGCTGATATTGGAGGTGGTTCTTCCCATGCCGCAAGCAACACTTAAGTCAGGGATCCATATGTTACAACTAGGGGGTTTGGAAGAAGAAGTGCGGCAGAGTTTTGTCTGTGCTCCAGAGGCTGAGAAATTGCTTTCAATTCAACAACAGCTGGGCTTTGGCTATAGTGAAACACATGTAGAAGTGCTGAAAGAGATGGAGGAAACTGACCAAAGGGATATTTTGAAGAAGAAGGAATGGGAGCAAAAACATGGTTTCCAATGATTGTGATGTCTTATAATATTCGAGGCCTTCGAGGGGGAGTGAAGAGGAGGCGAATTAGAGAGTTAGTTCGGGAGTACAAGGTAGATTTATTAGCAATCCAAGAAACAAAATTGGAGTCTATTTCGGCGAAATTGTGTTTTAGCTTATGGGGGTCGGAGGATTGTGCTTGGGCTTTTCATCCTTCGGAAGGAGCAAGCGGAGGAATTCTAACTATTTGGGGTAAGAGTAAAATTAATCTTGTATTTACTTTTATCGGGGAGGGTTTTGTTGGTGTTTGTGTGGAGTATTAAAGAAGTTGTGTTGTGTGCTGAATGTGTACTCCAAATGTGACTTACCATCTAAAAGAAGGTTATGGAACAATTTACTTATGTCCAAGGTAGGGTTCGGAGGTGGGAGGTGGTGTATTATAGGAGATTTTAATGCGGTGTTGGTTCCGGAGGAAAGGAGGGGGGTTAATGGGGAATCCTATTCTAACTTAGAGATGACGAGATTCCGTAGTTTCTTGGAGGATGTTGATTTGGTTGATCTACCCCTTCTAGGGAGAAGATTCACGTGCTTTCATGCAAATGGAGTGGCGATGAGTAGAATAGATAGAATGTGGGTTTCTTTGGAGTGGTTGGTGGAATGGGGTGATTGTTCGGTGTGGGCGTGTGCTAGGGATGTTTCGGACCATACTCCTTTGGTTTTGAAATATGCCGAGAGGGAGTGGGGACCAAAACCATTTAGATTCAATAATTATTGGTTGGATCATAAAAATTTCAACAAAGTTGTGGAGGCTAGTTGGCGCGATCAAGAGGTGTCCGGTTGGATAGCTCATGTGTTAAAAGAAAAATTAAGAGGCCTTAAAGGGCGTCTAAAAGAGTGGCATAAAGTTGAATTTGGGATGTTGGACACACGGATTGATAATATCGTGGAGGGTATCTGGGTGTTGGATTTAAAAGGGGAAGAAACCGGATTGAATAATCAAGAAGTTATGTTGCGGAAAGACCTTTTTGGGGAGTTTTGGAGGTTTCAAAAGTCTAAAGAAACTTCCATGTTTCAACGGTCTAGGTCGAGGTGGCTCCGATAAGGTGATGCTAATTCAAAGTTTTTCCATGGTTATGTGGTTTCGAGATCCAATCGAAATGCCTTATCGGTTCTTAAAGTTGGCGATACGTGGCTTGACAAACCGGCTCTTATCAAGGAGGCCGTGGTGAATTATTTTGAGCAACATTTCTCGTCTGCTAGAAGGTGTAGGCTAAATCTAGATGGGGTTGATTTTACGGCCTTATCTTTGGAGGAAAATGCTCTTTTGACGGCTCCATTCTCATTAGAAGAAATTCATCTAGTGATCAAAGAAAGCGATGGTAATAAGAGCCCGGGCCCGGATGGTTTCAACTTCGCCTTTTTGAAGAATTCTTGGGAGTTATTAAAAGGAGAGATCCGGATCTTGTTTGACCAATTCCATGGTATTGGTAGTCTTCCCAAAAGCATGCTCTCTTACTTTGTGGCTTTAATTCCTAAGGTGAACTCTCCGTTCGTATTGGGGGATTATAGGCCAATTTCTTTACTTGGGTGTTTTTATAAGATTATAGCAAAAGTATTGACAGCAAGGTTGGCTAAGGTGATGAACACGTTGATAGCCCCTAATCAATCGGCGTTTGTAAAAGGGAGAAATCTTGTAGATGGGGTCTTAGTGTTGAATGAGTTGGTGGACTTGGCAAAAAGGCAACGAAAAGAATGTGTTATTTTTACAGTCGACTTTGAGAAAGCCTATGATTCCGTTGATTGGGGATTCTTGGAATACATGCTTAGGAGGTTCGGTTTTTGTGAGGTTTGGATTGGGTGGATAAAAGCGTGTGTTTGGTGGCAATTTATCGGTTCTTGTCAACGGGAGTCCGACAAGAGAAATTAATATCAAAAGAGGTCTCAAACAAGGAGACCCCTTGGCACCGTTTTTATTTTTGTTGGTGGCGGAAGGTTTTGGAGGAGCTATGAGGCGGGCGGTAGATCTTGGGTTATTTAAAGGGTTCAAAATAGGGATTGATGGGCCTATTATCTCGCATCTCCAATACGCGGATGATACGCTTTGTATAGGTGAAGCGTCGATAGACAATCTTTGGACATTGAAGGCGATTCTTAGAGGTTTCGAATTTGCTTCCGGGTTGAAGATAAATTTTTGGAAGAGTAGTCTTATAGGGATCAATGTGGAAGATAATTATATGGAAATGACTTGTACGTTCCTTAATTGCATTCAAGGCCATCTTCCTTTTAATTACCTAGGGCTTCCGGTGGGAGCCAATCCTAGAAGACTTGCTACGTGGTTACCAATGATTGAGAAGATTCGGAAGAAATTGAACTCTTGGGGGAACAAGCATATAAGTTTTGGAGGGAGGTTAGTCCTTATAAATTCGGTTTTGAATTCAATTCCAACTTTCTATATGTCTCTTATGAAAATGCCGAACCAAGTTAGAAAGAAGATTGTCCAAATTCAACGCGACTTTCTTTAGGGAGGGGTTAAGGGATATAAGAAGTTCAGTTGAGTTAAATGGAAGGTAGTGTGTTTGGAGAAGAAGAAAGGCGGTCTTGGAGTGAGAGAGTTAGAAGTATTTAATGCTAGTTTACTTCTAAAATAGAGATGGAGACTCTTATCTAGAGAAAATTTGTCTCTATGGAAAGGAGTTTTGATTGCTAAATATGGAGGGCACATTGTAAGAAGTGTAAAGTGGTCTTGTGAGGGAATCCCTTATTTCGCATCTTTGTGGTGGAAGGATGTGTGTGATCTGGATAATTGGGTGGATAATTGTTCTAACTCTATTAATTGGTGGGAGAATAGTATTGTCCGAAAGATGGGTGACGGCATGGGTACTAGCTTTTGGAGAGGGATGTGTGGATTGGAGAGGAGACCTTTTGCTTGAAATTTCCTCGGTTGTTTTCTTTATCTTTACAAAAGGAAGCGTTAGTAGGTGATTTGTTGAAAGTGGAGGGGGATAGGAGGTGGTGGCAATTCAATTGGAGACGAAATTTCTTTCATTGGGAGGAAGAACAAGTAACTCTTCTCTTGGCTAGTCTTGATAATATAGTGCTTGCTAATGGCGAGGATGAATGGCTTTGGAAGTATAAGGTGGAAGAAGGCTTCTCGGTAAAATCCGCTTATGAAGAGCTATCGGTTTCCCGGTATGTTCCCATTCTAAGTGAGTTTGAGTTATTGAATTTTTCCGGAATTTGGGAGAGTCCGGCTCCTTCCAAAATTGTGGCGTTCTCTTGGCAACTTTTTCACAATCGGCTCCCAACTAAAGATAACCTTGTGAGAAGAGGCGTGTTGCTTAACAATGTTACATTGAATTGTGTGTGGTGTGACGCGGTACCGGAATCGGCATTGCATTTGTTTACTCATTGTAACGTGGCACAAAGGGTGTGGAAGGAGGTCTTTAGATGGCTCGGGGTGGAGATAGTTGTGCCGCCATCAATTATGTCCCTTTTTGCGTGTTTTATGGAATCAGCAAAGAACAACCGAATGAAAAACGGTTTTATGTTGATTTGGCATACGGTGGTTTGGTCTCTTTGGATAGCTAGAAATGATGTTGTGTTTAATGGAATCAAAAAAGAGACGTTGGAAGTAGTGGAAGATATTAAGATTTTATCTTGAAAGTGGGGTGTGAATCGTTTGAAGATTGCTCCGTGTTTATTTTACGAGTGGGACTAGGACCCCGGGGATTGCTTTCTAAGATAATTGGTGATGCCTCTGTTTTTTTGTGCTGTTGGTTTTAGTTGCTAAGGAGCGGGTTCTGTTTCTGCTGGGTGGGGTGTTTTAATTTGTTCTTAGGCGTGTTAGTTTGACTGGGAGGCGTTTGTGCAGCCCAGTTTTTTGGCTGTAGTTTTGTTCTGCAGCCTTGTAATGCTTGTGTTTGTTGTTTCCTGGGAGTTTGTTCTCCTTGGTTTTTTTCCTGCCCTTGTCTTGGCTTGTCTTAAGCTTGGCTTGGTGGCTTTCAATAAAATTTTGGTATTCAAAAAAATAAATAAATAAACGTGAATAATATATTCTAGATACCTTGGACCTGTTTGATTCTCTTCTAAAAAATACTTTTTAGTTTTTAAAAATTAAAAAACATGACTGGTAATTCAATTTTACAAAATTGGTTTTGGTTTATAAGTTTTCAAAACCAAAAAAGTAAAACAGATTCAAAACCTAAAAACTGACCCCTGATTTCAGGTCTCTAAAAACTAAAACAATTTTATAAAACGCATTTTAAAAACTAAAAACCATAATTGTTTCAAACGGGCACCTAATAGGTCCTTCATGATATTCAAAATAACCAAATAAATTAAATAAGTTTATAGGTGTGGAAAACATATTCTAGAAATCTAATTTCAGGTCCTTCATTGGATTCACTTACAAATGAGCATGGTTGCTTGTTTATAGGTGTGGATAATTTCAGGTCCTTCATGATATTTACTAATACAAATTTCACAATTATCTTTCACTAACTACTCAAGTATTCTAAAAAATTCTATAGTTTTATAATTTCAGATCCTTCTTAGTCTGTTTTATATATTTTCTTCATTATTATATAGTTTTAAAAATATAAATATAAAAATGTAATATTATATACGAGTACAATATTCAAAATATTTATTTTTTTTATAAAGGCCACAAGAGTACAAATGTGACATCTAAGGCATCCCAACTATGTTAGTACTCTCAAGAACCCACCTAAAAATATCCTAGTGAAATATATTTATTTAAAAGAAAATAAAAAAGATACAAAGGAACCTTGAAAGACTATACCAAAACCTAATGTGTAACAATTTCTCTGCCTCATTAAAAATCATACCAAAGAAAACCCAATGAAATAAAGTCTTGATCAACAAAAAAAGAGTGAAGAGATGAAATAAAGATTCATCCATTAACAATAACACAGTGGCGGAGCTAGAAAATTTTTAAAGCCTGGGCAAAATTTTAGTTTTAAATAATAATTTCAGTTTTGTATTGAAAAATTTAAGTTTTAAACAAAATATATCAGTTTTGTCCTAAATTAATTCTTAAAAATTTTAATTTTTTCCTGAACTAACCCGTAAAATACCAAAAGTTTTCGGCCAATTTCAATTTTGTACTGAAAAATTTAAGTTTTGAATAGAATATCTCAGTTTGGCCCTAAATTAATTCCTAAAAATTTTAATTTTTTCCAAAATTAACCCTAAAATATCAAAATATTTCGGCCGGGCTAGCTAGGCCTTGGATCCGCCTCTACAATAACATCAACAAAATCTATATAAAGGCAAACCAATTTAAGAACTATAAATATATCCAAAATATATGAACACAAATTTCATTTCTTATTAATAAAGTCATATAACAATTTTCATTTCAATCAAGAACAAAAAAATAATAATATTTCATACAATATTCAAGATATAAAATAATGTACTTTAGCAGAACCTACTAATTTTTTTCTCTCTCTAAACTTTCTCTCCTCTGCCCTCTCTCTACCAAATTTCTGCCGCCCAAACCCTATTATCCAAACCCGTTTCTGGCCAAATGTAGAGGAACGGCACCGGTGGTGCGAAGAGGCAGAGCGTGGCCTCCGTACCACGAAGTGTGGACCGGCGCCGGATCTCTCTTCTCCGGCTCCGGCTCCGTTTTTGTGTTTTTTCTTCCTTTTTCCGTCTGGTTTTGGGGTCCGGCTATGAGTCCGGCCACCGTACCTCCTCTTCTTCTCTGGCTTCGTTTTGATGTTTCTGCTCCGGCTCCGTTCTCACGCGTGTCTCGTGGTGGTTGTGGAGTTGACTCTGTTTCTCTTCTCGCGGTTGGGCTGACGGGATGTGGTGTGAGGGTGAATCCGTTTCGTTCCATTCCTGTCCAGATCCGTTTCGTTTCGCCGCTTGGTTGTGAGCAGAGGGAGGTGTGTTGGAGTGTGGTGGCGGTGCTGTGGTCAGATCGGCGCAGTGGCCGCTGCAGCTCCGGTGTGGAGTTTTAATGGGGTTCCGGCAAGTGCTTTCGTCCTCTGGCCGCTCTTCCGTTCTGTTTGCAGTGTGGAGGTGGTGGACGGTGGTGTTGGTGGTTTGTGGTGGTGGTTCTCCAGATCAGTGCCCTTGAACGATCTCTCTTCTCTCGTCGTTGCGGCGTCCTCGACGGCGTTCTTGCTTTTGTGGTGGTTGTGCTGTTGGTCGTGTGTCAGCCTCGTGGGTAGAAGTTCGTGTCGGTGGTTGGATCTGGTGGTGGGTGGCTCTGGTGGTGATGGTGGGTATTGTTTCTGGTGCTGGTGGCGGCCGTGGGGTTGGGCTATAGGTGTTTGTTTGCTCCGACGACGGTATAAGTGGTGGTTTGTTGCTCTGGTGATGTCAGATGAGGTGTTGTGGGGTGAGGCCGTCACTTTGGCGTTTGGAACTGTTGATGCCGTGTGCGTTTGGCTTCCTGGATATTAGTTTCTCTGACCCGCTATCAAATCTGTTGAGATTTGCAGGGCTCTTTTTGAGTCTCTGGGGTTTACAAATCTTTGAGATTTGCAGGGTTCTTTGGGATTTTCAAATCCGGTTCTTTATATCTGGTTGTCTTTTATCGCATCGAAGTCAACTGTTTTGGTTTCTTCCTCGATACAGGCGTCTCTGACCGCTTCCGAATCTGTTGAGATTCGCAGTTTTCTCCTCTGAGTAGCTGATGGTTCCAAATCTGCTGAGATTTGCAGGATGCTTGTATCTGGATAACCTCGTCCTCGTTGATGTTGATGGTCCCTCGGGTTTGCTGAGACTTGTCCGCCTCGGTTCTCGTTTTACTTTCGGCGGTTAGCTTTTGGCCTTAGGAGCTGGTTCTAGATGCTGATGGCCTGATGTTTCGTGATCGGGAGTCTATGTCTGGTTGTGGCAACTGTCTGGGCTGAGTGGTGACTGCTCGAGTATTTCGAAATCTGAGGGGTGCTTTTCTCTTGGTGGTACATCTGACGTTTTGCCGAGTTATGCCTGCCTGGGGTTTCTTGTTCTACTTTTGTCTGGTCAGCGGTTCGCTTGATGAAGCTGGTTCTGGATGCTGATGGGCCGAGCAATTTTGATTCGAGTTCGGGAGTTAGAGTTCAGTTGTGGTAACATTTTAAGTGGGATTGGTGACTGCTCTGGTAGTCTTGAATCTGTGGGTTGCTTGACTGTATTGGGGTTTAGGAGTTGTTTCTTTTCGATTAGGTGATTGTTTAGGAGTTTTCTTTTTTAGGTGTTCCGCTTATATACGGCACCTATGTTCTTGTGTTCCTTTTTACCGGACTTTGCTCGTCTTGTGCAGAGTCTCGGATATTAATAAAATTTGCTATTCAAAAAAAAAAAAAATGATCCATGTGACTATTTAGGTCAACACACTCAAATGTGAAATAATTTTTGCATACCTTGTTTGACCGGATTGTCTTTAAAGAAGAGTCTAACTGGCGTTCTAGCTGCTCCAGATCGTTGATATCTAAGTGCTCCAATTCTTCTCCAAGAATATTTCTAAAGGGTGAAGATATATTATTTATGTTCATATGATCAATATATCATTCATAATTACACTATTGCATAAAATTTAGCATTGTACCTTTGTGTTTGCTGTAGTGCCTCAACTTTTGATTTCAGCTTGAGATATTCTTGATAGCGCTTCTGCTCAAGGGAATAGTGATAAATGCATGTTAGAGCATTTGAATGGAAATGAAATAATAAATATAAGTACAGTTCATTTTGTTTTAACCGCAAAGATTGAATTTTATTGAGTGGGTACTATCAAATAACCGATTATCCTAAAAACTTAAGCTGTTAGGATAAAGTCACATCAATGATTTTATATTATTTCTAACAAGTACGAAAAATATTCTAACCAACTAAAAACGATTAAAACAAGAAAATCAATCAAAGCACATTGTTAGCGAAGAAGACAAACCAACGGATAAGTAGACCATTCATAGAAAATGCACATCCTACCCTACTTTGTCGCTAAAAGTCAACTTCACGAGACTCGTTTGATAGTATCCACCACCTCTTCTACCGATGGCGATTTTGAGGAGAAAATAAGCTCATTTCTCTCCTCTGAAGAGACCATATGGTGGTTGAGTGCCACATAAGAAGAGCCTATTCTTTCCTTTTCTCCCACCTAGGCACGATGTAAAGGACTCCAAACGCAAGTAAAGATCTACCGGAAGCACACTTGTTATACCAATCCGCTTATAAATTAAATATCAAACCTCACCGGCAAATTCACACTCACAAAAGATATGTTTTTCCTTTCACCATTCCGACGAACACCCATGAAAGCTTGCCAACTCCAAGTTATGATAGATTAGTCTCCTAAATAAATTCATCTTAGTTGGCACCTGGGGGGAAGAAGCTTCCAAAAGAAGACAAGAACTTTTGAAGGAGCATAAGATCGCACATTAAACCTAACACCTGAAGATTTCATTGAAATAGAGTAGAAATAATTTTATTACTAGAATGTACATATGGTTGTTTCACGGAAAAAGCGCATCCTCCACATTTCTCCACCTCTAGGTATCTTCAAATGTAGCGATTTCAATTTGGCTAATTGTATTGCACATATTTAATAACAAAGTTTATTGATTCCCATATAAGGAAATCTCTCCTCCATTCACAAAAGCAATGGTTTGTTTGGGCTATGAGCAATGCCAAAGAGATCCCACTTTGTTCTTCGAACATTCACAACAACGAATATTGACCGTACTTTTTTTTTATGTTGATGATATTATTGTTACATGGGATGATTTATCCGAGAGAAAACTGATTAACAAGAAATTATCTGCTGAGTTTGAGATGAAGAATCTTGGACAAATAGGTATTTCTTGGGAATTGATGTGGCTTATTACTCAAAGAAAGGATTATTTTTCTTTCAAAAAATGTATGTGCTTGATCATTTGGATGAAAACCTGCAAGTGCTTCCATTGAGTAAAATCACAGGATGCACTTTGAAGAGAAGTATCAAAGTTGACAAGGGTCCATATCAAGTAATAGAGACTAGTAGGAAAGTTGATTTACTTGACACATATATACTAGGCCAAATCCTACAAATCAGTGGTGAGTCATTTCATGCATGACCCAAGGGTGATATACTTGCAGGCTATTGACCACATTCTACAATATCTCAAAGCTACTCCAGGGAGAAGACTCTCATTTAAAAGAGGTGGAAGTCTAACTATGGGCCAGTTTGTTTCAGCTTTAAGAAAAATGGATTTTTTTTAAAAAAAATTTAGAGATTTTTTTTAAAAAATTTTGAAGAAAATCTAAAGCTATTTGCCGTTTGTTTGTAATCATAAAAATCTATTTTTTTAAGATGGTGAGGGATGATGAGTGATAAAAAAATATATTTTGATAAAAGCTATTAAAAATAAATTCTCATTTTGATGAAAAAAAATGATTTTTTTACCAAAATGATTTTTGAAAAATCTGAAACAAACACAAGTAGGATAAAAAAATAGATTTTTTTGAAAAAAAATCTCAAACAAACGGGCCCTATAGAAGCTTAGAACAATGCTGGAACCTAAATCTTGGAGGAGTAAGAAGCAAACTATAGAAAAATATAGTTGCTCGATCAAATGCAAAATATAAAGCAATGGTGCTACGAATTAGAGCAATGATACTACAATTTTGTGAGCATTTATTTGTGAAACTTGTGCTACAAGATTTAAAGAAAAAGTGAGAAGGTCCTACGAAATTGTTGTATCAATAAATACACCAATAGTATTGCTCATAATCTTGTTCAACCTGATTGGAACAAACATATGGAGATAGACGAACATTTCACCAAAGAGAAGCTGAATAATTTCTTAATAACTACAACTTAGATTTCCTCTGGGCATCAACTAGCAGATGTGTTAACAAATGATTTACCAATCTAAAGACTCAGCCAACTTGCAAACTAAGAATGATAGATATCCATTCATCAGTTTGAAAGTGAGCGTTGTAAATATATTTTTAGATTTTATAATTATTTGTATAGATTTTAATATTTTATTTAGTTTTATTTAGCATGTTAATTAAGCTCATTAAGTACTATATCATAATCTATTTAAATATATTAGTGATCATTCATACTTTACTTACTTCTAATACAATATTAAGAAACTATTTCCCAATTCTCTCTATATAATTCAATTAATCATTTACTTTTGCTAAAAAATAGTACCCACACTTTAATAAGGGTTGCTTATTATATATTGTTTGGAACTAATTTTCCATGTTTCCAAAACAAATTGCCTAGAGCTTAATATGTAGTATTGTTTAATAAAACAAAGAAGTTGGTATAAGTTTTTATGAACAACCATTTTATTATTCAATAAAACAATATAATATAAAGCAATGAGAATTTCAAGGTTTTAAATTGCGGTTACGGTCGCGGATGTGGTAACGGTTGCGGTTGTAGCGAATGCGGCTACTGCAGCATGAAATTATTTTGTGAAAGATTTGAACAAACATCACCAAAATCATTTGATGCAGCTTCTAATGCGGTTATTACGATACAACTTTACACATGAATTAAAATCACATCACAATTGTGGATGGATGTGGAGGCAATTTAAAACCTTGGAGAATTCTTAATATTTGAAATATATTTGTATAAAGGTTTGTTAAGTTTGTTCAAACTTCAAAGTACCGCATCTAACACCAAAAGTCAGAAAACAAAAGTTATATACTGAAGCAAGACGTACAATTTAAGAAAAAAAAGTACATGGAAATGATATATCGATGGTATGCCAGCAAAATATTTGGATTTTTGTAGTCTTGCTGTGTTAAGGATTTTTATTATATATGGTCATTATTATAATAGTAGTTGGAAAATGGAAGTTTCATAATCATTTTGAAAAATACATACACTCAAAATCATTTTATATAGGGAATCAATTATGAATTTAATTTATGTGCACCGATAGTGTAAAATGATTTAATTTATATGCACCGACGGTGTAAAATAATTTTACACTGTCAACCAATGACAGCCATGTATTCTGCCATGTCACCCTAATTTACCCCACTTTCTTCATATGACATGGAAGATTGATGATTTTTATTGGATGACCGTGTAAAATTATTTTACATTGTCAGTGCATATCAATTAAACTCATCAATTATATACCAAAACAAAATATTATATTTATAGATTGTTAAAAAATATATATATTATAGATTTAGTTCCAATAGGTTGGTATAAGTTTTTTATGTTCATTATTCATCAAAAGAAAAAGTTTTATATTTTCTTGAAAGTCTAAATAAGAAAAACAAAATACCTGTGTTTCAATTTCAGGTTGATGCTGTAGTTCCAAGGCTCCATAACTGCATCTTTGATACCGTTCAAGTGTTTTGGCCATGCTAAAAACCAAATAACTAAATATCAGCTTAATTAGCTAGAAATAATATTGGCAATTAAGGAAATAGGAGAGATTTAATCTATTTAGGTCATATAAATCAAAAAAATCAAATCATAAAATACATTCAAACAAAAAGACCTCCAAAAACTAGAACAGGATTGACTCAAGTCGTTAATAATAAATTTCAGTTAAAAAAAAATTGATTATAATTTTTTGTTAGATTTTCCTTACTCTTTTGGTGAAAATCTAAATTATCAAGATCTATTTTGCATAAAAACTAGGGATTTAAGACCAAATAAATATAATGCAATGATATGTGTGGGATTAAAACCAACATGACCTTAACAAAATCTCAAGATAAAGCATCACTGCACGGAAAATAATATTTTACTTTTTATTAATGTAAAATTCTAAGTATTTGAATTGTCTAATTTTAATCGAATGCACCTAATACAGATCCTTAATGGCCAATGTGCAGAATCAGGCATTGAAGGGCTAAGCTAGTTATGCAAGCAATAGTAACACTGAAGTTTAATAAATTAAAGGGCTGAAAAGCAAGAAAACAAACAGAGGGTTTAAAATCATGATTCACTTTTACAGCTACAACTCTATTTCTTTCTTTTTTATGGTAAGCTACAACTCTTATTCGTCAAAGAAACTATTCATAATATTGTGACACCTAAGAATGGTTCTCTCATGTCTAATTTTCACAAGAAAGAGTAAAGTGTAAAATTTTCATGTGTTTTTTGAGAACATGGTAGAATTTACTAAGAAATTAGTATACAAGTTTAATTAGTATATAAGGCAAAGGCATTGGGTTGATTATTTTCTCAACATCAATTTCTTGCTTCCTTATTTCTCGTTTATTTTTTACCTTTTTAACTTTCTCGAGAAAATAGAGTTCTCACAGTATTAGATTCATTTAATTTTCTTTATTGTTTAGTTTGATCATTTTCATTTCCATTTTAGATCGCTATCTAAATTTCATTTGATTCTCTTGTATCAATTTCCCTAAATTTTAGGGTTTCAGTATTGCTTCTTCATCCTAGCAAACCTAACAATCACTATTATCGGATCCGGTTTCAATTTTATGGTTGGGAACCAATTTCTTATTCAAATACTTGATCAATCAAAACGGCCAGCCTATGAAGCTTTCGATTTCTTGTCGAATCAATCCTATGACATATATACTATTTAAACATAAAATAAAAAACTGAAGATATGTTTTATTAATTAGAGTGACATTAATGATCAGTTTAAAAGATAAGAGTATTTTTTTGTCTTAGATGAAGTGGTAATCCACTGAAATTAAACTCACATACAACTGTGAGATCCCGGGTTCAAATCCGGGTCATGACGTCCGACCTAACAATTTTGGCATTTGTCAGTTGAGTTAGGACTTCTAGATAAAAGATAGGAGTATTTAAAGTTAAATATTGTTTAAAAATATGTTGTATTCAATTAAATCACACTGTCAAACTACTTATTTATTATGTTAGTCCTAAAATATTGGTATGGAGGATTATAATTCGATCTCCCGCAACTGCGATCGAAAAGAAATTAGAATCACTTGATATTAAAACTGACACCCGAACCAGATTAAACAAATGATAAATGATGAAAGGAAAAAACAAAATCTATTCAAGTTATAAACAGAGGCACTTATTTCCTTTTTATGCAATAGTAAAAAAAATTAAATGGTCAAATATGAAATACCAAAGTGAAAAGGGAAAAGAAACCATCCAGGACCAATCATAGTACAACAAGGGAAACCTCCTCTGGCAAAAGCCCCAGTCAAACATTGTGATAGAGAAACAGAAGCACAGACTCTATACTGCATAATGCAACACAAATAAGACAAAAAATTCAAGCATGAAATATTCTCACATATTAGGAAGAAAATCTAATGTGTTAACTACTTCAATAAGTTACAAATTCTACGTTAGATGAAAAAAAATAAAAGTTTAGTTATATGTTTAGTTATTATATATAACTAAAAATACATCTTAAATTTTTTTAGTGAAAATAAGTTGTTAAATTTCATTGTCTTTGCAAAAAATTCATTGTCAAAAAAAAAAAAAAAAAACTCATTGTCTTTATCGTTAGTAAAACATGACTAATGTTATTGTAGACCTAGACCACATTTACAAGTGGTCTACCATAAAATACTATTTAAAATTATTAAAATTAAAAAATCATACAATTTTGTTTCGTTTTCAGAACTAAAACAATGATTATATTATTAGCGTCACTTCAATACAAATAATATATTTATTTTCTATAATTTTATTAAAAAAATATATCAATTAAATCATTATTTTAATCATAACCGTTAGTTTGTGCTTATAAACAGCAACATATGTTTTTTTTATTAAATTTTAACTATTTTTTAAATAGTTAAAATTTTAAATCACATGTGAAAATTCCTTCTGATATTTTGAGACTCCCCCATAAGTCTAACAATGTGCATGCTGTGCATGCCAGTAACAGGCCCCCCCCATTAATCAGACAAAAAAAAACTTATCAATATATTACCAAAATTTTATATTTCACAGAAGCCTCTTATTTTTTATTTAGCAGAGAAGCTACCTATCTAACAACTAACCTAAAAAAATGTTTTTCACTTGAAGTTTTTCCCCATTAAGAGGATAATAACACACAGTAAAAATATGATATAATAATATTTGTCTAATTTAGCATCAAATCGTACGGTAACATTAATAACAATTCCATTGTCGTTACTTCATTTTTTACTTTATGTCTTTTTACTATCTTATGCAGTGAATGGAATTAATGTATATATTTATTTTTCTGTACTTGTTTCCCTTTGATAGTTTGATGTGTTCAGGATTCAGAGAATTAACTATATGTTAAACCGTTGGTAAAAAAATGAAAAAAAATAAAATAAAAATCCTATGTTAAAATGTGTCTTAAAATTAAAATTTATTGCTTTGTCACAAGACTAATTGTTGAATTTATTTTACTGGAGTGACAACAATGTAAACTAAAAAAAAAAAAAACCATATTGGATAGTGAAGTTTCAATGGAGGAATTAAGGAGGTAAGTTTTCTCTGTTGTTTTCTAATTAAGTGATTATCAATTTGAAGGAATTAGGAATATTGCTCTTCTTGAACACTTGATGCTAATTTATTTTTTTATGTCTTGTTAAGACTCATTTCTAATGAATAGGAGAATTGTTCTCTCATTCAAATATAGGTCAATTTGGACCAAACTTAATTAATAATCTTGATGTGTTTGCTCATATATATATATATATATATATATATATATATATATATATATATATATTTTCTGCTTTCACCACTAGTTTAATCTGATTCTAAGGTCTGTTCTGCCATCAAACCGTGACCCTCCTTTTCAAGTTCAGCGTCAATCACCATTGAACCAATTAACAATTGATTGATCATATACTCCTTTTAGTTTATTTTGTTCTTTGAATTGATAGCGAGGATTTGTTTTATCTATAGACTATAGATTTGTTCTAGGTTAAATCTAAATTTATTTTGGACGGTTTAACTTAATTGTCATTAATATTTACTTGAAATGACAACAAGTTAACCAATGATTTAACGAATTCACAACAATAAATACTAAATAACAACGATGTATCTATTATATTATATAATATCTATCAATTACTACATTTGTTCTTAAATATAATACTCTCAGATTTTTTAGTCCTTCTATCTTTGGGTAAACTAATATGTACTCATACAAGCACGAAATCCATTTAAAAAGTTGATTTACTTAATATATATTTTTCTATATGCATCGATCATAGATCAAACTCCGGATCAAATAGTTAACGTACCACTTGTATTATACTATTTTAATTTTTCTTTGTCCTTTCCATAATAATCCTTTGAAAATTTCAACTATATTAATTATTTGTTAATCAATATATCTATAATTATACTTGTTTTTGAAATATGTTATAAATGAACCTAGAGTGGGTGTAATCACCACCAATTATTGCATGCTTTTAATGAAATCAAGACCATCAGATTAAAATCGAATGATGTAAATTTAATAAAAAAATTATTATTATTTTAAAATATAAACTTGTATTTAAATATGAACTGTTTAACTTTAATCAGATTACTCAAATACATTGACTCCATCAGAACTCCATCAAACCTGATTTCTCTTAATTCATTTTCATTATAATAAATAATCCAGTAAAAACATCATCAATTCTGGTGAGTTTTCCAAATGAATCATATATATTTAGGAACTGTGGTAGTATAAATCTTAGGATTATTAAATAAAAATATATATAAATAACTACCAAAAGAATGCCAGAATTTCTTTTCATAAAACAGTGTTTGTTCCTGTAAAAAGAAAAACAAAAAACAGTGTTTGGTCGATGATATGTTCCTAAAACAAAGACTCGATGTAAGCTGCAGATCAATTAACGAATTGAACAAACACACTATCAACATTGAAATTTGGACAGGACAAAAAAACATCCAAAATTAACATTTGTGTCTCATTTATTAATTAATTAACTTAATTAATATAAATGTACTCGTATTTTATAATTTATATTAGTTTAAATATTATTTTTATTTCTGTATGTTCGTGATTTTTTTATTTTAATCTCTGTATTTTTTTTTTGTTGAAATAAGTTTCTGAATGTATAAAATTTATTGGTTTTAGTCTTTGTCGTCTGCTACCGTTACAAAAAATGCTGATTTAAAAAAAAAAAAAAAATTTCTCTACCGTTATAAAATTTTATACAATCCAAGATTTATTTGTAACAAAAAAAATATATGAATTAAAACAAAAAATTCATGAACATACAATACAGAGACGAAAATGATATTTAAACCATTTATATATAGCTTTTGTATTTTTGTATTTGCCAGGCTAATTTATGTTTCTATCGAATCATATCCATACAACACAAGGGTATCAAAGATAAGAAACAAAGATGTTTCTTGATTATTTTTGTTAATAAAAAATTACTATTACAAAAAAGAATAAGAAATAATTATGCTCGACACCGACAAAACATCAAAGACACGACCTCACTTAGGAAAATTATTTATTCGACTTCACTTAAAAAAAAGGAATAAATTTTTATTCTAATTTCCAACAATTATAAAATTTTGCAGCTCCAAAATCAGGAGACCATATACCAGCCTCCCACCCCCAGACAGATTTCCCCATTTTCAATAAAAAAAACAACTAAAAAAAAATTCAGAAGGAAAAAATTATTTCCACTTATTTTTAAGGAGAATCAATTCCACTTAGAAATTAAAAAAAAAAAATATATATATATATAATACTAGGAGAAATATTATAATTAAGTATAGAAAAACCTTTTATAAAAATATATAGAAAAATCACATATTAATCCCATTTTAGATTTTGAGAACATACATAATGAATTGGTTTTGTTTTAGATGATTAATTATGACAATAAAATACTGTTTAATTTCACTATTTTTTTTTTTATAATTTCCCAAATTGTTGAATCAAAAACCATAAAATGAAATTGAACAATAAGAAATAATCTAAAAAAAATTCATGATGGACGACCCTTCAACAAATCAAGTGAAGATTTTGAAGAAAAACGATTTACAAATTGTGACTGCAACCAAACCCTAAGAATCAAAACATAAAAGATAATAAACAAAAAATTTCATGATGAAAAAGTTATGCACAAACTCACCCAAATGAAATCAAGACAAAGAACAATTTTTTCACAAGCAAGATACAAACTTTAAACAACCAATTAAACAAATAAAAAAATTCAAGCAAAACCCACAAAAAATAATAATAATAATAATTTACTTGCAAAGATTTAAGAAACAAATTTAAGATTCATGTACCTAGTACCACTGCAGAATTCATAGAGCTTTCCACGGTTGGAGAAAATAATGAGAGCAACTTCA
This sequence comes from Trifolium fragiferum, assembly GCA_954870985.1. Lineage (NCBI taxonomy): Eukaryota > Viridiplantae > Streptophyta > Magnoliopsida > Fabales > Fabaceae > Trifolium > Trifolium fragiferum. The sequence goes on along the minus strand of OX940791.1, from coordinate 22,952,529 downwards.
GCATCACAAAGGACAGAGAGTTCATAAGCTTTCTTGAGTAACCCATTTCTTCTCTTTGCAAATGTTACTTGACGATTTATTTTGTTCTCAATCCTCTTCAATTCTACCTTTCCTCTACCCATTAATAATTTTATTACTTTATATATATTTTGATGACAAAATAAACAGGGCTTTTTCAGAATACTAGATGAAAGAGAATATATAAATTATATATTTTTACACTATTTTCTGCAAAAACTTTCTTCTATGTGTAAGGTTTTGATATGATGTGATATGATATGTCCTTGAATTTTGGTAGTTATTGTTATTATCTAAAGGTTCTGTTTATTGTAAGGAAGATATTGAGAATATATATTAGCTTCTTTTTTTAAAGTAGTTGAAAGTAACTTCAACAAAAAGAAATAAAAAATCAAAGAAAAACGCAATTGCTATCTATCCTAGTACTAGTACTAGCCCTAGTATATTACTCCATGTTTTATGAAACAATAATATTAGCACTTCCATCTTATGAAACAATAATATTAGATTAATGATATTTTTTTTTAAGATAGAGGAATGATATTTGGGTAACTATTTTGTGAAAATTTTTCGGACAATATTTATTTATTTGGGACAAAAAAATAATTAAAATGAGAGAAAATAATAATACAATGAAAGTATGAGAGAGTGAGAATTGTCCTAAAAATTGTACAAATTAGTTTTTTTTTTTTTAAACAGCAAATTATATTATATATATTGAAGAACAAAAAGAATAAGTACAAGAGGTACTCGACCAACCATACTAAGACAAGTACATTTAGTACTCAACTCAAACTAAAATCAACCCAAGTCATTACTTTCCAAAACTACCTAGTTATACAATCTAGGGGATTAACACACCATTCGTAAAATAAGGAAGGTGAATTAATTTTCTTAGCTAGCAACCAATTACAAGAAATATATTGTATCCTATCAAAAATTTCGGATGGTTCTACAATTTTTCCGGAAAAAATCCTTTCATTTCTCGCCCTCCAAAGAGCCCAAAGCACGGCATACCACACCAACAAGAATCCTTTTAAGGCTATTCTTCTTTCTCCGGTAGCAAATCAAGAAGCTTTCTAGAATGGAAGAGATTGATTCCGGTAAGACGGATGTCAAATCAAACCAACGAAGGACCTTAGACCAAACCAACCAAGTCGTAGCACATGAATAAAAGAGGTGGTTTTCTGATTCTCTACCCCCAACACACAATGCACACCTCGCGTCCTCCCCATCCATTAAAACCCGTCTTTGAACCAAGTTTTGTCGTGTTGGTAAGCGACCGAGGAGCGCTTGCCAAGAAAAAACAATCACCTTCAACAGGGCCCAACTCTCCCAAATTCGAGTAATCACTCCAACCGAATTCAAAACAAGAGGAGAGGGAGGAAGGAATTTTTTATATAAGTAGAAATACATATGGCATACGGTGAACATACCTCCATCTATGTATGTCCAAGAATCTTCCTCCTTAGTGATAGTTACCAGCGTGATTACATCCATAAGGTGACTAAAGGACTCTTCTTCCCAACTAAAGAAATTCCTCCTCCACTCGAGCTTCCAATGCCAAATTTCGTCGACCCACACCCCCATATCTTTAATTGAAGACTCCGATTGTAATGAGACTTTGAACAACCGAGGAAAAGTGTCGCAGAGAGGTGTCATTCCAATCCAACGGTCCAACCAAAATCTAGTCGACCCACCACTCCCCAATTATTTAGAGAATACAAGTTTAGTCCAATCCCCCTCCACGCCATTTGTCTTCCCAAGCTCCACCAAATCCTTCCACCATAATGAGAATTTGTTCCCATGTGGTAAGAACAAAATACTTTTACCCACCCCTCCATACTTGACTTCCAACACATTTTTCCATAACGAGTCGTGTTCCACTAACAACCTTCACCTCCACTTTGCTAACAATGAAGTATTAAACCATTTTAAATCCTTCACCCCTAACCCCCCCTCTTCCTTCAGTCTACACACATCCCTCCAACTAACCCATGGTATTTTCTCCTCCTCACCCGAAGAGCCACCCCACAAGAACTTCCTTTGCAATCCAACAATTACTTTCCTAACCGATGAAGGCATTTTAAGAAAGGATAAGTAAAAAATCGGAATCGATGCCAACACCGAATTTCATAATAGTAATATAAATATCATTTCAGAATAGTAATAATTCCTTCCATTTTTTAGTTTTTCATACTAAAACTTGAATGACATAAATTTTTTTACTATCATGATATAGTTAGATACAACGTTTATATTTTGATTGGCGATTACTAATCTTTGTCGGAAAATTTATGAGGCATGCATATAAGACGAGTTTTCTCTTCTCATGACCAAATAGGCTTGAATACCTTTATAGTGAATAAATAAAATAGTAAAATTAATCACTTGATCCACTACAAAAAAACTGCAAAATAGCGACGGTTGGATTGAGTATGCGGCGACAGTTAAACCGCCGCTAAATGCTTAGCGGCGATTATAACTGCTGCCATATACTCAATTCAACCGTCGCTATTTTCCAGTTTTTTTTTGTAGTGATCCGATGGTAGAAAATTTACTTCACTTGTGCATGGTATGTCTTCTCATCTTTTTTTGAGTTTGGATAAATCACCTCGAATGGAAAAATTGTGAAAATTCGTGGTGTTCCTTCAAAATTAACTGTTGTTAATTACTCTTCAACTATTTCTTAGAAGCTTACCATCAAAATAAATTAAGAGGAAATTACCAAAAAAAAAAAAAAATTAAGAGGAGAATTTTCGGTGATGGCTTCTGGCCAAATTGTTTTTCGTGTCCAATGGAATTGGATTCCGAGGGACACTTATTTGGGACTTGATCATTTGCTTGGGAGTTGTGGTATAATTTTTTCGATTGTGTCTTAAGTAGGGTGTGCAAAAAATTAAATTAACCATAACCAAACTACTAAACAAATCAAATTCAATTTTAATAACCAAATCTATTTTATAAAAAAACAACACCAATCCAATAACAAAAAACCAATTATAAACCATATCCATTTTTTTATAATTGATTTGCAATTGGTTTCAAAATTAAAGCTCAATGTGATAAAAAGTACGGACCCTTTATTATGAGTGGATCATAAATCCGATGGATTGTATTTGTATGATAGTTTCACTTCTTTGTTTTTTTGTAATAGTAGATTTTATTTCCTCTAGTTTAGTTTTTTGTGATTTGGATCAAGTATTCTTTGTACTTAATATTAAATTAGGTATAACATACCATTTGCATGACAAATTTTTTCTTTCATACAATGATAACATTTATGTGCATGGTACCAATCTACTTTTTCCAACACTGCCTCATCGTACCTCTGTCTCTTTTCAAACATAAAGTTCTACAACTCCTTTCCCAGTCTATTCCAAAAGCCACCGCTGAAGTGTAGCCTCTCGCTGTGACGGTGCGATGAGAGTCTTCAATGATCCTTTGCGTCATCTTCTTTCCTAGACGCACAACACGACGGTCGTTGGCTATGCGTTTGTTGTTTTGGGATTGGTTAAAAAAATCCTTTTAGCGTACAACTTAGGGGGAGGCTAAATAAGTCGTTTGTGTTCAACATTAAAATTTGAAAAAAAAAATGAGTTAAATGTGAATTCAAATTAGTTGCATTACTAGAGATGGATGTGCTGACAAAGATTGTAGCCACAAAACAATTGAAGTTGGGTTCAATTGCTTGTCTTTCTTCATTAATTTGGTTTTGAAGCTTAGGTTTTATGTTTTTGGTATTGAACTGAGTGCTCATAATATAATGTTTTTAACGGCGTGATTGGATGACCAAATATGTACTAGGTAGGTAATGATTGGAACTTCAATTACCAATGGAGGAAAAGGTACATGCAACAATGTTAGTAACTCCAACGCTCAAGTCAATATGTGAATTAGGTAAGAGAAAGTTCTCAATTGGGTTAGAAAAGGTCTGCATTGAGACTGAGTGCATGTATGCATATACAGTGGAGTGGACATAATAACTGTTTGGTGGGGTCTTTCATATGCAAACAATCAGTCACAAATATCTTCTGATGGGTCATTTATCTGGTGTGTATGACCTATCTTGGAGCTATGGACTAGCATATGTGCTCATTAGAGGTCTTATGTGCTGATTCCGTAGTCGTAAAAAGATGACGTGTTTAGCGTTTTGGGCTATTTTCTATTTGGCTTTAGTCGGTCCAGAACAGGTATTTAGTCGGTCCATAACAGGTATTTTTGGTTGGCTTTGGGTGGGTTTGTGAAGTTTAATGCAAATTATAGTTACTAGCTGATGCTAATTCAACAGAGGGTTAGTTGTGTTAGTTTATCTTAAATAAGGGTTATCTCATTTGTATAAATTGGGTGACGTTTGATTTTGGAGTTTGAGTTGTTTTAGGATCAAAAGAGTGTAATTTAATGATTTTGAAGTTGTCTGGAGTTGCCACGCCATGGCCTGTTGGCAAAACCCGTGGTGGCCCCTAGGGACAGTGTATAATGAGTAAAAAATGGCTTTGTTTCCGGTGTAATTTCCACGGCTGTCGCACAACAATACAAGTTATGGCAACTTAAGTTTTGTACGGACTTCATTTTTTTCTTTGATTTCATCATAGTTTGTATTCTTTGAGTAATATACCTTTCAATTACCTATTCTAAAATCTTATCTTTATTGTATTTAAAAACAGAGAGAAAAAAATTTAAAATAAAACCAATGAATTTCCTCCGAAGAAGCGCTTTTATTTAAAGTCGTTGGCTGGACTCTGTCCATCGCTTAATATTCAAATTAGACAAACGATCCACTTTGCCTTCCTATTATTTGTAACTCCTATCTCATTTTCATGTTGTGCTGGAGGGTTGTTTTCGTGCATCCCTTTATAGATCGAAATCTAAAATCATTTGATATGATATTTAGAGTCATCAAGATTTTAGGTGCTCAATAAAAATAAATAAACCGTTAATCTTGGGGATAATCAATAACATATCAAATAATATAAAATTTACATGAATGATCTATATAATATAAATTATCAATCCAACATGGGATTTAAAAAATTTATGTTTGTTAAAATGTTATTGAGCGGTTGAATTATGAAATGTTACACTAGTATAATTTAATCTCACCCCTATACTTTTTATTCTTGCATTGCATATTCTTCTCAACTATTATATTTATTTTTAGTATAACATTATAGTTATAGATTTAAATAATTTCAATCTAATACATGCCCGTCTCACACCAGTGTGTCGAGTGTGCAACAACATCAGGACTCAAACTTGAGGCCCAACTTTGAGGGCCTTAAACTATATTAATAGTTATATTTTCAATATTCATAAAATATTAAATGTGTGTCAGTATACTTGTCGCCTATTGTGATTTTTTTATTTTTGTGTTTGAAATATCTTTGGTTCAAATTCACTACATTGCCATTTTTTTTACATAAGTTTATTTCTAATCATTTTAAATTAAAATCGATAATTATTTCTAAAAAACTTAAAATTGAAACTAACACATGTAGAATTCATTCACAAACTCAATCATTATGTAATTTCAATCTTTGCATAATATTTATCTTTCATTAGGATGTCTCTTTTTAATATTATATACAATGAAAATACTTTTTTTATGTTATTTACAATTTAAATAAAGGATAATTCTTTTTATTTTATTTTTTGTGTTTTTTTATTAGAGACCCATTTTTAATATTTAAGTAGGACCTCCAAAAAGTCGAGACCGACCGATCTTGATGAAATATACTTATATTTGTGTATGTGCACATATTATATAATGCATAACCCAAACAACCCCGACTCTTTTTTTTATAATTACAATTTCAAGTGTTTTTTTATATATAATTACAACATATTATTCAAGGTGAATAAGTAGGATGTTCGGGATTCAAACTCCGACCCTTTCATATTACAATGTCTCTACAAACTGAGTTAAGTTCACATGAACACAACATCAAATCTCTAAACTGGAAAAATAAAGAGTAAAATATATGAGAAATAATTATTACAAATATAGATATTTAATTGCATTTCTTAATTTATGAACCGATATAACCTAAGAATAAATTGAATGAAATGCAATGAGTTTATTTTACTTCAAAAAAAAAAAAAAAACCTAAGAATAATTTTAATTATTAAATACTTCTCATTTATATTATACTTTTATTCGTAACCAAAAAAAAATACTTTTATTCATTAAACTTAATTCAGCCACCCCTCCTTTCATGGTCAAATATACAATCCCTAGAATTTAATAGAAGGAAATTTAAACAAATTTAGTGAAACTGTTTTTATAAAATAAAATAAATTAAAAAAACAAAGAAAACACTAAAATATATGTGAAATAATAATCAGTTTGTTTTGACCGATTTATCATTATAATTTATCTTTTTGACTGATTTAATGATATATTATTATATTAGTCATGTTCACATAATTAAAAAAAAATCTCTTGAACTTTTAACCAAAACTTTTTTTCATTATATATAGTAATATTTTTTAATAATTGTTGGTCAACTAATTAATTTTATTTGCAACGAGCGTCCACGTTTTACATCTGAATACCTTGGTTAAGAAAAAAAATATTTTACCTAAAATACCTTCCAAATTCATTTTTCATTGTCAGTGCTGACTCAGCTGAAATATCTTATAAAGGGATTTGGATCCTCTCCAATTTTCTCTCCAATGTTTTCTCTCCAATATAATCTTAATCATTCATTTGCTTATTTTCTCTCTTTTCTCAAGTATTATTTTATTTTTTATAATTTAATAACCATTAGATTAAGAAAAAGAGAAAAAACATTAGAGAGAAAATTGGAGAGGATCCAAATCCCTTATAGAGCGTCATAGGGTTTTTTCTTCTTCACTTGTGTCAGTTTTCATAGATTTTTGCAATATCCTTTTAAGCATCATTCATAGACACTTGAGTCAAGCAAGTTTCAAGCTTTTTCTCAATTTTTGTTTTGTTTTATGAGATGTTTTTGGTTCTTTGACTAGCTTGTATATCAACATGATGCATAAGAAGGGTATGTTTCTGGTTCTTTAATTTTTTTTCCTTTTGGTATTCTTGTTATTGTGATCAACGATGGAAATTTTTTGAATTTGAGTTGATTTTAAAATTTCAGTATTTTTATTTGGATTATTTTTTACTTTTGGGTGTTATTATTAATTTACAAAATGGGGATTTTCATCGTGCAAAAAAACTGAGGGGTTTTTATTTATAAACTTTTTGGTTTGCAAAAAATGGAGAACTCAGAAAAGCAGAATGTCAATTTAGGTTTGAAAAAATTAGCGAAGAACATCAGAAAGAATCCTTTACGAAAAATTAATACTTTTCGGAAAAATATTATACCTAGCGATAAGTACCCTTATATTCAATCAGATAAAGTTCACATTGTTGATAAAGATGATTTCAAGAGTTTTGTTCAACACACTACTGGAACACAAATCAATCGGTCACAACCTTTAGATGAGAATAGAAGGTTGCAAAAAAATAGGCCTCCACCATTGTCCATTTTGAGGCCACAAGTTCCGGTTCCAACTTCGGCACCAGTAGCTCCTTCGATAGCTCCTTTGAATGCAGTGTCCACAGATCCTTTGCAACTTGGTTCCAGATCTGCTCTTGTTGAAAATTCACAAAACAATATTGTTGAGTCTCCAATTTCTGCTTTCATGAGAAATTTCGAAGAGTCGACTATGGACTTTGGAAATTCAAATGGTAACCAATTCATCCTTTCAATTGTCAAACACAATTAATCAAACAATTTATATGTTCATTATGAGTCTTATCAACTTTCATTTTCTTTGATTTCAGGTGCATCATTGTCTACTATTGATACCAACCAACATTTTCCAATGAATAATTGTAACCAATTTGTGAATGGTCTCCCTTCATCACAAACAAGTGGTCCTCAATCACCAGCTTCTGAATTCCCCTTGTCTTGGCCGACATGTAACATGAATTCGGTGTCCCCTCAATCGCCTGACAGGCCTCTATTGTCACCAAGTCTATTTTCTTCGCCTTCATCGCCAGAATACCCTTTCAATCCATATCTACAAATTAATGGGATTTCAAGTTCTGATCCGGGGTCACCACTTTCATTAGGAAATTTTCCTTTCTGTAAAGTTTGAAGATGCCAAATGATCAATAGCCTTTTCATATTTCATTGAGGAATATCCCTTTTAGTTGATCAGATCTTAGTTTACAATTTCACATGAGTATTTTATATTTGTTATGTAGGAATACTATTTTGTATTAAAAATATCTAATGGTTTCATGTCAAAATTCATTGATTTCTTTTTTATGTTTATTTACTATACATGGCCAATATCTTTTAAGTATTGATCTTATTTGGCAAGTGATATTACAATGGAATATATTACATTCTTCCTTAAAATTTCGTTTCCTATTTTATCAGTTTGCTTTTTGGTAAGATTTTTTTATGGCTGACATGAATTGGGGGAGTAACAAAAATGATAACTTTTGTGCCAAATTTGAGTGAAATGACAACTAGTTTTTGATTGATCCGTTTATGTATTTTAATTAGTAAAAGGAATGAGCATATTTAGAATTGTTTATTTTTCTTCATATATTAGATACATTTCTACGTACATATTCAAGTTCATGCTATATTTCTAACTTTTTCACTCTTTAAAAGTGTTATATACTTATATTAAAGGATTAATTTCACTTTTGATCCCAAATATTAATCACAATTACATAATTTTGGATCCCCAGTTTTTTTTTAACACTTTTGGACCTTTATATTTTTGCACCCCAGAAAGGGAAAATTGAATTGTATTTTAGTTTTTTTTTAAAATTATTTAAAACACCACAAGTCGGAGCTAGTCTTGTCATTTCTCTCTTAAAGGATTTCATTATAATCCAACTGGTTACAACAATAACACAAAGACCACTCAATCCTAGATTTCCTTCCTAGTAACTTGCTGAATTGTTAAAGATATGGAATGAATGAACGATATCAAATGAATATATGAAAAAGGAAAATGCTAACCAGAATTTTTGAGACACTAATTAAAAAATAAAAAATAATAAAGAGATTTAAAATTTGTATAATTTGCTTTTAAAAATGTAAAAATTATTATTTTAATAGAAAATTATTTTTATTGATCCGGAAACATTAGTTAATACTCTTTTCATCCCAAAATATAAACAAATATTGGTCAATAAAAATTAGTGTATTTGGTGTAAGCCAAATACATTAACTTTTGTTGATTCATTTTTACTTACTCCTTCCATTATATTTTTAAGTGTCATGTTTTATCAATATGTACTATTCACATAATCTACTTTGACTTTTTTTTATTAATATATAAAAACAAATGTTTACATATAAAATATTATTCAATTTATCTCGACGATTATTTCAAAATAAAAAATGTTCATAATTTTTTATCATAAATAATTAAAAATATTAATAATCCAACTTATACATTGACATATGTGCAGTAATCTAAAATGAAAAAAGAAACAGAGGAGCATATTTTAAGACGGGTGGCAATAGTGTGGTTGGTTGGTTGCACATCTGGATTTGGGTCGTTCAAATATGCATCGCCAAACACATGACACGTATTGCCTTTTAAAAATATATAGATATTCGGCTGAGTGCATAAGTTGTACATTGTTTATGAAGCCCAGATATACGATATCGATACAGCGATATGAGAGAATTTTCAAAATTCTCGATACGATACGACCGCGATACGTTATTAAAAATCAAATATATAAATGCAAAATATATAACATAACTAAAATCGATAATGATAATAAATTAAAATTCAAACTACACAAAATAAGCAAACAAGTGACAATTACATATCTTAGATGAAGTATTATCCAAAAAGTACATAATTAATAATGTCCAAAAAAAACATTTTAGTTCTATCCAAAAAATTACATAGTTGATTATCCATAAAGAATATCATACTTTAACATTCACTACTTAAGAGAAAATATGAATTGTATATATCAGTCTCATCTCCTTTGTTTCCATCATCAAAGAACATTAATCATCTGATACTTCTGATATGTGTATCGGAGAAGTATCCGACACGTATCAGTCATTTATTTTATTTTTTCAAAATAAAATTAATTTCCCGATACTTTTTCGATACGAGTATCGAAAGGTATTGGCAAGTATCGGTATCGGATAGTATCGAACATGATGCTTTGCCATCTTTGGAGTATCGGGACTTCATAAATTGTTTATCAGATCTCCAACTAGAACACGATTATGGTGATTATTCAAATTTTGGATTTCGGCTATATATTTTGTGACCCTGTCATAAACTCCTTTACGCATGCTTTCCTCGTGGTATATTGTCATAATTTATGGGTTGTCTGTTGTCCGATGAGCATAAGTCCATGTTGGAGTCGAATTATCAATTTGGTGGAACTCGACAATCTCAAAATTAATGAGAAAAATGGTTGCTAACCAACATGTCACGTCCTCCAAATAAAGCTCATCTCCAATATAGTAAAATGTCTAAATAAACTTATAGTTTTAAAAACATATTAGAAATTTGTTAGTGTAAGCATTTAGTTTTAAAATATCAATTGCGATCAGATATTATCTCTAATGCGCTTGCTTTGTGTCAAAGTTTGAACCCAAGAATGTGAAGGGATGAATAACTTTGTATAAGAATCAGAAAAAAGATTATTGGTCTGAATACTAAAGTAAAGTGAACAAATGGAAAGAAGACGATGCACAGGAAAATTATGAAAATTTTTAATTGAATAGTTATTGCATTGCTGTTAGATTAATCTATTGGGTGAGATTGGTGCAGCAGAGGAGGCAGTAGAGAAAATAGTTGTTGAGGACCCAAATCTGTGGGTATATTACATCATTTGGCTTCAAAATATGGATATTGTACCGAGCGACAATAATATTGTGCGTTGCATCCCCATTATATTAACCGAGCGACCATAATCTAATTGGTGAGATTGGTGCAGCAGAGGAGGCAATAGAGAAAATAGTTGTTGAGGACCCAAATCTGTGTATATTACATCATTTGGCTTCAAAATATCGATATTGTACCGAGCAACCATAATATTGTGTGTTGCATCCCCATTATATTTGTCCCAAGAGAGCAACAAATCTGAAATAATTTTTTTATAATCAATAACTTTCCCTCTCCGTCCCAAAATATAAGAGAAAATTGATCAAAGAAAATTGATTTATTTAGTTAAAAAATCGGACTAAATACGCCAACTCTGTTTGACTAATTTTCCATTATATTTTGTGACAAAGAGTATTAAATATACATGTTCATATTTATTTTAAAAAATATTATATACTTACTGCAGTGGTGGACATGACAGTGTCACCACTTCCATTTGTCTAGGTACGCGAGATTCCTTTCAAAAAGTAGGACATTACATCAATTATTTTGAAAAATAGGACATTGTAGTAATTTATTTTAAGGAAGAAGTTAACGAGTGTCCCGCGACACTTTTTAAGCATCTTAAATAGTATTTCATCCGTCCCTTTTTATAAGAGATAGCTAGTTTGATAAAAAAAAAATTTCTCTTTTTATAAGACCCTTTTACAATTGTCAATAACATTGATTATTTTGTTTTCCAAAATTGTCCTTATTTACTTTACATATGTTTTTTTAATAGTATTTAATTGTGTTTTGTAAGTGGGTATTCTATTAATTATAGGAAAGGATAAACATAAAAAATCAATATAATTTGTCAACCAATTTAATTATAAACCCAACTTTCTTAATATTTGTGTGTTGTCAAACTAGTTTATAAAATGAGACGGAGGGAGTAAGTTTTTGTGAAATTTTTATGAAAATGTGTGAAGTCAATACAATGAGAATTGAAATGTTTCACTTTTTGAATGTATACTTTTGTTAATGGGAATGTTTAACGAGTGTTCGGGGGCACTCATTACCAATAGTCTTAATTTTATTTTAGGGATATTTGGGGAAAAAATCAAAGTATATTACTCGATTTATCCTTCTTTTTATTACTTTCACCGCCAGTTTAATATGGTTCGAGGGTCAGTTCTAACATCAAGTGGTTTCAGCTCCTTTCCCGATTGCAGTTGCGGGGATCGAACTGTGGTACTCCCTACCAAATTCAGCGATAATCACCACGGAACCAACTAACAATTAATTACTCCATCTATCCTTAATTATAAACCAATGTTAAATTTTCATATTTATTAAATAATTAATTTATATATAGTTTATAATCCAAATACATCATTTATTAAATAAATGTAAAAATTATATTTTTTGTTTATAATTAAGGATCGGGATTATGATTCTAAGATCCTATATCAAAGAAGATTTTAAAAAGGAAGATTGCGATTTCAAAACTGGTTAGTTATTGATCCGTGATAGGAAAATACACCTAGGCCAATAAAGATATGCATTAAATTGGATTACATCTACTAGAGAATGAATTTTTGAAAAACCATATTCCCTCCTGCTACATTTTTTTTGGGTGTAAACCGGGTATCCTCTACGCGCAACTGCAGAGACTAATCCCTCGAGCCTTGTGGGACCCAAATGGGTGGCAAACTCTCCCTAAGAGTTTTTAACACTGCTGCATTTCCCTCCGGCTACATTAAATACATTATTTTTTTAATGAACCTAAAAAGCAACTTTTGCTTATAAATAAGGCCGGAGGAAGTATTTAAATCTCTTTGAGAAAATAATATGGACTATAGATCATAAATATAAAATAATATTTAAATCTAAAAGAAATTAAAAGAAATTGATTGATAGTTGAGATTTAAAAATTAAATTATTTTTTTTTGAGATTAGGGATGTCAATTTCATCCGTAAATGGGGATCCCCGTGGGATTGCCCCGTTTGGGGATCCGAAGATGGAGAATTTTTCCCCATGGGGATGGGGATGGAGGAGAAAATTTCCCCGAAAGAGGTTTGGGGATGAGGATGATATTTGATCCCCCGATCCGCGGAGGATCCGTCCCAGAAAAGTTTATTAAAATAACATTTATAAATGTATATTTAAGTACTTTATAAATTGTTTTTAATTATATTTTCACACAATATGTGTATACATTTGTTTATATATATGATGTTTATTACTGTCATAAGACTCACACTAATATTTTAACTTTTTTATTTGTTTTATAATTAAGCTTTACTATTTTTTTGCAACTAATTTGATCGAAAATAATAAAAATTTGATAACTTTTTAAGGTTGACGGATCCCCGCGGGAACTGTGGAGATCCGTGGGGATGGGGATGGAGGAAGAATACTTCCCGAAGCGGGGAATGGGCACGGGGATGGGGAATGTTTTAGATGGTGGGGCAAGGAGTGGTAAAGTACCCTCCGCTCAATCCCCGCCCCGTTGACATCCCTATTTGAGATGATCATTCTTCATCTAGGACTAATAGATTCTCTTCGATCTCATATATATAAAAAAATTACTTTATTGTCTCCGTGAGCTTGGCTTAATTGGTAGAGATATCGTACTATATGTGCAGGAGTCCAGGTTCGAACCCGAGATACTGCACTTATTCACCTTTAAGGTGAATTTTCTAGCCACTAGGCTACTTGATCAAAAAATAAATAAATAAATTACTTTATTAAATTATTAATATATCTAACATACAATACAGTAATAATTAAATGAATTTAAAAAAAAAAATTACTTACATTTGAGATTAGAGAATAAAAACAAGACTGATTGTTCATCTCTTCTTCTCAAAAGACAAGACTGACGGTGATCCGTTAGACCGTGACAGTGATCAACGTCAGTAAACGCCGATTAGAAGCATTTTGTCGAGCTCTTATTGGTTGTCTTTCAGTTCCTTCTCTTATAATCTGCTTGCACATATTGTAAGTTTCTGTATTGACTTTATATAAGCACTGATAAAATTTGTTTCACATGTCTATTTTATTTCCTCTATCCATAATTATAATCGCTTTTTAAAAACATAACTTTTCACTTTTTCAAACATAATTTAATTGAAAAATGATAAATAGTATTTCGGGGATATATATTAGGAAAATGTAAAATAGTTCTTCTGAGACATTATTTAAAGGGTCATGCTAACTAGTATCTCCGGGGCATTAGTTAAAGAACTAAAAAAAATAAAATTTACATTGAAAATAGGATTGTTCATACTTTAAACACTTTGACTGCACATGTTCCAAGATTATTATTCTACTTTTATTAACCTTAAACAATGCCACGGGTGGCACTATTTAGCATTTTTTTTAAATATATTATATAGAAATTTATGTTAAAATGTGTGCATTAAATGCTTTAAAAGTTTGACTTTTTAGATGTATTTAAATACTATAAATGTGTACTCCCTTCATTCTTTATTACAAGAGAAGTTTGACTTTTTAGATTCATTGAAAAATCAATGTATCTAAATTATAATAAGGTCCATATACATTGAGTTTTCAATGAACCTAAAAAAATAAATTTCTCTTATAATAAGGAATAGAGGGAGTATAAAAAGTTATTTACTTTTAGTTTTTATTTCCTTTTTTTCATGTTTGACAAGTGCCTCGGAGGCACTTTTTAACACGACTCTACTAATTAAGCATACTAGTAATATGAAAGTTCTAACTTGGAACTTCTGTTTTTTATACCTTAAAAACTTAAAAAGTTGTCTTTCTTACATTAATTTTATCTTTGATTGAAATATGAAAAGTCAACTACAAATTAATATGTACTACTTTTGTTCCAAAATAAGTATCTAGTTTTGGCTTTGTGTACTATTCATATGATCTGCTTTGACCATATTTTTTACGAATATGTACATGTAAATATTGTCTCGACGAATATTTTCAAAATATACTCCTTTCGTTCCAAAATGTAAGTCACTTTGACTATTTTGCACAAATTAAGAAAAATAATCATTATTGTGTGAAAAAAAGAAATTATGAGTTAGTTTATAAAATTTTCCCTCATTAATGATATGAAAAAGATAAATTGAAGAATTAAAAAGAAGAAATAGAAATAACTAATTATGGGTATAATAAAAAAAAACATTAAATGTTTGATTGGAAATGTAAAGTGACATATCATTTGGTACAATTTTTTTCTTTCAAAATGCTTACATTTCAGAATGGAGGGAGTATAATTTTATATTTTTTAATACTCTTTTCTTTCCTTAATATAAGAAAAAGATCAATTTTTAGATGTATTGAATAATCAAGTATCTAAACTATTTTATTATACATCAATTTTTTAATGTATCTAAAAAGTGAACTTTTTCTTATATTAAGGACTAGAGGGAGTAATAAATAATTACAAATATTAATGATTAATATTGTACATTGATAAACTTGAATTTGGTCAATTAAATCATTTATAATTAAAATAAATTTATGTACGAAATTTATCTCACTTATGCACCGAAAATTTGACCTACTAAGACAACTTTTCTAGCACTTCTAATATTTTTCGGTCAATAATTTTGGGATGATGTTGATGACCATACATAATATTTCAACTTATGTTTAACATATGTTTTAGCTGCTCAAGTAATATTAAGCTTTGGCTCAATTACCATGATCATACTCGCTATTTGTTTTCTTTAATTCGGTATTGGGTCTAAAAACCGATTAATTTGAGAAAATCAATTCATCCGTCCACTTGCGAAGATCACGTTTAAAGTCTGAGTTTTTCTATTTTTATTTTGTATGGATTAGCTTATCGAAATTGACACAAAAAAAAAAACTTAAAATCTTGAAAGGAACAAACTTCAAAGTACCAAGCCAACACTGCTAACTGTCTAGCTATATATCTATTTGATTATTCACGTAATGTCTAGCTCGGTTTAAACACATCAAATCCCCTCGCCAAGTGTTTCATCTCTTGCCATGCATACTATACAACACATAACAATGATGTGAGCTACATGTGCTCCAACTTTGTGTCTTATATGAACCGTTGATGTCTTTGAAAGCATGTTTCTATTCCACATAATGTTGTTGTAATCAGTGTTGGTAAGGGAGGTACATAGCTATGTTGAGTTTTGCGTGGGATAGAGCCCCATCGGATCTCCATATTATAAATTTGGATCCACTCCTTCCAAAGCTTCTGCATCATTTTATCAACCATTAATAAAGTTCATAGATATATCTGATTATTGTTAGAGTAAAGTAATGAAAGTGACGATTCATTCAAATCTAAAAATAATATAAATAATAGATACAGTTAAGATATGTATTTAGTAGTGATCATAACTTTTTATGTCATTATTTCAGGTTAGGAAAATGCTTTATGTAGCGAAAACTTTTTCACGACAAATCCACGAATTCACTTAATTGTGCGTTTTGTCATTGAGGCAGTGCGTTTAGATTTAGTATCCAATAAGCAACACATTTATACCACTATATCATAGTATATAATATATTGCGGCATACATATAATCAAACATATATAACTTCTCTTTTGTAAAAAAAAAACCATAACTTTTCTTTTTCTTTTAATGAAAAATAATATTTATTTATATCATAAGATATAAATTAGCAATGCGTATTTTTTTAATTGAACAAAAAATCCTTGATATTTGATTATTTTACACTAAAAAATTGAAGGTTAGTTTGATAAATTTTATTAGAGGATGTGTATTCATTTTGCTAATTTACATCCAAATAACATAAATAAACACATGATAATCTACGAAATAAAAAATGGTCAACTTGAACAAATAAATTGGAAATATAATTAATACCGATTGAAAAATGTTAGTATGTTTTATGTTTTAATATTAACTTAATTTTATAAAATCACTCTTTATCTGCAATTGATTTAAAATAGTTAAAGGAATATTTTAATCTAATTAAAAAAGGTGTGCATTACTAACTTGTATTTTAATTGTTTTTAAGAAGTTAAATTTGTCCACCCAAATTAGCACCGGTGAGAATCGAACTTGAGACCTTAAGAGGAACACACTCCCAAATCTCAAGTTAATACCACTAGATCAACCCAAGTGGGTTTACTAACTTGTATTTTAATGTTTTTCTTTTTTATTTCAACGTCAGTTTTATCTGGTTCGGGGGTCAGTTCTGACATCAAGTAGTTTCAGTTTCCTTCTGATCATAGCTGCAGGGATGGAACCACGGTTCTTCCTAACAAGTTCAGTGCTAATCACCACTGAACCAATTATCATTTGATATATTTTAATATTTTTAGAAGGATGTAAATTAGCAACTCCATATATATATTAATAATTAATTATTTGTTTTATTATTAGCATAATATATTCTTCTTTTGCATTGAACCATACATAGGGGTTGTGACAAATGTCTACTAGAGAATATGCTTGTTCGGCCGTTGATTTGAAGTTTCGTGATATTCACAAAATAAATTTTTGCTAGAAATAGCACTACTCTTCAGGATAAAAAAGGTTGAAGCTTGAATTTATTTATTTGATTTCACAAGGCCTTCAAAAAGTAAAGACGCCCCTGATCTTAACCTTGGTAAAAATTAACTTCCTATCAATGCACCACGTAGCCCCTTGCATCCTCAAGTTATGAAAAGGTTTTAAATGTGCAAAATTTTAATCATCGCAATTCAATTTCATGCTTTTGGGTGTAGATTTCAGTATTTCATCATTCATTATGCATTTTTTTCAAATTGCTAAATTATCTTAAAGAAGCAGCTAATCTATGGATAATTAATTATTACCCTTTCAATTAGCAAAGCAAAATTATGAAGTAATTTTGTATGAAACTGATGTGGATCTCTTGTTTCAAATATGCCTTCAAAGTTCTTTGATTGCTTTGCTCTTTGTTTTTATAATTTGATTGTTTAATTCAATATACCCCTTTTATATGTCTTTCCCCTTTGGTTGATTTAGGGTTTCAAGTTCTGATTTTTCAATTAAATCTTAAGCTATTTTCACAGTTTTTTAGATTCAACTGTTTCATTAAGCACTTGTAAGCTTCTATAGAAAGTTCTTGTATGTTATGTTAGCCTGGATTTTTTTTTTTTGTTTAAGGTATTGTCTATACATGACTATTTTTTTTTTACTCCGTATCTTATATGGAATTGGGAATAGGATTGAGAGAGAAATCATCAGATTGCTGAAGAAGAATTGAAATTTAATTTTCAGATTCTGTTTTTAGCCACGGTTAAAAATCGTGGTTAATTTTGTTCCGGTTTGCAATTTTTTTTTAACCATTCTAATTTGCAGATATTTATCGAAATTTTGCTGTTTAGCCATAGTAAAAGGCTAAATTTCAAAACTCTTTTTTTTTTTTTTTTTTTTTTTCGGTTTGAAACTATGTTTAAATGTAGAAGTGAAACAAAATTATAAAAGGGGTAAAATAGAGATATTGAATTGTTTGTAGGGGTAAAGTGTTAAATGTAGGGGTAGGAAAAAAAATTCTCGACATGAATAGTCTGAATTTTTTATGGGTTTGGACCTTATTTGAGTCCAAATTTTATCTATGGGTTCCGCTTAAAATATGGGCTAGCCCGAATGGACCACGGTTAGATCGAAGTCTGAATAAATTATAATGAAAAAATTATAAAAATAAATATAAGTTAGTATGTTACATTTTAAGTGTTATTTATTTTACTATTATTATTTGGTCCAACTTAATCTAATATGTTGTTGATTTTATTTTTCTATGTGAATTAGTATTTCTAAGTTTTCTTAAATTTATATGTGAACTTAAATATGAATAACTATATTTCTTTGATTTTATATATATATATTGTACCGGACAAAATTCAAGAGGCCCAAAATACTTGGCCCAACCAAGTATCAGGAGAGTTCCAAATATCTGGAAAAGGTAAATAAGTTAGCGAAATGTTTCAATTCGTTTCAATTGATTTATGTACCTAGGGAACAGAACGCTAGGGCGGACTTGTTATCCAAACTCGCCAGCACCAAGAACCTGGGAGCAACATGACCTTTATCCAGGAAACCATTGCAAACCCAAGCATCAATGAAGAGGAGACTCACATGATCATAGAGGAGGAAGACTGGCGAACTCCCATTATCAAATATTTACAGAGGGATGAACTCCCCAGACCAAGAGAAGAGGCGTACAGAGTTAGAAGAATGGCGTCATGGTATACCATGATGGGAGATAAGCTATACAAAAGGGGATTCTCAAGCCCCTTACTGCTGTGCGTAAGCAAAGAAGAAACCAAAGGAATCTTAGAGGAAGTTCATGAAGGATCATGTGGGAGCCACATAGGAGCAAGATCATTGGCGGGTAAGATCCTCAGAGCAGGATTCTTCTGGCTAGAGCTACATAGCGACGCTGCAAGATACGTGAGAGCATGTGATAAATGCCAAAGATTCTCAAACCTACACTACGCCCCAGGCGAACCCCTCAAATCAGTACTTTCACCTTGGCCTTTCTTCATGTGGGGCGTAAACATATTGGGTCCTTTCCCTACCTCATGGAAACGGGCTAGATGGATCATAGTGGCGGTAGATTACTTCACCAAGTGGGTAGAGGCACAACCTTTATCAAGCATCTCAGCAGAGCAGATGAAGAAGTTTTATTGGAGAAGGATCATATGCAGATTTGGCCTTCCTAAATACATCGTATCAGACAACGGTACACAGTTTGCAAGTGAGAAGGTAGTCTCATTTTGCAAAGAAAAAGAAATTCAAAACACCTTCATATCAGTCGAGCACCCTCAAGCCAATGGGCAGGCTGAATCAGCCAACAAGGTCATATTGAAACCCTTGAAAAGAAGATTATCAAGCAAAGGAGAAGCTTGGGTGGCTCACCTCACTGCCATATTATGGTCGTATCATACAACTCCGCAATCGTCAACAGGAGAGGCACCGTTCACCATGGTCTATGGCGCTGACGCCATGATCCCTGCAGAAATAAATCCCCCAAGTTGGGGACGTGAAATCACAACAGCTCAAGAGAACAATGAGGCGTTGCAGGAGAACCTTGATTTGATACAAGAAGTAAGGGACAAAGCACACTTCAGAGAATTCGCCACGAAGCAAAGAGTAGGCAGAAAGTACAATACAAGGGTAATCCCAAGAAAATTCAAAGAAGGCGACCTAGTCCTGAAGAGAACAATGGGAAAGGATAAAGGTGGAAAATTGGCAGCAAATTGGGAAGGTCCGTTCATAATCAACGAAGTCTTTGAAGGCGGAGCGTACAGGTTGGAAACCATGGAGGGCGAGGTCCTACACAGGACGTGGAACATCTCAAATCTCAGATTTTACTACAACTAGGCCAACAACGCCTAATAGGCGAGACGCATTCCAAGGAGCATCATCAACCTCGCCTCGCCACCCCAGAGATATTTCTTGTCTTTACTTCCATTTCTTGTTTTTATTTTTAAAAGAAAATGCATGAGAATGTATTACTGATCTAAATAATGTTAAAGTGATGAGAAACTCTTTTCTCCGGCGAAAGCAGGAGTTTTTAACGAGACTCATCATTCAAAATGCAAAAAGTCTTTCATTAATAAAAAAAAGAATCATTGTTCCAATGTTTGCAGATGGTTTATTATTATCTCAATCTTATTCGTGAAGGCGACAAAGGAGGAAAGAGTGTTGAAACACCATGGCGTTATCTGTAAATCTTACGAGTTGGATACGTCTAAAATAGAAACGGCGATATCCTTAAGTCTTACGATCCGGATACGACGGAAATGCGTTGAAACACCATGGCATGATCTGTAAATCTTACGAGTTGGACATGTCTAAAAAAGAAACGGCGATACCCCTAAGTCTTACGAGCTGGGTACGACGGAAATGCGTTGAAACACCTTGGCGTTATCTGTAAATCTTACGAGTTGGATACGTCTAAAAAAGAAACGGCGATATCCCTAAGTCTAACGAGCCGGATACGACGGAAATGCGTTGAAACACTATGGCATGATCTGTAAATCTTACGAGTTGGACATGTCAAAAATAGAAACGGCGTTATCCCTAAATCTTACGAGTTGGATACGACGGTAAAATAAAAGGCGCAGGCGACGTCAGAAACAATAATATCAAAGGCGAAGTCCAAAAAACCGCCAAAGAAAATCAAAGGTATAATGCATGACATTATTTAATTATTTTTTACAGTATTATATAACGCAACAGTGCAGAAAAAGAAGCAATATTGGAAAAAGACTTATATCAACAAACATCCACTTTTCATTGATAAGAGAGATTACAATGAAATCAAGATACAAATTCAAAGACAAAAGTAAAGAAAATTACAATGAAATCAAGATACAAATTCAAAGAAAAGAGAGAAGAAATCCTAAATCTAACAAAGGATCCAACTTCTTCAAGGAGGAGAAGAAAAAACTGGAGGCAAAGATGTAGTGGGGATCGTATGAAGGGAAGTTGGTCGAATAACTGACCGCGCAAAATGGGTTTTGAAATTTGGGAAAAAATGCTGAGGAATGGAACGAATGAAGGAAGAATAAATGAAAAAGGTTTGAAGTTCCTGTTTTATAGGAAAATTGGAAGGTGAAACGAAACGTCTTAATACCCAACGGGTAAAAGAAAGCACCCTTACGCGTGTCAGCATTAACGTGTACGCATGGACACGTATCCTGAGACGGGTCGAGAAAGCCAAACGTTTGAAATTCAACGACATCGCCAATGGGCGAGACCAAGCACATCTTCAGAATTATTCAGAAATACATGGCGGAAAAGAAATTCACGAATTAAAACAAGAAACATCATTTCATTCATGAAATCCAACAATTACAAAGAGAGGCGGAACACATTCAACGCCATTTGGAGGAATTAGAAAAACAACAAAGGAAAGCAAAGAAAAACTACTTAAACGCCTTGTAAGCAGCCTCGACGGCGCGGGCGTGGCAATCCTCCATCAAGCTTCTTAATTTCTTCGCCGCGTCAGAATCTTGGGCGATCTTCCTCATGTCGTCATTAAGGGCGTCATCCTTCTCCTGAAGACGGCATAAATGCGAGCGAGTTCGGATTAATTTAGCGACATCATACTGAATGTCCATCTGCAAAGATCTTTTCCTCTTCACAAGGGGTTTAAGTTGGCTCTCCAACTCATCGATTCGGTTATCTATGGCCTCCTCGGCCGAGAGGGAAAGCGCCATCACCTTTTCTTGGGACGTTATATGTTTTTTCACTATCTCAATCCTTCTCTCCAAAGCATCAGAAAGATCTCTCTGACAATGCCCCACATTCTCGGTGGTCTCAATGATAGCACCGTCATCTAAGAACCTCTTGTTCAGTTCCTGCACCACGACCAGAAATTCTTTTTGTCCATCTGTCAGCCTCCAGGAATAGTCCTGTAACTCCTTCACCATGGAAGAAAAATCCTCCCTCTGATCCAGCAAATCGTCAGTGTCGTAGCACAGCATGTTCCTCAGTTGGAACAAAACTGGCATGGCAGGCGACTCCGGAGTGACGGCAGGAGAAGACATAGTCGCAAAAGCAAATAATGCAAAGCGGATAGAGAATGAGAAGTGAAGTAAATTGTGCATCGCGGAACTCCTATTTATAGTCTGAGGATAGAGAACATGATCAGAAGTAGTGGGCAGTTACCACACCACGTCCGGCCATTATCAGCACTTCGCCTCTTTGAGCCTCGTGCTTGGGGGGCTGTGCACCGGACAAAATTCAAGAGGCCCAATAACTTAATAATCCAACAATTGGCCCAAACAATTCAAATAAATAACTTGGCGGGAAAGATAAGGCGAGGGCGAGACCAAGAGGCTGGGGGCGACGCCCTCAGGTTATGACCTCGTCGCCCAAATGAAGTTAACCACCCACTACCACCACGTAAGCACGGAGGAGGAGAAAACCGTCCATAACCACCCCTGTGACACGGTGGACACGGCGAAAACCACCCACGACCTCCATTAGAGAGGAGTGGGGTGGTTTTAGATATTTTCCGATTGTATTCTTCCTCTATAAATAGAGGAAAAAAGCTCATTGTAAAGGGTTCACTTTTTTGGTAAATACAAATTCCTAGTATCATTATTCTACATTAATATACTTGGACTCACCCCCTATTATTTTTACCAAAACATATATATATATTTTTTGTAACTTAAAGATGTTAAATTTATGTAATGGAAAAAAAATAACATTAACTTCTACTATTTTAATTGAGCACTAATTACTAAAAAAATATTAAAAAAACAAACACCAACAGCCCATTACGTGCCGGGCTCATGCACTATTTTATGCAAGTCATATTTCATGCACTATTTTATTTAAGACCCAAAAAAAATGATTACATTTAATACAAGTTCACCTTCTACTCCGACTTTTCATTACCTCGATTTTTACTTTCTAATATCTTTTGTCTACCGGTGCATTATCCCTTAAACCAATATTTAAAAATTAAAATTTCTAATTTATTCAACTTCATTTTTGTCTTCTATTTCTCTTCAACGTTTGTAAATTTGCATATATGAATTATTTTTTTGTGTTTTATAAAAAAAAAAATAGCATTAGACATTCATTTTATTTTTTTAGAAAAATAAATCAATTATCATCTACCAATTAATACATGTGAAACGAGATTTAGATTCTTTAAGCAAGTTGTCTGAGGTCTATTTCTGCATACGAAGAAAATTTAGAAAAAGAGTAAAATATGTAACACCTCAAATTTTATAATTAATTAATTATTAGAATATAATTATTTATTATTTTATTAGCTACAGTAGAACATAGTAGTTCGATGAGTCATGTATTATTTAAATTGATATGAGGGATTTAGGTAATGAGTTATTGGAGCGAAATGATTAGAGAAAATTCTAGTTAATTTTAGTAATTAAAATAAGGAGAAGAAATAAGAGAAGTTAGTTTTTGGAGAAATTATAAAATTTGGAAAATAATAGTTAGATTGAAAAAAGAATGAGAAAAATTAAATTCGGAAAGAAAAGAGAATAAATAAGAAGAAATAAACGAGGTGTAAATAATAAGTATTAGGAGAGATGAGGGTACGAAATAGAAAATAGTAGAAAGTGAAAAGAAATGGGCCCTGGGCTAATGTGAAGAGGCTGGACACGTGAGCATTATTAAAAGGAGGGGGTGTAAAAGAAATTCTGCCTAAGGGATTAGCATGAAAAAACAAGATAATAACCATTAAAAGATAGGTTCAATGGTAATTGATGAAAATGTTACGAAAGAGTTAAACCATCTTTTGGATAAATGATGTTCCTTTCAAAGTACTTATTTTTGGTGGAGGTTAGGTTATTGCTATAGAGAGGTTACCGACTCGTATGGCTTTGTCAAGGAAATGTATTATTTCTCATAGAGAAGAGTAATGTATTTTCTGGTTTAGAGATGAAGAAAAAATTCAACAATTATTTTTTAATTGCTCTTTATCTACTAAAGTATGCAAGAATGTTTATGAATGGTTAAAGGTTGAAATTATACTTTGCGAAGAAGTTTGGAGGTCAATGATTTTGGTGTTTTGGCGAAGAACAATAAATATGCAAAAGATCTTTATCTAATTTGATTGGTTATCACGTGAAGTTTATGGAATGTCCGTACTAATATTTTATTTAGAGATGAGGTAACTAATAATTATAGAATAGTTTTGACCAAATTATCTTTATGTCATGGTTTTCGTTTATAGGGAGATTATGAAAGAACTCTTCATCTGTTTTTTTTTTATTGGTATAATGCTCCCTTAGAATGTCTTCAAAATATCTAATAACATCTTCAATCGTAAGTGTTGAGTACCCCTAAAACTTCTTATAATTCAATTTCTCATAATAGCAAAACTGATATTCAAAATTTATAAGAAAATTTCTTGCAAAATTAATTGGTATTCATAACTCACAAAAACTAGACAAACTGAACATTTTTTGTTTTGATATTTGATATCCGACCTAATAACCGACTAATTCGAGGAGACTAATCTCACCGTCTACTTGCAGGGATCCATTTAAAACCAGAATAACTAATACTACTAAATCAACCCAAGTGGGTTCCGAACATTTTTATTTTAAGTATTGTTAGACATAATTAAGAGATATCATCAAATTCCCTTGTTTCAAATATAGCTGCTCCAAAATATGGCTACTATGCTCCATAAATATCGATATTTATGAATTTAAATAGTACACAATTTCATCATAACATTATGGAAATTGAAAAAGCCATTACCAAGTATTTTAGATAGGTAGCACTATGTGTGAAGCTAATAACGCCACGTTTATTAAATTTCTGAAAAAGTTAGAAAGAAAAATTGTCTAAGAACATTGTTTATATGCATAATCCAAGAAGTATCCAACTGTATGAGACCCATTTGTGAAAGCCTCTCCAGATGATTTAATTCATATTGTTAAGATCAGATTGTTTGCACATTCTCTTGTACCCACATATCCAAACCTCTCTAATCTCCTTATCCTTATCTTTTTAATACTCTTATTATTGAAGGGCCAACTCATAAAGGGTGCATCCCATTGGAGGGTACTTGTGAGGAACCAGAATGGAATGAGGGTGCATCACATTAGGTCTACCAATTCTAAGATAATATCTCAAACATCTAAGATCTATTGTGTCGACATTCATTATTTGACTTGAGTTCCACTCCAAGTTACAATCATTTTTCAACTTATATGTAAGTTTTGTATGGTTAACTTAATACTTCTCAATTTTAGAAAAAAAAAGTAAAGTGAAAAATTCAGGGTTTGAATTCTAACAATTCCATTAATATCTCTAATAACAGCTAATTGAGCTACACTTATGAAACATATATTGGCTTATCTCCTTTTAGTTATATTGTTCGAGATTGTAAACATTATTTTTCTTCTTTTGTTGATTTAGTTTTCTAATAGAAAACCTAACGTAATAGCCCATGAATTGAGAAGGGCGGCTATAACGAGACTAATCCTCAAGTTTTTGGTTCGATGCCAATTTATATGACTACTTTTTTTTAATAACGATATGAACATCGTTTATTAAAAAAAAAACTCAATTTAAAAAAATTACACTTTGGACTAAGTATAAATTTGTTGAATTATTTGGACTATATATAATTTTGTCGGATCATTTATTATCAATTCACTTGACTTCCGCTCCAAATGTCTATACATCCCTAACCTATCTTATGAATCGATTATTTTTGAAGTATCACACCACTTCTGATTACCTATCCGAACTAGAAAAAATACACTTTTTTCTCTCCATCCAAATAAGTATATTTGAAGAAGAAAATGATTCATCTAGATGGATAAATTTGAAGAGGGATAGGGGGAAACTCCCTATCGATTTGTTACGATCAAGTTAGATTCAACTCAAATTATTACGACAATAAAATAAAATTACATTTTGGGCCAAAATCAAATCGCAGTTTAGGTTTTGTTAAGTCCCATCTTGTCCTTGAACCCATTAACAAGGTTTAGTTGTAAGGACACCAAATGAACCTTTGCTTTACTTCATGTCTTGATGGACCAAAAACAAGTTAGATTCAAATAATCTTATAGGATAAGTATTTTTAATTAAGTTTGGCAGAAAAAAAAAAAAAAGGCTTCATAACATCTAAGCCGGGACTTTATATGGGTCTACAATAAATCTTAAAACCCACCTAAACTCCACTTCTAATTAATAAAAGCTTCAATGATGAAATTATGATGCATTGTCGTTTTGGTAAAAAGGTAGCAAGAAAATCAAACATAACATAACATAGCTCTAAAAGATGAGGCTGTTGGGGCAACCTTGTCCATTAGAGGCCACTTTAGCATTGCATGGTGCCTATTTAAAGACACCAACTTGTGAATCTTCCAAGATTATAGAAAAAGTTTACTATTCAAGATGAGGATGATGATCACACAAGTACAACACATCTCGTGCTCCTATTGGTGTTGGATTTGATCTATCGATTCCGGGTAGGCCACAAAATGTCTATTACTAACAACACCCCTATAT
Source organism: Trifolium fragiferum (assembly GCA_954870985.1). Classification (NCBI taxonomy): domain Eukaryota; kingdom Viridiplantae; phylum Streptophyta; class Magnoliopsida; order Fabales; family Fabaceae; genus Trifolium; species Trifolium fragiferum. The sequence continues at coordinate 22,925,688 of OX940791.1, read as the reverse complement.
TTGAAAGCCACCCTCCCACATTTTTTTTAACTAATGTATGTTTGGTTTAGCGGTGAAAAAAGTTTATTTTAACAAAATTGATTCTATAAAATTGATTATATGAAAACTATATTTAAAGATAAAATGCTTTATGTTTAGATATATTCATGCAAAAGTGAGTTGAATAAAAAATTTGAGTGTAAAAATCAATTCTAGAATCATAAGTTACAATTTATAACTTCAAATAGAATCAATTCTACTTTTGAGAAACTGAACAAACCAGAATCAACTCTACATATTTAGAATCAATTCTAGCTCCTCTAAAATTAAAACCAAACGTACACCTTAGTCTAGCTAGTGGAAAGATCTTGGTAATTTATAGTTAAGACGAGAAATAAGTAAAGCCTAACTTGGTTAGAGATTGAACTTGGGTACCCTAGATACACATCCGATTTTTAAACTTTTGAAAAATATATCTCCATTATATTTCAATTTTTTGTGTTTCATAATTTTAGTTTTGAAAGGTAAAAAAATTTGAACTTTGCAAATTAATTTTGAAGACAAAACATGTGTCACAAAATTTAGTTTTTGATACATTGAGAAAACAATTGTGAAGGAGCTTGGTTGTTTTTAGAAGATAGCTAGGTGTGATATGAGAATGTAGGGGTATAATTTGCAAAATGTAGATAACGATAGCCCTACTTATACATATTTGTGGCTATTGTAGCTAACTGACTCTTGTCCAATTGGGTTTGTGTTTTTTATTTGATGTAGCCAATTCATTAGATGCAACTAAGATATCGGGCAGATAAATTAGACCAATGTAGTTTATTTATCTTGTTTATGATATCTCTTTGTGGTCTTGAATTGAGCTTCACCAATAATAGAGTATCAAAAAATCTTCTTCCTACAATAACCTTGTCCTCTTATGCTCATGAAAATTATAACAAAGAAAATAACCTAACACATTATAAAATGTGGGCAACAAGAGCGTCCAAATCCAATTCACTCAATTTTAGGTATATGTTAAAAATTGTAGCTTTTTATTTGCTTGCTTTAATTGACTCTACTTTCTATTTCTCCCCAAGTATATATGCATGGTCCAAATGATCAAATATAAAGCAAACTTACCAAAGATAGAGATGTTACATATATAATCGATTGGTCTAGTATCTACCCCTTATATTATGAGTCACACGACACAACCATTGGTTTCTAATAGGTTTTAAATATCATGATTTCTATTGAACATATAAAAAGTGAGTGTAAGTGTGTAACAAAAGTATTTTTCTCTTCTACTTCAAAACTAGTGGTTTGAGAAGAGGATTGTGACGTATCATATCAAATTATCTAGTGTCTTAAGAAAAATGACTAGTGTATATGTAGACTATACTCTATATACCTTTGTGGTAACGTAGCTAAATAAAAATTGGGACCAAAAAATTGACAAGACTTCATGATCATAATTGAAGTGTCATGGGTCACTTCTATTTGAATGGTCTTGACTAACTCAAGGTTTTATACGTACAACAATATTTTGTCGTCCATGTATGGCTTTGATGCATATCCTTAATTTGGTGTGTTTTTTATGGATCTTATGTTATATGCGCACGTACCTTGTACTAGTGCCCACACACTATACGGATTTGGATTGCATGCAGTTGTCATGCAGTCAGACAAGATCTGACCGTCCGATCTCAAGATCGGACAGTCCAGATATAAAGAAAATTTAATCAAACTGTTTGACTATTTTTTATCTGGACTGTCCGATCTTGATCGGACGGTATCGGACGGTCAGATATTCTCTGACTGCATGACTACATGCAGTTTTGACTGCATGCAATCTAAATCCCACACTATACACTACGTTGTGACCTCACTACTCTACTTTAGGCACCTATATTTGGGAGTTGAGTTTGATTAGCCAAATAATCTCTTCCATATAGTCGCCAACTAATTTTAGAAATTTAGTTTATGGACCATGAAAATGGATATGATTAAGAAATGTCTACTAACGGCAAACGATTTTATCGATAAAAATGAATAGTATAAGAGGTATTTTACCAACATCGATAAGAGAAGTACATATCATACTCGCCCCATACAAAAGGAAATAAATACATTTCATTTGATCGGTCAATCAAAAAGTCTCACCCAAACTAACGAACTATACAATCAAAAGGCTTGATACACCACTCATAGAATAAACATGGCGAAGTAGCCTTCTTGGATAATAGCCGTTTCCATGAAACAACTTGAATCCTATCAAATATTTCTTCCAGCCCAACAACAGCTCCTTTAAAAGTTCTTTCATTCCGAGTCAGCCAAATCACTCATATCATCGCATGCCAAATCAAAATTACACCCTTTATTGCGTGCTTTCGATTGCGGAGGCTAGTAAGGAAGAGAAATAGATTTCCTAAAGTAAAATTTTGGTGCATTTACATGCGGTAGAGAAAAAAGTGTTTATTTGGATGAGAGAGAAAAGATAAAAAATTGTTTTTGTCATATTTACACATTACTTTGTGAAACCGCGAGAAGTTTCAACAACGCTGGATCCTCAACCGTAAGGAAGCACAAAAAAAGGGAGCCAGTAGAGCCCGACACAACCGTAGTCATTTCAAACCATTGATGGATCTTGGACCATACCGCCCAAGCCGTTGGACACGAGGCAAACAAATGGTCTTCGGTCTTTCTTCCACCCCCACAAAACACGCAAACCGCCCCCGTCCCGACACAATCAACCCCTCTTCTCAACAAATTTTCTCTTGTTGGTAACCTACCAAGAAGTGCTTGTCATGAAAAAACAATAACTTTGGTTGTCGCCCAACTACCCCACACTTTAGCGAGAGTTTCCTTTAGGTTCAACCCGGAGGGCCGGAGTTTGAAGGAGGAAAAAAGTTGTTGTACAAGAATTGATATAAATCGGAAACCGAAAATTGGTCTCCCAATTTAAATTTCCACGAATCACTCACATTTCTAATTGGTTTTGCAAGGTGTTGGAATATTTTAATACTTCCTCATGTTATTTTTATAATGAACTCTTTGAATTTTATTCTTTTTGTCCTTTTTATAAGAAACACTTTTTAATTTATTTTTTATTAAATACAAAATATTATTTGTTCCCTAATTAAATAAAATCAAATAGTAATACATTTTAATGTTAGTGCATTAATTAGAGATTTATTTCTCAAACTAGTACAAGGTTAGTTTTGGAATAAAACATAAAATTTTAGAACAATTAATAAATAAAAAATAGTTTTTATAGTCTATGTAATTGTTAATTATAAAAAGGATTGAAAGGAGATTTTTTATGAGATATCTTTGAGTAGAAGAATACTATTATATAAAATAATTTTAATCAATTTAATTTATCAAATTTTGAACAAATTTGGAAGATTTAAGAGTTTGCAATAATTCAAATTAAAAGTGATAGAGAGGAACTTATTATTTGTAAAAGTTGAGTAATCAGATTCGTTAAAATAGTTATTAGATGACAAAAATCGGACATTAACTATATAATAAAGGACAGACGTTACATTAAAATAAGTCAAAAAGAAGATTAAAGTTGATTATACTGTTTTAAATAAAGTTGATTATACTAAGTATGCATGTGGAGTACCCAAGAACACTTAGATGAGATGGCGCGGATCTCTTCTAGCTTAATCAAGATCCTGGGTTCGATCCCTGGCTTGGGCATGCAGCAGTGTTAAAACTCTTAGGGAGAGTTTGCCACCCATTTGGGTCCCACAAGACTCGAGGGATTAATCTCTGCAGTTGCGCGCAGAGGATACCCGGTTTAAAAAAAAAAAAAGTATGCATGTGTAGTTTATAAAGTTCTTTGCACTGAAAAAGGCTACCACCATTATTCTTTGCTCCTTTGGTGGGCTTCATGACATATTACCTTCCACATGATGATACTCATACGAAAATTTTGAAATTTAATGATTTTTTTTTTTGACAATTTATATTAATGATTAATATGACAAGACTTAAGATATTTTTTATCTTCTAATTAATTTTAACTAAACTAACTATATTTATACTATTATAGGTCTCTATTTGGACCTGCATGCCAGTAGTTGGAAATTGAAATATTAACCACTAATAATGACTTAATATGATGAAAATTAAAAGTTCTTTGTTGTGAAATGAACATAAAGAGGAGGCATTGAGATATTAATGGGCCATAGTAAATCTATCATAGTCAAAAGAAATTACTATCCAAGCAATTACTTTTAATTTGTTTTAGAGTGACTTTGAAGCTCTCAAAATTATGGTGGGATCTCAGTGATAATTATTGTTCATCTGTATAATGAATAAACCCATTATGGTTGGTTAGAGATATATTGTATTATGTACATATATATATATATATATATATATATATATATATATATATATAATATATACACATGCTCATCATGGTCATATGACCATGACCAATTGATGGATATCCATAGCAAACAACCACTCAACACTCAAATTCCATTTCATACCAATTGAAACATATAGAATCCAATGAAACACAGCTCTTTGCTCCCCACAATCTCTAACATAAACTTCTGGTGTTTAAAGCATCAGAGGGATTAAATCACTGTTTCCCACTTATATATACCTCACTTTCTTCTTTTTATACCGGCACGGACACCAAACATGATACAACGTAGACTTCAGTAGCTTTATAGTATCTACATTTCTGATAGATGATATGTCTTGTGTCTACATGTACATTTTAAGGTGTGATCAAGGCATACCGAACACCAACATAATATATGTGATTACATTCAATTAATTCATTTTTTAAAATTTATTATCGTTGTGTTTATGTTAATGTTGTGTCTGATTTCTGTGTTTATGTCAATGCTTCAATGATCTGTAGTAATTTATAGAAATAGAAGTGATCAAGTGTGATCACATGATCAGTGTCGTATTAGTGTTGAACACTAACACGTGTCAGGTGCTAGAAACACATTTGATCTTAAGTTGATCTTAATTCACATATTCACATCATGTTGGTCCCACATAAAACTCCTCCTCATCATATAAAATCATGGCTTGAGTTAATGTTGATTATTCTAAACTGACCATCCTACACTACTCTCAATCATTTCAAACCCTTTGAAATCATCTTACCATTCTTAAAATAGCCTCATCCTCTTGTAACATATTCCTAACCTTACTTCACCCTACAAACACTTCTGCATAACTTCATTATTCAAGTTTCAAAACTTGCAAAAACATCAAAGACTCATTGCACCATGTCCCTTGCAGGACTTATAATAGACCAAGAAATGAATCACAACAAGAGATCCTTCCACAGAAGAAATGATTCTGGTGAGCTTGATGTGTTTGAAGCATCAAGATACTTCTCAGGATACAATGAAGTTATTGGATACACTAATGGCTCCTCCACTACTTTCACACAAAAGATGATAAGAGAAGAAAGGTTAGGACATAAAGGAAGAATAAGCTTAGACATGCCAATGAGAAGCTTACTTCCACAACAATTTCATGGAGGGGTTGATCAAAAACAACTGAAAGAGAAGAAACACAACAAACAACCTAGTTCACCGGGTGGTCGACTCGCGAGTTTCTTGAACTCACTCTTCAACCAATCGACTTCAAAAAAGAAGAAATCAAAATCAAGTTCACAATCCATGAAAGACGAAGACGAGAGTCCCGGTGGAAGAAGAAGGAGAAGAAGCAGCATTAGTCATTTCAGAAGCTCTAGCACTGCAGATTCAAGGACTATTTACTCATTAAACTCGGGTTTTCGAACTCCTCCTTATGTACAAACTCCAACAAAAGGGTGCAAAGAATTCAAAACCTTATTATCCGATCAAAAGAATGAATTTTCTTTCAAAAAACCATCAACCACTTTGCAAAGTGAGTTTTGTTGGGAAGATAAGAAAAAGAGAGACTCAAGTTTGTTGGATAATAACTACAAACAGTTGTTGGACAAAAAATACTTAGCAGAAGAGGAAAAGGGTATAAGAAAATTCAATGAAGTTGATGATGGTGCTGAAAGTGATTCAAGTTCTGATCTGTTTGAATTGCAAAACTATGAATTAAGTCACTATTCAAGTGGTTTACCTGTCTATGAAACTACCAACATGGATAATATCAAGAGAGGAGCGACAATTTCGGTGGTATAGTCCATACCGAACTTCTTTGAATGCCCCCTGCAAATGGACGGTGGGATTGAACTTCTCAAATATATCGAGTTTTTTGAAAAAAAGAGAGGAGCAACAATTTCTAATGTCCCTTTGTGATGATTATGATATAATGTAAAATTGATTTCTACTTAATTTGTTTCATGTTGAATTAGTTATAATTAATTAGAAACTATGAAAAGGGAAATATCCTAGATTTTGCTTGTTTTGTTTTCCCTTTGGATTTGATTTCCAACCTTCTTTCAATACTTTTTTTTCTTTCTGTTTGTACTTTGTACAATTTGGAATGTTTGCTTGTCTTACTCTTACCTAATTTTCATTATTTTAGATTGCAAAAGCATAACTAAAATGTATACTATATTAGTGGCTTGTGATTAGATTATGTTAGCCGTGATTTTAGGTTTAACATGTCATCAAGAGTTTCATTTGGATTGCAATTATGTACAATTAATTATAGACCTTTTTGAGATGGAATAATCATTGTGAGCTTTAATCATTTCCTGCATGCCTTAATTTGATGTGGATCAGGCCTTCTTTTTTTTTTATAAGGAATGGTCGAGCTTTGAATTTCGAATTCTCTATTTGTTCATTTTAAGAGGTGGATTTATAGTTACTAAATTATTGTATCAAACAAAAAAAATTACTATATTTGTCGATTCCACATGATTCATCTACCTATAACCTAATAATTAGAATCTATATTTTAACACACATCTTTTTTCAATTGATTTTTTTTTGTTTGGATAGTGCGAAGAAATTATACATTCTTAAACCCAATGAAAAATAACTTTGCCAAATTGGAGGAAGGGGGTGATGACACGAAAATAGGGGGATCAGAATTACCGTAAAGAGGTAAAAAAATTTGTGTTCAATTATCTTAAGAAGTGAATATGAAAATAATTTTCGGTCAAAGTTAGAATCAAATCCAACAACTCGAATTATATATATTTTTTTTTACAATGACATGTAAGAAAACCAAGGTTTTTAGATTTCCTATAGAAAAAGAGTTTCTTTCTCTTTTTTTTCTTTCTATGATTTGAAGAACCATTTTCAACACATGATAAGTGCTGGCATTGCAACATAATTAAATTGTCACATAGACATGGTCATTCGTGTAGTGAAGGTAGTTAATTAGGGGTATTGGAACTTTTGAAAACTAAGGAAATGGGTATCTAAGGTGAGTAATATATTTTGCCGGGTTGAGTGGGAGTATGACCTTAGCTTTCTCTTTATGGCTTACAGTTGGAAGCTATCAAAGAGTAAAAAGATGGATTAATTTGATAGCCTTTTGAAAGAATGATGAATGCAGACAATCAAATGATGCATGGGAAACCAAAAGGGTCGGTGTAACTATCAATGTGGGGTGGAGGGCCCAAATTTTGTTATGAAATATGAATTCAAATGCAAATTGGAGAATGTGGTATACTTGTAAATACAATTCCATTTGATTAACTATATATTTTATTTTTTTCAAATCACATCGAAACTAATTAAGACATTGAACATCTGTCAAAAAAAAAAAAAAATTACGACATTGAACTTAAGTGATTATAAATTTACTCTAAAACAAATCATTCAAAAGAATTCAAATTTAATTTATATGGTAGAAATATAATTCTTGACCAGAGTTTATTTTATTCATATTAATTTTTTTATATTCAAACAACATTACTCTTCAAATTGAGTAACAATTACAAAATGAGATATACAATATAATTTTTTCTCGCCCTGGCTACATCACTGAAATATCTCATACAATTTGAGAAGTGTATTATTAGACGACATAATTTTCTCAAGTGAAATTTTAGATTTAGAATAAAAAATTGTCTCTTTTTTAGTGTATGCATTCGAAATTAGTATCAAGTATATGAATCTGTGATCCAATTTAAAATCGACATACGTGTTGTAGCAGGCGAAGCAATATAGGCCTAATTCGTCTAGGTCCTATTGACCTAAAATTCAATCCGCCCAGGCACGACGAACATCCGAAGCTAACCACCCAAAACGCTTGTAGGCCCAATATTCAGAATCAAACCTACGTCGCTCACAGCGAGATAACTCCCTACAAACTATAGCATAGTGGGGATCATGGGAAAGAAACCTCCTCCGCATGATGAAGGTGTGAAAAGCACAAGAGAGGGGGGGCGGGGGAAGGGGGGTTGAATTGTGTTTTAATAGTTTTAAAAATTTCTTTTAAGTTTGACAACTTATCAGAATATGCAGCGGATTACAAACACAATTGACTACGGTCTGGCAAGTCTATCGGTCTGTCGTCGGTGCTATTCAAGCTTGTGGTTTTTGCATTCGCTTGGGGTTTTGAAAAAGGTTTTTAATTTATAAAAGAAGCGTAATGCGTTGCAGAAAAGTAAAAGTTTGATTCAAGAAATATAGAGAATATGTATGGTAGTAGAACTTACTCACTTCTTCATACTTGGCATAATCGGTGTATAACATAGTCATTCAGATTATTACTCGGCGTTGATTTTATTCTTGTTATGGTAGTACCTTACTACTACCCTATGTAAGTGAAGTTTCCCTACGTTAGCAATTAAGGTACCTACGAGAGCCTAACCTCGCTGTGTCACATACCCTAATTAGTAAACAGAGTTATTCGACAAACATGCATTATGACGATCAACCATCCAATGCCTCTAGATCCTAGTTTTGGGCTATTCAGCTTCTAATTACTATGTCACAACTAGTGTCTGATTCCTCCTCTAATTGCTAGGTCACAACTATTTCAGGATGTTTACCGTCTCTATTCATCTAGCATTATTTATTACTAGTTCCGGACAAATATTAAAGCGAACCCTAATATATTACTATCAAAGTAAACCCTAATATTTATCCTATCGGCGGTCCCGTTTATCCGGCCAGATTTCGGGCAACGTCATTAAAGTGCAAGAAAATAAATAAAAAATAACATACTGAATAACAATTTATTATAACTTTGATTCAATTACATGACCCAAGTATTCATCGGGGAGTTCATCTTCTCTACCACAACCTAAGGCATCTATTACAAAAGACTTACATAATTAAATTACAAGAACTTAACTAGAAAAGCCTAAAGAAAACATACCTTGCTGAGTTAGTTTTCCCTTAAGGGGAGAAAACTATGCTTGTTAGAGCTCCTCTGAAACTTTCCAATAGAATAGAAAAGTTCTTCTATTTCTGAATGAAAAATAATGATGAAAGGGAGCTCTATTTATACTTTTCGTATTGGGCCTCAGCAAGCCATCGTGACACGATGGGCAGATTCAGTTCAAAAATATAACTGATCTTGTGCATTTCATCAGCTTGGTCGCCAAGTTATGTCATCGTGCTACTTTGTGGTGCATCGTACTGCGATGGCAAGATTTTCTTCAAAAATATAATTTCTGATTTCTTGGCAAGCAAGCAACTCCCATCATGGTACGATGGGAGCCATCGTACTATGATGATGCTATTTCTTCACTTTTTTGGCTTTTTCTTGTCTTTTGCGTATCTTTGCTTCATCTTGATGATTTTCCTTGATTCTTTAGGTTATTCTTGATATTTGTGCCTGTCTTGGTCAAATTACTACTAATAATACTATCTAAAATACTGCAGAAATTCCTATCATCAACAATAAACAAAGATCAGAGAGAAGGAAAGAGACACACATAGATTTTATATTGGTTCCCCTCCCAAGTCGAGAGTACTCCAGTCCCCTTGCACTTCCAAGGGAGTTTCACTATAATCACAAAATATTACAAGTTGTTCAAGCACACAAGCAAGAGATCACACAAACTTACTATAACGTAAAGAATGAGTTTGAACACTTGATATAAATATCAATGTTCTTAAGAACTGAATACAACACAACAAGACTTAACTTAATATCCTAATACAAGAATACTAAGGTTCAACTAATGAAATGATCAGAAGCTGAGACTAAAGGTCTTGTGTTTTCAAATAAGAGGTAATTGTATCTCATGTGTTTTGTGCTTTGTATATGATGTATCAAAAACTTTGCAGCGTAACGATACTATGTTGTTGTGCACAAAAACCTTCAATCCAGTCTTCTATTTATAGGCATGAATAGAAACGATTGAATTGAATACCGTTGCAGTGAATTAGCCAACTGAAATCATGCAATTTCTTCACATGCAGTCACATGGGATTTTAACCAAATCAAGTAACGCTTATCCTATCACTTTCTTGCATACAAAGATTCGCCCAAATCAAGTAAAGAACCGTACAATAGTACCAACGTCACTATCCTTGAAGATAAGGTTGTTGTACTATGATTATTCTTCAATCAATTTTAATTTGTCAGTCTGCTGATGATTTCCAATCATAAGGAGCAGAGAATATGTCTTCTGACAAATACTGCTAATACTCACTTATTAGAACCTATGTTTCCAACATAGCTTCTGATGCCTTGAGCTTGTGATACGCTTTGAACAATTGACTTTTAGCTTCGGATAGCTTTATATCTTCTGATACTTAACTTCAGAACTTGCTAGTAGTCATCTTCTTATAGATCTTTAGAGTACGTTCCAGAGCTTCTCATACTCATTTTAACATGTATTACTGCACATTTAAAGTAAATTATTAATGTATCCTATTGTATATTAATACTATTGTTATCATTAAAACTCAATTAGGTTATGTCAGAACCACTTTTGTTCCAACACATGAGTCATCCTAAAACCCTATAAGTACAACCCTTCTAACCACTTTATAGATATGAACAACCTGATACAAATCAACTCATAATCAGTAACCCAAAATATCACACACCCCTATAGTTCTACCCAAGAACAAGTACCAATACATTAAACATTCAGCCAGATGTGAGTCAGATATCGGGGCAACATTTGTGAAAATTCAGTCATAAGCGGAGTTGCATACAATTGGGTGCGGGTCAAATAAAATTTATATCTTGATAACCGAATAATTATTAAGATGCAAATTAATTTTGTTTTCTTCGATTTCGAGTGTCTCTTCTCCCTCTCTCTCTCTCTCTCTCTCTCTCTCTCTCTCTCTCTCTCTCTCTCTATATATATATATATATATATATATATATATATATATATATCATACACTTCGCTTTGTTTTTTTATCCATCTTTAATAGATGAGATAAATATTATATTTTACAACCTTATATTGTGCTTGAGAATGTGTAAAACAATGGCGAAACCAGATGTGGATACGGGTGGCCCCGAAAAATAAAAAAATAATGTACCCTTGGTATTTTTATAAAATTACAATTATATATTATTAAATTTGTTAGTGAGGGAAAACATCAACAATGAAGGCTAGCCCGGTGGTTAATGTACTGCCCTTGTTCCCAGAGGTTCTGAGTTTAACTCTTGTAGGGTGCATTTTTTGTTCTTTTTTAGCCATTAAAGGATATTTTTAAAAAAAACTAATTTTCTTATGTATATATCAATACAAAAAATACACAAGTTATATTTTCTTTCTTCTAAAAACATAATTATTTTCAATAATCAACTTGTGAGAGTATTTATTCAAAATCGATTATTAACTATTTCAAGTCACTTATAGCACACATAGAGTATTATTTAACCCGTAAAAAATAGAATATTATTCTAAAGTAGATAATTTGTTTTATTCATACTCAAAAATTGTATATGCTGTACAATATAATTTTTTATTTAATTTATAAACTATATTTGTTTTAGCGGTCCCCTAGAAAAAAAATATTCTAATTCAGCCACTGGTATAAAATATACTCTAATATTTTAGTTTTATTATAATTTCTACTTCTCAATTATTTGATGTATTATTGTCCTTGAATCTAAAAATTTTAAATAAAGTTATTACATATCACCTTTTTTATTATTGTTTATTTAGTTCTTCTATTTCTTCTATCTTTTGCACGAGGTGTTGAATTATTTGAATAATATAAATTTATGGATCAATGAAATTTTAAAAGTGCTTCTTAGCACATACCTAAAAAAGTTTAAAGAACTTAAATTTTTAGAAAAGTAAGTGTTGCATTGAGTAACAATTTTTTAATTTTTAATATACAATTTTCAATACAATATTTTTGTATTATTTTTCTTAACAAATGTCTTAAGAGCCTTTGCATTTTCCTTTTTGTATAGGTTTAAATATCGTTTTTGTATGTTTGCAAATTTTTGGTTTTATTTATTGTATATTTTTATATTGCAAATACATTCCTGAATGTGCATATATTGTTGGTTTTAGTCCCTCCCGTTAAAAGACGACCGCGTTTGTAGCTAATTGGTAGTTAATTAGCTACAAGCGTAGCCGAAAGAGACTAAAATCAATAAAAATAGTGTTTATCATCATATTCAAACAACTTCTGCAATACATAATTGTGTGGATATGGTGATAAACACTATTTTTTTTATTGGTTTTAGTCCCTCCCGACTGCATTTGTAGTTAATTGGCAGCATATAGCTACAAACATAGTCGTTTCTTAACGGGAGAGACTAAAATCAACAAGATTTGCACATTCAGATATGTATTTGCAACAAAAAAAACATACAGAGATTAAAATAAAAAATTTACGAATTTACATAGACGAAAATGATATTTATGACTTTTGTATAAAAGTTAAATAACAAATAAAGGTGCCAATACGTTATTTACCTTAATCTATAGCTTTTTCCCTACTAAACAACCAGTGATAATGGGTGATAAAAAATATTCGTGCTTAATCATTCAAATTTGTACCCTAGAAGGTCATGTTTTCTCTTTCCATAAATTCCAATTGATGTTACTACTAGTGAGTACTTATGACATTTCCCATTATTGATACAAATTGAATGACTAACTTTGGAAAAAGCCAAATATAACCAACTAATTGAAAGATTTTGCCAGCATGAGTACCACAACCAAAAAGCTTGTAAAGGAGGGTCGAATTAATGAAAATGATGAAAAATGAGTAACGGTTCCAACCATCAAAAGCAAACAAAATCAAATTAATTGAGATTCTTTTATAGGAAAATAATATTATTATCAGAAATGATCAGAAATTTACAAAATGGAAAATAAAAGCCAATAGAAGCTTTTGATGAATTTGTTTGATTAATCTAGGCTAGTTAATTGCACTTATTAGCACTCTGACAAAGTGTCAAAGTAAGTATAAAATTATCGTTCCTCAGAGATTGTTGTGTATCAATAACGGTAATCGAGATCATACGAGAGTAAAAATTGCAATTAAATTAAAGGGGGGAATTCTTTTGGAAATATGGTTTCTTAGCGAATGACGGCAAAGTTTTAGGGTTCTTAAGTCATGAGAGAAAGCGATTAGATTTTTTCGGTTCACCCAACTACTATTGTCTTGGTATTCCATGTATGCTAACAAATTACAAACTTAGTTCCACGATTCGATTAAATTAAATAACTATGTCCAATGTCTTGGTACATAATCCTCTTAATTGATTATCAATCTCTAATGTCTTAGGATGACCTATAATCAATTGAGGTTTTTGCCTTTTAATTTTTGAATTCTCAGTTAACAAATCAATATGTCTAAAGTGAAAGTTAATTGAACAATTATCCCTAGGTCAATTGATTCGCTTCTAATGTCTTAGTAAACAAACAATTATAATCATCATACAATTCGCGATGTTGTATAAAGCATTAAGAATAAGAGATAATTGACTGAAACTAACTTCGTAATTCGATTAATACATCATATGAAATACATGGTTCAAAACAATAGTAATTAGGATCCCCTAGGATCCAATCAAAGCGTTTAGTTACGCATAATTAAAGCATAAACATAAAATAGAGTAGAAGAATTCATTACAAAATAAGGAACACTTGGCTCTGGACTTGCTCTCCAAAGTTGCCTTTTTCTTGCCGTAAAAAACTATCTTAGAATGAGGAGAAAATATCAATATATAGACCTAGGGTAACGGGCCTGCGCTGCACGCCATATGTCCTGCGCCGCGCGCCAGGCATAAAAAATTCCCCCTTTTTTCTTCGGTTTCTTGCGTTCCAAGTAGTCTTGTATTGATTCTTTTTCTCTTTATTTCTTGCATAATGCATGATAAAAATATACTACTTTGCCTTGAATTTGTTGTAAAAACATAGTAATGACGTGAAGTCATCACACTCTACTTTTTCAATTTTGCAATTTGGACCTCCTATTATTTTAGTAGGTAGGGTGTATCAATTTGCACCTAATTTTTGAAAATTTCTCTTCCAGCCCCTTGCGTTTCTTTTATACCCCCAAAAATCCGATTTTGCCCTTAATAAAAATTTCGGTTCGCAGAAACCGAAATTTTTCTAGTTCAAATTTCAGAAAATTTCGGTTTCTAGAAACCAAAGTTGTATTTCAAAGGCAAAAAAAAAATTCGGTTTATAGAAACCAAAGTTTGTCGTAAGGGCAAAATAGGAAACTCGAGGGGTGAAAAAGAAACGTAGGGGGCTGGAAGATAAAACATCCTAATTTTTTTTTATAAACAACCAAGTTGCTTGGGCTCCAGTGGCAAGGAGCTCCTTCCAATGACGTATTCGGAAAATATCGGGTTCGATTTTCAAAGGGAACAACGCTTGACCAGTGCGCATGCCTCTACGCACGAGCCGGATTAGTCGCTCACCTTTGATGAGTCGGAAACCGATGCGAAAGAAAAAAAAATTATCAACCATTAAATGATACACCCTTAAAAAAATTCCAAAGGTGTATCACTACTTTAATTCTAACCCTTTACTTCTATCATCATATCAGTTACTCATGCATCTTGCACCTTTTGCGTTTTACTCTTTCAATACTTAAATGGCGGACGTTATAAAATGAGAAGTTTTCAAAAATACCGTCCGCTACTTAAATAGTGGATGTTATAATGGTAGGTATTTTCGGGATGTATTCGCTATCTAAATAGTGAACATAAATATTTTAGTAAAATCGTAGGGCGCGCGAAAAAAAGAGTAGGGTGACAAAAGTAGATGTTCACCAACAATGCATCATTCTTCTTCTTTAGAAGATTAAGTCGCTAATTTTTTGACACAAATGTGTCACTCATATCGGCAAATGTAGATGTACACAAATCAATGAATGGAATGAAAGGATGTCAACATAGAAGGGAAGGAATGAGAGGATAAAAGAAATTATTCTTAAAATTATTAAAAGAATGTAGTTTTATAAGATTCACTTAGAGAAAATTAGAGCATTGTCGCCGGTAATTTTCAATTTTCAAACTGAATTTGATGCTATTTTATACGTTTGTAAGACTATGCTATTGTTATTACAAAACTTAAAGATAAGTTTTATTAGAAGATAAGCCAATAATGTTGCTCATTTGCTAGCTAGAGCAATGTTTTGAAAACCTTACCAAACCGGCCGGTTCAACCGGGAACCGAACCTAGGACCGATTCGGACACAAGTGCAACACCGTTAGTCCTAAGAACCGCCACAAAGCCACTGCGAACCGGAAAAAACGTTGAACCGGTCCCCATTTTGGTAAAATGGTCGGTTCAAGCTTAATTTTTTAAAAAAAATGCTGGAACTCAATTTTTTACTAGTTTTTCAATTTTTTTATCATTTTTTTCCAGAAACCCATTGCTCTCTTCTATTATACTCAATATTTTTAACACTTTTACCCTTTTTCCTTTCATTAATCTATTAAAATCATTTGTTTTCTTCTTCTTACTCATGGATCTATGAAATTGTTTTTTTCTTTTGTTGAAAAGAGTTTGGGGACTGTTATGTTCTCGTGTTGTAGAAATTTTGAGGTTGTATTGGTGGAATAGAATAATATAACAATACCTTTTTTTTTTGTGATTTCTAGTATGATTGTGTATTTTGAGAGTTTGTGTTATTATAAGTTTAACTTAAATATGTAGTTAGTCCTTGCAATTTCACTATATTTTGGTATTAGTCCCTATATTTTTTTTTGTTGGGTTTAAGATCCTGCAATTTTAAAATAGTTTGCTTTTAGTCCCCTATTACCACTCACTCGTTACAAAAATATTTAGAATTAACAAAAGTGCCACGTGGCCCGATCAATGTAAGTCATGTGGCACTA
Source organism: Trifolium fragiferum (assembly GCA_954870985.1). Taxonomy (NCBI): domain Eukaryota; kingdom Viridiplantae; phylum Streptophyta; class Magnoliopsida; order Fabales; family Fabaceae; genus Trifolium; species Trifolium fragiferum. The sequence goes on along the minus strand of OX940791.1, from coordinate 22,909,536 downwards.
TAAAAGTCTTACTTTTTCTTACAAATTTGATTTAATATTTTATTAATAAAAATAAACATAACTAATAAAATAAATGAAAAAGAAATAGAAATGGGCCACGTGGCATTCCATTAGTTTTAACTACTTTTGTAATGGGTGACTGGGAGTAGAGATAAAAAAAACAAGCTATTTTAAAATTGCAGGGACCTAAATTTATAAGGACTACTATCAAATTGTACATGGTGACATTGCAGAGACCACTACCCAAATGTGGTGATACTGTACGGACTAAGTACATATTTAAGCTTGTAAGTTTTGAAAGAAGAAGAAGAGTAGTTGCTGAGAAGAGGATTTTGTGTATTGTTATGAGTTTTGAAAGAAGAATAGTTGGAAGAATTGAAAGAATATACAGACCAACAAAATTTGGTGATTTTGTGAACAAAGAAGGATGAGTGGCTGCAAAATTAACATAGTAGTAGGATTCTATGTTATATAGGAGAATGGATCCTCTCAATTTTTTTCCCCTCAATTTTCACATCTTAACCATCAATCATCTTTTCTCCATTACTTTTAAAATTAAATATTGTTTTATATTTTTAATTCAATGGTCAATTGTCCCACTTTATTTCCTCAATTTTTTTACCCACTTGAGAGGATCCACTCTCGTTATATAGGGATTAATATTTATGATTTTAATGGACTTGGGCCTTTTTAGATTTTTTTGTTGCACGAATTTGAGCCTTTGTTTTTTAAAGCAATGACATTATTTTTATAAAAAAGGTAAATAATTATATTTATATATTTATACAAAATATTTATATATTTATTAATTGTACGGTTCAAACGATTTAATTGCGGTTCAATCGGGTGAACCTTGAACCAGTAGTCTCTTCGGTTCAATCTCCAAAAAATTGAACTGGAGCATCATTGTCTTTTATTAGTCACGAAGAGTTTGATTATATATCATCTTATATTGTGAATGTTTTAATGAATGAAAGAAGTTAATTTGTCACACTCACTAACACACTACCTTCTATTGGTCCACATCACCACTTTTTTTAAAACACTTTCTAACACACTACCTTCATTGCTCTGTCTTGATCGGTTAATATTGCATTTGAAGGATTTCCACCCATTGTTCTAAGCCATGTTTTCCTCAACCATATTGATGTAGTATCAAAAGAAAGTATTTTTATATCGTCTCTACAAGGACCAGTGCGATATCAATGTCGTTCAACAATTAATATAGTTTTGAGTAAAGTGATTTAAAAGTATTTGTTTGTGAAAAAGTACAAAAATATAACAACGGTAATTGATAAGGAATTATAAGAAATTAACAGAGATCGAATTACTGGGATTAGACTTCACTAACTTATTTGCATGCATTATCTTAATCAGTTATATAGATTTTAGTCATCTATAAATATTATCGCATATCGCTTGTTGTACGTTTCCGTGTCCAGATAATGCCGAAATATCTATTGTACTTATTAACCTCCCATGTCTTGGATGATCAATCAATACAATAACATTAAGATTCAATATTCTGGTGGAAATCTACCTTCGTTTCCTCTGCTGTCGTTCCTTAATCTAACTCTGTGTTACGCGTTCAGCTCTCTGTTCTCAATCTTCAATTCAGCTCCCTTTTCCAAAGTGTGATAAGTTGACCTTTTATAACCTTGTAAACTTTCTCATTAAGCAATGTAATTCTTTGGTATTAAGCAAGACAAAAACGGTGTTAGTTGCCACTTGATTCATGACCGCCTGTAGCTACTCTTTTGACTACTTTTTCTTCTTTCTTTCAACTTCTATTTTCTTCTCATTTTTCTTTTACAACCTATTATATAAATATATAACAAAGACAATAATAAATATAACTAATAATGTATAGTATTTATTATACATTAGGAGATATATCAATATATTTAATTTAATAAGTGTCTTTAATTTAAATCATTTATAAGTAAAATTGACACTTATCATTAATCTCATAAAAATCTACAAAAGTGATGAAAAATAAGTGAAAATAACTAACATATTAATTTGCTAGTAATGATTAATATTTAGAAATAGTTGGAGTTTTTACTTCAAATAACTTTATAAAACAAGTCAATAAGTGCTTAAAATATATAGGTAAAATCACTATTTTTTAGCACTTATCACATATGAAAGTATTTGAGGTTTCATCAACTAGTAATGCGCTACCAAGTAATCTTGACCGAAAGTGATTGTTCACACCAATAAAAGGGGCAAATGGCATTTTGTACTTATTTTTTATATATGTTGTATCAAATGATATTACATCTTCAAACTCTTGATAATCTTCTCTACCTTTTGCATCCACCCAAAATACATTTTTCACGCGATTTTCATCATCCAAATCAATTGCATAAAAACATCTTGGATTTTCTTTTTGCATAGCCATAAAACACTCCAACATTGCATTTGCATCTCCTGATTCTAAAGATAAATGACGTCTTTTATCTAAATGATTTCTAACATCCTTTTCCATGACATCTTTTATCTAAATTATTTCATATCATCCATGTTGTTTGGCCATTGTTGCATAAATTTTGGTTGTTCCCACTCCGACATTTTGCAAAGTTTCAATATAGTTCTTTTGAGCTTTATTGATTCTTCTATGACAGGGAAAATAATATGCATCTGCTGGAAAAAGCTTATGATTGTGCTCTTTAATGAAGTCGTGGACAATCCATTTTCCATCATACTTTCTTTTTATGCGTAAGTAAGCCTCACACTCCACCTTCAAACAAGGACGTGGGTTAATTGCAGTGGATTCTCGTTTTTTTCCATACCTTGTGCAAGCATATTTGACATCAATAAATTCTCTAGAAACCTTTGATCAACGACTGGTTTTAATTGAAATCTCAAACCCAATACATTTTGCATAATGAGCATAGAATGAATAAACATTTTCTTGTGACTCAAATTCCATTCCAATGTATGGTTCTTGATTTCCATCAGCATTTGAATCACTAACATGTGAATCATCATTAACATGTGACAACATACTCTTTGTCTTCAATAATAAGTTCTCTTTTCTCATCAACAACTTCCATTAATTCCTAATATTTCAAATAACATATACATGTGTGAAAATAATGATTGTATGATTGGGAAGTATGAGACACTAAATAATATGTTCATATAAGATGAAGTTGTTGTAACAAAGTTCAAAAAGCAGAGAAAAAAAAAACCAGCAAAAACAACAATAAAAAAATATGTATGTTTTATAAAATTATTCACAATGTTACATTATTGAGTGCGTGATATGGCTCCTTTTGTGGATGATACATTCAAACATGTGCAACACCAAGTGAGTGAAAGAAGAAGGGAAGGAATAAAGAAGTGGAGAACGTAGAAGAAGATGAAGGGTTTTAGTGAGAGAATGGGTGTGGAAAGGTCATGAGTGAACCAAATAATAATAATGCAAAATAAATAAAAGAAACAACTTCCACATCCGATAACTAGTTAGCGTTTTAAAAAATGTTGTGATGTGGACCAATAGAAGGTAGTGTGATAGAAAGAGTGTATTAATGGTGTCGCGGTGATTTTTGGATATCAAGCTATTGAAGAGCATTGAATCTCAAATTTTAAGTTCACCACCGATCTTTTATTTTTTCCAAGGAAAAGGGAAAAAGTTCGAAATAACCCTAATTATTAAGAGATTACAGGTTCGGGGGTTAGTTACGTAAAGGGAAGGTATTAGCATCCTAAACGTCTATAGTACTCTATAGGAACCTCTTGTTTCATTTTATTTTTGTGCTAAAAATTAATTTTGCTTGTTAGAAAATATGTACATAAATAAGAAGTTTAAAGTGTTAATTGAGAAATAAAAGAGAAAAATATTTTTGTTATTTTTTATTGACTTGGGAAGACATATAGCCTTTTGCACTACGTACCCGAGGGATCAAAACCACCGTAGTTCGGGGTAAAAATTAGAAAATTGTTTGTTGATGTTTTTTAGATTTTGAAATATTTTAAAATAAAAGCCAAGTGGCGAAAATGATTTTTGAATATGTTTTTGTATTTTCTATATTTTTGAGAAAAAAGAATTTAAATATATTTAAAGTGAATTAAAAGTTTATTATGAAAAAAAGTTTTGAAAAAGTCTCTCGACGAGTATCGAGGTTTTTTATAAAAAAGAGATTATTTTTGAAAATGATTTTCGAGATATTTGAATGTTTTTTTGTTTTTTGATTAATTAGTTAAAAAAACTAAGTATAATTAAATAAAACTAACGCGAGAGTTCTCATAACGATATTGGATCGAAATGAGACTCCTCTTTTCCTTGGAATTTCTACACTACTATTTTTTTGTTCTTTCGTTTTATGACATAAAGCGATAAGTAAATAAATATGCATGCAATGCAGGTTTTTTCATTTATATATTTACATTGATCCTAATTACATTCTAATTTGCAATAATTTAAATAAAACAATTAAAATAAACAAAAGCAATGTATAAAAAATGCAAGAACCAAAATAAATATGACAGAGATGGTGAAAATAGTAGAACAGGGGTGCACTAGCAAACCAGGGGCCAAAGCCCAAGTCCAAGCCTTTTTGATTTTGTTCTTTCTGATTTCGGTTCCCTTTTCTTTTTGTTTCTGATTCGAGTTTGTTTTGGTCATGTGGGTTTCTGGATTCAGTTTTTGTTTGTTTGATTTGTTTCGGATTTTGTTTGATTCTGGTGGGATAGTGTATGGTTGATTTGGTTTGAATCAGTGATGGTGATGTGGGTTTTATGGTTGTGGTGTTTGATTTTGTGGAGCGTTGTTGGATGGTGGTTACATGAATGATTTTGGGGATTGTGTGGTGCGGTGGTGTTTTAATTGATAATGGTTTTGTGTTGCTTTGATGATAGAGTTTTGTATGAATTTTCTGTGTAGAAAATTCTGGGTTTTGATGCGTTTTTGGTTCTGAGTGATTGGAAATATTTGGCTCCCCCTGATTCTGAGAATTTGTGATCTCTTTATGCTTTTTTGCAAAATTGAATTGGGAAAGAAAATTAAGACTCATCAATGACATCCCCCAATTTGAGGAATTTTTTGATCTTCCTTTGACTGGAGATTGAGGAGGGAGCGTGTGACACTGTCATGACTTGGTCCCAAAGACTCTTTTTTTGATTTTTTAATTAAATAAAAACAAATAATAAAAATAATGACTAAAAATAAATATTTCAAAAGAAAATGACAAGATGGGACAAATGCCCTTAAATTAAAAAAATAAAAATAGAAAATGAATGAGACCAAAATAAAATTGGACTAAAAATAAACGGACCAAAAATGAGGTATTTTAAAATACCTCTTTGCCGAAATTTCGTCAGAAGCAACGAAATATTTCGGTATAAGAAAAATGATTTGAAAAAGAAATTGGTCAAAAAATGGGGTATGACAAATGCCCCTATTTAAGTTTCTTCGACCGGAGAAGAAAAAAGAATTTTGATTTGATTCGACGGGTCGAAGAGACTTAAATACAGAGTACACCATTTTTGGCCAAATTAAACTGCTGTGAAAAATGCCCGAGTCCGCTAAAGGAAGGGTCCAACTCCGCTGGGGAAACAATATAGTTTCACTAGGGACAAGCTGCCTACTATCGCATGAATGATAGCTTAATGAAGGCAAAAGATGGGACAGCCGTCTACCATCGTATGGACGGCTTAATGAAGACGAGTGACAAATATTCCTACTACCATATGGATAGCTTAATGAATGTAATGAAAAATGATATCTACTACCGTATAGATAGCTTAATGAAGATGATGAAAATGATACCTACTACCGTATAGATAGCTTAACGAAGGTAATGAAAAATGATATCTACTACCGTATAGATAGCTTAATGAAGATGATGAAAATGATACCTACTACCATATTGATAGCTTAATGAAGATAATAAAAAGATTAGACATCATCTACTACCGTATGGATAGCTTAACGAAAGACAAATGATAAATATTGTCTACTACCGTATGAATAGCATGACAAAAGTTACCTACTACCATATTGATAGCTTAATGAAGGTAACGGAAAAGATAAGACACTGCCTACTACCATATGGATAGCTTAACGAAAGACAAGTGACAAATACTGCCTACTATCGTATGGATAGCATGACATATGTTACCTACTACCATATTGATAGCTTAATGAAGCTAATAAAAAAGATGAGACACTGTCTACTACCGTATTGATAGCTTAACGAAAGACAAGTGACAAATAATGCCTACTACCGTATGGATAGCTTAACGAAGGCAAATGAAAGATATTGTCTACCACCATATGGATGGCTTTAATGAAGGTGGTGAAAAATGATTGATATCACCTACTACCGTATGGATAGCTTAATGAAGGTAATAAAAAAAGATAAGACATTGTCCGCTGTCAATGTAGGAGAGCGAGACACAACAAGAAAAGATAATTGTCTGCTATAAATGTGGTAGAGCAGGATATAACAGGAAAATATAATTGTCTTGACCAGACACACTGGAGATGACTTCTCTTGGGGAAGTTGAAATGTAAATTTGCAATTTGATTGTTTGTAAAACCTGCCACTTGGAACATGTTTGAGGGTGACATCACTTGGGGAGTTTGAAAGTTTATTGTTTGTATGCAAGCTACTCAAATAAAGAGACTACCACTTGCTGATTGGAATTAGAACTCGATCCAGGAAAGAACTGGAGAGAAATAGTTAAACAAGACTCTATACCCAATGAGGAATGAACTCGACTGGGTTCTCCATCCGTGTATGGGAGCGGAGGTAACTGAAACAACCTTCTTCCACGAGGACTGAGCTCGGTGGGGAATTCTGGAAAAGGATATGTACTTCTCTGCTTATGGCTGACACTTTAATTGGAAAGAATGACATGCCCACCTTATTTCTGGAATAAACAAGACATATGATTTAATTAGACTTCAAAGAGATGCAATAATGTATGAATGATGCGAATGTATATGCTATGTATGATTGAATGAATGTATGCATGTATGAGTGTATGTGACAGATGTACTGACGAACAGACATAATGAGTGAGACTGGAGTAGACTGACACTGCAGCACAAATACTCGGCAAACCTCAACAGGGTGTATATCATTGGAGATAGAACAACAGGCCACTGGCGGAGCAAATTCCGGTTATAGGGCTCAAAGTTTGCAGGGAAGAAGATGCTTCCTGGGGAGAAGACCCAACATTGATCAAAAATATGAATCGAAGTTCAGCTGGAGATACCAAACTTAAAGTCCACTGCTAAGTAAGAAGTCGTCATTTGTAGTCCGAACAAGAATGTTCTTTCCATTGGCGTGCAACAGTCATCATGCCTTTTTTTTTTAATATATTTTTTATTTTTTTGAAAATCCCTAATTTTTGCCTGAACCGCCTTTTCAGGTTTTCAGTCCACCGGGAGTATATTTCCTTTTTTGGTGCCCCTAATTTTTGCCTGGACCGCCCCTTTCGGGTTTTCAGTCCACCGGGACGCTCTCTATTGCTTAAGCCGCCTTTTCAGGTTTTCGACTTAGCGAGCTTTTCTTTATATCTTTTTTTTTTTAGGCATTATTTCTCTTGACTGCGGCAACATTTACCGAGAACGGAAACGCTTAACCACCGACTTGAAGCTTTGAAGGGTATGCCCCTGGATGCAAGAACTTGCCCCTGGTTGGCAGAATCTTGAGGTAACTTGCCCCTGATTTGCAAGACCTTGATGTAACTTGCCCCTGATTAGGAGCGTTCTTGAATCAGTTCGTCCTCTATCAGACCATTTGATTGAATTTCCTTGATGCCAAATATAGGTTTGCAAATAAAATTGTATCTTTTGAAAAATGTCTCTGATGTAATGTACATGCAAGTTTTGAAATCATAAAAATTTTATGGAAACACATATGGTGTGCGAAAATATAGTTATTTAACAAACATGTGGAGTCAACTTTAACAATAACCTTACTGAATATGCTTTCATAGTGAACCTAGCTTCAATTAGGTCTTTTGAGGGTTATAACGTGGCTTGGCTCACGGTTTTTTTGAAAAAAAGAGATTATTAGGCTCAAAGTTTTTTTCAACCCACCCACTCTTCTTTGATGTCCTAAACTCAATTAATTCGGCAGACGGACTTAGTTGGCAAGAGAATTTTTTGCAATGTCGTTCGAGGTCGATGCTTTGGTCAAAGCTCTTTGAGGTTCTTGATGTGGTAGTCACTTGTTCATTTACAAGCTTGTTTTCTTTTTTAGCTTCGAATACCTCATTTTTGCGTGGACCAATTCTTTTGGAATTTTGCGGTCCATCGGGATGCCCTAAATTTTGTCTAAGTCTTTTTACTTAGCGGGCTCCTCTTCTTTTTTTTTTATTTAGAAAGATCGTGACTGCCACAAGCTATTGTGAGCTCTTGTCCTCTCATAGACAACTCTTGCAATGAGATATATCATCGAATTAATTGAGAGACTACCCTGCCCCAGGTTAAGATTAAGGGTTTTTTTAAATTTAGAAAGAACATCAACTTCCGGCTCAAAGGGGTTGACTACGGATTATCTCCTTATATCTCCAGTGTTTGGGAAATAAAACAATACCTTACATCGTCAACCGGGTCTTACTATTGAAAGTATATATCAAAAAAATTCAGTTTATTTTGCTTACATCATCCTCCACTCAAGTTTGTTTAACATGAAAAGTAAAGTGGAAAAACACCGCCATTTGTGCGATGGCACAAGAAAATAGTGAATACAAATGGATGGATTCCAAAATATGCATGTTCATTATTAGAAACATTAATTAAAAAGATGCAATTTTAAAAGCAAACAAATGCTTGGCAAGAAAGAAATTACAACTTGAGGAATGAAGGCCTAGAGATCCTAGGGACGAGCTTCCTTGTTAACCTACAAACTTTTGAGAGATGCCCCTTGATGTCCATGATTTGACATCGGGTTAGCTTGCACATTCAGATCCTTGAAGGAGAGGACATTTGCACGAGTCAACTTCTGAACTTCAGCCTTTAAAGCAAAGCAACGCTCAATATCATGGTCGGGTGCCCCTTGATGGAAAGCACAAAAATGATCAGATCTATACCAACGTGGCAATTTCGCAGGTACCCGAGGAGGTGCTCTAGTCCAAACAAGATTTTTCTCAATCAAAACGGGAAATAACTCTACATAGGACATCGAGATCGGGTCAAACTGAGGCCTCTGACTGCGATGATAGACAAACGGCAGAGCCTATTGTTGAGGCTTTTGTTGAGACAGAGGAATCACCCATGGTTGCGGAGGGTTGTAAGCTTGCGGCGAGCTTGATGAATAGTCATTTTCTTCTTTTAGTAGAATTTTTATTATCAGACTCATTTGAGTTTTCAACTGATTGACCTCATCCTTCAACAACTCTTTGTCTTTTCTAAGTTCCTCGAGAGCTTCTAGAAGTATGACTGGAGGAGGTGGTGGTTGTTTTTGCGTAGCCATCAACAAAGCTACCAAGGTGCTCAGTCTTTCTACCTCGACTTGGAATGTCGACACTTGCCCATGAAGTTCAGCATTCTCTCGTTCAGTCTGTTCCATTCTCTTTTTCTTGTTTGCTCAAGTATTATATGTGCGGGTAGACTTGTACTGAGGCAGAGAGAGGAAAAGGGAATATGAGACTCGGTTTAGGAACTATGGATGCAATATGATGCATGATGTTTGTGAAAAAAACAGTTTTGTTTTAATTTCCAAAGGATTTATGAAGGACAATTTTTCAAAATAAACTTGACAAAATAGAAAGTATTTACAATGTCAACTCTCTAAGTCCTTTGGAAAATTTAATGGGAAAAAGGCTTTTATGAATGCATGGATGCATGATTATGCAGCAACCACAAGCAAGATTACAAACATGGTTAAGGTTAGGATATACAATGATAGAGTCAAGGGTAAGAGCCCTCCCACATGGTGAGTACTAGAGTTTCTTTGTACCTGTATCACGGGTTCTACAAAGTTCCCAAAGTTATCAACCGTCTCATAGATATTATCGGCTTACAAGATTAACTCTTGGTTCAATAATAGCCACAAGACGATCTCGTTTGAGTGTAGTATCGCGTATCAACCAACTTAAGATTGACTCTTAATTAGCCACCGCACTACGTCCTAAAAGTCAAGATGGGTTAAAGGTAACTCTAAAGGTCCATAGCGTCGTTGGTCCCTCGAAAGTAGAACGCCGAACACGATTACTCATGTCAACATTGTTACCTCCAAGTTTCCTCGGCTAAGTGTGATTATATCATATGCGTGCCATGGTCCGAAAGATACTTCGGGCATGTCGCTTTGATTATACCACTATCCTATCTTATTGTTTCTCTCAAGTCCGGGTGGGGGGACTTATCTCACCACTCAAGCAATTTCCCGAATAAGATACATATATATACATACATACAAGCAAAAATAATAGCACACAAATAAAATTTAAACAAGTTAGGCTCAACCCTCTTTTTAGGGGAGTCCCCAATGAAGTCGCCATTTCTGCCGCGGTGATTTTGGATATCAAGCTATTGAAGAGCATTGAATCTCAAATTTTAAGTTCACCACCGATCTTTTATTTTTTCCAAGGAAAAGGGAAAAAGTTCGAAATAACCCTAATTATTAAGAGATTACAGGTTCGGGGGTTAGTTACGTAAATGGAAGGTATTAGCATCCTAAACGTCTATAGTACTCTATAGGAACCTCTTGTTTCATTTTATTTTTGTGCTAAAAATTAATTTTGCTTGTTAGAAAATATGTACATAAATAAGAAGTTTAAAGTGTTAATTGAGAAATAAAAGAGAAAAATATTTTTGTTATTTTTTATTGACTTGGGAAGACATATAGCCTTTTGCACTACGTACCCGAGGGATCAAAACCACCGTAGTTCGGGGTAAAAATTAGAAAATTGTTTGTTGATGTTTTTTAGCTTTTGAAATATTTTAAAATAAAAGCCAAGTGGCGAAAATGATTTTTGAATATGTTTTTGTATTTTCTATATTTTTGAGAAAAAAGAATTTAAATATATTTAAAGTGAATTAAAAGTTTATTATGAAAAAAAGTTTTGAAAAAGTCTCTCGACGAGTATCGAGGTTTTTTATAAAAAAGAGATTATTTTTGAAAATGATTTTCGAGATATTTGAATGTTTTTTTGTTTTTTGATTAATTAGTTAAAAAAACTAAGTATAATTAAATAAAACTAACGCGAGAGTTCTCATAACGATATTGGATCGAAATGAGACTCCTCTTTTCCTTGGAATTTCTACACTACTATTTTTTTGTTCTTTCGTTTTATGACATAAAGCGATAAGTAAATAAATATGCATGCAATGCAGGTTTTTTCATTTATATATTTACATTGATCCTAATTACATTCTAATTTGCAATAATTTAAATAAAACAATTAAAATAAACAAAAGCAATGTATAAAAAATGCAAGAACCAAAATAAATATGACAGAGATGGTGAAAATAGTAGAACAGGGGTGCACTAGCAAACCAGGGGCCAAAGCCCAAGTCCAAGCCTTTTTGATTTTGTTCTTTCTGATTTCGGTTCCCTTTTCTTTTTGTTTCTGATTCGAGTTTGTTTTGGTCATGTGGGTTTCTGGATTCAGTTTTTGTTTGTTTGATTTGTTTCGGATTTTGTTTGATTCTGGTGGGATAGTGTATGGTTGATTTGGTTTGAATCAGTGATGGTGATGTGGGTTTTATGGTTGTGGTGTTTGATTTTGTGGAGCGTTGTTGGATGGTGGTTACATGAATGATTTTGGGGATTGTGTGGTGCGGTGGTGTTTTAATTGATAATGGTTTTGTGTTGCTTTGATGATAGAGTTTTGTATGAATTTTCTGTGTAGAAAATTCTGGGTTTTGATGCGTTTTTGGTTCTGAGTGATTGGAAATATTTGGCTCCCCCTGATTCTGAGAATTTGTGATCTCTTTATGCTTTTTTGCAAAATTGAATTGGGAAAGAAAATTAAGACTCATCAATGACATCCCCCAATTTGAGGAATTTTTTGATCTTCCTTTGACTGGAGATTGAGGAGGGAGCGTGTGACACTGTCATGACTTGGTCCCAAAGACTCTTTTTTTGATTTTTTAATTAAATAAAAACAAATAATAAAAATAATGACTAAAAATAAATATTTCAAAAGAAAATGACAAGATGGGACAAATGCCCTTAAATTAAAAAAATAAAAATAGAAAATGAATGAGACCAAAATAAAATTGGACTAAAAATAAACGGACCAAAAATGAGGTATTTTAAAATACCTCTTTGCCGAAATTTCGTCAGAAGCAACGAAATATTTCGGTATAAGAAAAATGATTTGAAAAAGAAATTGGTCAAAAAATGGGGTATGACAAATGCCCCTATTTAAGTTTCTTCGACCGGAGAAGAAAAAAGAATTTTGATTTGATTCGACGGGTCGAAGAGACTTAAATACAGAGTACACCATTTTTGGCCAAATTAAACTGCTGTGAAAAATGCCCGAGTCCGCTAAAGGAAGGGTCCAACTCCGCTGGGGAAACAATATAGTTTCACTAGGGACAAGCTGCCTACTATCGCATGAATGATAGCTTAATGAAGGCAAAAGATGGGACAGCCGTCTACCATCGTATGGACGGCTTAATGAAGACGAGTGACAAATATTCCTACTACCATATGGATAGCTTAATGAATGTAATGAAAAATGATATCTACTACCGTATAGATAGCTTAATGAAGATGATGAAAATGATACCTACTACCGTATAGATAGCTTAACGAAGGTAATGAAAAATGATATCTACTACCGTATAGATAGCTTAATGAAGATGATGAAAATGATACCTACTACCATATTGATAGCTTAATGAAGATAATAAAAAGATTAGACATCATCTACTACCGTATGGATAGCTTAACGAAAGACAAATGATAAATATTGTCTACTACCGTATGAATAGCATGACAAAAGTTACCTACTACCATATTGATAGCTTAATGAAGGTAACGGAAAAGATAAGACACTGCCTACTACCATATGGATAGCTTAACGAAAGACAAGTGACAAATACTGCCTACTATCGTATGGATAGCATGACATATGTTACCTACTACCATATTGATAGCTTAATGAAGCTAATAAAAAAGATGAGACACTGTCTACTACCGTATTGATAGCTTAACGAAAGACAAGTGACAAATAATGCCTACTACCGTATGGATAGCTTAACGAAGGCAAATGAAAGATATTGTCTACCACCATATGGATGGCTTTAATGAAGGTGGTGAAAAATGATTGATATCACCTACTACCGTATGGATAGCTTAATGAAGGTAATAAAAAAAGATAAGACATTGTCCGCTGTCAATGTAGGAGAGCGAGACACAACAAGAAAAGATAATTGTCTGCTATAAATGTGGTAGAGCAGGATATAACAGGAAAATATAATTGTCTTGACCAGACACACTGGAGATGACTTCTCTTGGGGAAGTTGAAATGTAAATTTGCAATTTGATTGTTTGTAAAACCTGCCACTTGGAACATGTTTGAGGGTGACATCACTTGGGGAGTTTGAAAGTTTATTGTTTGTATGCAAGCTACTCAAATAAAGAGACTACCACTTGCTGATTGGAATTAGAACTCGATCCAGGAAAGAACTGGAGAGAAATAGTTAAACAAGACTCTATACCCAATGAGGAATGAACTCGACTGGGTTCTCCATCCGTGTATGGGAGCGGAGGTAACTGAAACAACCTTCTTCCACGAGGACTGAGCTCGGTGGGGAATTCTGGAAAAGGATATGTACTTCTCTGCTTATGGCTGACACTTTAATTGGAAAGAATGACATGCCCACCTTATTTCTGGAATAAACAAGACATATGATTTAATTAGACTTCAAAGAGATGCAATAATGTATGAATGATGCGAATGTATATGCTATGTATGATTGAATGAATGTATGCATGTATGAGTGTATGTGACAGATGTACTGACGAACAGACATAATGAGTGAGACTGGAGTAGACTGACACTGCAGCACAAATACTCGGCAAACCTCAACAGGGTGTATATCATTGGAGATAGAACAACAGGCCACTGGCGGAGCAAATTCCGGTTATAGGGCTCAAAGTTTGCAGGGAAGAAGATGCTTCCTGGGGAGAAGACCCAACATTGATCAAAAATATGAATCGAAGTTCAGCTGGAGATACCAAACTTAAAGTCCACTGCTAAGTAAGAAGTCGTCATTTGTAGTCCGAACAAGAATGTTCTTTCCATTGGCGTGCAACAGTCATCATGCCTTTTTTTTTTAATATATTTTTTATTTTTTTGAAAATCCCTAATTTTTGCCTGAACCGCCTTTTCAGGTTTTCAGTCCACCGGGAGTATATTTCCTTTTTTGGTGCCCCTAATTTTTGCCTGGACCGCCCCTTTCGGGTTTTCAGTCCACCGGGACGCTCTCTATTGCTTAAGCCGCCTTTTCAGGTTTTCGACTTAGCGAGCTTTTCTTTATATCTTTTTTTTTTTAGGCATTATTTCTCTTGACTGCGGCAACATTTACCGAGAACGGAAACGCTTAACCACCGACTTGAAGCTTTGAAGGGTATGCCCCTGGATGCAAGAACTTGCCCCTGGTTGGCAGAATCTTGAGGTAACTTGCCCCTGATTTGCAAGACCTTGATGTAACTTGCCCCTGATTAGGAGCGTTCTTGAATCAGTTCGTCCTCTATCAGACCATTTGATTGAATTTCCTTGATGCCAAATATAGGTTTGCAAATAAAATTGTATCTTTTGAAAAATGTCTCTGATGTAATGTACATGCAAGTTTTGAAATCATAAAAATTTTATGGAAACACATATGGTGTGCGAAAATATAGTTATTTAACAAACATGTGGAGTCAACTTTAACAATAACCTTACTGAATATGCTTTCATAGTGAACCTAGCTTCAATTAGGTCTTTTGAGGGTTATAACGTGGCTTGGCTCACGGTTTTTTTGAAAAAAAGAGATTATTAGGCTCAAAGTTTTTTTCAACCCACCCACTCTTCTTTGATGTCCTAAACTCAATTAATTCGGCAGACGGACTTAGTTGGCAAGAGAATTTTTTGCAATGTCGTTCGAGGTCGATGCTTTGGTCAAAGCTCTTTGAGGTTCTTGATGTGGTAGTCACTTGTTCATTTACAAGCTTGTTTTCTTTTTTAGCTTCGAATACCTCATTTTTGCGTGGACCAATTCTTTTGGAATTTTGCGGTCCATCGGGATGCCCTAAATTTTGTCTAAGTCTTTTTACTTAGCGGGCTCCTCTTCTTTTTTTTTTATTTAGAAAGATCGTGACTGCCACAAGCTATTGTGAGCTCTTGTCCTCTCATAGACAACTCTTGCAATGAGATATATCATCGAATTAATTGAGAGACTACCCTGCCCCAGGTTAAGATTAAGGGTTTTTTTAAATTTAGAAAGAACATCAACTTCCGGCTCAAAGGGGTTGACTACGGATTATCTCCTTATATCTCCAGTGTTTGGGAAATAAAACAATACCTTACATCGTCAACCGGGTCTTACTATTGAAAGTATATATCAAAAAAATTCAGTTTATTTTGCTTACATCATCCTCCACTCAAGTTTGTTTAACATGAAAAGTAAAGTGGAAAAACACCGCCATTTGTGCGATGGCACAAGAAAATAGTGAATACAAATGGATGGATTCCAAAATATGCATGTTCATTATTAGAAACATTAATTAAAAAGATGCAATTTTAAAAGCAAACAAATGCTTGGCAAGAAAGAAATTACAACTTGAGGAATGAAGGCCTAGAGATCCTAGGGACGAGCTTCCTTGTTAACCTACAAACTTTTGAGAGATGCCCCTTGATGTCCATGATTTGACATCGGGTTAGCTTGCACATTCAGATCCTTGAAGGAGAGGACATTTGCACGAGTCAACTTCTGAACTTCAGCCTTTAAAGCAAAGCAACGCTCAATATCATGGTCGGGTGCCCCTTGATGGAAAGCACAAAAATGATCAGATCTATACCAACGTGGCAATTTCGCAGGTACCCGAGGAGGTGCTCTAGTCCAAACAAGATTTTTCTCAATCAAAACGGGAAATAACTCTACATAGGACATCGAGATCGGGTCAAACTGAGGCCTCTGACTGCGATGATAGACAAACGGCAGAGCCTATTGTTGAGGCTTTTGTTGAGACAGAGGAATCACCCATGGTTGCGGAGGGTTGTAAGCTTGCGGCGAGCTTGATGAATAGTCATTTTCTTCTTTTAGTAGAATTTTTATTATCAGACTCATTTGAGTTTTCAACTGATTGACCTCATCCTTCAACAACTCTTTGTCTTTTCTAAGTTCCTCGAGAGCTTCTAGAAGTATGACTGGAGGAGGTGGTGGTTGTTTTTGCGTAGCCATCAACAAAGCTACCAAGGTGCTCAGTCTTTCTACCTCGACTTGGAATGTCGACACTTGCCCATGAAGTTCAGCATTCTCTCGTTCAGTCTGTTCCATTCTCTTTTTCTTGTTTGCTCAAGTATTATATGTGCGGGTAGACTTGTACTGAGGCAGAGAGAGGAAAAGGGAATATGAGACTCGGTTTAGGAACTATGGATGCAATATGATGCATGATGTTTGTGAAAAAAACAGTTTTGTTTTAATTTCCAAAGGATTTATGAAGGACAATTTTTCAAAATAAACTTGACAAAATAGAAAGTATTTACAATGTCAACTCTCTAAGTCCTTTGGAAAATTTAATGGGAAAAAGGCTTTTATGAATGCATGGATGCATGATTATGCAGCAACCACAAGCAAGATTACAAACATGGTTAAGGTTAGGATATACAATGATAGAGTCAAGGGTAAGAGCCCTCCCACATGGTGAGTACTAGAGTTTCTTTGTACCTGTATCACGGGTTCTACAAAGTTCCCAAAGTTATCAACCGTCTCATAGATATTATCGGCTTACAAGATTAACTCTTGGTTCAATAATAGCCACAAGACGATCTCGTTTGAGTGTAGTATCGCGTATCAACCAACTTAAGATTGACTCTTAATTAGCCACCGCACTACGTCCTAAAAGTCAAGATGGGTTAAAGGTAACTCTAAAGGTCCATAGCGTCGTTGGTCCCTCGAAAGTAGAACGCCGAACACGATTACTCATGTCAACATTGTTACCTCCAAGTTTCCTCGGCTAAGTGTGATTATATCATATGCGTGCCATGGTCCGAAAGATACTTCGGGCATGTCGCTTTGATTATACCACTATCCTATCTTATTGTTTCTCTCAAGTCCGGGTGGGGGGACTTATCTCACCACTCAAGCAATTTCCCGAATAAGATACATATATATACATACATACAAGCAAAAATAATAGCACACAAATAAAATTTAAACAAGTTAGGCTCAACCCTCTTTTTAGGGGAGTCCCCAATGAAGTCGCCATTTCTGCCGCGGTGATTTTGGATATCAAGCTATTGAAGAGCATTGAATCTCAAATTTTAAGTTCACCACCGATCTTTTATTTTTTCCAAGGAAAAGGGAAAAAGTTCGAAATAACCCTAATTATTAAGAGATTACAGGTTCGGGGGTTAGTTACGTAAATGGAAGGTATTAGCATCCTAAACGTCTATAGTACTCTATAGGAACCTCTTGTTTCATTTTATTTTTGTGCTAAAAATTAATTTTGCTTGTTAGAAAATATGTACATAAATAAGAAGTTTAAAGTGTTAATTGAGAAATAAAAGAGAAAAATATTTTTGTTATTTTTTATTGACTTGGGAAGACATATAGCCTTTTGCACTACGTACCCGAGGGATCAAAACCACCGTAGTTCGGGGTAAAAATTAGAAAATTGTTTGTTGATGTTTTTTAGCTTTTGAAATATTTTAAAATAAAAGCCAAGTGGCGAAAATGATTTTTGAATATGTTTTTGTATTTTCTATATTTTTGAGAAAAAAGAATTTAAATATATTTAAAGTGAATTAAAAGTTTATTATGAAAAAAAGTTTTGAAAAAGTCTCTCGACGAGTATCGAGGTTTTTTATAAAAAAGAGATTATTTTTGAAAATGATTTTCGAGATATTTGAATGTTTTTTTGTTTTTTGATTAATTAGTTAAAAAAACTAAGTATAATTAAATAAAACTAACGCGAGAGTTCTCATAACGATATTGGATCGAAATGAGACTCCTCTTTTCCTTGGAATTTCTACACTACTATTTTTTTGTTCTTTCGTTTTATGACATAAAGCGATAAGTAAATAAATATGCATGCAATGCAGGTTTTTTCATTTATATATTTACATTGATCCTAATTACATTCTAATTTGCAATAATTTAAATAAAACAATTAAAATAAACAAAAGCAATGTATAAAAAATGCAAGAACCAAAATAAATATGACAGAGATGGTGAAAATAGTAGAACAGGGGTGCACTAGCAAACCAGGGGCCAAAGCCCAAGTCCAAGCCTTTTTGATTTTGTTCTTTCTGATTTCGGTTCCCTTTTCTTTTTGTTTCTGATTCGAGTTTGTTTTGGTCATGTGGGTTTCTGGATTCAGTTTTTGTTTGTTTGATTTGTTTCGGATTTTGTTTGATTCTGGTGGGATAGTGTATGGTTGATTTGGTTTGAATCAGTGATGGTGATGTGGGTTTTATGGTTGTGGTGTTTGATTTTGTGGAGCGTTGTTGGATGGTGGTTACATGAATGATTTTGGGGATTGTGTGGTGCGGTGGTGTTTTAATTGATAATGGTTTTGTGTTGCTTTGATGATAGAGTTTTGTATGAATTTTCTGTGTAGAAAATTCTGGGTTTTGATGCGTTTTTGGTTCTGAGTGATTGGAAATATTTGGCTCCCCCTGATTCTGAGAATTTGTGATCTCTTTATGCTTTTTTGCAAAATTGAATTGGGAAAGAAAATTAAGACTCATCAATGACATCCCCCAATTTGAGGAATTTTTTGATCTTCCTTTGACTGGAGATTGAGGAGGGAGCGTGTGACACTGTCATGACTTGGTCCCAAAGACTCTTTTTTTGATTTTTTAATTAAATAAAAACAAATAATAAAAATAATGACTAAAAATAAATATTTCAAAAGAAAATGACAAGATGGGACAAATGCCCTTAAATTAAAAAAATAAAAATAGAAAATGAATGAGACCAAAATAAAATTGAACTAAAAATAAACGGACCAAAAATGAGGTATTTTAAAATACCTCTTTGCCGAAATTTCGTCAGAAGCAACGAAATATTTTGGTATAAGAAAAATGATTTGAAAAAGAAATTGGTCAAAAAATGGGGTATGACAAATGGGTGTGACCATAATATTACTCAAAATGATTCTTTAAACATATTTTACTTTTCTAGTTTAAAAACTAATATACATAAAATAGTTTTTTTTTTTTCAAAATGTTTTTCTTTTTATAAAATTGGATTACCATAAGTTTCTTAATTTTTAAAAATTAGAATACTGTTTTTGAGAAGAAAATTAAACTGACCATAAATCTCCAACTAATTGTGTATGTATCAAGATGAGTATGCGCTGTAATACAAATATATATGTAGTATAAGTACAATAAAAAAGTAACCAAAAAAAATAAGTACAATAAAAAAGAAAATCATAATGTAGAAGATAAAAGTCTTATTTCTCATTCATTCATGTGATTATATTATTAAAAACATTATAGATTTTTTGAAGACTACATATATTATTGAAAAACTAACAAAAAAGCTACAAAATTTTAAGGTTGTGTAGCCTTTTCAACAGGAGGTTTGCAACATGAAGTTGGTCTATAGCTTGAATACCTTCTTAAAATTTACGGCAGCCAGATAAAGAGTCCCATTAGGCGAGAAAGAGGATAATGCACATCTAACAACAGCTAAGAGAGTATTGAGGTACATTGGATTGTAGTATTCTGTTCCCTAGTGCAGACAAAGGGAAATTGTGCAGACTTGTAGCTTACACTGATTCAAGTTGGTGTGGTGATGCTGAAGATAGGAAATCCACTGTAGGATATGTGTTTTTATTAAATATATATTTAGGTTGGTCTGCTCTTGAACACCTCTGTTTGCACAGCCTTTGTCATAATGTCTGCAATTTGGTCTTCACTTCTACAATGTTGCAAAATCAATCTTCCATTTGTCACTTGCTCCCTGAGATAGTGAAATCTCATCTCAATGTGCTTGCTCTTGCCATGTGCTATGGGATTCTTGGCCAGGTTGATTGCAGAAACATTGTCTATCTTCATTTCAACTGCACCATGATCTTCACCAATCATTTCATCTATCAAATTCATTAGCCAAATAGCTTGACATGCACATAATGATGCATCTATGTATTCTGCCTCACATGATGACAGAGCTACCACTGATTCCTTCTTATAACTCCATGCTATAGGTGCACCACCTAATAAAAACACATATCCTGCAGTGGATTTCCTATCTTCAGCATCACCACACCAACTTGAATCAGCGTAAGCTACAAGTCTACACAATTTCCCTTTGTCTGCACTAGGGAACATAATACCACAATCCAATGTACCTCTAATGTAACTCAATACTCTTTTAGCTGCTGTTAGATGTGATAGTTTAGGCTTCTGCATAAATCTACTCATTATGCCTACACAGTAAGCTAAGTCAGGCCTGGTATTGCACAAATACCTCAATGATCCAATGAGTCTTCTATACTGTGTTGGATCCACATTTGCATCATCAGAGTTCTTTGATAACTGAAGCCTAGGTTCAGCTGGAGTTATTGCATAGTTACAATTCTCCATTTCAAATCTCTTCAAAATCTCACCTGCATATCTCTTCTGATGCATTAACAAGCCTCTACTGCTCCTATGAAACTCAATGCCAAGGAAATATGAGATGTGACCTAGGTCAGTCATCTTAAATTCCTTCATGAGTCCACCTTTGAAATCACTTATCTCTTTTTCACAACTACCTATAATCAACAGATCATCCACATAAAGACAGACAATGATCAAGTTGTCACTGCTTGATCTTCTCACATAAACTCCATGTTCTATAGTGCATTTTAAGAATCCTATATCACTTAGGAAACTATCAATCCTCTTATTCCAGGCTTTTGGTGCTTGCTTGAGTCCATACCAACCTATACACCTTCTCTTTCTGATTTTCATCAACAAAACCAGTTGGTTGCTTCACATACACTTCTTCTTCTAAAAGACCATTCAAGAAAGCACATTTCACATACATTTGATACATAGACCAGTTTTTGATATTAGCAATACCAACAACTAGTCTTATTATCTCAATTCTAGCCACAGGTGCAAATACCTCATCAAAATCAACACCTTCCTTCTATTAATGCAAACCTCATGTTTTTAGGAAGCCAGAGAAAGAGTCTCATCAAAATCAATACCTTCCTTCTATCAAAATTTTAAGGTTGTGTCTCAATTGCAAGTTTTGGTAAAATTTGTTGCAAGCCCTTTGATCATCCACTGAAATTTCACTCCTTTGAGCACCTCCAAGTAGTAGAGTGCTCATAACAGCAAAAAGCAATACTACTAGCTTTAACACCATCTTCAAACAAGATTCCATGTTGACTCAACTTACTCGACAAATGAAACTAAAGATGTTATTAACTTGTCATGATATTTTAGAGAAAATGTGTACTTAATTATTTATACAAATTGTAAAATATTATTTTAGAGAAAATTTGTACTTATTTATACGTGTGTGTAAGATTGCAGGCATAAACATAACCTAATAAAAAATTAGAAAAAACAATATTAGCAACGAAAAAAATTAAAAGATAGATTAAAGTGTGTTCCTGGTCAAAATTAATAATTTAAAGAGTGTTAATATGACATTTTTTTAATAGATTAATATTTATAAAGATATTAGTCAAGGAAAAAAAAGTTGTGATACACCTTTAGAAAAAAAAAAATTATCAAGATTAAATTGGTATTCTTAAATTATATCACACTTTCATATTTATATATGACTTTGAATATTAAAGTGTTAGAAATATTAAACTTTATAATCACAAAACTAACAAAATTCATTCAATCATTAAAAAAAGAAAACGGTAAATAAGTTTTTATCCCCGATAAAGTAGTTGAGTTTTGTTTTACTTCCTATAATTTTTTTTTAGATTACCTCTGAATATTTTTTTATATGATTTACCCCCTGTAATATTTTTTTTTCGATTATCTCCCTGTAATTTGTTTTTATCTGATTTACCTTCATAAGTGATGACGTGATATGGTCAATGATAGGGGTAAACTAAAATTTGCTAACATTAAAGGGGCTAAATGACATATTCTTCGGTTAGCATATTCCATTTGAGTGATAAATGAAATTAAAAAAAAAAAAAAAGAGTAAATAGGCTTTACCCCTGTAAAGTAGACGAGTTTTGTTTTACCCCCCTATAATTTTTTTTTTTTTAGATTACCCCTTGTAATGTTAATGATTTGATTTTCTGGTTCATTTTACCTCCTTGCCTAATTATTTTTTTTAACACGGAGGAGTAAAATGAACTAGAAAAAATTCTTCAACATTATAGGGGGTAAAACAAAATACGCCTACATTGCAGGGTATAAAGACCTATTTCACTTGAATGACAATTCAATGGTCTGTTTGGTTCAGCTACAACTTCAACGAATGACTACCATAAAGGAAATTCATCTTCTATTTCATACACGAGTTGAACAAAGTTCCTAGGAATCTAATGGTTGTCATTGTTTAGGTGGATATATAACAACACCCAAACGACGTATATGCAACTCGGATCTCTAAGGCTGAGTCTATTGAAATATTTAGACATTATTCTCAACACTCCTCCTAGACTGAATATTTTTTTGTTGTATCCAATACGAAAATCATATCAGAGTCTCTCGAAACTCATTAAGTTTGGGTATCTTCGTATTGAAGGTGTGAAAAACACAAGAAGGGAGGTTGAATTGTGTTTTAAGAGTTTTTGAAAACTTCTTCTAAGTCTTTCAACTTATCAGAACTTGCAACGGAATAATCAAAACACAATAACTTCTGGTCGCAATGAAACAGTAAAAGAGAAGAGAGAAGAGAGATGAACACACTGATTTTTATACTGGTTCCCCTCACAAACCGAGAGTACTCCTTGCACTTCCAAGGGATTTCACTATAATCACACAAGATTACAATTGCTCAAGCACACAGCAAGAGACTTCCAATGCTCAAGTAACACAATACAAGAGACTTCCAAATGCTCAAGCACAAAAGCAAGAGACTTCTTACAAAGTTACAAATAACAAAACAATTTTTGAACTTCTGATAAACAATATCAGAGTTCTGAACAAAATAATACAACTCTAAAAACAAGACTAATCTTAGAATTACAATGAAAGAAAACTAAGGTTCAACAACTGATGAATTAATCAGAAGTTGAAAACTAATTGTCTTGAATTTTGAAATAAGCTCAAGTTGTATTTCAAAGTGTTATAGTGCTCTTTTGAATTTAGCAGAGTAATAACGCTTTTGTTCGTAGTTGTGTTGTCTATTTCTTCAAATTCTTCCTCCTTTTCTAGACGGTAGTTGAGCGTTTGAATTTGAGTAGACATGATGAAAACAACTAGATAGTACTGTACTATTTTTCTTCTTGAGTCGTGTTTATCCAAATCAGGTAAATGATGAATCCTTGATCCTTGATTTCGAATATTCGCCCATATCAGGTAATAGAGAATAGTTCAATAGTACAAACGTCATTATCACGATCATAGCGGTCTTGTACGATGATTTCTTCTGTCATTCTGAATTTGCCAAATTGATGATAGTCGTTAAGAATAGAATGTTCTTCTGACAAATTCTGCTGTTTCCATCGTCATCAGAATCTTGAGTTTCCATTTCAGGTTCTGATGAGAGTAGCTTCTGATTGACTTTGACTTGCAACTTCTGGTGACGTAGCTTCTGGTGTCATGACTCAGAACTTGCTTTTCCCAACTTCTAGGGATGCTTTTAAAATATCAATCAGAACTTCACTTGCTAGTGTACATAAATTTTTAACTTTTATACCTGCACACTAGAGTAAATTATCAGTATTCCCTATTGTATATTAATACTATTGTTATTATCAAAACTTACTTGGGTTATATTAGAACCAACTTTGTTCCAACAATCCTCCCCTTTTTGATTGATGACAAACCAAGTATTATAAATCATCATTCCCAACTTGTTAACAAGTTCTTCCTTGGTGAAAAGGAGAGTCCATAAAATCATCATGAACCACTTCGCCATCACATTCCCAACTATTTGCCAACAATGCTTCCTTAGCAGCTTCTTTAGCCTTCATCTCCTCAACAATAGCAATGGCTTGCTGTGCTTCCAACTCTTCTTGCTCTTCTTCTGTTATTTTCCTTTTCCTTGGTTTGGCAGCCTTCTTCAGGGAAACTTCTGGAGTGACAGCATTACCAGAAGCTCTAGTGTTCATTTTTGTTGGCTTACCAGACAATCCTTCTTTGGAAACTACATCTACAACAGGGGTTCAGAGTCTTTTTCAGCAACTTCTGATGTTTCCTTCACATCAGGAGTTTTCACAGCTTTCTTTGGAGTAGATCCTTTAGCTTTCTTGGTTGGAACTTCTGGTTCATCCTGCTTACCAGAGTTCTTTCTTTTCTTAGGGTGTGAAAGTGGTAACAAGCTTTCAGAAGCAAGTCTTACTTACATAACCTTAGAATTTCCCTCCATAGCTTGCTTATGCTTTGCAGCAACAACAGTTACTAGTTTTCTTGGCACAGGGGTTAAAAGAAAGTGACAATCATCCTCCTGTCTTCTGGGACTAAAAGTTATTTGAGGATAAACAACTTGTCCTTTAGTCTTCAATACACGCTTCAGAGTAGCACCATTAATCACAGAGGGGTCAGCATTAAAATAAGAACCATATCTAGGAAATATAGGTGTCATACCCCATTTTTTGACCTTCTTACCCCTTTTATGTTTTTTCTCATTATTAGAATATTTTGATTTCTTATTATTATTATTTTATTATTATTAATTTAAAAATGTCAAAAAATAGTTTTTTTATTTCGTTTACGCTGCTTAACTGTTCATTTTTTAGATAATTAATCATTCAACTTTTTGAATTTGTTTTTTCACCATATGTTTCCAAATATACCCTTATATCAATATTTTCACATATTTTTGTCATTATTCCCATTTTGCCCTTGTCAAAAATTTTAATGAATTGGTTTGCTTGTTTTGCAAGTAATCTCATTTTGTTCCATCTCTTTATGTTTTATTTTAAACCTTGTTCCCATTTTTTATATATTTGATAAATATATCCAAAATATTTAAATTTAAATTTTATTTTATTTTGTTCACATTATTATTACATTTAAATTCAAAAATTGTTTTCTTCCACCACAAGTAACCTTTTTCATTCAAACTTTCTTCAATTATTTTCAATTTAACCCACACATCTTATAAACCCTGAAAAATGACATTTTTACCCTTGCTCATGCACATTTCATATTTTCACATAATTATTTATTTACAATATTGCTTTTAAATTGTTTTTCATCACAAATTAAATCCAAAAAATTCTCTTGATCCTTATCCATCCCATTGATCCTAGAATATGCCCTTTTAACACAATGCATCAGATTAAAACAAGTGTACACTTGATTGATCAAAAACCAAAAATATCCATTTTGCAAAAACTCAAAAATGCCCCTTTCTTTCGCCAAAATTCAATCCTATCTTGACCTAGACTTTCTCTATAAATAACAAGTCTCATTTCAGAGCTGAGGGTTGGAAGAATTGGAGAGGCATTCATCAAACACGAGCTCAATCTTCATCATTTTTTCAAAATCCCCAAAACACAAAATCAACATTATCTCTTGCAATTAATACTTCTATTACCTTCTATAAACCTCCAGAACCAAAAACCCATCACGAATTTGAAGCTCCAAGGCCAGTTTGAAGCTCAAATTGAAGGAGGAAGTTCACGAAATTTTCAAGATCCTACAACACGATTTTGGTAGCTTTCTTTTCCCTTTTTACTTCGTTTCATCTAGTTAGTATATATAGAAACTATCTGGGTTGTTATTTTGCTTTGATTCATGCTAAACTGTGAGTTTGAGTTTTGATTTGAAAATCTTTTTCCGTTCGTTTTCGTTGTTTTAGACCTCATCTTGAAAAACCAATTGCATATTTGAAATCCTTGTGAAAAAACGAGCAAAATTGTATAGTTTTTAGTCATTTCTAGGTTGTTTTTCAAACCCCGGTGCCGGAAACGGCGCCGGCGACGGTCAGGGGCGAACGGAGATGATGATCCATCGTGAATCTCCGTCCTCACCCCGTTTAAAACACGTCCGTTGGATGGATCCAATGGCGCGTGTGCCTCTTTGATCGCAACCGTCAGATCTGATTAAATGAAGATCTGACAGCAGTAAGGCGATAGAACCACTATACGCGACCACATGGGATCCATCCCTGTTGCAATCGCACGCGTGTTCCTTCTTTTTTCCAGATTTAATCATGGCCTTTGGTTTGATCCAGTGGCGCGCGCGTGAATATGATCGTGTCCGTTAGATCCTCTCTGACGAGGATCAAACGGCTGTCAAGCGTGATCACGGGTGTGTGCGTCACACACAATCCCGGCCCACATTGTTTCAGATTTTTTTTGTTTTTTGTACGCCCGGGCTTGGGCTTTCTGGGCTTTTTACTTCTCTACACCCCCATGTTAAATGTTATCTGTTATTTGCACCTCCCCTTTTATTTAGTTTTATTTTTAATTTTTGAGATGTATATTGTTGTTATAATTATATTTTAGGATGTTATTAACTGATGTATCATGAAATTAATTTTTTATTTATTTATTTGTTATTTTTCTCATATTATTTAATTATTTATCATTTAATTATGTATTAAGTAGTTAAAAATTGTTTAAATTGTTTTGCTTATTAACTAATGATGCAAGTTGCTTGGTATATGCCTGTTTAACCAATGTTAGCCTATTAAGCACAAAGTTGAGGTTCATTTTAATTTTTTGTCATTATTTATCTAATTTAATTGTTATTGAATGTCTTTTAATGTTATTAAGTTAGTATTTTCTTGATCATATTTTATTTATAAATCTTTGAGTTTCCTAAAAATATTACTCTCTGCCATTTATTTATTTTCATTATTATCACATGATTTTCTAATTTTTATTTGTTAAATAAATGCAAGATCCACATGCTAGGTTTATTTATTTGATTTTTTTGCTTAGTATTTTTGATTTACTAGTGTTGTTTGGCTTCACACTATGCTTTGAAAATATAATTGATCCTTGGTTTCATGTTAGCTCTAAGGTTTATAAATTATAGTATGTCTTGGTCCAATTGTCTTGATTAATTGTGAGTTTTGTTCTTTTATTATTTATTGAATCAAATTCATAAGAATATTTGCATGCTAGGATTGAATACTTGATGATTTCATGCTACTCCCATAACATGTTAGTTTATTATTTTTAAATATCTTTACCTTATGCTAGTGTTTCGTATTTTGCTTTACCATGTTCATAATTGTTTGTTTCGCGCTTTATGTTCGTTGTTCGTTATTCGCTATATGTTTTACATGCCTTACATTTATATGTGCTTTATAGTCATGTGTTCTACACTTATACCATATTATGCATGCTTTACATTTATTATCCATTATTATTATTATTATTATTATTATTATTATTATTATTATTATTATTATTATTATTATTATTCATGATATTTCAATTTAATCTCCCCTTTGCATGCTTCCCCTCCGGTTGTATTATTTAATACGCGTAATTGACGTAATTTATAGTTGTTCGTTATTATTATTATCATTAATATCCCCTTTGCATGTTTCCCTCCCGGTTGTATTGTGTGGTTAAATTTCCTTTTCATATTTATTATTGTCCGTTTGTATGATTAGTATAATAATCCGAGGAAAGGGCGTCGCCTCGATTTATATCGTTGCGGAGTGTCTTCGCGCAATTCAATGTTTTAGGATGTTTAGTGCCTACGTAGTATCTTCGCTTAAACCATTACCTTTTTATCCAAAATTTGAGGTCAACACCTCTTTTCAAAAGAAACCAAAACATGTAATTTATTAAATTATTTTCAAAACACTTGGATTTCAAACCAAGTTATTTAATCAATCAAACAATCATTTTCTTTAGGAAAAAACACTTGGTTTTTCAAACCAAGTTGTGTTTTTAAAATCCAATTGATTTTCTTTCTAGATTAAAACCTTGGACTTCAAACCAAGAGCATTTTGTCACTTAAAATCATTTTCTCAATAATCATTCTACTTTCCTAAATCTTGTACATTTTTTGCAAACGATTAAAATTAAGCGCATAGATTAAATAATACAAGAGGTTCCTATAGGATACTATAGATACTTAGGGTACTAAAACCTTCCCTTCGTATAACCAACCCCCTTACCTCGATCTCTTTAATTTGGGTATTTAACGGACTTTCTCCCTTCTTCGGAAAAATCAAAGCTCGGTGGTGTAATTAAAAATTTGAGATTCGAAGCTAATTAATAGCTCGACATCCAAAAATCACCGCGACAGAAATGGCGACTTCACTGGGGACTCCCCCAAGCGGGTTGAGCCTATCTTGTATTTATTTTGTCTTTGCGCTTGTATGTTGTTTGCTTGTACATATATATATATATATATATATATATATATATATATATATATGCATGTTTTATGTGCTTTATTTGGGAAAATTGCTTGAGTGAGATAAGTCCTAACTCGGACTTGAGGGAAACAATAAGATAGGATAGTGGTAGGATCATAGCGACGGGATCGGAGTAGTTCGATTCATGTTTCGCATGTGATATAACCACACTCAGTCGAGGAAGCTCAAAGGTGGAAATGTTAACATGAGTAGTTGTGTTAACGTTCTATTTTTGGGGGACCGACAAGACTGTGGACCTTTAGAGTTACACTTAACCCATCTTGGCTTTTAGGACGTGGTGCGGTGACCGATCTAGAGTAGTCTTGGATTGGTTGATACGCGAAACCACACCTGAACGAGATTGTCTTGCGAATATTATTGGACCGGGAGTAGTTCCGTAAGCCGGTAATATCCAAAAGACGATTTATAACTTTGGGAACTTATTAGAATCCGTGATACAGGTACAATGCAAACCTTAGTACTCACCATGTGGGAGGGGCTCTTACCCATGACTCCAACATTTTACCTTAACCCAACCATGTTTGCGCATTATCAATTGCATACATGCATTCATTCATAAAACTCTTTTCTCATCCGATATCGAAAGACTTAAATTAAATTCTATGTAAACTATGTAGATTATGGACTATCAAAGGAGGTACACCCATAGCTATGGTTTTAAGGCTTTTGACTTGGCAAGATTAAGAAAGCTAGGGTCTCTGGTATCTGATTCAGAGGAATTCCAGAAGGCTCATGGAAAATTATTGAGCATTCTCGGGACTAATGTAGAAGAAGGAATCCTCGACACCCTTGTACAGTTTTATGATCCGCTTTACCATTGTTTCACCTTTCCTGATTACCAGCTTGTCCCCACCCTGGAGGAGTATTCGTATCTGGTTGGACTACCCATACTTGACAAAGTGTCTTTCAGTGGACTCGAACCCGCTCCAAAACCACAAGCCATCGCTAAAGCTCTTCATGTCGAAACCTCCGTTATCCAAGCAAACCTCACACGAAGAGAAGGCCTCTTAGGTTTATCCACTGAGTTCCTTTTCCAGCAAGCCTCCCTTTTTTCCGAGATAGCAAGCAACACTGCCTTTTACTCTACACTAGCCCTACTCATATATGGCTTGGTCTTGTTCCCAAACATCAAAGATTTCATTGACATCAACACCATACAGATATTCCTCTCAAGAAACCCTGTACCTACCTTGTTAGCCGAAACATATTATTCCATCCATGATCGGACTACTGCAAAGCGTGGAACCATTCTCTGTTGTGCACCATTACTTTACAGATGGTATATCACTCACCTACCTCATACCCGCAGTTTTAAGGAAAACCCAGATAAGCTCTGATGGTCCCAAAGAATCATGCCTCTCACTTCTGCTGATATTGTGTGGTATAACTCAGCTTATGACAACGGAGCCATCATTGATAATTGTGGAGAGTTCCCCAATGTACCCCTCCTTGGAATGCATGGGGGAATCACTTATAGTCCTATACTTGCTAGGCGCCAGTTTGGGTATCTCGTGAAAGAAAGGCCTAGCAACCTCTCATTGACCGGAATCTTCTATCGAAACCGAGAAGGAAATTCTGATATGAGGAATAGATTTGTGCGAGCTTGGCGTGCCATTCAGCGCAAAGAGTGGAATCAGTTAGGGAAGAAGCGAGGATTTGCTTTGGGGTCTCATACACAATGGATTATCAATAGAGCTGCCAGTTTCGGGATGCCTTACCCTCTCCAAGGGACCCCACCCTAAGTTACACCACCATCATCATCTGTGCCTATGACTGCTGACACCAAGGAAGAGTTACTAGAACAATTGGCCGAGTTAGCTCGTGAGAAGAATGTTTGGAAAAAGAAGTATGAAGAGTTGGAGCTTAGACATGAAGCGTTGAAAGGAGATTTGGAGATAAAGAAGTATGAGCTTTTGGCCCAAAGTCAGATAATTGTCCAGAAAACCATCCAGCTGCAAGAGAAGGATGCTGCGCTTAGAAGGGACCCAAAGAGAATGAGGTATAACATGGACTTGTTCTCTGGCCCAGACTCAGATTAAGATGATCCATCTACTGCAAGAGATTGATTTCGTTTATTTATTGTATTTTCTTTTAGTTTTGTAAAAAAAAAAAAAAGAAAAAAAAAGAGAAAAAAAAAAGGAAGAGAAGTGTTTTTATTCATTGTATTTTCTTTTTATCTTTGTAATGTTACAGTTATCAAATGAAGTGGATGTTTTCTACAATGTTTACATTTAATTTAGTATAAGTCTTTCGATATGAAAAATCTTGCATAATTTAGCATAAAACATATCATGCATCATGTTGCATACATAAGTTTCCAAAATAGAGTCTCATATTCTTCTCCCTCTCTTTTGCCTCAGTTGAAAGTGGCTCGGCATATCCATTACAAGGCAACTCGTATTTATAACACCCGATCTCAGTTTAAGAAGAAGATGGCAAGTGTCGAAGAAGAGAATACCCAGCTTCGGGAGAAGATGACAACTATGCAAGCCGAGATTGAGAATTTGACTGCTATGGTGACCTCTTTATTGGCAAACCAGAATCAACGCTCAACATCGGTTCCTCAGTCCAGTGGTGTGCCTGTGCCTCCCCCGGCTGCATCTGCACCGGTCAATGCTCCCCAGCTCTCTATGCCCGAAGGTTGTACATGGGGGTTATCAGAAGGTTTTCTTGGAGAAGGATTTTTCCCTCAAGTGACTGAAGCACCTCTCGTTCAACTGGGAAATACTCTCCCTTAAGTTACTGCTACTGTCTCTGCACCTGTAGTTCATGCTGTTCCGCAATACCAAGAGCCCATCTTTCATGCTGAAAGTATGGGAGGTTTTGATAGAGTGGAAGACCTGCAAGATAAGTTCAATGAGATGCAGCGTGAGATGAGGACCCTTAAAGGAAAAGATCTGTTTGGAAAGGACGCTCACGAACTGTGTTTGGTCCCTGATGTTGTAGTGCCACACAAGTTCAAGGTTCCAGACTTTGAGAAGTATAAGGGAAGCACTTGCCCAAAGGCCCATCTAACAATGTATGCGAGGAAGATGTCAACCCAGACTAGCAATGACAAGCTCTTGATTCACTATTTTCAGGATAGCTTGGCTGGGGCAGCTTTGAGGTGGTATATGGATCTGCGATCCGCCAAGGAAGGTTGACAAAAGAAAGTACCCCTGTTAGCAACACCAAGAAATATGGTCACAATTTCCCGAAGAAGAAAGAATCCGAAGTTGGCATGGTGACTCAAGGAGGGTTTCAGCCAACATACTCAAACTACCAGCACATCTCAGCCATTACACCCGCATCCCAACCACAAATGAACCAAACACTACCTCCTCATTACCCACAATCTTACCAACAAATGCCTCCACAACAACAATACCCGCAACAATCCTACCCACAACAGAATCGCCCACAAAATTTCCAACAACCTTTCAATCGCGCTCCAAGATATCCACCATTTGACCCTAGACCCATGAAATATGCTGATTTACTCCCAGCCTTGCTAGCTAAGAACTTTGTTCAAACAAGGCCACCTCCTCCTGTGCCTGCTATATTGCCCACTTGGTACCACAATGACCTGACCTGTGCCTTTCACCAAGGGGCACCTGGCCATGATGTGGAGCGTTGTTATGCTCTCAAGAAAGCTGTTCAAGACCTAGTTCGAAACAAAGTGTTATCCTTCAAAGACGAGAACCCCAATGTTCAAACTAACCCTTTACCAAATCACAACCCCTCTGTTCATTTGATCTAACATTGCCTAGCTGCAAATGCCATCCTCAATGTGCAAAGTATCAAGACTCATTTGGTTCCTATTCATAGAAAAATGTGTGAAGCGAAGATGTTCAGTCAGGATCACTCAGCTTGTGAAGTATGTCTGTCAGATCCTCATGGGTGTTCCCAAGTTCAAAAAGACATCCAAGGTTTGATGGATAAAGGAGAGTTACTAGTAACAAAGAAAAGTGAAGATGTATGTGGTATAACGCCAGAATTTAGTGCTGCTGACCATTTGGAGATGATTTATAATAGTGGTGAATCCAATATTCCCCGGCTTACAATTCGTATACCAGGACCTGTGCCTTATACCTCTGAGAAAGCCATACCCTACAGATACTAAGCTACTATGATACAAAATGGTGTAGAGACACCTATTCCTCCTTTGACCTCTGTGAGTAATGTTACGGACAGTAGTAGAATCTTGAGAAGTGGACGTGTTATCCAGGGGGCAGTCCCTCAGAAGCCAAATGTCCCCACTGTTGAGAAAGTACCACTCTGCGTTCCTAGTAAACCATTTGAAAGAGAATACGAAGATTCAGATGAGATGATGGAGTTGATCAAAAGAAGTAAGTATAAAATAGTGGATCAGTTATTACAAACTCCATCCAAGATTTCTATGTTGTCTCTGTTGATGAATTCTGATGCTCATAGAGAAGCATTGATGAAGGTGTTAGATCAAGCTTATGTGGAGAAAGATGTGACTTTAGGCCAGTTTGGAGGTACAGTAGGAAATGTGACTGCTTGTAACAATCTGAGCTTCAGTAATGAAGAACTCCCTGAGAAAGGGCGGAATCATAATTTGGCATTACATGTATTAGTTACTTGCAAATCAGATGCTTTATCCAATGTGTTGGTGGATATTGGGTCGTCTCTGAATGTAATGGCCAAAACTACTCTAGACAAACTCTCATACAAAGATGCTTATTTGAGGCCGAGTACAATGATTGTGAAAGCGTTTGATGGGTCAAGGAAGTCAGTGATTGGTGAGGTGGATTTACCTATTTCAGTTGGTCCGCATGAGTTTCAGGTTACCTTTCAAGTGATGAATATCCAAGCTGCATACAATTGCCTATTAGGACGTCCATGGATTCACGAGGCCGGTGCCGTGACATCCACATTACATCAAAGATTGAAGTACGTGCGAGAAGGGAAGCTGGTGATTGTGAATGGAGAGGAGGCTTTACTTATCAGCCATTTGTCAAACTTCTCATATATTGGGACGGATGGATCAGACGATACTTCATTCCAGGGACTCTCCATTGAGGAGAAAGGTCCGAACAAAGCTGAAACATCCATGGCGTCTCTGAAAGATGCTCAAAGAGTTGTGCAAGAAGGCAAGGCTTCTGGTTGGGGAAAGGTGTTGCAATTGTCAGAGAACAAGAATAGATCAGGTTTAGGCTTTACTCCGTCTACCAGAATGGGAAAGAGGGAACCGTTTGAAGATGTTTTCCGCAGTGCTGGTTTCATCAATGCTCCTTCAGGGATTAATGCTGTTATTGGAGATGAAGACGAAGAAGGACCACCGTCTTTTGTGACCCCAGGAGGAATATGCCACAATTGGATTGCTGTTGATGTCCCTTCTGTCATTCCTCTGTCTAAGTAATATGTTTGTCTTTTTATGTTTTCAAAAAAAAATCCTCTAGTCTCGCCCCAAGTAAGAGTGAGATTATGTCGGGCTTTGTTAATGCTTCAAGTATGTTAATGAAAATCGTCGTTTTTATCATGACTTTTTATATTTTCTTTATATCCTTTTATTCTAGAAAATGGTAACAAAAAAAAAACAGAATACATATATTTTATTTTTCACCTTCTATTTTTCTTACTTTTATCAAATAAAAATTCTGCATTCACTTATTTATTAAAAATCAATCATCAATCATATGCAGAATTAACATCAATGAGCCCGTTGAGTACAATGATTCTAGGACCTCTATCAACTTCGAATTTCCCGTCTATGAGGCTATGGAAGAAGAGGATGAAGAGATTCCCGAGGAGATCAAACGGTTATTGAATCGGGAGAATGTGGCCATTTAGCCTCACCAAGAAGCTACAAAATTGATCAATTTGGGTACTGAGGAAGAGAAAAGAGAAATCAAGATAGGGGCATGTTTAGAGGAATCTGTCAAAGCAAGGGTGGTAAATTTGCTTAGAGAGTATGTTGATATCTTCGCATGGTCCTATCAAGACATGCCCGGTACGGATCCTAAGATTGTGGAACACCGTCTGCCTTTGAAACCAGAATGTCTTCCAGTGAAACAAAGGTTGAGAAGATCTCACCCTGATATGGCTCTCAAGATTAAAGAAGAGGTTCAGAAACAGATTAATGCAGGCTTTCTTATTACTTCAGAATACCCTCAATGGTTGGCCAACATAGTACCGGTCCCTAAGAAAGATGGTAAAGTCAGGATGTGTGTTGATTACAGAGATTTGAATAGAGCTAGTCCGAAGGATGATTTCCCTTTACCGCACATTGATGTACTGGTCGACAACACCGCCAAATCCAAGGTTTTCTCCTTCATGGATGGTTTCTCTGGGTACAATCAAATTAAGATGGCTGTCGAAGACAGAGAGAAAACTTCCTTCATCACGCCTTGGGGTACTTTCTACTATCAAGTAATGCCTTTTGGTCTGACAAACGCAGGTGCTACTTACCAAAGGGGCATGATTACTATGTTCCATGACATGATGCACAAAGAGGTTGAAGTATATGTGGATGACATGATCGTCAAGTCAGGCACTGAAGAAGAACATGTGGAATATTTGTTAAAGATGTTTCAGAGGTTGAGGAAGTACCAACTCCGGCTGAATCCTAACAAATGTACTTTTGGTGTTAGGTCCGGAAAGCTCTTGGGTTTCATTGTCAGTCAGAAAGGTATCGAGGTTGATCCTGATAAGGTCCGAGCCATTAGAGAAATGCCAGCTCCCCAAACAGAAAAACAAGTTAGAGGTTTCCTTGGTCGATTGAATTACATTTCTAGATTCATTTCTCATATGACTGCCACATGTGGGCCAATTTTCAAACTACTCCGCAAAGATCAAGAGATTGTTTGGACAGAGGATTGTCAGAGAGCCTTTGACAGTATCAAGAAGTATTTGATGGAACCACCGATTCTCATCCCCCCAGTTGAGGGGAGGCCACTCATTATGTATCTGACTGTGCTAGAGGACTCTATGGGTTGCGTGCTTGGGCAACAAGATGAGACTGGTAGAAGGGAGCATGCAATTTATTATCTGAGCAAAAAGTTTACCGATTGTGAGTCTAGATATTCCATGCTTGAGAAAACTTATTGTGCTTTAGCTTGGGCTGCCAAGCGTCTGCGTCATTACTTGATTAATCACACTACTTGGTTGATATCCAAAATGGATCCAATCAAATACATTTTTGAGAAGGCTGCTTTGACTGGAAGAATTGCTCGTTGGCAGATGCTATTGTCCGAATATAATATTGAATACCGCACTCAGAAGGCAATCAAAGGCAGTGTCCTAGCTGATCATTAGGCTCACCAACCAATTGAGGATTACCAACCAATCAAGTTTGATTTTCCAGATGAAGAGATTATGTATTTGAAAATGAAGGATTGCGATGAACCATTGTTCAGGGAAGGACCAGATCATGAATCCAAATGGGGACTGATATTCGACGGGGCTATGAACGTCTATGGTAGTGGAATTGGGGCAGTTATTGTTACTCCTAAGGGTTCTCATATCCCTTTCACCGCCAGATTACAGTTTGATTGTACCAATAACATTGCTGAATATGAAGCTTGTATCATGGGTATTGAAGAAGCAATTGATTTGAGGATAAAAAACATTGACATTTATGGAAACTCGGCTCTTGTAGTTAATCAGATCAAAGGAGAATGGGAGACTCGCCACACTGGCCTGATCCCTTATAGAGATTATGCAAGAAGGTTGTTGACTTTCTTCAACAAGGTGGAGTTGCATCATATTCCTCGTGATGAGAATCAAATGGCAGATGCTTTAGCTACTTTATCTTCGATGTACCAAGTTAATCACCAGAATGAAGTACCAATCATCAGTATTCGTTGTCTCGAAAGGCCAGCATATGTGTTTGCAGCGGAAGAAGTGGTTGATGATAAGCCATGGTTTCATGATATCAAGGTGTTCCTTCAAAGTCAAGAGTATCCCCCTGGGGCATCTAACAAAGACAAGAAGACTCTGAGGAGATTATCCAGCAGTTTCTTTTTGAATGGAGATGTGTTGTACAAGAGAAATTTTGATATGGTTTTGCTTCGGTGTGTGGATAAGAATGAGGCTGATTCTTTGATGCATGAAATACATGAAGGATCATTCGGGACTCATCCTAATGGGCATACAATGGCTAAGAAGATGTTGAGAGCAGGGTATTACTGGTTGACGATGGAGTCTGATTGCCATAAGCATGCCCGAAAATGTCATAAGTGTCAGATCTACGCGGATAAAATCCATATGCCACCAACTTCCCTGAATGTTATTTCTTCCCCTTGGCCCTTTTCTATGTGGGGCATTGATATGATTGGTCGGATTGAACCAAAAGCTTCCAATGGACATCGTTTTATCCTAGTGGCTATTGATTATTTCACCAAATGGGTCGAAGCGGCATCTTACACCAATGTTACTAAGCAAGTAGTGGTTCGTTTTATCAGGAATAATATTATTTGTCGCTATGGTGTTCCTAGCAAGATTATTACAGATAATGGGACGAATTTGAATAACAAGATGATGAAAGACTTGTGTGATGAGTTCAAGATTGAGCATCACAATTCCTCTCCTTACCGGCCTCAAATGAATGGTGCAGTTGAAGCAGCAAACAAGAACATTAAGAAGATTGTGCAGAAAATGGTGGTTACTTATAAAGACTGACATGAAATGTTACCTTTTGCTTTACATGGGTATCGTACTTCAGTGCGTACTTCAACAGGGGCAACCCCTTTCTCCTTGGTATATGGTATGGAAGCAGTACTACCAGTAGGGGTTGAGATTCCGTCAATGAGAGTCCTGATGGAAGCCAAATTGACTGAGGCTGAATGGTGCCGAAACAGATATGAACAACTGAATTTGATTGAAGAGAAACGTATGGCGGCTTTGTGTCATGGTCAGTTGTATCAAAAAAGAATGAAACAAGCTTTTGATAGGAAGGTTCGACCCCGTGAATTTCATGAAGGTGACCTTGTGCTTAGAAAGATTTTCTCTTTCCAACCTGATGCCAGGGGCAAGTGGACGCCCAATTATGAGGGACCGTATGTTGTCAAGAGAGCTTTCTCAGGTGGTGCTATGACCCTCGCAACTATGGATGGTGATGAACTCCCTCGTCCTGTGAATGCCGATGCAGTCAAGAAATACTTTGTCTAAATAAAAAAAAAAAGAATAGCTCGCTAAGTTGAAAACCTGAAAGGGCGGCTTAGGCAAAAATGAGCGTCTCGGTGGGCTGAAAACCCGAAAGGGCGGTCCAGGCAAAAATTAGAGACATAAACAGAAATAGTTATCCTGATAGGTCGAAAACCCGAAAGGGCGGCCTATGCAAAAATTAAGGAAATAAGACAAGTAACTGCATCGGACCAGGCATCACTTATCTTGGAGCGCTTCAGTCGGCAATGATATTGTTTTGTTTATAACTTTTTTAGATTGGAACTCAAAGTTGATAAGGAAAGTAGTAACCATTGTACTTGATGTATCTTCTCAATATAATTACCATTTTCTAAATTCATGAGTCACATAAGCATACTATAACAGCACCCCAAATGTGGACATATTTCATGAAGCAGATACAGCCATTGCTAAAAAAAAAAAAAAAAAAAAAAAAGAGAAAAAAAGAAAAAAAGAAGAAAAGAAAATAGCTCGGTAAGTTGAAAACCCGAAAGGGCGGTTTAGGCAAAAATGAGCGTCCCGGTGGATTGAAAACCTTAAAGAGCGATCCAGGCAAAAATTAGGGACTAAAAAAAAAAAAAAGAAACAAAACAAAAACAAAGGAAAGATGAAAAAAAAAGAAGCATGGTTGATAGTGGATATTGTGGTTCAGAGTGTGAAATGGCGACTTCCACCAAACTCTTCACTCGTAAGATTTACCCCAAGAACTAGTTGAAGAATGATGTATTATCCTTGGTTTGCCCCGCAGATTTTAATTCCATTTCCATACGTGGATACTGCCCTGAACAGAAATTGACGGACCATTGCATGGATACGCCAGCCTAGTTGTTTCCACTGTCCATTTGTCTATCATAAGTTATGTCAATCTTGCCATACAAATAAAAGTTTCAAACATACATTCACACATCCATACATCCATGCATACATGAGTGCTCATATTCACATGCAACATATAAAACATCTATTATCAAACATATTTCAAGTAGCAAATGCTACTAACAATCATTCAATTCCCCAGAAAGGTTATTCCCAGTACATTTGGTCAATTCAGTTCATCCTTTTATAACATGTCTTGCTCTCCTACAATGTCAGTTGACAGTTCATTCCCTTGATTATGTCCCTACCATATCCCAATGATTGGTAAACACTGTTTTTATTTCTGTCCGTTCACAGGACTTTACTGCTCATGTCCGTTTACAGGACTTTATCTCTTTCCTTGTTAAGTCTTGCTTACCTATATAGACAGCAGACAATTTAACACCTTGTTGTGTCTTTACTATCCCGTAGTGTTGGTAGACACCGTCTTTTACTTCTGTCCGCTTACAGGACTTTATCGCTTTCTGTCTCCGTCTCTGTCTGTTTACAGGACTTTATTGCTTCTGTCCGCTTACAGGACTTTACCGCTTCTGTCCGTTCACAAGACTTTACCGCTGCTGTCCGTTTACAGGACTTTACCGCTTCTGTCCGTTCACAGGACTTTACCGCTTCTGTCCGCTCACAGGACTTTACCGCTTCTGTCTGCTCACAAGACTTTATTGCTTTTTGTCATCATTATTCATGTCCCCCAGTAAATCTGTCTCTTTCTCGTCAGATAATTCTCATAATCTTGCATTTTCAAACATTTACAAGCACAACATCCATGTCATCATATCATAGCATTTTCAGTTTTATCGGTCAAAAAATGGTGTACTCTGTATTTAAGTCTCTTCTACCGTCTATTAAAAACAAAAAAAAACATCAAAATTATCTTTTTCTTTTTTCAAATCTCCGGTAGAAGAAACTTAAATAGGGGCATCTGTCATACCCCATTTTTTGACCTTCTTACCCCTTTTATGTTTTTTCTCATTATTAGAATATTTTGATTTCTTATTATTATTATTATTATTATTTTATTATTATTAATTTAAAAATGTCAAAAAATAGTTTTTTATTTCGTTTACGCTGCTTAACTGTTCATTTTTTAGATAATTAATCATTCAACTTTTTGAATTTGTTTTTTCACCATATGTTTCCAAATATACCCTTATATCAATATTTTCACATATTTTTGTCATTATTCCCATTTTGCCCTTGTCAAAAATTTTAATGAATTGGTTTGCTTGTTTTGCAAGTAATCTCATTTTGTTCCATCTCTTTATGTTTTATTTTAAACCTTGTTCCCATTTTTTATATATTTGATAAATATATCCAAAATATTTAAATTTAAATTTTATTTTATTTTATTCACATTATTATTACATTTAAATTCAAAAATTGTTTTCTTCCACCACAAGTAACCTTTTGTTAGACTACTTGGGTACCACTTAGAAAGAGAGGGGGGGGGGGGGGGGGGGGTTGAATAAGTGGCCCTTTTTAAACAATGTCGATTTAAAATATTTAGTTCAAAGGTACGCGCGGAAGCACCACCGGATCGGTAGTCTCTTTGCACCCGATTGATCACTGAAAAAGTAGCATAGCCTTGAACGTGTGATGATAATGAACAAGAAACGATCGTGTGCAAAATATTCGAATTAAACGATCCAATAACACAATCCAATCAAGTTACGAGAATTTAAAGCTAATCCAATCACAATCAAGATATATGTCAATTGAATTTTGGTGCACACTTACGAACACGAAAATTCAATTGAATCGAAAATTAAAGCGATTGCGTAAAGTAAAAGATTAAGGAAGAAAGACACAAACGATTGATTAGGGAGTTCCCAACGGCTTTCGTGTCGTCCTCGCGGTCGGCCGGGTACGTCTCCCCCCAAATAACCAAACGGGTTATTTGAGCGTTTATTGATTAAAAACGATTGAACTATAGTGCACAATTTACAAAGACTCCAATAACCCTATCCGATCACGCCTCTGATTCACCGCAAGCCGTACCGAACGTTATCGATCAAATGTACAACCTTTATCCGAATGATCCCATACTCACTCTTCAATGAATTGCAATTTGATGGAAGATGATGATCTTGTGAAGAATAACCCTTTGATCCAAATTATTCACCAAATTTGAATCCCAAAGAGTTTATCAAAGCTATTTCACTTTCTCACAGGTTTTCTCTCTTTTACAATAACAAAACACATTGCTATTTATAGAGAAAATAGAATTGAGCAAATTTAGGCAAAACTGAACAGACATGTATTGATACAACTAATGGTTTGTATCGATACAAACCCTTTGACCAGCGTACAAATTTGAAATATTTGACCTATGTATCGATACAAACACGTATTTGTATCGACACATATATCAGTTTCTTGAAATCTTGACTGATATGTATCGAAGCATGCAAGCATGATTCGATACACCATGAGTTCTCTGGTCTATTGAGAGATATAGGTGTGTATCGATACATGCAAGCATGATTCGATACACAAGTGACTCTCTGTCTCTGAGAGACCAGTTTTGTATCGATACAAGTGATGTATGTATCGATACAAAAAGCACAAAATCAGTCTGAAGTAATTTCAGGACATTTGTATCGATACAACTGATTATGTATCGATACAGAATACCTAAAAATTAAATTTTCAAAGTTTAAAAATAGTTTTTCGCTGTCAAGTCATTTGTAATGTTGCCAAAATATGTTCTACTCTATTTTCATGTGTTTTGACAATTATTAAAACATGAGGATGAACTGTTGTACTTACACCTTTTTCATTCAAACTTTCTTCAATTATTTTCAATTTAACCCACACATCTTATAAACCTTGAAAAATGACATTTTTACCCTTGCTCATGCACATTTCATTTTTTCACATAATTATTTATTTACAATATTGCTTTTAAATTGTTTTTCATCACAAATTAAATCCAAAAAATTCTCTTGATCCTTATCCATCCCATTGATCCTAGAATATGCCCTTTTAACACAATGCATCAGATTAAAACAAGTGTACACTTGATTGATCAAAAACTAAAAATATCCATTTTGCAAAAACTCAAAAATGCCCCTTTCTTTCTCCAAAATTCAATCCTATCTTGACCTAGACTTTCTCTATAAATAACAAGTCTCATTTCAGAGTTGAGGGTTGGAAGAATTGGAGAGGCATTCATCAAACACGAGCTCAATCTTCATCATTTTTTCAAAATCCCAAAAACACAAAATCAACATTATCTCTTGCAATTAATACTTCTATTACCTTCTATAAACCTCCAGAACCAAAAACCCATCACGAATTTGAAGCTCCAAGGCCAGTTTGAAGCTCAAATTGAAGGAAGAAGTTCACGAAATTTTCAAGATCCTACAGCACGATTTTGGTAGCTTTCTTTTCCCTTTTTACTTCGTTTCATCTAGTTAGTATATATAGAAACTATCTGGGTTGTTATTTTGCTTTGATTCATGCTAAACTGTGAGTTTGAGTTTTGATTTGAAAATCTTTTTCCGTTCGTTTTCGTACCAATTGCATATTTGAAATCCTTGTGAAAAAACGAGCAAAACTGTATAGTTTTTAGTCATTTTTGGGTTGTTTTTCAAACTCCGGTGCCGAAAACGGCATCGGCGACGATGAGGGGCGAACGGAGATGATGATCCATCGTGAATCTCCGTCCTCACCCAATTTAAAACGCGTCCGTTGGATGGATCCAATGGCGCGTGTGCCTCTTTCATCGCAACCGTCAGATCTGATTAAATGAAGATCTGACGGCAGTAAGGCGATAGAGCCACTATACGCGACCACATAGGATCCATCCCTGTTGCAATCGCACGCGTGTTCCTTCTTTTTTTCAGATTTAATCATGGCCTTTGGTTTGATCCAGTGGCGCGCACGTGAATATGATCGTGTCCGTTAGATCCTCTCTGACGAGGATCAAACGGCTGTAAAGCGTGATCACGCGTGTGTGCATCACACACAATCCCGGCCCACATTGTTTCAGATTTTTTTTGTTTTTTGTACATTTTTTGCAAACGATTAAAATTAAGCGCATAGATTAGATAATACAAGAGGTTCCTATAGGATACTATAGATACTTAGGTTGCTAAAATCTTCCCTTCGTATAACCAACCCCCTTACCTCGATCTCTTTAATTAGGGTATTTAACGGACTTTCTCCCTTCTTCGGAAAAATCAAAGATCGGTGGTGTAATTAAAAATTTGAGATTCGAAGCTAATTAATAGCTCGACATAAAAAAATCACCGCGACAATAGGTCTTAGAGAATCTAGCAGATAACTCTTGTAAAACATGAATGACAAGAATCTGCTGTAATGCACATTCCTGATTCCTTTGGTTTTGCTCTCATTGATTGCATTGCACATATGATTGAATATAACTTTCCTAAAGTTAACTCTGATCCTTCTTCCAACATAATATAAGATAGCCTTATATTATTGAGAAACTTGATCAGAAGATCCAGCTTTAGGAATAATGGACTCATGCAGAATCTTGTACAATACTTTGTAAATAGGTTTCATATCCTGATTAGACTTCGAAGAAGAACCAGGACCATAGATATCTTTTTGAATCACCGGATTTACATCTTTGTCTTGCATATGAAGAATTACTCCAGAAAAGAGTAAGTTTGCTGCTTGTCTAACATGTTCTGCCCTTATTCTTATACAAACTCCTCCAACAACAGACCTTATTTCTTGACCTAAGAAGGGTTTAATGCCAAGTTCCTTAGCCGATTTCTTAACCAACTCCGGCTTATCCTTCTGATTCTGAGCAATTTCATTATCATATTGGCCTTTAGTAAAAACTTCTGCCTTCATCCAGAAATCTTTGACAAGTTCTGGATAGACAGGTCCATTAAGAGCATCAAAAAATGTAGCCAATCCTTGATAATCAAGAAGATCCTTTACTTCTTCCTTTCCATTTGCCCTAATACTTTCAAAATCAATAGCTTTTTCGATAACGCAGTAGAGATCAGAGATAGGAAAATC
Organism: Trifolium fragiferum; assembly: GCA_954870985.1. NCBI lineage: Eukaryota > Viridiplantae > Streptophyta > Magnoliopsida > Fabales > Fabaceae > Trifolium > Trifolium fragiferum. Next base: position 22,865,921 of record OX940791.1, on the reverse strand, counting down.
CATTACGTCTTCAACAAACAACTCAGGTTTTGAAGCCTCTACGTCAGCAATTAGAGGAATTAGAGTAGCCTTCTTAGCGACCTCTTTGGGTGTTGAAGATGATGAAGTAGCCATGTTTCTGAGGATTGGGTTAGGGTTTGCTAAGTTTAAAGAGAAAGAAATTTTTCTGAGTTTTAGAAAGAATGAAAGTGTGGGTAGTGAGAGTGCAAAAGTGTGAATGTGAACAGTTAGTGTGTTTAAAAGGAAATAAACGCGCAAAAACGTACTAACAAAAAGGACAGGGGTAAAAGAGTAAATAAAATTCACACAGGAATTAGAACACAATCATCACTAATCAACTTCTCTTTCTAATAGCAACATGACACGTGTATTAGAAGTTTATTTAAATAACTGACACATCAGCAAACAGTAGTTGAAGAGGTTATCAACAAGTACTGCCACGTCATGTATCAGAACCACTCATGTGTAGCTTCTGATGAAGATACCAGAAGATGGTTTGGTCTAAACTTCTGATACAGAGGTTCTGACTCCCCCTAACTTCTGATAGTTTCTCAGAACTTTCAAAAAATATTCTTTTTTACTTAGAGTTTCAGCTTATTCACAGATTTCCATCATATTAAGATTCTTTTTGATAAAATCAAATCTTTCAACAGCCAGGGGTTTTGTAAAGATATCAGCCCATTGATTTTCAGTTTCAATGAACTTAAGATCAATTACACCCTTCTGTACATAATTGTTGAGACCTTTTAGGGTGTTGGCTTCATTTGGTAAAATAAGCCTGATTCCATGATGTGGAGCATGATGTGTGGCACATCAGGGTTCACATCTGGACGCCCTACTGGACGCGCCTTTATTTATTTAAACGCGATCTTTTGAAAAAGATTTGTTTTTCAAGTATATCGTGCCAGCTTGCGCGCCAAGGAACAAGATAATCTTTCATGGTTCTGTTTTATTTTATTGGCCGACTTTGATCAAAAAGATTTGAAACAAACAATTAAAAGATTATGATCAAATAAATCTTAAGGAAAATTAACAAAGGCCAGCTGTCAACATTGAAGATCCAAGCCCATGAAACTTGTTCTATATAAAGGAAGACTGAAGACATAATGAAGTACGAAGCCAAGAGTTGAAGATATCGAGTCTTAGGTCTTAGTCTGTTCATTGTTATTTGTGAGCCTTCACTTGAATCATAATTTTGATACAAGTAAGGACTGAGTTTGATAGAGTTGTAATCTCTAGTATTCTTTCTCCAAAGCTTTGAAGCAAGGAGTTAGAGTGTGCAACACTCAAAGCCGTTAGGTACGAGTGCATAGTTTTCTAGGAGTGTGTCTCCAAACTGAGTTTGTTATTAAATCCTTACTGGGTAAGGTTGAGGGGGAGTGAGCAGAGGTTCTCATATCTAGGAGTTCCTAGGTAGAATTAGCACGGGTAGTGATTAAGTGAGAAGTTGTAAACGGGGGAGTTTAGCTTTGAATTGATACTACCATAGTGGATTCATCCCTGGATTGGTATCCTCCAGAATAGGGCTTGTTATAAGTGCCGAACTGGGTTAACAAACTCACGTGTTCTTTTGTTTCCTGCACTTTATATTGTTTACTTGTTCATCAAGTTCAGTTGTTCACGATGTTGACACATTAGGCTACACATCGTACGATTCCTAAAGTGTACACATCGTGCTACACATCTGACACTTGCCACCAGAATTTCAATTGGCATCAGAGCAGGCACCCTGCCTGTTTGAGGGTGAGCTCCAGGGAAGTTACTTTCTGGAAACATGGACAAGGATGGAACAACGGTCAACAAACCACCCCTCCTGGATGGAACCAACTATGACTACTGGAAGCCAAGGATGATTGCCTTCCTAAAGTCACTTGACAGCAGAACTTGGAAAGCTGTGCTCAAAGGCTGGGAGCATCCCAAAATCTTGGATGCTAATGGTGTTGACACTGGTGTACTCAAGCCAGAGGAAGATTGGTCAGCTGCAGAAGACACTGCATCACTTGGAAACTCCAAAGCTTTGAATGCTTTATTCAATGGAGTGGACAAGAACATGTTCAGATTAATCAAGCAGTGTACTGTTGCAAAGAATGCCTGGGAGATACTCAGAACCACTCATGAAGGCAATGCCAAGGTAAAAAGCTCAAGAATCCAACTTCTCAACACTAAGTTTGAAAACCTCAGAATGAAAGAAGAAGAATCAATTCATGACTTTCACATGAATTTGCTTGAGGTGGACAATTCCTTTGAGGCTCTAGGTGAGAAATTGTCTGAAGAAAAGCTTGTGAGAAAGATGCTTAGGTCTCTACCCAAGAGATTTAACATGAAAATCACAGCTATTGAAGAAGCTCAAGACATCCCAAGTATGAAACTTGAAGAACTTGTGAGCTCGCTTCAAACTTTTGAGATGAACTTTAGTGAGCCAACTGAGAAGAAAGGAAAAGGCATAGCTTTTGTATCTCGTGCTGGTGAAGAGGAAGAAGCTGATGAATCAGATGATGACCTCTCAAATGACTTAGCCATGTTGGGAAGACAATTCAACAAGCTTCAAAGGAGGGTGGACAGAAGACCAAGGAGGAATGTGAGGAACATCCAGACTGACAACAGTAAAATAGGTAACACTTCAACAAAAACTAAAACTGATGATAAGTCAGCTCAGAACAAGGGTGTTCAATGTCATGAATGTGAAGGCTTTGGTCATATAAGATCAGAATGTGGAACATATCTGAAGAAGCAGAAGAAAGGCCTAACTGTATCATGGTCTGACGAAGACTCTGACACTGACTCAGAGAATGTTGCTGCTAATCATGTTAGTGCCATGACTGGGGTGGATAATACTGATGTCGAATCTGATGATGAAGAACTCACCTTTGATGAACTAGCCTCAGTCCATAAAAAGCTATTTATCAAGAGTGAGGAACTGTACAAGGTCAATGAAGAGCAGAAGGAAATCATCAGTCAACTGGAGACAGAGAAGGGTCAACTACAGAGTCAAGTTGCTAGTCTTGAAAGTGAAGTCAAGTTACTGTCAACCAACTTGAAAAATATGACCAAGTCTGTAAAGATGCTCAATCCTGGAACCAACATGCTTGATGAAATTTTGAAAGTAGGAAAGCATGCGGGTGACTCATCTGGTGTAGGATTTAAGAACAAACATCACAGCAAGAAGACAAATACTAAGTTTGTTCCTGCTCAGAAGAAACCTGACCCTGGCAGAATGTGGACACATCACACTCCACATCAGAGACCTGATGGCAAAGAGAAGTTTAATGCTTGGAGATGTCACTACTGTGGGAAGAATGGTCACATCAAGCCCTTCTGTTACAAACTCTATGGGTATCCCAAGAAAAGGCCTCAGGTGCAAGCCAAAACAGTAAGGGTCACTCCTAAGAAGATGTGGAAGCCTAAAGTTTCTGAAACTGCACATATTGCTCACACTTCTCTTAGAGCATCTTCTAGTAATGATTGGTATTTTGATAGTGGTTGTTCTAGGCATATGACTGGTGTTGAGAAATTTCTCACTAATATCAAGCCTCATACAACAAGCTTTGTAACCTTTGGTGATGGAGCAAAAGGTGAAATCAAGGGCAGTGGTAAACTCAGCAGCAAAAGCTTACCTGACCTAGATGATGTGCTACTTGTTAAAGGCTTGAAGGCTAATCTTATCAGCATAAGCCAATTGTGTGATCAAGGTCTCAAAGTCAACTTCACAAAGAATGAATGTCTTATTACTTCTGACAAAGGAGAATTGTTGATGAGAGGATCTAGGTCAAGAGACAACTGCTATCTATGGATTCCTGATGAAACAACTCACTCCACTACATGTTTGATAAGTCAGGAAGAAGAAGTAAAGCTTTGGCACCAAAGACTTGGCCATTTGAATCTGAAGGGAATGAAGAAGATTGTGTCCAAGGAAGCTATTAGAGGTCTACCAAAGCTTAAGATTGTTGAAGGCAATATATGTGGTGAATGTCAAGTTGGAAAGCAGGTTCAGATGTCACACCCAATGTTACAACATCAGGTGACATCCAGAGTTCTTGAAATGCTACATATGGACTTGATGGGACCAATGCAGGTAGAGAGTATTGGTGGTAAAAGATATGCCTTTGTGGTTGTAGATGATTTCTCAAGGTTCACTTGGGTTAGCTTCATCAGAGAGAAGTCTGACACTTTTGATGCATTCAAAGAACTATGCCTTAGACTACAAAGAGAGAAGGATAGTGGCATTGTTAGAATCAGAAGTGATCATGGGAAAGAGTTTGAAAATTCAAGATTCTCTGAGTTTTGTGCTAATGAAGGAATTGGGCATGAGTTCTCCTCACCAATCACACCCCAACAAAATGGTGTAGTTGAGAGGAAGAACAGAACCTTGCAAGAGGCTGCAAGAGTTATGCTACATGCCAAGAAGCTACCTTACTACTTTTGGGCAGAGGCCATGAATACTGCATGCTATGTACACAACAGGGTGACTCTGAGAAAAGGTACCTCAACCACACTGTATGAGATATGGAAAGGAAGAAAACCAACTGTCAAACACTTCCATGTCTTTGGTAGCAAGTGCTATATCTTAGCTGACAGAGAGCAAAGGAGGAAGATGGATCCCAAGAGTGATGAAGGAATCTTTCTAGGCTATTCCATAACCAGCAGAGCCTATAGAGTCTTCAACAACAGAACAAGAACTATGATGGAATCCATCAATGTTGTCATAGATGACTATTCAGACAATGTACCTGATGTTGATCCTGATGTGGACACATCTCACCCCCTGCCTGAAGACTCTGAAGTTATAGAGATTCCTGAGAAGAATGATCAGCAAGAAGATGTGACTCCAGTGAACAAGGGTCCCTCTGTTAGAGTTCAAAAGAATCATCCAAAAGAACTCATAATAGGGAATCCTGAGTCAGGGGTTATGACAAGGTCAAGAGAGGTTGTATCCAATGCTTGTTTTGTGTCAAAGGTAGAACCAAAGAATGTGAAAGAAGCCTTGACAGATGAGTTTTGGATTGGAGCTATGCAAGAGGAGCTGAACCAGTTCAAGAGGAATGAAGTGTGGGATTTAGTTCCTAGACCTGAAGGAGTCAACATCATTGGTACTAAATGGGTTTATAGGAATAAATCTGATGAAAGTGGTGTTGTGACTAGAAACAAGGCTAGGCTTGTGGCTCAAGGTTACTCTCAGATTGAAGGAGTAGACTTTGATGAAACATTTGCTCCTGTGGCACGTCTCGAGTCCATAAGGTTACTTTTGGGAGTAGCATGTATCTTGAAATTCAAGCTATTCCAGATGGATGTGAAGAGTGCTTTCCTCAATGGCTACTTGAATGAGGAAGTTTATGTGGAGCAGCCCAAGGGATTTGTTGATCCAAATTATCCAGATCATGTCTACAGATTGAAGAAGGCATTATATGGATTAAAGCAAGCTCCTAGGGCATGGTATGAGAGGCTAACCAAATTTCTTGTGCAGCAAGGTTATAGAAAAGGAGAAACAGACAAAACCTTGTTTGTCAGAGAAGAAAAGGGGAAGTTCATGATTGCACAAATCTATGTAGATGACATTGTGTTTGGAGGAATGTCTGATCCAATGGTCAAGATGTTTGTGAATCAGATGCAGTCTGAATTTGAGATGAGCCTTGTAGGTGAACTTACCTACTTTCTTGGTCTGCAAGTCAAACAGATGGAAGATACAATTTTCATCTCCCAAAGCAAGTATGCCAAGAACATTGTGAAGAAATTTGGAATGGAGAATGCAAATCACAAAAGAACTCCTGCAGCAACCCATCTCAAACTTTCTAAAGATGAGCATGGTGTCAGTGTTGATCAAAGTCTATACAGAAGCATGATTGGCAGTCTACTTTATCTCACTGCAAGTAGACCTGATATTAGCTTTGCTGTTGGTGTGTGTGCTAGGTACCAAGCTGAGCCCAAGATGAGTCATCTGAATCAAGTCAAAAGGATTCTTAAGTATGTCAGTGGTACAAGTGATTATGGAATTCTCTACTCTCATGGTGAAGACACAAGATTGTTGGGTTATTGTGATGCTGACTGGGCAGGTAGTGCTGATGACAGGAAAAGCACTTCTGGTGGATGTTTCTTTTTGGGAAGCAACCTTATATCATGGTTCAGCAAGAAACAAAATTGTGTTTCTCTTTCTACAGCTGAGGCTGAGTATATTGCAGCAGGAAGTAGTTGTTCTCAGCTACTTTGGATGAAGCAGATGTTGGGTGAGTACAATGTGCAGCAAGATGTGCTCACATTATACTGTGACAATCTAAGTGCTATAAATATTTCCAAAAATCCTATCCAACATAGTAGGACAAAGCACATTGATATACGTCACCATTTTATTAGAGATCTTGTTGAAGACAATATTGTGACTCTAGAGCATGTTGCCACAGAGAATCAACTGGCAGATATTTTCACTAAGGCTTTAGATGCAAATAGGTTTGAGGTGTTAAGGGGCAAACTTGGTATTTGCCTCTTTGATGATCAATAGCCATAATAGCTATTTAGGCGTGCAACGGCTACCTGTTTTTCCCTCCATCCATAGTTGCACGCAATCCAAAGGCAATCATTACAAAATATTTCCAACGGCTATTTCACGATCAAAACTCCAAGAAATCCGTTTACTCAAGATTTTCTTATTGCCTACCACATTGATCACCACATTCGTTTCTCAACCACTCAAACGACCAAAAATTTTCTTGATCACTCTCAAACCCTTTGTTCATCTCTCTGCTATTTTCTTTGAAAATCTTCATACCAAGTCACCATCATCATCATCATGTCTACTGCAACCAAAACATCTCCTTCAACCAAATTCACGACTCCTCCATCATCATCAAAACCTAATTCCCCGCATCCTGAAGAAGTTCAAAGTGACATGATCGTTAATGCCACTCCTGTTTCTATGATCAAGCCATCTGGATCAAAGAAGAAGAAGTCAAAACGATCAAGAAGGGAATCAACCCCCATTGCTGCAGAGGAAGATGTTGTTCCTTCTCCTTCCACAGAAAAATCCAAGAAGAAGAAGAAGAAAAGCAAAAAGCCAAAGATTGGCTCACCAAAGAGGGTTCACACCATGGAAAGTCTGCATGTTGAACCTCTTCCTGCAAAATCTGGTGATGCAAATGCTGAAGCATCTATGGGTGTAGGTTCCTCAAACCCTAACCCTGAGAAGGCTGCTGTAAAGATCCCTGAGAGTCAAAGACATCCCTTGACTCAGAAGATCATTGATTCTGTGCTCCAGGCCCTGCAAGAACCTAATGTTGCGGCAGATGTTGGCACATCATTGCCACAAGGTGAAGAAGAGACTGCTGCTGTTGAAAAACCTGCTGTCATTCCTGATTCTCCTGAACAGGAATTTGTTGAAGAAGATCAACCTGCTGAGGTTGAGGAACCTAAAGATAATACCCAGTCTGACAAGGATAAAGAAACTGTTGAAGGTTCAGATCATGAAGACTCCAATCCTTCTGACAAGGATGCTGATGGAGATACAGTTGTTGTGGATGTAGAAGGCTACAATTCTGACATCCCCTTGAAGAAGCTTACTGAGGATAGTATTGCAAAAAGGACTAGAAGTGGTAAAGGTCCTGCTGTTGTTGAGATTTCTCCTGCTGCTACTAAGGAGAAGAAGAAGCCTGTTAAGAGGCAAGTCATGTATGGTCCCAAGAAGGGATTTAGTAAAGCTGTGGTTCCACCTGCAAAGAAGAAGACTCAGAAAAGAAAAGAGCCACCTACAAGTGACTCAGAGTACGATGTGGAGCAGGATGTAGCTCACATCAGTGAGTCTGAGGAAGAATCTGCTAAGGAACGCAATGTGGAGCTTGATGTGATTCACATTGAGTCTGCTGTGAAGAAGAGCTATGGGAAGAAGAAAATTCCTCAGGGAATTCCTGACATCCCAGTTGATTTGATTTCCTTCCACAACCCTGCACATGCTGGTAAATGGAAGTACATTGCTCATAGAAGGTTAGCTCTGGAGAGGGAGCTCAGTGCTGAAGCCTTGCAGTGCAAGGAAGTTATGAGGTTGATCAAGCGTGCTGGCTTGATGAAGACTGTTACTGGACTGAGTGACTGCTATGAGAAGGTAGTCAAAGAGTTTTTGGTAAACATCCCTGCTGGTTGTGACAATCCTTCGGACAAGGAATACCAAACTGTTTTTGTGAGAGGTAAAGAAATTCACTTCTCTCCCACTGTTATCAACAAGTATCTGGGCAGAAGTGAGGAGCCCTTTGCTGAGATGGAGGCAAATGACAACTACATAATCAAGGCCATCACAGCTGGAAAGGTCAAGACTTGGCCTAAGAAAGGGAAACTGCAAGCAAGCAAGCTCACACCAATCTACAACATCCTGAACAGGATTGCTGCTGCTAACTGGGTGCCTACCACACACAACTGTGATGTGGCTACAGGTTTGGCTAGGTTCATATATACTATTGGTAGCAAATCTAATTTTGATTTTGGTACCTATATTTTTTATCAGACTATCAAACATGCCAAAACCCTAGCTGTCAAACTACCCATTGCATTTCCTTCCCTACTGTGTGGAATCATATTGAGCCAGAGACCTGATGTTCTGGGCAAGGATGATTTGTCTTGCAGAAGAGAGTCTGCTATTTCTTTTAGTCTCAAGCGGTCTGATGTGACTCCTGATGTGGGCACATCCAGCTCAAACAGTGCTATGTCTAAGACAGACATGATTGCTGCTTTAAAGGAGACTTGCAAGGCTCTGGATGAGAAGAAGGCCAAGCTGGAGGCAGTCATTACTGGACTGGAGCTTGAGGATGAGCAAACAATGGCTGAGGATGAGGAATTGGAGGAGGAGGAGCCCAATGACTCTGAAGCTGAGGAAACTGATGGGAGCCAGGATATTTGAATCTTTGTAATTCATTATTTCCCTGTACTCAGCATTTCCTTGTTTTTGCTTGTATTTTGTGGGCTATGCCCTGGATTTCTGATGCACCTTTGTGTGCCTGTTCTGTACTTGCTGCACTATTAACGGCCTGAGTGCCTTTTTCTGTTCATGCACCATCATCTCTACATCTCATGCTATCTGCATTCTATGGTGTGTTACTTACTCTCAGTATGTTTGTCATAATTTATGGCTAAAAAGGGGGAGTAAAAATTAAAATGAACAACCTTGAAGTCTTAACTGCAGCAAATTGTGATGTGTGGCACATCTGACTACACATCTGGCATACATGCTTATTTTTCTTCAAATGTTTTCTCAACAACTTTTGAAGAATTAGTTTTCTAAAGCATGTTTTTCTGAAGACCTTTTCTGTACGTTTTCAACTGGGTGATGCATTCTTAAGAAGTCCAATTGAAGATGTTAATTTGTGTAATGGTTGATCCATTTGTATGATTTCTACATGGTGATGCATTCTTAAGAAGCCTGTAGAAGTTGCTATTTTGTGTGATGTTTGACACATCTGTGAGTTTTAACTTGGTCATGCATTCTTAAGAAGCCAAGTTTAAAACTTCTCTATATCTCTCTAGGTCATGCATTCTGAAGAAGCCTATAGGGAATATGAGATTTAGGGGGAGTACATGGAAAGTGCTCTAGTTCAAAGGGGAGTAGACTATTACTGGGTTTGCTACCCTCCCTTATGTGTGCATGGAATCTCATGCTTGTATGTGTCTGAGAATTTATTTTTCTCAGTCTTTGGGAATTTATTTTCCTATCTTGTGAGAGTTTATTTCTCTCTTTATTTGTGAGGCTCTGATCCGCTGCTGCATGCCTCTGATGTGCCTATACATCTCTCCAAGTTTAGTTGGGTGACTCAAAGATTATTTTAGCCCAAAATTTGCCAAAGGGGGAGATTGTTGAGACCTTTTAGGGTGTTGGCTTCATTTGGTAAAATAAGCCTGATTCCATGATGTGGAGCATGATGTGTGGCACATCAGGGTTCACATCTGGACGCCCTATTGGACGCGCCTTTATTTATTTAAACGCGATCTTTTGAAAAAGATTTGTTTTTCAAGTATATCGTGCCAGCTTGCGCGCCAAGGAACAAGATAATCTTTCATGGTTCTGTTTTATTTTATTGGCCGACTTTGATCAAAAAGATTTGAAACAAACAATTAAAAGATTATGATCAAATAAATCTTAAGGAAAATTAACAAAGGCCAGCTGTCAACATTGAAGATCCAAGCCCATGAAACTTGTTCTATATAAAGGAAGACTGAAGACATAATGAAGTACGAAGCCAAGAGTTGAAGATATCGAGTCTTAGGTCTTAGTCTGTTCATTGTTATTTGTGAGCCTTCACTTGAATCATAATTTTGATACAAGTAAGGACTGAGTTTGATAGAGTTGTAATCTCTAGTATTCTTTCTCCAAAGCTTTGAAGCAAGGAGTTAGAGTGTGCAACACTCAAAGCCGTTAGGTACGAGTGCATAGTTTTCTAGGAGTGTGTCTCCAAACTGAGTTTGTTATTAAATCCTTACTGGGTAAGGTTGAGGGGGAGTGAGCAGAGGTTCTCATATCTAGGAGTTCCTAGGTAGAATTAGCACGGGTAGTGATTAAGTGAGAAGTTGTAAACGGGGGAGTTTAGCTTTGAATTGATACTACCATAGTGGATTCATCCCTGGATTGGTATCCTCCAGAATAGGGCTTGTTATAAGTGCCGAACTGGGTTAACAAACTCACGTGTTCTTTTGTTTCCTGCACTTTATATTGTTTACTTGTTCATCAAGTTCAGTTGTTCACGATGTTGACACATTAGGCTACACATCGTACGATTCCTAAAGTGTACACATCGTGCTACACATCTGACACTTGCCACCAGAATTTCAATAGTCTCTTATAAAATGATGTTTAATCTCAATATGCTTAGCTCTTGAGTGCAAAATAGGATTTTTAGAAAGATGAATGGCTGCAGTGTTATCACATTATAAAGGAATACTGTGACTACTTATTTGATAATCTTCCAATTGATATTTCATCCAAAGTAGTTGTGTACAACATTTAGCTGCTGAAATGTATTCTGCTTCTGCAGTTGAGATAGCAATGGTGGTTTGCCTTTTACTAGCCCATGAAATCAAATTCTCACCAATGAACTAACAATTGCCACTGGTGGATTTTCTTTCAAGTTTATCACCAGCATAGTCAGCATCACAGAATCCAATCAGTTTGTAATCATTAGATTTCTGATACAGTAATCCAATGTTACAAGTAGCCTTCAGATATCTAAAGATTCTTTTCACAATAGTAAAATGAGATTCTCTAGGATCTGATTGAAATCTTGCACACAGACATACACTAAACAAAATATCAGGTCTTGAAGTTGTTAGATAGAGAAGAGAACCAATCATATCTCTATATAACTTCTGATCAACTTTGCCTTCAGATTCACCTTTGCTCAAGCTTGATGTTGGATGCATTGGAGTGTTCATGGGTTTGCAGTCTTCTAAGTTATATTTCTTCAGAAGATCTTTGATATACTTTGATTGATGAATAAAGTTTCCTTTCTTTGTTTGATTGATCTGAATTCCCAGAAAGTACTTCAATTCTCCCATCATGCTCATCTCAAATTCATCCTGCATCATCTTAGAAAAGTTCTTGCAAAGTGTAGCATTAGTTGATCCAAAGATAATGTCATCAACATAGATTTGAATGATCAGAATGTCTTTCTTTAGAGTCTTTCTGAATAATGTATTATCAACTTGACCTTTCTCAAAACCATTGTCAACCAATAAGTTACTTAGTCTCTCATACCAAGCTCTGGGAGCTTGTTTGAGTCCATAAAGTGACTTCTTTAGTCTAAACACATGATCTGGATTTGTAATATCTTCGAATCCCGGAGGTTTTTTGACATATACTTCTTCAGAAATTACTCCATTAAGAAATGCACTCTTTACATCCATTTGATAAAGTGTGATGTTGTTGTTGACAGCATAAGATAGAAGTAATCTTATTGCTTCCAATCTTGCAACTGGAGCATAAGTCTCTGTATAATCTATTCCTTCTTGTTGACTGTATCCTTGTGCAACAAGTCTAGCTTTCTTTCTTGTTACTTCTCCCTGTTCATTCAACTTGTTTCTGTATACCCACTTTGTTACAATAATGTTCTTATCTTTAGGTTTAGGTACCAGATCCCATACATCATTTCTCTGAAATTGATTCAACTCTTCTTCCATTGCAACAATCCAAGCATCATCTGATAAAGCTTCATCAGTGGTTTTTGGTTCAATCAAGGAAACTAGACCAAATAAGGATTCTTAATCCCTAAAACTTGATCTTGTTTTCCTAGGACTGTCCTTATTTCCAATGATAAGCTCTTCAGGATGTGATGATTTGTACTTGAAAGTATGATACGAGACTGCTTAGGATCGTCTTGAAAACAGGTAAAGGAACTTGACCCTAACCGCGACCTGCCGGTAGAACCAAAGTTATCAAAGAAAGTGTGACCCTAACCGCGACCTGCCGGTAGAACCAACACTATAAAGTTCTTATCTCAAGAACAAAGGAAAAGTTCTCACAATAGAAAACTCTCAAATTATATTAATATTCAAGTTGTGATTTGAGAAATACATGAGAGTCCTATTTATAGCCTATTCTTACATAGTAGAATTTATTGTCCACTACCATTCATTCATCATAGGAACTAGAAAAATAGCACTAACATTCTTATAACTTCCCACTAGCCATTATAATGACTTAGTGCACCACTAGGAAGGATCTAGAGAGCCTAGAATCCAACTAAAGGTCATCTAAAAATCCACCCAAAAATAAAAAAAGAAAATTACATATAAAATAAAGAAAATTGGACTTAATTATTTTCCATTTAGTCTAATATTATTAGACCACACTTCAGCCCATGAAAGCTTCTTATTATGTGACTTGGGCTTCAAGTTTGACTCAAAGTAGCTTCCACCAAAATATTTTAGTGCATCTTTTTATAAGTTTCCTTCCACATGTTTAGTGAACTCATGATCTCGTCATTCTCTCCCTCTTCAAGAGGATTTGTCCTCAAATCCGAACCTGCATATATAACTAATGGATTAGTAAAATAAATTTTTCTTTTTGGATATTCCCTTTCATTTTGCAAGTTGAATTTGTTTTCTTCAATCTTCTCAAAGTTGCCATCTTTCTCAAACTCCTCTTTTATTTTCCTCACATAAATTTCCTTCTCATCACATTCATTTTTCTTTTCTCTCTTTTCTTCTTTTCTCTCAATGTTAATTTCTTTCTCCTTCATTTCTATCACATCTCTATATTTTCTCTCTCAATTTTCCATCATGTCTCCTTCTTTCTCCTTACTTCTCTCAAAAGTGAGATTTCTATTTTCTTCATTAACTTCTATTTGAGATAAAGACCCAAGAGTACAAGAAGCCATATAAATATTATTAGTAGGAATGATGCCATTTTCGGTAGCCAAAAAAATGCTCTCAATTTCTTTTTCGATAACTTTTTCTTCTTCTTTCTCACTCTTAGGAATGGTGACATTTTTTGTAGGAACAAAAACACTCTCAATTTCTTTTTCAATAATTTCTTCTCCTTTTACCTCACTTTCGAATTTTCCCTTGCTCTCTTGTTTTCCTTTCTCTCTACCATTCTCTTTATTTAAGAAGAGATTATTATCGCAAAATAGTTCAAAATTTGCAATAGGTTTTTTTATTTGTTTCCCACTTTTCATGCTTCTATCTTTTCTCTCATTTTCTCTATCTCTTTTTCCATAATTTCTTCTATATTTCCTCTCTATGCAGTCAAATCTTTCATGAATTTTTTGAAATTCTCGATGAAATAACTTCTCCAATTGTTCAATCGAGACATGCATTTCTCCCTCCATTTTTTTTTCAAACATTTTTTTTCTTTTGATTTTTTTTTCTAACGCTACAAAATAATAAAAAGAAAAAGATAGATATCACCTGATTTCAAGAGCCGAAGCTCTGATACCAACTGATACGAGACTGCTTAGGATCGTCTTGAAAACAGGTAAAGGAACTTGACCCTAACCGCGACCTGCCGGTAGAACCAAAGTTATCAAAGAAAGTGTGACCCTAACCGCGACCTGCCGGTAGAACCAACACTATAAAGTTCTTATCTCAAGAACAAAGGAAAAGTTCTCACAATAAAAAACTCTCAAATTATATTAATATTCAAGTTGTGATTTGATAAATACATGAGAGTTCTATTTATAGCCTATTCTTACATAGTAGAATTTATTGTCCACTACCATTCATTCATCATAGGAACTAGAAAAATAGCACTAACATTCTTATAACTTCCCACTAGCCATTATAATGACTTAGTGCACCACTAGGAAGGATCTAGAGAGCCTAGAATCCAACTAAAGGTCATCTAAAAATCCACCCAAAAATAAAAAAAAAGAAAATTACATATAAAATAAAGAAAATTGGACTTAATTATTTTCCATTTAGTCCAATATTATTAGACCACACTTCAGCCCATGAAAGCTTCTTATTATGTGACTTGGGCTTCAAGTTTGACTCAAAGCAGCTTTCACCAAAATATTTTAGTGCATCTTTTTATAAGTTTCCTTCCACATGTTTAGTGAACTCATGATCTCATCAAAGTATTTCTTGGATTAATAGTTGCTTCTGGTTCAGAATCTTCAGTTGGAATTGTTTGATGAGTGGTAAAGTCTGGAACTTGATTGTCTTCAGAAACTTCCAGAGGTTCAGAAGTATAGTTATGTCCAGAAGAGAAGAGAACTCCATTTTGTTGTGGAGTTCTAGGAGAAGAGAACTCATGGAAGATTCCATGTTCTTCACAAAAAATTTCAAACGGTTCATTTTCAAATTCACCACCATGATCACTTCTAACTTTTAAAATCGTTAAATCTTTTTCATTTTGAATTTGGGCACAGAAGATACTAAACTCTTCATATGTATCACTTTTAGATTTAAGGAACCTGACCCAAGTCCATCTACTATAATCATCAACAATGACTAATCCATACTTCTTTCCATTGAGTGAAGCAGTGCTAACTGGTCCAAACAAATCAATGTGCAGAAGTTCTAAAGGTCTAGAAGTAGAAACAATGTTTTTAACTTTAAACGAGCTTTTGACAATCTTCCCTTTCTGACAAGAGCCACAAAGAGAATCTGAGTGATAAGTCAATTTAGGAAGGCCTCTCACAAGATTGTCCTTGCTAAGCTTAGAGATTAATCTCCAGTTAGCATGTCCTAATCTCTTATGCCAAACCCATTTCTCATCACTTAGTGTCAATAAACAAAGCACATTTTGATCTTCCAGATCAGAGAGATTAACTTTATAAACATTTCCTTTTCTACAACCTTTAAACAAAATGGATTTATCAGAATTGTTAATTACAGTACATGAATTCTTATTAAACACAACATCATAATTACTATCACATAATTGGCTTATGCTAAGTAAGTTATGTTGTAGTCCATCAACCAACCAAACATCAGAAATAGTAAGAGATGAATTACCTACTTTACCTATACCAATGATTTTGCCTCTTTGATTCCCACCAAATCCTACAGTTCCTCCCTCTTTCAAATTCAGGGTGTGGAACAAGTGCTTGTCTCCTGTCGTGTGTCGTGAACATCCACTGTCCAGATACCAGGAGCTTTGTTTTCTTCTTGGGATGCATACCTGTAGTAAACATTATCTCAGATTTTGGTAACCATATTCTGATGGGTCCTCTATAGTTAGTTCTTTTATTCTTCTTCTGATTCTTGTAGCCTACAGAGGATCCAGAGTGAGGTAAGCTTTGAAAAAGAGGTTTAGGCTTAGCCTTGCCTTTGGATCTTAATCCAGAATCTGTTAGAGAACCAACTACCAAGTATGAACAGCCTGATCACACACCCCGAATACTCTTAGGCCTGAAGATCTTCTGAGCTCCTTGAATAGACATGGATACTGGAGTAAGGGGAACAGAGGTTTTAGAAAGTTCCAAGCTTACTTGAGTATCAGACACTTTTGAATTTTCTGTACCACTACTAGAAACAAAATTAGAATAAAGATCAGAAGGTGTTTTGCTGATACACACAGACCGAATTGAGTTTCCTTTGACAGTACTCCCCAATCCCTGTCCATTGTATTTGCCTGCACCATAAATCATAGAAGCTAGTCTATGCTTGTCAATATTATGATGAACAAACTCTTGAAGTGCAATTTCTTGCTCATCATAGGGTTTGTTACATGTCCTGCAACCATTTTCAAGAACTTGAATAGTCTTTAAGGACTTCTTATAGTCTTCTTGAAGATGATTGACTTTATCATTGAGCATGTCAAACTTCTGTTTAAAAAGTTCTAGCTCATTTGATTTGTCCATGTATTTCATCATAGTATCTTTCAAAGCCTTAGAGATTTGAGTACTAGATAGTTGAGATATTAGCTGTTTAATATCTTCTGAATTTGACTCAATATCACTTCCAATATCTGAATCAGTTGTGGCCATAAGTGCCAAGTTTGCTTCTTCTTCTTCACTTTCATCATCAGATAGCTTGTCAAGATCTTCCCATGTAGCCAGAAGACTCTTTTTAGCTTTGTTCTTGAAAGTGCTCTTTCTTCCTTTCCTTTTGTTGCTAAATTCAGGACAATCAACAATGAAATGTCTAGGTTTGTGGCAATTACAGCAATTCTTTGAATCATCCTTCTTATCTTTGTTTCCATAATTTCTGAAACCAGAATATCTTGGTTTCCTTTTTGTCCACTTCTGGAACTTCCTAGTCAGGAGACCAAATACATCATCATTTGATCCTTCTTCTTGATCATCTGCAGAAGATTCCTCAGCTTCTGATTCAACAACCTTAGCCTTTAGTGCCTTAGAAGATCCTAAAGTAGTTGGCAAGGCCAAAGACTTTACTCTCTTCTGAGGCTCGTCAGAAGCTAACTCAATCTCATGACTCATGAGTGAACTAATCAATCCTTCTAGACTAAGGGTGTCTAAATCTTTAGCTTCCTGTATATTAGTGACCTTAGGTCTCCACTTAGCAGGTAAGCTTCTTATAATCTTCTTTACATGATCAGGAGTAGTATAACTTTTCTTCAGAACTTGAAGACCAGCTATCAGAACTTTGAATCTAGAAAACATAGACTCAATGTTCTCGTCTTCTTTCATTCTGAAAAGTTCATACTATTGGATCAGAAGTGTTGCCTTTGCTTCATGTACCTGTTTGTTTCCATCATAAGATGAACACAAGGAATCATAAATACTCTTAGTAGTACATTTGTCTAAGATCTTTAGGTATTCCTCATGAGATATGCAACCAATCAGAATATCTTTGACCTTGCGGTGTTTGTTGTATGCTTTCTTGTCTTTGTCAGTGAAAGCTTGTCTTGTCTCAAAATCCAATCTTCCTCTTTCATCTAAACCTTGAAAAGTAACTCCTCTTTCAACTAAGTCCCAAAGCTCATCATCAATGCCAACAAGATGACTGTATATTCTATCTTTCCACCAGGAAAAGGTAGAACCATTTCCATTGAACTTAGGAGCTTTGCTGGTGTTGTTTTTATCATCAACGTCATAGTTGAAAGGAATAATAGCATGAGTTTTAGAACCAGAACCATCACCAACTTCACCAGACATGGTGTTTTTCAACAAATGACAAATGTCTCACTGTAAGGTGATATAACAGAACCAATGCTCTAGATGCCAATTGAAGGTGTGAAAAACACAAGAAAGGGGGGTTGAATTGTGTTTTAAGATTTTTTGAAAACTTCTTCTAAGTCTTTAAACTTATCAGAACTTGCAACGGAATAATCAAAACACAATAACTTCTGGTCACAATGAAACAGTAAAAGAGAAGAGAGAACAGAGATGAACACACTGATTTTTATATTGGTTCCCCTCACAAACCGAGAGTACTCCAGTCCCCTTGCACTTCCAAGGGATTTCACTATAATCACACAAGATTACAATTGCTCAAACACACAACAAGAGACTTCCAATGCTCAAGTAACACAGTACAAGAGACTTCCAAATGCTCAAGCACAAAAGCAAGAGACTTCTTACAAAGTTACAAATAACAAAACAGCTTTTGAACTTCTGATAAACAATATCAGAGTTCTGAACAAAATAATACAACTCTAAAAACAAGACTAATCTTTGTTAGACTACTTGGCTACCACTTAGAAGGGGGGGTTGAATAAGTGGGACTTTTAAACAATGTTGATTTTTAAAAAAAATTTAGTTCAAAAGGTACGCGCGGAAGCACCACCGGATCGCTAGTCTCTTTGCACCCGATTGATCACTGGAAAGGTAGTATAGCCTTGAACGAGATGATAAAGAACAAGAAACGATCGTGTGCAAAATATTCGAATTAAACAATCAATAACACAGTCCAAACAAGTTATGAATATAGAACCAACCAAATCACAATCAAGATAAATGTCAATTGAATTTTGGTGCACACGTACGAACACAAAATTCAATTGAATCGGAAAATTAAAGCGATTGCGTAAAGTAAGAGATTAAGGAAGAAAGACACAAACAATTGATTAGGGAGTTCCTAACGGCTTTCGTGTCGTCCTCGCGGTCAGCCGGGTACGTTTCCCCCCAAATAACCAAACGGGTTATTTGAGCGTTTATTGATTAAAAACGTTTGAATAGTTGTGCACAATTTACAAAGACTCCAATAACCCTATATCGAATCTAATGCAAACTATGCGTAATAACCTCAACAAGTACCGAAGCTTCTCCCTTTGATTCCAACGATTCTACCCGTGCGCAATCCTCGCACAATCGTCCAGCTAAGTACCTTGCTTCTACGTTGTTGATCCTTCAAGATATCACACAATCTTGAATCCTTGAGAAAAACCCAAACCTTCTCCACAAATCAACTCGATCCTCTGATTCACTGCAAGCCGTATCGAACGTTGTCGACCAAATGTACAACCTTTATCCGAATGATCCCATACTCATTCTTCAATGAATTGCAATTTGATGGAAGATGATGATCTTGTGAAGAATAACTCCTTGATCCAAATCCTTTACCCAATTTGAATCCCAAAGAGTTTATCAAAGCTATTTCACTTTCTCACAGGTTTTCCTCTGTTTACAATAACAAAGCACATTGCTATTTAACAAAGCAAATTGCTATTTATAGAGAAAATAGGATTGAGCAAATTTAGGCAAAATTTAACAGACATGTATCGATACAAATGATGGTTTGTATCGATACAAACCCTTTGACCAGCGTGTAAATTTGAAAATGTTGACCTATGTATCGATACAAACACGAATATGTATCGATACATATATCAGTTTCTTGAAATCTTGACTGATATGTATCAAATCATGAAAGCATGATTCGACACATCATGAGTTCTCTGGTCTATTGAGAGATATAGGCATGTATCGATACATGCAAGCATGATTCGATACACAAGTGACTCTGTCTCAGATAGACCAGTTTTGTATCGATACAAGTGATGTATGTATCGATACAAAAGACATAAACTCAGTTAGAAGAGATTTTAGGATATTTGTATCGATACAAGTGATTATGTATCGATACAGGGTACCTAAAAATCAATTTTTCAAAGTTTAAAAATAGTTTTTCGCTGTCAAGTTATTTGTAATGTTGCCAAAATATGTTCTACTCTATTTTTATGTGTTTTGACAATTATTAAAACATGAGGATGAACTGGTGCACTTACATTCTCCCCCTTTTTGATAATTGTTAAAACTTTGCATAAGCTAACTAAGCCTATACCTAATATGCAATAAAATAGCAATGTATACAGACGCAATTACATCAAGGCTAATAATAAGCACGCTCCCCCTGAGTTGATGCCATAATGCGTTGTTGATAATATTCAAGACTTCTTTAGCTATTCATCCTTAGCTTGTGCAATCCAAATCTCTCCCCCTTTGACAATATCAAAAAGAAGAAGAGGGCTCATTAGAAGTATCAAGTTCAAACAATTTTAATCATAGTCATATCGTGCACTTACATTTGTCGAAATGCACTATATGATGAAATTACCTAATCAAATAATTACATACACAGATATGCCAAAATATATCAATGACGAATACCAAATATCATGACAAATATGGAATGTAGAACAACAAACCAAAACCAACGCATGAATATCGTAACACATCGACATTTTTAATCAAGAAACACATCCAAATATGGGACGAAATAAACAAGGCAATGCAACAATTGCATAAACATAACATGATTATCCATTCAACAAAAGTATCCAAAATAAGTCATACATAACCAAAATAAATGTTGTCCAAACATGACAACATCAAAATTATTCGTACAACCATATTGAAAATAACATGTATGTATGAAACACATATAATCAACAAGGTACATACTTATGCATGTGACCAAAAACAATACCAAAGCACATTATAACATGAGAACACATGTTAAACCATATATGCATGATAAAACATTCAAATAAATGAATCAAAGTACCAAAATTAATCATATGAAGATATATGTGTATGTATGCACACAAAGTCACATATAAGAACAAAACAAGCATATACAAACCAAGTATGAACTTAATATTGCAATTGTAATGATCTTTGTCAAATCCCCATTATAAACATGTGAGACTCAAAAACTTATAAATATTTTTGAGCAAAATTCTTGGAAATGGAGGACTAGACAACTATCAATACGAATATTATATTAAGATGAAAGTTATATGTATATGAAACCAATGTACAAATGCTAAGTAAAAAAAATATAAAGGTAAAGGTAGAGAATAGAATCTTCCCTTAAGTGTTAAGTGGAGGAAGTGATCAATTTCCACAACTTTGTAAGTGTTGAGTTGAAGCTTTTCTCATCATTTTCCTTGTTCATAAGTCTTGAACTCCATTGTTGTCGGTGTCTCTCGTCAATGGTTCAAGATGTTTTCCTACATACTTAGACATTTGAAATAGGTCCCCAACTCATGTTGGGTCATAGTTGGTTAGTAGCAACATTATTGTTTAAATTAGGTAACCATTGCATTATGCCTTTAGGTACCAAGGTTTTTCGAGCATGGCATTTTGCAATAGTATGACCCTTGTCACAACAATAATGACAAACGATATGTGAGTCACTCTTCTTTTGATCCATTTTGAAATGTTTAGACTTTTTGTTTTTGACTTTCAAAGTGTTTTGAAAATGTTTTGGATCAACTTCATAAGAGACTCTAGGTTTTGATGAATTTTCCACTTTGTCCTTGATAGTCTTAATGTTTTTGGACAAAGTGATGCAATTATCACAACCAACTATATTACTATTATCATGACATGCACTTGACCTTTCTAATAATGATACCTTGAAAGCTTTCAACTCTTCTTCCGTTTCGGAAACTTTCTTTTCAAGAGCTTTGTTAACTTTTATAATTTCTTTTAATCGTTTGAAAGCTTTCCTAGTTTCACTACATAGGTCCTCAAATGCACTTTGCAAATCATGATATTCTAACAAAGTATATGAGCTAGAGGGATTTTGGTTTACCTTTTTGGGAGCTTTATCTTTCTTTTTGTGATGATGATTTGTGAAGCATACATTAGCCACTTCGCCTTCATCACTTGAACTAGAGCTTGATGATGAATGAGATGAAGATCTACTACTCTCCAATGCAACATAAGCTTTCTTTCCTTTGCTCCTCCTTTTGTTTGAAGATGACTCCTTCTCTTTTCTCTTAAGATTAGGACAATCCGGCTTGTAGTGACCAACTTGGCCGCACTCATAGCATATCCCTTTCTTGGAGTACCTAGCATCTTCATTCTTCCGGCGGTAACCACTATCTTTCCGAAACTTCTTAAGATTGTTATCGGAATGCCTTATCCCATTCTTTCTCACATATCTATTGTAGCGTCGAACGAAGAGCCCCATTTCCTCATCATCGGAATTGTCTTCGCTTGAGCTACTTTCCACTTGCTCAACCTTTTTGGACTTTGATATGGAGGCCTTTAGAGCAATGGACCTCTTATCCTTTTCTTTTTCCTTTTCGTTGTGTTTCTCCTTTTTCCCACCTTTCTCATGCTTTTCCAACAAATTCAGCACTTGTTCATGTTCCGTTAGCTTACCGAATAAGGTTGTGAGACTTAAAGTTGTAAGATCATTCGCTTCTTTGATTGCGGTGACCTTTGGTTGCCATGACCTATTAAGACATCTCAAAATCTTATTAGTAGCATCTTGATTAGTGATTGGTTTACCTAAACCATGTAACTTGTTGGTAATTTTTACAAACCTTTTTTGCATATCCGCAATGGTTTCACCATCTTGCATATGAAACAATTCGAACTCTTGAGTTAAGGTGTTTATTTTGGATATTTTGACCTCATTAGTACCCTCAAAATGAGTAACTAATGTATCCCACATTTCTTTGGCCGAAGAACAATGCGACACATGATAAAATTGTTCAATCCCAAGGGATGAAATAAGTATGTTTTGTGCCTTTGCATCGTAATTGACCTTTTTCTTATCATCGTCCGTCCATTGTGCCATAGGCTTATTGGTGACAATGCCATTAGGATCGGTGATTGTCGGAACAAACGGACCGTTCTCAATAGCATTCCACACTTCACCATCAAAAGAATTGATGTGTATGCGCATACTACTTTTCCAATAATCAAAATGATCTCCATTGAATATAGGTGCCCGATTATAAGCCCCTTTAGGTGCAAAAGCCATGTTTTCTAATAATTGGCACAATCCACTGAATTTTGTGAACAAAATTGAATCGGGATCGTGATACCACTTGTTAGACTACTTGGTTACCACTTAGAAGGGGGGGTTGAATATGTGGGACTTTTAAACAATGTTGATTTTTAAAAAAATTTAGTTCAAAAGGTACGCGCGGAAGCACCACCGAATCGGTAGTCTCTTTGCACCCGATTGATCACTGGAAAGGTAGTATAGCCTTGAACGAGATGATAAAGAACAAGAAACGATCGTGTACAAAATATTCGAATTAAACAATCAATAACACAGTCCAAGCAAGTTATGAATATAGAACCAACCAAATCACAATCAAGATAAATGTCAATTGAATTTTGGTGCACACGTACGAACACAAAATTCAATTGAATCGGAAAATTAAAGCGATTGCGTAAAGTAAGAAATTAAGGAAGAAAGACACAAACAATTGATTAGGGAGTTCCCAACGGCTTTCATGTCGTCCTCGCGGTCGGCCGGGTACGTCTCCCCCCAAATAACCAAACGGGTTATTTGAGCGTTTATTGATTAAAAACGTTTGAATAGTTGTGCACAATTTACAAAGACTCCAATAACCCTATATCGAATCTAATGCAAACTATGCGTAATAACCTCAACAAGTACCGAAGCTTCTCCCTCTGATTCCAACGATTCTACCCGTGCGCAATCCTCGCACAATTGTCCAGCTGAGTACCTCGCTTCTACGTTGTTGATCCTTGAAGATATCGCACAATCTTGAATCCTTGAGAAAAACCCAAACCTTCTCCACAAATCAACTCGATCACGCCTCTGATTCACCGCAAGCCGTATCGAACGTTATCGACCAAATGTACAACCTTTATCCGAATGATCCCATACTCATTCTTCAATGAATTGCAATTTGATGGAAGATGATGATCTTGTGAAGAATAACTCCTTGATCCAAATCCTTTACCCAATTTGAATCCCAAAGAGTTTATCAAAGCTATTTCACTTTCTCACAGGTTTTCCTCTGTTTACAATAACAAAGCACATTGCTATTTATAGAGAAAATAGGATTGAGCAAATTTAGGCAAAACTTAACAGACATGTATCGATACAAATGATGGTTTGTATCGATACAAACCCTTTAACCAGCGTGTAAATTTGAAAATGTTGACCTATGTATCGATACAAACACGAATATGTATCGATACATATATCAGTTTCTTGAAATCTTGACTGATATGTATCAAATCATGCAAGCATGATTCGATACATCATGAGTTCTCTGGTCTATTGAGAGATATAGGCATGTATCGATACATGCAAGCATGATTCGATACACAAGTGACTCTGTCTCAGATAGACCAGTTTTGTATCGATACAAGTGATGTATGTATCAATACAAAAGACATAAACTCAGTCAGAAGAGATTTCAGGATATTTGTATCGATACAAGTGATTATGTATCGATACAGAGTACCTAAAAATCAATTTTTCAAACTTTAAAAATAGTTTTTCGCTGTCAAGTTATTTGTAATGTTGCCAAAATATGTTCTACTCTATTTTCATGTGTTTTGACAATTATTAAAACATGAGGATGAACTGGTGCACTTACAATCTTAGAATTCTAATGAAAGAAAACTAAGGTTCAACAACTGAATTAATCAGAAGTTGAAAACTAATTGTCTTGAATTTTGAAATAAGCTCAAGTTGCATTTCAAAGTGTTATAGTGCTCTTTTGAATTTAGCAGAGTAACAGCGCTTT
This sequence comes from Trifolium fragiferum, assembly GCA_954870985.1. Lineage (NCBI taxonomy): Eukaryota > Viridiplantae > Streptophyta > Magnoliopsida > Fabales > Fabaceae > Trifolium > Trifolium fragiferum. Next base: position 22,841,575 of record OX940791.1, on the reverse strand, counting down.
TGTTCGTAGTTGTGTTGTTGTCTATTTCTTCAAAGTCTTCCTCCTTTTATAGACAGTAGTGGAGCGTTTGAATTTGAGTAGACATGATGAAAACAGCTAGATAGTATTGTACTATTTTTCTTCTTGAGTCATGTTTATCCAAATCAGGTAAATGATGAATCCTTGATCCTTGATTTCGAATATTCTCCCATATCAGGTAATAGAGAATAGTCAATAGTACAAACCTCATTATCACGATCATAACGGTCTTGTATGATGATTTCTTCTGTCATTCTGAATTTGCCAAATTGATGATAGTCGTTAAGAATAGAATGTTCTTCTGACAAATTCTGTTGTTTACATCGTCATCAGAATCTTGAGTTTCCATTTCAGGTTCTGATGAAAGTAGATTCTGATTGACTTTGACTTGTAACTTCTGGTGACGTAGCTTCTGGTGTCATGACTCAGAACTTGCTTTTCCCAACTTCTGGGGTTGCTTTTAAAATATCAATCAGAACTTCGCTTGCTAGTGTACATATATTTTTAACTTATATACCTGCACACTAGAGTAAATTATCAGTATTCCCTATTGTACATTAATACTATTGTTATCATCAAAACTTACTTGGGTTATATTAGAACCAACTTTGTTCCAACACGTATCGTTTTAATTTTCAACAAGAATGAAAAGTAGAACCCCAAACGTATATCCAATAGGGCACCCCACCTACATATGAACTCGGCTTACATTTTGGTTTTTTTTTTAATTAAAAAAAGTTAAAAGTTCAAAACTATTTTATTTCAACAATATTATTTTTTTTAAACAAAAGAAAAAAAACATAAGACATTTTGTCTAAACAAAAATGAACATATGGATGTAATTTAAGAGTTTGTTTAACGAATTATCATTCTAATTTAAGAGAGGTAAAATGTAATTTCGATATAAGCAGACGAGTTTGGGGATATCAATGTCTCCTATTACCTATTCACCCGCATTCTTTAAAAATTGTGAAAAATACAAATTCAAACTCAAATTCAGTTAATTCGAATTTTCTTCGTCAAAGTCGTGGTAGGTGCATACCCACATATACGAGTTTTATTTTCATATCTAGCAATGACCATAGTTCAACGTAACATTATATATGCATGCACTTATTCAATTCAAGAACCAAATCACTTGTACTAGTATGAAATTGCAATGCTTTCTCAAAAGCTACAAAAAATTTATTTTCTATGTTTCTTTTTATAAGAAACAACTCAATTTTTAGATTCATATAATAACTGATGTATCTACTATCTAGTATATACTCCCTCTGATTTTATAAATAAGCAAAATTTAATAATCAATACATCTAGTCTATATACATTATTTTTACAATGAATTTAAAAAGTTAAATTTTGTTTATATATAGGCTGTGTTTGATAAAATTAAGCTATAGCTGAAAAACTAATTGATTGAAATAAAAGTGTTTGGTAAAATTAGTTTTTAAAGTGGTTGATAAATATAAAATAACTAAAAAGGACATTATGTGTTAGTGGGTAGTTTTTTTATTTTTTTAAAAAAATAAAAATAAATTAAAGGTTAAAAATGAAAAAAAAAAAAAAAACTGTTAAAAGCTATAAAATATAAGCTCAAAAACTACTTAAAATAACATCTCAAAAAAAAAAAAAAAACTATAAGCTAGTGAAAAAAGCTTTGTTCCCAAACACAGTTTTTGAAACAAGCTTATAAGTTAGTCGAATAAGACTAGTAACACCTGTGGGTATTAAACCCAAAAAAGGAGTTGATTGCATGCATTGGTGGGATTTAATATTATGGTTGAATGAATTAGAGGGGAGAGAAGATGGAAACATTCAACTCGGATGAATGCAAAGAAAAGTGAGAAAGTCAGAAAGATGAAAAGTGGGAAGGTGGGGAGTGAAATGGACATGTGGCATGAGCTGAGAGGCATCTCCACCAAGTGTGGTGCACTTGGTCAAGAAAGAAGTGAGTCTTGATTTTTTGATTTTTTTTTTTAAAATGTATGTATGTGTGTCATATTTTGATTGAGTGACTGAGTGTGTTTTTTTTTTTATGACAAATGCTAATAACCGTCATCGGGGCACTTTTTAAGGCTTAAATAGTAATTTTTTTATGGAATGCCTAAAGTTAATGTATTGGAAATTGCAATGTTCATTTTTTTGATTAAAAACTTCTTTAAATAGAATGCTTAAAGAGTGTCTTGGGAGCACTCGTTAGCATTTACCTTTTATTTATTCTAAAATACTTTTAGGACAATTATTGTATAGCAAATTTTTTTCAATACTTTTTTAATATCAAAATTCATAATTTTTAAAACTCTATAAATAGAGGTATGATTTGATATACTTTCAAAATAAAAATAAAAAACTCATGTTTACACTTCCTTCTCTAGTTTTTCTTGTGTGCTTTACTAATTGTACTTTGTGTGTGACAATTTATACTATAATCGAGTTGTTTTTGCGTATCTTAATTGAGTAAATAATAATAAAAAAATTATTGTCATATTGATTTATAAAAAATTAGATTTAGTTGATAAATTATGGAAGAATAATAATATTAAATATATAAAAATAAAAATATTCATTATTTCAAAAAAAAAATATAATAATAATTATTATTATACAAAATTAAATTAAATAATATAAATAAAGAATAAAGAATGTGGGGCATATGAAAATGAGTTGGAAAAGAGAGTAGTTGGTTTAAACAAAATCATTGTAGGAGTAAAAATTGAATAATAGTTTACTATTGTTATATGGAAGAGAGATAACATGATGTGCATTATTTTATTTTATTTTTGACAAGAGAAAAATGATGTGCATTATTGAAAAGTGAAAAAGTTGGGTAATTTATACGTAAACCATTGTTGATAGTCTAAGCTATAAACTAGTTGGACTTACCAAACACACTCATAGTACCGGAGGGAGTACTATGGATAAAATACTTCGATTATTCAATAAACCTAAAAATTAACTATTTCTTATAAAAATTCAATTTTTTTTATAAACAACATTTTATCTTTTAAACTTATTAAATAATTAATGTATTCAACACTCCTGTCATCCTTAATTTTAAATTAAAGTTCACTTTTTAATTTCATTGAATAATTGATGTATCTGGTCTATATTATAAATTAAATTATTTAATGAATCTAAAAAATTAATTTTTATTTATAATTAAAGATTAATATATATATATATATATATATATATATATATATATATATATAATAAACCAAATTAATTAATTAATTATTTAATGAACTTAAAAAATTAATTTCTCTTATAAAAATTGGAAAGGTAAAATGCTGTTCTTTTGGACGTTTGTTATGAAATCATGTTGACTCACTCTGTGTCTGCTTCAACAACGTTCCATCTATTCTGAGAAAAAACCACTCTCTCTCTCTCTGTTCATTCTTCTGGTCTGTGTGCCAAAGCCCAAAACCACTCACAAGGTGCCACCACTCTTCTGTTCATCTTTCATGTTATTAGTTACTTCAAGATACCTCTTTTTTTTTTTTTTTTTTTTTTTTGTTGCACGGATCCTGTTTTGTTCCCAAGAAACTGTGTAAATTGAAAGATAGAATCACGGAACAGTGATATGGTGGAATAGGTTTTGAATATTTCTACCGTTTTGTTTACTTTTTCTTGTCAACAAAAATTTCCTTTCAATTGCTTCTTAAATGAACTTTTCCGCCATTTTTCTGTTTTGTTTTTCTATTTGGGGTTCAACTGTTAGAAGAGTTGGAACTTTGAAGTATCTAGTTCTGCAATCTGGGTTTGATTTGGTTTAGCCTTTTGAAGTTTGTCTTTGTTGATTCAACGGTTGTGCCTATAGTGACAAACTTTTGATGCCCCTTTTGAAAAAAATGGCGATTTTTGTATGTTATTTACTTTTCATTTCTATGGTAAATTTTTATCACATAGTAGCTCCCGTCTCGTGTATAAGTAACAATTCACTTTTTAGATTTATCGAATAACTGATCTAATTGATTTATAGTCAATTGGTGTATCTGGTTTATATTATAGACCAGATACGTTAGTTATTCAATGAACTTAACAATGAATTGTTGCTAATATATGAGACCGGAGAGATTTATTTAGAAATGACTGCTAAGTTTATAGCTTTGTATTATGTTTCTCTAGTGTTTATTTAGTAATTGTATCTTATTTGTGTTTATAGATAAAACTATAATTTTTAGTTGAATTTTATTTATATGCTTGAATTAGGTGCAATAAAATGAATATCTATCAATATATAAGTTTTTATTTTAGCAAAGGAGTAATAATGTATTTCTTTCCAATTGTAGTAGGTTTCTTCATTATTTCAATACTAATGGAATCTTGGAGTTACATCCCAGAAGAGAGAAGCTATTTATTTTCTGATGAAATGGACTTTTCACTTGATGCTTTTATGAGAAGTAGAAAACCATTGGTTGAATGGGAGAATAAATCTTCATGTAACTTTGAAAGAGATGGATTTAAAGGTATGGAGTTTGTGGATTTGGGATTTCCCGATTTTGTGCAAAAGTCTTCTCACAGTAGCAAGCCTATGGAGACATCTAGGATTATTGATGGCTCGGTTCAGACATCTAGCTGTGAGCTGGATAGTAATAATTCTAGTAGAAGAGGGAATTCCTCTTCACATGTTATTGCTTTTGATTCATCTTTTGGCGAAGAAGATTCCGAGCCAAAGCATTTAAGTTCTTCTCTTGTTGCATCAAAAAATCGTGATTCTTCGTTGATTGGTCTGAAGCTAGGGAGATTAGTAGATTTTCAAGGTACAAGCATTGACAAAGATGCAAAAGAATTCACTTCTACGGCTATGCATCGAACCTCGCTAGCTAAGAGAGCTCGCACCTCTAGCTTACCTGCTCAGGCTCCTGTATGTCAAGTTTATGGTTGTAATATGGACCTTAGCTCCTCGAAAGATTACCACAAAAGGCATAGAGTTTGTGATGTTCATTCCAAGACAGCTAAAGTTATTGTGAATGGCATTGAACAGAGATTTTGTCAGCAGTGCAGCAGGTATAATTTTCGACTCCTGTTGTATTAACATTAAAATTTGATACTTTTCTTACAATCAGATGGCTTCATTTTCTCCCAATTCTACGAAGTGTGTATTTCATTTTTGGTGAGATATCTTTGGCTTCAATTTTAGCATCTGTAGATTGAATTTGATTGTGATTTGTGCAATGAAATGTGATTTTTCTTTTGTTCTTGAATTAGGTTCCATTTGGTAGCTGAATTCGATGATGGTAAACGTAGTTGTCGTAGACGTCTAGCTGGACACAATGAACGCCGAAGGAAACCTCAGTTTGATTACATGACTAGTAAACAACACAAGATTCTTCAGTCATATCAAGGTATGAAATATACATTCTACTAGTACTAACATCTTCATTAACATAGATAAGATAGAAAATCGGTTGATAAGCTCTCTTCAGGGTCATTCGCAATAACTTCATATCAGTTCTTTTTAGTATTATGTATGATAATTGGTTGCATATATATGCTTAAAATCCATCATATAGTGTCGCTCCTTTTCTTATGCTTAAGTAGCATATTTCTTTTATTTGAAAGGTTGAGTAGCATACTTCAGATCAACTTTGATAAAATCGATACCATACTAAATAAATTCCAGTTTTTAATAAGATTTACCGAATCAATTTTTTGATGCAATATTCTCGGCAAGTATAACCACTTCAAAGTATGATTAGGTGCATATTACATTACATAATGAGTAATGACATATACCTCTAATTTTTAACCACCCTACGTAATTTAAAAATCATAAGAATTCTATCTATATATTAATATTAGTTAGGATTTTTGTTTGTAGGTAGGGTCTATCTATATTATGTAACTACATATTGGAGGAATCTTCATAGAATAAATTTATTCTTGATTAAATTACCAAAATAATATTAAATACTGGTGCAAGTTTTTGACTTTGTGATCCAAGATTACATATATATATATATATATATATATTGTCTCTTCTAAATGGTTATTATATTTTTGTATTAGCCTATGATATACAGGTTGTATAGCAGAAATCTCTTTGATTGATTCTCAATGGAGAAATATTAATCACTTTTGGCATTTTCTATTAGTTGCCTCTAAACCTAAATTATAAATATAATGCATTTTTGTCACTATAAGAAGATAAGTCAATAATTTTGTCAAATTGCACATAACTAAATTTATGTTTTTGTTTGATTATGTATAGTTTATTCTTTAAACTTGTATCAGATATCAATCATGGGAATGAAATCATTTTAAAGAAATTAAAATATGTCTTCATTTAATATTAACATGTCAATATTATAAGAATGTAGGTTAGGTAATTCGGATTAACTTTTACAACATAGATACTGATACAGTTCCTGCCATGAACTGAAATTTAAAGCCTATGAATCTAGAAAAGACAGCGTGCGATTTTTTAAATATTTCAGACAAAAGAGGCACATAAAGCTTCTTAAATTATGTTATCACTCTCCATCTTTTAATTATTGTGGTCCCGGGAATGATGTAGACCATTTAACAAGTGTTTGTTTGCATCCATCAAAATATTTTATGCACAAAGTTGAAGCCAGTCATACCAATGTTGTGAGATTAGTTTTTTGCTGTCATGGTAGGACATATTTTGCATTTCCATGATCATTTATTCAATTCATGATTTCGTGAGAAAGGCACTGTTGGATGCTATAGTTAAAATGAAGTTATGCATAATCTATCTTTGTCCACTATGCTCAAGAAATTGAACTACTGCTACCTTATTTCTGCCATAAAACTAGATATTAGAAGTGATCAGTATTTGTTTTTCTGTTTGATGTTTGGTCCTCCTGTCTATTATAAGAATTTAATGTGGATACCTATGTAGCTGTAAATTAGTTTAAAACCGACATTTAAAGGAAACTCGTCATATTGCCACATAAGTCCAATTAAAGGACCACTGGTGCAATTTTGCCTTAAAATTAACTGCAAAATACATGATCTTGATTGGATGTCAGTGTAAAACTAATTACACTGACAGTGCATGCCCCGTTTTCTCCTTATAATCTTATTATTTCTAAAATAACTCTTCCCGATTAGAAGGATGTTCCACATACATAGCAAAGAGTCTAACAACTTATCTCACACTATTGTGTTTCTAGGTACTAACAACTTTTCCTTTCAAGACATATTTCAAAGTGGACATATCAAACTTGAAGAGGAGCCAATTTGCAGCCCTCAACTAGAACCACCCACCACACTTGGTCACGAGTTATCTACCCGTGCTCTCTCTCTTCTGTCAGCTCAGTCACAGAATCCATCGCGCCACACAGCAGGAAATGCATTACCAACTTGTACTTTTCAGGACATCCGCACACAAGATAGAGACGACCAAGTTTCTTCAACGTCTTTGAGGATAAGCTCTGTGGATAAACATGAACAAAATGTGTCTTTTCCATGTGGGATAAACTCTAAGGAAGTTATCAAATCTGAAAATGGAGGAGCCACTGTTGATTTGTTTCAACTATCTTCTCATCTTCAAAGGGTGGAACAGCAAAGAAATTCTGTTTTGGTAAAGTGGGAAGATGAGGATTGCTCTTTCCCAACAGTGTAAAGTCTATTTTTTTAGCCTATTGTGTCATGGAACTGATTCAATTTGTTGATACTTAAAATTTTTGTGATTCTGTTAAAAATATATTTTTCTGATATTTTTTGGTGGGATTTTTTTTTTTATGTAAATAGATTCATTGATGGCTTAGTATGGATGAATGATATATAGAAAACCCAACTTTGTAGCACAACTTTGTTAATTGAAACATTGAGAGAAACCCAACTTTGTAGCACAAAAATTCAATGGATGATGAACTACGACCGTGCGATCAGAGCGTGATTAATAGCTTGAATGATATTTCAAAGGACTTGGTCAAGTTCATACTTAGATAACAAAGCGAGGTGATCAACTTATGTAGCTAAAATATCGACTCAGTTCACCTAAAATAACAGATTAAAAAACTGACCCAATAGACTCAACCTGTTTTGCCTCTTGTATTCACACTTGAGATGCAAAATGGAATCAGGATACCACTTAAAAAAGTAGTAGACATTATTGAAGCTATCAACTTCATATTTAAATATTTAGGTAATAGGTACATATCAATCGTCCAAGGAAACATAGATAAGATAAGAATGTTTAAGGTTAGAGGAGGAATCAACACATAGTTTATTTATAATCATAACTAATAACTATTGGTTGCTCGGTAAAAATCAAATCAAAACAGAAGTAGACGAATTTTGATTTACCCAAATTTTTCTCTAAAATGTTACATTTAGAAAGATTTTGTTCCATATAAGGTATTTTTCCCTTTACAGCCTCAGCATTTAATATAAGAAATTATCTTAGAGCAGCCATGATAAAAACTACCATGAATAAAGTAAGCTAAATTTTTGCAAGAAATGCAACTTTCAACTTTGCGGTGGATTCCATTATCATAAAGTTCGTGGCAAAATATTCTGAGAAGAATACAAAGTTCACGTGTGGTCGATCTTCAATATTAAGTTGGGAATTTCAATTATTTATTATTATATGTTGATGATTTTTGTATACAAATAATCAATATAAAATGACAAGTAGCGTTTTAAATTATGTATAATTAATTTGGCTAATGCTATGGTGGACCACCTTCACAACTGGTCCACCGTGGATAAGTGATCTATCGAATACGAATTTTATAAAATTTATTGGTAGATTGAAATTTTATATCATATAGAGCATCCATAAAAAAATTTAGAAAAATTAAAAATTATTTGATATTTTATTTGGATTTATCAAGATTTACAGATTTTAATAAACCGTTAATCTTGATGGGTCTCAATAACATATCAAATGATTTTCAATTTTTCCAAAATTTTCTATAGATAATCTATATGATATAAACTTTAAATCCAACGGTGAATTTTGTAAAATTCGTATTCGTTATAAGGTTTTTTATGAATGGTCCACCATGGACCACTTGAAGAATTTTCCTCAATCAATTTGATCACCACAAAAATAAAAAAATAAAAAAATTATACAAATCATCAAAATCATAGAATCTTCTTTCTTTTGTTTTACTTTCTTCAAAACATATTTGAAAAACGTATCATAAAAATATTTAAGAGTATATAGTTAGCCTTTGACACTTTAAGCAGTTTATCAGCCCCACTTAAAAATAAATACAAATTGTTTAGAAGAATTTGAAATTTTTTTTTTTGTCAAGTATTTTAATGATTAGAAATTTCATTCTTAAAGTGGATAAGTGGAATGATCGAGATTCGAATCTCGACCCATTACATATACAATGCATGTCCTATCAACTAATATATATATATATAAGGTAAACGGGCAACAAGCTGCGCCGCTGAACCTTTCTGTATAGCAAAACTCATTCTCTGAAAAACTACATTTCTAGATCTAGGCGACACCACATTACTATGTATGACCCTTTGAATTCTTTTTAGAAGATCTACTGTATCTGGTGCTAGAAAGCCAAAAGTGTCAAAAGCAAACGGTATAAAAGCATGTTGAAGCATCTACTGCATCTTATTTTTACCATTTTGCTTGAAGCAGCTTTGAGAGCTGCTCGTCCTACTGTAAAATCTCCAACCCCTAGTCCAACAAGTGGGGAAACTCTAGTCAAATCTACACAAGCATGTTTCCCTCTTATCCATCCATACACCAGAACGTCCGCAAGCCGAAGTGTCGATCTCCTTTGTTGTGGGTCTGTCAAGAAGTTCACTGGTGCTTCTTTCTTCACAGAGATTCCTGCACGCCTAAAGATATCAAAAAGCACATCTCGGACTAAGTCTTGCCTGTATTTGAAACCTGGAAGCTCCCTGCAATGAGCAGCATGCTCCCCAAAAATATCAAGTACGCTTTACGACAAACAGGGCAAACTTCACCCTTAGGAAATAACGGAATCATGAGGCGATACTTAAGGATGGTACGATACTCAACCGGTGACATATGTTGGCCTAACCCATCAATGGGAATAGCGAGGAGAAAGTCTTGAGCATGTTCCACTTTCAAACACCCAAAAACTGCTTTTTGCCCCGTGGTCATGTTAAAACTAACTTCTATGTCCTGAGCAATCTTATCAAAAATGACACTCGGCAAAACATGTTGGGCTTTAGGGGGACGGTGTCCTTGCCAGCAAAATTGCTAAAGTCAAAAGTCGAAATCGTATCCCGAAGACCGTCCAAAGCATGGTCAAAATCCACGTCCATACCACAAACTCTGTTGTATCTCAATATATGATCTTGCAAACTCCAAGATTGGATCCTATAAGCCACAAATGCATATGAGGTGGCCTCTACTGCTGAATACAAACCTATCCCTCCAAACTTAATAAGTAAAGAAGCCAGCCTCCATTGTAGGTCTCCAAAAAAAGGACCTCCCCCAACCACAATATTTTCAACCGCCGCTCTCAACTCTTTATCAAACAGAACAGCCGCATCTTCCAAGTAAATTGGTTGACATGTCCTGAGGCCAAAAAAAAGTTTAGCGATACCCATGCATGACCGAAGTAGAAGAAGTTCAATTTGTGGATCTCTTAACTTGGGAAGAGGATACATTAACTCAACAGCCCTGATAGCTCTTTTCATGGCTACCTCCCCAATAAAATCCCTATGTCGACTAACAGCACCTCCGAACAATTTCACCCCCGACAACGGCCTCCCAATATCCGAAGGGAACAACCCCTTGCGAAGTTTGCTTCCATCACAAGAAGGCCAAAAGATCTCTATTTTACGAATATTCAAATGAAGGCCCAATCCTAGACCTGTCGCTCTAATGATATCAAGGGATTTAGCCACTTCCTCTGAATCTCCTATGATAGTCCCATCATCAAGATACAAAGCATGAAGAAGAAGGTTGCAGTTGTCTCTAATCTTATGAATGAGAGGGTGCAACACAAGAGCAAAAAGAAGTGGTCCCAACGGGTCACCTTGTTGCACTCCAGCGGCTGCCATAATATGTTCGTCCCCAAGGTACAACCTCGCTGCCTGACCATAAAGAAACTCAACCCACAAAGAAATCGATGGGCATGGCACTCTCACCTCATGTAACAGTGCCGACTTATCAACCATGTTGAAAGCATTTGAGAAGTCTACCGTGAGCATTGCCAAAGAACCATCTTCGTGTCGCTGACTTAGTACCATGTTGGCACTGTGCAAAATAGCCTTTGCGCCACTTGGTATTCCTACCCCAAATTGAAAATCATTGAGGTATTTAGCCATATCTTTTCCTACTCCTTTCATAGCGACCTTGGATACTAAACGCCTCCAAATATTACCTACTGCAATAGGTCGTATGCCCCCGTCGGGCTTTAATAGCGGAGTCAAGGGTGCAGAAGCTACAAACTCTGCCAGACTAATTGGGCATCTCCTTCCAAGCCATAAGTTAACCACTAGTGTGATAGCATCTAAAAGGTCTCTTGCCACCGGAGAACCTTCTCCACACATAGCGTCTAATAGGTGTTGGGCACGCAATCCATCTCTACCACATGACGTCCCTTTAGGGAACAACTGAATGCACTTGAGAACAGTGTCAACTTCCGCTACAAGAGAAGCTTCAGTAAACATCATGATTGGTGTAGAGGGAGGTGGCATGTGTGGATGTTTCTCCTCCAAAACTCTCATAGTGTCTTCATTATAGAGGGGTTACTCCGGATGGTCCCAACACTTTCACAGCGCCTATGAAGTGTCCATCTGCAACTTTATGGAGGCATTGCTTGATATTTGTGTTAATCTTGTTATCCCCCTCCTCAATATTGTCTCTTATGCATTTTACGACTTATTGGTCAAGTTTAATGAACTTTACGGAGTTCATTAAATATTTATTGGTCAATCTCGCTCGAACACCATATTAATAGAGGCTAGAGCCGCTTATCTAGGAACTAGCACAAAAATCAAAACGTGTTAAGCAAATAAAGAATTGGAAAGTAAAAAAATACGTAATGCAATTGCCAAGTTAATATTAAACTCACAATGGAACTAAATTTCGAGAGACTAAGATGTATAGTAAACTAAATTAAGGTCCGCTTCCCTTAAGAATTGGAGAATTAAAGAAAGAAAGAAAAAAAGAAATTATCCTTTTCTTCTAAAGCAAACATAAGTAAATCACTATGTCAATTTTTTCTTCTTTTGTTTGGCTGATGATGCATTGATGCTGACTCCTAAGTAGTTTGAGTTTGACATGATTTTTGGAGTGTGTTGATTTGATTATCATAAATTCATAATTGAATTAACGGGGCAGTTCAATTATACTTGATGCATCAATTGCATAAAAAATATACATCAAAATGCACGCAATTTGATATAAACATTATACAATAGCTGTATATCTTGTGCTAACTAGCACGATATAAACAAGTTCAAGTTAACCAACAGATGCAAGAGAGAGTCGAATCATCTAGCAATACTAGAAACTAGCAATTGTTCACAATATAACTTTGAATTGAATTTTTTGATATAGAATCAAATAATAGAATGCCAATTTATTTTTGTACAATATGAGTCTTACCTGAACTAGTATATAGAGGAATTAGGGGGTTCCGGAGGAGCGGTGGCACAGGGCAACAACTTTTTAGGGACACCAAATTTTATTTTTTTTACTATATATACATATATGTAAATTTATTTTTGAATATATATATATATATATATATATATATATATATATATATATATATATATATATATATATATATATATAATATAAATATTTTACTTCAACTAGCTGAACAAGATAATGATCTAAAGATCAAGAGCGAAGCTGAATCTTTAGCACATCATGGAATTGGGAACTTTGAGTTTTTACTAGCTTTGGCTATCTGGTTTGAGTTGTTATTTTTTGTTAATGAAATTAGCAAGAGTTTACAAAAAAAAAAAAAAAAAAAAAGACATGTGAATTGATGTGGCTATACAGTTAGTAAAAGGTTTGATTACTCACTTGGAAAAATATAGAGAATCTGGTTTTGCAAAGACTATTGCTAGCGCTGAAATAATTGCAAATGAAATGGACATTAACTCAAAAACATCAAATTCGTAGAAAGAAACACTATGATAAAAATCCATCTGAATGCACACAATCAAATCTTGAGTCTGCTGAGGAGTCTTTTAGAATTCATTATTTTTTATACATCGTAGATCAAGCAATTGGCTCACTTAAGAGAAGATTTGAGCAATATAGCACATATGAGGATATTTTCTTATTTTTGTTTAATTAATATTGAAACACTTAAGTCATTTTCTGATGAGAACTTGAAATTATCTTGCATAAATCTTGAAACTTATTTGAAACATGGCAATTCTTATGATCTTGATGGTGCAATTTTATATGAAGAATTAAAAGTCATCAGAGAGATTTTAACAGTTGAATCAAAATCTAGTTTTATGATATTGAGTTCTCTTAAGACATTCAATTGTTTTACTAATGCATGCATTGCTTATAGAATAATATTAACTATTCCTGTTAGTGTTGCATCGGCTGAGAGGAGTTTTTCAAAATTAAAATATTTGTGATCAACAATGTCGTAGATTAGATTAAATAGTTTTGCTATGATTTCAATTGAAGATGATATTTTAAAGAGTCTTGATTTTGATAAGATTATTGGTGATATTGCAGCAAAAAATGCTAAGAGGATGATATTCAAAGATTAATAACCGGAGGTTGCGGCTAGCGTGGGAATTGGAATGCTATTGATACATGTTCGGATTGATAACTTTTGTAATAATTTTATCCTAGTTTTGATTTGGTGCGAACTTTTCAATATTAATGTAATTTATTTTTATTTTTTTTACAATTATATATTTATAATAATATGACTCATAAATCTGGTTTAAAAAATATGAATAAAAAAAAGACACCAAATTCATAATTTTGACAGGACACTCAAAATCTTGGAGATGGCCCCGGAGGAATTAAGTCATATAAGCTAATAACAAGCACATAGATTGACCATGTTAATCCCAAACTGTCATGGAAAAACTAAAGTTTTCACAACTAATTGATTTTAACTCTTTCAAAAAGAGTAAAGAACGGACTTAGAAATCAACAACCCTATAATTTCACAACTATCATCACCACCAAGAAAAAGATTTGAAGCACACATCAAGAGAATATATGACAAACCATTTAACACAATCCATAATTGTGAACTATTTAAAATTAAAATATAATGCACAACACACAAGAATCAATAACTTAAACTAACCAAACAATTAACAACAATTTTCAACATGTAGATTCTATTGACCATTACTATACAATGATCAAACAAGTCACCGATAATCATAATAGGTATAAAATAAATAACACAAGTAGAAATCAGCCATTTATATCTTGCAGTTGAATCTCGTGCTTAAGGTGATATCAAACTCTCAATGTAGACGTTTGGGTCCATCAATTGATTCATGTTTTCAATCTTGGGAATATTCGAAGTACCATCTTTGTAATCGTAAACAACTACTCCCAATTCATTATAATCCACCAATATTTTGTCATCCTCAGACATATATAGAACCTTGGTATAAGAAGCATAGGCATTTAAATCTCGACTTCTCATAGGAGGAACATGGTATAATTTAGTCCAAGACTCTCCATTTCCATATTCCTTCATAATCCAAACATCAAAAGACATACCATTGCTACTATCAAAGATGCACAAACAATCCCTCAACATCCCCAAACTCTTCCACAAATTCCCCTCCAAATCAGGTTGTGGAAGCATTTGGTACGCTTCCTTCTGCAAATCAAGAGAAACAATTGTAGACAAACGAACATTAGACACATCAAATACAATCCAATTAATAGTGCCACTCACAAATATTCCTGATTCCCGAATCCAACCCAAAATTGGGATCTCATGTATCCTTCTCCAATAATTAGTACCCAAAGTATGAACACCAACCTCAATATGTCCTTTTATATAGGTGGAGGTAACAACGATGATCTTATAACTATCGATGAAATGATCATACCCAAAACTATATATGGGAGCATATTTCCATTCATATTCCAAAGCAGGCAATGTCTTGAATTTTCTAATGGAAGGGTTCCACAAAATAGCATAATGTTCATGAATGTTGTTGGTGTGGATACACAGGATGCCGTTGCAAGAACACACTGTCAAACAGTGTCCATTGTTGAGACTAAAAGGGTAATTGAGTTTTGTCTGTGTTAGTGTAACCCTAGAAGTTGAAAAATCAGAAGGGAGTGGAGAATCTAGGAGACATGGTTCACCTAAGTTGTTCTTAGATCTTACGATGAGGTGGTGGCGCGTGGTTGACATGCGAATATGTTTTTTCGCGAAATTATAATCAGAGATCAGAGAATTGAAGTACTTACAAAGACAGCGAAGTTGTAAGAGTAAATTTACAGGAAGCCTGCACAGAATTTCTGCAATAAGATCAAAGGAAAGAGTAGGTATCGACGGTGGGGCTGAAGTTAGGGTTTCAATGGAAGTAGTGAGTTGGTGCATGGCGGCGGGTGTTTCCTCCGTCAGTAATTGAGAAGAAACAGCGACGTTGCTATCTTGCACCATCATGTATCAGTATCACAATATTGAATTCCAATGGAAAAGATAATGATTGGTGAAAAAGAGAAATAGTGAGAATTGGTAGTGTGTTTGCTAGCTTGCTGAGAACGCGAGAGATTTGAGGATTTGAAATTTGATTTACAAATAAACCCTAACTTTGAGGCAAAAAGTTGTTTATCACTTGTATTTTATAGAACAAAAACTTTGAGACATTCTAGTAGTTTAGTAGTATTATTACTCCCTCTAGTCTTATAATATATAATATATATAAGAAAAACTTTACTTTAAATTCATAATGTATCTGGATTATAATATAGTCTTAATACATCAAATTTTTAATGAATTTAAAAAGTCAACAAATCAAACAATTAATCCTACGCGACAATTTTTCATAATACCCCACTTATGAAAAAGTCAACAAATAAAAAATTATTCAATTTCATATCAAATCGTAATAATTATAATTGTAGCGTAAATGGAAACAAATTAAATTCAAAATTCATTATCGATTATTAAAAATATCAATCAAAAGGTGTATGTTATAATGTTTAGTACGTTTTGATTTTATTTTTTTGCTTTTTTTCCTATATAAGGTACATCATATTCAATGAGGTTAATCACACATTCCCCTCAAAACTTGAATAACTTTTTATACTTTTGATTAAAGCCACCCTTTATTCTATAATTTTATAACTTATGAAGCACCGACATCTTTATGATTAGGCGTGTTACGGTGTATGATACGTGTTGGAGAGGTGTCCAAAAAATTATTTTTTCCTTTATTCTGACATTCTTTAGATCAGTGTCTGACACTTATAAGACTCTCATACAAATGTGTCGGGTAAATGTCTCAAAAAATTATTATTTTTATTTGCTTATACTTTTTTTAGACATATATACAACGATTAAAGATGTGTCGAAATAACAATATTGATCAATAAGGGATTAAAAAGATTACATTTTGATTACATTTTTTTAGTTTTTCAATAATAGAATGATGAATAAATGTCAAAGTACTATATATTCTTTTAAAAAAATTTCGATAAGAAAGTGATGGGGCACTACATATATATGTATAAGAAAATAATAATAAGTCCTTGTGCCTAAAACTAAAAGGACAAAATGGTTCTTGTGCCTAAAACTGGAAGGACAAAAGGAGCATATGTTGTGTAGGAAGCTATACTTAGAGTAACAGGTTGGACTCGTTACAAATGAAATCCTGTCAGGTTAAAAGGTCTAACACCTAAATCATGATAAAAATGAACCTAAGTAGTGTCGCTGCATATGAAGATCAAAAAGCCTGTGAAAATATGAAAAGAATAGCCCCCCCCCCCCCCCCCCCCCCCCCAACAAAATTTGAACTCAAACTCTGAAGTTATAGGATAGAAAAATGATAGCTTGATATCTTCACTGTGTACTTTTGGAGAAAGATCTTGTCATTACTCTGGTTGACAGTAGGATGCAGTACACACACATGTTGACAGTAGGATCTTATCATTGATTTTTGAAATAAAAGAATTATGCCAAGCTTTGAAAAACAATTTGAGGTTTGAAGCTTATGATCTGAATGTGTTGTTGTCATATCAATAAAGTGAGTAGCTTAATAAGGTCTTTGCTTTCTACCGCATTACCTAAAGACAGGCAATAATTCAAGTTTGGGGGTGTGATAACTCACTTTATGTGATGATAATTAGGCCCTTGACACTTGATTTGTTACCTGCTAATATGGTTTGCATTCAATGTTTAGGTTTATTTTGATGTAATTTCGAATCTAGTTTGTACTTAGGAATAAAATGTAATCTCATCATGTAAAGAGAAGTTTTGATATCAATTGGTGTCAAGACAGACCACTGAACCACTCCTAAAAGGTTCATAGCAAATGTAATAGATAATCAAAGTCAAGACTACCATTATCCGTACAACCATGAATGACGGCTAGTCAAGCAGTCAAAGCCGCCACATATGCAGATGAATGAAGCGAGCAAACACTAACGAGAGGAAAGACAATTGGCAATTTCCCATGTGCAGAATTGTACTATCATCGTACTAATCATTTTGAGGGAATATGCTTTATTTTTAGGGCCGTCTTATCATCATTAGGGTGGCCCATGATTCGAGGAAAAGTACAATATAAAGGAGGCCTCAACCCTAGAATTAGTGTGCTCAGTTGTTGTGAAGAATACATAGAAGAATATCCAAAGCAAGCTTCTTGGTGTGCCGCAGTTGCAAGTCTGATAACCGGAGTCGTGACGGATGTTGATCTTGGAGCTTGAGACATATTCTCTAAGACGCTACGTCTATAGGTTTACATTCTTAGAATTTATTTTAATGTGTAAACTTATTATTCTAGTTGTTATGGTTTATGTAGTTCTTCTGAGATTGACTGCATCATAAGGCTAAAACAACTTGGCTAGAATGACTTGGCTAAAGCATCAATGCTAAAGCAAATAAGTCTAAACCAGTTGTGCATATTGAAAATGTGCAGATGCAACATGTTGAACAAGATGTGTAAGACATCTTGTCACTGAGTTCAAAACATGTTGGAACAAGATGTCCTAACACATGTGGGTAGGACATCTTGACCCAGGAACAGCTAAGAAGATCATACTTATCCATTAGCGCGCGTATCTGTTCAAATATGCATAAGGCACAAATCTTCAAGTGATAGCTATTTAAAGGTTAGATAGCAAAGTTTGTTATCAAGCCTATGTGATAGATATGATTGCAGATCATAACTAACTCTTGAAGATTTAAAAAAAACCATATCTTCTAGTGGAGTTAGTTGAGATCTGTTTGGAATAATTAGATAAAATCAAATCTAACTACATGGTTAAAAATAAATCATATCTCTGAGTAGAGTTAGTTGAGATTTGTTTGGAAGATTTAAAACCAATCTTATTATAACTAACTTTGAAGGATTTATTTTAAACTTTATCTTATAAAGTTTGTTTTAAAAATCCTATCATAATGCAACTCAAACTCAAGCATATCTCAGGAGCTGCATCTCTATATAAGAAGACTCAAGGCTATGTTTTCAAGTATGAGAGCAAAGATTAAAAGATCACATATAAACTTAAGGTTTAACTCGAGTCATTCTTTTGTGCCACTCTATGTTAATTAACACATAGAGGTTGGTTTGAGTCGGTTGAATTTGCATTCAACCTTGTTAAGGTTTGGAGTTTGTTCCAACCTTGATTACTTCTGTGTTTGCACAAGTTTGTTCTTTCTTTAAGTCGTAGGTGCTAAGGTTTAGAGTAAAGTATAATTGTTGAATGTGTATTCAACAATATTGTTAAACGATAAAGAAGGATTTCGATTCGAGGAAGGTGAGTAGGTTTTCATATCTAGGGGGAGCAGGCTCTTAGGTAGAAAGTCATTGGGTAGTTTTAGTAGTAGGCTTTGAATAAAGGTGTTATTCAAATAAGACAGGGAGGCTAAGAACTATACTTAGTGAATTTTCTTTCCTGGATTGGTATCCCATAGAGTAGGTGCTTTTACATCGAACTGGGTTAACAAACACTTGTGTCGTTTACTGCATTCCTTTACTATTCTAAAAAGTTATATATTGATCCTGTTGACCAATTGTCGAATCAGTTGTCAGAGACATTTTGTCAAATACACAGTTGTCCTACCAGAGAACAAAATTTCAGTTTTTAAGCTCACCATAAGCTAATACTCTTGATGTTGGAATTATGCGAAGTTTAATGAAGGTTTATTGTTATTCATGTGATGTGATATGTGTTTGTATGCTTCTTTAGTTCATTTGATATATTGTTATATGTTTATCTCTAGGACTGATCAACTTAGATTTGAACACAAGTTTATTGTTATGAGACATTTAATGATAAATGGACTTAATGAACTAATATGGTTAAGTAGAGGATGGACACATTACTCTTACTTAAGGACTTACCCATAAGCCTTAGGGCCATATAGTAAGAATACAAGCATGGTAATCTGAACTATAATGAATTAAGCGTGACATAAACATAGGAACCACCGTATCCCTTAGTGCATAGTCTAACATTGTAGACATACACCACAAGACAAGCGTTGCTTACATAAGTCTTGCCTTCACTTATCACTCACAAACATTAAACCGGATTTAGATGAATCATATTTCCAACACCACTCTCACAACTGCTAATCAACTTTTTTAATCATTTGTTTATTTACTTATTTGCAACCCCAAAATGATGTTTTGTTACCTTATCACTCATAAAGCCTAAGACTAATTGAACTACTATTGGAACAAAGCTCCCTTATCACAATTCCTATGGGAACGATACTTTTCTTATTACTTTTGCTATAGATAAGACTGTGTATACTTGCACATGTCTTTCATCTTTTAGTGCAACAACCATCTTAGAGCAGCGTCTTTGAAGGTACTGGATATAAGTTTGCATTTTAAGTGTTCATCTGCTCCTATGATGGCAGTTTGGGTGCCAACTGCTATGAGGTGTTCCATGGGATCTGTCTTTCCGTCAAAGCTTGGTCGTTGAGGAATCTTGAGGTTTGCTGGGACTTGGGCTTCCCACAAGGCTTGGGCTAAAGGCTAAGAAACTTCAATGTCTTCCTCTTCTTGGTTTTTTGCTAACTCGGTTGCTTTTTCTTTCTATATGGCTAGCATTTTTGCTTGTAGGCAACGTATTTCGTCCACTGTTGTTTGCAAGTTCATTTGGTTTTGATTATCGTTGGTTCTTTCAGCCATGGTTATGGCGGTTTTTTCCGTCTGAGGCGTGGGAAGTTTTTTACCTGGCTCCCACGGTGGGCGCCAAATGTTCCTGTGTTTTGACAGAGGGTGTAAAGTACTATTGGATATGCCTTGAAATCTCGGTTACAAGAAATCAGAAATTCTTTGATGTGAAAATGCCATCTGCGCTAGGCGCAGTCATAGATGAAAACTGGGTTTGGTCCCTGGTTGTTGCGCCAGTTTGGATTGTTGTGCATATTTTGTGGAAAAGTAGTTTTTCGAAGGATATCTGACTTGGATTGTGTTTGTTTTTAAATTGGATATATTTAAAAACAATATGAGATTTGGTTTTATTTTAAAAGATTGTCTTTTAAAATAATAGGCATATATTTTTCTATAAATATGGAATGCTTTATTCATAGAAAAATAAGAGAGCAAACATGTAAGGGGTTTGTGACAATCAGGAGTGGCCCGGAGGAGGGTGCAGGGTGCCCTAGCGCACCGGGCCTCTAATTTTTAAGGATTCAAAAATAATATTATGTGGTAGTAAGTCTCTTAAAAAAAGATGATTAAAAAGAATTAAAAAAAATATCTTAATATTTTTTAATTTATTTTTGTTGTCCAAATTTAAAGTGGCTAGGTGCATGTTTTAGAAAAATAAAATAAAATGAACACCAAAAGAAAGGTTTATCATGTCTCAAACATAATTAGAAACTCGTGTATTTTTTCCTTCTTCATCCTACTAATTAGAATATGATTATTTTATATTTAGTTTTGTGTTTTTCTTATAGTTAAATGATTCATTTTAAATATTCTGTTCAGGGCCTCTAAATTGTCAGGACCGGCCCTGGTGGCAATAAGGTATATTTGTTTATAATTGGGGTATAGTTTGTGCTAAGTTCCAATCCCTCTTTTGGATGAATCATCCTTCTATTTTAATGTAGGAGGTAGGTCATGGGGGAAGCTTAACTTCCTCATGAACCCACGTCCATGATGAGCTAGTGGGTAAAGGGAAATATTTCCCGTGCTTCTACCTCTACTCCATGACTTCATCGTGTGTAGAAATGGTTGACCATCGTGTTGCTTTGTTAGAACGTGTGCCTGAAAGGATTAATTGGGCTTTTATGGGTGATATTGGGCTGATTCAGTTATTTGGGCGAGGCAGCCCTTATTCAGGCGAGACAGGGCCATTATTTAGGCGAGGTGGAGCCCCTATATAGGCAAGGTGGAGCCATTATATTAGGCCGATCTGATTATATAGGTGCTTATGGGCCACTATTTGATATGGGTCTATATTTGCTTTGGGCATGTAATTTTTCGACCGTTACATATGGCAATTTCAAAAAAATTTCAAAAAATGACCAAACACATACTCTCATTTTTTTATATATACTAATCAATATATGAGAATGGATATGTTAGCTTCCTTCTCTATTCTCTTCTCACCCTCACTACTTTTTCTATCTATTAATTGCTATTGTTGTTTATTTATTCTTCGTTTGTTCAATACAATTTGTGTTACTCTCAAGTTATCTTTTCGTACTTATACTTATTTTGTTTATTTTTCCTATTTTTATTGTACTTTTAGGGGAGAGAAGCAAGAAAAATGAAGAAATGTCTCATATTTCTAAAGACTCGTCGAATCACAATAAGAAAATAGAGGGACTTTCACATAAAAGTATCAATGTTTTATTTTAATTATGTAACTACATTTCTATTATATTTGAATTATATTTGATAGTCCATTTTTTGTCTTTTTTTTTTCTTTTCAATTTGATAGTTCATTTCATGATTCCACGGCAGTAACTATCACGGCCAACCATTATTAGAGAATCATGAGAAAAAGTTTAGGAAGTTAGCCTTAGAATCATGAGAATAACATAAGAAGAAATGCTCTCTCTGACACTGAACAATGAAAATTTATTTATCTTTCCTTGCTTTTGTTCGTCGTCGCCATTTCTTTGCCGCCGTTCGCTGCCGTCATCATTCTTTTACCTTCCTTCATTGATTTTCTGTGCAAATTGAGTAATTTTCTATTCCTAATTGAATTAATTTGTGATTGTTAAGCTGTTTTGTTACTTGATTGCATTGTCTTCAATTCAAGTTTGTGCTTATGATTATTTGAATGTAGTGATGGAGCTAGATTATGGGTATAACATTACGAACCAGATTATGGATTTAGTGGTGCTTAGCATCGAAACGGTGCCCTTTTCAAGTGGTGTAGTGGCAGCGTTGCCTTTTTTTTAATAAAAAATGAAAATAAAAATTAAAAAAATCGCATTCGTGATGAAACCTCTCGCAATATACAACATCACTGTTATAGAAAAGATGAGATTGAACCCCCCACTATTTAGACTGTGTGGAATTCCATAGAGAAAGACACCGATAGAAAAGATGAGATTGAACCCCCCCCACTAATCGCGATGAAACTTATTACACATTTCTCTCTCTCATTTAAATTTAAATGTAATTATCTGCATATACATAAAAAATGCAAAACGTCGAAGCCTCTCTCTCTCTCCCTCTCTTTTTTTTTTTTTTACGGTAACACCAAAGCCTCTCTTCTCGATCTCTTTTCACGAGAACGCAAACCCAACATGACGAAACCCCCTCAGTTCCTCACAATTCCTAATATTACAACTAAACCCAACATCGTCACGCCGCTCTGCTAGTTTAGAGTTCACAATTTTTAAACTTAGCTCATTTTACCTTTCTAATCTGATTTTCTCCTTATTCTTCAATTGTTTCTGATTTTAATTTCCCTTTCTTTTTGCTTCATTGTTCCTTCAGAATCCCTCTTCGCTCACATTCTATCACTGTTGCTTCTCCTCGCATCTTCATCATCATTGTCAACGCTTATTAACCTTTAGGTACCAGGCCCGGTTTTGGGCCAGTGCAACCAGACCTTCAGCGTTGGGCCTACAAAAAATTGGGGCCTCATTTTTTTTCTTTCAAACCCATCATTCAAAATATTGGTGTATTGTTTTGGACAACAAATTTAACAAAAGACTCATTGGTTTGGTGGCAGGCCCACTTGTCCAGTAATTATTGAACCTTGGGTCTTGATTTCAATTCCCTCCTGGGACATATTTTTTCTTCTTTTATTTAAGACTTTTATAATGAATTTACACAACTATTGTTTATTCTATAAATATAATACTCTATAACTTTAAAAAAATACTCTATAACTTATAAATAACTTGAGTAATTTATTTATTTTTTTAAAAAAGATTACTTTTTTTTTTTTTGAAAACAAAGAATTAACTTCTAAATTCAAGTTGTAATTTTTATTCCTTCAAAAAAAAGTTGTAATTTTTATTAAAAATTCTATAAATATTAAATGATATTAGTTTTGAAGGTGTATTTTGTTACATTACCATAGAAGGTGTATTTTGTTAATAATTATAAGGCTTTAATGCAATTTTGATCCCCCTATTTTGAAAAACTTGAAGTTTTGATCCCCTTATTTTAAAAGCCAACTTTTTGATCCCCCTATTTTGAAAAACTTGAAGTTTTGATCCCCCTATTTTGAAAGCCAACTTTTTGATCCCCTATTTTAATTTTTTCTAAATTTTAGTCCCCTAACTCATTTTGGTCAAATTTTTATGGTTTAATTGGTCAAATTTTTTAAGACATATCATAAAAAATATAATTTTTTTATTTTTTTAACAAAAATCTGAAAAATATTAAATAAATTAATAAGATTTTTTTATTATAATTTAAAAAATCTGAAAATTCTGAATTTTTTTAAAATGTTAATTTTTAATTTTTTCTTAAAAATATTCTGATTTTTTTTTAAATCTGGAAAAATTTATTATTCAGATTATTTAAAAAAAATTAATATTTCAGATTTTTTAAAAAAAAATAATATTTTTCAATTTTTCAGATTTTGTTTTTAAAAATAAAAATTCAGAATTTTTTAAATAAATAATATATTTTTTAAAAAAATCTGAAATATTAATTTTAAAAATAAAATATGAAAAAAAATGAAAATTTTTATTTTTTTAAAAAAATCTGAAATATTAATTTTGTTTAAATAATCTGAATAATAGATTTTCTAGATTTTAAAAAAAAATTAAGATTTTTTTAAAATTTTTTCAGAATTTTTTTAAGAAAAAATAAAAAATTAACTTTTAAAAAAAAATCAGATTTTTTAAATTAAAATAAAATAATTTGACAAAAATGAGTTGGGGACTAAAATTTAGAAAAAACAAAAATAGGGGGATCAAAAAGTTGCATTTTAAAATAGGGGGATCAAAAGTTCAAGTTTTTCAAAATAGGGGGATCAAAAAGTTGGCTTTTAAAATATGGGGATCAAAACTTCAAGTTTTTCAAAATAGGGGGATCAAAAGTGCATTAAAGCCTAATTATAATATGACAAATTTTTATATTAGTGGTGTTATTAAAATTTTTTTTAAAAAAGATTACTCTTTATTATTAATGTTTATTTTAATGTTGTTGATACTATTTACAATTTAAATAGTTGTTCTTTTTTAAAAAAATTTATATTTTTATCAGGGGTCATTTTTTATTATTTGTCCCGAGCCTCCCAAATTTCGAACCTGGCCCTATTAGGTACCTCTCTTTCTTCAGTATGTGTCTCCCAACAATTTTTATCTTAATTTTATGTCTTATGTGATATTGTGATTTTTTTAGCTTCAAATCGATGACTGTTGAAATTAAGTTGTCAATGGATTGTTTATAGGATCGACGAATATGTTAGTTGTTTTTTTTGAACAAAGCTACAAATCTGTTAGTTTTTTTTTTTTAACAAAGCGACGAATCTGTTAGTTGAAAGTTGAAACGGCGAAGAGAGAAGGTACGACGAATCTGAACCATTGAAATCTCTTTTCCCACGTGTCACACATCGGTGTAGTAAACTGTGAAACTGAAACATATATAGACTAGCAGATCTAAACTCGACTCGTGTATATTATTTTGTTTCTTCCGTTCCCTCTTTCGTGCTCTTCTATTTTCGTGTTTCTTCTTTCAAAGCTATGGAGAAACAAAACGGCGAAAAAATGGAAGCAAAGAAGGTGAAGATACTGAACACAAGCTCACTACAAATTAACCAACAAGATGCATTTCGTTTGGTTGGTTCAATCGTTGAAAAGGGTATTAATGATGATGGTGTCTCACAAAATAAACCAAACCCTTTTTACTCTTTTCCTAAACCCACTGTTGTTCCTTTTCCTGTTGCACGTCATCGTTCTCATGGTCCTGTAAGTATAAACCTTCTTATTTTGTTGTAAAGTTTCAACCTTTTTATATTTTTAGTAATGTTATTTTGGCCTTAATATTAATGATTTCTCATTCCGGTTGTATTTTGATTATTTAAGCACTGAGTAGTTGCATTAAGGGCCCGTTTGAATTAGCTTATTTTTGAGCTTATGCAAACAACTTATGCAATTTTTATGTATTATTATAAGTTTGTCAAGATAGATTATGATAAAATAGCTTATAAAAATACAATTTTCACTAGTTTGAACTTATAAAATCGCATAAAACCTAATTTATATTACATAAGCTCTAAAATAAGCTAATTCAAACGACCCTAAGTGACGCTGTTTTCTCTGCCCTTTTGATTTTTATTATGATTTTGTCCTGTTATGATTTTAGGAGCATGATATTTGATTAAGATGAGTTATAGTTTGTTTTGTACTAAATAGCAACTCTTTTATCAGTTAATTGTGTTCATGAAATTTATTTGCTGAGATAGTACGATTAGGAGTTCAACTTGGTTCTGGCTAGAATATTTACCGGATTTTAGTAATGATAGTTATAAGGGGATACTTAATTTGTTTGTACTGGAGGTTCAGGCATGAGCTTCGAATTCATCTTAATTTGGTACCTCATGTTTGATGATGATGCTATTTTGTGTCCCTGCTGTTTTGGTTTTGAAAGTTTAAAGATGTTTGGTTTGATTGAGTTTATATGCTTGAAAATGAGTTTATAAGATGGTTAATATGAGGGCTGGACTAGCATAAACATTTTGGATGGTCAAATGTGGTCCACTAGTTTCTCTGCAGAAAAATTGAGAAAACAAATTCTGTTTTAATTAATCATGCATTTTTCTATGATGTATTTTAGAAAATTAAAAACTGGAATGTGTTCATATGTATGTTAGGATGATCCCTATTAAGTTTTGTTCATGTGTTGGTTGATAGGTGTTTGAGACATATAGTGTGAATATAGTGTGATGAACCCTCAATATGATTCACATTCATGCTTGTCTATTTGTTTAGGCATTTGAAGATGTTTCTAGAAGTAGAATAATCTAGGGTTTTGTTTGAATTTTATAAATAAATTACTTTATTATAGATGTTTGTAAGCTACAAGCTAATATAGGTATTATTCGAACATTCTAAAAGTATGTACCAACTTTTGAATATTCAAGAAATATATCTCCAGCAACCTCTCCATCATTAGGTGAGATTCACACAAGTTTTATTAAATATGTAAGGGGACTTACTAGTGGAACCCTAGTGAATTTCAACCGATCACAAAGATAGTATCGGAGAGAGTGTGTTGCTAGCAATCGGCATTTAAGTTTATTGTGAATGTAGTCTGTCTGTGTAATGAGTAGTAAGCCTCATGGACTGATACTTATAATTTGGTGATTTTACAGCATTGGAGTCCACTTAATAGTAAAGGGGGTTATGATCACGACAATGATGCTAGTGACAATGATGTTGAAGATGAAGAAGACAACAATTTTATGGGGTTTGAGAAAGTTGCTGCATTTGCTAATCCAGTACAAAGGAAGAAGAAAAAGGGTTTGGATTTGGGAAAATGGAAAGAGATTACTCAAGATGATAAATCTTCTTTAGGGAGGGATTTAGAAAAGGATGTATCAATCTCTAGCCAAACTACAGAGAAAAAGAAGAATGGAAAAGGTGGTAAGATAACAGAAAAGAAGATCTCATTTGATTATAGTGTCTTTTCTTCTATGGAAGTGGATTCTAAGCCGCAGTTAGACAAATCAAATGATGGTTATATCAATTCTGGCTCTTCCATGGAATTAGATACTTCAAATAAGGCGGATCATAAGAAAAAAGGTGAACATGCCATAACTTATGATGACAATAAAGAAAAGGAATTTGCTGCCGAACAAGACCAAATATGCTCTGATAGATTGCCTGATCACAGTTCCACATCCGACAAAAGTTACTTCATACCTGAACAAGAGTCCACGTCTCTTGAGAGTGAAATTGATTCTGAGAATAGAGCTCGGATCCAGCAAATGTCAGCTGAGGAGATCGCACAAGCCAAGGCTGATATAATGGAGAAGATAAGTCCTGCATTACTGAAAGTACTGCAGAAAAGGGGGAATGAGAAATTGAAGAAACCCAATAGTTCTAAATCAGAAGTGGGTACTGTTGCCAAATCTGTTACTCAACAAGTTCAGAGTACTCAAGAAGCTAAACGTCTGCAGACAGAGGATAACATCTCCAAAAAACAGGTGGATGATAAGAATGTTAGCGGAAATAATTCAACCACCACAAGTAATAGCGCATGGAATGCTTGGAGCAATAGAGTTGAGGCCGTTAGGGAGTTACGATTTTCATTTGCTGGGGATGTTGTTGATACTGAACAGCAGCCTGTGTATGGTATGCCTTTATTCATTCATTTTTTTTTTCTAGCTTTTGAGTTCTAACGTCAAGCTAATGCTATATATGACCCTTGCCTCTGCAACTGCACCAGGATTGTAATTGTGGTTGTGTATGTTTGGAATTTTCCATAATATCAAGGATTGTGATTGAATCGCAACATACTTTAAAATCTTGAATATAGATATAAATATAGGCTGTTCCTTGTTTTTTCTTTTAGGTATTTGTTAAATTCATGTTCAGCTGGTGATAATTTGCAATCTTAATAGTAGATATGGGCTCTTATGTATTTGATCTTTTCAGCATGCGGGGAATCAATACAAAACCAGTGATAGTATGTATTTTTAATGTTCGGATATTTTTCTAGCTGAAGCAAAACTTTTCTCCAACTTACACATTGCAATTTATATTTAAAATTTATTTATTGACTTTCTGACAATCTATGGTCATTTTTTTTTTTAATATCCACATTTCTAAATGCACATTAACTAAAAATAGTTGGCATTTTCACGTGTCTGGCAGTGTAAACAAAATATTGCTGGTAAATAAAGATTGGTTTAAATAAAAGACTTTGCAAGGTCATAGGCCGTCTGCGAGCATCGAGTAAATTATGCCCCTTTTTATCTTTAGGCCAGAAGTTAGAATATTTGTTATGCTTCCACTATATACTATGATTTCCTGGTGATTTCTTTTGCTTTCTAATATTTCAAGTTCATAGACCACATTGTTTAGTTATTTTTCTATAATCATCATATCAGATGTTAACATTTGCGAGAAAAAAGTTGGAGCTGTGAATATAAATTTTTGCATTCACCGATATCCCAATTATTCTGTATTTGTTGTTAGCAATAATATCCTGATTATTCTGCTACTGCTAATAAAATTGGTATAAATTTTGAATTTTCTTCGTATGCTAATTCTTCTAGTCATGATGCAGATAATATCAGTGAACGTGACTATTTGAGGACTGAGGGAGATCCTGGTGCAGCTGGTTATACAATTAAAGAAGCACTGGCACTTACAAGAAGTGTGGTATGTTATGTGTTGTATATTTTAGTTGGATGCAATTTTGATGGATTTACATATCATAATACCAAATAATAAATAAAATTTATAATATTTAGCCCTTAGTAACATATTATCTGCCAAATGTTATTGTTTTAGGTGCCTGGACAAAGATCCCTTGCCTTGCATCTCCTTTCATCTGTTCTTGACAAGGCACTAAGCTATATTTGCAAAGACAGAACTGGAAATATGACAAAAAAGGAGAACGAAGTTGAAAAACCAGTTGATTGGGAGGCTGTTTGGACTTATGCACTTGGTCCTCAACCAGAGCTTGCGTTGTCACTTAGGTGATTTTTGCTTAAGGCCCAAGTTGTTGCTAACAACCTTTTAGCAGACGAGTGAAATGCCTCTTTATATATACGGTGAAATTATTAGGATGATGTTTCTTCTGTAGATTATACTTGTATATTTATTTGTTATGTTGTGATCCATTTGCTATCTGAGTAGGTTTGGCTTTTGATAAATAGCTAGTGATGAATAGTTCAAATCTTTCGAGTTCTATTGGCATATAATTACATTTCCCATTATATCGGCATCTTGTAATGGCCTTGTGCTCTGATTTTCCAGGATATGTCTTGATGATAACCACAATTCGGTGGTTTTGGCATGTGCAAAGGTTGTTCAATCTGCATTGAGCTGTGATGTGAATGAGAACTACTTTGATGTTTCAGAGGTAAACATTGTTTATCATCTAAATAATTTTTAATCTTATACAGTTATAAGTTATTCTATGTTCCGAATTAGATTCATCGGTATTTCTTTTACTTCCAGAACATGTCAACTTGTGACAAAGATATTTGCACAGCTCCGGTTTTTAGGAGCAAGCCAGACATTTCTCTTGGATTCCTTCAGGGGGGATACTGGAAGTACAGTGCAAAACCTTCTAATATTCTACCTTTTAGTGAGGATTCTATGGATAATGAGAGCGACGAGAAACACACGATTCAAGATGATGTATTTGTTGCTGGACAAGATTTTACTGCAGGTCTAGTTCGCATGGGGATCCTTCCTAGACTTCGTTATCTTATGGAGGTAAAAAATAATTATTCATTATGAAACATTTGATGTCATAAGATTTGTAGAGACGCACTTAGAATTTGGATTAGGTCTAACTCATCCCTAAAAGCTAGCTCTAGTGGTGAGGATTGTCCAAATTTTATACGAAAAACATTGATATCTGTTGTCGATGTGTAACCTCAACACACCCCTTCATGCTCAGCACTAAGCATTTGGAGTATGAGCAAATGCAAGATCCTTAATAACAGATATAAAATAGACTCTGTTACAATACTATCTTACATTTTTAGCTAAGCTTAACACAAACCTGAAAGCTAGTTCAACGGATGAGGATTGCCCAACCAAGACATAATTATTAAGGATGAATTTCTGCTTTAGAATCTGTAAACTTCAATGTCAAACTCATTATTTTCTAATTGTTGCAGACAGATCCTAGTGCAGCTTTGGAAGAATGTATTATTTCTATACTGATTGCTATAGCAAGGCATTCACCTTCATGTGCTAATGCAGTGTTGAAGTGCGAAAGACTTATTCAGACAATTGTTCAAAGATTTACTGTTGGCAATTTTGAAATCCGATCTTCCGTGATAAAATCTGTAAAACTCTTGAAGGTGAGTCATAATATTAATTTCATTTTATTGGTTGCTTCATATATATATGTATTATTTCCTGTTATGTTTGTTAAATTATTTTTGCATCTGCAGTTAAAATATTATTACTAATGTTTCATTTGATTTTGGAAAAGGTCTTAGCTCGGTTGGACCGGAAAATTTGTTTAGAGTTTATAAAGAATGGGTACTTCAATGCCATGACTTGGAATTTATATCAACTTCCTTTGTCCATTGACGACTGGCTAAAGTTAGGGAAGGAAAAATGCAAACTGAAGTCTGCTCTGACTATTGAACAATTGCGTTTCTGGAGGGTTTGTATTCGATATGGATATTGTGTGTCTCACTTCTCCCAGATATTCCCTGCCTTGTGTTTTTGGTTGGATCTTCCTTCATTTGAAAAGCTTATAACAAATAATGTTCTGTATGAATCTACTTGCATATCTAGGGAGGCATATCTTGTTTTGGAGTCTTTGGCCGGAAGACTTCCTAATTTATTTTCACAACAGTGTCTAACAAATCAACATCCCGAGTCCACTGATGATACAGAGTTCTGGTCTTGGAGCTATGTTGGTCCGATGGTTGACTTAGCCATAAAGTGGATTGCAACAAGAAGTGATCCAGAAGTATCTAAATTGTTTGAGGGACAAGAAGGGGTAAGCGACTTTACTTTAGGAGGAGATCTCTCCGTGACTCCTTTGTTATGGGTGTATGCAGCTGTGACTCACATGCTTTTCAGAGTTCTTGAGAAGGTGACATTGGGGGATGCTAGCAGCCTACAGGAAGCTAATGGACATGTGCCGTGGCTTCCAGAATTTGTCCCAAAGATTGGACTTGAGTTGATCAAATATTGGCATTTAGGCTTTTCAGTTGCTTTTGGAACAAAATCCAGAAGAGATTCTGGTGATGAATCTTTTATGAAGGAACTGATTCATTTGAGGCAGAAGGGTGATATTGAAATGTCTTTGGCTACCACTTCTTGCCTAAATGGAATGATCAATATTATTCCTAAAATCGATGATCTGATACGGTCTGCCAAGACCGTCATTCGTAGTCCGCCAGGCGAAGAACAAAGTCTATCAAAAGAAGAAAAAGTGCTTAAGGAAGGTATAGTTAGTAGCTGTCTGGTTGAATTAAGGTCTATGCTAGATGTTTTTATACTTTCAGCTTATTCCGGGTGGCAGCGGATGCAATCCATTGAAATTTTCGGCAGAGGTGGACCAGCTCCAGGTGTGGGAGTTGGCTGGGGTGCTCACAGCGGAGGATTTTGGTCAAAAACAGTTTTATCGGTTCAAACAGATGCTAGATTTCTCGTCTATTTGCTGGAAATTTTTGAAAATGCTTCTAAATATGTTAACAATCTTGAAGAAACGAACTTCACCATCCAACGGATCAACACTGTCTTGGGATTATGTTTAACCGCAGGACCTGGGGATACTGTTATTATGGAGAAAACATTGGATCTATTGTTCCATGTCTCTGTTTTGAAGTATCTTGACCTCTGTATACAGAATTTTCTCCTTAACAGGAGGGGTAAAGCCTTCAGGTGGCAATATGAAGAAGATGACTACATGCACTTCAGTCGGAATTTATCATCACATTTCAAGAGCAGATGGTTGTCTGTAAGGGTGAAGTCTAAAGCCGTTGATGGCAATAGTTCTTCTCGCATTAAGGCCAGTCCAAAAGATGATGTGCGTTTGGATACGATATATGAGGACTCAGACATGTCTTCCATGACAAGTCCATGCTGTAATTCATTAATGATAGAATGGGCTCGGCAGAACCTACCACTTCCGGTGCACTTTTACCTTAGTCCAATCTCAACAATTCCCCTTACCAAGCGAGCTGGTCCTCGAAAAATTGGCAGTGTTAGCACACATGATCCCTCTAATTTGCTTGAAGTTGCCAAATGTGGACTTTTCTTTGTTTTAGGTATTGAAACAATGTCTAATTTTCAAGGAACTGATATTCCTTCTCCTATTCAGCACGTATCATTGACATGGAAGTTGCATTCATTATCTGTCAATTTCCTTGTCGGAATGGAAATACTTGAACAAGATCAGGGCAGGGAAACTTTTGAAGCTTTACAGGATCTTTATGGTGAGGTTCTTGATAAGGAAAGGCTTAAACGAAATAAAGAACTAATTTTGGATGATGAAAAGCATATTGAGTTCTTGAGATTCAAATCTGAGATTCATGAGAGTTACTCTATATTTATTGAAGACCTGGTAGAGCAGTTTTCTTCCATATCTTATGGTGATCTGATTTTCGGACGGCAAGTTTCGCTATATTTACACCGCTGTGTAGAAACTTCTATTCGACTTGCTACCTGGAATTCATTGTCCAATGCCCGTGTTCTTGAACTTTTGCCACCTTTAGAGAAATGCTTTTCTGGTGCTGAAGGATACCTTGAACCTGCAGAGGTAAAACATAATTAATTATCAGTTGTTTTAATATGGACCATTTTCTAAATAGAATACTTCTTATGCTTTTGATACCTTTTCTTTTTTAAATCGGAGATATAAATATCATGTGTATGTTGTATTAATATTATAATTATAATTTGTTGAAATGTAGGTGTTCAAAGTTTGCTTTAAAACATAGAATAGAACCATCTGCTACTGAATACTGTAGAAGCTTTTTCTCTTGTATCAATGCTAAAATTGGTAAAAGAAAAATTATTGGGTGAATTCCTTATAGTGTCAAAAGAATTTTATTTTTTTTCATTTTTGATGCACCTTTACTGAAGGTCCTTTAGTATATCTGTGTTAAAAATGTTGACGATGAAACTATGAAACTATCTTTTAATGATTGATAGGCCCCAACCTCTTTTTTTAAAAAAAGAAATAAGCCCCAACCACATAGGAAAATATAAGATATAGAAATTGTATTACACCAAAGGATATGGCCTCTGTATTGGTGATTAATCTCCTGATACAATAGAGGAGACAATTTTAGATAGGCTAAATGTTGCTTATACAAAATAAATATAGGTACCTTTCATTACATTATATGTTACGATTTGATTATGATATGATATGGCCTTCACATTAATCCTAAAGAATAATACAACTATATTATATATTTTCAAAAGTCACTTTGCACAAATCTACAGGGTGTATCTTCTGTGACAATTTTATTTAATTGTGAAGAAAACTAAGGATGTATCTTTCATGCTTTGAACCAATATGATAAGCTTGTCATGTAAGTTACAATAGAAGGAACGTGAATTGTTCATCATCGTGTTGTCCATGACTCCTGTTTTTCTTTTTTGTTAATGTTATCTGTAAATTTTGTTAGTAGCAACAATTGGAATCCAATGTGTAGGCTGAACACTTTTCTTTCTCACTAATATGTTTAGAGGGGTTCACCAGCAGGCAAAGCATAATCAAACTGGCAGTGCATTCAAGTCATTCGTTTTATATAATGTATTTCTATCCAACATTTATAATGTACTATTCCACTGCAGGATAATGAAGAGATTTTGGAGGCTTATGCCAAGTCATGGGTTTCTGATGCGCTTGATAGGGCTGCGATTCGAGGATCAGTTTCATATACCATTGTTGTCCATCACCTTTCTTCATTCATATTTAATGTTTGTCCAGCGGATAAGTTATTGCTGCGCAACAGGCTTGTTAGGTCTCTCTTGAGAGATTATGCTGGGAAACAGCAACATGAGGTAAGCATGTTTTGAATGCTTTTCCCAAATGGATAAATGGTAACTTGGACAAATCTTTATTCAGAATTTGTATGCTCACACATCAAGTAAATGTTGTGTGTATGATTGCCATGGGTTAAAGTGGAAGATAAAACTTTGTTGTATCTTATTCGTCCTTATTTTAAGAGCTGTGTTATTTTAATACAAAATGAGACAATTTTTTTATAATTTGGATGGTTAATTACAGTTCAAATACACGGTCAATTTAATTGCATTCAGTGGATAGTTAATGAATGTAACAAGGTGTCACAACTCATTAACCATCTACTAAACGCATAAACCATGATTTTGAATGTCATTAACACAGTTTTCTGGTGTATATTATAACATAAATCATGGTTAATAGATATTTATATCTGAATACAATTTTGGATGATTAATGGATATTATGTATATTTGAAAACATGAAAATCGTGGTTAACGACATTCAAAATTGTGGTTAATAATTGTCTGTGGATAACTAATGAGCTGCAATAGCCTTTTTTTATTTATTAATCATTCACTGTATGTAATTAACCATATATTTAAACTGTGTTAATCATCTAAATTGTTGTAAAAATTTGTTGTCAAATTTGCATCAAAATATTATTTCTCTATTTTAATTAGCCCATCTGCATATACTTACATGATGGTGTAGCTGGACTCATGCAACATGCAACTGTTCTGTTACTGATAAAACTTGTGTTACAGGGAATGTTTATGAACCTCATTTGCAATAACAAGCAATCAACATCTGACACGGATGAGAAGCTGGATGGAAAGAGCTGGTTGGAGTCAAGGATGAAAGTATTGATTGAGGCATGTGAGGGAAATTCTTCTCTTCTTACACATGTAAAGAAGTTGAAGGATGCTGTTGAGAAAAGTTCCTTGTGATTGTGTGGTTTACAAGCATAGCATGTAAATTTTAGAGATGAAAAAAGGGGCAACAAAGACTAATTAGATTTTGTAAATGGATTCTCAAATGTATTGAGTTTGGAGTGTTAGTGACATTTTTATTCCTTGATGGAATGATTTAGCTATCAAGATTTTGTGAAGAAGTTCACCAGCATGCTGATACATGTTAGGATATTTAAATTTAGATTTTTTTTCTTTTGGTACATAGACGAAATGACAAAGTCATTACAAACTGACACACAAAGTAAGGGATCCGGGGTTCGAATCCTGGTCATGACGTAATTTTAGCATTTTTTTGTCAGTTGAGCTAAAATCATATGTAGACATTTAGGACAATTTTTTTTTGGTCAAGTAGTGGCTAGAAATTCCATCTTAAAGATAAGTTAACTGAGTGTCTTAAATTCAAACTCTGACTTTTGCATATATAATGTGATGTCTTTATCAACCATGCTAAACTCATGAGGATTATGCTTTTACCCTTGCTTTTAGAGTTATTACTAGTATAAATATTTGATTTATGCAAAGTAATTAAATGAAAAATGATTATTTTAATAAACATTTTTTGTTTTAGAATTTTTTTTTTTGAAGCATTTTTTATTTTAGAATTGTCCAAACTGTTTTGAAGGGAAAAATAGTTGCATGGATGAATCGAAAAAATGCTACTGACAAGTGAATACAATTCATAAATCTATTTGTGCAACACATAAATCCCTAAACTTAATGGAATCCAATTAATAAATCTTTTTTCCTTTTTCCCTTTAGATGATGCATAGTTATTTGGATTTGGTTCTTATTTAAATTTTCTCAATATTATAAAGCTGATTAATCCCCCTCTTTGCTTAAAACCCTAAATTTTCAAATTATTCCAAAATATACCTACCGAAAAATAAAACATGGTGGCACATTTCTGAGATAGAATTTAGTAGGTTAAAATGTAAATTCAAGTTTTTAAAACTTAATGCAAATTAAAATATAACTCATTTGCTATACTTTTACCGTTATTATCTTTCGGTAGGTCTAAATCATATACACAAACACATTATTGCGATATTTTTTTACTTTAGCTGTGCCGCCCTGGAGCTGACCCCTAATAAAACTTAATAAAAACTTCAAAACTTTTCCTTGAACAATACTCCTATGCATTTATCATACAATATTGTGATAAGTATTCATACACTTTGTTGTGAAACCTCCCTTAAATGCTAGCATAAATGGGGGAGAACAAAGTCACCATTGAGTATCCTGTATTACTTAGTGTGGGGCTGAAACACCCCACGATGGGCAATGCTATGGTGGACCACCTCATCAAGTGGTCCACCGTGGACAAGTGGTCAATACTACTATAACGAATACGAATTTTACAAAATCGACCGTTGGATTGAAAGTTTATATCATATAGATCATCCATAAAAAAATTAGAAAAATTGAAAATCATTTGATATGTTATTGAGATCCATAAATATTAACGGTTTATTAAATACTGTAAATCTTAATGAGTCCCAAAAACATATCAAATGATTTTCAATTTTTCTAATTTTTTCTGTGGATGATCTATATGATATAAACTTTCAATCTAACGGTCGATTTTGTAAAATTCGTATTCGTTATAGCGTTGGTCCACCATGGACCACTTGAATAAGTGGTCCATATTAGAATTGGCCCCCCACGATACTCAAATCCCTATCATAGTATTTTATCAACTGATTAATTGATCTAGTATGTATATTGCTCCTGTCGATCAGTATACTTGTGTTTTTGTTTTTTTTATAAGCCAATATACTTGAGTTTAATTCTCATTGTTTTTTTTAACAGGATTTAATCCTCTTTGTAAATTACTAAATTTACATTTATGGTAACAAAAAAAAAAAATTACATTGATAGATTGATTTGACTTGACACATCCTTAAAATATAGACTTGTTCTAATCTCGGCACATATTTTGATTTTGAAGTGCAGGTCTTGTAAGTCATGCCTAATCTCATAATCTGAAAATATTTGTCATTGATATTCAATCCAACTATAGAAATTATTTTTTTAACTTAGTGGTTCGATTTGTGCAGTTAACAATTGTGATGGATAATATCTCAAATCATATTAAACAAATTTATTTTATTTTATTTATTTTATTTTTTATTTTTGTAAATTTGAGAGATACATCAAATTTATAGGTCAATGCTATGGTGGTCAAGTGATTCAAGTGGTCCACCATGGTCAAGTACATCAAAAGTATTATAACGAAAATGAATTTTACAAAATCCACCGTTGGATTGAAAGTTTATATTATATAGATCATTCATACAAAAATTTAGAGAAATCCAAAATCATTTGATATGTTTTTGAGACCTATCAAAGATTAACGGTTTATTAAATACGGTAAATCTTAATGAGTTCCAAAAACATATAAAATGATTTTAAATTTTTCTAATTTTTTTTATGGATGATCTATATGATATAAACTTTCAATCCAACGGTGGATTTTATAAAATTCGTATTCGTTATAGCATTAGTCCACCATGGACCACTTGAACAAGTGGTCCATATTAGACTTTCCCCAAATGTATAATGAATTTCAAAATGGGAGTTTTTCTTATATATGGAATCAGTGGAATTGTGGAAGTAACACGCATTGTACATTTTAACCAATCATATTTATAAGCACTTTCTCGTCAAAAAGAAGAATTTTTTTTTAAATGAATAATTTAAATTAGACTATGCATCTATATTTGTGTATTTGATGTTTGTTGTGAAAATTAATATACTTATTAGTAGAAATAGTTATATACAGTTTTATCATTTTGCATATACATTTTCAACATTGAATTATAGAATATTATTTATTGAAACATTGGTTATTATATTTTTTTAGATGACATGCTGGAAAAGGATAAAAATATTAGACATGTATATACTTAGGATTCTTAGTTTTATTTCAAATATTTTGACATTTTCAAATTTTCGTTTTATTACAAAACTTTTGTTTAAATATTTGTTTTCTTCTATTCTTGTAAGTCGTATTTTTTATTAACTTAATATTTAAGGGTTTTTTTTTTTTGGAAAAAAATATCCAATATTAAATTTTTATTTGACTTTTTTTTTGATAAAATGAAGGATTTTTGTTTGATCTTATTTAACTTTTTATACAGTATATGATTTTCAAATGACTAAAACAACAATTTTAGTAAATGTGATCAAATTACTTGACCCAAACAACAAATTATCTTAAATTTTGAATTCCATCATCCAAACAACACTTAAAATTTTCTCTTATATTCTTACCACATCAAACATAATTTCATACATAAAATATTAATATAAGTCTAACCATCATTAAACTGGTTTCAGATAATAATATAACATAAAACATAAAATCCTTCACTCTGAAGCTAATTAGAAGACCACAATACAAATTAGAAATATTTATAATACTTTATTTAAAACAAACTAGGTGACACCTAAAATGTCTTGCTTCAGTTAACTCCAAATCTTCATTGATGCCATAGCCCTTTCATTCCTACAAACATGAGCATACAAATGAAAATTTAACCAAAATATAATTTCGAATATGTATGGGAAATAATTATAATTAACAACAAAATAAGTACAGAATTAATTAATTCTTACAAGGTTCCTTTTAGTTGCAGAAATTGAACTGGTTGGTGAATTTGGGACAAACCTAGCCCACTGTGATAAAGTTTTGTAGCACAATCAAGTTAGAATTAATAATCTTTAGAATTTCAAGAAGTGTACAAATGCAGTGCTATAGACAACCCTAAAGCAGTGCTACATATAATGGATAAATCAAAATTTTAGTCATTAAAAGTGTAACTTGGTGTAATATTGAATATTTCTGAATGGTTTAAAATTGCAAATACATTTATAATACCTTTTTTTGCTAGTAATTTTATAAACTATAACCAAAGAAAAATACATTTAATTAAGAACTAAATTGACTATCCAAAAATAAATTTGATGACTAAGTGTATCTTAGGTATTACGGTGGATATGTGAAAATCATGGCAATTCATTGTAATTTTGCGTCTATAAATAACGGTAGGTCATTGTAATATTGATAAACTCATTGTAATACTAAACAAACATAAAGTTAAATGACTTATATAAAGTCCACAAATCTTAACTCATCTGACAAAATGTAAAAATTGCTAGTATCAAACACTGATCCCTACACTTTGTATGTACGAGTTTTCAATGGCTTAATATTTTATCTATCTATCAAAAATAAATGACTAATATAAAATATTTATGAATGTATTTGCAATTGAGTTATGTTATGTTATTTGAACAACCATATTTTGACAACTTTTGGGACAACAAAAAATACTAGGCAATATGGACATTGACACAAAAATGAAGACAAGTAAAAAATTATTAAAAAAATTAAAATGACTTTTGCATGAAAGAGTTGTCAACTAAGTTGTCCCAAATGAGTGTCAAAATATCATTTCTCTTTGCAATTTTGATACGATGAATGATGACACTTAACTGGTTTGTCCTACATAAAATCTATGAATAAATAATTATAATTATAAGAAAATAAATGAGGGTGAAAAATGTATACATTTTTGGCAGCAGCACTGAAAGCTTCTCGATGTGGGATCTGAGGATTAGCTGCTTTGATGCGCTGTATCTCCTCTCTGACATACAAAACAAAACACATCGAATCAAATTAATTTGTTTCAAATTCAACAGTACATAAATACTATACTATAATACAAAAACAGGGTAAGGGAATGTAACAGTATCACAATCTTATACTTCTGATTGGTTAACTCTAGTAAAATAGTTCTCAAAGACAAACCAAAACACACATACATTTTTATTTTCTTCTATTATTTTTAATACTTACTTCATGAAACGGTTGTAAGCAGAAGGAAGACGATGCTTCTTCTCAGGAGCTGCAAAATAAATAAAAATAAAGATAATGAAAAATGTTTTGTTAAGATATTTGTTTGGAAAAAATAGTGAAAAAGGTTGTTTGATATAATGATACGTTTAACAACAAATGGTGGTGGTTTAGGGGACAATGAGTCAGTTGAAGTAGTTGGTGAAGAAGATGAAGATGATGATGGATGACCCTTTTTGCTACTGTAAATTCCCTGCTACAAAACAAAAAACATGCTTACTTAATCATACTACAATAAATCAACTAAAAAATACTTTTATGGTCACAATTATTTAAACTTATCATTTGCTCACACTCATCAAATTACATAATCATGTATGATATTTTATAAGCAAATTTCATCTTTTTAGGTTCATAACATAATTGATGTATTTAACATTTATTATAGTCTAGATATATTAATTATACAATAAACCTAGAAAGATGAAATTTGTTTATAAAATATCACGGGAAAATATCATTTAATTATTTATATATATATATATATATATATATATATATATATATATATATATTATTTACTAAATAATTTCTCTTTCAACTTTCCGTCAAACATGTCCGTGTAATCAAATATGGTGACCAAATAATTGTGTACTCGAGAGAATTCAAACTCAGTACTTTGAAGTTATAAGATTAAACTCTTTATCGTACGTTGAGCTAGAACTCAAACGGATACATATATAAATGAAGAAAAGAAGAAGGAAACTAATAATTATAAAAAAAAAAATAGGAGAGTGAGGGGGCCTCATAAATTAACCTGGAGTGTTAGGGTGTGATCAACAGTTTGAGTTTTGGAATTTGGTGGTCTTGTAGTGAGAAAAGAGAGGTTGCTGCAGTGACCACACTTCACTGTCACAGTATCTAACAGCCTCTTGCATGGTATTCCAACCTATATATTACAATCAACATTTATAACCCTACATATATATAAATATTTCACAAACTTCTTATAGACAAAAAAAGTTGAAATTTCTGTCTATAATTTCATCATCGTTACGGATGTCAATTTTAGTGACCAATTTCTTTTTTCGTCTCTAACTATTTCTCGATATTTCAACTTTTTCTTGTGTTAACTAAAACTATTTATTCATATTAGAAAGAATAATATGAATGAGTAAGAAGTAAACAAAGTTGAAAAAATGATGGTTGATGTTGGATTATTATTATTAAAGGTGAAGTAACATACAGCAAGGACAGTGTTACAAAAGTTGCAACGAACATAACAAAGGTGTTGATCAGAAGCTGGAATCATGTCCATGGTGACTTTCTCTTCTTGGTTCATGGTTTGAATGAAGGAAAAAGAGTAAGAATAGGTTTAGAAGAGGGAGAAGATATGAATTGAAAAGATGAGTGGAGTAGTAGTGATATATAGGAATAGGAATAGGAGAAGAAAGGTAAGGTCAAAAAGAAAGAGATAGTTTTACTTTACTACTTAGTCTTATAGTACAAAGTTGCAGCATTATATTGCATGCTTTTTTTGCAGACATGAGCAGCACGATTCACTGACATAATTAAACCAACCAGAATTGCCAATGTATTTAGTTACTTTATAATATTATATCTTGATAATGCTCCACAAATATGATCTTAAGAAGTAAGGTAAACCTGATCCAAATATAGAGTGGAGATTAATAATTAATGCACACAATTATCTCTTCCTATATTATTGATCACTAAATAAGCATTAGTTCATTTTTTAGTCCTATCATATTTCATCAAAAAATAGTTGTTGCTTTAGTCCATGTATTGTATGCCATACATAGGAAAATTCTACTGTAAAGAACCTTGATGGGTAGGTAATCTAGGGTGAACTAATAGTTGAAGTTTGTAGTAATATTTGTTGTAACGTCTCGGACGATCATTATTTGTTTGACAAAAATATATGGCCTGAAAATGATGTGTGCGCGTCTCAAAACTTAATTCATATTTGTTTTGTTAAATCAACATCAATCAAGTTACCGTCTTATGCTGTGTTTGAACCATATATTGTTGGTTCAGAAACAACAATATATGTTATTTTATTTTTTTGAAAACATAGAGGGCTAAAGCCCAACAATATATAATACAAAATGTTATTGATGATAACAAAATGAGAGAATAATTTGTCTACTAATTATGGTTTATTTAAGTATGTAGAGCAAAGCTATGTGAGTAGAAGCTCATATTGATTCAAACCTTTAATCACTATATCAAGATTCAATAAATTAAAGTATGACTTTGTGCCTTTGGTAAATCAGAAGATGTCTCAGAACACACTTAGTGGAAAAAGGGACACAAAAAAGCATATTCTTAATTTAGTTGAAACAAAAAGTTTTTTGTTTTTTTTATATGAAGATGGCAAAATAAAAACCATTTTAAAAATGTGACCCGTTGTAATTTGGCAATTATGTTGAAGTTGGGAATAAACACTAGGGTTTTAAACACAATCGAGTTATAATTACACCCAATGTTGCTTAGGTACTAGAATACGACATTTATAGAAAATTTAAGGTATTGGTATTGTTGAGTCTTTGGTGTTGGCTGCATTTTTGGTAAAATAAACCTTGTAGCAGGATGTGTGATAAGATGCCTCAACATCGTATCACGTTACTGGATGTGTTCGCGTGCATGTTCTATTTATGGAATGTTCGTTGTTTCTCTTTCATGAATCTTGCATGACGCCTTTTTATCAGGCTTATTATTAGGATTATCATTTAATGCTTCAGATCCTTGTCAAGAATAATTTTATGAAGAATCTCTTTGAAGTATATTTTTGGAAAGAATCTCTTTTAATCAATGTGGTTAATTGCTTGGGTCAAACAAATCAAGCCATGTTTAATTTTGGATCAAGGACTTTTGCCTGGAGTATTTAAAGATTGTGCTAAACCTAATTTGGTTGTTGTTCATGCCGTCATTGTGTTTGTTTCTAGCATTCTAGGTTTTTGCGTGTGTGTTAACTTGTGAGCCTTTCTTGTGTCTCATTGATGCGAGCATAGGACGTTGTGTTTTTGAGTTGTAATCTTTGTGATCCTCTCCTAAGCTTTGAAGTACAGAGTTAGGACATTGTGTGTTTTTAACACTCTAAGCCTTTAGGTACGAGTGTGTAGTTTTTAGGAGTGTGTTCTCCAAAACTTTGTTATTCTTGTGGTGTTGAAATCCTTGCTGTTTGTAAGGTTGTAAGGGAGTGAGATGGGATCTCAGACTTATGAGTTCCTTGGTTGAAGAGTCATTGGTAGTTGCCTAGGTTATGAGTTGTAAACGTGGTGTTTGCCGAGAACTTACAACTAGGACTATTATAGTGATATTCCTTCCTGGATTGGTATCCCCCAGACTAGGGCTTGTTTTAAGCGCCGAACTGGGTTAACAAATATCCCGTGTCTTTTACTTGCTTTCAGTTATTTGCTTATTTTTATATTGTGATAAAAGTGTTAAGGTGCTTAGAACATCGTATCGCACATCGTGCTTAGTGTTAAGGTGCTTAGAACATCGTATCGCACATCGTGCTTAGCGTGTCAGAAATTTCAATTGGTATCAGAGCAGTCACCCTGCCTGTCTCTAGGGTGAGATCTAGGACCTAAAATCTCTGGCATCATGGAAAAAGATGGAGGATACATGAATAGATCACATCTGCTCAATGGATCAAACAATTATGATCACTGGAAATCTAAAATGACTGCTTTTCTAAGATCTATTGATAGCAAGGTATGGAAGGCGGTTCTGACTGGATGGGATCATCCCACTGTTGCTAGCAAGGAAGGCACCTCAACGGGGGTGAAGAAACCAGAAGTTGAATGGACTACAGAGGAGGAAGCTGCTGCTCTCTACAACAACAAAGCCATATATGCCTTGTTTAATGGGGTGGACACAAATGTTTTTAAGCTTATCAAAAACTGTGTGTCAGCCAAAGAAGCATGGGAGATCTTGAAAACTTGCTATAAAGGTACCACAAAGGTGAAGCAATCAAAGATTCAACATCTCACATCCAGGTTTGAAGCACTAAAAATGAAGGATGATGAGAGCATTCAAGACTTTCATATGACACTCTTGGATATTGCTAACTCGTTTGAAGCCTTGGGAGAGAAGGTGTCTGATGAAAAATTGTCAAGAAAACTCCTCAGATCTCTTCCCAAAAGATTTGACATGAAGGTAATAGCAATTGAGGAAGCACATGA
The DNA here is from genome assembly GCA_954870985.1 of Trifolium fragiferum. Taxonomy (NCBI): domain Eukaryota; kingdom Viridiplantae; phylum Streptophyta; class Magnoliopsida; order Fabales; family Fabaceae; genus Trifolium; species Trifolium fragiferum. The sequence goes on along the minus strand of OX940791.1, from coordinate 22,797,326 downwards.
CAGCTCTACTATGAAGATGGATGAGTTGGTTGGATCCCTTCAAACCTTTGAAACTGTCCTAGATGAACGTGGTGACAAAAAGAACAAGAGCATTGCTTTTGTTTCAAATACTGATGAGGACAATGCTCAAAATGAGGATGAAGAAGAAGAAAGCATTGCAGATGCCATTGCCATGCTTGGGAGACAGTTCAACAAGGTGTTGAAAAGAGTTGATCGCAGGAATCGTCAGAATGCTCCAAGCATCAGATTCGACATCAATAAACAGCAAAATGGTCTAAAGAAATCCAAGCCTGAAGAGAAGAACAGTCAAAGCAAGGGTGTTCAATGTCATGAGTGTGAGGGATATGGACATATAAGATCAGAATGTGGAACTTATCAGAAAAGACAGAAAAAAGGGTTTGAGTGTGTCTAGGTCAGATGAAGATTCTGAGGAAGAGCATGAGTCTGCTAAACATGTGACTGCCTTGACTGGAGTTTGCATCACAGACAGTGATACTGATGAAGATGGTGATGTTGCTTATGATGAACTTGCTAGTACCTATAAAGAACTACTCACTAGGTTTGAGGAAATGTGTAAAATCCTTGAGAAGCAGAAAAATACCATCAATCTTCTTCAGGCTGAAGTGAAAGCTCAAGTTGAGAAGACCTCAGAAGCCCAAGAAGAAGTTGCTCTAGTAAATGCTCAAATGGATGACTTGAAGAAACGTGTAAGTCAGCTAAACTCAGGGACAAACATACTTGAGGAGATCCTGGATAGTCTACCAAGTGGGAAGGCCAAGTCAGTTGGGTACAACTACTCAAGTCTAAATCAATATCAACAGAATCTTGAGACAAAATTCAAATCTGCTGAAGATGTTTTTGATCCTTGCACTGGACAGACGATGTTGAAGCATCCTGCTCAGCATTCTAAAACATACCCAGTTCCCAAGTTTGCTCTTGAATCTAATCCTCGTGGTCATCAAAGGCCTAAGATTCAGAGAGTGTATCGTAGATGGGTTTGTCATCACTGTGGAAAACGATTACATATTAGACCTTTCTGCTACAAACTTCATGGCTATCCTGCTCAACAACCTAAAGCTAATGAAGTGAAGGAAGATGTAAAGGACGTTATACCTATCAAGAAGGAGTGGAAGCCCAAAACAGAAAATGTTGGACTAATTGCTCACACATCTCTGAGAGCCTCATCAAGGGAAGATTGGTATTTTGACAGTGGATGCTCCAGACATATGACTGGTGAAGAAAAATATCTCATGAATATGAGGCCCTACAAGACTAGTTTTGTGACTTTTGGAGATGGTGCAAAAGGAGAAATATTAGGAATTGGAGATCTTGTAAATCATGGATTGCCCAACTTGGAGAATGTGCTTTTGGTTAAAGGACTCACAGCTAATCTGATTAGCATAAGCCAGTTGTGTGACCAAGGCTTAAAAGTCAACTTCACCAAGTCTGAGTGCCTTGTGAATGATGAAGAAAATCAGCTGCTAATGAAGGGAACCAGGTCTAAAGATAATTGCTACTTGTGGATGTCTCAGGAAGAAGCTCATAATACCACTTGTCTTAGCTCAGCAGAAGATGAAGTGAAGCTGTGGCATCAAAGGTTAGGTCACCTACATTTGAAAGGGATGAAGAAAGCAATTTCATCTGAAGCTATCAGGGGTTTACCTAAACTGAAGATTATTGAAGGTAACAAATGTGGTGAGTGTCAGATTGGTAAGCAAGTCAGGATGTCGCATCCAATGCTGGAGCATCAGACAACTTCCAAGGTTCTTGAGTTACTCCATATGGACCTTATGGGACCCATGCAGGTTGAAAGCTTAGGAGGGAAAATGTATGCTTTTGTGATTGTGGATGACTACTCCAGGTACACTTGGGTGAACTTTATTAGAGAAAAGTCAGATGCTTTTGAAGCTTTCAAGGAATTATGTCTTCAGATTCAGAGGGAAAAGACAAGTAATGTAGTAAGAATTAGAACAGATCATGGAAAGGAATTTGAGAACTCCAGGTTCGATGACTTCTGCTCTACTGAAGGAATTAAGCATGAATACTCATCTGCTATCACCCCACAACAGAATGGAATAGTTGAAAGGAAAAATAGGACTATCCAAGAGTCAACTAGAGTCATGCTCCATGCCAAAAATGTTCCCTATTATTTTTGGGCTGAAGCCATGAATACTATCTGTTACATCCACAATAGAGTCACTCTATGAAAATGTACCTCTTCTACTCTGTATGAGCTATGGAAAGATAGAAAACCATCTGTTAAACATTTTCATGTGTTTGGAAGCAAATGCTACATTCTAGCTGACAGGGAGCCAAGAAGAAAACTTGATCCTAAAAGTCATGAAGGAATTTTTCTGGGATACTCTCCAAACAGTAGAGCTTACAGGGTCTATAATTCTAAGACTCAAGTAATGATGGAATCTATAAATGTTGCTGTCCAAGATTCTCCCTTGGAAGAAAATGGTAGTACAGATCAAGGTATTCCTGTTGTTGACAATGTTGAACAAGATGTTGAAGCATCAGAACATCTGTGTGATAACCAATCTGATGAAGAGATACCTGAAAAGGAAAGTGAGGCAAATGCTGAAACACAAGCTCAAAAGAAAGGTCCCTCAGTACGTGTCCAGAAAAATCATCCCACAGATCTGATCATTGGTAATCCTGAACAGGGGATAACCACTAGAAGATCAAATGATGTGATTTCAAATTCTTGCTTTGTGTCCCTATTTGAACCTAAGAATGTCAAAGAAGCTTTAATTGATGAAGCCTGGATAGAGGCTATGCAAGAAGAATTAAACCAGTTCAAAAGGAGTGAAGTGTGGGATTTGGTTCCAAGACCAAAAGATATGAATGTGATTGGAACAAAATGGGTCTATAAGAACAAGTCAGATGAGAATGGTGTTGTAACCAGAAATAAAGCAAGACTTGTAGCTCAGGGTTATACCCAGGTTGAAGGCCTTGACTTTGAAGAAACATTTGCACCTGTTGCAAGACTAGAATCCATTAGACTTCTGTTGGGTGTAGCATGTATTCTTAAGTTCAAGTTTTATCAGATGGATGTAAAAAGTGCGTTTCTAAATGGATACCTACAGGAAGAGGTGTATGTTGAGCAACCTAAGGGATTTGTAGATCCTGAACACCCTAACCATGTCTACAAATTGAAGAAAGCTCTGTATGGTTTGAAGCAGGCACCCAGGGCATGGTATGAAAGGTTGACTCAATTCTTGGAAGACCAAGGTTACAGGAAGGGAGGTTCAGACAAGACCCTATTTGTTAAACAAGAAGGAGGTAAGTTTATTATAGCCCAAATCTATGTTGATGACATAGTGTTTGGTGGGATGTCGAATACGATGGTCCAACATTTTGTCAAGCAAATGCAATCAGAGTTTGAAATGAGCCTTGTTGGAGATTTGACTTACTTTCTTGGTCTTCAAATTAAACAAATGGATGATACCATTTTCATATCTCAGAGTAAGTATACAAGAAACATAGTCAAGAAGTTTGGAATGGAAAGTGCTACTTCCAAGAGAACACTAGCACTCACTCACTTGAAACTTACTAAAGATAAAAAGGGAATAAGTGTTGATCAAAGTCTCTATAGAAGTATGATTGGAAGCTTGCTATACTTGACTGCAAGCAGGCCTGACATCACTTATGCTGTTGGAGTATGTGCCAGATATCAAGCTGATCCTAAGGTGAGCCACTTGACTCAAGTCAAGAGAATTCTGAAATATGTGAATGAAACTAGTGACTATGGAATAATGTACTCTCATTGTGAAGACTCTGCCCTTTATGGATATTGTGATGCTGATTGGGCTAGAAGTGCAGATGATAGAAAAAGCACCTCAGGAGGATGCTTCTTTCTAGGGAACAATCTGATTTCTTGGTTCAGCAAGAAGCAAAACTGTGTGGCATTATCTACAGCTGAAGCTGAATACATAGCTGCTGGGAGTAGTTATTCACAACTTGTTTGGATGAAACAAATGCTGAAGGAATACGATGACGAACAAGATGTTCTAACATTGTACTGTGACAACATGAGTGCTATAAACATCTCAAAAAATCCTGTTCAACATAGCAAGACCAAACACATAGATATTCGTCATCACTTCATAAGAGATCTTGTTGAGAATAAAATTGTGACTTTGGAACATGTTGGCACAAAGGAGCAAGTGGCAGATATTTTCACTAAGGCACTTGATGCTACTCAATTTGAGAAGTTAAGGGGCCAGTTAGGAATTTGCCTCCATGAAGAATTGTAGCAGTTACCGTTTTAGGTAGTGGTGCGTGCAGCAGTTAGTTTTCATGTCTCTCATAAAGTGTTGCACGTTGATCAAGGAAATCATGGCCTATGGCCCTTTTGATCTGTGAGTTATTGGATTTTTTTTGTAGGTACAAGGCATATTCTGATACTAACAATTTGTGTGTGCATGACTAAGTTTGTGAATGATTGCATGCTAATATATGTTAGTTTGTATGACTGTATGCTACTAACTATGTGCTAGTTGAATGTTCATGCATGACTAAGTATGTGAATGATTGCATGATGGATGACTATTTTTGGAGCACTGTTCTGTGTAACATTGTTATGATACTGGTTTTTCTGCTACTGTAATATAACTCTGAAGAATGACGACGGTCTGACATTTAGGGGGAGTAGATATTTTGTTTGGTATTCTGATATATGTCTGATGTGATGTTGAAACATCTGCTCCATCTGCTCCTGTTGGATTGAGGGGGACTGGTCTGTATGTTCTACAGGTGATTGGTTTGAGGGGGAGTATAAATACCTCCATGATCTACAGAATGTTGAAACATTATGATTTCTGCTATTGTGTGTGTGACTCTGAGCCAGATGTTGAGGATGATGCGTGAAACATCATGTCGGTTGGTAGGAAGAATGTTTTTACTATGGAAGAGGATCTCTGTGAATATTCTCTCTGTTTTCCAAGATGCTATGATTGTGGATGAAATCTCACATGAAATGTGAAATTGCTTAGCACACGTATGATGTGTGTTTGCATATAGCCTGTCTGGCCTATGTGCATGAGACTGAATAGTGAAGAGGAGTATGTGTATGTGCTGCAAATACTGTAGGTGTTGGGGAGTATTAACCCTTGTGGTAGTTGGTGGTGGTTACTACTATTCTTGTATGTGCTCCTTATGTGTGAGAATCTATTTTTCTCTGTATGTTGGTAGTGATGATATGTGTGTGCTAGTTGCATGATAGCTATCCTATTGATAATCTTGCAACTTAAGCTCTGATTAGTAGTGTGCTGGTTCTTTGCTTGATGTATGTGGTTGTGTTGTGATATGATGTGCTATCAAATGTTGAAACATCATGGTGACTGAGAATTTATTTTTCCTAAGGGACTCGTTTGTGAGAGTTTACTTCTCTATATTATTGTGCTCTGTGAGGCTGGGTGAACTCAATTCCGGTGTTGCATGCCTCTGGTGTTGTTTGGTATGTATTTGTACTGAAGTGAAAGAAGCGTCACAGTCATAGAAATATGGGTGACTTAGTTATGCTTAATTATGGTCACACACTGAAGACAGAAGATCAAGATTCACTATTGATCTATATCTGGTGAGTTATGTATCCTATGGTGTTATCTTCAGATGTAATAGTTCTGCGCACTATGTGGTTGATGTGATGGAGGTAGTACAATCATTCCTGTTTTGTACTAAGCTCCTGGACCTCTTAACTCTGTACTGCTAAATTTGTCAAATTTGTGGCAAAAAGGGGGAGTATTAATTAATTAATTTGGTATGTGGTGTGTTACTATGATCTCTGTCTCTGCTGGTAGTCCGCACTGTTCTGGTTATGATATGTCTGTAGAGTAGTTTGCATGAAGTATATGTTTGTGTGTTCCTGTATGATCTGGTATGTGCATGTGTGTTTAGAGTGATGACATGTGGTCTGCAGGGGGAGATGTTGGATATGATGCTCCAACATCCTATGCATATGTGCAGGGGGAGATGTGTTGTGAAATGTTGAAGCATTCTACTCAAGATCCTATCAATATTTATTTTCCTGACCATTTAAGGCTAAGTAGTTTTGTGTGTTCCGCTGTTGCATGCCTCTCTAATAAACTTAAAAGATACATCTTATTCTTTTCTACTGTTCTCCATGAAGGAGTAGTATGGAAACTGTTTTGAAGGATAGCTACTACTGATCTTTATGCTTGTGTGTTTATGTTGAGAAAAAGAAATGTAGTTAAAGTATCTGTTTAAGTAGTATCTGTATGGTCATAATTTGTTTTAGCCAAAAATTTGCCAAAGGGGGAGTTTGTTGAGTCTTTGGTGTTGGCTGCATTTTTGGTAAAATAAACTTTGTAGCAGGATGTGTGATAAGATGCCTCAACATCGTATCACGTTACTGGATGTGTTCGCGCACATGTTCTATTTATGGAATGTTTGTTGTTTCTCTTTCATGAATCTTGCATGACGCCTTTTTATCAGGCTTATTATGAGGATCATCATTTAATGCTTCAGATCCTTGTCAAGAATAATTTTATGAAGAATCTCTTTGAAGTATATTTTTGGAAAGAATCTCTTTTAATCAATGTGGTTAATTGCTTGGGTCAAACAAATCAAGCCATGTTTAATTCTAGATCAAGGACTTTTGCCTAGAGTATTTAAAGATTGTGCTAAACCTAATTTGGTTGTTGTTCACGCCGTCATTGTGTTTGTTTCTAGCATTCTAGGTTTTTGCGTGTGTGTTAACTTGTGAGCCTTTCTTGTGTCTCATTGATGCAAGCTTAGGACGTTGTGTTTTTGAGTTGTAATCTTTGTGATCCTCTCCTAAGCTTTGAAGTACGGAGTTAGGACATTGTGTGTTTTTAACACTTAAGCCTTTAGGTACGAGTGTGTAGTTTTTAGGAGTGTGTTCTCCAAAACTTTGTTATTCTTGTGGTGTTGAAATCCTTGCTGTTTGTAAGGTTGTAAGGGAGTGAGATGGGATCTCAGACTTAGGAGTTCCTAGGTTGAAGAGTCATTGGTAGTTGCTTAGGTTATGAGTTGTAAACGTGGTGTTCGCTGAGAACTTACAACTAGGACTATTATAGTGATATTCCTTCCTGGATTGGTATCCCCCAGACTAGGGCTTGTTTTAAGCGCCAAACTGGGTTAACAAATATCCCGTGTCTTTTACTTGCTTTCAGTTATTTGCTTATTTTTATATTGTGATAAAAGTGTTAAGGTGCTTAGAACATCGTATCGTACATCGTGCTTAGCGTGTCAGAAATTTCAGGTATATTAATATAAAATACTAAAAGAATTGTTCTTTTAAGTGAATTATTATCAATATGTTTTAGAGATTTGCTTATTTTAAGAGATTTTTAGCTGCTGATAAGTTTTTGGTGTATCCACCATCCTAAATCAACCAAATAAAAACGAGTAGGGATAGAAGTACTATATACTAATATGTATATCGGATACGGATATATACTTCACCATTTTAGAAGTACTCATGATTTATAGACACCATACGGCAATACTTTTGCAATTAATTACTATCAAAACTTGAAATGTCGTGCATCTTTGAAGATACTACTACAACAAATTAGGTTAAGGTGAATTCTTCAATATACATTTTTATTTAAATATGCATGTACACATTATGCTGAGGTGGATGGTTCTAATAGGTTCCCAAGTAATGTTTATTATTTATTTTTTATTAAACACTATTTGTGCATCTATCAAAATTGTACACATCAATAGCGTACAGATACATATCCAAATAAGATGTGTGCCGGACTATTCACCTTAAATTAAACGTATAATTTACAATTAGTGGGAAAACTATTTTTTTACTGTGATATTTCATTTTATATGTGTAATAATGTTTAAAATATTAATTACTTAAAATATATATCATTTCCAATTAGGGTTTTTTGTGAGTATGTGTCCAACTAGAGGAGAGGAGGATGACTTTTATTTTTAAACAAGAGAAGACGTGTGAATGTCTGATCTTGCATGTGGATATATAGTGAAAAGAAGTAATTCTTTGTCGTTGAATTTGCAAAGTTCTAATTGTCTTTTGCTGATTTGTCGAAGCATCAATCTATTGAAACACCCTCAAGTATTTTTTTTGCTTGGATTGGAGGTCGTTGCATGTTACATAAACTATATGATGGAGTATTAAAAATGGTAGAATTTCTAACCACTAAGCTACTTGACCAAAAATGGATGGCCGATTCAGCGCACGAGGTAACTTGTTTCACAATTATGAATTCTTTTGTAAAAAAAAAAAAATTATTAATTCTTATATGAAATGTGATCTTCATTTTAATTTTTTTTTTGTTACAAGAAGGTTTATAGTAAACAAACCCAAATTATATATAAGCATTCATCCATTCTTGTCAATGAGTTCCTAAATTCTAACAGAAGTTCAAATTTGTAGATTCTTGAATGAATGTCGCCCTTATAAGAGACCAAACAAATTCTATAAATTAAGGGTTCATTTATTTTAATAGTCATTTTTATGTAAATGATTGATATTCAACTAAAAATAATAATTTTAGATTTTTTTTTGAATGACAAATATATAATATATTAAAATAAAAATGAAACAAATACAAAAGGTTCATAAATAGGAAAATAGGAAAACAAACAGACAAATAAACTACAAGAATATACACAACACCATAAATTAGGGCCCCTTAAATGCACCACTGCGAGAAGAAGAATACCCCTCTTGAAGAGAGAAAACGAAGATTATCGAATTTATTAGGATAAGGAGTGTCTAGATAGGGAGAATGGTGGATTGGGAGCAAGGAGGATCAGTGAGTTTAAACTTGTCGTTACTTGAGAAGTGGCGGTGGAGGATGTTTATTGAGAGGGAGGGTTTGTGGTTCAGGGTGCAATAAGGCCTCAATGTGGTGGGAGGATTTGGTTTAATGATAACATTAGCTAGGGAGAGCTCTGTTTGTTTGGAGATGGTTTGATGATAACGTTAGCAGAGTCGGGAGAGATGGGGAGAGTTCGTTGTTTTGGAATGATGTCTAGTTAGGGGGATCCCTTAAGGTGAGATTTTTGGTAGGCTTTTTAATTGGAGCATAAGGAGGTGTCCATTAGAAATAAGTATAAGTCGCAAAATCGACTTGTAAAGTGAAGATTATCACTTGCTTATATTATATATATATATATATATATATATATATATATATATATATATATATATCATTTGTATAAACTGTCAGACAAATTCAAAATCATTTGATATGTTATTGAGACGCATAAAGATTAACGACATTTAAAAAAATGACCAAACCGTTAATTTTGATGTATCTAAATAACATATCAAATGATTTTAGATTTGTCTAACAATTCACACAAATGATCTATATGATATAAAATTTCAATCCAACGGTGGATTTTATAAAATTTATATCGGTTAAAACGTTATTGAGAGGTGTAACATTTGGTGTCAAACTAATTGGTGTCAACGGATTCTGACTCATATATATATATATATATATATATATATATATACACACACACACACCACGCACTAAAAACGAAATAATTAATTTGTTTTCTTTCAAAATCCATTGACACAACTAATAGAATAGTGTTTTATTTTTCAAATTATGTTTAAATAAGTAATTTAATTTAATTATATGTGTTAGATAAATTAAATAAAAATATGATATATATTATTTTTAATTGACAAATCTATCTATTCTGGACTGGGCCTTTGAGCCCAATATCCTCAACTGTCGAGCAAGGCCCAACTAGTGCGAATCCCAGAAGAACCATGGAGCTTCCCAACGGACAGACTCTACAGTGTGTTGTAACGCTCGACATCAAAATTATGATCACTTAATGCACATCATAGCTTTTAATATAAAAAATTATGGACAAATAATTTTCACTCATGTATAAAAAATTTGGATAAATATTTTTCACCGATAATTAACATCTACTTACAATATATTAAAAGAAACTAATAAAATAGAAGAACCTAATAAAATAATATACTTATTTATTAGCTTAAAAATAAAAGAACATAAAAAAAAAAAAAAAAAACGCAATTAGCCCGTTTGGATTGACTTATTTATGATCATACGCGAAATAACTTATACAAATATAGAAACTTTTATGTATTATTATAGCCCGTTTGGATTTACACACACACACACCACGCACTAAAAACGAAATAATTAATTTGTTTTCTTTCAAAATCCATTGACACAACTAATAGAATAGTTTTTTATTTTTCAAATTATGTTTAAATAAGTAATTTAATTTAATTATATGTGTTAGATAAATTAAATAAAAATATGATATATATTATTTTTAATTGACAAATCTATCTATTCTGGACTGGGCCTTTGAGCCCAATATCCTCAACTGTCGAGCAAGGCCCAACTAGGGCGAATCCCAGAAGAACCATGGAGCTTCCCATCGGACAGACTCTACAGTGTGTTGTAACGCTCGACATCAAAATTATGAGCACTTAATGCACATCATAGCTTTTCAGCCGTTTTCGAACAGTCATTGATGGTCTCCATCAATGGTCTTGGTCCAACGCCGTGAGCTATAAAAACTCCTCATTCGTAGGAGTCAGGTGCATTATTCTTACCTCTGAAAACCTATTACTCTCACTCTTACTGACGTGAGCGTCGAAGCGCCTGCAGGTACACAACCCCCTTCCATTTCAACGGGGCGGAGCAATGTTACAAACATCGACGTGGTCAACTCTGATCTGGAGAGATCACTATCCTGACAAGAAAATCCTTTTTTTTAATCATGAGAAAATCATATTTATTTTGGAAATTTTTTTATTTTTAAAATTTTACTTTATAGTGATAAAGTAGTATTTATTTTCTTATCATGTTCTTTTGATTTATAACCCAACTCATATCTATTTACAATATATTAAAAGAAACTACTATTAAAAAACCTTTTTTGTCCTTAGCACGTTTAATAATATTTCACCATTTATGCCCTTAAATGTAATTTTAACTATAAACTAAAAAAAAAATACAAATACAAAACAAAAATAACAAAAAAAAAAATAAAAAAGAAGATAAACATAAAACAAATCTACTCATGAAAAAAAAAAAAACAAAAAAAAGGATAAGCATAAAACAAATCTACTCATAAAAAAAAAATTCTTCTAAAGATGAATTTTAAAAAAAGATAATAAAACAAATTTATACATAAAAATAGCAATAGAAACCACTTCTAAAAATAAACATAAAAATTAACTAATAGTTTTTTGAAATAAGACAATTAGTTCTTATCGATAAATATAAAAAATCATGCACAAATAATTTTCACTCATGTATAAAAAATTTGGATAAATATTTTTCACCGATAATTAACATCTACTTACAATATATTAAAAGAAACTAATAAAATAGAAAAACGTAATAAAATAATATACTTATTTATTAGCTTAAAAATAAAAGAACATAAAAAAAAAAAAAACGCAATTAGCCCGTTTGGATTGACTTATTTATGATCATACGCGAAATAACTTATGCAAATATAGAAACTTTTATGTATTATTATAGCCCGTTTGGATTTACTTATTTATGATCATACGCGAAATAACTTATGCAAATATAGAAACTTTTATGTATTATTATAAGTTTTTTAATGTTGTTTATGAAAACAGCTTATAAAGATATAATTTTTGTCAGTGAAAACTTATAAATTAAAATGCGTAAAAAAACCTAATGAAATAACATAAAAGTTTATTTATAAATTAATAATCATAAAGTATTTTCATAAGCTTAAAAATAAGCCAAATTCAAACGGGCCCAATATATTAAATGTATTACTACTAAAAATCTTAATTTGTCCTCATCGATTCTTAAAAATATTTCAAATCTTCTATTTCGTAAAAAAATAAATTATATTTTTCAATTTATTATTTTTCTATAAAATAGTTAAAGTGTGCTGTATATTTATTATAAAAAAAATCTATTCTATTTTTGTTTACTCTTATATAAAAAATATAGGAAAAGCATATTATTGATGAATATATGTTATAATAATTAAGGGGTAAATATATATTGTAATAACACACGGAACAATTATTTTAATAAAAAAATTAATCACACACGGGACAATTGCTTTAAAAAAAAAGAATTTAATATATTATAATAATACACGGAAAAATTGTTGATGAATATATGTTATAATAATACACGGGACAATTGTTTTAATAAAAAAAATTAATCATACACGGGACAATTGGATTAATAAAAAATGGAATTGAATAATAAATATTTCTTATTATTAATTATTATTTATTACACAAAAATCATACACGGGACAATTACTTTAATAAAAAAAAAAACTTAATTTAATAAGTTTTACAAAAATATCACAGAATAACCTCATTTATTATTTTTATTTTTTTTGGTACACGACGTTACTTATATTTTAACAATATTTTATAAATAAAAGTCAATAGACCCGTGCATTCGTGCAAATGCACGGGTCTCTAAACTAGTTGATTCCAAAAAAAATAACCCAACTTGTATTCAAGATAAAAAATTTACTAAATAAACATGGTACCATAAATTGCTGGATTAACTTAAAAAATTTCTTATATCTTATCAAACATTGGATTGCAATTTGATATAGTTATCATATTATATTATGTCTTTTATCTTGACCATTAAATAGGCTAATAAATAATATCCTCAAGTCAATAGGTCCTAAATTTTTCTTTCTTGAATGTTTTTTTATCAACACGGGGAAAAGTCGAGAAATGTAATAATTTCTGAATTAGATACATCATCTATTAAAAATTATTTGTTTGCATTCTTCTTAATGTTTTAACGAAAGTTTGAAAAAAATTGTACCAAAAATAAAATTGTTCTTGTACCTAAAATTATAATTGTTCAATCCTACCTAATTTGTGATGTTTTAATTTTTCTAGCAAGACTTTTCAACCATAGCTAGCATGCATTTTTTGATTAAGTTTCCATACTTAAAGGGTGGGCTTCTAATTCCGATGAGCTTCATTACAATCCACTTTAGTAGTTGAAGCAATCACATTTGAGACATATGGATGGGGTAGCATAGAGGGATGGATATAGGAAGCAACTTAAATAAGTAATGCATTTATAATAATCGGAAAGTCTCTACCCTTCTTTGCCTCATGAAATGTAGGAACATTATGGGTTGCAATTTGTTGGAAAGACAATCTATACCATCAAGGGAAAGTTATAAACTTTTAATACTAATTAAGATACTTTTAATACCAAGGTTGCTCGAGGTACGTATGAAGATAATAATAATAATAATATCTAAGTTGAATATGCCATAAAATAAAATCTCAGAAGTTGTGGCCTGTGCGAGACGTAGCAATCCGTGAGCGAGGCACAATGCGTGCTTGGATTCCTGGATTCAACACTGTCCCCTGTTAGAGGCACAGGTTTGACTGCTCGAGGCGTAGCACGCGTGGCAGTTTTGAATATTGTTGATTTTGTGGAAAAGTTAGTTTCAAAGAATATCTTACTTAGGTTCTTTTTGTTTTTAAATTGGATATATTTAAAAGCGAAAGTAGATTTGGTTTTATTTTAAAAGATTTGTTTTAAAATGATAGACATATACTTTTCTATAAATACATGTTGTTTATTCATAGAAAAATTGAGAGAAAGAGAGCAACAAGAAAACAAGTTGTAGGGAAATGAGATTTGTCACCACACAAGGCTTCAGTTTTAGAGAGAAACAAAGGGGTTGTCTCTTGGTATAATCCTACGGGTTTGGGGTCATCTTGGGTGTAGGCTAGATCAAATTGAGTCTTTTGGCCACGGGAAGAGATTCATGACTTGGATAAAGTTTGGATTGAAGGCTAATTCTTCATGACTTGGATAAAGTTTGGATTGAAGGCTAATTCTTGTAACCCAATTGAGATTTCTTGTGTAAGTTACTCATTTGATTCCAGTGGAACGGAGAGTTGTTCTCTCCCATAGAGTAGGTTGTTTCAATCGAACTGAGTAAACAAATTAACACGTATTTATTCCTTCTCCTTTTATCATCTTTATTATTATTGCTTATCCTCTTGATAATTGAATTTTAAACGAATTCACAACAATATGTACATAAAACCAACTAATTATTCACGTAACTTTAGTTCGGACATTACATTATATATATATATATATATATATATATATATATATATATATATATATATATGGTTGGTTGATGACCTCTTGCGTCAGTCCTTTTTCGGGCTGATCCTTATTTTCCTCCCCAGTAGTTTCAAATATTCTTGTGTTGGGAGGTTAGAGGTGTTTAGTTTTTTGTTGTTGGTTTCCCTTTGGCTTTGCATGTGTGTTTTATAGATAGTCGTATGTGGAGTGTAATTTTGGTATATCTTTTTTTTCATGTTTTTTTCTTGTACTATTTTCATATTTATTAATATAATATTGTTTGGCCATTAAAAAAAATACAGGCGTTTTCTTTATTATGTTTGTAACGTTCAAAATAATGAAGTCCCTAGAATAGAAAGTCCGTTTAATATTAAGTGTGACTTAATCATGAGATTACATTAAACGTAAAGACGCTATTATTAAAGTATCCATAGTCAAGCTTTAAGGTGAAAAGGGATAACCTTAAAGCATAAAGACTATTATGAAGATAGACTAATGATCGCATCTCATGGATCATGGGATAAGGAGTTATCAAGTCTTGACATAGGTATAAGAAATATTAGGAGTAATATTTATACCGGATTGACCCGCTATGAGAGTAATACATGCAAAGTTATGCAAAGTGTCATAAGTTACTCTCATGGTGATAATGGTGTAAACCGCCCTTAGACTTGAAACCACTTTGTACCCTAGATGTGGAGTCAAGTACTTTGTTGCTGATCTAACGTTGTCCGTAACAGGATAACCATAAAGGCAGTTGATGGGTACTTCACAAAGCATGCTGAGGGACAGTAGTGACCTAGATGGAATTTGTCAATTCTGCATAACAGGATAAATGTCATAGGCCCAATATTGAGCTGGACAAAGATGACACCAAGTATGCTTTGTGTTCAATATAGACATAAAGGGCAAAGGGGTAATTATACACGCATATATTATCACTAAAGGTTATGTTTTGATCACATGTTAATTTCTCATAACTTGGGTAGCAATGATGTGTTGCTAGATACCGCTCATTGTTTATTATATTAAATAAATGATTTAATATAATTGCCAACGTTATGGAAACCTACAAGGGTCACACACATAAGGACAGTCTAATATTGAGATGATTAAAGGAACACCGTAAGGTACGGTGTATGTGCAATGTGATAAGGGTATCACAGTAATTTAAACGAGCAAGAACACCATAGGTTATGGTGGGAGGGCGCGCACATGAGTACTACCACTCATGGGGGCGCGCGCCCTAGGGATTGTTTCTTGTTGGGCTTTGCCCAATAAGAGATGTCTTGGTGCACAAGACAAAAGTTGTCTTGATGCATGAGACAAGAAACATCTATAAATAAAGACCTCTTGTCATAGCTCTACACACCAGAAAAGCACAAGAATATTTTAGAATTGAAAAACCTAAAATAATCCTCTCTCTCAATATTCTTGCATAGCCTTCAAACATAAAGGGCTAGCACTCTATTGAAGGTGACTGTTCGTGTGGATTAGTTTGAGGCGTCGGTGATCTTCATCAACGCTCGTGATCATCTTGTTCGTGATTCAAAGGTTCTTCCCTACAAGAGATCGTGATTCGAAGGTTCTTTCCTTCAAGAGGTAAAAACCCTAAAACACATATCATGCTGATTCGTAAGGATCAAACTAAGGAAATTTTTTGAATTCCGCTACTTATTATAACGCTATTTTCCTTCAGTGGTATCAGAGCCACTTACGAACCCATGATTTGATGTTTGTTTACTTCATGTATTTTGTTTTAATTTGATTAAAACGCCTAATAAAGATTAAAATTGAGTAATTAAAATTTGGCATCTTTTTGTGTACAATTTGGATGAGAGACATTGAAACGGCTTCGGAATCCGACATTAGTATGGTGAAGCAGCGATATGTTGGTCATCCTAAGGTTATACAAATAAGATTGATCAAGACTTATATGTGATATAAGTGATCATGATGCAAAACAATATATGTGATATGTTGTTCATAATTTCGTCCACTAAAACATATTATGAAAGTTATTCGATGTTGATATGATTCATGTTCAATTGCTTTGGAATCCGACGTTAGTATGGTGAAGCAATGACATGTAAATCAATCATATTGAATTTCGGTCATGATAAGTTTTGACGGCATGAAATTATTGCATTAGGGTTTGCAACAACACAAGGGTTGTGCTGTCAAAACCCTGAAAATCAAGGTCAGAATCGTGTCTGCGCGATGCGCAGGAAATAGAAGCTGCAACAACGTTTCTGCGCTATGCGCAGGAGGCAGAATTTTTTGATCGTTCGCCAAAATTTTGATTTTAATTAATCTACACGACTCAAACTGATAATAATAAAATATGTGTTTATTGTTATGATTTTGTGATGATCGGTTATGGCCTTAGTTTACTCTTTTGTTTTTATTTGGGATTTTAAATACGGCCTGCGTGTCGTGCCTCTCTCTGAATTTCTTGATGTAACTTCTTTTCTCATCTTACTCCCTCGTATGTAAAACGAGTATTCTTTGATGTAACATTATAATCGAATTACAAGAGGAACAAAGGAGGACAACCGTGAAGATGATGCTTGGAGAAGTAGATCATCGTTAGGCTAGTTTAGGGTTCTCTCATTGGCTTGAGGGAACACTTGCGTTAGGAGGCCATAATCATATCATTATATATTATTGCATGTATGTATGTTGATGCATGTGAGAGCGTTTAATATGTTAAACCAGCAGGTGAGATCAAACTAATTAAATATCCCTCAAGAGACACATAAAGAGATTAATAAAGAAAATGTAGGTTCGCCCACCGCGGAGTGCATTCTCTTTAATAATAAAATATGTGAATATTAAGTTTACACTTTCCAAGCTTTAGAACTCATCAAGACTAGTATCGAACTATGTAGGTTCGCTCACCGCGAAGTGCATACTCTATATTGGTAAGGTGCGATGGGATAATTGTAATATCCAACTTCTAAAGTAAGGGTCAAACTTAACAAATATAATGAGATTATATGAGTTTAAGAAGCAATGGTTGGGAATAATTCATAAGATGAATTAGAATAAGGAGTTATTCACCCAATTGATATATTCAAGAATTGTATGAGATACAATTGGAAGGAGTTCCTACCTAAATAACTAAGTCTTGTGTAATCCGCCCACCGCGGACTTAAGACAAAGTGAAATATGGATCTTGACCCACTAGAAAAACTTCCAACGAGATTTTCCGAATCAAATGATGAGGGTCATTTGTTTTGAGTAAAATAGTGGGAGCATATTCAATTAAAGACCTAATTAAATAAAATGATACTTATATTTTCACTTCTTTATGTAGATAACCATGTCATCAAACACATCAAACAACATTTTGCGATCAATCCTTGACAAAGAGAAATTGAATGGTTCAAATTTTCTTGATTGGCACCGTAATCTGAGGATTGTCCTCAAGCATGATAATAAGTTGTATGCCTTAGAGGAACCTGTTCCTGACGAGGAGCCTGCTAATAATGCTCCTAGGGTTGAAAAGGAAGCTTACAAGAAGCATGTTGAAGATGCTAATGAGGCTGCTTGCCTCATGTTGGCTACCATGATTTCTGAGCTACAAAAGCAACATGAAAACATGAATGTTGTTGAAATGATCGAACACTTGAAAACTCTATATGCGGAGCAAGCCCGTCATGAGAGGTTCGAAGTTTCAAAATCCATTTTTCAATGCAAGTTAAGTGAGGGATCTCCGGTAGGTCCTCATGTGCTCAAGATGATTGGGTATGTGGGAAACCTTGAAAGGCTAGGATTCCCTCTTGAGAAAGAACTTGCAACTGATCTTATTCGGCAATCGTTGCAGGATAGTTTCAGTCAGTTTATCCTAAACTTTAATATGAATGATTTGGATAAAACTCTTCCTGAATTGCTAAGCATGTTGAGAACTACAGAGCAAAATCTGAAGACTAAAGGGAAATCCATTCTAATGGTTAGTAATGGAAATAAGCATCACAAGAAGCCTAATAAGCAAGGTGGTAAGTGGAAAGGCAAGGGAGTTGCCAAACCAAAACAAATTGCCCCTGCTTTAAAACCTAATGGAGGCATAGCAAAAGAAGGCAATTGTTTCTATTGCGGTAAGACCGGACATTGGAAGAGGAATTGCCCAAAGTACCTGGAAGATAAGAAGAAAGGAATAGCTCCTACAACTTCAGGTATTTTTGTTATAGAAATTAATTTATCTACTTCTACATCATGGGTATTAGATACTGGATGTGATTCTCACATTTGTACCAATGTGCAGGATCTAAAGGAGAGTAGAGAATTGGCAAAAGGTGAAGTAGACCTACGAGTTGGCAATGGAGCAAGAGCTGCTGCTTTAGCTGTAGGGACTTATGACTTAGCTTTACCTAGTGGTTTAATAATTCAGTTAAAGAACTGCTATTATGTACCTGCCATTAGCAGGAATATTATTTCCGTTTCTTGTTTGGACAAGTTTTGTTTTTCATTTATAATAAAGAACAATTGTTGCTCTATTTATTTAAATGATATATTCTATGCTAGTGCTCAAATGTATAATGGACTATATGTCCTTGATCTTGAAACACCAGTCTATAACATTAATACTAAAAGGATGAAACCTAATGAGTTGAATCCAAGTTACCTTTGGCATTGTCGTTTAGGCCATATAAATGAGAGACGCATCTCCAAACTCCACAAAGATGGACTTTTGGACACTTTTGATTATGAATCATATGATACATGTAGATCTTGTTTAATTGGAAAGTTGACGAAAACCCCATTCACAGGAAAAGGTGAAAGGGTTAATGATCTTTTGGCACTCATACATACTGATGTGTGTGGACCATTGAACATACCTACTGGAGGTGGTTTTTCATACTTCATAACATTTACCGATGATTTTATATGGATATGTGTATCTAATGAAACACAAATCGGAATCCTTTGAAAAGTTCAAAGAATTTAAGAATGAAGTGCAAAACCAATTAGGTAAGAATATTAAAACTCTTCGATCAGATCGAGGCGGTGAATATTTAAGCCTAGAATTTAATGACCATCTTAAAGAATGTGGTATAGTATCACAACTAACCCCTCCCGGAACACCACAATGGAATGGTGTATCTGAGAGAAGAAATCGAACCTTGTTAGACATGGTACGATCCATGATGAGTCATGCGGATCTTCCAAACTCCTTTTGGGGACATGCCCTATTAACAGCAGCTTATACATTTAACCACGTTCCATCCAAAAAGGTTGAAAAAACACCATATGAGATATGGAGTGGAAAGAAACCACATTTGTCTTTCATGAAGGTTTGGGGTTGTGAAGTCTATGTAAAGCGACAAATTACAACTAAACTTGAACCCAAATCTGACAAATGCCTATTTGTAGGATATCCTAAAGAAACAAGAGGATACTACTTTTATAATCCTTCCGAGGGCAAAGTGTTTGTCGCTCGAACTAGAGTCTTCCTGGAAAAAGAATTTATTTCCAAAGGAATCAGTGGGAGAAATGTGGAACTTGAAGAAACTCAAGAACCACCAAATATTGGGCAAACCATGGAGGAACATGAGCAGCAACCACAAGATGTTGTGGAACAACAACCTGCTCAAGTAGAACAAGTCCAGCGTAGGACAACCAGGATACGTCACGAGCCTGACAGATATGGGTATCTCATAACTGAACAAGGTGACGTATTACTCATGGATCAAGATGAGTCTGTAACCTACCAAGAGGCCATAACTGGTCCTGAATCTGAGAAGTGGCTAGAAGCCATGAAATCTGAAATGGATTCCATGTACACAAACCAAGTTTGGAACTTGGTAGAGCCTCCTGTAGGAATTCGTCCTATAGGATGCAAGTGGGTCTTCAAAAAGAAGACTGACATGGATGGTAAAGTACATACCTACAAAGCAAGATTGGTTGCTAAAGGATATAAACAAATTCATGGCGTTGACTATGATGAAACTTTTTCACCAGTTGCAATGCTTAAATCTGTTCGGATCTTACTTGCTATCGTTGCATATCACGATTATGAAATATGGCAAATGGATGTCAAAACTGCTTTCCTTAATGGAAATCTCCTTGAGGATGTGTACATGACACAACCTGAAGGATTTGACATACAAAATGAAGCTCATAAGATATGCAAGTTACAGCGATCAATCTATGGATTGAAGCAAGCTTCCAGAAGCTGGAATCTTCGTTTTGATGAAACTGTAACAAAATATGGATTCGTTAAAAATGAAGATGAACCTTGTGTCTACAAGAAGGTTAGTGGGAGCATGATCGTTTTCCTAGTGTTATATGTAGATGACATATTACTAATAGGAAACGATATCCCTACCTTACAACAAGTAAAGGCTTGGTTAGGGAAATGCTTTTCTATGAAAGATCTTGGTGAAGCAGCCTATATATTAGGAATAAGAATCTATAGAGATAGATCACGAAAACTGCTTGGCTTAAGTCAGAGTACATATATAGATAAAGTGTTAAGACGCTTTAGCATTCATGATTCTAAGAAGGGATTCATACCAATGCAACATGGAATATGTCTTTCGAAGACACAATCCCCTTCATCTAAAGAAGAAAGGGAACGCATGAATGAGATTCCGTATGCATCAGAAATCGGATCTATTATGTATGCCATGTTATGTACTCGACCAGATATCTCGTATGCTTTAAGCACAACGAGTAGGTACCAATCTGATCCCGGTGAAGCTCATTGGATAGCTGTCAAGAATATCCTTAAGTACTTGAGAAGAACTAAGGAAACATTCTTGGTATATGGAGGTGAGGAAGAGCTTGCGGTTGTAGGGTACACCGATGCTAGTTTCCAAACCGACAAGGATGATTTTAGATCGCAATCTGGTTTTGTGTTTTGTCTAAATGGTGGCGCTGTAAGCTGGAAGAGTTCAAAGCAAGAGACAGTTGGTGATTCTACAACCGAAGCCAAGTATATTGTTGCCTTAAGTGCTGCAAAGGAAGCTGTTTGGATCAAGAAGTTCATAACTGAACCTGAAGTAGTCCCTAGCATTGTTGATCCCATTAGTCTGTATTGTGATAACAATGGTGCAATTGCACAAGCTAGGGAACCTAGATCTCACCAATGATCCAAACACATACTTAGGCGATTTCATCTTATTCGAGAGATAATAGATAGAGGAGATGTGAAAATATGCAAAGTACCTACACTTGACAATATTGCTGACCCGCTAACAAAGCCTCTTGCGCAGTTGAAGCATGATGGGCATACTAGGTCTATGGGTATTAAAGTAATGCCAGATTGGCTCTAGTGCTAGTGGGAGATTGTTGGTGTAAGCCCTAGAGGCCAATGACTTTAGTACTTGTATCGAACTAATTATTAATAATATATTGTTTCTTTCATTAATAATCAAAGGCGTTTTCTTTATTATGTTTGTAACGTTCAAAATAATGAAATCCCTAGAATAGAAAGTCCGTTTAATATTAAGTGTGACTTAATCATGAGATTACATTAAACGTAAAGACTCTATTCTTAAAGTATCCATAGTCAAGCTTTAAGGTGAAAAGGGATAACCTTAAAGCATAAAGACTATTATGAAGATAGACTGATGATTGCATCTCATGGATCATGGGATAAGGAGTTATCATGTCTTGACATAGGTATAAGAAATATTAGGAGTAATATTTATACCGGATTGACCCGCTATGAGAGTACTACATGCAAAGTTATGCAAAGTGTCATAAGTTACTCTCATGGTGATAATGGTGTAAACCGCCCTTAAACCTGAAACCACTTTGTACCCTAGATGTGGAGTCAAGTGCTTTGTTGCTGATCTAACGTTGTCCGTAACAGGATAACCATAAAGGCAGTTGATGGATACTTCACAAAGCATGCTGAGGGACAGTAGTGACCTAGATGGAATTTGCCAATCCTGCATAACAGGATAAATGTCATGGGCTCAATATTGAACTGTACAAAGATGACACCAAGTATGCTTTGTGTTCAATATAGACATATAGGGCAAAGGGGTAATTATACACGCATATATTATCACTAAAGGTTATGTTTTGATCACATGTTAATTTCTCATAACTTGGGTAGCAATGATGTGTTGCTAGATACCGCTCATTGTTTATTATATTAAATAAAGGATTTAATATAATTGCCAACGTTATGGAAACCTACAAGGGTCACACACATAAGAACAGTCTAATATTGAGATGATTAAAGGAACACCGTAAGGTACGGTGTATGTGCAATGTGATAAGGGTATCACGGTAATTTAAACGAGCAAGAACACCATAGGTTATGGTGGGAGGGCGCGCACATGAGTACTACCACTCATGGGGGCGCGCGCCCTAGGGATTGTTTCTTGTTGGGCTTTGCCCAATAAGAGATGTCTTGGTGCACAAGACAAAAGTTGTCTTGATGCATGAGACAAGAAACATCTATAAATAGAGACCTCATGTCATAGCTCTACACACCAGAAAAGCACAAGAATATTTTAGAATTGAAAAACCTAAAATAATCCTCTCTCTCAATATTCTTGCATAGCCTTCAAACATAAAGGGCTAGCACTCTATTGAAGGTGACTGTTCGTGTGGACTAGTTAGAGGCGTCGGTGATCTTCATCAACGCTCGTGATCATCTTGTTCGTGATTCAAAGGTTCTTCCCTACAAGAGATCGTGATTCGAATGTTCTTTCCTTCAAGAGGTAAAAACCCTAAAACACATAGCATGATCATTCGTAAGGATCAAACTAAGGAAAATTTTTGAATTCCGCTGCTTATTATAACGCTATTTTCCTTCAAGGTCAACTTGTGAAGGGGTCAGACAAGACTGTGTCTCCTGGACCGGTTTTGGCTTTTTCTGGTGTGGGCCCTAATTTGGCGGATAATGGAAACGAGCTCTTGGAATCGGGGCGGGTTGTTGCTGTTTCGGATCCAGATATGGATCAAATGGCTTTTAATAAAAATGTAGGACCAGATCCATGTGTCAATTTGATTGAGAAATTAGATGTTCTGGTGGCACAGGCACATGATAAAAATCAAATTGGCGTTTTTTCTGAAGTTCAAGGGGAAAATAGCAATGTTTCATCATCTTCTTCTTCCCAATCCGTTTTTTACCACGACTTTAACAGAAAAGGGAGTAGATTCAAAAAAACCTCTCTCTCGACTTCCTTTCCCACAAATAGGAGGTCCTAGATGTTTGAGGTTTGCTGAGGCAATTGCTAATGGAGGCACTAAATTAAAGAGAAGAACGGATTCGCCTCCAGAGGAAGGGGTTTTGACGGTGTCTCCTGCAAATTCTGGTTCTGAGGCAGCTAATGCTTTGGCTACTGATGTTATTGCCCATGTCTTAGTTGAAGATGACGAAGTTAATCTCCCTGAATAGGCTTAATTGGGGTTGATTGCGATTATGGGTGAAGTAGATCTGGAGGATGTGGATGGCTTTATGAATAGTAGAAAGCATTCATTTGCCAAACTTTCTGAAGCTGAGCGGATTTTCCAAATTCAATCTGATTTGGGCATGAATTTTGTAGAAGGGGATCAGAGTTCAATGGCAAGGTTGATTCAGTTAGAGGACAGAGACAGAGAGGAATTGAATAGAAATGTGGAGGCTCAAGGTTTCCAATGATAGTTAGCTCTTTCAATATCAGAGGATTGGGGGGTAGAGTGAAGAAGAGTATGCTGCGTGAGTTTGTTAGGAAAGAAAAAATTGATTTCCTAGCATTACAAGAGACAAAGCTGGAGGTAATTACAGATTCTTTGTGCTACAGTATTTGGGGGAGTGAAGATTGTGAATGGATGTCTGTTCCCTCAGATGGCAATAGTGGAGGTCTTCTTTCTATTTGGTGTAAGTCGTCCTCCTCTATTATTTTCAATTTTAGTGGTGAAGGGTTTGTTGGAGTGTGTTTTGAGTGGGGGGCGCGCAAAACTGTTTGCATAGTGGTAAATGTTTATTCCAAATGCGACATCGGGGGTAAGAGGAGGTTATGGGAGAATTTACTCATGTCTAAAAGGGGGTTTGGAGGTGGAGCTTGGTGTGTTATTGGCGATTTTAATGCGGTGCTTCATAGAGAGGAAAGACGTGGAATTAATGATGCTAGCTATCAATCCGCTTCGGTGGAGATTGTGGAATTTGAGGCTTTTGTTAATAACATGGAATTATTTGACCTTCCGGCACTTGGAAGGAAATTCTCTTGGTTTCATCCAAATGGTCGGTCTATGAGTCGTATTGATAGAGCTCATATTTCGGAAGGTTGGTTGTCGAGTTGGGATCATCCATCTTTGTGGATTCTTCCCCGCTCCGTGTCGGATCATTGTCCTATAGTGATTCGGTATAATAATGTTGATTGGGGTCCGCGTCCTTTTCGGTTTAATAATCATTGGTTAAATCATGGTGATTTCAAAGGGCTAGTGGAGGAGTTTTGGAGCTCTCATCAATGTGAGGGGTGGATGAGTTATGTCCTAAAAGAGAAATTTAAAGGGCTCAAGGCGGAGTTGAAAGTGTGGAACAAGGCAATTTATGGGGAAATTGATACTAAAATCCAATTCCTAGTGGAGGAAATTAAAGAGAAAGACATGAGAGGGGAGTTGAGGGTACTCTCGGCTGCAGATGTGGAGCTTCGGAAGAAACATTTTTTGGATTTGTGGCATTTGCTTAAAAGCAAAGAGTCATCAATTGTCAAAAAATCGAGGTCTCGGTGGTTGAAGGAGGGTGATGCTAACTCTAGTTATTTCCACAATGTTATGAATAGTAGGGGAAAGTGGAATAGAATCAAGGCATTGGAGGTGGGGGGTGTTTGGGTGGAAGATCCAATTCTTATTAGGCAGGAAGCTATTAGTTTTTTCAAAAGTCACTTCCAAACCACCCATTGGTAGTGGCCTCAATTACAAGGGGTTCATTTCCCTTTGGTGTCTTCGGAGGATAATGCTAGTCTTTCTCAACCTTTTTCTTTGGAAGAAATTGAAGAAGTGATAAAAGATTGTGATGGTAACAAAAGTCCCGGCCCCGATGGTTTTAATTTCAACTTTATGAAGGCTTTTTGGAGTATGTTGAAAGGTGAAGTCCGGATTCTTTTCGATCAATTTCACGGAAATGCTAGTCTTCCTAAGAGCTTCTCTTCTTACTTTTTGGCGCTTATTCTAAAGGTACTCTCTCCGACCTCTTTTCGTGAGTATAGACCGATATCTCTATTAGGGTGTCTCTATAAGTTGGTAGCTAAGGTTTTAGCTAAAAGATTGGGTTCGGTTATGAATTATATTGTGGCGTCGACTTAATCGGCTTTCCTTAAGGGGAGACAATTAGTTGATGGAGTTTTGGTGATTAATGAAATTGTGGATTTGGCAAAGAAATCGGGGCGTAAGTGTCTAATTTTTAAGGTGGATTTTGAGAAGGCGTATGACTCGGTGGAGTGGTCTTTCCTTGATTATATGCTTGGTAGATTTGGCTTTTCTGAGAAGTGGAAGAGTTGGATTCGTGGTTGTGTTTTCGCCGGGAATATGTCCATCCTTATTGATGGAAGTTCCACGGAAGAATTAAATATTAAAAGGGGTTGGAAACAAGGCGATCCTCTTGGGCCTTTCCTCTTCTTGTTAGTAGCGGAGGGGCTTGGAGGTTTAGTGAAGAGGGCGGTGGAGGTTAATCGGTTTAGAGGCTTTCAGATAGGGAGCCAAGGGGTGGGGGTTTCCCATCTTCAATACGCCGATGACACTTTATGTATCGAAGAACCCACGTTGGAAAATTTGTGGTCTTTAAAGGCAATATTGAGAGGTTTTGAATTGGTCTCCGGTCTTAAAGTTAATTTTTGGAAGAGTAGTTTAATGGGTGTAAATGTTTCCGATAACTTTATCCGGCTCGCCTCGATCTTTCTTAATTGTAGAGTTGGTGTAGTTCCTTTTAAGTATTTGGGTCTCCCGGTTGGTGCTAATATTCGGAAAGTGGCTACTTGGGAGCCTTTGATCAATTCCTTGCGAAAGAGACTTGGTTCGTGGGCTAATAAGTTTATTAGCCTAGGTGGTCGTATTGTGTAACTTAACTCGGTTCTTAACTCAATTCCAATTTTCTACCTTTCTTTTTTGAAAATTCTGGTTCAAGTTTGGAAGAAAATCCGTCGGATTCAAAGGGAGTTTCTTTGGGGGTGCCGTGATGGGAGGAAGCGAGTGAATTGGGTAAAGTGGGAAGATGTTTGTAAACCGAAGAATTTGGGTGGCCTTGGTGTTAGAGACTTGCGGGTGGTTAACATTAGCTTACTTACGAAATGGAGGTGGAGGCTTCTTGGTGCGTCTCCTTCGATGTGGATTGATGTGATTAGAAGCAAATATGGGTAAGGGGTTATTGGAAAGGTGGATTGGGGGATGGGTAGTCAACCGTGGTTTTCATCCCTTTGGTGGAAAGATATATGCTTGGTTGGGAGTAACCTTGAAACAAATTGGTTTCACCAAGGAGTTTATAAGGTTGTTGGTAATGGTGGTCACACAAGTTTTTGGTCGGATAAGTGGGTTGGGAATTCAACACTCATGAATCGCTTTCCAAGACTTTATTCGATTTCTAATCAAAAAAAGCCTTGGTATCGGACCTTTGCAACACGAATGGAGAGGTTATGTGGCATTTTGATTGGCGTAGAAGACAATTTGTTTGGGAAGAGAATCTAGTAGTTGATTTGGTAGGGGCTCTTCAAGAGGTGACCCTTTCGGACAACGAACAAGTGGAATTGGAAGCATGAATCGGACGGTTTATTTTCGATGAAATCCACTTATTCACTAGTTTTCGATTTGTTGGTTGAGAGGAGTAATATTTCGGATGAGCAAATCCTAGCCTTCAAAAGGATTTGGAAGTGCCCAGCCCCCTCTAAAGCCAATCTGTTTCGAAGGAAAATAATTCAACAAGAAGAGGACAGGGTCTGCATTTTCTGTGGTAAAGAAGAAGAGAAATCAGTCCACTTGTTCATTTATTGTGACTTTGCAATTAGTGTCTGGGCATATATCTCAAATTGGCTTGGGTTAATTTTTTGCCTTCCTCATTCATGTGTATCTCTTGTGAATCACTTTGCTGCATTTTCTGGGGTTAAGTCACTAAGGTTAGGTTTAATTTTTATTTGGAACGTGGTAATTTGGGTTATTTGGCGGCATCACAACAAAATTATTTTCGAAGACGGAATCCGGGACTTTATGGGGGTAATTGATGAGATAAAGGTGACCTCTTGGAAGTGGTGGATCGGAAGGTCGAACTCTCCTCCGTGCTTGTTGTATGAGTGAAATCAAGAACCGGTGCTTTGCCTTCTGAGGTGAGGAGCTGTTGTTTGTGTTGTGGAAGGAATTTAGTTTCCCTTCTTCTTGGCTGTGCCTATCTTGTTGGGGTCTTAAGCTTTCTATTTTTCTTTGCTGCTTTTTCCTTTTTAGTGCTGTGATTTGTATCTTGGCCTTTTTATGGTCTTTGTACTCCTTGTACTTTTTCTATTAGGCTAAAATGCACTTTTGGTCCCCCTATTTATATATTTGTGAACTTTTGGTCCCCCTATTTCTAAAACCACATTTTTAGTCCCCCTATTTTAAAAGTCAACAAAAAACTTTAGTCCCCCTTCCCATTTTAATGATGTGGTATTTTCATTTATGATATGGCATTTAGGTGGCATTAAGTGATTTATACAATTAATCTTTGTTATTTCTTTTATTTATCAATTAAAAAAAATCTTGTTCATCATCAACAACATAAGATTTATAAAAAAAAAAAACCAAAAAACAAAATCTTAAATCCAAATCTCATTTTCTTTTTCTGTACTTCTTCATCCTCTTCTCTGACGGCCACATCCTTATTGATTCAAAACCCTAAAGGATAAGGCTCCACCACCGTCGTTGAAGCCAGCTAAATCAGGAGAAGGAAAATAGAAGAAGAAGAAGAAGAAGAAGAAGAAGAAGAAGAAGAAATGGAGCAAAGGAAAGCAAAATTTTATTTTATTTTTCTGTCAAAAAAAAAATCCCAACTTCAAATCAAACCCAAAAAAGGGCGACGCAGCAGCAACACGACGAGGCTTGGAAGTTGGAACCTATCATGAAATTACGACGCAACTTCGATCTTTGGTCTTTGTCGATCTGATATCGGCGTCAATCTCTGATCTTCATTGTTGTGCTATCGTGTTACTCTGAAGCCTGCGTCAATCTCTGATATTTGTCGATTTGCGGTTGCTCTGATGTCGGCGTTATAGTGCCACAAAACATATCCTTCTCTGGTGTAATTATTAAATGTGAAAGAGGAGAGCAATTCCTGCATTTTTCTTAAAGGTAGCAATGTTTCTGGTGAAAGAGGAAACCAAAAATGCAAAGTAGTGGGTGGTGCGAGATGATCTGGGTGATGAATTTAGATTTTAGGGTGATGAATTTAATCCCAATTCTTTTTGGTACTAATCTCAGATTAATGATGGATGAATACATTTTTCTTTAACCTTCCTTTTTGTTATTATTATTTTTTTACAATGTTATTATGTTGTAATTATAAAAAGTAATGTATTTTTTCCAACTCATTAATTCCAACTCAATGCCACATCATCAAAATGGGAAAGGGAACTAAAATTTTTTGTTGACTTTTAAAATAGGGGGACCAAAAAGTTGGTTTTAGAAATAGGGGGACCAAAAGTGCATTTTAGCCTTTCCATTATTAATAAAATTTTGTTGATTTAAAAAAAAATAAAAAAAATCTTGAGTATTGATTCGAATAATATTTGGCACTGGCACCATATGCCAGTTAGAGACAATCTCAAACCCCAAAATCTGCAAATCTTATCAGATCTAAAAATTGTAGAGAATCAGAGAACGAGAATGCCCACGAAATCCACAGAAGCATCTGCCAACACATAAGCAAACCAAGAGCCATCAACTCCCACCAAAGCAGCAAGCCACTGAAACGTGGACTTCTCAAGATGCAAAATGAACGACCGTCAACACGGATCGATTCACGTACTAACAAACCCCTGCGACGAATCAAAACAACACAATAAGCTAAAGACACTTTCGAGTCAGCAACACAATCATAAGTTCATGCTGAACGCAATGCAGCCACAAACAAACCACCAACTCTAAATCACTGATCCAAGAAACCTAGCTATCTAGCAAAATTTGCAACGACCACAATGATTAGGAAACCTTACCATGAAAACCATTGGCTTAAAAACGGCCGGAATTTAGACACATGTTAGTACAAAGGGCGAGCGCCACACCTTACATCACCAACTTAATTTTTTATTTTTTTTTTACTAAAATTTCAACTTAATTTGAAATTTGATGTTTACGTCTCTAAATTTTTTTTATTTAAATTTATTATTCAACATATTTTGTTCTAATCATATTAAACCAAATTTTACATAAATGTTTACAAATACAAATATAAATTACTTTACATTTAATTAAAATAAATTTTTATCATCATGCAATACAAAGACACATTTGAGTTTGACCATATACTATGTGACTAATATAGTAATGATAATGACAATTGGTTGTCCTGTTTTTTCAGACTAAGTTAAAAACTACGAACTATCCCACCCAAACAAACTCAAGTATCAATATCACTTTTTTTTGGGAATATCACATTATCAACTTTGTGAAGATGAAGCTCAAATTTTGGTGCAAATATGTTCATACGGGCAAACCACAATTTTAGTTATTTAAATTGAAACTCGATGTCATATTGGTATTTGATTATATTATAGTTATTATTATTATAAATATAATTTTAGCCTTTTTTGTTAGTATTTTTATATGTTATGAACTTTAGTTGACTAACTAAAAATAAATTTGAAAACTAAATTGACCATCTAAAAATATATTTGAAGACCAAAATAACTAATAAAAAAATATTTGTAAATAGATCTAATTGCAATTTTTGCAATTTTGATACATTCATGATATCATTTGTCCAAATTAAATTCACATTATATATCATAATTTCATGTAATCCAAGTCATTTTAGACCATAGCAGGCCAGAAACTTCAACACAACGTGCAATATTATATATACAATGAAAATGGCTTCAACTTTCACCGCAAGAAATATAATTTTTAGCAACGAACTTTTTTTGTTACAAGTCGCTGGCAAAATTACTTTTAGTTGTTTTGCCAGCGACTTGTAAGTTTTGCTAGCGATTTGTAACAACTTTTAACGAAAAAAGTTGTTGCAAAAAATCATATTTCTTGTAGTATTTATAAAATAAGTGTAAAATTCGAATGATCAGTCAAGAAGATACAAAAACATCAATCCACAAGAAGCTTGAAAGCATGATATCAGGAGAAGTTAAATTGAACATAGAAAATAAAAATCAGAGGTAGTGAAAAAAAGGGGCCCTGTAGTGAAATCCCTCTTTTAGTGGATGCAGCTCTAGAAGAAGAAAAATGAAAGTGACACATCCTATAGTCACATATCAAAGTCATTGGCAGAAAAAATGTGATGAAGCCAGGAGATGGGGGTTTTGTAATGTCTTTTTGTGATGTGACAATTCCACAAATTACCAAAAACGGTATTAATTTTTCTATTTCTTAACATTAGGCCCCTACCTTTTTTCATCTTATATTAAAATATTTTCATAAGGGGTCCCTTTTCTTATTGAGTCCCATGAAAATGCTCAGTGATTCAACCTGTCACAATAAAAAAAATTCAATATTCAACATTCAAAAAGATGTTATCAATGTGGATTTTTTGGGTTGTAGAGATTCTTTTGTCTTGTTTTAAATTTGTAAAATTGCACAAACAAGACGAACAGGCTCTTTCACATTCACATCATGTTTC
Organism: Trifolium fragiferum; assembly: GCA_954870985.1. NCBI lineage: Eukaryota > Viridiplantae > Streptophyta > Magnoliopsida > Fabales > Fabaceae > Trifolium > Trifolium fragiferum. The sequence goes on along the minus strand of OX940791.1, from coordinate 22,766,450 downwards.
CTACGTTTAGTTATGTTCATTAACTTATTTGTATACAATCATTTGATCTATTGTTACACCAACTTGTTATCTATATTGGGAAATTGAGACACTACACCTTCCTTTCCCCTTTTTATACGATAAATCAGAATTCGTTTATTTTGATAAACATTTATTGTTGCATAGTTTCATTAGCCACGTACTTCTGATGGGTCAATGTGAAAATAGTAGTGACAAAACATTGCAAATAATAATGGATTTTGTTAAATTATTGTATCATATTATTTGTGTATTTACAGTGTATCATATTATGTGTGTTAAATGTTAATGTGTATAAGGGGATTCAAATGTGAGTAGTTAGTCTCGTATTGTTTATAAATAATCAAATTTTTGGATATATAAAAGAGTTGATGATTCATATATAATGTTTTAGAGTTTGGAAAATACTTGTATAGGCACAACTACAAATAAATAGTGTTAGGCACACTCACAACAAGTTGATAAAATTAAAGTGATATAGATTAATGTGACAATTTTATTTTTCTTTTAATTTTTTTAAGTTGTGTGAGTGTGCCTAAATTTTATGCCTAAATAATTGTGACTAGGTAAGACTTGCTCTTAGAGTTTTTGATAGAGATGTACATGTATTGTCTCCTTTGATGATTTTGGACCATTAGTTCGTACCGTTTTTAATTTTGAAATTTTTTATCTCTCTTCTACTCCCAGCACAATATATTTCCGAGTTATATTTTATACGATATTAGATATTATATCATTTTTTTATACGTCTCTAAATAACACACCTAAATCAATTAATCCAACAATATACCATGCAAGTTTTTGTTAGAGACTTATAGTAAATCACATTATTCAATGCAATTTTTTGGAAAATAATGTTTTTTGTACGAGTACATAGTGGAATATTGATTCTATATCCGAAGCAAGATATATGATGTTATGATGAGATTGTTAGAAGCTTAGAATTAGGGGTGATAATACGGGCCCTATCCGCCAGTCAGACCGTTTAACTCGTTATTTTTTATGGGTTGAGTCAAAATTTTGAGTTTGACTTCTTTAATTGATACACCCCACTAAAGTTACTTAAAAAAATGACAACATACGCGTGGAGGGATGGACCGGCCCGCGAGTTATATAAAATTTATCTTCTTAATTTTTCTTCAATGAGTTAGACAAAAGTATTAATAAAATAAGGTGACTCAGCCCAATAAAATATAATACTTATTTAATTAAATTTAAGAACTTTTTCTACTCATTCAAACACTGTGAGTGTGATCAATGTCAAATTTAGGATTATTTGACGGGTAAGTTCGCCAACTCGCTTGTCCGTCAATAAACAGAACAGACTGTGATTTTAGACTCAGCCACCTAAATTGGCCGCCTCATCTTGTTTTTAGGAAAGCTTAAGTAGGACGAGCCTAAACGAGGGGAACTTGCCCGCTTTGCCACCCCTACTTAGTATCATTACCTATGTTCATCAAACATGACATAAAGTAGATAATTGCAGGCAGGCCCAACAAATCGAGAGGCCTAAAGCAAGATATAAAATGAGGCCCCTATCAAATAATCTTCATTCTTGTAATGAAAGACCTTTTTAAGCTCAATTAAATTTATGATATTAAAAAATACAAAAAAAAATATGAAATGCATTCATGAGATTATTTATTTTATTTTTGTAAATCAATTTGTAGTAAAATTAATAATATAAATTTGATATCTAAAAATATGCGAGGATTAAGGCGGCTGCCTCACTCGCCTATCTCTTTTGCTGGCCATGTTTTGTAGACAAGAAGTTATATTATTATTTAGGCTAAAATGCAGTTTTAATCCCCAAGTTTCACAATTGTGTGATTTTTCCCCCACCCCTCATTTTTAATTGTGCAATTTTAACCTATTAGTTTTACAATTGTTCGGTTTTAGCCCATCAAGATTCAATTGTGCGATATTGACCCCCGAAATTTACCCCCTTTTTGCATTTGTTAGCCCACCGTCGACTTTTCTTTTTCTTGACAAAACATTGCAAATAATAATGGATTTTGTTAAATTATTTATAGTGTATCATTTTTTTGAAAGTGTTTATAGTGTATCATATTATGTGTGTTAAATGTTAATGTGTATAACGGGATTTAAATGTGAGTAGTCAGTCTCGTATCGTTTATAAATAATCAAAATTTTGGATATATAAAAGAGTTGATGATTCATATTATCAAAGTAAAGAGTTGAGAGAAAGTAATGAAAGGTAAAAATGATTCATTATAATTGAATGAGTAAAATGTGATTACAACAACTATTTATACTTGAACTAAAGAGACTAATTAATGATTCATTATAATAACATATTTTTGTGTCTAATTAATCCGTCAATATACAATGGAAGTTTTTGTTAAAGAGACTAATAGTAAATCACCTTCTTCAATGCAAATTTTGGAAAATAATGTTTCTTGCAAGAGTAGAAATTATAAACCTCTCTTCGAATAGCGCGTAAAAATTATGAATCTCTATCAATAGTTAGAGGTTGATGTATTGTACAAAAATTATAACCCTCTCTATACGTACTTACAGGTTGCTAGTTTTTACGCAAAATTATAAACTTCTCTATCGATACTTAGATGTTGACATAGTGCGAAGAAATTTAAAAACTCTTTGTAAGTGGCACACACAAATTCTACGCGTCCAAGTTATATTTTATACGATGTCAGATATAATAACATATTTTTGTGTCTAATTAATCCGTCAATATACAATGGAAGTTTTTGTTAAAGACACTAATAGTAAATCACCTTCTTCAATGCAAATTTTGGAAAATAATGTTTCTTGCAAGAGTACATAAGAGTAGATAGTGGAATATTGATTCTATATTCAAATTAAAATATATGATGAGATTATTAGAAGTTTAGAATTAGGGGTGATAAAATATCTGTCAGGCCGGATCGTTTAACTTGTCATTTTTTATAGGTTGATCGAAGTTTTGAGCCCGACTCCTTTAGTTGCCCCACTCTACCGAATACACGTAAAAAATGACAACGGACGTGTGGATGGATGAACCGGCCCGCGTGTTACATAAAATCTATTTTCTTGTTTTTTCTTCAATGAGTTAGACAAAAGTCTTAATAAAATAAGACGATTGCTATATGTTACGGATGTAAACAAATGAAAACCGACGAAGTGATAAACCAATTAACCATACAAAGGTAGTATGGTACATAGAAAATATGTGATGGATATATTAGTAATTTCAGCATTAAAACAATGCAATTCTTGTGTTTCTTGCTCTCAATTTTCGTAAGAAACAGCATTAGGCATAAAGTAATAAGGTGACCCATTCAAACACTGTGAGTGTGACCAATGTCAAATTTAGGATTATTTGACGGGTAAGTTTGCCAACTCGCTTGTCCGTCAATAAACAGAACAGACTGTGATTTTAGATTCAGCCACCTAAATTGGCCCGCCTCATCTTGTTTTTAGGGAAGCTTAAGTAGGACGAGCCTAAACGAGGTAAGATTGCCCGCGTTGCCACCCCTACTTAGAATCATTACCTATGTTCATCAAACATGACAGAAAGTAGATAATTGCAGGCCGGCCCAACAAATCGAGAGGCCTAAACAAGATTTAAAATGAGACCCCTATCAAATAAACTACATTCTTGTAATGAGAGACCTTTTTAAGCTTAATTAAATTCATGAGACCCCTAAATACAAAAATAAATATGAAATACATTCATGAGATTATTTATTTTATTTTTGTAAATCAATTAGTAGTAAAATTAATAATATAAATTTGATATCTAAAAATATGCGAGGATCAAGGCGGCTGCCTCACTCGCCTATATCTCTTTCGCTGGCCTTGTTTTGTAGACAAGAAGTTATATTATTATTTAGGCTAAAATGCAGTTTTAATCCCCAAGTTTCACAATTGTGTGATTTTTCCCCCCACCCCTCATTTTCAATTGTGCAATCTTAACCTATTAGTTTTACAATTGTTCGGTTTTAGCCCATCAAGATTCAATTGTTCGATATTGACCCCCGAAATTTAACCCCATTTTGCATTTGTTAGCCCACCGTTGACTTTTCTTTTTCTTGACTAAAAATTCATATTATGTGGCATTTTAAAATTAAAATATTTTTTAAACAAATTAAAATTTAGTTTAAAAATTAAGTTAAAAATTTTGCTATAAAAAATAGTTTACAAACCTCCTATAAAAAAACAGTTTACAAATTTTTTTTATGAACTATTTTTTAAAATTAAAATTTTATTAATTATTTTTTTAATACAATACTTATTACAAAAAGTCACCAATAGATACAGAGAGATAGCAACAGACAGATGAAATAAATCATACAAGGCCAGAGCAAAGGAAAGGACTACCAGTTGAGGCTAATGTAACACAGTTTGCCTTCAATCACCGAAATAAAAGGACCTTGATCTTGTCCAACAACTGAGAAGTAGAGCAAGCTGAGCCTCGGAACACCCTGTGGTCTAATCTTGGATATTAATTTAGAATCAAAACGGAATTGAAGTGTTTGACCCTTAAGTCGGCCCTATGTAAGTTTGTTTTTTTGTAGGGTTAATAGGTTTTTACCCCCTGCAAAGTAGGTAAGTTTTGCGTTACCTCCCTATAATTTTTTTTTTTATATTACCCCTTGCAATGTGTTTTTATTTTTATTTTTTGCAGTTCATTACACCTAGGGGTGGCAAAACGGGCATGCCCGCCCTGTTTATGCCCGTCCAAAAAGGGGTGGGGCAGGGCGGGCCAACTTAGGTGTTCGAGCTCAAAATTCAAGCCCGCCCGTTTATTGGCGGGGTTGCGGGCGTGCCCGCGAAATACTCTATTTTTTTTTTTATTTTTACAATTTGAATTACATCTTCATAATTCAATGTTAAAAAAGTAGTAAACTGGTTAAATTATAATAATTTCACAATTCGTTACAATTTTTACCTCATATTTTTAAACTAACAATAATACTATAATAGGGATAATTAAGAGAATATTGTAGCAGAGAATAGAGATAATTAAACCAAAAGAAACATTAACCAAGCTAATAAGCAATTCTTACGATTACGCTTAATTAAACTAACAGAATCATCAACTAAGTTAATAAGTAATTCCATACAATATAAGATAATATGATAAATACTAGAAAGAGGCGGCAAAACGGGCATGCCCGCCCCCGTTTAGGCCAGCCCAGTTTAAGCCCGCTCAAAAATGGGGTGGGGCGGGGCGGGCCAACTTAAGGTAACGGGCCGAAACCTCTCCCCAGCCCGCCAAAAATGGCGGGTCAAACGGGTCAGCCCGGCGGGCTCAGCCTATTTTGCCACCACTTTGCACTCCCCTATAATGTTGTTTTGTTTTACCCCCATGAGTGGTAAAATTAACTGCGAAAAAAAATAAAAACACATTGTAGGGGAGTAATATCAAAAAAATAAATTATAGGGGGGTAACGCAAAACTCGCATACTTTGCAGGGGGATAAAAACATATTAACCCTTTTTTTTTTAAGCAGGCCCTATGTAAGTCAAATCTTGTAGTTCTTTTGAGATTGACTGCATCATAAGGCTAAAACAACTTGGTCAGAGTGACTTAACTGAAGCACCAATGCTAAATCAATTAATTCTAAACCACTTGTGCATATTAACGATGTGCAGATATAACATGTTGAACAAGATGTCCTAGACATCTTGTCACTGGGTTCAGAGCATGTTAAGGCAACATGTCGAACAAGATGTCCCAAGACATGATGTGGGTAGGACATCATGACCCAGTTCAGCTTATAAGATAATGTTTATCCATTAAGCACGCGTGTTTGTTCAAATTCGAATAAGGCGCGAATGTTTTAGTAACAAACTGAGATTAGGATTAATCATAAAGTTTGTTATTAATTCTAAGTGTTAGATACGATTGGAATCGTATTTAATTTGTGGATAAAGATTGATTCTTTATCTTATGGAGTTTGTTTTAAAACAAGTTTGTTTTAAAACTAATTCTTATTGTAGTGCATCTGAAAGATTGAAGATTATCTGAAGATCGGCACGCCTATGTAAAAGACTCAATATAGAGCTTGAAACTAAACCCACAATAACTGAAGATTGTGAGTCCAAAGCTTTGTGCCCACTGTGCAAGGCATTAATAGCTCTTAGTATTGTTCTTGATACTTTGTAGGCTTGAGTCGTTGAATGTTGTCGTTCAACTAAGTCTTTAATCTGTAAAGTTTAAGTTTCGTCACTTGAGATTAGTGATTAGAGGGAGTTGGGTAGGTTCTCATATTCAGGGGGAGTTAGCCCTTGGGTAGAAGACTGCTAGGATTAAGAAAAGGTGTACATGCCAAAAGGTTTTTGGTGTGGTTGTAAAACTATGTAATAATTCGAAGTAGTAGTGTTCACTTCCTGGATTGGTATCCCCCAGAGTAGGTGTGGTTTGCATCGAACTGGGTTAACAAATATTGGTGTTGTTTATTTCTTTTATTTACTTCAGTACTGCAATAAATTGTGATCCTCATAACCAATTGTCTAAGACATCTGGACTTTGGACATATTGTCCTAGACATTGTGTACGACATCTGTCCTGCCAGAGAACAGAATTTCAATTGGCAGCAGAGCAGGCACCCTAACCTATTGGGTGAGCTCCAGGGAGACAAAATCTTGTTCAAGATGGACAGGAATGGAGGATCAATAAATAGACCACCAGTTCTGGATGGATTAAATTATGACTATTGGAAAGCAAGAATGATTGCCTTCATCAAGTCCATGGATCAAAAAGCATGGAGGGCAATTATTACAAGTTGGAATCACCCAATAGTCTTAGCAGAAGATGATTCTTCAATGTTAAAAGGTGAAGGAAATTGGACCTCAGAAGAGCAGACTAAACGCTATCTTCAATGGTGTTGATGAAAACATATTCAAACTGATCAACACATGTACAGAAGCCAAGCAAGCCTGGGAAATTCTGCAAACTGCTCATGAAGGAACTTCCAAGGTTAGAATGTCAAAGCTACAACTTCTCACCTCAAAATTCAAAATTCTAAGGATGGAGGATGATGAGACCATATCAGAATTCAACACTAGAGTTCGAGACATAGCAAACTCATGCTTTGCTCTAGGAGAGAAGATACCTGAGGAGAAACTAGCCAGGAAAATTCTTAGATCACTTCCTAAAAGATTTTCTATGAATGTAACTGCTATTGAAGAATCACAAGACTTGAGCACGATGAAGGTTGATGAACTCATTGGCTCATTACAAACTTTTGAGATGACCTTTGATGATAGACCTGAAAAGAAACTGAAGAATTTGGCCTTCAAATCTGAGGAAAGCTAAAGTGAAGATTGTCTATCAGAAGCAATAGCTCTATTGACCAAAAAGTTCAACAAATCAGTGAACAGGGTTCGAGCTAAGTGGAGGACAAATGTCCCAGACAAGACGTCCAACAACAAGACACAAGGCATGTCAAAAGAAGCAAATAACTCTGAGGAAGAAGAAGAGGTACAATGTTTTGAATGTGAAGGCTTTGGGCATATTAGAATTGAATGTCCCAACTTTCTTAGAAAACAGAAAAAGAGAATGGCTGCGATTCTCTCTGATTTTGAGGATGAAAGTGAAGACGAAGCCACAAACAATGCATTCTCTGGGATACTCGAAACCAAAAATAATGCTAGCTTCAAAAGCTTCACAGATACTGAAAGCAGGGATGATGTTGAAGAACGAGTCTACATTTCAAAATACACTGCTGAAATAATAAAGCAAGATTGAATCATTGAGAAGCTCATTCAGGAGAGAAAGGAACAAGCATCTCTGATAAAAGAATATAATTTCTTAAAGTCTAAACTCATAAGCATGACTGAATCTTTGAGTTGTCTAGACTCTAAATCTGACTCAGAAGATAAGGTAACTCCTCCTCTACAGAAACCTAAGGACCAGATGTCAAGCCAAATGTCTCAACATCTTGCTCAGCACAAAGACAGGATCATAGACCACATATCTCAGCACTATGTTCAGACCAAGGAAGAGATGTCAAGCCAAATGTCTCAACATCCTTTTCAACACAAAGACAGGATCATAGACCACATGTCTCAACATTCTGTTCAGACTAAGAAGCAGATGTCAAGCGAAATGTCTCAACATCCTGTTCAACACAAAGACAGGATCATAGACTACAAGTCTCAACAGTCTGTTCAAACAAAAAGGAAGATGTCAAGTCACATGTCTCAACATCCTGTTCAACACAAGAAGAATGGGAACATAGGTCAGCTTCACAAGCAGCAGAAGAAGCACATACCTAGACCACATCTTAAGAAGCTATTCTCCCAAAATAGAAGAGTTCTCGATAGATGTGATCACTGTGGTAGGTCAGGGCATGTCATGAAAGAATGCTTCAAAATTCATGGCTATCCCCAAAGGTCAAGATCACCAAGGAAGGATGAGAAAAAGATTTTTGCCCAACAAGTAAAGTGCCAAGAGACTCAAGCCAAGAAAATATGGAGGCCAAAAGAAAATTCAAAACTAAAGGCTCATACTTGTATCAGGTTATCCTCATATGAAGACTGGTACTTTGACAGTGGATGCTCCAAACACATGACTGGAGATAGGAAATACCTTAAAGAATTAAGGCCTTACTCCAAAGGATGTGTTACTTTTGGTGATGGTGCTAAAGGTAGAATCAAAGGTATAAGCAAGCTAAGAGATCCCAGCTTACCATACCTTGACAAGATTCTACTAGTTGAAGGACTCACTACAAACTTGATAAGCATTAGTCAACTATGTGAACAAGGACAAGATGTGCACTTCAACAACTCTGAGTGCATTATTGCTAATAATCAAAAGGTAGTGATGAAGGGTGTCAAGGCATGGGACATGTGTTATAAATGGACTCCTCCCAACAATGGTCCAAAAATAGCTTGCTTGACAGTCAAGGAAGAGAATGACCAGATGTTCTACCAGATGTCCCAACATCTGTACACTCGTCAGGAAGTGGAATCACTTCAATCTGAACGTGGAAAAGGAACTCTAGAATTCCACACGTCCAAAAGCGTGTAGAACATTAAGTAACGGGGTGGCGTGCAGAAAGATTATGACGTTAATCGTCATTACTTCTGCACAATAAACAAGGTAACATATTACCTAGTTTCGTCTATAAAAAGCCACCAAGATCATCACTTGTGATATCAAACACGCTTCAACATCTGGCACAACATCTTGCAAACCTTCTCAAAAGTAATCTTTTCTCAAAGAAACTTTGAACAAACATGAGTCAAGAAATCACAATGAGCTCAAACAACCAAGCAGTCAACACAGGCGAAGGATCTAGTGATCCAGCTAGGGTTTTAGACTCAACCATCAACCGACAAGAGGTTGATCTTGACAAACTGATTATACCCAGAGGAAAGTGGGATAACGTCAAGGAAAAAGAGAAGCAGCAAACTGATTGGGCCCTTCACCAATCCAATGCAAGGTGAAGAACCCAAAGAATCGTCCACTGCAGAACTTCAATCTTCACCAAAGAGGGCTGAAGATCAAATTCCTGAAGAATCATCTCTGAAAGAGGCTACTCAAAACCATAATCTTGAGCCTCAGACAGAGATTGAGAAGAATGGTGGAGAAGATGTTATGACATCCGAACGCAACATCAAGGATGTCGGAACAAATGTCTCAACATCAAAAGACACTTCATCTGAAGAACATCCAATGGAAGAATATCCAAAGGATGCCTAGCAGAAACTCGCCTCAGAAGATGAAGAAGTAGGTTCACAATCACTAGAAATAATAAAGATTGGGGAAGAAACAGAGAGCGAAGAAATTGCTCCCAGAAGATCTCAGTTTATCGCTGATAGAGTAAGAAGAAGCAGGGGAAAGAAGGTGGAGATTCCCGAGTCATTCTTAGAAGAAAGGTCTTAGAAGAGGAAGCCAGAGTCCTCAAGTGAGTTCGAGCCAGATGTCGAAGACGATGTCCCAGACATCATGTCAAAGAAAAGGAAAGTTGCACCCTCAACATCCTTCCATACTGAAGACAGTGATCAAAGATGGAAGATAATAGTTCAGAGGAGGATTGCTACTGAGAGGGAATTAAGCACTGAAGCCCTTACTTACAAAGAGATTATCTTACTCTTGGAAGAAGTCAAACTCATGAAGACAGTAAAGGGGGTTGGAAGTTGCTACGAAAAGCTGGTAAGGGACTTCATTACAAAACTCACTGAAGAATGCGCTGAGGAGGGAAGTGATGATTATCACAAGGTGCATATGAGAGGAAGAACCATTGACTTCTCTCCAACTGTGATTAACAAGTTCCTGGAGAGAAGCATAGAATCTGAAAGCAACAAAATCCTCTCAATGGACAAAATTGCTGAAGAAATTACCTCTGGTCAAGCTGAGCAATGGCACAAGAAAGGACTACTTCCAACGTCCAGGCTGACAGTCAAATATGCCATACTCAAAGCTCAGGTATAACTCCAACCTTGGCCAAACTCATCTATATCATCGGAACGGGAAATAAAGTAGACTTTGGAAAGCATGTCTTCGAACAAACTATGAAGCATGTGGAAACCAGTGCAATAAAACTTCTAATAGCCTTTCCCAGCTAGATTATTGCGATTATACTGAGTCAGTACCCAAGCATTTTACTTCCTAAAGAATATGAGAGTAAGAGACCTCCACCAATATCATTCAATCGCAAGTTGTTTGCTGAACCACATGTCTCAGACATCACGTTCAAGGACAAAGAAGCAGCTGAGACCTCTGCTCCACTGGACAGAAGCTCACAAAAACAAGGTACTGGCAGAGCTTATTCATGTGTCTAAGGAGTTGGAAGAGACAATCAAGTCAAGTACGATCAGAAAAACATGTGTAGACCACTTGATCCAACAACTGACCAAGAAACTTAGTGAGAATGAAAGAGCTGCTCAAGCTGAGGCTGAGCAAGAAGAAGAAGAAGATTGAAGAACAATACATTGGTAATAAGAAAATAAGTACTTCTGTATTTTTCCTTTTTATTTCTGTTCATCTTCTGTAATGTTTTGTGGCCTACCAAATGTCCTATACATTGAAGGCTTTGACATCTGACACTTATGATAGTGCAACTTTTGTAAGCTGATTTGTTTTCTATCAATCAATGAATCTATTTTCCTTTAAACCTTTGTCAAATTATGGTAAAAAGAGGGAAAAATAGTTGATGATAAGAACAGCTCTTTGGCAAGTAGAATCATTCTCTTGCTTTACGGATGAATAATGGCAAGCTTTAAAAAATTAAAAACTAAAAGCTATGCTTAAATAAGTGTGTCCATAGCATAATTAAAGTGCTAAAATTGAACCTCTGAAAGTCTAAGTGAGTCTTGGTCACTCTGATTAAGTATTTTCCACTCCAACTCAAGACTTTGGTTCACTAAGTCACTAGGTATCTCATCCCTGGACTTAGAAAATTCATTGTAATGGATCATATGAAGACAAGACTAAGACTGTCTCATACTAGAAAAGGTTCATCACAAACTCAAGATTGAAGAAGTCTTGAAAATTGAAGACACACAAGATTCTGAAGATCAAAGACCTTGAAGACCTGAAGATTTCAGAACAGAAGATTACATCAACAGAGATCAATTTGAAGATTGAAGAATTTGAAGATTGAAGACTGAAGAGTGCACATTCAACAAAGTGGTTTGTGGTTGTTTTAGCCATAATTTGCCAAAGGGGGAGATTGTAGTTCTTCTGAGATTGGCTACATCATAAGGCTAAAACAACTTGGTCAGAGTGACTTAACTGAAGCACCAATGCTAAAGCAATTAAGTCTAAACCACTTGTGCATATTGAAGATGTGCAGATGCAACATGTTGAACAAGATGTCCTAGCCATCTAGTCACTGGGTTCAGAGCATGTTAAAGCAACATGTCGAACAAGATGTCCCAAGACATGTGGGTAGGACATCTTGACCCAGTTCAGCTTAAAAGATAATGCTTATCCATTAAGCACGCGTGTTTGTTCAAATTCGAATAAGGCGCGAATCTTTTAGTAACAAGCTGAGATTAGGATTAATGATAAAGTTTGTTATTAATTCTAAGTGTTAGATACGATTGGAATCATATTTAATTTGTGGATAAAGATTAATTCTTTATCTTATGGAGTTTGTTTTAAAACAAGTTTGTTTTAAAACTAATTCTTATTGTAGTGCATTTAAAAGATTGAAGATTATCTGATGACCGGCACGCCTATATAAAGGACTCAACATAGAGCTTGAAACTAAACCCACAATAACTGAAGATTGTGAGTCCAAAGTTTTGTGCCCACTATGCAAAGCATTAGTAGCTCTTAGTATTGTTCTTGATACTTTGTAGCCTTGAGTCGTTGAATGTTGTCATTCAACAAAGTCTTTAAACTGTAAAGTTTAAGTTTCATCACTTGGGATTAGTTTCGTCACTTGGGTAGGTTCTCATATTCAGGGGGAGTTAGCCCTTGGGTGGAAGACTGCTAGGATTAAGAAAAGGCGTACATGCCAAAAGGTTTTTGGTGTGGTTGTAAGACTAATTAATAATTCGGAGTAGTGGTGTTCACTTCCTGGTTTGGTATCCCCCAGAGTAGGTGTGGTTTGCTTCGAACTGGGTTAACAAATATTGGTGTTGTTTATTGCTTTTATTTGCTTCAGTACTACAATAAATTATGATCCTCAAAACCAGTTGTCTACGACATCTCGACTATAGACACATTGTCCTAGACATTGTGTACGACATCTGTCCTGTCAGAGAACAGAATTTCAAATCTAAACTGAATTGATAGAAAAATGAAGTCATTGGTATATAATTCAAAAGAAGTAATTTTCACTTTAAGGTCAAAAGAAGGAATTTTCACATTGAAATAAACATTTTAAAAGTAAAATACACATGTTTTAAGTTTTATTAATCATATTTAGTTCTTCAACTAATGCTGCAGAGGCACTAGCTTGGTATTTTCCTTTTTTTCCTTTAATAAATTTTTTACAACTAAGTTTTTTTATACAAAAATTTAATACGAAGGGATGATGTATCAGTCAAAAAAAAAAAAACTTTAAAACTTTTAGAACACTTTCAAAGATAATTTTGATGTCTTAAACCTGATTTTTTACCACAAGTCCAAACTAGGGCTGCTCAAATCCAAACCAATCTAATTAAAAACCGCAAACCAATTCAAAACACCAAAAATTGTAAAAAAAAAAAAAAAAAAAAAGAATAATTTTGGATGTATTTAGATGTCCTTTTGTAAAAATCGCTGGATCATATCGGATTTTGAATTGATTTTTCAAAACCGATCCAAAATGAACCAAACTTCATACATATATTTAATACTTATGTTTCTTTTTATTAGCATGATATATGTTACATTAACCTTGGTTTTAAATTTTTTAACACTTCTTATTAGTTTAATTTAATATATATATATATATATATATATATATATTATGGGAATGATAAAAATATATGAGAATATAAGAATAAATAATAATCATTTGATTAAAAGGAATGGTTGAGATAAAAACACTTAACTAAGTAACTCCCGTGCCTGATTTAATCTGAACTGTAAGTGAACAGTAACACTTATATTGATTTCCTTGTGAATCTGACAATAGAGAGAGAAAATTAGAAATAGGAAATAATGGAACAACAACACATAAATGGAGAAAGAAGAGGATTTTGAGAATTTTCGAAACACATAATACAGAGAGATCTGAGATAGCGAGAGAGAATATTGGGTGAGATGTAAAGAGAGGTGGACGGTGGTGAGTGAGGGCTGAGGCGGAAGTGGTTCTGCCGGCGTTAGAAAGGACATAAATAGGGTATAAACTATGCAGATACGAAGATCAGAAACAAAGAAGAAGATTGATCCAGAGTGGCCAGTCACATAAGTATTTTAAGTAGACTTTTTAATCCTATCAATTTATTTTAATCTCATGGTTGAGATTCATTCTTATCATTCTCGTATAAGAATAGCATTCTCATATGATATGGCTTATATATATATATATATATATATATATATATATATATACTATTTTTTATTCTACATTAAATATATTATTTATTTCGTTAAAAAAATAAGCTTTCATTTTAATGTTTTTATATTATTTATTTATTTTACATTACAAAATTAGAGTTTGTAATTTGAATATCCAAAAGTCAGTCCAAATTAAACCGCATAAATTGAATCGGATTTGTTAATTTGTCATCCAAACCGATGCTCGAACACTGTAACACCCCAATTTCGTATTAGTGTTAGTTTTAGTATTATTTTTGTCTATTTAGTTTGTTTTTTTTTTTTTTTTTGAGCAATTTTTCTATTTAGTTATGTGGTGTATTGTTGTGTGATTAATTAGGACTTAATTCATTGGACTAGGCATGTAAGGGGCGTGGCCCATTAGTGGGGAGTGTGAGCAGTAAGCCCATTTGGATTTGGAGGTGATATGGGAATTGTGCATTTAGGGAAAACCTAGTTATATAGAGGGTTTATGTTAGAGAGAAGTTAGTCTTTGTGAAGGGACATTCAAGTAGCCATAGTAAGAAAGAGCGGTGATTATTCATAAATGTTGTTGAAAACTCTGAATGAAAATGATAATATGTATATTGGTGATGATAATTATATATTGGTGTTGTATATTGGTGATGTGAACTATGTAGTTCAATTGGTAATGAATATTGGTAAAGTTTAGTTACTACATATTCATGCATCATTATCCAGTCATAATATGTACACGGGTGATGAATGTCGGTGATGTGGATTTTTAGAAGAGAAAGTATTTATAGCATATCATTAATCAAAAGATGTTCAATATAATAAAGTATTTCAACTATAATTTGGGGACTTGCTATACATGAGGCCGCCTTAGCTAATTTATGAACCGCCTCATTTGCTTGTCACCGAACAAACTCAACACTAGAGTTATTATAACAAGTAGAAAAGAGTCGTTTACAATGTGACATAATATCTCCTAGCTCTGTGTTATCAATTTTATTGGAGTGAAATTTCTCCACTACAACATTTAAATCAATAATTGGTGATGATGGATGGTACTATATGCATTAGAGTTTGACTACGCTCTGGCAAGTGGTTTAGTTTGTCGTCGAGCAATAATTCACACTCTAGGTGTCTAGAATGAGTTCGTATCCACAGGGATCGTGTCAAAGCCTTGCTAGTGTTATTCTAGTTCGTGTGTTTTTGCATCCGCTTTGGTTTTTAGGAAAAATGTTTTTAATTTATAAAAAGAGCGATATGCTTTGCGGAAAAGTAAAAGTTTTGATTCAGTAACATAGAGGATAGGTATGGTAGTTAGACTTACTCCCTTCTTCATACTTAGCATAATCGGTGTATAACATAGTCATTCGTATTATTATTGGGCGTCGATTTTATCCTTGTTTTAGTAGCACCTTACTGCTACACTATGTAGACAAAGTCTCACTATTTTTGCAACTAAGGTACCTACGAGAGTCTAACCTCGCTGTGTCACATACCCTAATTACTAGACAGAGTTGTTTACATACATGCATTATGACCATCGACCATCCAATGCCCCTAGATCTTAGTTTCGGGATGTTCAACATCTAATTTTTATGTCACAACTAGTTCCTGATTCCTCCTCTAATTGTTAAGTCACAACTAGTTCATGATGTTTTACCGTTTCTACACATCTAGTGTTATTTATTAATAGTTCCGGACAAATAATAGTGAAAACCCTAATATGCTACTATTAAAGTAAACCCTAATTATTTATTCTAAAGGCGTTGCCGTCTATCCGGCCAGATTCCGAGCAACGTTGTTAAAGCAAGAAAACAAATAACAATAATAATTTATAAATTCCATTTATTATAACTTTGACTCAATTACATGACCCAAGTATTCATCGGGGAGTTAATCTTCTCCACCACAACCTAAGGAATTATTACAAAAGACTACATAATTAAATTACAAGAATTCAACTATAAAAGCCTAAAAAAATCATACCTTGCCGAGTTAATTTTCCCGTAAGGGGAGAAAACTATGCCCTTAGATCTCCTCCGAACTTCTCTCCAAAAGGAATAGAAAGTTCTTCTATTTCTGAATGAAAAATAATGAATTATGGAGGCTCTATTTATACTTTTCGTAATGGGCCTCAGCAAGCCATCATGACACGATAGGTCCATCGTGGCACGATGGAAAGATTCAGTTTAAAAATATAACTGATCCTGTGCATTTCATTAGCGTGGTCACTAAGTAATCCCATCGTACTGCGTTGAGCTTCATCGTGATACGATTCTAAGATTTTCTTCAAAAATATAATTGATCTTGTCTTGGCGAGCAAGCAGCCCTCATCGTGTCACATTGGGTGCCATCGTGACACGATGAGCTCCACGATGAGCTGCTTTTCTTCATTTTTTGACTTTTTCTTGTCTTTTGCGCATCTTTGCTTTGTCTTGATGTTTTTTCTCGATTCTTCAGATTTTTGTTGATATTTAGATATGTCTTGATCAATTTACTACTAATAATACTACCTAAAATACTACAGAAATTCCTGTCATCAGAGTTGCATTAGAAACTTGTATCATATTTACTTAGAACTAATATATGGTGTGGATATATGTATTAGTTGTGCTTGCATTTGTACTCATTGCATATTTACTTTGAACTAATTTCTGGTGTGGTGTGTGGATATATTTATTAGTTGTGCTAGCATTTGTGTGATGATATAATTGGTGATTGATTGGATGATTAGTTTATGAATTTATCATGTGTACTTCATATTTTGTTTATTTGCTTAATATTGCTTATAAATATAAGTTTATCTTGTTACTTGTTATTTGTTATATGTTGGGCTCTTGGTAGTTCGGATTTTTAGGTAGAGATGGCAATATGTAGGGTATAGGTAGGGTATTATAGGTCCCATTTCCATACTCGTATTTTGAAACAATACTTGTATCCATCATTGTATTTGCGTGAGTGACAATCTTTGTTCTCGTACCCATGCTCTATAAGTACCTAAGTATCCATATCTGTTATCCATTTTTTTATTAAAAATAAATTGATAATTATAAAATATTATATCATTTTAATAGAATTTAAAAAATTCAAAGATTTTTATGTTGATTTATGAAAATTATAAACAAAATTAATAGTAAAATCATGCTAAAGGTACCTGTATAATAATATTGTATTTTTTAAAAACAATTACATATATTTTTATATAATTATTATATAATAATATAATTAAAATAAATAAATAGTATATGGGTATGTGGGGTGGGTACTAAGGTACCCGTACCCGCACCCATACCCACTCAATTTTTTGGGTAATTATCCATACACATGCCCATAGTAAAAATGCAGATTTTTATCTTACTCATCATGGGTATTTTTTTGTGGATACCCACTAGGTATGTGTAAATTGTCATCCCTATTTTTAGGTTGTTATTGAGTTTCGATGTTTCCATTATTTGGTAATTAAAGTCTCGCTCTAGTCGTGGCACACGGGAAGGGCACATAGAGTCCTATTTTAGGTTGACTATTGTTTACTGTGAAATTTGGTAAATAAGCGCTAGTCTAAGTATTTTAAGACTTACGAGATCGACTAGTAATCTCATGACAATTTTATGCTTGTTTTTTAGAAAGTTTTTATTGTGTTCATCGAAAAACAACAAACATTTATCAATTTAGTCTTTTAATTCGAAATTAACATTAAACTGTTTCGAATCGCCTCGAGAACAGAAGTATTTTGATGCTTAAAAAAGATAAAAGTGCAGGAAAAGTAAATTGCATAAATGATAAAGCAATTACAATAAAGATGGTGCACAAACATACATTGTTTCCTCGCAATTCCTTTCGTTCTTACGCTCGAGTACTCAGAAATTCAGTAGGAAATTTTGTAAGTGTTTTGCCACCCTTATTCTAAACAAAGAAACTATACTAAATACTTCGAAACGGGCAACACTGTCGCTTCGATTTGACGCTCCAGATTGCTCCACGCGTCCCACGTTTCTTCATTTCGAACCGTTGATTTCGAGCTTCAATTCTGCTTCGCGCGTTGAACTTCGACTTCGCTGATTTTCCTTTTTGGCCAGTTTAAACCCAATTCCTTCGAATGACGCCGTTTGCTAGTTTCGAATAACTTAGCTTCGTTGATACTGAAAAACTTCGAAACATCAAATAACTCAAAAAATACCAATTTATATTTATTTGGCATTTCATTTAATTAAACCAACAATTAGATATTCATTTAAAATGAACACTAAAAATTAGGCCTAACAAATTGCCCCCCAAAAACTCTTATTTCGAATGAACATATCAAAATGAGAAGAAAGAGTTTTTGAAAAGACAGCACTTAATGTTTGCACATTTCCCAATGACGGCGCTGACGTCATGGTCATCATGACATTTCTTTCAACTATCACCTCTTTTCCCACAAACATCATTTTTGCGTGAATTTCGAATTAGTGTAGCTCACACGTTTCTCAACGGAAGCTAAAAAAGTGACACATTTTTAATTTTGATTTATTTAAATCAAAATAAATTAGGTCTATAAATAGAACCTCATCTCCTTCATTACACTTTTCTGCGTTTACTCAAACGAACCATTTCTATTTCCTCAGATTCGTCCATTGAGACTGATGAGGATTATCGTGAATTCTTGAAGACTTATAAGCCTTAAGAATCTTACTCTGGCTCTTTCTCTAACAATGAAGCTACCTCTTAGGTAACTAAAGAACAAGGTCAGACAAAGACTAAGCCTACTAAGGCCAAATCCAACTCCAAGTGAACAACCTTAATTTGTCATTTTTACTTTTCTTTGTCTTTTCATGAATAAAGTTGTAGCACTTAAATTGTCGAAATTTGGTTGTAATGGCCTTTTAATTTAAATTATGGCACTTCGATTTGCCATTTCTTTTGCATTTTTCTATTTCAACCTGAATCTATGCGTACTTCATGCAAAGTTGGCTTATATTTCTTTAAATACTTGCCATTTATGTTCACTGTACGCTGTTCAGGAGTTAATTCTTCAATTTCGAAAGCACCATTAGAAAGCACTTGAGAGATTTTAAATGGTCCTTCCCAATTTGGGGACCATTTCCCAAAGATTTTATCCCTTCGATCCATAGGTAAAATGACTTTCCACACTAAATCCCCTGAATTGAAAACTTTAGATTTAACTTTTTTGTTGTAAGCTTTAGCAACTCTTTTCTTTTGCCTAATTAAAACTTCTAAAGCTTGCAATCTTTCTTCATCTAAATCAATTAATTCATCTGACATCATATGCCAATAATGCTCCATGGGTATTTCCACTTGTTTTTGTACTCTTATTGACTGCAACATAACTTCGACAGGCAACACAGCATCATGACCATAAGTCAATCGAAATGGAGTTGAATTAGTTGATTCTTTAGGGGAATTTCTACATGCCCACAAAACTTGATCTAAAGTTCTATGCCAATTCCTTGGCTTTTGAGCAATATGCCTCTTAATCAAACCAATTATGGTTTTATTAGCTGCTTCAACTTGACCATTTGCTTGAGCATAATAGGGTGTCGAAGTTAGCAATTTAAATTCAGTCTCTGCAGCAAATTCTTGCATTTTTCGCCCAATAACGACTGTACCTTGATCAGTGGTAATGGTTTCTGGCAATCCAAACCTATATATTATGTGGTTCTGAATAAAACTAATTACAGCTTCTTGATCCACATTAGGTAAATCAATTGCTTCTATCCATTTTGTAAAATAATCAATGCCAACTAAAATATAGCGCTGATTTTTCGATGAAGCAGGCTTGATTTCACCAATTAAATCTAAAGCCCATCCTCTGAAAGGCCATGGCTTAACAATCGAATGAAGTTCACTTGCAGGAACATGCTGAATACCTGCATGCTTTTGACATTCTTGGCAACCTTTTGCGAACTCTATACAATCTTTCAACATAGAAGGCCAGTACAGACCTTGTCGAAATAAAAGCCATTTCATTTTATGACCTGCTTGATGAGCTCCACAAGAACCACTATGAACATTAGAAATAGCCAAATATGCTTCCCCTTCATCAAGACACTTTAATAAGATTCCTTCTGGAGTCTTTTTAAATAATTCATTCCCAATGATGGTATAACTCAAGGCTCTATACTTAACCTTTCTACCAGTAGTTCTTGTTGGATTCTTCAAGTAATCTACAATTGGTTTCCTCCAATCGCTATCTGCCAAATTGTCAATGGCAAAAATTTCTGCCACTAAACCATCGAAGTAGGGAAAAGTTTCAAAAATTTCGAAATTTTCATCCACACTTGCCCCCAAATGTTTTGGCATTGACAATTCATTGGCAATTGGCTCATCTGAAATCAATTTTTCTTTAATTTCAGTAAGTTCTTCCAATTGTTCTTTGGAAACCTTATATCCTGAAGCAATCTGAGCTAAGTCATTTGCCTCTTGGTTTTCAATTCGAGGCCCATGTTGTATAACGAAACTGTCAAAGTTTTTTAATAAAGCATAAGCAATGATGAAATACTTCTTATTTTAATGTGCCTTGCCCCCAAGTCTAGAAGAATCTCTAACCCAGCAATTAAAGCTTCATATTCAGCTTCGTTGTTAGAACAAGTCCCATTAATTTTGTATTTAAATTTAGTTGGAATTTTCAATGGTGAAATTATTAAAATTCTAATTCATGTACCATACTTATGTTTAGAACCATCGAAATATAAAATCCAAGGTTCGAACTCTATGTAATTCACTTGCATTTCAACAACTGAGTGATCTGATATAAAATCAGCCACTATTTGACCCTTTACAGATTTTAAAGGCTTGTAAGTTAACGAATATTCTGTTAAAGCCAAAGCCCATTTCCCAATTCTACTATGTAAAACTGGTTTTAATAGCATGTGCTTAATAATGTCGAAATGCGAATAAACCAAAACATCAACTGGTTTTATATAATGCTTCAGTTTGGTACAAGAAAAATACAAACAAAGACATAATTTTTCTATTACAGAATACCTAGTCTCAGCATCATTGAGAACTCTACTTAAATAATAAATAACTTTCTCTACACCATTTTCATCTTCTTGAGCAAGCATTCTCCCAATGGTCGAATCTGATGCTGCTATATACAGCTTCATTTCTTTACTTTGAATAGGAGGCATTAGAGTTGGTGGACTTGACAAATATGCCTTAATCTCATCAAATGCCTTCTGCTGCTCAGGTCCCCATTGAAACACATCATCTTTCTTGAGTTTGAGCAGTGGAGAAAAGGGATGAGCCTTTCCACTTAGATTCGAGATGAATCTTCTCAAGAAGTTGATTTTACCTAGCAGTGATTGAAGCTGTTTCTTTGTTGTTGGAGATTTTGTCTCCATGATTGCCTTTGTCTTGTTTTGGTTGATCTTTATGCCCTTTTTATGTACAACGAAACCAAGGAAATCTCCAGCATGTACACAAAAAGCACATTTTAGTGGATTCATTTTCAATCCACATTTCCTCATTCTTTCGAACGATTTTCTAAGATGACATAAATGATCATTTTCAGATGCAGACTTAACAACAATATCATCTATGTATATTTGCATAAAAACTTCAATAAAATCATGAAAGATTGAATTCATTGCCCTTTGATAGGTTGCCCCAGCATTTTTTAAACCAAAAGGCATTACAACCCACTCATAAGTACCTAGAGCACCAGGACAATGAAAGGCAGTTTTAGGTATATCCTGAAGGTTGAAAAACACACAAGAAGGGGGGGGGTTGAATTGTGTGAGACTTTTTCTAAGTTAAAACAAATTGCAGCGGATAAGGTATAACACACACAATATATGAGGATAGGGTTAGAGAGAGATGCTCAGAATTTTTATACTGGTTCCTCCCACTAACAGGAGTAGTCCAGTCCTCTTGTCCTTCACAAGAGATTTCACTATAATCACTCAGATTACAAATGCTCAAGCACTAAGCAAGAGACTTCAAACTGCTCAAGCACAAAGCAAGAGACTTCTAACTGCTCAAGCACAAAGCAAGAGACTTCCAATGCTCAAGCACAAAGCAAGAGACTTCCAATGCTCAAGCACAAAGCAAGAGACTTCCAATGCTCAAGCACAAAGCAAGAGACTTCTAACTGCTTTTAATGTTAATAAAGATAAGAGATTAACACTTGATATACAATCAGAGGTGTTTACAAAATACAACGCAGTTACAAGACTAACTTAGAAAATTATCACAAAGTTTCTAAGTGTTTGATAGCTTCAGAATTTGACAGAGTTTCAGCACGTTCAGAAGCTTAAGTCTTGATTACATTTCTTCACAAATCTTCTTCCTTTTATAGATGATAAAATGAACGTTGAAGATTATAGCCGTTTGAAGAATTGAGACGCTCCTTTGTATAGATCAGTGAGCTTATTAGCTGTTCTGATTTGCAGTAGCTTAGGAGCTTAACGTTTACTACAAAATGAGAGATTCCTTTTGGCTTTTGATATTTGAACCTTGGTGAAAGCCAAATAAGGAAATAATCGTTTCTGAAGCCTGACTTGAAAAGGACCTTTCCATGGTCAAACCTTTTCATTCTTGGTTTCTGCGTTTGGACTTAGTCAGGCACAGTCTTCAATAAAATTGTACTCTCAAATGTAGCTTAACACTTATATCTGACGAGCCTTCAGATTTTGATAGGCTCAGAATTACTTGTTTCAGATCTGGTGAGCTCAGATGTTCTTCAGATTTTGATAGGCTCAGAATTACTTGTTTCAGATCTGGTGAGCTCAGATGTTCTTCAGATTTTGATAGGCTCAGAATTACTTGTTTCAGATCTGGTGAGCTCAGATGTTCTTCAGATTTTGATAGGCTCAGAATTACTTGTTTCAGATCTGGTGAGCTCAGAAGTAATTCCTTCAGAAATTCTAAGGTTCAGATAATAACTTCAGAGTTTCACAGGCTCAGAATTACTTGCTTCAGATCTGGTGAGCTCAGAAGTAATTCCTTCAGAAATTCTAAGGTTCAGATAATAACTTCAGAGTTTCACTTGCTTCAGATCTGGTGAGCTTAGAAGTAATTCCTTCAGAAATTCTAAGGTTCTTTAGTACGCAAATTTTAACTTTTAATCCTGCACACTGAATTAAATTATTAGTACTCCAATTTAACCTTAAATACATTGTTATCATCAAAATCAATTAAGGAGATACAAAATCATAATTTTGTTCCAACAATCTCCCCCTTTTTGATGATGACAACTATATGTATTTAAAATCAATTGTTGTTGTTTTTATTTTACATCTTGACTTCAGGTTCTGAGGTTTGCAAGCTCCCCCTGAGTCTGATAAGCTTCAAAAGTTTATCAATGATAAATATAAAACAGTCTAAGAGTAATATTTAATGTCAAATATAATTTCATATATTCTACCTTCAGAATTAGAGGTTTGCAAGCTCTATTTCTTCAGATTGACAAATATAAGATATGGTTTGCAAGCGTATCTTATATTATATGAATTTATGTTGGACAAAATCTATTACTCCCCCTCATTAAAAGTTTAAAAGACTTTAATATAACTTAACAAGAGTAGAGTTCAGAAAATGTGATCTTTAGAGCTTCAGAAATAATTTCACTGCCATAGGAAATGAAATAATATTTTCTCCCCCTTTGTCATTATCAAAAACGGGTCAGTCAAAGCACAAGTTACAGGGTAGTAAATGCACACAGCAAACAACCACCAGCAGTAAATGCATTCAACGGTAAAAGGGAATTGTTAAGTACCATGGTGAAACAGGGAATTGTTTCAGAATGAAGACGAGTTTCTTCAAGATCTGAATCAGTTCCAGGAAAAGGTGGAGTGGTTTGAATGGATGAGGGGTTTGGTTCAGAAGTGGTTGGCTTAGGAGATGAAGTCTGAAGGGGTTCAGTTTGGGATTCAGCAGGGACTTCAGAATTTTGAACATTTGAGGGTTCAGATTGGTCTACGTCCATTGCTATTGGGGTAGACTCAGAATCTTTAATAAGAGATTTCTGAGGGGATTTAGGAGTGTCAGAAATGGTTATAGTGGAAGTTTCAAAATATTGAAAACGTGAGAAGTGATAGTGACTAGTGTGTAGTTAAGTGATTATAGTGGAAGTTTCAAAATATTGGGGAAACAAGATAGTGACGTAATGGGGGCTTGGCAGTTACTTTTAATAAAATCATCATTAGCTCTCCTTCATTACCCAGCGGTTACTAGACATGATGGGAAGTTACACAGATAAGTAGTGTTTTCAGAAGCCAGCTGTCAGTTAGAGAAACTGAGTGGTCAACTAACACTTAGAGTAGGTATCTGAGTCACAAGAAATCATATTTAATAATAAATAATTCTGATTGCTTCAGATGAGAGAGTGCTTCAGAACCTATATAATAGTTTCTGAGCCGTCCAAACTTCTGAGGCCCTTCAGAACCAGTTTATTCATTCAGAGTTAACAGCATTCAGAGATATCATTCAGAAATAAAAACCATGTTCAGATTTTTCTTGATAAAATCGAAACGATCAATAGCAAGAGGTTTGGTAAAGATATCAGCCCATTGATGCTCAGTATCAATGAATTGAATCTTAATTACTCCCTTCTGAACATAGTCTCTAATGAAGTGATGTTTGATCTCAATGTGTTTAGCTCTTGAATGCAAAATAGGATTCTTAGACAAACAGATAGCAGCAGTATTATCACAGAGAAGTGGTATACTACTTATCCTTATCTGATAGTCCTCCAACTGATGTTTCATCCAGAGCAATTGCGTGCAACACTTAGCAGCTGAGATGTACTCTGCTTCTGCTGTAGATAGAGCAATAGTTGCTTGTCTCTTACTAGCCCATGATATAAGGTTTTCACCTAGAAATTGACAGTTTCCACTAGTGGACTTCCTTTCAATTTTATCACCAGCATAGTCAGCATCACAGAATCCAATAAGCTGATAATCTAAGGATTTCTTATAAAGTAATCCAAGATTAGTGGTTCCTTTCAGATATCTAAAGATTCTCTTAACAGCAGTTAGATGAGACTCTCTAGGATCTGATTGAAATCTAGCACACAAGCATACACTGAACAAGATATCTGGTCTAGATGCAGTGAGATAAAGGAGGGAACCAATCATACCTCTGTATAATTTCTGATCTACTTTGCCTTCAGATTCTTCCTTCAGAAGACAGCTAGAGGGATGCATAGGAGTTGACATTGGTTTACAATCTTCAAGACCAAATTTCTTCAGTAAATCCTTTGTGTATTTGGTTTGATGCACATATACTCCTTCTTTTCTTTGATTGATTTGAATTCCCAAGAAGAATGTTAGTTCTCCCATCATACTCATTTCAAATTCATCCTGCATAAGCTTAGAGAAATTCTTGCAAAGAGAAGCATTAGTTGAACCAAAGATAATATCATCAACATAAATCTGAACAATCAAAATATCAGTTTTTAAGGTTTTTCTAAAGAGAGTGTTATCAACATGTCCTTTTTCAAAACCATTTTCTAGAAGAAATATACTTAACCTTTCATACCAAGCTCTTGGAGCTTGTTTCAAACCATACAGAGATTTCTTCAATTTGTAAACATGATCAGGACACTTTATATCTTCAAAGCCAGGAGGTTGTTTAACATAGACTTCTTGATAAATTACTCCATTCAGAAATGCACTCTTAACATCCATTTGAAATAGAGTGATGTCATGATTAACTGCATAGGACAAGAGAAGTCTAATTGCCTCAAGTCTTGCTACTGGTGCAAAGGTTTCAGTGAAATCTATGCCTTCTTGCTGACTATAACCTTGTGCAACCAGTCTAGCTTTATTTCTGACAACTTCTCCCTTTTCATTTGACTTGTTTCTGAATACCCATTTTGTTCCAATAATGTTCTTGTGTTTGGGTTTTGGTACCAGATCCCAAACATCATTTCTTTCAAATTGATTGAGTTCTTCTTGCATTGCAACAATCCACCCATCATCTGAGAGTGCTTCTTCTATGTTTGTGGGTTCAATTAATGAAATTAACCCAACTAGGGATTCATCCTCTTTGAAAGCAGATCTGGTCTTTCTTGGGCTATCCTTGTTACCAACAATTAGCTCTTCAGGATGAGATGATCTATACTTGAATTTACTCTTAGGTGGAGCAGGTGTCTGAGAGGGTTCAGTTTCTGAAGGGTCTTCAGTTTCAAGGCCTTCAGAGATATCTTCATTTTGAGTCTCAGATGGATATACAGCAATGGAGAGATCTTCACACTCAGAATTTGAGGAAACTTGAAATTCTGCAAAAGTCTCAGCTTGCTCTGACATTTTATCGTCAGGCTCTTTATCATCAAATCTAACATGTATAGATTCTTCAACTGTGTGAGTTTCAGAATTATACAATCTGTATGCTTTTGAGCGTTCAGAGTAGCCTATAAAGATACCCTTATAAGCTCTAGCATCAAATTTCTTTCGATAGACCTTGTTGTCTAGAATATAACAAGTACATCCAAACTGATGAAAATAAGAAATATTTGGTTTTCTTCCTTTGAACAGTTCATAAGCAGTTTTGTTCAGAATAGGTCTGATGTAGATTCTATTCTGAACATAGCAAGCAGTACTCACGGCTTCTGCCCACAAGAACTTAGCTAGGTTAGACTCAAGCATCATGGTACGAGCCATTTCTTGCAAAGATCTATTCTTTCTTTCTACAACACCATTCTGCTGTGGTGTTCTAGGAGAAGAGAATTCATGGATTACTCCATGCTCTGAGCAGAAAGATTCGAAAGAGTCATTTTCGAACTCTCCCCCATGGTCGCTTCTAACCTTCAGAATCCGAAGATCCTTTTCACTTTGTATTTGTGTGCAGAAGTCACTGAACACCACAAGTGCTTCACTCTTAGAACGTAGGAATTTCACCCAAGTCCATCTACTGAAATCATCAACCATGACCAATCCATATTTTTTACCATTGATAGAGGCTGTCGAAACAGGACCAAATAGATCAATGTGAAGCAATTCTAAGGGTCTGGAAGTAGAGACAATGTTTTTAGACTTGAATGAAGTCTTAGCAAATTTTCCTTTTTGACATGAGCCACAAAGTGCATCTGAGTGATAATCAGTGTCAGGCAAACCACTAACAAGCTTTTGTTTGCTAAGCTTAGAGATCAACCTCCAGTTAGCATGACCAAGACGCTTGTGCCATAGCCATTTCTCATCACTCAGAGACAAAAGACATATAATCTTTTGGTCAACCAAATCAGAAAAGTTTACTTTATAAACATTGCCAACTCTCATTCCCTTGAATACTACAGATTTGTCAGAGTCTTTTGATACAGTACATGATTCCTTATTAAATGTAACAACACACCCATTGTCACAAAATTGACTAATGCTCAATAGATTGTGTTTAAGTCCATCAACTAACCAAACATCTTTAATGGAAAGAGAAGAATTACCAACTGTACCTGTACCAATGATCTTCCCTTTTTGTTTTCCTCCAAATCCCACAGAGCCTCCCTCTTTCAGAGTTAGGGTTTGGAACATATGCTTTTCTCCCGTCATATGTCGTGAGCAACCACTGTCCAGGTACCAGGGCTGCTGTTTTACCTTTCCTTGCATGAGCATCTGAAGCAAACATTATTTCAGATTTTGGTACCCATATTCTGATGGGTCCTTTAGAGTTAGTCTTCTGAATAGTATTCCTTCTTTGTTTTCTATGATCAACACAAGATCTAGAATTAATTAAGCTTTGACAAGAATGTTTAGGCTTAATTTGATTCTTGGATTTTGATCTGGAGTATATCACAGTTCCAAAGGTCAAGCAAGGATCTGAAGTAACTTTACCTTGATTTCTCAGAGGTTCAGATGACTTCTGAGCCTTAACTTGAGAACTTTTGGACTCAGAAATTTTAGGTTCAGAAGAACTTGGAACTTCTGAGTCTTTGGGTTCAGGTTCAGAACCTCCTTCAGAGTTGGATGCCTTCAGATCAAGTGTACCACTTTTAACAAAGGTAGAGAATAATTCAGGTGGAGTATCATCCTCACTATATGATTTTAGAGGTTTATCCCAGTTCTTAAACCGAGAATAACCAATGCCTTCACCATAGTTACGAGTCATATGATAAATCATGGAAGCCATTTTACTCCTATTGAAGGTACAACGAATAAATTCGTGAAGAGCATCTTCATGATCATCATTGAGCTTGTCTGCCAAGACATAGTTAGATTCAACATGACAAATACGAATGTTTAACGATTCATTTTCATCATAAAGAATCTTGGCATCCTTTTTCAATGATTCATGAACATTCTTCAGAATTTTGTGTTGACTTACTATACGAGAGTAATGTTTCACGGCAATCTTAAGAGAATCAATTAATTCAGATTTAGTCATGTTAGAGTATACCTCATTTTCATCATCTGAGTCATCTTCAGAATCTCTATCAGAGTTGTTACCTTCAGAAGTTCTTGCCATTAAAGCCAGATTGCCTTCTTCATCATCTTCTCCTTCAGAGTCATTCTCAATGGTCTCCCAAGTGGCTAACAAACTCTTCCTTACCTTTTCTTTGTACTTTTCTTTCCCAAAGCTCTTATTCTTTCCTTTGTCCTTGGATGACATTTCTGGACAGTCCGCAATGAAGTGTCCAGATTTCTTGCAGTTATAGCAGTTGTTCAGTTCTTCCTTTTTGTCCTTTGAAAAGGAACTTCTTGAGTTGTTTCCTTTGTTTGGAAACCTTTTGTATTTCTTGTTCCATTTCTGAAACCTTCTAACCATTAGTGCCATTTCTTCATTCTCAGAATTTTCATCCATCATATCATCAGAAGTTTCTTCCTCTTGTTCAGACACTTTGATCTTTGCAGCTTTTGAGGAAGTCTGAACAGAGCTTAGAGCCAAGGACTTCATCTTCTTGACAGGTTCATCTGACATAAGTTCTAGCTCATGACTTCTGAGTGAGCTTATTAAATCTTCAAGAGTCACATTGTCCAAATCCTTGGATTCCTGAAAAGCTGTAACTTTTGGTCTCCATTTGGAAGGTAAGCTCCTCAGAATTTTCTTCACGTGATCAGATGCAGTGTAGCTTTTCTTCAGAACTTGAAGACCAGAGACAAGGGTTTGAAACCTTGAATACATGGTTTCAATATCTTCATCTTCCTTCATTCTGAACAGCTCATATTGATGAACTAATAAGTTTGCCTTAGCTTCTTTGACTTGCTTATTTCCTTCATAGGTGGAACATAGAGAGTCCCAGATAGTTTTGGCACATGACTTGTTGGATATTTTTAAATACTCAGCATGAGATATTGCACCAATAAGCATATTCTTAACAGTATGATGCTTCTTATACTGTTTCTTCTTTTCAGCATCAAAGAACTTTCTGTAGGTATTTCTTACAACACCTTCATCATCCATGTGTTCAAAATGTATACCATCTTCAATGATATCCCATAACTCATCATCGGTCCCAATGATGTAACTATACATCTTGGTTTTCCAGAAAGGAAAAGTAGTAGGATCACTGTTGAAGTAAGGTGGTTTGTCTCTGTGATTATCACTGTTCCTTTCCCTATCATAGTTGTGAGGAGGTGGAACAGCAGAGTGATCAGGTCCAGAGGAAGCAGAAGGAGAGGTAACACCAGACATGTTTTTCAACTAAGTACCCCTAGATCTTTTACTGTTTCACTGTTAAGTGAAGAGCAACAGACCGGAGCTCTGATGCCAATTGAAGGTTGAAAAACACACAAGAAGGGGGGGGTTGAATTGTGTGAGACTTTTTCTAAGTTAAAACAAATTGCAGCGGATAAGGTATAACACACACAATATATGAGGATAGGGTTAGAGAGAGATGCTCAGAATTTTTATACTGGTTCCTCCCACTAACAGGAGTAGTCCAGTCCTCTTGTCCTTCACAAGAGATTTCACTATAATCACTCAGATTACAAATGCTCAAGCACTAAGCAAGAGACTTCAAACTGCTCAAGCACAAAGCAAGAGACTTCTAACTGCTCAAGCACAAAGCAAGAGACTTCCAATGCTCAAGCACAAAGCAAGAGACTTCCAATGCTCAAGCACAAAGCAAGAGACTTCCAATGCTCAAGCACAAAGCAAGAGACTTCCAATGCTCAAGCACAAAGCAAGAGACTTCTAACTGCTTTTAATGTTAATAAAGATAAGAGATTAACACTTGATATACAATCAGAGGTGTTTACAAAATACAACGCAGTTACAAGACTAACTTAGAAAATTATCACAAAGTTTCTAAGTGTTTGATAGCTTCAGAATTTGACAGAGTTTCAGCACGTTCAGAAGCTTAAGTCTTGATTACATTTCTTCACAAATCTTCTTCCTTTTATAGATGATAAAATGAACGTTGAAGATTATAGCCGTTTGAAGAATTGAGACGCTCCTTTGTATAGATCAGTGAGCTTATTAGCTGTTCTGATTTGCAGTAGCTTAGGAGCTTAACGTTTACTACAAAATGAGAGATTCCTTTTGGCTTTTGATATTTGAACCTTGGTGAAAGCCAAATAAGGAAATAATCGTTTCTGAAGCCTGACTTGAAAAGGACCTTTCCATGGTCAAACCTTTTCATTCTTGGTTTCTGCGTTTGGACTTAGTCAGGCACAGTCTTCAATAAAATTGTACTCTCAAATGTAGCTTAACACTTATATCTGACGAGCCTTCAGATTTTGATAGGCTCAGAATTACTTGTTTCAGATCTGGTGAGCTCAGATGTTCTTCAGATTTTGATAGGCTCAGAATTACTTGTTTCAGATCTGGTGAGCTCAGATGTTCTTCAGATTTTGATAGGCTCAGAATTACTTGTTTCAGATCTGGTGAGCTCAGATGTTCTTCAGATTTTGATAGGCTCAGAATTACTTGTTTCAGATCTGGTGAGCTCAGAAGTAATTCCTTCAGAAATTCTAAGGTTCAGATAATAACTTCAGAGTTTCACAGGCTCAGAATTACTTGCTTCAGATCTGGTGAGCTCAGAAGTAATTCCTTCAGAAATTCTAAGGTTCAGATAATAACTTCAGAGTTTCACTTGCTTCAGATCTGGTGAGCTTAGAAGTAATTCCTTCAGAAATTCTAAGGTTCTTTAGTACGCAAATTTTAACTTTTAATCCTGCACACTGAATTAAATTATTAGTACTCCAATTTAACCTTAAATACATTGTTATCATCAAAATCAATTAAGGAGATACAAAATCATAATTTTGTTCCAACATATCCTCTTCAGCAATTAAAATTTGGTTATACCCAGAATAACCATCTAACATACTTAAATACTCATGGCCTGCTGCTGAATCAACTAGCATTTCTGCTACAGGCATTGAATATTCATCTTTAGGTGTTGCATTATTTAAATCTCTAAAATCTATGCATACCCTAAGAGATCCATTTTTCTTAATAACAGGAACTATGTTAGCTAGCCATTCTACATACCTGGCTGTTCGAATGAACTTGCATCTGAGCAACCTTTCAATCTCAGTCTTGATTTTTGTCATAATTTCTGGAGCAAACCTCCTTGGAAGTTGCTTCACAGGCTTCTTATCTAAGCGCAATGGCAGTCTATGCTCCACTAATTCCCTGCTCAGACCAGGCATTTCGTGATAATCCCATGCAAAACAATCCTTGTAGTCTTGCAATAACTTGACTGCTTTCTCCCTTAAACTTGGACTAATATTTTTACTAATGTAAGTTGGCCTCTTAATGGAGCCATCTCCAATATCAATCTCTTGCAGGGGATCTTGAGCTTGCATCTTTTGAGTCGAACTAATTGGCGTTTCAAAACCCAAGGGTTCGTCATCATGGATGCAGTCCAATCTTTGGTTGTTTCTAGGATTTGAAGTACTGGCCTTGGAAGCCATTTTTTATTGTAAATCTTCATTGGCTTCAACAACCATGTTTTCTTTTAACATAATGGCTTCAACAGCCATTTTAATTCTATTTTCAGCTGCATAAGCCGAAATCTTGTCCCAATTCGATGACTTAATCATCGAAATACTCTGGGATGCCCCATCCTGTAGCTTTGGGGAAAGCACTTTCATCCACAGGGTTGTCAAGGTGTTCCCTCTCCCAACAAAATCCATGAGTTGGATGAAGCCTGACAGAATGAAGTACACTAGCAGACCCAGCTTCCTCATAAGCTGAGTTTTGATCTCCACAAGGAGCGATTGTAGCTAGATTTCTGTCGAAGGTTTAGAGGTTAATGTATCTGCATCAGCAACATAGGCAGTTTGATCTGCCTCTACATATTCAACCAGCTCATCTTCTCTCCACACAATCAGCTTCTGGTGCATAGTGAAGGGTACAGCACCCACCCCATGTATCCATTCTCGACCCAACATGTTGTAATTGGGTTTACCAGCTATGACCATAAATAAGGTCTTTCTGACAGTGCTACCTACACACACTTCGAGTTGTATGGCCCTAAGAGAGTGGCCAATTTTTCCTTCGTAGTTTGCTAACACCACATTGTGTGTATGCAGATCTGTCTCATATAATCCTAACCTCTTCAACATGAAATGAGGTAGAATATTCACCACTGCACCACCGTCTACCAGAATCTTATTCACCCCTACACCATTTACTTTTGCTCTAATAAATAGCGCCTTGAGGTGATTCTGCATTCCCAGATCAGGTTTTTCGAAGATGGCATTCTGTTCTTCAACGCAGCCATTTCCTATTACATAGTAACAAACTGACTTGGGAACAACCATTTCTACAGCTTTGGCTTCTTCCTCTACTTCGTTTATTTCTGTTTGAACATCGAACTCAGCAGGAAGAATCGAAATGAGGTTTACCAGCACGTCGAAATCACCTTCATCATCTAAGAGGTCATCATCATCCATGAAGTCCTCATTATCTTCATCATCTTTGCTTTCAGCTGCTGGCTCCAGCCTTTCTTTCATTGGCCTTTTGGCCAATTCAGCTTTCTGAACCACTTTGGAATTAACTTCATTACTACTTCCACTCTTGCCCCCAGCAAGAATCTCAAGTTTGCCCCCAACAACATTTGGAGCTTGCCTTGAGAAGCAGCTAACTTCTTCTTTCTTTGAAACCTATGCCACTGAGATCGAGACATAGGGTTCTTTCCCTTGTAGTTATTTCTGTAAGCATATTTGTTTGCATTGGGAGCAGCATTGGCTTTTTGAGGAGCCATGTTTGAAGTCGAACCTTTGTTAGCAGCAATGATATTGACATTCACGTTGCTAGAGCTGCCTTTTTCCATTACTTTCTTGGTTATAGCAACATTCTGCCCCCTTACCCAAGTGTTGGTTGGGGCTGAGCTTGATGGCCTGAAAGTACGAATAGGTCCTAGCCTCTGATGAACAGAAGGAAGCTTCGAAGCAGCGTTGCTCCAATCAATCCTCTTTTGTGGCCAGCTCTTTTGATTAGGCTTAGAGCTAGGCCATTTTCTTTTGGTGTCAGCATAAGGGAAGCAGTTGCGAAGGCACTTAGTTGCATCTCTATCACAAACAGCACTACACCTTGGACACACCATCACCTCAACATTGTTGAGTTTGCACCTGTTGAGGAAATCAGCCAAATCTTCCTCAGGTTTAGGGTAAACAGCTTTCACCCTTTCTTCATACTCCTTTTCAGGGATAGCCTTGATTGGCGCAGGATCTGCCATATCAACCATGTTGCAATCCAGAATTTCGATGTAAGCAGCATCATTAGCAGGTAGTGGATCAACATCCACTTTCATTTGAGGCTTTCCTTTTTCAACAAATTTCAGCCTTCCTTCGTTCAAAGCTTTTTGAACCAAATCCCTGAAAAGAACACATTGATAAGTTCGATGACCCAAATAATTATGAAATTTACAATAACCACGTTTTTTCCTTTGCTCTATTGATGGTATTTTCAAATCTTTTGGCACAATTATTTGGCCATCAGTTACCAACAGATCAAATATTTCATCACACTTAGTGATATCAAACGTATAGGTTTTTGTCACAAACTTATCATTCTTAGGTTCAATGGGATTTTTCCCATGTGAAGGCCTTAACAACTTACACACATAAGGTGGCCCTGACTTTAGTTCAGCCAAATTTATTTCACTTTCGTCATACATGGAACTCTCAGCATTATCTTCACAGTCACTATCATAAGCATCTACATAGTGTACCTCTTTCTTTTTCTGAAACTTAAGATTTTTAAACTTTTCAGCTTTCAGAGTTTCAAGTTGTCTAACTCTATCAACCAATTGAGACATATCTCGAAGATGTTGAGTATCCAATTTCTTTCTAATCGAATAGTCTAGGCCACCAGCAGCAATTTCGACTAATTCATGCTCAGGCACTTGAGTAAAGCACCTAGCTTTCAACAAATGAAACCTATTCAAATAATCATCAATAGCCTCATGTGTCTTTCGTTTAACACTGGCCAATTCTTTAAGACTAATCTTTGTTTGGCCCATGTAAAATTGTTCATGAAATAACCTTTCCAATTGTGTCCAATTCTGGATCGAATTAGGTGGCAAGGTAGTGAACCATGTAAAAGCATTTTTTGTTAATGAGTTTGGAAAATATTTCATTCTTAAATTTTCATTATTGGCTAAATTTCCAGACTCAGTCAAGAACCTGGCTATGTGTTCAACAGTTGACTCACTAGTATCACCAGAGAACTTAGTATATTTTGGAACTTTCCAACCTCTTGGCAATTCAGTTTGTAATACATATTCAGACAAAGCAGACACAAAATTTGGCCTCCTAGAGCCAACATTTAAACCATTTTGGGTTAAAATTGTTTCGACCAAATGGGCCAAGTTATTATGCCCAGCAAAATTAGGGCAAATAGTCATTTTAGTCCTTGAATGTGTAACTCGCTGTCACATTAGTCCCTGAATATATTAAAATTGCAAACAGATCCACAAATTTCTTTTTTATTAGTCATTTTGGTCCTCGAATATGCTTTAAGTAGTCAATTTAGTCCTCGAATGTGTTTCTTGTTGGTCAATTTAGTCCAAAAAATTACTATAACATTAGATAGTAGGGACCTATTTGCAATTTCGATACATTCAATGACCAATATGATAGCGATTTTGATTTCGATTTACCAAAACTACTCTTGGGGGTTGGTTCACCTCATGTTGGTACTGAGGCTCCTCTTGGGCCATAAACATTGGCCATTGGTTCCTTGGTTGGGCCATAAAAGCTGGCCCTTGGTTAATTGGCTGTTCAGGAATTTGGGTTTGACCCTGATTTTGGGGCGTTGCAGACAATGCAAGCAAAATCATTTGAGGTGTCTGATAGTTCAACCTAGGTTGGTTTTGAGGAGGAGGAGTCCCAAAGAAATCTGTTATTCTACCCATTTGATAAGCCAACATGTTATAACTTTCATTGGTGTTCTGAATTAAGGGGTTAATCACAGTACCAATTTGTTGTGTCAAGAGATTAACCATTTCGTGGTTACTCTCGTCCATTTGTTGCCTCAAAGATAATAACGAAGAAACCGTTAGAGGCATTTGGGTTACCCTAGGATCAGTATACCTCTCTTGTTCATGTGTAGGAAAGGTTTGAAAACCTTGTGTAGGGGGTGGTATATGTCCAAATAAAGGGTTAGTAATTGAATGCATTCTTGACGTCCCATAATTCGAAAAGGAAGAAGATATCATTGCAGGAATGGACTCTGACTGGGTCGAAACCATTGAGTTTGAAACCGTCGAACTAACGGCTACGCTCACAGTATTAGAATTTTGTGAGGAACTCGGTGATCCTCCATTAGGATTAATGTTTTGGTTTCCGCTACCACTCATTGCGTTAGAATTTTGACTATTTGTTGAATTGTAAATTTGTGTGGTCCTAGTCATAACCGCAGATTAACAGTTATATTGTTCTAAACGCTTAAACTTTCTACAAATTTCTTAAAAGCACAAAACTAGTCCCACTGGGCGTGCCAATTTGTTTACTGTGAAATTTGGTAAACAAGCGCTAGTCTAAGTATTTTAAGACTTACGAGATCGAATAGTAATCTCAAGACAATTTTATGCTTGTTTTTGAGAAAGTTTTTATTGTGTTCGTCGAAAAACAACAAACATTTATCAATTTAGTCTTTTAATTCGAAATTAACACTAAACTGTTTCGAATCGCCTCGAGAACAGAAGTATTTTGATGCTTAAAAAAG
Source organism: Trifolium fragiferum (assembly GCA_954870985.1). Lineage (NCBI taxonomy): Eukaryota > Viridiplantae > Streptophyta > Magnoliopsida > Fabales > Fabaceae > Trifolium > Trifolium fragiferum. The sequence continues at coordinate 22,730,447 of OX940791.1, read as the reverse complement.
ATAAAAGTGCAGGAAAAGTAAATTGCATAAATGATAAAGCAATTACAATAAAGATGGTGCACAAACATACATTGTTTCTTCGCAATTCCTTTCGTTCTTACGCTCGAGTACTCAGAATTTCAGTAGGAAATTTTGTAAGTGTTTTGCCACCCTTTTTCTAAACAAAGAAACTATAATAAATACTTCGAAATGGGCAAAACTGCCGCTTCGATTTGACGCTCCAGATTGCTCCACGCGTCCCACATTTCTTCATTTCAAACCGTTGATTTCGAGCTTCAATTCTGCTTCGCGCGTTGAACTTCAACTTCGCTGATTTTCCTTTTGGGTCAGTTTAAGCCCAATTCCTTCGAACGACGCCGTTTGCTAGTTTCGAATAACTTAGCTTCGTTGATACTGAAAAACTTCGAAACATCAAATAACTCAAAAAATACCAATTTATATTTATTTGGCATTTCATTTAATTAAACCAACAATTAGATATTCATTTAAAATGAACACTAAAAATTAGGCCTAACAACTATATTTTAAATTAAAAATGTATAAGTTATTCGAAAAAGATTCTCTATAATAAATATGTATGCTAATTAATTACATTAGCAATGTATGAAGTAGAATGCAAGTGCATTGATATCAGAAATAATCAAACTTTAGATATTAAGAAAAAACACACTTTTAAATCTCAAATCAATACTACTAAACCAATCCAAATGAGTTTTTTCATTGTTTCAATCTATTTTCGTATATGAAAACTTTGGAGTGATTTAAGTGTAAAATTTTATTTTATTAGTAAAAAAAAGTGTCAAATTTTATTATTATCTTTTATATATACAAAGTAATGTGAATTGTACAAATAATGAGTATTAAAGTAATAAATGATTAGATGGAAGTAATAAATGATTTTTTTTTTTTATGAAGAGAAATGGTAGAAATGGTGTGCAAGACAAGAAGTTAATAGAGAAATCTACTCCTAGAATAATCTTAATTGCATAAGCCACTAGTATTGGATTTAACGATTGGGTAATACACATCCACTCATAGTTTAAATCTTATAATTAAGTTTTTCTTGAAGCAAAGTTTAAATGTTATTAACTAGCTATTATTGATATTTTGGTTAAATTACACTTTCGATTTTTTAATTTTCATATACTTGCAATTTTGACATCTCTCCCAAGTCAACACACATGTGACAAATTATTTAGTCTATTTCAATCTGGTATAAAAATTATTTAAATCATGTATATCGAGTTGATTTTTTTTAGGAAATGTATGAAGTTGAATGGTTTCTAATTCCCAAAATTGATATTATTTTAATAATACCATAACCTAATTTTTCATTATATAATAATTCAATAATTTCAAAATATGATTAAAGCCACTTCAAAGTCCTAACTAAACTTACCCAAGAGCACTTAGATGAGATGGCGCGGGTCTCTTCTAGCTTAACCAAGGTCCTGGGTTCGATATCTGGCTTGAGCATGCAGCAGTGTTAAAAATCTTAGGGAGAGTTTGCCATCCATTTGGGTCCCACAAGGCTCGAGAAATTAGTCTCTGCAGTTGCGCGCAGAGGATACCCGGTTTACACAAAAAAAGTCCTAACTAAACAAGTGCATATTGGACCACTAATTAGAAGAATAGATATACATGCATAGAGCAAGTGCATAGAATTTAAAGACGTACATACCATTACTTCCAACCAAAATTCTACCACATTGAAATTTTGTACATTATTTCATATTTTCCTAAGAACAAGAACAAAAGTGATGGGTTTAATATCCTCCTTGGCAATTTCTTCATCCACCAATATTGCATAATTCTCAAACAAATTGTCCAAAATCTTTTCTCCAAAGTGGTTAGAAATCATTGATTCTTGGATGGCTCTTACTGCCTTTGCAACTTCTGTACCATAGCTATCCCTGCCTTGTTCCTTCTTGTCTATCTCAAACATTTCCAACCTCTCTAATTTCAATGACCCTTCTTTGGTTACTTCATCTTCTATTTCTTCTCTTGATGGTGCATAGAAATGTACATCATATGAATCAAGCTTCTCCTCTTCTATTTCTCCCTTCAACACAAATTAAAGGAAGAAAAAATAAAATAAACACAAATAATCACAAATTGATTGCAATAATAATATAAATTTGTAGTAATAATATTATAAAAAGAGCAATACTATATAGCGAGAATAATGACTCGTGAAAATCATGAAAGCATAGGAATTAAATTTCAGAACAATTGAGGAAAAAATTAGTCACTCAAATTCAGTGACAAATTACATATTTAATTATTTTACCATCTTTCATGATGGTACATTTCACTTTGTCAAGTTGTTCCTTAAAAATATATCAATTTAGTCTCCAAAGTATCGCTCACTCTTTAATTCTAGTTCAATACCTATAGATAAGAATTCAAATTCTCTCATATTCATGTTTCCTTAACCAAAAATCATTTTGAGAAAGGCTTTGAAGCCAGTTTTCTTAGGTTCATTAAAGACAATCTTAGAATATATCTTTGAGAGTTTCTTTTGTCGTCTTACGAGGTTCTCATGCGTCTTATTTTTACTCATTCTTTACTTAAGTAATGAATGTTATAAAATGAGAAATTTAAAGGAAAAACACCATCCGCTACTTAAATAGCGGATAGTGTTTGAAAAATTCATAGTGTGACAAAAGAATATCTCTATATTTTTAAGTATGTAGGCCTTTGGGAGTTCATAAACATAAACATCTACATCTTAAATCCTTGACCAAAGACTAAATTTAGTCTAACATAATTTGTTCGCGGTCAAATTCAATCTATAGTATAAAATATTATTCGATTTAGTTCTAACATTTTTATACAAAAAACAAATAAATTCTTCTGTTAATTTTGATTCATTATAATAAAGAGACTAGTTTAACTGCATATAATAAAATTTAGATTGAGCCTGATCCACCATAATTACAACGACCCCATATATTTATTGACCCCTCAGCAGGGCATACATGACCAGTCTTATCTAATGAGGCAAGAACTCAATCATGCCTTACTTAGGCTAGCACAGCCGAGAAGAACATGAGAAGCAAGTGGAACACCTAGCGAGTCTAAGTCAGAGCTAAACCGCTTCCTCGCCCACTACTTTCTACAATTACTCTACCATCAACTCACTACTTCCTCCACTACTCCTATGACATTCCTATATAGTCCGTTGTGCCATTACTTTCAAATGTTTTCCCTCCCTTTCTCCAACTAGTATAGAATCAACATTGCACCTAGAGTATAATAGTTCTACAGCGATTGCACCATGTGCAACTGTAGAGAATATTGAATCATCATTCCAAAGAACTCACCATTAAAATTTAGCTATAAAGCCTAAGTTGCAACAATTCCCTCAATTCTTTAACCACAAGATAAAAGCCTAAGTTGTAAAATTAATGCATAGTTTTAGGTACAAGCCACCTAGTTGATACACCACAGTACCTTCATTCATATTCTATTAATGTTTGAACCATCAAGTACCCATTATTATTTTCTAACAACTTGCAATAAATTTTGAACCTAGCCAACCCTAGATATTGGGAAATACAAACAGTAAAAAGGTGCAACACATCTCATTCACACCAACTGTTTCTGAAAATGCCAATAGACCCTTCTCAGTTTTTCATATGGTGGTATAACATTGAATTAGTCCCATTTGAAGCATTATGTATTTCCAACATTAGAAGCCTATGTGTTTTAATTTGTGCGATGACTAATTTAGCTTCTTCAAAAAAAAAAAAAAATGTGTGATAACTATCGAAGTTATGTTGGAGTCTCACATTGTCGAGGTTCTTGTTCGATATACATGTGATTGGACATCCTCATCACTTGAGATGGTTTTTGAGTCTAAGATGACAATGTAGGAATTGGACCCAAGACTCAGCTAAGCACGAGAGAGTGTGTATTGAAGTTATATTAGAGTCCTGATTACGAAGGTTCCTAGGCTGCGAGCTGTTTGATGTCCACATTGCGATCAATATTCTCTCCCTTGAGCTATGCGCGTGACTATATATAAAGCTAAAGTGTTCTCTCATAGCGAGCATGTATTAATCTGGAAGGTCAAATCACATCACTATTTGGTCATCGTAAATTCAGGTACGCAATGCATATTAGCATATTTATTTATGATGATTAACCCATTTTGGATTTAAGGATTAATTTTAGTTCAAAGAATCTAAACCTATTTACCAATCTCGTTATTTGTTTATTGGAGAGAAATCAAAGGAGTGAAGGGAAAAAGGAACAAACCTTGAAAAATTGAAAAAGTGTGTGTCACAAACTCTTAGAATTAGAAATCATGAATTTTATCTATAGGATGAAGTGAGAACAAGGCTATGCTATGTATAGAACTTATTAAGCACTAACCACATTACTTTCTAACTATTTGATATGCTTAACATCTCTTCTTAAGGTGATAAGAAGTAACTAAAGTCCCAATTCTAACACCACGACTATAAAAATGAGTTATGGTTTAGAAATCAATTTAGAAACAGAAGAGATCAAATCAATAGGTAACATTAAGGATTTGTAGTTTAGAAACTTATTGAAAATTGATTTCTAAATCCACCATAAAGAGACCAATTTTAAGATTGATTTAGAAAATCAGCTTCTAAATCGACCACAAGTTACCAAAAGTTTTCAATCTTTAAATTTGTCGCTAAATAGCTAATGTTTAGTTGCATTTGTAAATCCAAGCTACTCCCTAACAAAACCTATTAGGCGATGATAGTTAACCCATCCAACATAAGTGACGGAGCAATGCTTCTAATAGCTTTTAAACTTCCAAATACTATATAGTTAATCTTGGAAACTATTATGACAACAAAGACAACAACAAAGAAGGTAGAAACTGAGACTAACACAATAATAGCGGAATCATCCCAATTAACATTCACTACTCTTTCTTCAAGCACCATTGATGCAACATTCCTCCTTTGAGAAGTTTTAACCAATCCTAACGATAGAGTTGTTGGTGGATCATTTTGAAACTCGCTACTAGAAAAATGTTGAAATACTAATTGAGAAAATAAAATGTCTCCAATTTTGAAACCTTTAATACTTTAAGACATATTTTATGTTGTTTCATGTATAATTTTTTCATAGCCAATTCAACATTTTCTTGGTGACTTTTAATTTAGGAAGGAATTTGTTAGTAAATAAAACAATATGGGTTTGGTAGAGTTTGGAGAGACTTGTACAGCAGGGTCTAAGACCAACCCAACCAAGTCCTCAATGGTGGCAAAGCTGTCGATTGTTGTGCTTAGGGTCGTGCAAGGGTCCGGGTCAATAAAATGGCTTGTCGGAGCACAGCAACCGTGGAAGTCATTTTTTGGTCATTGAGTGAGGAAAATATGTAATATCCAATGACACTTTGATCAACTCTTTCTTGATAAGAGCACAAACGGTTTTCTTGAAACAAACAACAGGTTGAGACTTAAAAATTCAAAATTGTCAACCCTTCGATGTTTTCAACTAAACTCTTAGTGTATGTGACCATGTACATAAAGGAGAAAAATTTAGACAAGCAATCGACAATCTTTAGGTCCACTTTCGCCAAACATAGAATTAATGATACCAACAAGGAAACTCTTAGGATGGCGATTTCGATTATGATGTATAATGAATCAAGGAACATAGCATAGATATGATGTGGATAACTAAAAGAGAGAGAAACGCTAAGAAGAGAAGCTGGCAAAAAGAGAGAATCAAAAAATTTGAAGAACTAACGTGCAATTTCAAAGGGAAAAAGGATTTCCTGCTGTGAGTGCTTCCTACGCCTTTGCCTGTGTGTAACGCAGTTACAACTTTGAATCGTCCGATCTGATAGACAATTCAAATTGTTTTAATGTGTGAGTGATCTACACCGTCCGATCTTAAATGAGCAGCACGTATTTAATACTGCGTGAAACTGTGTGAATGTTGTACAGCGGGCAATCCTGATACATTTCAAAGATAGTGTGGTCCATAGTAAAGAGTGGTCCATCCTAAACTTTCCACTTTATAATAAACACAAGAGAGCTTATGATGAAAGCTACTCCCTCCGGTCTTTTTTATAAGCAAAAGTTGCTTTTTAGGTTCATTAAAAAAGTAATGTATCTAGTCTTATATATAGACTAGATACATTACTTTTCCAATGAACCTAAAAAGTAACTTTTGCTTATAAAAAAAGGTCGGAGGGAGTACAACTTAATGATTAATGTTCATGAATCAAAATCCAAGCAAAATCGTTTTGTTGAAATTGTTTCATTTCAAACCAATTGTGATCGGCTAGATGTTACATCTATTATGAGAGAAATTGCAATCAATTAATCATTGAAAGAACATGCCAAAAACCACCATATAACTAGAGTAACATCATAGAACTCCCACATAGCACATATAAGTCGTCCAAGTTGGGGCCAGAGGGACCACAAAAAGTTAATTTTCACTCAAAATCTTAAATCATTACATATATATTTTCTGTATTATCTTTATTTAGGTTTGAAAGGAAAAATTGGTTTTTCACAAGATGTTAATCGAGATTAGTATTTATAGACTGTTAGTAAAAGAAATTTACTCTATCAACTAGGTAAAAACTATGATTTATATGACTTTAAGTCAACTAATTTTAATGATCTAACACTGTTATATATTGACGGTGTAAAACTTTTTACACTATTGGTGCGTATCAATAAAGTCCAGATAAATAAAATTGTACTCCTTAAATTCTTTTATTTATATCATTTCTAAGTTAGAAATAATAAATGAACTCACCCGTGTGTCAGAAAATACTTAAACGATCATTTTTCTCCTCTATAGAATGCATTTGTTTATGTCTCGTGTGATTAGTTCAGTTGGCAGAGACATTACCTTATATATGCTGAGGGTTATGTTCGAACTTCGATCATCTCACTTATCCACTTTAAAGATGAAATTTATAACCATTAGACAACTTGACAAAAAAAAAAATACATCTGTTTATTGAATTTAATGAATAAAAATTGTAACTCATTCTTTATGATCTGTACTTGATTACTGAATTTTTAAGTACTAATGATATAAAGATGTCTTAAAGAAATGTACCTGTGAGACTAGAATAGTGAATGAACGAGTAAGAATCTCCCAGAAAAAAGAGTTGCCTCTGTCAACATGTTCAGCTCCCCTTCTTCCTAGAAATGTCAGCACCATTTTTCCACCAACTACTAATTCTTCAGACCTTGATCGAAGGAACAAGGAAAAATCTTCCTGAAACTGCTGAGAGTATGCTTTATACACCACTCCAGGGCTTTTATCACAAATGTAAACACAACCCTTGTTCAAAGATCTTTTCTGCTCATCATAGATTGCTGGAGGAACCTACATAATATAACCAGAAATAAATACAATTCAATATAGCCATCATTTATGGATATAATTGTATTAAAATTACAAAACATCTGGAAGTGTATTTTTTTTGTTAGTAATTTGATGGACTAAATTGCCTCACAAAAGACATGTTCGAGAAACAAACTAACGAAAAACATATTCGATGAACAAATTTTTTTACAATATATTTGTCTTTATCTTTTATATCTATATATTCAAAATAATTGCACATGAAAAGCAAACGAACAACAAGTTGCGCTGCTAACTCTTTCTCAATAACAAAATCAATTATCCTAAAAACCACACCCATATAGACCTAGGAGACACACCATTATTATGTACGACTCTTTGAACTCTCAAAACGATAATGCATTTTTGCACGTTTTTGTAGTTTTGATACATTAAGATACTATTGTAGTAACTACACATCACATATTTAAGTACCAAGATGAATTTTTACTCAACAATAAAATAGAAGCATGTGTAGAAAGGGGGAAGAGCAAAATGAATCCTCTAGTGTCGATTTTACGGTGTAGTCCTTAGTAGACAACTAGATTATAAGAGAACTTATTTCTCTCCTAATCTTACTGTCTACAACTGACTTCACCGTAAAACCGCTGTGGAGAATTCATGTATGATAAAAAAAAAAAAAAAAAAAAGAGTAAAGAAAAGTAGCTGTGGAAATTACCCTTGAAAGCCAGTGCAAACTGTGGGAGGAATGAACAAAGTGCAAGTAACTATTAGGGAAAAGTCTTCCATAAAATGAACCAGGGTAACCACCCATAAAAATAGAAGGAAACCCATTTTTCCTATCTTGGTTAAGCAACTTTTGGAATTCAGGCAAAGCTTTAAAGATTGAATTGAAGTCATTAGTAGGAAGATCATTAAAGTAAACCCTGAACTCAGTAGAATGATGCATGATATTATGACTTGTCAATTGAATTGTTTGGAAGATATCTTTGATGATTGATAAAGTGTTTGGTCCAGAAGAACATCCTAAATCAGCAATGCCTATACTCTTTGGTGTTGTTTCAATGTAAAGCTCTTCTACTGTTTGTGTGATTATGTGTTTCACCTTATCAGATGCTTTTTTCTGTCAAAAATTAAAGTAGATTGTAAATATTATTATGAATGAAAACAAACTTATCCAAATTTTAAGATAAAATTAAGGAAATAGATTGAAGGTTAATGAAGAAATTATAGAACCTGTAGTGAGGAATTTTTGGCATAGCTAGTTTTGCCAACTCCTCCAGTCATATGGAACACTTTCTCTACATCCATTTTCTTAGTTAGAAATTATAATTGGCTTCTTTCTAGCTTGTTGAAGAAGTTGTGATCTTATTTTAAAGGAAATTTTGATGACGTGGCCATATACTTTTCTTTCTTTGTTCTTCTTGCTTGACCATGATGATATTCCATAAATAGTAGTTTTTGAAATTTAATCCTATGCCATCAATGTTTTCATTTTTCACGCTTTCGATATATTTGTGACACTTTGATTTTGATCGAACGGTTTATGGAAAAACATATTTTACTTTTAAATTTTTAATTTAAAATATCAATCTTGAATCAAAATTGTTTGATTTTGATTGAATGACTACTGATGTTCTGAATTCGTGTATCAGTAATTGTCAAGGAATTATGATTCGTAACTTTTATAAAAAATATGTGGAGTGTTATCAATATACTCTTTGAATCTATCAAAATTGTAAATGCATTCTTAAGTTTATATTTTATGCAATTATAGGAACTACATAGACTAAAAAAAACATACTACCGCCGATTATTAATATAAGAGAGTTTATTTCTTTAGATATTTTGACTAACTAATAATGCATCTATTTTTTTTTTTTTTTTTTACTAATAATGCATCTATTTTTGTTTTCCTATATTAAGGACATTTCATGACGTTGTTTGTAAAGATCAATGAATTTGCTTAGTTTTGCATTTGTCAAAAAATGATGTGTTTGCAAAATAATTGTTTATGCTTTAAAAAAACATGCAATTAATCATGGGAATGAAGAATAACTCTACTTGAGACGGTAACTTTTCATGAGTGACAATGAATGTTATGTTGATTATTCAAGTATACTTTAAAGTAGAGGTGAAACGGGTCGGGTCTAGTCGGATCGCGGGTGTAGTTTATGAAGAAATAGGGTATGAGTGGATTTTGGTGGTCGGTCTCGGTTGTACATATGTTAAACCATGAAAACTCATATCCAACCGACAATGCAATTTATTTTAATTTTAAAGAAAGTATAATCTCTTCTCACTCGGTGTTTAATTTTCTAGAGACACACAAAATTAATATGCACCTAAGTATTTTCTACTTTTAAGACTAGTACTAACTCTGAGTCTATGACACACATCCACTTTATCAGCTTTTCTCACCATTCAACGTATAGTACTATAGACTAAAGTACTAAACTACTTCATTGATTAATACATGTGACCATCTTATATCTTATACTAGTACTAAATTTTAATTTCACAGATTTCATGCTCTTTCTCACCCATCATTCATTTACCATCTTCTCTATTTCTCTTTTCATGGAGTTTTTTCGATTTCTTTGACATGTTAGTTTTTCTTCTCTATTCATCAAGTTATCTTCTTCTCTATTTCAATGTTGTTAGTTTTTCTTCTTATATCTTTTTTTTCTTGCGTTGTTAGCTTTTTGTCAAGATCATGTCAAAGGTTAATGACTACTAAAATGCTTTGAATCCTTTATTTTGCTGGAAAAAAAAGGATGGAAATCTTTTACCTCCTTTCTCATAACCGATTCAACCGACTTGTTCAAACCGACAAACCGTTAAACTGACAACCAACCTACCCGAAGCTCAAAACGATCGGGGATGGTTTCATTTTTTAACTCTTCGAGTTTTCACCGTGTGGATGTTTTTGAACCGAATCCGACATAAACCGCCCATTGCTCACCCCTACTCTAAAGTCTAAATGATTGTGTGTGGTTACAACCCGTGACATTAGGGTAGATGCTTTCATTACAATTACAAGGAGGTAGCATTGGCAAATTTGTTTTTATTGTTATAAGTTATAACTTCTTTTCCTAAATCTTTTTTTGTTGATGAAATGGTTGTAAGAATTTATAATATTTTAATCACTTTTTATTTAATTTTTTTTTTTTTTTGGAATAAAGGGGCAAAGCTCCAAAAGAAAAGAAACTATAGAGTTACACGAGCATTCCTAAGCATGCAAGCTCCAAATATGTCGTCAAAAAACATATTTTGAAGTTTTCTAGAAGGAGTCTCCAAAACATTAATGTCAAAAGAACCAAGAGAGCAACTAAAATTAGCAAGTCAATCTGCGCTTCTATTTCCCTCGCGCCATGTATGAGACAAAATGACTTGTCAACTCAAAGCAAGAAGATGCCTAATGTGAAGCACCAAAGTGGGGGTGCTTCCATTGAGCTTAAGCTAGTTACCAAACAACTCTAATTTTTATGAAATAAGCTTATAAGCTAGTATAATAAGCTATAAGCTAGTTTATTTTGTTTACCAAACATACACTTTACCCACAAATTAAAGATTCAACTAATTTTTATATAATATATACAAATTAAATTATTTCAAATTCAATTTACTTCCACAGAAAATCAATTAACTATATATATATATTTTTTTTTTTAAAAAAAAAAAGGATGTTGTCTACGGTAGAGTACCAATCCGTAGACCATAGAGCAGGACTTAATGGGGGCAATGATCCCATCACCATACCTATAAGAGCTAAAGGGCTTAACACTTAGACCATAGAGCAGGACTTAATGGGGGCAATGATCCCATCACCATACCTATAAGAGCTAAAGGGATTAACACTAATAATTCAACTTGTGAATAAAGTTTGATGTTAGGCATCAAATTACCAGAAAAGTCCTATAGTGGGCGTTCACTATTTTGTCTCCTGAAAAAGTTCCATTAGGTTTGAAGAGTTTGTGATTATTAGGTATTGGACCAACTTGTGATGGTGGTGGTAGTAACTTTAAGTCCATCAAATCAGTGTGTCTTTAGTTGGGTCTTTAAATATTATATTTTATTATACCAAATTATACCCCACTTTTCTATAATAATATATCTTTGGCATTTTCAAAAAATTAATCTAAATAATAGAACCACTTTCAAGTTTTATTTGCAGGTATGATTATTATGTATATTATTTTAAATTATTATTTTTTATTTTGTATTTGTAATGATGAAATTACATCAATGGTTAATAAAGATTATTTAGTGTAAAAAATACAATTCTAGCTCTTTTTTATCTTCAATAGAAAAATTAAGATAACAAATGATGCTCCAATATAATTCCAAAAATAAAAATACGAATAGAGCATTGCTATATAATATGAGAATTAATAAATGAAATTTGGGAAAAGTAGAAACCTTGCAACTTACAAAATAAGAGTGGTAATATAAAAAAATGTGATGGAATTTGTAATTACTTACGACTTTAAAGCTAGTAATGCAATTCTTCACTTTTGTTTGTCTGATGTTCGTAATAAACAACATCATGTTTTCTTTGACAAAAAACAACATCATGCTCAAAACTATATTTACATTTACATTCTTTCTACAAAGATTTTGATATTTACCACCCTCCTACAAAGATTTTTACTAATATTTCCCTATAAGAACACTAGCGAAACCTGAACTCATAACCTTTTAGTCTATAACATTTTTACTATTAGACAAATTCTTGGAGGGTGTTTAAATGAAGTAATTATAAATTTAAATGATTTAAAATTCTAAGTAATTCAAATTATTCAATTGCATTACCTTCGTTTCTAAATGTGTTATTGAATAGAGTAACAAAACATGTCATTGTTAGCATTTTTGAGTCACTTTTATAAATTCAATAGTTTTAGGTCAAATTTAAGATTTGAAAAATAGCGACCAGTTTGCAATTTTTAAAAATTAAAGCACCAATTTGAACATTTTTTAAAAATCATGATGGTGGCACTCGTATGATGCGAGTGTTCTAGATAATCTTTATGTCCCATCACTATTTTAATCTCTTTATCTTTATTTTAATATTTGAAGGGATATAAATCTCATCAAGAAAAAGAAAAACAAATCTCAAAACAAAGGACAAAGTAAAAAAAAAATTATGCAGAACAATAGGCAAAAAATCAGGACTAATAAAGTCTGAATAAAATTTCATCAAGTGAATATGTGAGAAGAGACTTTAAAAGAACGGAAGAGAAGTAAAAAAGTTATTTAGTACATTAAATTGCATAAAAAAAATAAACAGTTACACTATTTGATTCATAATTTTTAAAAAACGAGATCTCATAATTTTTAAATAAGGGATACCTAAAAATAAAAAGTGACACGTGACTATCCAAATGCAACTTAGATAAAAAAAAACTAAGATATTACACAATTACACTATTAAAATATAATATGATGAATCCATTTAAACTTAAAAAATATTATAAGAGATCAATTATATTAAAATATAAACAAAACTACGATATAAATAAGTAAAAAATCTCATATTTCTAAACTATTTTTTTTATCCATATACTTATATTAAATATACACATATTTTAAATTAATATCTATATGTTATTATATTTATTACAATTCTTATTTTTTATTTATAAAAATATTTTAATCGAACCCGTGCAACACGCGGATTTTGCTAAAAACATCAATAATCAAATAGACAAATTTGACAATTATTGTAAAATTGAGTCTGGCTCCAAGAATGTAGATAAAAATATTGCAATTTATATGCAGGTTTAGAGTTCAAATTTAGAATTCTTCAATTATTTATTTTAAAAGATGAATTTTTAATTATTAGCTATTTAAAAAGAAAAAAAAAAACAATATTTAAAAATCTAAGTGTATGCATGGTTTCAATTCTGAAGTGTCTAGAATTGATTCTAGATGTATAGAATTAATTCTATCTTGTTTGATTTTTCAAAGGTAAAACTAATTCTGCCTCAAGAATTGATTCTATTTGAATTTAAAAATCGTAACTTTTGATTATAAAATTGATTTTTACACTCAATTTATTTTTAACTCATTTTTGCATGAATATATCCAAACATACATTACTTTATCTTTAATCAATTTTAACCAAAATTAATTTTACAGAATCAATTTTATCAAAATCAATTTTTTTCACGGCATAAAACATACACTAAGAGTATGTTTGGATGAGGGAATGTTTTGAGATAATGTAATTTTTTGAAGTAATACAAATACTTTGATCTAAATTTCCTTGTTTGAATAATTAATTTGAAGAATTTTAAAAATGAAGGGAATTTGTGGAGTATTTTGTTTAAACTAAATTTAAAGAATTTCAAATGACACCTAAAAGTTAAGAATTTGAAATTCCTTCTTCTCCACAAATTTTTAAAAATTACTAATAGATCAAAAAACCTAAAATCAGCCGAAAAACCTGAAATATTTAAAATCGGCCGAAAAACCTGAAAAATCTAAAATCGGCAAAAAAACCTAAAATCAGATGAAAAATCTAAAATCGGCCGAAAAATAAACATTCGGCCAAAAAACCTGAAATCGGGCGAAAAATCTAAAATCGGCCAGAAACCCCAAAATAGGCCGAAAAACCTAAAATCGGCCGAAAAATCTAAAATTGGCCAAAAATCCAAAAAAATCGGCCGAAAACCCTAAAATCAACCGACAACCCTAAAATCGGCCAAAAGCCCTAATAATGGACGAAAACCCAAAAAAGTCTAAAATCGGCCAAAAACATAAAAAATCGGCCGAAAATCCAAAAAATCGACTGAAAAACCTAAAATCGCCGAAAAACCCTAAAATTGGCCAAAAACTTTAAAATTAGATGAAAACCCAAAAAATCGTCCGATAAACTAAAAACCGGCCATAAAATCTAAAATCGGCCGATTTAGGGTTTATAGTCAATTTTAGGGTTTTTGGCCGATTTTAGGTTTTTCGGCCGATTATTTGAATTTTCGATCGATTTTAGGATTTATTGTCTATTTTAGGATTTTTGGCCAATTTTAGTTTTTCAACCGATTTTTTTTTTGTCGATTTTTTTTTATGTGTTCGGGCGATATTAGAATTTATAGGTTAGTTTAGGGTTTTTGGACGATTTTAAATTTTTCGTCCGATTTTTTGGGTTTAGGTTCATTATTAGGTTTTTTTGGCCGGTTTTATGGTTCATGCCAAGTTATTTATTATATTTATTCAAATAATATTAATTCTAAATAAATAATTATAATTTTTATATTAAAATAAATAAAATTAAATGTAGGAAATTCAATTACATTATCCAAACAAAGAATTTTACAATTGATGGATTTCACCATTTTATCCAAACAATGAAATTTGAAAATCAAGGAAACTCAATTGAATCAATTAAATTACCTAGTATTTAAAATTTCTTGAATTTCTAGAATCTCTCATCCAAACTAGAGGTGGGAATAGGCTAGGCCGAGATAGGCTTTGCCAAGCCTGAGCCTGACCTGTCAAAAAATAGAAGGCCTGAGCCTGGCCTGTGGCCTATCATAGGCTTATCTTTCAGGCCTAAATCTGGTCTTTTCAAAGCTTTATGTGACTTGTTAGCTTGTTTAAAAACCTATATCACATGAACATATTTAAATAAATAATGATATTTATTTTTAAAAATACTTATGAACTAATAAACCAACGTCCTTTTTGATATTTAACATGATATTTTAGAAAATTTACCTATATATATATATATATATATATATATATATATATATATATATATATATATATATCATCATATTTCAATTCTAATATATATTAATACATTTATATATGTGAAAAATTAATGTAGATTAATAAACTTAAACTATTAAAAAATTTAATAAATATATAAATTAATGAAAGTACAAATCATAATATATAAATAACAATATTATTAATATTAACTTAAATAGATCGGCCTAATAGATTAAGAAGACTTTGTTAATGACCTACAACCTAACTTATTTAACTAAATAAGCTTATAAAAAAGCCTTAATCCACTCTACATTAAAAAAATAAACTAGCCCGAACTAACCTATTCCCACATCTAATCCAAACACACTCTAAGTTAAACATTACAAAGTCAAAATTCTCAAAAAGAGTTTCCCAAAAACAAATCTCTAAAGAACTAAAGAAGCAATGGGTTGTCGACACATGTCGAATGTGGGGTTAATACATGACTATGTAAATGTGGTTTTTAGTGGATGCTTTATTGCCATGGATGGACATGTAACGATTAAATGCATGAATTTTTCAAACAGGATCATAATGCTTCCCTTACCGTTTGATGAACCATGCGGGAAAAGGAAAAGTTTTTGGGAGCATTTGTTACCAAAACAACAAAATGTGAGAGAATGCCGTCAATATAATTGAAAAAAGTCAGGCTAACGAATTGCTTATGTTTTATAAATTTTATTTAACATTTTTGTATATTTAAATAAAAAATATCAATAATATTTTATAAGAATATTATGAGAACATTTGTTAATATGTTTCAAATAAAAGATTTCGATAGTATAATAATAATAATAATAATAATAATAATAATAATAATAATAATAATAATAATAATAATAATAATAATAATAATAATAATAAAAAATATAGTTAATGTTGAAAGAAAAATAAAGAATTAGTTAATAAAAATATCCTTCATTTTGTTCAAACCAAATATCTTACATTAAGAAATTTATTTAACACTGGGTTATCGTGGTATATATGAGGAAATGCCATCAATGCATAATAATTGAAAAAGGAGTAAATAGTCAATTTAGTCCCTAAACTACCACTCTCTCACCAATCCACTCTCTCACCAATCTAGTCCTAAACTATTAAAAAGAACTAAAAGATCCCTAAACTATATCCACATCCATCAATTTAGTCCATCGGTTAACTTTTTTGTTACATCACTCATTCTCTAAAATTCTAAAATAAAACGACCCTTTCTCCTTCCAATCAACATTCGATAGAAACTTCCAAGGACCCACTGCCAACCACCCTTGTAACGCCCCGAACCCGAGACTAATAATAATCTAATTTTTTTAAAATACTTTTTTGAAAATTCTCTTTCAAAAACATCACACAGCGGTTAAAAGGACTAGAAAATTGGACCAAATATCAAATTTATTTAAAAATCATTATAAGATAAAACATAAAAACTTCTTTTATAATAAAATACATTAGTGTTTAAAATAAAATAGCAAGACATCATAGACTTCTTCCCAAGTGTCACAATCAGAGCGGGCTTCCCTTGATGACTCGAACTCGAAACTCGACAACCTGTAGATACTGCGATTTTACAATCGCAGAGCCAAGCCATACAAAACAAACAACAAAGGGGTGAGAATACATTCACACAAGCATCGGGTATTAACACACAAGAATAGGGAATACATAAAACACAAAAAATTATCCTATGGGACGATCAAACACATAAGCAAAACACAACATCATAAACATAGCAACTCAATCAATTAATTAAATTCAACTCAATTAAAAGATGAATGCAATACGACTTAAACTCTCTAAATGCATGTGGTACCAATAACAACGTCATATTTTCAACTTCATTTATACAACATCAATAAACAACGTTATTTTCAACTTCATTAAGCAACTTCATTGGACACATGAATGAATGCATGAACATATTTCGACTCGACAACATCAAATTCGACAACTACCACAATCAACAGCTTAAAGAAACAACGTCAATAATCAACGGCTTTAAGACAACATCATTAGAAGTTTTATATTTTCAACATCATTGTCAACGACTTAGAATCAACAACAACGCGGCAAGTAACATCTACAACAACAACAACAACAATAACAACACGACAAACGGTGGCACAAGGACCACCATAACAACACGACAAACGGAGGCTCAAGACCACCATAGCAACACGACAAACGGTGGCTCAAGGGCCACCACTTGAGCCACCACGACATCAAACAACAACATTAATTATATTTAATAAACATCCTCAATTAAACCAACACTAATTATGTCCAACACCAATCTAATTATATAAATTCAACACCAATTTAATTAAATACAAAAACACCGATTAGACTTGTCACCTAAAACTTACTCATAATATTATATAAATTTATATACACGGTTACTATATGTCAGACACTATTAAAATGGATATAGTTTTTAATCTTCCACAATAAGAAAAATATTAATCAAATTAGTAGACAAACATACAGGCTGAAACAAATGATTCACAATATGACTTGAATTTTTATTATCTTATTTGAAATATATATATATATATATATATATATATATATATATATATATATATATATATATATATATTTGTTTTCTTAGTCTCAACAAGTGTAGAAGTAGATTAATCAACACAGTACACACAAACACAAGCAAATATGAATTTATGCACATCTAACAGTCAACAGGAACCTTATTAGATTTGTAACATGTTAAGACTTTTTCACAAACAAAATTATTTGTACCCATCGATTCAATAATTTGTTTTGTATACGATTTTATATAATTTATAATTAAGCAAATTTAATCAAAGAGACGCATATGAATATATTCTTTTATAAACAGGTTAGATTGAATTTTAAATAATAGAAAAAAAAGGACATAAACAACAAGCAACAATAACAAGCAACAATTAAGAGAAATTGATAGAAAATCATTATCATCAAAATAGAAGAAAATGGAATGGGAAGGAGGGCAAGGTCCCCTCGACTACTCTTTATGGTTAACACTAGCCCAATGTGTAAACAATCTCACCCCCTTACCTCGAATTTGCCGATTCTTTTCTCCGGTCTCCCTTTCTCTTTGATATTTTTGGTTGTTAATCCTAATTGTTTCAAGCTACTCTTATTTATAGAAAAAGCTTAGGTTTCTTTTTCTCAAAGAAAAGAGATAATCTTGAAATTTGTTACAATTTTAAATCTTGATAATATCTTCCAAACATATATTTCTCAACAAAATATTTGTTACAAAAATATATTCTTAAAAGCATATCTTTAAAATATTTGAAATTAAAATATATCTCTAATTTTTGTGGACAAAAATATATTTTAAAAAAAAAACATATATTTCTAATTAATTATTTCCTTCTCTACGGTTTTACTAATTTGCATCCCCTCAACCTACTTATTTTTCTTTTCAATGACCAAACATGTCAAAACAACTACGTAAATACTAATCGAATAATTAAAATAAGCTAGATTCAAAATAAATAAGTAGTTCTAAATTTTGGGGTGTTACAATTCTCCCCCCCTTTAAGAATTTTCGCCCTCGAAAATTGCCGAAGGTTTTCTAAAAGACAAACTAGTTTACTCACACCACTAAATAAGTGTTAGAAAAGCAAGTCATATAAAAAAGAATCAAGCAATTAACATGTCAGCAAACAATATCAATGGAATTTACAAGACTAATCAAACATGGCAAGATATTTAAATAGTGACAAAGGTGCAAGTGTAACTAAATAAAGAAAACACAAGTAAGCAAGACTGACACTACGCCCATTGGGTCTGACTTGACAAACCTGCTCTGATTGACACATAACCCACACGGTCGGATTGGATCGACCTGCTCTGATACCAATTGTAACGCCCCGAACCCGAGACAAATAATAATCTAATTTTTTTAAAATACTTTTTTGAAAATTCTCTTTCAAAAACATCACACAGCGGTTAAAAGGACTAGAAAATTGGACCAAATATCAAATTTATTTAAAAATCATTATAAGATAAAACATAAAAACTTCTTTTCTAATAAAATACATTAGTGTTTAAAATAAAATAGCAAGACATAATAGACTTCTTCCCAAGTGTCACAATCAGAGCGGGCTTCCCTTGATGACTCGAACTCGAAACTCGACAACCTGTAGATACTGCGATTTTACAATCGCAGAGCCAAGCCATACAAAACAAACAACAAAGGGGTGAGAATACATTCACACAAGCATCGGGTATTAACACACAAGAATAGGGAATACATAAAACACAAAAAATCATCCTATGGGACGACCAAACACATAAGCAAAACACAACATCATAAACATAGCAACTCAATCAATTAATTAAATTCAACTCAATTAAAAGATGAATGCAATGCGACTTAAACTCTCTAAATGCATGTGGTACCAATAACAACGTCATATTTTCAACTTCATTTATACAACATCAATAAACAACGTTATTTTCAACTTCATTAAGCAACTTCATTGGACACATGAATGAATGCATGAACATATTTCGACTCGACAACATCAAATTCGACAACTACCACAATCAACAGCTTAAAGAAACAACGTCAATAATCAACGGCTTTAAGACAACATCATTAGAAGTTTTATATTTTCAACATCATTGTCAACGACTTAGAATCAACAACAACGCGGCAAGTAACATCTACAACAACAACAACAATAACAACACGACAAACGGTGGCATAAGGACCACCATAACAACACGACAAACGGAGGCTCAAGGCCACCATAGCAACACGACAAACGGTGGCTCAAGGGCCACCACAACATCAAACAACAACATTAATTATATTTAATAAACATCCTCAATTAAACCAACACTAATTATGTCCAACACCAATCTAATTATATAAATTCAACACCAATTTAATTAAATACAAAAACACCGATTAGACTTGTCACCTAAAACTTACTCATAATATTATATAAATTAATATACACGGTTACTATATGTCAGACACTATTAAAATGGATATAGTTTTTAATCTTCCACAATAAGAAAAATATTAATCAAATTAGTAGACAAACATACAGGCTGAAACAAATGATTCACAATATGACTTGGATTTTTATTATCTTATTTGAAAAAAATATATATATTTGTTTTCTTAGTCTCAACAAGTGTAGAAGTAGATTAATCAATACAGTACACACAAACACAAGCAAATATGAATTTATGCACATCTAACAGTCAAGAGGAACCTTATTAGATTTGTAACATGTTAAGACTTTTTCACAAACAAAATTATTTGTACCCATCGATTCAATAATTTGTTTTGTATACGATTTTATATAATTTACAATTAAGCAAATTTAATCAAAGAGACGCATATGAATAGGTTAGATAGAATTTTAAATAATAGAAAAAAAAAGGACATAAACAACAAGCAACAATAACAAGCAACAATTAAGAGAAATTGATAGAAAATCATTATCATCAAAATAGAAGAAAAGGGAATGGGAAGGAGGGCAAGGTCCCCTCGACTACTCTTATGGTTAACACTAGCCCAATGTGTAAACAATCTCACCCCCTTACCTCGAATTTGCCGATTCTTTTCTCCGGTCTCCCTTTCTCTTTGATATTTTTGGTGGTTAATCCTAATTGTTTCAAGCTACTCTTATTTATAGAAAAAGCTTAGGTTTCTTTTTCTCAAAGAAAAGAGATAATCATGAAATTTGTTTCAATTTTAAATCTTGATAATATCTTCCAAAAATATATTTCTCAACAAAATATTTGTTACAAAAATATATTCTTAAAGCATATCTTTAAAATATTTGAAATTAAAATATATCTCTAATTTTTGTGGACAAAAATATATTTTAAAAAAAAAACATATATTTCTAATTAATTATTTCCTTCTCTACGGTTTTACTAATTTGCACCCCCTCAACCTACTTATTTTTCTTTTCAATGACCAAACATGTCAAAACAACTACGTAAATACTAACCGAATAATTAAAAAAAGCTAGATTCAAAATAAATAAGTAGTTCTAAATTTTGGGGTGTTACAACCCTGTTCGCCGTCAACCACTCTACTCTCCGGCAACAGTCATTATTTTTGGTTGCAACTAAAATCTATCGCCGCCGCTAATGGATTATGGTTTAACTCGTGGTTAAGTTTGTTTTTTTTTTTTTGTTATATAAGTTTAATGTACTAGGTTAAGTGATTTTATAATATTTCTATTGATTTCAGGCTTTACTTTATTGTGACGGACTTGCTTTTGCTCTTATTCGGCGGTGCTTCTGCTAGAGGGGTTGTTCTGTTTTGTGACTGATGCACTGATTGTAGTTTTGTTTTCCAGAGATAAATTGTTGTTTCTAAGGCCTTTTGGTGTAGAAGAGCTATGAGTAGTAAGCTTTTTGTTTTCTATGTTTAGTTTCTAGCTCTTCGTTGTGTCCTTTAGATGTGTATATATTTTGAGGTGTGTTTAGTTTGAGGTGTGTTTTAGTGTTGTTTATGTATTTTTCGTTGATAATGAAGATGTGTTTTAGTGTTTCTAAGAGGATGATTTTGTAGTTTTTATGATAATTTCTGGACTATTTTGTTGTTTTTCAAGATAGTTTAGGGACTAAATTGAAGTGTATTTCAATAGTTTACGGACTATTAACGGCCACTTGACAAAAAATTTAATCGAGGGACTAAATTGATTGATGTGAATATAGTTTAGGGACCTTTTAGTTGTTTTTAATAGTTTAAGGACTAAATTGGTGAGAGAGTAATAATTTAGGGACTAAATTGACTGTTTACTCATTGAAAAAGTTGTACTAACGAGAATCTCTGAAGCATATTTTAAGAATTTTATTTAATAATTTTGTATATTTTTATAAAATAACATATAATTTGAGACAAAAGATAGTATATTTTTACGTTGGTCTAAGATAGAAGTGTCTCATTTGATCTAATCTTGATTAATGCTTGAAATAAATTGTTCTAAAATTTAATAATGATTGTATTCTTCCTCATATAATTGTTCTGGACTGGCCCCACGTTTCTACGCAAGTCTCCTCGCCGGTGTTGAGGAGGGTCTCTAAGCAGAATCTCCAGCGTTTGTACAGCGTCAAAACGCTTCCCTGCTCGCCATGTCGGGCACAACACCATGCCCAAAGGCCGAGCGATATCTTTCGAATTGCTTATGTTTTATGAATTTTATTTAACATTTTTGTATATTTAAATAAAAAATATCAATAATATTTTATAAGAATATTATGGGAACATTTGTTAATATGTTTCATATAAAAGATTTCGATAGTATAATAATAATAATAATAATAATAATAATAAATATAGTTAATGTTGTAAGAAAAATAAAGAATTAGTTAATAAAAATATCCTTCATTTTGTTCAAAACAAATATCTTACATTAAGAAATTTATTTAACAATGGTTTATCGTGGTATGAGGAAATGCCATCAATACATAATAATTGAAAAAGTTGTACTAACAAGAATCTTTGAAGCATATTTTAAGAATTTTATTTAACAATTTTGTATATTTTTATAAAATTGCATATAATTTGAGACGAAAGATCGTATATTTTTACGTTGGTCTAAGATAGAAAGTGTCTCATTTGATATAATCTTGATTAATGCTTGAAATAAATTGTTCTAAAATTTAATAATGATTGTATTCTTCCTCATATAATTGTTCTGGACTGGCCCCACGCTTCTGCGCAGGTCCCTCGCCGGTGTCGAGGAGGGTCTCTAAGCAGAATCTCTAGCGTTTGTATAGCGTCAAAACACTTCCCTGCTCGCCATGTCGGGCACAACACCATGCCCAAAGGCCGAGCGATATCTTTCGAGAACGCCTACTCGACAGTTATCCTCCTTTCACGAGCACACGCTCCGCGTCGCTCATACCTATCTGATACGCTACTCACGCGTAGCGGATAAACCCCAGGTGACAACCATAACGGTTTCTCCTACATCCACGCAGAAATCTGGCAGTTATCCACTGTTGGGCCGTGCCCAACGGCCCAATATAGGAATAATCGTTGGCCCCGCGCTGGGGGCTATAAATACTCCTCATCACTGAGGAGTCAGGTACACTTTTCTCATTCTCTTTACCTCTTCTCTTTGTACTCTTGCTGACTGAAGCATTAGAGTGTCTGCAGGTACAAACCTCTCTTCGTTGTTCAACCACCGTGCGCGACGACGTTTGCTGGCCAACGATCCTAATCCTCAAGTCCAGGTACGATCATAATGATCGTATATTTGTGAATTGTGATTATGATTGATTCTTTTTGGTTTTCTTTATCATTTGATAAAAAAGGAACATATATGTATATGGACAGAAGGAAGAGATAGATGAGTATGCATTCTTCAAAGAACCTTCTGATCACACTATGAAAAGCTTCTCTGCATCATCAATGAAACATGATCTTGGCAACTAACACCACTCACTATGAGTTCATCATCAAGACCTTAATATGAGAACATTTTGATGAAGACCCTTTTATTTGTAACTTAATGATTTGGCCATTTTGATGAAGACCAATTTGTATTTGTAACTTAATATTAGAACCTTAATGATTAGGACATTTTAGAATTTATGTTTTTTGACTTAATTTATGAATATTAGTTTTTAAACAATTTGATATCATGATACTCGTAGAGCAATTCAATTAAATGGTTTAATATTCATTTGCGTTTGATAAAAATAAGTTTAATAAAAAAAAAATATTGCAAAATTTAAAATAAAATCCCAAGGGAAGTTCCTGCAGGTTTATTTTGTGGAAATATTTTTCCTGCGAAATTTTCTACGGATTTATTTGCGAAATCACGTTTCTTAAGGAATTTCCTACGGATATTACTGTGGAGTTACCTGCGGATTGTTCGCAGGAAATACTACAGCAAATTTGTCCTCGTTTTCGACAGAAAATTTCGCAGGAAAGTTTCGCGATGATTTCAAAAACCGCAAAAAAGTTACTAACGAAGGTTTTAATTGGAAACCCGAATCCGCCGGAAACACGTTTCCTACGAATTTTTTATCCAAATTCGCAGGAAAATAGCAAATATCTAGTAGTGTAACTAAAGTTTATAGTAAGAGGAGATGTTGAGATACAGGGCCGGTTCCGAGATTTTGGAGAACCTGGACAAATAATAAAAATGAATCCTTAATAATATTTTATTTTTTTTTATAAAGATTATCATTTATCAACAACATAAAAAATAATCATTAATCCGTGTAATTTCCTTTAAAAAAAATCATTTATCATTGTAACTAACATAAAAAAAAGGTCATTCCACAATATTTAAATTGAACCGATAAAATTAAGAGATAATTAATAAATAAAAAATATTTTCACAACAAAGCAAAAGTATATTTTTGATCACTATTTTTTAGTATAATACAAAAAGTACATATTTAATCACTATTCTTGAGTATAATACAAAAATATATCTATGTATTATATATAATACAAAGCAAAAGTAAGCACAAGTGACTATTGTAGAATAGTGATAATGTGCCTTACTTTGCATCCAAAGATCAAGAGTTCGATACTCATAATTGCTATTTTCCCTATATTTTTACACATAAAATGGAAATGCATGTTCTGTCCACACAAAAAATAAAACTGGAATAACATAATCTATGAAAAAAAAAGTTCTAAAAAAAGTTAAGAAATTGAAAAAAAAAATCTAAATATGAATTGAACCACATGGTGTGAATAAACCGTCGGTTCGCCGGTTTTCTCCGATTTATTCCGATTCAGTCCGGTTTGATGACATGAGCGGTCTGATAGTCAGACCAGACTGATTATTCCTCCGATTCCCGGTTCAACCGGCTAGACCAGCCGATCCGATCCAACTTTTAAAACTTTGCTTTTCTGTATTCTTAATTAATGTTTGAAAGTATTAGTGCTCGAAAACACTAGTTAGCATGACTTATAATTCTCTTAAAAAAAATGACTTATAATTAAACTTAAATACAATAACTAAATACATGATATTTAATTACGACCTTGTGAATGAATGATTCCTTCTCTTAGAAGGAATAAAAAGTCAATTATTATTAGATTAGAATTAGGATGAGCATATAAGTTGATGAAACCAATTACTCAATTGATGTAAATGTAGGTACCATGTAAGTATAAAGTGGCAAAGTTAAGTATGTGTTCAACCAGAACAAGCAAAACTTGCCAAAAAAAGGAGACCATGCGTGATTGGGTTGGAAAGTTTTTGGAATGGGAAGTGAGTGGGCCTAACAATGCACTTGTCAGTAGTTATCACATGATATTATGCCTTCTTTAGAGAGTTTTAGTTTAAGTGGAGAACAAGTCCAATCAAGCTTTACATATACTAGCTGTGTATGTAGATGTAAGATTCTCATCCACCACCTTAAAAAAAAAGTTTGTGTCGCATTAATACATGCATGCACATAGATTGACGGTGAATTCGATAAAACTACAATCATATTGTGAAATTATTTTCCTAAGCAAACAAATTAGGAGAAATTCTCCGGGGAGGTTTGTTTTGATCCCTGCCATTGAATTTTTTAATCATTTTATATCTTGAACAATTAACTACAAAAGTAAAATGAATTGCTATAAATAAATCTAAGATGGCAGTGGAGAAAATGTAGAATAGAGAGATCTCCTCTCAGAAATTAGAGTGTACAGACTACCGGATTTGATATCCTACTTATGTTTATATTTTAAAACTATTGCTTATCTTTTGCATCATTTTAATAAATATATTAAATAAATTGTTTTGAAATAGGCCTAAAGCTGGCTCCGCACCGAGCACGGCCCAATCTACTAGAACGTCGAGGACAACCTAAGAAGACTAGGTCCACTCAAACGGGGTCGAGCAGAATGTGCTCCTCTATTAGGACACATCATCACTCAAGCCTCCTGTTATGAACTAGGCCTAAATCTGGCTCAGCATCAGGCATGATCCAACTTGCCAAGACGTCGAGGATGATCCAATAAGGCGTGGCTTTGCTCATCCACGTCAGCAAACATATTTCCCACGTGCTCCTTCACATGAGGACACGTGCCCATCTGAGCCTATCCCAGAGCAACTCACCCAGGATGAGGATCAGTAATAACTTCTCACTCCATCCAAGGAGAAGTCCTGGCAGACTGGTAGTCACTCTTAATTGGCTACCCTGCGCAGTCCATTAAGGGGACCTTTGGCTAAGTGCTGAGGGATCACTATAAAATCCCTCCTCCTTTGGAGGGTCTCATATCTTATTCTTTAATCTCTTTCTCACTTGTACCTTGTTCTCTGAATTGACTTTAGCATCGGAGCAGCTGCAGATACGAACCTCCCTCAGTAGATTGCTCAACTGCATACGTGAAATCATTGGCCATTTGTCTACTCTGATCTCCAGATACGATCATAAATAAATGGAAAATAATTTATGGGAGGGTTAGCCAAAATCTAAAGAAACAAAGCTATGCCAATAGAAGCGCTTCATTAAAAAAATTATCAGAAAAATTTGATGAGATAAAACCTTGATTAAGAGAAAAAATTGAGCATAATAATTAACAAGCAAAAATATCTAAATGAAATTAAACCGGAAACAAGAAAGATTTTAATGGTTATGAAATGTTTCGAATGGGGTCAATGTCGAGAAATATTTTCAGTCATGTCTTATTCTATTATATTTTCTTCTCTTGTACTCTTTTGATGCATGTTCATTATAATTATTTCATGGGGACAACATTGTTAGAGATTATTAACATTCATCAACAACTACATCATCCTTGGTCATCCATGGTTGTCCACAACCTCTCATTTATTTATTTATTTTGACAAGAGGAGTCGTTTATATTTTGTTTTCTTGTTGGTCCATATGATTAGAGTGTTATGTTGTCAATTGTTGTTGAGTAACCTTGACTCCATAATAATTAGAGGGATTAAATTTCCAGAATCTTATGACTATAAATTTTACTTTTAAAGACAAATAAGTGAAGTGTGGTCCGAAATTTAAACTCAAACTTGTATATTGTGTTTGAACCAATCTGATTCCTACAAAAATCAAGTAGTTTTATATTTTATAAAATTTAATTTATTTTTTTATTGAAATCACTTCATAGTTGTTATGTGATCATGCATCCATGGATGAATTGGTGTCCGTAGCATTCCACTACATCGAGGCTTGTTAGGCCCACGGGTATTTGACAAGTGGTGTCATTTTGGAGGGAGGGAGGAACAAAGTCAAACTTAATTGTGGGTTAATTTGTTTTAATCCGTTCTTTAAACATAATATATTTGATTTTAATAAACTATAAGAAGGCACTAGTTTCATGTTTTGTAATCATGTTCTACGGCATATATTGAATTTGACTATTTCACACAATTTGAAAGAGGATATATAATAATAAAAGTGAATGATAATTTTATCAAATTACTAGTTTTGAGACCCGTGCGAATTTGAGACCCGTGCATTTGCACGGATCTATTATTTTTATTCGATATTTAAGTTTGTCACTCATTAAATTAATCTAAAAATTTGTTTAAAATAAAATATTTAAGAATTTGTTATAAGAATGTTGTTAAAATATAAGTTAAAATATTGTGTTTTTTCTTGTTAAACTTACTAAATTACTAAATATGTTTTTTACTGTATGAATTTGTTTAATTAAAGCTATTGTCCCCCGTGACATTTTTAAAATAAATTATAATTAATACGTTCTAATTATTCGAATTTTTATTTATAAGCTGTTAAAAAACCTAAAAAATTTAGCTTATTGGTTTATGACAAACATATGTCTCGTGTGTGATTTTTTGTAATAAATTATAATTATCAATGAGAACTAATTCTTATGTTACTTATAAAAATTATTTGTGAATGTACATGCTCATTGATTTTTTTTCTTGATTTTTAAGTTTGATATTATATACTATAGTAAGGTTTGTTGCTAAACCCGTAAGGGTATGTTCATTGTCTGTTTATCCTTCGAACTGAACGCCTCTGTCGCAGTTTTGTCTGAAGCTCTCGTTTTCATCGATGGATCAGTCGATCTAGGTGTTCAAAGGGACTATTTTCGCCGCCTGGTTTCTTAGAACTCTATATAGACCTCGTCGTCATCGTGGTTGTGGTTGGTGGGTCGTTTTGTTTTTCCGATGGTCCTGCTCTCAAGGTTGAGTTCTTTGGTTCTACAACCGGAGTCGTTTTCTGGAGACGACACAGTTGTTGGATCTATGCTCCAACATGGTTGATCTAGTGTTATATATCTTGTTGCTTTTGCGTACTACTGTTAATCTCTTTAGGCAGTGATAGAGTTGTTCTTGGTGTGTTCTTTCCAAACGACGATGATTTGGGTTCTCATTGGATTCACATTGTCATTCTCTAGTGGCTATTGTTGTTGCACTGCTTTGAATTCTGATTCTTCCATATCTGTTCCAGATCTGGTTGAGTTCTTTCATATCATTGTTGCTGCTTCAGTGTCATCGTTTCTCTTTGACCCTATCGCAGTTGTCTAGTTCTATTTTTGTTCAGTTTCGGCAGTTTGCGGTGGTTTGGGTTTGCCTCAAAAGGGCTGTTTTATGCCTGTTATGTTTTTTCATAGGGGGTTGTGATACGTGAGTCTGTTTATGTTGGCGTTTAGTCCATTCGCCATCTCATACCCCGACAAATGCTTACACATCACTTTTTTTGCTATTTGGTTTTGCGCTCGTACGCGCTTTCGCTGGGTATTGTTTGATGTGTTGATGTTTCCTTTGGTTTTTTCACTTGTTATGTTTTATTCTAAAACCACCTGTAGTTGGAATTAAATATTTTATCTTTAATTGCTACATTTTTGTGTGGTTAACTGAGTCAGGTTAATATCCCCTCAATTTTCTTTGTATTATATTTTATTTTATGTTTAATCTATTTGGGATAGGGAAGAGGGTTTCCTCTACTCTCTTTTTTGTTAAAAAAAAGTTAGGCTAAAATGCATTTTTGGTCCCCCTATTTTGATATTATTGAAGTTTTGGTCCCCTATTTTAAAACTCAGCTTTTTGGTCCCCCTATTTTAAAAATTAAATTTTTTTTTAGTCGCCCCTCTTATTTTAAGGACATGGCACTATAGATGATGATGTGGCAATAATGAATAGGAAAAAATAATTTACCATATCATTATTTAATTTGTTTTATCATTTAAAATTTAAACTAATAAGTATATTATTTCATTTAAAATAATAACATTAAAATAAATAAAGAAAATCCAAATTAAAACAAAAGCCAAATCCAAAAATCACAATCCCAAAAATGCTTATCACTTCATTTATTCTGTTCTCAAATCGCTTCATCCATTTAAGCTTTGAGGTTTAGAGGCCAAAATCCTCAAATTGGAAATTTACGGTTTCTTTGGAGTACATGGATCTTCTCTGTCAACCCATTCTCTTCATCCATGGCTTCCATTAATCACACCATGAAAGTTGAATTGAGGAAAGGAATTTCACGAGTCTTGCATGTTTTATTGATTTCAGGATTTCGAGACAATAAAGGCAAATGAAGATGGAGATGAAGTTTGATTTGGATTTTTTTTAAAAAAACGACGCAAATCTTAATTTCTGAATTTAGAAAAGAAAAACTTGGATTTCATGTGTTAATTAATATGAGGATGAAGATGAAGATTTTATGTGTTAACTTTGGATTTGTTGTGTTATAATGAGTGGCAGAACCAGAAAAAATTACTTAGGGGGGCCATAAAAATTTTTAGTGTATGAATTAAGTA
Source organism: Trifolium fragiferum (assembly GCA_954870985.1). Lineage (NCBI taxonomy): Eukaryota > Viridiplantae > Streptophyta > Magnoliopsida > Fabales > Fabaceae > Trifolium > Trifolium fragiferum. The sequence goes on along the minus strand of OX940791.1, from coordinate 22,700,662 downwards.
AAAAATAATTATATATAAAAATATAAGTTAAAAAAGCACAAATATACTATTTCGCAATTCTAAATTTTAAACTTATAAATTCATATCAAGAAAATAAAAACCTATTTGATAAACATATTTCTTTATATCGTATCATATTTATATATACTAGTTTAATTGGTAATTTTATCCAATATTATAAATTCAATTAGTTATCTATTATTTTTTGACAAATAAAATCAAAGTTCATTATTATAAAATTAATCTGTATAGCTTAAAATAACACCCTACGTAACCATCAATAATATAAACTAATATTTTTACTAATACTTGTTCCTTATAGTCATTAAAAAATCTACTCTAAATTAATATTTACATAAATATTTGTACAAATATGTATACAGAATTACTTAAAACTATTAATAATAAATTTACACTAATACTATACCTATAAAAAAATTATTTTTTTGAGGTGGGGAGGGGCCGTGGCCACCACCAGCCCCTCCCTAGTACCAGGGCCGGTCCCGAAAATTCAGAGGCCCTGAGCAGAATATTTAAAATTAATCCTTTAATTATAAAAAAACATAAAACCAAATATAAAATAATCATATTCTAATTAGTAGTATGAAGAAGGAAAAAATACACGAGTTTTTAATTATGTTTTAGATATGATAAACATTTCTTTTGGTATTTATTTTATTTTATTTTTTTAAAACATACACCTAACCACTTTAAATTGGGACAACAAAAATAAATTAAAGAAATATTAAAATAATTTTTTTTAATTCTTTTGAATCATCATTTTTTCAAGAGACTTACTACTATATAATATTATTTTTGAGGCCCTAAAAATTAGAGGCCCGGTGCGCTAGGGCACCTTGCACCCCCCTCTGGGCCGCCCCTGCCTGGTACGGCCACTGGTTATAATGGTGCACTGCTAAGTTGTTGTGTTGATGATGAAGAACCAAAGTTATGGTGTTCTTGCTGTTAAGTAGTTGTTGGGTTTTACAAATATGTTTTATAATTTTTCAAATGGAAAATTTATTTGTTTATATTTTAAATTAAATGATAAAGATATAACATAATTACATGGAAAGTTTTTTTTCCTATTCATCGTTGCCACGTCATCATTTATAGTGCCACGTCAGGAAAATAAGAGGGGGACCTAAAAAAATATTGATTTTTAAAATAGTGGGACCAAAAAGTTGAGTTTTAAAATAGGGCCACTAAAACTTTAATAATATCAAAATAGGGGGACCAAAAGTGCATTTAAGCCAAAAAGTTATATACTAAAGTAGAAAGTTTATTTAGAAGAAATAAATTTATTTTATTAAATTTATTGTCCGGTGTAATTTTATGTAAAATTTATTTTATTAAAGTTAATGTCCCGTGTATATTGTTATAATAAAATACACAGACCCATTAATTTTTTTACAAAATTTATGTTTGTCGTTATATTAAGGTATAAAATTTATTTAGAATATAATATTTAAAATTTTGTTATAAAATAATTTTAAAATATAAGTGAAATCATTGTGCTCTTTCATGCAAAATTTATGAAATTAAAAAAATTATTATTGGTGATAAATATTTATCCAATTTTTTTATGCACTAGTTTTGAGACATGTGTATTCGCACGGGTCTATTGATTTTTATTTATAAATTATTGTTAAATTATAAATGACGTCATTCTATTATTTTTTGTAAAATACATTAAATTAAGTTATTTTTTTATTAAAGTAATTATCCCGTGTATGATTTTTGTGTAATAAATTATAATTATAATTAAAAATATTTACTATTCAATTTCTTTTTTTTATTAAAGCAATTATTCCGTGTATGATTAATTTTTTTTATTAAAGAAATTTTCTCGTGTATGATTAAAAAAAATTTACTAAAGCAATTGTCCCGTATATGATTAAAATTTCTTTATTAAAGCAATGATTAAAATTTTTTTATTAAAGCAATTGTCCCATGTATGATTAATTTTTTTATTAAAGCAATTGTCCCGTGCATGTTTAAATTTTTTTTATTAAAGCAATTGTCTCGTGTATATTATATTTTTTTCTTAAAGTAATTGTCCCGTGTATAATTAAATTTTTTTTATTAGAACAATTGTCCCGTGTATGATTTTTTATATATTAGTGATCAACACTTTCTTTTCTTTTTTTTTTTTTTGACAAAATTATTGATTAACACTTGTCCCGTGATGTTTTAAGTATAATGGCAAATATTTACCCCGTAATTATTATAATATATATTCATCAATAATGGACTTCTTCTGTATTTTTTATATAAGAGTAAACAAAAATAGAGTAGAATTTAACTATCATATAATAATATATTAAATTAAAAAATATAATTTTTTTACAAAATAGAAGATTTGAAATATTTTTAAGAATTGATGAGGAAAAATTAGAATTTTTAGTAGTAATACCTTTTAATATATTGGGCCTGTTTGAATTTGGCTTATTTTTAAGCTTATGAAAATAGTTTATGGTTATAATTTATAAATAAATTTTTATGTCAATTCATAAGTTTTTTTTACGCATGTTAATTCATAAGTTTCCACTAACAAAAATTATATCTTTATAAATTATTTTCATGAACTACCTTAAAAAACTTATAATAATATATAAAAACTTATTTATTTGCATAAGTTATTTGGCATAAACTCATAAATAAATCAATCAAAACGGGTCGATTGTGTTTTTGTATCTATGTTTATGTTCTTTTGTTTTTAAGCTCATAAATAAGTATATTCTTTTATTAGGTTATTCTATTTTTATTTTTTATATTTAGGTTTTTATTTATATGTTAGATTAAGTTACTACACTTTCATTAAAAAAAATGTTACTGTTATAGTTACTAATATATTAGGCCTGTTCATATTTTTATATGTAATATTTTAATTAAATTTTTATAGGAAGATTTATTTGATGCTTATCTTCTTTTTTTTTTTCTATTTTTCTTCTGTGTTTTTTTTTTCTATTTTTCTTCTGTGTTTTTTTTTTTTGTATCTGAGTATTTATACTTTTGGTTTAGACGGTTGTCTTTTGGATTGTAAATATTCAGGTACACACTTTACTTCTCGAAAGTACTTTTATGTATGATTAGTATTATGCCGATGCTTTGATTGTACTAATATATATATATAATTAGTCCTGTGGTATGATTAATGCCGGCTCTTGTAAAATATTTTCCGCGCACTCTGTCTCGTGTTTTAAAAAAAAAAAAATAATGCCCCTTTTTGGGCTTTGAAAAATCGCGGTGTTACATTGTGGTATCAGAGCCCGGCTTTAGATCATCAAAGGGAAAGTGTGTAGTAGAGTTGTCCGTCCAAAGTCAGTCAGAATATAGCTAGAGTTATGTTAGTTCTAGCGATCGGTCTTGGTTGTGTTGTGGGCCATGTGTTCGTTCGGTGAGTCTAACATGGTGGATGCTTAGGTAATCGATTGTGTCTTAGTTGAAACGATGTTCCCTACACAGTTGGAACCCCCGAGCAATTGTCGAATTTAGTCGACAAGTGTCTCTGAATTCTTTAGACGGAGTGGTCCGAGGAGGATGGACTTGAGGCGAACAAGAACCACAAGGGATTTGGAAGTAATATAATGGATTGGAAGTAGCATTGGTCGTTGTCACTCGGAGGTGGTGATTATGGACGAGCGGACGTCAACTGATAAAGGATTGCAAGTAAGGATCGGATTGGGACGGCCTTTTGAAGAAGAGATTGGATATCCGTCCTTGTGAGCCAGGGACGAGGCTTGATGAAGTCATTCGGTTGTCAATAGGATGCAGCCACTGTGGAAGGGTGGAGCATGCAAAGATGTCGGTTGAATTTAATTACGATGATTGGTTTATCATTGGGGCAACTCGTATTGGAATTAAAGGATGTTGTACGTCAATAGTAGGCGAACCTGGTGGTGTTATACGACATTTATACAGACGATGGGTACCTTAAGGGTTTAATTTAAGTGGTGGAGATATATTAGATTCGAAAATGAGATTATTAAGGATGAATCTCGTGATGATTGAGGGTAAGAGACCAAATATCACGTTGATAAGTGACAATCCATACGGAGCTCGAGAGATAGTAAGTATAGATGTCGATGTGAGATGATACGATATGTAATTGGTTATTGGATAAAGGTGGATTTGGAGAGATGTTTAAGTAAGAATGAGGAGTTCAACCTTGGAAAATGAGTAGTTTGTCATTGATAAGTGATACTAGAGGTGTATAGTATGGAAATACCTAGAGAATTGTAGCAGTGTAAGCTAGAATTGTTAATTATTGGTCGGTAAACCCTGAGAGAGAGTAAACATATTGAGTAATTCTTAGGGATTAGTCAAGACCTATTGAGTTGTTTGAAGAGATTAGGCAAGATTTCGGTAGAGATCCTGTGTGGATGCGAATTTAAGTTAACAATTTTGATCGACCAAGAGGGTTGAAGGACTAAGTAGCACCTTGAAGTCATGATATTATAGGAATTGAGATAGACAAGTTTTAAATAATTCAAGTTTTGGACGAGAATTTTTGGAAATTTTCTAGAAATATCGTGTATGAGTAGAAAAAAAAGAGTTCGTTAGTAAGAATAATAAGACAATGAGAGTCGATAGTTGGAAGGACTTTTATTGTATATTAGGATTAAATGGATGAATCTGGATGGTACGACAAGTATTTGGAGTTCTTGAGGATTATATTCAAGAGTTTGATTTGGGTAGCGAAAACGTATGTGTGAAGTTGGTTATTGGTATTGGAGAACTCTATAACTTTAGATAGTTATGACAAATTAGGATTGGTCGAATAGAGAAGGGTATGCTTGTCATGATTTAAAATTATGTGGAACGAGAGAGTATTTGGATTGTGTGCGACGAATTAAAGATATGGTTTGGATTTAACAAGTTATTGGCTACGGTCGTTTGGGAAACAACTCTAGGTGGTTGTTGAACTTGGAAGTTGCAAATTACTAGAGCGTTGAGGAGGACCTATTTGGAGTTTTGTAGAGTTTATAACATCAACAAGATGGTTTCTCAAAGAAAGGGTTAACGTTGTACGTTAGCAAGTGAGAAGGTAATTCAAGTAATAAAGGGAGGATGACAACTCCAGTAGTTAACTTGGAAAGGTTAAAAGGAATTTAATGGTAACAGGAAAGAAACTCGAGAGTTTAGAAATAAAATGAGAATACGATTTCAAATGGTGTGTGCCAATGGTGGCAGTCAATGAGGATAAACGTTTTATGCTAAGGCTGGCAAGTATAAGCTAAGTATTAAATTGGAAAATAACATGGACGACTGAGAGATTGATTTTGGGAATTTGAGATTTGTATAAAGGGAGTCACAAGGAAGTAGATGGTATCGTCTTGCATACACCAAGAAAATTTGAGGAGTTGTGATCACCAACCGGATGTTGGGATGATGTCGTTAAGCTTATGGTTAGAACGAGATTTGAAAGTGAGAGTGTACAGTTCAGCACGGTTGTGAGATTAAAGAAAAAAAAATTAAGGACTTATAGATATTTGAGAAGTTGCGAAGATCTTCTACATAGATGACAACTTGTTTCAGAGTGTAATGGTTTGGGAGGTACTTGTTGTGGTGGCATTGTACTCACTGTTGGATGATACTCAACGGATGTTTCGCGAGTGAAAGTGTAAGAGTGCTAGTGACGTGTTTTGAGTGTTTCGTCTCGTCAACGAGATCAAAGTAGTACGAGTACGAGGTAGTAAGTAATCGAGGAAAACATTAAGAAAACCTCGAAGGAATTGTTGGACACTTGTGCCTCGGAGGGCCTTGAGCACGAGTGGAAAGAAGCATTATTAAAGTTAGGCAAAGATGGTTTAAGCCATCATCATGATTGTCGGCTATCTATTGACAAATTAAGGAACTGATCAACCTTAATCTCTTGTTAGTAATAGACGGAATTGTGTTGACTGAAATTGACTAGTTTTTGCTAGCTTTGGTAGTGCGCAGAAAGTTTTCGGTGTTTCTTTTTGGAGGGTAGCCATTCACCACTTCGTGTGGGCCTAGTTGAATTGCTTATGTCGTGGAGGCATAAGAGGTGACTTTGAAAATTTCGTGTGTCGACCTAAGATCTTTGAGGAACTAGAGGTTGTGAACCTTCGTAGTAAGGTTAGATTTTGAATGGTGAACTCGTTGTGTGATGTCTAGCCTTGTGTCTAGAGTTTTGAACTAGTGCGACTATGTAGAGGGTTGCGATTTGTGCACGGTTGTGTCGGTGTGTTGGTGATAGTATCTTTGTGGCATCACCTGATGTTAGCGTCAGTGTGGCTACACCTAATCTGATGGGGTTTTCTTGTGTCAGTGTTAGTACTAACTTGTTGAGTTGTTACTCTTGCCTTTAGTTTCGAGGACGAAACTTCTTTTTGGTGGGTAGTAATGTAAGACCTGTAATTCCACGATACATTTTATGTGAGGAAAATATATATTGGCTGGGAATATTAGGGTTTTTGTTAAGTGATTTTGTGAGTATTGTCGTGATAATAGAATTTTGCTGAGTTGGAGCCTGTTTTGTGCTCGTGTGCTGGAAATGCACAGACTTTTGTTCCTTAGTCTTTATTTATCTATGAGAGCGTTCCTGTGCCTTCAGAATTTTGAAATTCGACTTTCTCCGTTTATTGGAAAAACGAGTAGAAAACTGTACCCGCTGTTGGAAAATTTACGGTTTCTGTTTTCCGTCGAAATTTAACCACAGACTTTATATATCGGTACGAGTTAGAATCTGGAGTCAGAATATTTTTGGGAGTTTAGGACCAAAATTTCAGTCGGCAAATAAAGTTTAGCGATAATTTTTGGAAATGTTTTACGACGGGCAATTACCTCGTAAGTTTTCTATTGTTCACAAGATAGACCGTCGACGGAGTACGACTCGTCTGCGAGCGAGCGCAAAGAAATATCTAAGATATTTTCAAAAAGGTAATGATTACCCTTTTGATCCAATGGATAGGGTTTAAAAGTACATTGGGGCACTATTTGATCCAAGGAATGGTATTGATCAAAATCACTTTGGCTAGAATGGTCTTAATACATGAGATCAAAGTGAGCAAAATTGGAAAATATATACTCCCTCTCCTCTCTCGGCCGACTCTCACTCTCTCACTCTCATAACTTCAAATTTCTTCTTTCCTCTCAAGAGCTTGGATTGGATTGTGCTAGGAAAATCATTAAGGAAGCTTGATCATTCTTCTTCTTGAGGTAACAAGACCTCACTTCTCTTCTTGTTCTTTGATTTTCTCTTAAGTTCTTAGATTTTCAAAGTTTACCAACTAGTGGTCTTGAGGAAAAATTTGTAGAACATGTTGGAATTGAGATATGATTGGATTTTATGGTTCATGAGTGTTAGTAAGAAAACATTAGTGAAGCAAGTAAGTGATTCTCATGGTGATTTAAATTTCACAAATTTTGTTGGTAAGGGTTTTGAAGAAAATGACTTAAAATGATTTTATCTTGAGTTATGACATGAGATTTTAGTTTTGGAGTTAGATTAGAGCTTAGTGACAAAATGGATTTGTGATTATGAAATTTGTTTTGAAAAATAAGAAAAATTTTATCTCGTGTTCTTGAGCGACTCGAAGAACATAATTTAGAAAAAAAAATTTGTTTTAAGTCTCAAAAGTAGTCGGGTACACGTTTGAATGTCTTTACAAACTAATGGATGAAGGTTAGGTTTTCAAATGAAAAATGTGTGGTGTTGGCCCTTTTTACCTCTCATGGCCGTGGCACCCATATAGGGTTCGAGAAATCGAATTTCGAAAATTGTTTGAAGGCAAATAGTTTCCCATAATCATAGTTTAATTGTTTGATTGGTTATGGGATGGTTTGAAAAGAAAATAGAGTACTTGCCTTAAGAAAAACCATATTTGAGAATTTTCGAAATTTGCGATTCGACTCTATAATTTCTAAATCGTTTTGGTAAGTGCTAGTTAGGTATTATGGGATATTACCATGCATTTAGAAGTGAAAAATTTTGTGTGATAGGGTGTTTTTGAAAAAAATGGCCGTGGCTTTTTTTTTAGGGTAAGGGAGAAATTCCAAAAAAATTTCTAAGTCCACAAATGTGTGAAAAATTGTCTATGTGTTGGTCAATCATAGTTTGAAGAAAAATGAGTATAGGAAAGGTTGTTAGAAAGAAAAAATGTGTAACTTGTAACGCAAGAAAACTTCGATTTTTTTCATTTAAAATATTTTTGAAAAGTTTTAGTTGTGTTTCAAATGGTTTGGATGTGTGGGAAACAAGTCCTTGAGGTGGAGAATCCAAAATGGTTTTAGTTTATGATTTGAAAACAAAATGATTTTCGTGTAATAAAAATAGTACAAATAACTTCGTGAATTTTTAAACACTATGAGGAGAACCTGAGATCACTGAGGGATAGCTTTAGAAAGTACCTTGAACTCCACTGGAACTTTAGGAACAAGTTTCGTTTCGATAGGATAATCGAGGAATATTTTTACTGATTATACGCTGCTTACTTTTAGGTAGCGCGCATAATAGTTTAGACGAGTAAAGAATTAAAGAAAGCTTGCTGAGGTAAGGGCACCTTTATTTCTGTCTTACTTTTCGTTAATGGCATGTGTGTATGTTTGTTGTTGTGGTGTGTTTTGAATGCTTGGCATGTATGAATTATGTATTCTCGAGACGAGAAGTGGTTTAAAATACATGCGTATGTCTTACATATGATTTGCGAATATATGTATTGGTATGTGGGGATGATTACATATGTGTATGTATATTGATTGTTGCATGACCATGTATGGAACGTGTATGTCAGTGGGGACTACATGGGTGTTTGTCTGTGTGACTTCATCGGGGATTTGTCTGTGTGACTGCCCTATATATGCTGAAATATAAAATATGCTCATGCATTTCATAGTTGCGTGTACGGGTGTTAGAGTCTGTGTGGCTTCACCTAAGCACTGGGTGTTAGAGTCTGTGTGGCTTCACCTAATCCCGCGGGATTTTTATTGAGTTGGTGTTAAAGTCTGTGTGGCTTCACCTTGGTGTTATAGTCTGTGTGGCTTCACCTGCCCTGCGGGGTTTAGTAGGGGTTGGACCTACGACTCTCTGCGGAGAGGTTAAATTCCGGAATTCATGCATGTGACGACCAGTGATTGGTGTCACAATCATTTTAGAGTCTGCATTGATAGGCTATGTGCGCATTTGAATTATAATGCTTGTTGAGAAGGAAATGCTAAATGTCTATTTACTTTCCGTATTTGGTATGTGTATATTCGGTGTGTATTATATATATATATATATATATATATATATATATATATATGTATATGTGTGGTGACCCTTGCCATAATACATGAACGGGCTCCTCCCACCCTAGACGATGGAATCCCGCCTGATACCGTGGGTCGTGAGGACGACGGTAGCTTCTTGAGCCCCAGTGATTGAGTGGCGTGGTATATTTAGTTAGGTTTATGCCGGTGCGTTGTACACCGTGCTTTTTGGTTAGGGAGTTTTATTCTGACTCTTTTGGATAAACTGTATCTGAGTATTTATACTTTTGGTTTAGACGGTTGTCTTTTGGATTGTAAATATTCAGGTACACACTTTACTTCTCGAAAGTACTTTTATGTATGATTAGTATTATGCCGATGCTTTGATTGTACTAATATATATATATAATTAGTCCTGTGGTATGATTAATGCCGGCTCTTGTAAAATATTTTCCGCGCACTCTGTCTCGTGTTTTAAAAAAAAGAAAAATAATGCCCCTTTTTGGGCTTTGAAAAATCGGGGTGTTACAATGTGGTATCAGAGCCCGGCTTTAGATCATCAAAGGGAAAGTGTGTAGTAGAGTTGTCCGTCCAAAGTCAGTCAGAATATAGCTAGAGTTATGTTAGTTCTAGCGATCGGTCTTGGTTGTGTTGTGGGCCATGTGTTCGTTCGGTGAGTCTAGCATGGTGGATGCTTAGGTAATCGATTGTGTCTTAGTTGAAACGATGTTCCCTACACAGTTGGAACCCCCGAGCAATTGTCGAATTTAGTCGACAAGTGTCTCTGAATTCTTTAGACGGAGTGGTCCGAGGAGGATGGACTTGAGGCGAACAAGAACCACAAGGGATTTGGAAGTAATATAATGGATTGGAAGTAGCATTGGTCGTTGTCACTCGGAGGTGGTGATTATGGACGAGCGGACGTCAACTGATAAAGGATTGCAAGTAAGGATCGGATTGGGACGGCCTTTTGAAGAAGAGATTGGATATCCGTCCTTGTGAGCCAGGGACGAGGCTTGATGAAGTCATTCGGTTGTCAATAGGATGCAGCCACTGTGGAAGGGTGGAGCATGCAAAGATGTCGGTTGAATTTAATTACGATGATTGGTTTATCATTGGGGCAACTCGTATTGGAATTAAAGGACGTTGTACGTCAATAGTAGGCGAACCTGGTGGTGTTATACGACATTTATACGGACGATGGGTACCTTAAGGGTTTAATTTAAGTGGTGGAGATATATTAGATTCGAAAATGAGATTATTAAGGATGAATCTCGTGATGATTGAGGGCAAGAGACCAAATATCACGTTGATAAGTGACAATCCATACGGAGCTCGAGAGATAGTAAGTATAGATGTCGATGTGAGATGATACGATATGTAATTGGTTATTGGATAAAGGTGGATTTGGAGAGATGTTTAAGTAAGAATGAGGAGTTCAACCTTGGAAAATGAGTAGTTTGTCATTGATAAGTGATACTAGAGGTGTATAGTATGGAAATACCTAGAGAATTGTAGCAGTGTAAGCTAGAATTGTTAATTATTGGTCGGTAAACCCTGAGAGAGAGTAAACATATTGAGTAATTCTTAGGGATTAGTCAAGACCTATTGAGTTGTTTGAAGAGATTAGGCAAGATTTCGGTAGAGATCCTGTGTGGATGCGAATTTAAGTTAACAATTTTGATCGACCAAGAGGGTTGAAGGACTAAGTAGCACCTTGAAGTCATGATATTATAGGAATTGAGATAGACAAGTTTTAAATAATTCAAGTTTTGGACGAGAATTTTTGGAAATTTTCTAGAAATATCGTGTATGAGTAGAAAAAAAAGAGTTCGTTAGTAAGAATAATAAGACAATGAGAGTCGATAGTTGGAAGGACTTTTATTGTATATTAGGATTAAATGGATGAATCTGGATGGTACGACAAGTATTTGGAGTTCTTGAGGATTATATTCAAGAGTTTGATTTGGGTAGCGAAAACGTATGTGTGAAGTTGGTTATTGGTATTGGAGAACTCTATAACTTTAGATAGTTATGACAAATTGGGATTGGTCGAATAGAGAAGGGTATGCTTGTCATGATTTAAAATTATGTGGAACGAGAGAGTATTTGGATTGTGTGCGACGAATTAAAGATATGGTTTGGATTTAACAAGTTATTGGCTACGGTCGTTTGGGAAACAACTCTAGGTGGTTGTTGAACTTGGAAGTTGCAAATTACTAGAGCGTTGAGGAGGACCTATTTGGAGTTTTGTAGAGTTTATAACATCAACAAGATGGTTTCTCAAAGAAAGGGTTAACGTTGTACGTTAGCAAGTGAGAAGGTAATTCAAGTAATAAAGGGAGGATGACAACTCCAGTAGTTAACTTGGAAAGGTTAAAAGGAATTTAATGGTAACAGGAAAGAAACTCGAGAGTTTAGAAATAAAATGAGAATACGATTTCAAATGGTGTGTGCCAATGGTGGCAGTCAATGAGGATAAACGTTTTATGCTAAGGCTGGCAAGTATAAGCTAAGTATTAAATTGGAAAATAACATGGACGACTGAGAGATTGATTTTGGGAATTTGAGATTTGTATAAAGGGAGTCACAAGGAAGTAGATGGTATCGTCTTGCATACACCAAGAAAATTTGAGGAGTTGTGATCACCAACCGGATGTTGGGATGATGTCGTTAAGCTTATGGTTAGAACGAGATTTGAAAGTGAGAGTGTACAGTTCAGCACGGTTGTGAGATTAAAGAAAAAAAAATTAAGGACTTATAGATATTTGAGAAGTTGCGAAGATCTTCTACATAGATGACAACTTGTTTCAGAGTGTAATGGTTTGGGAGGTACTTGTTGTGGTGGCATTGTACTCACTGTTGGATGATACTCAACGGATGTTTCGCGAGTGAAAGTGTAAGAGTGCTAGTGACGTGTTTTGAGTGTTTCGTCTCGTCAACGAGATCAAAGTAGTACGAGTACGAGGTAGTAAGTAATCGAGGAAAACATTAAGAAAACCTCGAAGGAATTGTTGGACACTTGTGCCTCGGAGGGCCTTGAGCACGAGTGGAAAGAAGCATTATTAAAGTTAGGCAAAGATGGTTTAAGCCATCATCATGATTGTCGGCTATCTATTGACAAATTAAGGAACTGATCAACCTTAATCTCTTGTTAGTAATAGACGGAATTGTGTTGACTGAAATTGACTAGTTTTTGCTAGCTTTGGTAGTGCGCAGAAAGTTTTCGGTGTTTCTTTTTGGAGGGTAGCCATTCACCACTTCGTGTGGGCCTAGTTGAATTGCTTATGTCGTGGAGGCATAAGAGGTGACTTTGAAAATTTCGTGTGTCGACCTAAGATCTTTGAGGAACTAGAGGTTGTGAACCTTCGTAGTAAGGTTAGATTTTGAATGGTGAACTCGTTGTGTGATGTCTAGCCTTGTGTCTAGAGTTTTGAACTAGTGCGACTATGTAGAGGGTTGCGATTTGTGCACGGTTGTGTCGGTGTGTTGGTGATAGTATCTTTGTGGCATCACCTGATGTTAGCGTCAGTGTGGCTACACCTAATCTGATGGGGTTTTCTTGTGTCAGTGTTAGTACTAACTTGTTGAGTTGTTACTCTTGCCTTTAGTTTCGAGGACGAAACTTCTTTTTGGTGGGTAGTAATGTAAGACCTGTAATTCCACGATACATTTTATGTGAGGAAAATATATATTGGCTGGGAATATTAGGGTTTTTGTTAAGTGATTTTGTGAGTATTGTCGTGATAATAGAATTTTGCTGAGTTGGAGCCTGTTTTGTGCTCGTGTGCTGGAAATGCACAGACTTTTGTTCCTTAGTCTTTATTTATCTATGAGAGCGTTCCTGTGCCTTCAGAATTTTGAAATTCGACTTTCTCCGTTTATTGGAAAAACGAGTAGAAAACTGTACCCGCTGTTGGAAAATTTACGGTTTCTGTTTTCCGTCGAAATTTAACCACAGACTTTATATATCGGTACGAGTTAGAATCTGGAGTCAGAATATTTTTGGGAGTTTAGGACCAAAATTTCAGTCGGCAAATAAAGTTTAGCGATAATTTTTGGAAATGTTTTACGACGGGCAATTACCTCGTAAGTTTTCTATTGTTCACAAGATAGACCGTCGACGGAGTACGACTCGTCTGCGAGCGAGCGCAAAGAAATATCTAAGATATTTTCAAAAAGGTAATGATTACCCTTTTGATCCAATGGATAGGGTTTAAAAGTACATTGGGGCACTATTTGATCCAAGGAATGGTATTGATCAAAATCACTTTGGCTAGAATGGTCTTAATACATGAGATCAAAGTGAGCAAAATTGGAAAATATATACTCCCTCTCCTCTCTCGGCCGACTCTCACTCTCTCACTCTCATAACTTCAAATTTCTTCTTTCCTCTCAAGAGCTTGGATTGGATTGTGCTAGGAAAATCATTAAGGAAGCTTGATCATTCTTCTTCTTGAGGTAACAAGACCTCACTTCTCTTCTTGTTCTTTGATTTTCTCTTAAGTTCTTAGATTTTCAAAGTTTACCAACTAGTGGTCTTGAGGAAAAATTTGTAGAACATGTTGGAATTGAGATATGATTGGATTTTATGGTTCATGAGTGTTAGTAAGAAAACATTAGTGAAGCAAGTAAGTGATTCTCATGGTGATTTAAATTTCACAAATTTTGTTGGTAAGGGTTTTGAAGAAAATGACTTAAAATGATTTTATCTTGAGTTATGACATGAGATTTTAGTTTTGGAGTTAGATTAGAGCTTAGTGACAAAATGGATTTGTGATTATGAAATTTGTTTTGAAAAATAAGAAAAATTTTATCTCGTGTTCTTGAGCGACTCGAAGAACATAATTTAGAAAAAAAAATTTGTTTTAAGTCTCAAAAGTAGTCGGGTACACGTTTGAATGTCTTTACAAACTAATGGATGAAGGTTAGGTTTTCAAATGAAAAATGTGTGGTGTTGGCCCTTTTTACCTCTCATGGCCGTGGCACCCATATAGGGTTCGAGAAATCGAATTTCGAAAATTGTTTGAAGGCAAATAGTTTCCCATAATCATAGTTTAATTGTTTGATTGGTTATGGGATGGTTTGAAAAGAAAATAGAGTACTTGCCTTAAGAAAAACCATATTTGAGAATTTTCGAAATTTGCGATTCGACTCTATAATTTCTAAATCGTTTTGGTAAGTGCTAGTTAGGTATTATGGGATATTACCATGCATTTAGAAGTGAAAAATTTTGTGTGATAGGGTGTTTTTGAAAAAAATGGCCGTGGCTTTTTTTTTAGGGTAAGGGAGAAATTCCAAAAAAATTTCTAAGTCCACAAATGTGTGAAAAATTGTCTATGTGTTGGTCAATCATAGTTTGAAGAAAAATGAGTATAGGAAAGGTTGTTAGAAAGAAAAAATGTGTAACTTGTAACGCAAGAAAACTTCGATTTTTTTCATTTAAAATATTTTTGAAAAGTTTTAGTTGTGTTTCAAATGGTTTGGATGTGTGGGAAACAAGTCCTTGAGGTGGAGAATCCAAAATGGTTTTAGTTTATGATTTGAAAACAAAATGATTTTCGTGTAATAAAAATAGTACAAATAACTTCGTGAATTTTTAAACACTATGAGGAGAACCTGAGATCACTGAGGGATAGCTTTAGAAAGTACCTTGAACTCCACTGGAACTTTAGGAACAAGTTTCGTTTCGATAGGATAATCGAGGAATATTTTTACTGATTATACGCTGCTTACTTTTAGGTAGCGCGCATAATAGTTTAGACGAGTAAAGAATTAAAGAAAGCTTGCTGAGGTAAGGGCACCTTTATTTCTGTCTTACTTTTCGTTAATGGCATGTGTGTATGTTTGTTGTTGTGGTGTGTTTTGAATGCTTGGCATGTATGAATTATGTATTCTCGAGACGAGAAGTGGTTTAAAATACATGCGTATGTCTTACATATGATTTGCGAATATATGTATTGGTATGTGGGGATGATTACATATGTGTATGTATATTGATTGTTGCATGACCATGTATGGAACGTGTATGTCAGTGGGGACTACATGGGTGTTTGTCTGTGTGACTTCATCGGGGATTTGTCTGTGTGACTGCCCTATATATGCTGAAATATAAAATATGCTCATGCATTTCATAGTTGCGTGTACGGGTGTTAGAGTCTGTGTGGCTTCACCTAAGCACTGGGTGTTAGAGTCTGTGTGGCTTCACCTAATCCCGCGGGATTTTTATTGAGTTGGTGTTAAAGTCTGTGTGGCTTCACCTTGGTGTTATAGTCTGTGTGGCTTCACCTGCCCTGCGGGGTTTAGTAGGGGTTGGACCTACGACTCTCTGCGGAGAGGTTAAATTCCGGAATTCATGCATGTGACGACCAGTGATTGGTGTCACAATCATTTTAGAGTCTGCATTGATAGGCTATGTGCGCATTTGAATTATAATGCTTGTTGAGAAGGAAATGCTAAATGTCTATTTACTTTCCGTATTTGGTATGTGTATATTCGGTGTGTATTATATATATATATATATATATATATATATATATATATATATATATATATGTATATGTGTGGTGACCCTTGCCATAATACATGAACGGGCTCCTCCCACCCTAGACGATGGAATCCCGCCTGATACCGTGGGTCGTGAGGACGACGGTAGCTTCTTGAGCCCCAGTGATTGAGTGGCGTGGTATATTTAGTTAGGTTTATGCCGGTGCGTTGTACACCGTGCTTTTTGGTTAGGGAGTTTTATTCTGACTCTTTTGGATAAACTGTATCTGAGTATTTATACTTTTGGTTTAGACGGTTGTCTTTTGGATTGTAAATATTCAGGTACACACTTTACTTCTCGAAAGTACTTTTATGTATGATTAGTATTATGCCGATGCTTTGATTGTACTAATATATATATATAATTAGTCCTGTGGTATGATTAATGCCGGCTCTTGTAAAATATTTTCCGCGCACTCTGTCTCGTGTTTTAAAAAAAAGAAAAATAATGCCCCTTTTTGGGCTTTGAAAAATCGGGGTGTTACAATGTGGTATCAGAGCCCGGCTTTAGATCATCAAAGGGAAAGTGTGTAGTAGAGTTGTCCGTCCAAAGTCAGTCAGAATATAGCTAGAGTTATGTTAGTTCTAGCGATCGGTCTTGGTTGTGTTGTGGGCCATGTGTTCGTTCGGTCTTGGTTGTGTTGTGGGCCATGTGTTCGTTCGGTGGATTGTAAATATTCAGGTACACACTTTACTTCTCGAAAGTACTTTTATGTATGATTAGTATTATGCCGATGCTTTGATTGTACTAATATATATATATATATATATATATATATATATATATATATATAATTAGTCCTGTGGTATGATTAATGCCGGCTCTTGTAAAATATTTTCCGCGCACTCTGTCTCGTGTTTTAAAAAAAAAAAAATACCCCTTTTTGGGCTTTGAAAAATCGGGGTGTTACATAAGTTACATTAAAATCTGACAGTGACGATTATTATTTTTTTTTGCAATTATGGCAATTGACAGATGTTATAAAACAGAGGAGTTTTACATATTTTATGTGTTGAATGTCTGAGTGTTGGCAATTGATGTTGTTGGTGGGGATTTCAGCCGCAATATGAACATATAAATAGGCTTATTGGCTGCCCCAACACTATGTATTTGGTTTGGCGGTGGCGTCCAAAATTAATTGCCATAATTGATTGACAAAATTAATTTTTATAGAGTTGGTTTGGTTTAAAAGTGATTTTTATATAATTGATTTTTTTAATATATTAAAATAAAAATAATTCTTATTAATTTATGTTGTTTGGGGGTAAAACTGTCACACGCGGAAGCTAGGAATGTTAGGAAGTACATTGTGTTCTTTGCAAATGGTCATGTTCGTTTAAGGGTGGGTACGGTACCGGTACCCGATACTGATACAAGTACATATCCGATACCGGTACTTTCCCTTAAATGGAATACTCGTGCATTTTGTTGTAAAATTGATTCTATCAAACGTAGAAGTTAAGAAAGATAGCTTCAAGTAGAATCATGGTTACTCAATCGAATTCCTTTTTGATATGATATCAGAACATATTTGTAAATTTTAAAACCGTGTTTTGACTCTCTAAATGTGCGTTTGATACTCTCAAATGTGGGACCGAACAGGTACAAAGTAAAAAGATCTACACGGTTACACAAATAGAAGTTTTTTTATGGATCGGTAAAAAAATTACCACCTCTATTCCTAGATATAAGACCTTTTTAAGATATTTATTTATCCCTTTTTATAAAACCCCTTTCAAGTTTCTAAGTGCATTAATTAACTATTATTTTCCCAAACATACCCCTAATTTTTCAAAAGGATCTTATGTTTAATTAAATATAAAGATTATACTTTATGCAAAATTTAAGTCGTAATAAAAGTATGAATGAAACAGGCCTGCATAGAAAACTAAAAAACTAAATTGCAAAATATTAGTAATGTACGAATGATCACAAGCAAGAATTAGAAATAAGTCCAAATGAACTCGAACCTTTGAGAATTACAGTGAGTTCGACCTCAAACGAGATAATAAATCCACAATCCAACAACTCGCTGACAAAGGGCAACAAGTTTACAGGTCTTTTTTGGCCAAACAATTTGAGTTCTTTGACGCGGTGTGTTGAGTTTTTGGTGATTGACTGTATTTTTGGTAAAATAAACTTTGTAGCAGGATGTGTGATAAGATGGCTCAACATCGTATCACGCCTTTGGAAGTGTGCGCGCGCGTGTTTTATTTATGGAATGTTTGCTTCTCTTTCATGAATCTTGCATGGCGCCTTTTTATCTGGCTTATTATGAGGATCATCATTTAATGCTTCAGATCCTTGTCAAGACTATTTTTATGAAGAATCTCTTTGAAGTGTATTTTTGGAAAGAATCTATTTTAATCAATGTGGTCAATTGCTTAGGTCAAACAAATCAAGCCCATGTTTAATTCTGGATCAAGAACTTTTGCCTGGAGTATTTAAAGATTGTGCTAAACCTAATTTGGTAGTTGTTCACGCCGTCATTGTGTTTTGTCTAGCATTCTAGGTTTTTGCGTGTGTGTTGTTTATGTGAGCTTTTCTTGTGTCTCATTGATGCAAGCTTAGGACGTGTGTCTTTGTGTTGTAATCTTTGTGATCCTCTCCTAAGCTTTAAAGTACAGAGTTAGGACTTTGTGTGTTTTTAGCACTCTAAGCCTTTAGGTACGAGTGTGTAGTTTTAGGAGTGTGTGTCTCCAAAACATTTTGTTCTTTGTGTTGATTGAAATCCTTGCTGTCTGTAAGGTTGTAAGTGAGTGAGATGGGATCTCAGACTTAGGAGTTCCTAGGTTGAAGAGTCATTGGTAGTTGCCTAGGTTATGAGATGTAAACGTGGTGTTTGTTGAGAACTTACAATTAGGACTATTATAGTGATATTCCTTCCTGGATTGGTATCCCCCAGACTAGGGCTTGTTTTAAGCGCCGAACTGGGTTAACAAATATCCCGTGCCTTTTACCTGATTTCAGTTATTTGTTTATATTTATATTGTGATATAAGTGTTAAGGTGCTTAGAACATTGTATCGCACATCACGTTTAGTGTTAAGGTGCTTAGAACATTGTATCGCACATCGTGCTTAGCGTGCTAGGAATTTTCAATTGGCATCAGAGCAGGCACCCTGCATGTCTCTAGGGTGAGATTCAGGACCTAAAATCTCTGGCATCATGGAAAAAGATGGAGGATACATGAATAGACCACCTTTGCTCAATGGATCAAACAACTATGACCACTGGAAATCTAAATTGACTGCTTTTCTAAGATCTATTGATAGCAAGGTATGGAAGGCTGTTTTGACTGGATGGGATCATCCCACTATTGCCAGCAAGGAAGGCACCTCAACGGGGGTGAAGAAACCAAAAGTTGAGTGGACTACAGAGGAGGAAGCTGCAGCTCTCTACAACAACAAAGCCATATATGCCTTGTTTAATGGGGTGGACACAAATGTTTTTAAGCTGATCAAAAACTGTGTGTCAGCCAAAGAAGCATGGGAGATCTTGAAAACTTGTTATGAAGGTACCACAAAGGTGAAGCAATCAAAGATTCAACATCTCACATCCAGGTTTGAAACACTGAAAATGAAGGATGATGAGAGCATTCAAGACTTTCATATGACACTCTTGGATATTGCTAACTCATTTGAAGCCTTGGGAGAGAAGGTGTCTGATGAGAAACTGTCAAGAAAACTTCTCAGATCTCTTCCCAAGAGATTTGACATGAAGGTAACAGCAATTGAGGAAGCACATGACATCTCTACTATGAAGATGGATGAGTTGGTTGGTTCTCTTCAAACCTTTGAAACTGTCTTAGATGAACGTGGTGACAAAAAGAACAAGAGCATTGCTTTTGTTTCAAATACTGATGAGGACAATGCTCAAGATGAGGATGAAGAAGAAGAAAGCATTGCAGATGCCATTGCCATGCTTGGAAGACAGTTCAACAAGGTGCTGAAAAAAGTTGATCGCAGGAATCGTCAGAATGCTCCAAGCATCAGATTCGACATCAATAAACAGCAAAATGGACTGAAGAAACCCAAGCCTGAAGAGAAGAATAGTCAAAGCAAGGGTGTTCAATGTCATGAGTGTGAGGGATATGGACATATAAGATCAGAAAGTGGAACCTATCAGAAAAGACAGAAAAAGGGTTTGAGTGTGTCTTGGTCAGATGAAGATTCTGAGGAAGAGCATGAGTCTGCTAAACATGTGACTGCCTTAACTGGAGTTTGTATCACAGACAGTGACACTGATGAAGACGATGATGTGGCTTATGATGAACTTGCTAGTACTTACAAAGAGCTACTTACTAGGTTTGAAGAAATGTGTAGGCTCCTTGAGAAGCAGAAAAAGACCATCAATCTTCTTCAGGCTAAAGTGAAAGCTCAAGCTGAGAAGACTTCAGAAGCTCAAGAAGAAGTTGCTCTTGTCAATGCTCAAATGGATGACTTGAAGAAACGGGTAAGTCAACTAAACTTAGGGATAAACATACTTGAAGAGATCTTGGAGAATCTACCAAGTGGGAAGGCCAAGTCAGTGGGTTATAACTACTCAAATCTAAATCAATATCAACAGAATCTTGAGACAAAGTTCAAATCTGCTGAAGATGTTTTTGATCCCTGCACTGGACAGACGATGTTGAAGCATCCTGCTCAGCATTCTAAAACATACCCAGTTCCCAAGTTTGCTCTTGAATCTAATTCTCGTGGTCATCAAAGGCCTAAGATTCATAGAGTGTATCGTAGATGGGTTTGTCATCACTGTGAAAAAATAGGACACATTAGACCTTTCTGCTACAAACTTCATGGCTATCCTGCTCAACAACCTAAAGCTAATGAAGTGAAGGAAGATGTGAAGGAAGATGTACCTATCAAGAAGGAGTGGAAGCCCAAAACAGAAAGTGTTGGGTTAATTGCTCACACATCTCTGAGAGCCTCATCAAGGGAAGATTGGTATTTTGACAGTGGATGTTCCAGACATATGACTGGTGAAGAAAAATATCTCATGAATATGAGACCCTACAAGACCAGCTTTGTGACTTTTGGAGATGGTGCTAAAGGAGAAATACTAGGAATTGGAGATCTTGTAAATCATGGATTGCCCAACTTGGAGAATGTGCTTTTGGTTAAAGGACTCACAGCTAATCTGATTAGTATAAGCCAGCTGTGTGACCAAGGCTTAAAAGTCAACTTTACCAAGTCTGAGTGCCTTGTCAATAATGAGGAAGACAAGCTGCTAATGAAGGGAACCAGGTCTAAAGATAATTGCTACTTGTGGATATCTCAGGAAGAAGCCCTTAATACCACTTGTCTTAGTTCAGTAGCAGATGAAGTGAAGCTGTGGCATCAAAGGCTAGGTCATCTTCATTTGAAAGGGATGAAGAAAGCAATATCATCTGAAGCTATCAGGGGCTTACCCAAACTGAAGATTATTGAAGGTAACAAATGTGGTGAGTGTCAGATTGGTAAGCAAGTCAGGATGTCGCATCCAATGCTGGAGCATCAGACAACTTCCAAAGTTCTTGAGTTACTCCATATGGACCTTATGTGATCCATGCAGGTTGAAAGCTTAGGAGGGAAAATGTATGCTTTTGTGATGGTGGATGACTACTCAAGGTACACTTGGGTAAATTTTATTAGAGAAAAGTCAGATGCCTTTGAAGCATTCAAGGAATTATGTCTTCAGATTCAGAGGGAAAAAGCAAGTAATGTGGTAAGAATTAGGACAAATCATGGAAAGGAATTTGAGAACTCCAGGTTCAATGATTTCAGTGCTGCTGAAGGAATTAAGCATGAGTACTCATCTGCTATCACCCCACAATAGAATGGAATAGTTGAAAGAAAAAATAGGACTATCCAAGAGTCAGCTATAGTCATGCTTCATGCCAAAAATGTTCCTTATTACTTTTGGGTTGAAGCCATGAACACTTCCTGTTACATCCACAACAGAGTCACTCTAATAAAAGGTACCTCTTCTACTTTGTATGAGCTATGGAAAAATAGAAAGCCAACTGTTAAACATTTTCATGTGTTTGGAAGCAAATACTACATTATAGCTAACAGAGAGCCTAGAAGAAAACTTGATCCTAAAAGTCATGAGGGAATTTTTCTGGGATACTCTCCAAACAGTAGAGCTTACAGAGTTTATAATTCTAAGACTCAAGTAATGATGGAATCTATAAATGGTGTTGTCCAAGATTCTCCCTTGGAAGAAAATGTTAGTGAAGATCAAGGTATTCCTGTTGTTGACAATTCTGAACATGATGTTGAAGCATCTGAACATCTGTGTGATAATCAATCTGATGAAGAAATAGCTGAAGAGGAAAGTGAGGCAAATGCTGAAGCACAAGCTCAAAAGAAAGGTCCCTCAGTACGTGTCCAGAAAAATCATCCCACAGATCTGATCATTGGTGATCCTGAACAGGGGATAACTATTAGAAGATCAAATTATGTGATTTCAAATTCTTGCTTTGTGTCACTATTTGAACCTAAGAATGTCAAAGAAGCTTTAACTGATGAAGCCTAGATAGAGGCTATGCAAGAAGAGTTAAACCAGTTCAAGAGGAGTGAAGTGTGGGATTTGGTTCCAAGACCAAAAGATGTGAATGTGATTGGAACAAAATGGGTTTATAAGAACAAGTCAGATGAGAATGGTGTTGTTACCAGAAATAAAGCAAGATTTGTAGCTCAGGGATATACTCAGGTTGAAGGCCTTGACTTTGAAGAAACATTTGCACCTGTTGCAAGACTAGAATCCATCAGACTTATGTTGGGTGTAGCATGTATTCTTAAGTTCAAGCTTTACCAGATGGATGTAAAAAGTGCGTTTCTAAATGGATACCTACAGGAAGAGGTGTATGTTGAGCAACCAAAGGGGTTTGTAGACCCTGAACACCCTAGCCATGTTTACAAACTGAAGAAAGCTCTGTATGGGTTAAAGCAAGCACCTAGGGCATGGTATGAAAGGTTGACTCAGTTCTTGGAAGACCAAGGTTACAGGAAGGGAGGTTCAGACAAGACCCTATTTGTTAAACAAGAAGGAGGTAAGTTTATTATAGCCCAAATCTATGTTGATGACATAGTGTTTGGTGGGATGTCAGATACGATGGTCCAACATTTTGTCAAGCAAATGCAATCAGAGTTTGAAATGAGCCTTGTTGGAGAACTGACTTACTTTCTTGGACTTCAAATTAAACAAATGGATGATACCATTTTCATATCTCAGAGTAAGTATACAAGGAACATAGTCAAGAAGTTTGGAATGGAAAGTGCCACCTCCAAGAGAACACCAGCACCCACTCATTTGAAACTTACTAAAGATGAAAAGGGAATAAGTGTTGATCAAAGTCTCTATAGAAGTATGATTGGGAGCTTGCTATACCTGACTGCAAGTAGGCCTGACATCACTTATGCTGTTGGAGTATATGCCAGATATCAAGCTGATCCTAAGGTGAGCCACTTGACTCAAGTCAAGAGGATTCTGAAATATGTAAATGGAACTAGTGACTATGGAATAATGTACTCTCATTGTGAAGACGCTGCTCTCTATGGATATTGTGATGCTGATTGGGCTGGAAGTGCAGATGATAGAAAAATCACTTCAGGAGGATGTTTCTTTCTAGGGAATAACTTGATTTCTTGGTTCAGCAAGAAGCAAAACTGTGTGGCATTATCTACAGCTGAGGCTGAGTACATAGCTGCTGGGAGTAGCTGCTCACAACTTGTTTGGATGAAATAGATGCTGAAGGAATACGATGTCGAACAAGATGCTCTAACATTGTACTGTGACAACATGAGCGCCATAAACATCTCAAAAAATCCTGTTCAACATAGCAAGACCAAACATATTGACATTCGTCATCACTTCATAAGAGATCTTTTTGAGAATAAAATTGTGACTTTGGAACATGTTGGCACCAAGGAGCAAGTGGCAGATATTTTCACTAAGGCACTTGATGATGTGCAGTTTGAGAAGTTAAGGGGCAAGTTAGGAATTTGCCTCCATGAAGAATTGTAGCAGTTACCGTTTGGGATAGTGGCGCGTGCAGCGGTTATTTTTAATTTCTCTTATCAAGTGTTGCACGTCGATCAAGGTAATCATGGTTTCAATCTCCCCATAAACACGCTACTATCAAGGGTTGGTTATTTTATTTTCAAATCTTCTCACATTATTTCCTTCCTTATTTACTTTACACACTTCTACAACCTCTCAACTCCTCCCTCAAATCCTTCCATCAAACCTAAAAACCCTCATCTCTATCAATCCTATTCTCCCAAGCACACCGTCTCCACCATGTCTCAATCTTCTTCCCAAAACTTACCTGCAACCATCTCTCCCAACAACTCCTCACCGTCGCAAGACAACCCCTCCATTGAACCATCCTCTAACATCATCACAGATGCCGTTCCTCTCTCCACCATTCACCCATCCTTTGCTTCTGCACTCAACCCCAAACCTCACAAAGCTTCGTCATCATCCAAACCCAAATCCACAAAGAAAGCCAAAACGACTGTCACTAAGAAACCCAAAGCCAAGAAATCCAAATATTCTTCTGATTTCGACATGCAAGCGTTTCTTCTTGCAAATCAGGGTTCAGATAGTGTGAATGTGGGATCCGATGCTGCAGCAACTTCTCAAAATGTGCAGATCGAAGAAAATACTGTTGAAATCCCTAACTCTGAAAAGGGGGAAAGTGTTTTGGAAACTGAAAAGACAAAATCAACTGTTCCTGACTCTCCTGAGGATGATGGACATGATGAAGATGCTCAGATTGTTGGAGATGTTCTCCAATCTTTAGCTAAAAGTGTTCCTCAAGAGGATGCGACGCCGGATGCTTCAGCATCCTTGGCGCAAGGAGAAGCTCTCGCTGATGCTGGTAAAGATGTTACAACATCTGAGGTTGAACCAGAAAAGGGTGACTCTGAGAAGACTGCTGAAGAGAATGTTAGTGAAGAAGAAGATGTTGTGGTTGTAAAATCTGTTGGTACATCTCAAGCAGGAAAAACTGGTGTTGGTAGGAGACTCAGAAAGAAAAGGCAAAGAGAGTGAGGTGGAAATTGAAGTACCAAAGTCTGTGAAGAAAAAGAAGAGTGCACCAACTAAGTCTCCCAAGAAAAAGTTTGTTGGTCCTAGTAGGAGCTCAAGCAAGGTTGAGATTCCTTCTCAACAGAAGAAGAAATCTTCCAAGAGGAAGATCATTAGTCTGAGTGACTCAGACTATGATGCTGCAGAAGATGTTCTAAACATCACTCCCTCACCTCAGAAGAGGGCTCAAAAGAAGAAAAAGTCTATTGCTGCTGTGTCTGATAAGGATGCTGAATACGATGCTCCAAGCATCACAGCATCTAAGAAGAGAGTTGGTGGAAGATTCATACCACCAAATGTTCCTGATGTTCCCATAGATGGTGTCTCCTTCCACTTCATTGACAGTGTCAAAAAGTGGAAATATGTGTTTGCTAGAAGACTTGGGCTGGAAAGAGAGTTATCTGCTGAAACTTTGGCTTGGAAAGAGGTCATTGAGCTGTTGGATGAAGCTGGGCTGATGAAGACAATTAGTGGCTTGGGCAACTGCTATGCCAAGCTGGTCAAGGAGTTTATTGTGAACATAGCTGAGGATTGTGACAACCCACTCAGCAATGAATATCAAAAAGTTTATGTGAGAAACAAGTGTGTGGAGTTCTCTCCCATCATCATCAACAGGTTTCTTGGTAGGCAAGAAGATGGGTACTCTGCAATTGATGTCACCAATAATGAAGTCTGCAAAACCATCACTGCTAATTAGGTCAAGGTGTGGCCTTTTAAAGGTAAAGTTCCTTCATGCCTGCTCTCTGTTAAGTATGCAGTCTTGAATAAGATAGGCACTGTGAACTGGGTTCCCACTATCCACACTTCTCATATAGCCACTGGTTTGGCTAGACTCATTTATTCTGTTGGGACTGGGACTGAAGCTGACTATGGAACCTACATTTTTGAGCAAACTATGGCTCATGGAAAGTCTTGGGCTGTCAAGATGCCAATAACTCTTTTCCTAGCCTTATCTGTGGAATTATTCTTGACCAATACCCCAATATCTTGACTACTGCTGATGAACCCCTCAAGAGAGAGGCACCCCTTTCCCTTCATTTTAAGTTGTTTGAAGGTGCCCATGCTGCTGACATAGCAGGGCCAATCAAAAGTAAGTCTGCACCAAGACAGGTTCCCTCTTCAAGTCTGAATAGAAAGGACATGATTGCCTCTTTGGAAGCTACTGTTAGAGCTTTGGATGAGCAAAAGAAAGGGCTTGAATTGGTTATATCTACCTTGAAACAAGAGGAAGCTGGTGTAGGTGCTGAGGGTGTGACTGCAAGTGATGCAGATGTGAGGGATGCTGGTAATGATGCTGCAGCTTGTGATGCAGCTTTAAATGAAGATGCTGGTGGTGATACAGAAGAGTTGGAGGTGACTGATTCCAGTGATTCTGATTAGAGGATATTCTATGTATTGGCCTGTTATTTTGGTTTCTTTTTGTTTTCTGTTACTTTTGTTCCTGTTCTGCTGTATGGGCATAGACTATGATGCTCCTGGACCTCTTAACTCTGTACTGATATATTTGTCAAATTTGTGGCAAAAAGGAGGAGTATAATTTGGATGGTTATTTGGTGTGTTTTATTATGATCTCTGTCTCTGCTGGTAGTCTGCACTGCTCTGGTTATGCTATATCTGTAGAGTAGGTTGCATGAAGTATATGTATGTGTGAACCTGTATGATCTGATACCTGATATGTGCATGAGTGTTTAGAGTAATGACATGTGATCTGCAGGGGGAGATGTTGGATATGATGCTCCAACATCCTATGCATATGTGCAGGGGGAGATGTGTTGTGAAATGTTGAAGCATTCTACTCAACATTCTATCAATGTTTATTTTCCTGACCATTCAAGGCTAAGTAGTTTTGTGTGTTCCGTTGTTGCATGCCTCTCTGATAAACTTAAAAGATACATCATTATTCTTGTCTACTGTTCTCCATGAAGGAGTAGTATGGAAACTGTTTTGAAGGATAATCTCTACTGATCTTTATGCTTGTGTGTTTATGTTGAGAAAAAGAAATGTAGTTGAAGTATCTGTTTAAGTATCTGTATGGTCATAATTTGTTTTAGCCAAAAATTTTCCAAAGAGGGAGTTTGTTGAGTCTTTGGTGATTGGCTGCATTTTTGGTAAAATAAACTTTGTAGCAGGATGTGTGATAAGATGCCTCAACATCGTATCACGCCTTTGGAAGTGTGCGCGCGCGTGTTTTATTTATGGAATGTTTGCTTCTCTTTCATGAATCTTGCATGACGCCTTTTTATCTGGCTTATTATGAGGATCATCATTTAATGCTTCAGATCCTTGTCAAGACTATTTTTATGAAGAATCTCTTTGAAGTGTATTTTTGGAAAGAATCTATTTTAATCAATGTGGTCAATTGCTTGGGTCAAACAAATCAAGCCCATGTTTAATTCTGGATCAAGGACTTTTGCCTGGAGTATTTAAAGATTGTGCTAAACCTAATTTGGTAGTTGTTCACGCCGTCATTGTGTTTTGTCTAGCATTCTAGGTTTTTGCGTGTGTGTTGTTTATGTGAGCCTTTCTTGTGTCTCATTGATGCAAGCTTAGGACGTGTGTCTTTGTGTTGTAATCTTTGTGATCCTCTCCTAAGCTTTGAAGTACGGAGTTAGGACTTTGTGTGTTTTTAGCACTCTAAGCCTTTAGGTACGAGTGTGTAGTTTTAGGAGTGTGTGTCTCCAAAACATTTTGTTCTTTGTGTTGATTGAAATCCTTGCTGTCTGTAAGGTTGTAAGGGAGTGAGATGGGATCTCAGACTTAGGAGTTCCTAGGTTGAAGAGTCATTGGTAGTTGCCTAGGTTATGAGTTGTAAACGTGGTGTTTGCTGAAAACTTACAACTAGAACTATTATAGTGATATTCCTTCCTGGATTGGTATTCCCCAGACTAGGGCTTGTTTTACGCGCCGAACTGGATTAACAAATATCCCGTGCCTTTTACCTGCTTTAAGTTATTTGTTTATATTTATATTGTGATATAAGTGTTAAGGTGCTTAGAACATTGTATCGCACATCACGTTTAGTGTTAAGATGCTTAGAATATTGTATCGCACATCGTGCTTAGCGTGCCAGGAATTTTCACGGTGGAAGCAACCAGAACCTAAGCACACACCCACCAGTACCCAAAACCACACCAACAAACAACAGAGATGTGAAGTGGTAAGGGGAAACACCAAAAGAACATATATGAGCAACAACGTGGAACTAATATAGAAACTCAGCCACTGCCAATTAATGAGAATTTCAACACACAATTTGAAACAGAACTCCCAGATCGTGAGTCTAAACAAGCCAAGAATGTCACTGTATCACAAAAAATTATTCATGCTAACACACGTTGGGACAAAAATGAGTCATCACAGAGTGTGACAGACTAGAAAAGAACCATCTGTGTTACATGAAGCCAATAGACTTGATCGCACTACATAGAAAAAAATTGCCTACATCTAACAGATAGATTTATGTTTTTTTTTTTTTTTGTGGATCAAAAAAGAGCAGAGGTGTTGACAGTCAAGGGCGGAAGTTGTGTTTCCAAAGATCAATTGTCCACATGCAATGTCATTTTTTTTTTACACATGTATTAAATCAAATCACATTACAATGTCATTTTTATATAGATTTGTTCCTAAAATATTTTCTCAAATATCTACATGTGGTAATTTGATTTGTGATTGATAGAAAATAAAACATATGTTTTATATATATGATGCATTTTTAAAATAATACAACAATTGTTTTATTATTTTTATCGTTTTCAAAAATACACACACAATTAACAGTTGTTCATTTCAAAAATTTATTATTTCATTGATAACAAATAAAATTAAAATACATTTTAAAATCTGAAAATAGAAAATATTTTCATAAAAACTACCTAATTTTTTTTATCAACCGCTACCAATAAACAATGTCCAAAGCAATACTCCTTTTTTGGTGTCTCATTTTAAAAATAGCAATTTATTTTTTAAATTTATTAAATAATTAATATACCTAATTTATAATAAAGATTAAATATATAAATTATACAATAAATTTAAAACGTAAATTGTTGCTTATATATTAAACGGGTAAGAATATGTTGTTAGTCAATAACCACCAAAGCCTGCATACCACAACTACTCAAATGATATGTCTTTGTAAAAAATAACAGTTCACTTTGCAAAAAATGATATGTCTCGGTGTAGTACACATTTGATACCCCAACCATCCAAAAATAACAGTTCAAATAGAATAACAAAGCAAAAAAAGTGATAAAACGTTTGATGATGTGAAAAGCACTTAAACATCTATTATGATATATCATAATCGTAATTGGGCAAGGTGGTTCGTGCGTATTCAAATTATTTGCTTTAAAATTGCTTTAAAAATGACAACTTTTGATGTTAGAAAAGGTGAAGTTTAATTTCAAATGTGATATTTCATCCTTAAATTTTATGTTGAAGATAGTAAATTATTTTTTTAAATGCAAAAAATCACAAAAATTTAGAGTAAAATATGAGTTGGGACAAAATAAAACAAATTAGATATGAAAAATAAAGGGACCAATAAGTTTAATTTTAAAATAGAGAGACCAAACAAAATATTTCAATTATTTTGCCACTCTATCCATTTTTTCGCGCATCATACAAATTTAACAAAATACAATTATCCGCTACTTAAATAGCGGATATACAATAAAATCATCCTATTATATTTAATTCTTATAATTATAACATCCGCTACTTTAGACGACATTTACAAAAAAAATTCAATTTTATAACGTCGACTACTTAAATAGCGAAAGAATAAACACGAAAAAATGTAAGACGCATAAGATATACATAAAATGCCAAAAGAAAACTCAATAGTTAAAGTTAATTATCGGCTTGGCTGCATCACAATTAAATGAGCTTACGTATTACTTGATATAATAGGCTTATCTTAGTTTTTCAGCTTGAACTAATTACTTAATTTTTTTTAATGTAAATTGCTTACCATGCGATGTACGGGTTCGGCGGAACGACATATGTATGTCAATTATGGTTGTTGCTTTAGATTAGCGGTATGGTATAAGGTAATTATAGAAATGTTTGATGTGAGTTCAAAGACTAAATCATACAAATGGATTAACCAATTTAAATCAATGAATACAATCTCTATCCAACTAACGCTGGCCCGTGGTGTTGCACGGCTTTTGTGAAACGCCATAACAAAGCGAATCAAGTGAAGCATCACACCAAATTTTATACTGGACCTTTCAAGATCCGTGTCATGTATAAAATTTAATTTTTGCCTAAGAGTATACTTAATATAATCATTGATAATGGGATAATACAATAAATAAGTGAACCACTCTATTGTTGGATGGTTCAGTCACATCGAATTTCATAGTTGAGTCTTCAAAGACCCGTGACATGTATAAAATTTAATTTTACCCTTTTTGTGTGCAATTAATATGGTTCTAAAGGACAACTATCAATTGATTAAAAAGAAAACTTCATTAAGACTTCAAACAAAATAGTTGACATCAAGGATCAAATCAAGTAAAGATAACTACATCAATACAGAAAAATAATATTTGATAATGCCAATTATTTGAATGCTCGATTAGGATGAAGTGATTTAGTTGTAAGCATTAAATAATTTAGAGATAGCACTAAGTTATGATTACAAAGTCTAAATTCTGCGCCACAAAGTAGTGTTGGCGCATACAGAAAAATAATATTTGATAATGCAAATTATTTGAATGCTCGATTAGAATGAAGTGATTTAGTTGCAAGCATTAAATAATTTAGAGATAGCACTAAGTTACGATTACAAAGTCTAAATTCATAGAAAAGAAAAATATATAGCATAAAAAGGATACATGCTTATAGCATTAATCGTGCGTTGCACATGTTTTGTGGAACGCCATAATAAAGCGAATCAAGTGATGCATCACACCGAATTTTACAATGGAGCCTTCAAGACCCGTGATATGTATACAATTTAATTTTGACGTAACTACACACTTAATTTAATTTTCTCATGTTTAGGTGTGTGTATCTCAAATAATATAAACTAAGTTGGTCAAATTTTCTCATGAGTAACACGTTAAGATGATGAAATTAAAAATCATTCATATAATCATTGATAATAGGATCAAGAAGTACATTGCATATTATTGCTGGATAGCTCAGTCACATCAAATTTTATAGTGGAACCTTCAAAGACTCGTGACATGTATAAAAATTTAATTTTTACATTTTTTTGCTGCTCAATTAATATGATTATAAAGAAATGCGTTAAGATAATGAAATTAAAAATCATTCATATTGTCATTGATAATAGGATCAAGAAGTACATTGCATACGATTGTTGGATAGCTCAGTCATATCAAATTTTATAGTGGAACCTTCAAAGACCCGTGACATGTATAAAAATTTAATTTTTACCCTTTTTTCTTGCGCAATTAATATGTTTCTAAATGACAAACATCAATGAATTAAAAAGAAAACTTCATTAAGACAACAATCAAAATAGTTGAAACTAATCATGTGCCATAAAGTAGTGTTGCCGCATATAGAAAAATAATATCGGATAATGTCAATGCTTGGATGAAACAATGAACAAATAATTTTGATCGAGAAAGAGGCAAAGTAGATGAACCAACCCCCACAAATGTCAATGCTTGGATGAAACAATGAACAAATAATTTTGATCAAAACCACTCTTATGCAATAAATGTCTCTTGGGAGGATTAGAGATAGGATACTTGACATAGTGCGCAAAATTTTTAAAACTTTATGTAAGTAGAGCGCAGAAATTACAAACATATTTATATGTAGCGCGTAAAAGTTAATTAAATTCGAAACATTAACATTTAATTAAGAGTTCAATCACCCGTTATAAATATTTATTTAGAAGAGCCATTAGATGTTATAGAAAGGTTTACGATACATCTTTATAGATTAAAATAAGACATTCTTAGTTCAAGAGAAGTAATAGTGTTTTGTTAAACACACTACAAATCCCTACGGAGACCCATCAATTTTTATTAAGTTAGTACACTTATACACCATAAAATTGACCATGTTATAGTGGTAATTGAATACTCTTAACTTAATAGATTCTTTCAAGTTGCGAGGTAGAAGAGATTTAGGGTGGTTAAAAGTCTATCATATTAGTGCTATATGTTAACTTTTGTTGTAAAAATGCAAATTGTTGGTCATTATTTTCATTCATCCAAGTTAACAAATTTTTTTTTACACATTGTGTTGCTTTCAAACAAGAAAGTTCCACCGAGATTAAATTGCAATGTAGAGGTCATCTCTGCCTCAAACAACTCAATTATTGTTGCTTCTTTTACTGCAAAATAGTTGCCATGTTCATCTCACTTTGGATTGTTATTAATGTGAACATAAATCGGTCATTAGCAAATAATAGGCAAAAACATATCAATATAAAAGATTTTATCCAATCATTCAATACTCAACATAAAGTCTAAAGTGACATTTGGAATATTATCTCTAGCAAAACAACCATACGGACTTAACCAAACATCAATCATAAAATTCCATTTAATGGGAAGTGTAAAAAACAAATAGGGTTTTAATTTTTTTGATAAGGGTAAAACTGTAATTTTAAAAAATATTGGGACAAAACTATAATTTAAAAAAAATAGAAGCAAATTTGAAATTTTTTAAAAAATTAGGATTCAAAATGCAATTTATAAAAGTAAAGAGGTCAAAACGGAAATAATAAAAGTGTGGGGTGTAAATGTAAATATATAAAGTACAAGGGCAAAACTGTAATTTTATAGTCTGTTGTTGATGTGGCTGGAGTGACGTGGCGGATGATGTGGATGTTGAGGTGTAAACGGTGACGTGGCGATATGGTACACGTGGCGGACAATGAATGGATGACATAGGTTAGATGATGTCATGATGACATCATCGATGACATAAGGTAGTAGGGTTTTGGGAGGGGCATTAGGGTTTACCCCATCCAACTTTTTTTATATTGTAAGATTTTTGTATTGGTGGTTCGTTACTTAACCATGTCGTTGATATAATTAATGAATAATTTTTGAGTAATTTTACACTGATTGTCCCTTCCTTAACTAACAAAGTTGTTGGTGATTAGGACTTTCTGTTTCAGTCAAAAATCTGTCACGTGTCTAATTTTAATTGGCTACATGTGCAATCAAATTGCCTATAAATGGAAGGCATTCAGTAAACTAAGAATGTTAACCCCTCCCCGACCTATCTTCTATGCTTTTTTCATCTTTTAGTAACATTAGTTTGTTTAATTGCCTTAATTGCACATTTGATCCCTTATGTTTATTTTAGGTTTAAAGTTATTCACTTATGTTTTAAAAGTTTTAAGTTGTACCTTATGTTTATTTTAGGTTTCAAGTTAGTCTTTCATGTTTTAAAAGTTTCAAGTTGGTCCCTCAAGTTTTTAAAAGTTTTAAGTTGGTCCCTTATGTTTTTAAAAGTTTCAAGTTTAGTCCCTATTTTATAAGGACTAAACTTGAAACTTTTAAAAACTTGAGGGACCAACTTGAAACTTTTAAAAACTTGAGGGACCAACTTGAAACTTTTAAAACATGATAGACCAACTTGAAACCAAAAATAAACATAAGGGACCAACTTGAAGCTTTTAAAACATAAGGGACTAACTTGAAACCTAAAATAAACATAAAAGACCAAATGTGCAACTAAACGTAAATTTAAATTTTTGTCATTTCTTGTGTAATTGGCTGCATTAGTCCTTTGTCGGTTAGTCATAGCGTTCCTACCGGTGTGTTTATTAACCATGGTTGGGTACGATATGTTAACCGACTAGGGACTTTTTGTGTCTTAATTGCGTACGCTATGACGAACCGATGTGAGTTTGGGTCGTGACAAAGTTTTCCAGTGCTGCTGAATCGCTCGGTCGAAGTAGCTACGTTTCTTCAATAACAAGCAACATTTTTTCTTTCAATTTCTTTCACATTTCATCCAACCAATTTCAACATCTCATAAACTTCAAAAAATGACCATATTACCCCTAGCCCCATTATATTTCATTTTTCACATTTTTATTTATTTACAATATTCCATTTTAATTATTTTTACCCATTTTTATCACAAACAAAAATCCCAATAATTGTCTAACATTTTTTCCCTCTCATTTGAGACCTAGAATGTTCCTAAAATCACAGCTCATCCCATCACACAACATGTGCTCTCTTTTGAATCAAAATCACCAAAAATATCTCATGAACAAAAACTCAAAACTACCATTTCTTTCCCTCCAATTCAAGTCACTTTTTAACCTAATTTTTCATTATAAATAGAGACATTCCTTGATGAGAGAGAGGATACACGAAATCAGAACAAAAATCACACCAAGAACAACTCAAATTTCTCTTCATTTTTCACACTTTTCTCAAATTTCATTTCTTTCATAAACCTCAATAAAACTCCAAATTATCTTCAGAAATCTCTCATAAACACTTCCAGTAATCATTTCCAAATCAAAAACAACAAATTCAATATCAGAATCTCGAACCACAATCACCACAAAAAAACACAAAAAAGTGTAGATCCTCTGGAACAATTCAGAGCTTCTTAAAGCTTGTTTAGAACATTCATAAACGTTCTCTGAAGCTTTTCCAATGTTCAATTTCGTTTAATTCACACCAAAACGCATTTCACCATTTGAGAGTGTTCTTCACTTTCTTCGTTCGTTTTTTATGATTCAAGCCTCAAAAGCAAAATCTAACCATGGATTCATGACCAGGAAGAAAACAAAAGAAGATTCGAACTTTGATTCGAAGGATTTGAGCGTTTTTTGACGTTTCTTGGTTTGTACGAATTTGAAGAAGATGAATGTTCTAGCTACCAGTGAGTTTTCGTTGCAAATCAGTGGTTGCTTCGTAGCTAAAGTGTTTATGTCATCGTGCATCCACTTCTTTTTCCAGTTTCCTTGTGTGCCGTTTGATCAAACGGAAGTTTTAGATCCGTTTAAGGTATTTTAAAGCCTAGCCGCGCGATGAATCTTAAGGGTCCAGATCTAAGATCCAGTCACGCGCCATATCTCGTTTCTGCATGTAATTATTTTTTAATGACTCTTTTTTTTTTTTTTTCTGGACTAGGCTTGGGCTCTGAACGCCCAGAATCCCTTTCTGCACCCCTATTTAGTTTCGTTTTATTATTTGCACCCCCTGCTTCAGCTTAATTTTAATGTATTTTTTAACTTATTTTGAAAGTAGCTTTTCATTTCAATGACTTTTCTAGGTCATATGAACAAAATTAAGTTACTAAAATTAATTGTAGCATTTAAGTTTATTTTTATTTAAATTATCATTAATGTACTTATGCTATTAATTACTTGTTGTTTTTTTTATTTTTTGTTCATAAGTTTATGAGATAAGTGCTTTGGGCATAACTATTCTTAGCTATTTTTAGCCTTGTAAAGCATGAGGTTAAGGCTTATTTTATTTTTCTCCTTGATATTTTATTTTTATTTGTTCATCTAATTATTATATAATTGTGATTAATGCTTCTAATTCTCTAACTCTCTAGCTCTCTAACTCTCTAATTCTTTAATTCTCTCTAACCAAACATTTTAATTTTGCTTATTAATTATAATCATTGTCATTAACTAGACATTTTACCCGTACATTCGCACGGTGCACATCAATTATTATATACTAATAATTGATATATTGATAATTGTACCGGTCAGCTTCGCCTAGGCCCAATCACATTTCAAGCCCACTATGGCCAACAGCCCAAAAAAGAACATACTGCGCGCTCGAACCGGTTTAGTACGCCCAGATCCAACTCTTTCTACCCGACCCAGCTCGCCTGGACCCAATTTCGCCTATCCAGGCCCAATAAGTCACAAACTATCAATAAACACGTGAAAAACAAGCTTATACCACGATTGAGGAAGCTTGGCACCAATGCCTTCCCCCATTACGCGCCAAACTCGGACTCACCCCATGATAGACATCATGGGATCGTGGGGAGTTTGATCAGTGCATTTATATGCACATTCTTCTACTATTATACTTAGGCATTTCTCTAGTTTGTGTTAATATTTTTACTATTTTATTGTGTTTTTAGATTTAAGTTTATTTTAGCCTTTATTTTATTTTCGTATTTTATTTTTCAGCATTAGCAGTCTGCACGAATAAATTCATAACTGGAGCTTCGAGTATCTGATTGCGGCGCGGTCAGTTGCGTTGGAAAGCTAAGAGACAAAGCTACAAGATTTATTTTTAGTGGAGAAGTTGTTTCAGAGTGCAAGGGTCTCTAATTTTCGTGCAGATTCCAGACTTAAATAATTATTCTAATGGAGATTTAATTTTTGGCCTTTTGTTTCTTTGGCCTTGGCCTTTGGATTTCACTCTTTTCTCCTATTTATATACAACAAAAACCAGAAATAGAGAGGTAATTTTCAAGTACTGTTCACAATAAAAACTTGGAGAATGTTGCTTGCTATGGAGAACTAATCACCAAGGATTAATCTGCTGTACTCGGTTTCCACTTTGAGGTTCTATAATTTCCAATAAAACTGCTTTTCCCTTTTCAATATTTATGCTATATGTCTTGTTTGCTTTATTCAAGTTCTATAGAATAAGTGTTGATTAATTTCGATTGTTATATGTTCTTGTACCTTAATCGCGTTTGCTTAATTCGCGTTTGTTAAATCATGCCTGCTTAATTCATGATTGCTTTAATCTGTTTGCTTAATTCGGAAATCAGGAACATATATCTTGTAGTGTAAATTGCGCTTGTTAATTGATACTATAATCGAAAGGGGATTAGAATCTGCTTAGGGCTTGGAAATTGTATGAATCAATGATAAGTTAGGAACCGAAAACAATAGATTAATCGTTTTAAGTTTATATGATAATCACTTATTTTAATCTCTTTTTGCAACTCGAATTCAAAACTGAACCCCCATATTTTACTGATTCTAATATTTCGTAATTGATCAAGAGAATCCTTGTGATACGACACTTTTGTCGCTTCCCTAAACTACATTTCTTTTAAATACTTGTTTATTTTTGACCCGTGTGCGACAGCGGATCAGAGTTATAGACCCCCTTTGTGTGCCTATAAATACAACCCCCAAAAGAAAATTAAAGACAGACCAAAAATTAACCTAAGTACAATCAATACTTCACGTATTATCACTAAATATACACCCCCTAAGTTCCACACCGGAACAATTGGCTCCCACCGTGGGGCTCTGGTAAAACACTTCCCAGACCTCAAGCAACAAACAAACCATAACCATGGCTACAGAGCAGAACAATCAGAATAACCAGAATTTGCAAACCGAAGTTCGTCGTCTTCAAGCAAAGATGGCAGCTTTGGAAAAAGAAAAAGCAGTAGAGTTAGCCTGGCTCGCAAAAGAAGACGAGATTGAAGAATCTCAACCCCTGGCCCAACACTTATGGGACGCTCAAGTTCCAGCCAACTTCAAAATCCCTCAACTGCCAAGTTTTGACGGAAAGACTGACCCATCAGAACATCTCATGGCAGTTGGAACCCAAACTGCAATCATCGGCGCTGAGGAGCACCTCAAGTGCAAATTGCTATCCAGTACTTTCAAGGACGCCGCCCTCAGATGGTACATGAATCTGCCAAAGAATTCCATCACAAATCTCACCGATTTTCACAAAAAATTCATGCACCAGTTTGCAGGGAGCAAACACATCCAAGTAACCGCCACAAACATGTTCAGTCTCAGGCAAGGAAGCTCAGAAACACTCAGAGAGTACCTCGCCTGATTCAGCGAAGCAACCATCAAAGTCTCCAATCCAAACCAGGAGATGTTCGTAGCAGCCTTTCACAACGGCCTCAGAGCAGGACACTTCAACGAATCCTTGGCGCAGAAACCAGCTGAAACCATGCAGGAAGTAATGAAAAGGGCATAATGATATATCAAAGGCGAGGAAAGCAATGCGGAGAAGAGATCCAGAGACAACAAGGAACGAGGCCCAGACCCAAGGCGCTACAAAGGGCCAAACTATCAGCAACCAAGATGGCCGTCAAGAGACTACATATATCAAGGAGGTAATGACAGACCATACCAGAAGGACAGAATATATCACCCATCATCAAAGAAGTACACTTCGATGTAGGATGACTATGCGCGCCTTAACAGGGCAAAAGTACATATTCTCAATGAAATCCTGAATGCCAATCTGGCAAAGCGTCCACCGGCCAGAGACAATGACTACATGATGGGAAAAAACAAAGATGAATGGTGTCACTACCATAGGTGCAGAGGCCACGACACAGAAAGGTGTTTCCGCCTAAAAGATTTGATAGAAGAACATGTCAGAAGCGGACACCTCAAAAAATTCCTAGACAAAACTACAGGAGGCGATTCAAGAAGGAAGACACCGCCGGGATCACCTAACCACAGACGGCGAGAAGAAACAAAAGAAGAGCAACCAAGGATAGCGGTGAGCACCATCGCAGGAGGATTCGCAGGAGGCGGAAACTCCAGCCCTGCCAGAAAGCGGTATGTGAGAAAGTCAGAAAGGGGAATAGAGTCAGTAGGACATGTATCTTTCCCACCAGCCCCAGACCTATCGTTCTCGCCAAAAGACGCCACAGGAATCGCGCCACATGACGACGACCCGTTAGTAATAAAAGTGCAAATCTTGAATTGCGATGTCAAAAGAGTTTTAATAGACTCAGGGAGTTCAGCATACATCATGTTTTGGGACGCGTTTAAGGCAATGCAATTGGCAAATGAGTTATTCCAACCCTACCAGGGAACTCTAGTAGGTTTTGTAGGGGAACAAGCAGAAGTAATGGGGCACATCACCCTGCTAACAACATTTGGAGACAAGCAAAATTCTAAAACTATAAAGGTAAGGTACCTTGTGGTAAGGACGCTTTCGGCCTCATATAACATCATCATAGGAAGACCCACATTCAATACCTTAGGCGCCGCCATGTCAACACTCTACCTAGCCATGAAGTACCCACTAGATAACGGCGGGGTCGGAATCATCATGGGCGACCAGATATTAGCCCGCCAGTGTTATGAATCAAGCCTCAGAGTAAAAAAGAAGGAAGTGGCAAAAGAGGTGAAATACATAGCCAATATGAACGAGGTAACTGACCTGGACCCAAAGGTATAATTCCAAGACAGGAGAGTAAGTCCAATAGAAGATCTAGAAGAGGTGCAAATAGGAGAAGAAGAACACCAAACAACAAAGTTGGGAACAACCTTACAGAAAGAAGAAAAATAAAAGGTGATAGCCATACTAAGGAAGAATGTGGATTTGTTCGCATGGCAGCCATCAGACATGCCATGAATAGATGAAAGCATAATCACACACAAACTGGCGATCTCACCAAACTTCAAGGCGGTATCTTAGAAAAAGAGGAAGCTAGGCGAAGAAAGAAGGAATGCAGTGGACGAAGAAGTTGCAAAACTCAGAAAGGCACAGTTCATTGAAGAAATCAAATATCCAGATTGGTTAGCCAACGTGGTGTTAGTAAAAAAGCATAACGGCAAGTGGAGGATGTGCGTGGATTTCAATGATCTAAACAAAGCATGTCCAAAGGACCCATACCCCCTTCCCATCATTGACAGACTCATAGACGGAGCATCAGGCTGCAAAATGTTAAGCTTCATGGACGCATACTCTGGATATAATCAAATGAAAATGAACGTAGCGGACGCAGCACACATCGCCTTCATGACAAACACCTGCAACTACTACTATAAAGTGATGCCGTTTGGACTAAAGAATGCAGGAGCCACCTATCAACGCCTAATGGATAGAGTGTTCGCCCAACATATTGGGCGCAATCTAGAAGTCTACACAGATGACATGGTAGTCAAAACAGAAGAGGATGGTGACCACCACAAAGACCTTGAGGACGTTTTGGCATCTGTAAGAAAATACAACATGAGGCTGAATCCCTCAAAGTGTTCATTCGGCGTGCAGGCAGGAAAATTCTTGGGATTCCTGCTCACTAACAGGGGCATAGAGGCTAACCCAGAAAAATGTCAGGCTATCATCAATATGCGCAGTCCCACATCTGTCAAAGAAGTCCAACAACTAACAGGCAGGATAACGGCGTTGTCCCGTTTTCTCTCGTGTGCCGAAGAACGAGCATGTGATTTCTTCTCCACTCTCAAAAAAGGGGAAAGATTCACCTGGACCGAACAATGCGAAAAAGCTTTCCAATGTTTGAAAAACTTCCTGTCATCTCCACCCATATTAACAAGACCACGACCAAGAGAGCCCCTCTACCTATACCTGGCAGTGTCAGACAACACAATGAGCTCGGCGCTGGTCCAAGAAGTAGAAGGCGAAGAAAAACCAGTGTACTTTATCAGCAGAACCCTGAGAGGTGCAGAATTGCGATACCAGAAGATTGAAAAGCTGTGCTTGGCAGTAGTATTTACCGCAAGAAGATTGAGACAGCACTTTCAGGGCCACAAGATCATAGTCAAAACGGATCACCCCATCAGAAAAGTTCTAAAGAAGCCAGACCTAGCAGGAAGGATGGTAGCGTGGTCAATAGAGCTTTCCGAATACGACCTAACCTTCTCGCCGAGAGGAAACATAAAATCTCAAGTGTTAGCTGATTTCGTCTTGGAAATGACCTCGCCTCCAAGCGAAACCACCAGAAAATCATGGATCCTATCAGTGGATGGCGCCTCCAATTTGAGAGGGAGCGGAGCAGGAGTTGTCCTCGAAGGACCAGACGGAGTCTTAATCGAACAGTCTATACGCTTCCCGTTTAGGGCGAGCAACAATCAGGCGGAATACGAAGCCCTAATAGCAGGAATGAGACTGGCAAAAGAAAAGGAAGTAACTTGCCTCCAGGTGAAAAGCGACTCTCAGCTGGTCACAAATCAAGTGTCAGGAGAATATCAGACAAAAGACCCTCAGCTCACAAAATATTTAGATAAGGTCAAAAAGATGGCGGCGCAATTTACTAATATATGTGCCACGAGAACAGAACTCCAGAGCAGATCTTCTCTCAAAATTAGCAAGTACCAAAAAACTGGGGCACAACAGAACAGTCATTCAAGAAACAATAGCGACGCCGAGCACTAACACCACGGAAACAATGATGATGATAGAAAGCAACGACTGGCGTCATCCCGTATGACAATATTTGAAGAATGATATCCTCCCAAAAGAAAAAGAAGAGGCGGCGAAGATAAAGAAGATAGCCATCCATTACGCCTTAATAGGCGACAAAATGTACAAGAGAGGTTTCGCAGCATCTATGCTCCTATGTGTAAGTGAACTAGAATCCCAAAGTATACTGAAGGAAATCCACGACGGATCGTGCGGAAGCCACATAGGAGGAAGATCACTAACAGGAAAAGTCATTAGAGTAGGATTTTTCTGGCCAACAATCTTGTGAGACGCTAGAGGATACGTCAGAAGCTGCGACAAATGCCAGCGATACGCGGAGCTACACCACGCCCCTGGAGAACCACTAAAAACAGTCATGACGCCGTGACCATTCTACATGTGGGGAGTTGATATTCTAGGACCATTTTCGGCGTCCCAGGGACAGGCAAAGTTCCTCCTCGTAGCAGTAGACTATTTCACGAAGTGGATTGAAGCCGAACTAGTAGCGACAATCTCAGCAGAAAAGGTAAAGCATTTCTATTGGAAGAGGATCATTTGCAGGTTCGGACTGCCCAAATACATAGTCTCCGACAACGGCACTCAGTTCACAAGTGAGAAGGTAGTTCGTTTCTGCGAAGAAAAATGAATCAGAAATATCTTCTTCTCTATAGAACATCCACAAGCTAATGGACAAGCAGAAGCGGCGAACAAGGTAATCCTAAAGGCAATCAAAAGGAAGCTGGAAGCAAAAGACAAGAATTGGACGGAACCCTTAACATCAATTTTGTGGTCGTATCATACCACACCACACTCAACAACAGGAGAAACCCCATTTCGAATGGTCTATGGAACAGACGCAATGATTCCCGTGGAAATAGACCCCCCCAGCTGGCGAAGAGAAACAATCACAGGCGAGGAAAACAGCGCGGCCCTGCAGGAGAACCTAGACCTTTTGGAAGAAGTAAGAGAAGCAGCACATTTCAGGGAGTTCGCCCTAAAGCAAAGAGCATCAAGGAAGTACAACACGAAAGTGATACCAAGAAACGTCATGGAAGGCGACTTGGTCTTAAAAAGGCCAATGGGAAAGGACAAAGGAGGAAAACTGGCACCAAACTGGGAAGAACCGTTCAGGATTAATGAAGCGTTTGGAAATGGAGCATACAGGCTAGAAACTCTGAAATGCGAGGTGATGCCCAGAACGTGGAACGTATCCAACCTCAGATCTACTACAGCTAAAAGCACTTAGGAAGAAAGGCGCCACCTAAGAGGTGCCATAAAACAAATATTTTAGGACTGTTTCTTGCTGTCTAGGATTGTTAGTCATCACCATTTCATAAATAAATAAACAATGTTGGGACACTCTTTTCTCCTGCAAGGGCATGAGTTTTTATCGAGGCCCACCATTTTAGAAACATTAAGAGCAAAATTATTTACGCATTTTATTCTTGATAACGCCTTTTTTATGTAAAAAGATTGTAACAGGAAAAGCCGTCCTCGAGGCGCACAAATATACAAAGGCCACCATGTAAGTCTAAGGCGTTGGTATGCAAAAATTTATCCGGCATGGAAGGCCGCCATGTAAGTCTAAGGCTTTGGCGTGCAAATATACAAAGGCCACCATGTAAGTCTAAGGCGTTGGTGTGCAAAAATTTATCCGGCATGGAAGGCCGCCATGTAAGTCTAAGGCTTTGGCGTGCAAAAATTTATTCGGCATGGAAGGCCGCCATGTAAGTCTAAGGCTTTGGCGTGCAAATATACAAAGGCCACCATGTAAGTCTAAGGCGTTGGTGTGCAAAAATTTATCCGGCATGGAAGGCTGCCATGTAAGTCTAAGGCTTTGGCGTGCAAAAATTTATCCGGCATGGAAGGCCGCCATGTAAGTCTAAGGCTTTGGCGTGCAAATATACAAAGACCACCATGTAAGTCTAAGGCGTTGGTGTGCAAAAATTTATCTGGCATGGAAGGCCGCCATGTAAGTCTAAGGTTTTGGCGTGCAAATATACAAAGGCCACCATGTAAGTCTAAGGCGTTGGTGTGCAAAAATTTATCCGGCAAGGAAGGCCGCCATGTAAGTCTAAGGCTTTGGCGTGCGAAAACAACAACTCGGAGTTCAAAAGTTATATGGTAAGGCAAGTTATCCCTCGAAATATGTAATATAAAAACACAAGCTATGTAATAAAAATTGCAGGAACGACAAAAAGGGAAGAACAGGTAATACATTGCAGAGCAAAGGCGCCG
Source organism: Trifolium fragiferum (assembly GCA_954870985.1). Taxonomy (NCBI): domain Eukaryota; kingdom Viridiplantae; phylum Streptophyta; class Magnoliopsida; order Fabales; family Fabaceae; genus Trifolium; species Trifolium fragiferum. Next base: position 22,657,496 of record OX940791.1, on the reverse strand, counting down.
TCAAAGCTATTATTTCATTCAGAAATAGAAGATACAAACAAACAAAAATTCAAAAATTACAAACATATGAAATACAAATGATCAAATAAAAGACAAATGATCAAATCCTACAACTATTGTCCTCGCCGCCAAGAGAAAGAAACTTGAAGACATGAATCCCAGTCCCTCAGTTGCCAAAGGATCCAGCTCCTTCGCCAAGAGAAGAAAACCAGGAAGCGGGATACCTAGTCCCTCAATACCCTTGGACCCAATCTTTCCAGCAAGAGGAAGAAATCGGAAGAAGGAACAACTCATCAGGGAACCAGTTACTCAGAATCTCTTCCCCAACGTTTTCTGCGAAAACTCCATGGAATCTGCAACAACTCGAGAGTTTTCTCTTTCTCCAGAGGAGCACGCCCCAAGGTAAAAATTCTTGAAGACCATAAGCCTTTAAGAACTCTTCGTAACCTTCATCCATTTCATTAGAATCATAAGATTCAACCAAAGGAAAGATCCCTGACAAATCATTTGTTCTGGATTCATTGATACGTTTGCGCTTGGATGATGAAACATCTACTATCTTTTTTCCTTTCTGAGAATTTGGTTTGGTAGTAGTATTTTTACCCCTAGATTTCTCCCCCATCAGGATAACAATAAGAAAAACAGAAGAGGCAGAAAAGAAAGGCACGAGTGAAAAGAAGCAAACCAAAGGCAACAATTTATAGGGAAACTCAGTCAAAACCACAATAAATACATAGTTGAATAGTTACGAAAAACTAGAGTAATTCGTCTTGAAACTTACAAAATTTATTATCAACACGCGTTTAGAAAGAAAAGAACTTTGACCCGCAAAAACCAAGGCAATCAAAGGAAACCAACGGAAAACGATTTGTTTTCCCACGAAAGAAATCGCAACGCCCTCAGTTATAGAGAAAAATTAAAAACACACATTCCACATTAGGACGATTAACTGATGACCACAACGCAAAAAAACATTAAAACGCACAAAGAGAGAGAGAGAGAGAGAGAGAGAGAGAGAGAGAGAGAGAGAGAGAGAGAGAGAGAGAGAAACATAATACAAAATAGCATAATATTACAGCCCCAATGGGGCGTCCAAAGTACTTAAAATATTTATACATCCTCGCCCTAAGGGCGGACAAAATACACTTGAAAGCAACAAAAGTACAACATTAGAAAACCCATCAACCAAAGCGAGACAAAACCTTCCCATCCTCAACCTTGTTCATAAAATCCACCTCCTTCAACTTAGCAGGATCCAAATCAGGAAAGACCACCTCAACCTGTTCAATGGCGGCGGCGAACCCATCAACATACTTCTGCACCATGGCAGTCTTTAGCTCTACTATCCCTTCTTCCATCTCAACCTTCTCCTCCTCACGATTGGACAAGTCTTTCCACGCCTTGACTAGTGTAACAATGGCAGCTTTGCGCCCTACCACCAGATTACGATTGTCCAAAGACAACCGCCTATTTTCTTCCCTTAAAGCCCTCATCTGCTTCTCATAACCCGCCTTCATCTTCTTCAAAGCCTCGTCCTTATCTTTCTTCGACTCTTCCGCAGCAGCTTCCAACCTAGCGCCGTTTTCCTTTTCCTGACGCCTGAAGACTAGCTCATTAAGAGCAATACACTTCAACCCATTCCCAACAACAACCTTCCTCACCTCCTCTAAAGGCATAGCGTCAAACCTCTTTGTATCACCCTTCAAATGCTGAGCCACAAAGGAAATAGGATCAAAATCAACGCCCTAGTTAGAGGCGGACACCGTAGGCGTGGCCGCGCTCTTGTCAGTAGCAGCCACCGGCGCCACTCCCTTAGAAGGTGACGCCACCCCACCAGCAGAACCACTCACGTGAGCACGTGTAGTCTTAGTCCCCCTAGGCGGAATCTGAACCGAGACTACAACACCCTCGCTCGTGGTGTCTTCTTCAGCATTCTGAGAGTCACCCTCATCATCGCCCCTCTTCCTCTTGGGGTGAACAACCTTAGAAGAAGTACCCTCAGCAATAAGAAGCTGTGACATGGGATCCACAACTTCGTCAGGCTTCAGCTTTTGATTCTTGGCCGCCAAAAGAAACGAAGCAAACTCTTGATCATCAAACTTCTTCATTTTTTCTGGAAAAAGAAAAAACACGGGCGTTAGAACCCAAAACAACACTGTTAAAACCCAAAACAACACTTCGCCGAAAAAAACACTAAAGTACTTACTCATAAGGGACAAGACCCCTGCCGGATTAGGCTCTAGACGAAGGAGATCCTTAGTCTCAAACACCCTGAACCTACTTAAAAAAGCTATCGTTTCAAACTCAAAGGGCGTCAACAATTCCTCATTGACGCCCTTCATCGCTCTTGGATTATCAGACCAGTAAAAAGGGAACAAACCAACCCCCTTGTCGTCAAACATCACGCCAGGACACTCTGTACCGCCACGAACTCGAAAGAAAGAATCTTGGAAGTTTTTAAAGTTGGAGGCATAGCGGTTAAACAAACCTCTGTTAGGCTGAGCATAGAGAGAAACGAATTTCTCGTTGAGACCTTTGATATAATGAAAGTAAAAGAAAACGCCTTGGCGAGGAGTTATGCCCAGGGCGTCACAAAGGATTTCAAAACTTTTTACATAACGCCAACTGTTGGGATGTAGTTGAATGGGAGGAAGGTTAAGAATGCGCAGAATGGAAATCTCGAAAGGAGTAAAAGGGAACCACAGGTTAAGCTTTTGGACAACAACACTGTGCATCAGGAAGTAATGATGAACTCTCCTATTTACGACAGACACCAACTCATCCACCCCTACAGGTTCTACTATCACATCGCCCTCATTCCCCGTCCCAGACAGACTTACAGCATTCCTAAGAACCTGAACGCTTTCCTTCGAAGTAAACTTTGAAGAAATAAACATCTCGCCACCACTTTTCGGAATAAAGGGAATCAACTCCTTCCCTGTGAAAGAAGAACGAGGAATTATTACACAATCGTCGTCGCTACTATCAGAATCACTCAAAACAAACCCTAGAAGTTCTGAAAAATACCCCTCTTCGTTTAGCGACCCATCTAACCTAGTAAAATGCGATCGAATTTGTCGCTCAAGTTCAGAATCGAAAGGGGGAAAAGTAGAAGACTCCTCAATCTCATCGTCTAAATCCCTAAGAATAACCATAGAAGAAGCAGAAGAAAAAACCACCAGAGGAAGAGGAGAAGTATACCTTACGTAGTTTAAGAGTGCAACGGCAGCAAATTCGTAAACTCTAGAAAAGGGGAGAGTAAAGCAGCATGAGGTTGAAGAGTAAGCGAAATAAGAAGATACAATGACCCAATTAAGCAAAAAGAGGATATATATAGACAAGATTAAAACCATTACCCAATGAATAAAGGCGTAGAAGTTAAAACGTTAGGAGTATCCAACGGTTAATAGCGTGTAATCACACACGTTAACACACACATGTCAGAGAGGAATACCAAAGGTTAAAGCCATAACGCCCAAAGGTAAAAGAGAACAGAACGCCAAAAGATTTACAATAAAACATTTATTGTCATTGGAAAAAGACGCCGCCGTATAGACGTCGCTTACACAAAAACAAAGTACAAATATAGAAAAAACAATTAATAATAGAAACCTAAATACTATCAGCTGCCTCTCGTGCATCCGCCCACATGCCTTCAATCTTCTTCAAGCATTCCCTTGCAATGTCCACCTCGCCATAGATTTTGGCCGCCACATCGCCATGAGCCTTCTGGCGATCTTTCAACTCTAGTAGAAGTTTACGTTTCTCCAGCAACTTCGCCACATCATCACGAATGCCCTTCCGCAACCGGCGTTTCCTTTCAGACAACTGGGTTATCTCTGCCTGTAATCTACAAATTTGTTGATCAACGGAATCCTCCTCGTCAAAAGTAGCAGCAAGAGTGCCTTCGTACATACGCATACCCTCCTTCACCAGCCAAGTTTCCTCAAGCAACGCAGAGGTGGACCTCTGGTTGTCTAGGCGTGATGCCTCCACAGATTCAACAAAAGGAAAGTCTTTTATCATCTGATCTCTAACGGCCAGCAGGCGATCAAGGAATAAATGCTGAGAAGTGGACAGACGCCATGAGTAATCACGAAGGTCAGCAACAATTGAGGCAAAGTCCTCATAGTTATCCATCAGATCGTCAGCTTCCTGAAGAAGTATTGACTTCAGAGTACTAATCAAAAGATCCACAGGGTCATTCATGTTGTAAATATGCTTGTAAAACTCAGATACACTGTAAATGTATATATAGCACGGCTGAAACCCAGAAAAAAGGGAACGGCCAAGGCTCATCGTGTAACGGATAGATATGCAAACCAAAGAAATCGGAGAGAACGCAACAAGCTTATCAGCGTTGCGCCCCTTTAGGCCTTGCGCTTAGGGGGCTGTGTACCGGTCAGCTTCGCCTAGGCCCAATCACATTTCAAGCCCACTATGGCCAACAGCCCAAAAAAGAACATACTGCGCGCCCGAACCGGTTCAATACGCCCAGATCCAACTCTTTCTACCCGACCCAGCTCGCCTGGGCCCAATTTCGCCTATCCAGGCCCAATAAGTCACGAACTATCAATAAACACGTGAAAAACAAGCTTATACCACGATCGGGGAAGCTTGGCGCCAACGCCTTCCCCCATTACGCGCCAAACTCGGACTCACCCCATGATAGACATCATGGGATCGTGGGGAGTTATAGACCCCCTCTGTGTGCCTATAAATACAACCCCCAAAAGAAAATTAAAGACAGACCAAAAATTAACCTAAGTACAATCAATACTTCACTTATTATCACTAAATATACACCCCCTAAGTTCCACACCGGAACAATAATATATAATTAATTATATTATATTATACGAATATAAATTAATATTGATAAATATTATATCTTTTAATCTCCAAAGTATATATATTACATAACTTGTATATTATATAGATCATATAGTATATAGACTCCAAATAAATAGAGCATATTTATAAGCCATGTTGATCTACATGTTTAAAAAATATTCACTTGTGTTTTTAAAATCCTAAGTTTTTTGTTCATAATATACGCCTAAAATCATAATGAGAGATATACGAATATAAATTAATATTGATGAATATTACACCATTTAATCGTCAAAGTATATGTATTACATACATTGTATATTACATAGATCATATAGTACATTGACTCCAAATAAATAGAGCATATTTATAAGTCATATTTATCTACATGTTTAAAAAAAAAAAAAAAAAAAAAATCACCTGTGTTTTTAAAATCCTAAGTATTTTGTTCATAACATACGCCTAAAATCATAATGAGAAACTACTCTTGATAATTCATGAGATAAGTGCTTTTGGCAAAGCTATTTTTAGCCCTGTAAAGCATGAGGTTAAGGCTTATTTTATTTTTCTCCTTGATATTTTATTTTTATTTGTTCATTTAATTATTATTTAATTGTGATTATTGCTCTCTAACTCTCTAACGCTTTAATTCTCTCTAACCTAACATTTTATTTTTGCTTATTAATTATAATCATTGTCATTAATTCTTTAACTCTCTCTAACCTAACATAACATTTTATTTTTGCTTATTAATTATAATTATTGTCTTTATTTAATAGAAATTGGCAGAGAAAAGATGATTCTTTCATTCCTCATGGTATCAATATATACAACTGATTTCACATAGAATTTGCCTACAATTTCTCCTATCATTGACTCTACGAGATATGCATAACTAATTACTAATTATATGTTACAACCAATTACAGCAAACCATGATGAAAATAATTATACACATTAATTGACTATATCACTGATTTACTTATTTCCTTATTACCCCCCCTCAAGTTGGAGCATGTAGATTGTGAATGCCCAACTTGCCAAGCAGAGAAAGAAATTGAGATCTTCCAAGTGCTTTTGTGAAGATGTCAGCCAGCTGAGCAGTAGTAGGAACATATGTAGAGCGAATGTGATCTTTGACTATCTCATCTCGGATAAAGTGACAATCAACTTCAATATGTTTGGTTCGTTCGTGAAAAACTGGATTTTTAGCTATATGGAGAGCTGCCTGACTATCACAGTAAATTTGCATTGGTTGAGTATGAGAGATACCAAGACTAGACAGAAGACCTTTGAGCCATTTCAACTCACAACATATGGTAGCCATAGATCGGTATTCAGCTTCGGCAGAAGATCGAGAAACAGTGTGTTGCTTCTTTGTTTTCCAAGAGATGGGAGAGTCACCAAGAAGAATAAACCAACCTATGAGTGAGCGGCGCGTTAGAGGACAGCTAGCCAAATCCGAATCACACCATCCATACAGTTGTAATGAACTGTCATGCCGCAACAAAATGCCTTGCCCAGGATTTCCTTTTAGATAGCGCACTACCCGCAAAGCAGCCTCCCAATGTTCTTGCCTCGGTTGTTGCATGAATTGAGACAAAATGTGAACACAGTACGAGAGTTCTGGTCTCGTGAAACATAGATAAATAAGACGTCCAACTAACCGTCGATACTTCTCAGGTTGGGCAAGGATATCACTGGTAGCAAGAGCCAAGCGATGGTTTTGCTCGAGAGGTGTAGAAGCAGGCTTAGAACCAAGAAGGCCAGTTTCAGAAATTATGTCTAGAGCATATTTCCATTGACAGAGAAGGATTCCAGTTGGTGACCTTGCAACTTCTACGCCAAGAAAATATTTCAGAGTTCCCAAATCCTTCATATGAAAACAAGTATGCAAATAAGTTTTGAATGCTGAAATCGCAGTGTGATCATTCCCGGTTATTATAAGATCATCAACATAAACTAATACCGCAAGAAAAGAGTCTTGTCGTTGTAGCACAAATAAAGAGTAATCGGATAATGATTGTTCGAACCCATATGTTTTGAGTGCAGTGGACAGCTTGGCAAACCAACAACGTGGAGCTTGTTTGAGTCCATACAAAGATTTATGGAGTCTACATACCATTCCAGGTTGTGTAGTGTGAAATCCGGGCGGTGGTTTCATAAAGACTTCTTCCTGAAGATCCCCGTGAAGGAATGCATTATGTACATCCATCTGGTGTAACTCCCAATTTTTCGTTGCAGCTACTGCCAACACAGTGCGCACTGTCACCATTTTAGCAACGGGAGCAAATGTTTCATTATAGTCTATACCTTCAATTTGGTGATTGCCAAGTATCACCAAGCGAGCCTTAAATCTTTCTACCGTCCCATCAGATTTGTGCTTAATTTTGTAAACCCATTTACATCCAAGTGTCTTCTTTCCTGGAGGTAAATGGGTGAGCGACCATGTTCCATTATTTTCAAGTGCTTGAATCTCACTTTGCATTGCTTCCCTCCATCTATGGTCTTTTACCGCCTCAACATAAGAGACAGGTTCTTTGTTATGATCAAGACCTGCAACAAAAGCTCGATGTGCAAGTGAAAACTTTTCAAGATTAACATAATGTGTTATCGGATAAGGCATACCTGAGAATGATGATAGAGATGGCAATTGGCTGGATGGGCTTATCTTTTGAGCAGTGTGAGTGACAAAACCTTGCAATTTAGTGGATGGAAACTTTTGTCTATGTCCTTTTCCCAAAGTCTCTACAGTTTGACTTGGCAATTCCGCTACATTTTCTGATAATGCTTCCAAGTTCGATTGATCTTCCACTTCAATTTCATTACCCTCCCTCTCGTCTAAGGTAGGATGACCTTGGTCAGAGCACAAAGTCACCTCCCCAAGTTCAACACCCTTATCCAACTCTTCCTCATCTAAATTGGCATCTTCATCATGCGACACATGAGTTAAAATTCTCTGGATACGACTTCAGCCGTGCTAGCAAAAGGGTACTCAGTTTCAAAAAATTCTACATCTCGGGAAACAAATTGTTCTCTATTTTCAAGATCAAACAATCTCCATCCTTTCTTTCCATAGGGGTATCCAATAAAAATACATTTTCTACTCTTACTAGCGAATTTATCTCCTTTTCTGTTCAGATTATGTGCATAACATAGACATCCAAACACTCGTATGTGTTCAAGTGAGGGTGCTTGTCCATGCAACATCTCATATGGAGTTTTGCCATTCAAAATTGCAGAAGGGGTCCTATTCAACAAATATCCTGCAGCTAGTATGCATTCACCCCAAAAATTAATAGGAAGATTACTTTGGAATCGCAATGCCCGCGCCACATTAAGGATGTGTCTATGCTTTCTCTCAACTCTCCCGTTTTGTTGAGGTGTACCAACACACGACGTTTGAAATATGATCCCGTTTTCATGAAAATAATGTTTCATGCAAACAAATTCTGTTCCATTATCGCTTGTAAATATTTTTACTTGTTTATCAAATTGTCTTTTGATCAAGGTGAAGAAATTTATGAGTGTTTGTGAAACTTCTCTTTTATCACCAATTAAATATATCCACACAGCTCGAGAATAATCATCTACAATAGTCACAAAATAAAAAGCGCCACAAGATGAAACTGTTCTATAAGGACCCCATAAATCACAATGAATTAATTCAAATGCATCATTAGCTACATGTTCACTAAGAGAAAACTTTTCTCTAGTTTGTTTTGCTCTCAAACACACATCACAATTTTTGTTCAACTCAACATGATCATTATTCTTACTAGTGCCTGAGACTAGTTGAGTAACCTTTAAAGAGGGGTGTCCTAGCCGTCGATGCCACAACTCAAGCTGATTTACTCCCACAACACTGCATGCTCGCACTCTATGAATTGATCGGAAGTAATACAGCCCATCCCGCTGTTTACCCGCTCCAATCAGCATCCTCGAGGTGCGGTCCTGCATAACACACAACTTATCAGAAAAGTGAACAATACAATCTAAATCATCCATCAGTTGAGAAAGTGCTATTAGATTGCACTTGAGATTTGGAACGTAGAGAACATTATATAACTTCAACCCTTCATCCAACAAGACAACTCCTTCCTTAGTTGCGCTTGCATTCTTCCCGTCTGGTAAACCGATGGGGCAGGTTTGTATATCATGCAATTCACGCATGATTTCTAAGGTCCCTGTCATGTGATTTGATGCTCCACTGTCTAGTATCCATTCGTTACTTTGTGATTTACCTGTCATTCTTTCTGTCGTGTCTGGTTGTATGTTTAAAATCTCCATCAGCTTCTGCCACTGATCAGAAGTTATTCCTGGAAATTCATGGTTCTCCGCCTCTCTTGCAGAAGAATTTCCACCAGTTTGAGCAGCATTGGCACGTACAATAGCAGCTCCTTTTCCTCGACCTGTTCCTCGATTTTGGCTTCTACCTCGTGTACCGCTTTTTCCTTCACCTCTCGGCCTATCACCCCACAAATCGGGATATCCAACTAGCTGAAAACAATTAGCGACATCATGCCCACCTCTGTTGCAGTTAGTGCAAGGTGTTGACTTGTCTTTAATCTCATCACGCCCTCTATTCTTTCCTCCAATTTGGACTGCAAGTCCCATAACATCTCCTCGCTCTTCTTTGTTCGTTGCGATAGTTCTGACTCGTTCTTCTTGTATCATGACAGAATAAATTCTATTCAGATTTGGCAGCGGATCGGCAGCGAGTAAATTGGAACGCGCCGTTCCATAGACAACATCATCGAGTCCCATCAGAAATTGATGCACTCGTTCCTCCTCTCTGCGCTTCTCAAGTTTAGTGGTTATACCACAGCTGCAACCCTTACAACTACACACAGGTACTTGCTCATAGTTTGCAAGTTCATCCCATAACAATTTCAGCTTCCCATAATAAGCCGCTATAGTCATTTCGGCTTGTTTACACGCAACTAGATCTGCTTTCAGTTGGTGAATTTTAGGACCATTAGCAACTGAAAATCTTTCCTTAATGTCTTCCCACAAATCTCGCGCATTCTCCATATAAGTCATGGTAGAACGCAGATTCGGTTCCACCGTGTTCAGGATCCATGACACAAGCATGGACTGAACAGTCCACCAATCTTCTATTTCAGCAGTGCCTTCATCTGGTTTCTTTACGGTGCCTTCAATGAACCCCCATTTTCTTCTTGCACGAAGAGATGTCTTCATGGCACGCGTCCATTCGTCATAATTATTTTCGCCTCGCAACTGCACCTGAGTAATCAGATTCCCAGGATTGTCATTTGAGTTAAGATCAAAAGGAGAAGCTTGTCGCTTCCCTTGGTATTGATTCTCAGAAGACTCTGGTTTTTTCTCATCTTTCAGATCTTTTAGCTCTGATGCCATAATAGAAATTGGCAGAGAAAAGATGATTCTTTCATTCCTCATGGTATCAATATATACAACTGATTTCACATAGAATTTGCCTACAATTTCTCCTATCATTGATTCTACGAGATATGCATAACTAATTACTAATTATATGTTACAACCAATTACAGCAAACCATGATGAAAATAATTATACACATTAATTGACTATATCACTGATTTACTTATTTCCTTATTATTATTTCTTTAATTCTCACTAACTTAACATCTATTTATGCTTGTTTATTCTATGCAATTATCTCATCTCATCTCATCATATTCATTGATTATCCTTTTATATTTGTATATTCATTATCTTATGCTTTGACATTGTTGCAATTTATTTATTATTCTTGCCTTTATTTTATTTATTTATGCTTTTTGGCCTTAGAATGTAAGTAGGACCAATTGTAAAATTATAAATAAAAATGCATAACATTCCCCTCTCTTGCATAGTATATCATGTTTATTTTTATCGCAATCGGACTTAGAATGTATTTAGGATCCAATGTAAACCTATAAATGAGAATTTGCATCTCATGCATATTTACTTTTTTATCGCTTTCCACAAATAACGCGTAACGCTAAATTTCGAGGAAAAAGACGTCACTTTGAACAAAATATCATTGTGAATTGTCTTCGCGCTTAGTTTAACTTTTAGAACATTTTAGTTTAGTCTCGCTTATGCACATAACTTTACCTATTTTCTTTCTCAAAAATGAGGTCAAAACCTCTTTCAAAATACCAAAACAATTTCTTTTCAAAAACATCGTCGAAACTCAAAAAACATTTTCATAATCAAACATTTTCATTAAATAAAAAACGCTTGGACTTCAAACCAATTCGCGTTTTTACACTCAATCAACCAAACCTTTTTCTTAATCAAAAACTGTTGGATTTCAAACCAAGTACTTTTCATCACCTAAATATTTTCTTTTGTTAAAAACCTTGGACTTCAAACCAAGTGATTTTTCTCGCTTAAACTCTTTTCTAAAAAAATCTTGGAGTTCAAACTAAGTGTTCGCCATTCTTTTCATAATTAAACTTTAATCCATTTAATCATCTAGACTTGTCTTTACAATTTAAAATCAAATCAACCTCACATTTTTTGCCACTTTTGGCTTTTCTCTTTAAAACCATTTTCAAAACCTTAAAATTTACAAACAAATTTACTCGTAATTTATAACCTGAACTACGATGATTTTGATCATTCTCGGGTACGTAGGCAAAAGACTTGTCTTTTCAAATCAATAAAAATAACAAAAACATTTTATTACTCTTGTCTTAATCAATAAAATCAACAAAAACATTCTTCTCTTCTTAAAACTTTCTCATTAAACATCACTTTAATTCCTATACTTATACATTTTTTTTAAAAACAAATAAAATTAAAGCGCATAGATAAAATAAAAACAATAAGTCCCTATAGGATACTATAGATACTTAGGGTGCTAGTACCTTCCCTTTGTATAACCAACCCCCGAACCTATAATCTCTAATTAGGGTATTTCTCGAACTTTTCCCACTTCCCTCGGAAAAATTAAAGATCGGTGGTGAACCTTTAAAATTGTGAGTCGATGCTAATTAATAGCTCGGTATCCAAAAATCACCGCGACACAAAGAAATATCAAATAAGTGTTGAACACTTGATACAAATATCACTGTTCTGAATAAAACAAATACAACTCACAACAAGACTAATCTTAGAATACTAATGAAAAAATACTAAGGTTCAACAACTGAAATGATCAGAAGATGAAGCTAAGGTCTTGAGTTTTCAAATGAGTTCAAGTTGTATTTTTCAAAGTATTTTTGTGCTTGTAGAATTTGGCAGAGTGACAATACTTTGATGTAATTGGTGTGCACAAAAACTTCAATTCATCCTCCTATTTATAGGCAGTAATATGGAGCGTATGAATTGATGACCGTTGTAGTGAAATAGCCAGCTGGAGATCGTACAATTTCCTTCACATGGTATTTTAACCAAATCAGGCAATGCTTATCCTATCCCTTCTTTGCATTCAATGATTCACCCATATCAGGTAATGAAATAGTACAATAGTACTAACGTCAATATCTGTGAGGATAAGGATGATGTACTATGATTATTCTCCAATTTGAATTTGCCAGACTGGTGATGATTTCCAATCCTAAGGAGCAGAGAATGTTCTTCTGACAAAAACGACTAAGACTGCACTTATCAAAACCTTGTGTTTCTAACACACCTTTTGATGGATAAGCTTCTGATATGCTTGTGACTTGTAGCTTCTGATAGCTGCATCTTCTTGAGCTTTGCTTCAGAACTTACTAGAGTCATCTTCTGATATGTCTTTAGAATACGTTTCAGAGCTTCTCAAATACTCATCAATGCATATGAAATTTTAACATATATACCTGCACACTTAAAGTAAATTCTCAGTGTACCCTATTGTATATTAATACTATTGTTATCATCAAAACTCAATTAGGTTATTTCAGAACCACTTTTGTTCCAACAACATGTACACCAAAGACCCTCATCTTTCTCTTGTGGCTGATAAGGATGAGTTGTACATGATGCTGCAAGCAAAGAAAAAAAATACAAATTAAATTAAATTAATTACAATTACATAAACATAGAATCAAGTGATAAGAAAATTATGATAATCGTAAAAAATAAATTAGAAACTTACATAGCCCTCGTACACATATCTGGCGATATGGCCTCCTTATGACGTCAGGACACCCTTGTCATCCAGCCCTCCAGGATATACCCCAAGCTCTCCCTCTCTAAATGAACACAAAGTTCAAGATGGAGCATCCAAATCATTCTTCTTCTTGTTCCCAACAGCAGGCTTCTTCAAATCCTCATCCTCATTGGCAAATTCTAACTCAGCTAGCTCCATCCCCTCAAGATCCTTAGATCCAACTCCAGCTCAAGGGTTGGTGCAACCTCAGACTCAGGGACAACAAGTGGTGCAGGCTTAGACTCAGCAAGTGGTGTCTGTGCCTGAGCCTCCTGTTCACGAGCCACGTTCCACCGGTGTCGAAGAGGACCCCCATTGTCTTTTGTGGCTTGTGCTCTTGCCAGCCATACAAACACGGTCGCACCCTTGTGACGCCCTGAAGGTTCAAGAGGTTGTTGGTCCTTCTTTGTTGACATCAAACAAAATTCAAGGTTTAGAGCAAGAACAAAACAACCAACCATATGACAGTAATATGTGCAATAAGCCACATATTCTAACAAACACAGAAAAAAAAAAAAAAAAAAAAGAAACCTAGCCAAATCACGACTAATTTCACATACAAATCAACAGAAATGAACAACAATAACAACACAAAATCAAATTTAATCCAAACAATAACAACATGCAACCACAATCCGCAGCCTAAGTCACAAATTCAAACAATGAAGAACACAAAAAAAAAAATCGCGAAAAATGAAGAAAAAATCCGAATAAATGAACCTAACTCGTTTTTTTTTTTTTTTACTTGATTCTGAAAAGAATGGTGAAGAAATGAATGAATTTGGAGTTGTTTTCAATTTTTGGGATTTTAGAACAATTTTGGAGTGGTTTTGAAACTGACAGAATGAGAGGGAAGAATATTGAGTTTCCTTCTATATGTTACGGCCGTCTGTGACTTAAGCCATGAATGTGTTTAAGGTGCCCATAATATTAATCATATATAAGATATGCTCAAAGATTTGTATCAGGAATACATGTACAGATGAATCTATTAGATAAACTGACCCTCAATGCAGCTTTTAGTACTCCTAAACACAACTTTTTCAAGTAGGGTGCATATGGGAGGGTTAATTTTGATGTTTGTGGAAAAACCAACATATTTACACATTCGTGGCTTAAATTACAGACGGAGGTATTTTTTAAATTACGTAGGGCACGCCGAGAAACAATAGAATGACAAGAGTAATTTACTTATTTTATTAAACTTGAACCATATCAATAAATATTTTGAATATTAAACAAAAATCATTTACAAGGTACGACTATTTTCAATAGGAAATACTACAAATTTCATTTATCACAAACCTATTTATGAATTTTATGTTACCCTTCTGAGCTGGTCTCCCTAAAGTAATTGACTTATTTTTGGAATCACAAGTGACAAGTGGATATTTTATCTTTGCCGGATGATGAAAGTTTGGGATAGAAACGGAGCACATAAAATTTGGGCAAAATTATATGTTTGGTGTTTTATTTTTATTTTTTAATATTTTGGTTCGTAACACTTTGGTCTTTTATTTTATATATTTGTAATATTTTGGTCCTTTATCTTTTATTTGTAACACTTTAGTCTTTCATCTTTTATAACATTCACATATAAATCCTTTTTTTCATATTTTTTTTTTATTAAAAAAATTCTGAATTTTATTTGTTAAGATACTGTTTTATTAAAATTAAATAAAAATCATAATTTTGATTAAAATCTTCATCATCTTCATCAATTTTTTCATATTTTCATGTTTTTTAAAGAACCAAAGTGTTACAAATAAAATATAAAGGACCAAAGTGTTACAAAAAGATAAGATAAAGAACCAAAATGTAACAAATAAAAGATAAATGACCAAAATGTTAAAAAAGTAAAATAAAGGCTTAATTACTCATTTGGTCCCTTATCTTTAATTTAGTTCTCAATTTGATCCCTTATCTTTTAAACGTCTCAATTTGGTCCCTTATCTTTTAAAAGTCTCAATTTGGTCCCTTATCTTTTCTGCAGGTCTCAATTTGGTCCCTTATCTTTTCTGCAGTTCTCAATTTGGTCCCTTGTCTTTCTCAATTTGGACACGTGGCACATTTGGACAGATGACACGTGTCCAAATTTAATGGTAATAGTGAAAAATTTGATGGGAGGGACCAAATTGAGAACTTCAGAAAAGATAAGGGACTAAATTGAGACGTTTAAAAGATAAGGGACCAAATTGAGAACTAAATTAAAGATAAAGGACCAAATTAGTAGATAAGCCTAAAATAAAAGACTAAACATTTAATTTTGCCTAAAATTTATAAGCATATGTTGACAGAGTCTCTATGAAGACCTAACTAGATGATAAGAATGGGAGAAAAAATGTCATTTACATGGTGTGAAATATATGAGCATACCCTCTGAAGCCCCGAGACTCAAAAAATGGTGATGTAACGTGTTCGATATGTACTTGATATTGATACTCTTTCGATAGTCCCAATACGCATATCAGACAAGTATCAGTTAAATAATTATTTTAATAAAAAAAGTAATACCTGATATGTGTCCGATATGTCCCGATACGCGTATTGGAAAAATATCGGTTAAATCATTATTTTTAAATAATAAATAATTGTGATACTTCTATATCAAATCTGTTTGTTTGTATCTTAAGCACTTCTTGTGCTTTTTCTTTATCAAAATAATTTTTTACTTTTCAAAAAAAAAAAAAAAAAAACTATGGTGTCCTACTATATAATAGGTATTTAAGCATTTCAGTTTGTCCCAAAATTTTGGTATAAAAATAGATGTTTAATGCTTTTAATTATTAATCTTATTGATTTTAGTTATATCTATATCTTATGTATTTATATATTTAATTTTAAATTTAATTTTTAAATAACGTATCGCGGCAGTATCAGATTAGAAATTTTTAAAAAATTTCCATATCGATATCATATCATATGGGTATCGTGTCCCGTATCAAAACTTGATAGATTTTTTTTTTTGGGTCAAGCACCACCCCTTTGACATTCCTAAACATATCACGTTCTCAAACTTAAATAATACCAATTTCACTAACAACCAAATCATATCAAAATATAAAACTGATTTGATTACTTATAATATAATTAAAATCGGTGGTTGTGTGTATAATATTTAACGGTGCAAAAATATGTAGTAATTAAATTAATAAGATGAAAATCACATAAAAATTAATCAAATGATATAGTTGGTTAAACATAATTTGATTCTAAAGACTTGCACATCTTATTTATATCTGATTGGAATACTATATTAGTAACTAAATCTTAATCATATTTGCTATTTTAGAGAAAATTCTTTAGCGAAGACTAAATAATATAAAAAAGTTGTTTCAGTTGAATTTGAACCCAAATCTTTATATAATTTTATTATTTAGCCACTAACCACTTGAATTCATTTGAAATATGGTGATAACACCACCTAATAATTATGACTTTCGATGCATCAACTACCTTTTTTTTTTCATCGCACTTTCAATCTTTTTTATAATCCAATTCTTGTTGTTTAATGTACCGGAACTGCATTTTTTAAATATTTTGGTTGTGACGAACGATATTCAATTTCTTTTTTTCTCCTTATTTTTTAAATTTTTCTCTATACAGTTTTATTATTTAGTCACTAAGCCACTTGAATTCATTTGAAATATGTTGGTAAGGCCACCTAATAACTATGACTTTCAATGCATCAACTATATTTTATTTTTCTTTGCACTTTTAATCAATTTTTTTAATCCAATTATTGTTGTTCGATGTACCTGAACTACATTTTTTAAATATTTGGGTTGTGACGAACGATATTGTATTTCTTTTTTTTTTCTCCTTACTTTTGAAATTGTTCTCTATACAGTTTTAATATTTAGCCACTAAGCCACTTGAATTCATTTGAAATATGTTGGTAACACCACCTAATAACTATGACTTTCAATGCATCAACTATATTTTATTTTTCATCGCATTTTCATTCTTTGTTTTTAATCTAATTATAGTTGTTTGATGTACATGAATTACATTTTTTAAATATTTTGGTTGTGACGAACGATACTGTATTTCCTTTTTTCTTTCTTATTTTCGAAATTTTTTTGTGGCATTGCAATTTTTTTTTATCATATCCTCGATTTTTTTTTTATAATATAAATTCAATTTGTTTCATTGTTTATACAATTTGAAATTTTTAAAATTCTTTATAAAATAATTAATTAATGCTATATTAGCTCCTAAAAATACAATTGTTGATGCAATAAATGATTATGCTTTGGATTTAATTCCTGGAAAAGAAAAAAAAGTATTTGAGTTATGATTCTCCGTGTCATTTCAAATCGAATCTTGACACAACAGATGATATTCATACATATGAATTCTTAAACACCACCGTTGCAATAAAGTTTCGAGTCATAAGCTAAGATTAAAAGTTGGAGTACCGATAATGTTGCTCAAAAACATTGAACAATCTTTGGGATTATGCAATGGTACATGGTTGATAGTTACAAAATTGAAAACATATGTCGTTGAAGGTAAAATGATATATGACATCAATATTGTTGAAAAAGTTTTTATTCCTAGGTTATCATTGAATCCTTCAGATAAAAGAATCCCGTTCAAGTTTCAACGAGACAGTTTCTAGTGGTTGTTTCTTTTGCTATGACGATCAACAAGAGTCATGGTCAGTCACTTAAACATGTTGGTGTATATCTTTCACATATATAGGAAAGACTTGAAAATATTATTAACCGACAAAAAAAAAAAGATACAGATGAAACTGAAAATGTTGTTTATAAAGAAGTTTTCTGTATTAGCCGTATATCACTGAAGCGGCCGGAAAAATGCGCAGGCGAAAAACGCTCGCTAAACAGTAAAGTCGCCACCGGATTTTATTTATTCCCGAAGGAAAAGGAAAAATATCGATAAAACCTTGAGAGAAACGGAAAGACGGTCATTGCAACCAAATTTCGGGTTCAGGAGTCGGTTATGCTAGGGGAAAGTATTAGCATCCCTCACATCCGTTGTATCCAACGGGAACCGTTAATTAGTTTAGCATTGAATTAGGTGTTATTTCATGTTTGTTTGTCTTATTAAAAAAAAGTTGCAAAGAGTGAAAGAAAAAGGGAAAATAAAATATTAACCAAAAAAAAAAAGTTTTTTATTAGGGTGCTTGACGGTTTCTGGATCCCGCTCCTACGTACCTCCAGGTGCGATGGAGAATTCAAAGCTACGTAGTTCTTTGGTAGAAAATGTTTGTTTGTTGATCGATTTTATTTATGAAAATTGTTTGGTCGCACTTAGGCGAAAAAGTTTGCTTGATTTAAAAATGCGGACTCGCACCTGGGCGATGATATCCGTTTGAAAAATGTTTAAACGCGCATGGGCGTGAAAAAAGATTTGTTTGCAAGAAAATGACGGACTCGCACTTGGGCGACGATATCCGTTTTGAGAAAAAAATAAATGCACATGGGCATGAAAAGATTAAAGGTTTGGTGGGTTGTGTTTATTTAAATTTTATGTTTTGGAAAATAATATATTTTTAGGTGTGGAAGACGGATAACCGGTAGACAAAGCGGACGCTAAGCCTCGGTTATTCGAGAGACGAACGGAAGTGCATCCGCCGATCTCCTTTTCAATCCAGGATTTACTGAAAATTGCTTGGTGCCAATATTAACAAATTGATATTTTTGTGTTTTTCATTTTAACGACATACGAACAAATAAACATTTACTAATATCACATATAAAAAAAAAAAAAAATAACACATGAATAATAATGATAATATACGATGACAAAATAAATAAACGAATAAAATGCGAGAAAAAAAAAACGCGTTCAGGGGGTGTTAAACAGAAAACTGGGGGTGTAAATAACAAACTGGGTCATTTTTGGTGAATCTGGACTCATTTGCAAAAAAAACGTTTTGGGCTTTAATCAGGGCCGTCTGATTTAATCAGACATCCCTGATTTGATCATAGCAGGGAGTAATCTGGGCTGTTTGATCAAGATCAAAGGGATAGGAAACGCAGGTGCATGGTACACCACAGTGAGGCGCACGCGTGTGAGGTGACAGGCTGGGGGGCGCGCGAAGTAAATATGGGGGCTTCTAGAGAAACTGAGGGTGAGGGTATAACAACCCCTCAAACCCTAAATCTTTCATTTTTTCTTCCCATTTTTCTTTCTCTCAACCGGCGTCGCCCCCTTCCTCTTATTTGCTCTCCTAGGGTTCTTGATGAACCCAGATTCCGGTGAAGGTTTGAATACCGGCGCGGTGGCCGGCCAGGCCAGACGGCGGCGGCCGCCGCGCCGGAGTTTAAAAAGTTTTCAAAATCAATTTTTTTTTATACTTTCCCACTCATTTTTCTCTTCTAAACACGATTCTAAACTCCAAATTTCAAAATGGTTAGTTAATTGGCCTAGATCGGGGTCTAAAGGTAAAAAAAATTCTTACCTTTTCTTTTCTTTCCTTCTCTTCCTCTCTTCGCTTCTTCTTTCTTTCTTTTCATCTTTCTTTCTTTTCTTTTCTTTTTTTTTTTCTGACTCTTCTCTCTCTTTTTTTTTAAAAAGAAAAATGTGTGTGTTTGAGTGGTTTTGTGTTTGAAAAGGGAAAAATGGTTCTGAGTAGTGATTTTTTGAAAAAAAGGAATTAGGGTATGAAATTTTTTTAGGGATAAGCGTGATAAAGTAAGACAATAAACCCCTCGGAAGACACGCACTCCCGTGAAATTGATCCATCAAAATTTTAACCTCCCCTTTGAGTAAAGGCCAAATTTTTTTAATAAAAGCAAAATTATATCCGTCCGGCCCCGGGCTTCTATTCCCATCACTCTTAAGAACCACCGCCTCTAGCTCTTCCAACCCAAAAGGCGCCTCTAGCATGCAATTATCCTCTTCCAACACACCCGAGAAGATCACACCATCAATCTTCGGCCTCAACCAAGCAATTGAAGAGAAATGACTCTTAAAGTACCTCGTGACTTCATCTATAATTTCCACGGAAAAGTCAAGCCACCTATCTCCAACCTTCAAACACGAAATTGCATTTCTCCTTTGTCTAGACTTTAGGCACCCATGGAAATACTTGGAATTTGTATCTCCCTCTTTGAGCCATTTAACTCTAGATTTTTGGGCCAACAAAACATCCCTACTCTTGAGCATCCTCCACAAATCACCAAAAAGCTTCCTTCTCCCTTCCACTTCTATAGTAGTTAAGAGACCTTGCTCACCTCTCACATCCATAGCTCTAATCTTTAAGATTTCGAATTCTTATAGTTTCTTCCATTTTCCCATACTCCACTATGCTCCACTCTTTTATATGAACCTTCAAGAGTTTCAACTTTTCTTTTAATACATACCCCATCCACCCCTCCACATTAAGGGATCTCCAAAAAGTTTCTACAAGCTCCTTAAAACCATTATGAATAAGCCAATGATTACAAAACCGGAACGGTTTAGGACGGGATACTATTGAACTACACTTTAACAACAAAGGGCAATGATCCGAGACATCCCTTGGGAGGACCCTAGCAAAATGAGCCCCCCACATGGACGTCCACTCCTCCGAAACCAACACCCTGTCAATTCTACTCATCGTGATTCCATTAGAATGAAACCAAGTAAAATTCCCCCCCACCGTATGAATATCTTCCAAATCCATACTAGTGATAAAGTGGTCAAATTCCCTCATCTCCATCGACGGGGAAGATGGAGCAAGAGTGCCAATCCCTCTCCTCTCCTCGCTCCTCCTCACGGCATTAAAATCAGCAACCACACACCACACCCCACCTCCAAACCCAAGCTTAGACATTTCTAGATTCTCCCATAGTCTACGTTTAGCATTTAAATCACACTTCGCATAGACATTAACCATGAAAAAAATGATCTTACTCGGGCCCCATTCCATACACACACCAACGAAACCCTCTCCAATAAAAGTGAAAATTAGAGAGGAGTTCACCTTCCTCCAAATTGAAAGAATCCCATCACTATTGCCTTCCGCCGGTAAAAATGCCCAATCACAATCTGCCCCCCCCCCCCCTAGATTAAAACAAAGATCCTCCGAAATCTCTTCCATTTTTGTTTCTTGTAACGCCATAAAATCTATTTTTTCTTTAATTATTAATTGAGTAATCCTCCTCCTCTTCACTCTACCCCCAAGCCCTCTAACATTGAAGGTGCACACAATCATGGATCACCCGTCCTTTGCTCCCTTACAACATTATTCACTCTATCATGCTCATCTAGCTCCACAAGCTTGCTCTGAATTACCTCCTCATCAGTCTCAAAATTGAAACCAACTTGCTTCTGAATACTAATTAATTTAATTGCCTCTTCCTCCTTTGTAACTTCTACCCCACCAACACCTCCAGAGGAGGCCGAAACTGACCCCCCTTCATCATTAAGAATAAAATTAATACCTGAATTTGGAATTGGAAGCTCCACATGAAGTTCAAAGGCAGGCGGTTCCTCCTCTCCATTCTCTGGGATCGGAGAAGGCCTTTGAATCTCCTCACAATGGGTTTCTTCTTCTAGCGCTTGTTTTCTGAGACTACCCTCCTTGCGTCTTCAACCTGAAGCAATGATTGACATTTCAAGTTGGCGAAATTTCGGAACCCCGATAGTTGGAGTCGGAGGATGCCCTTGGTGATGCTTTCCTCTCTTAGCGCTGTGTTTTCTAGTTACCTCCGTCCACCCCTGATTAGCTTCACTCACAGGGTCTGAGAGTTGAGAATCTCTCTCTACAACACTTGTATCCCCACTTGCCATGTCATTACCCCCTGCTGCCACGTCATTAAAGATTTGGTCACCCAAATTATTTTCAATGAAACCACCGCCTTGAAAGTCACTTGAAACTTCCTGGACTTCACAATCGTTCTCCAAGAAAGGATTCCAATGGGCACCAGCAAGCCCATTAGGCCCAAGTTTGTTTCTGTTGTCCACATCACACCCTTCAATTGTTACATGGTTGACATCCACCTGATTCCCCTTTATTATGGGAATATTTGAATTAAAGTTATCTGGCCCCACACAATCACAACCTCGTACCCCTTGCTCCTCAACAACCAAATCACGATTTTGCAACACAGAAGGGCCCTCTCCCCTAGCTTCCACGCGTCTACATCCCACTGGATCCACTGACAACTTTTCACCAAATTGCTCCTCTGTAAAATTTTGACCTTGAGTTTCACTGTTCCCTTTTCCATCCATAGTAGCTGATACCGCCGCTGCCTCCTGTCTGCTCCCTTCTTGCAGCCCTAGTAAAGCTTCATAGGGCCCTGACCTTTCACTATCAGTCCTACTCCCATCAGAAAACAAATCTCTGTCATCACCCCTCCATCCCTGTTCACCGGCAATACTATCCCGCCTGTCACTACTCCGACTACCTTCCACAACCTCATAGCTCCTCTCATCTCCACAATTACACCGCTCCTCCACTACCCAAACATCATATGCTGACCCTTGAATGTTAAGTTGCACCACTGTGTCAATCGTACCTCTCCTAACAGTTCGGAGCTTCACTCTTGCCACGTCCAACCTCCGCTTGGCTACTGTTGCTTCATCGAAGTCAAGGAATACACCAAAACGGCCTGCCAACATTTTAAAACTACCCTCTTCCCAAGCATGGAGAGGGATGCCATAGATTTGGATCCAAATTTCTCTACTTTCTGATAGAATATTGGGTGACCAGGGAATTATTTTCAGAAAGCAAAGATCCCACCACTGTTTGTTCATCTTCATAACTTCTTCTAATTCTCCTTCACATGAGCACTGCAGCAACACCATATTACCCCCCATGAAAGTTGCTCTCACCTCGTGTTGTCCCTCCAGCAACAACCTCTCATAGAAAGATTGGAAGTCCATCGTTTCCTTGAAAAAGCCAACCCTACTGGACCTTAGGGCTTTAAGCGTTGTATCACTCACAGGAACCTCCATCGGGATGGTATCACCCATGGTTAGAACCCTTGTCTTCTTCCTGCCTCCAACACCACTCTCCACCCTTGCCTCCTTGCCCAAAAGTAACGACTTGAACGAAACGTCGTCACAAACCAAGGCTCCAGTCGGTACCGGCGTCCTCTGTTGTTGAATAGGAGGTTTATCCCCCTCCTTGACATCACCTTTTCGGAACAAAGCTCTATTGACCTTGAGCTTATAGGTGTTCCGCCATACATCTTCAAGTTCCTTAAACAACGCCTCTACTTCCTTCACCTCTTTAAACTTCACAAAACCAAATTTTCTCCCCCATTTGTCCACTTTTTTTGGAATGAATACATCACACACACTTCCAAACTTTGCAAATAGTCTCCACAGATCACCCCAAGTCACCTCTTCTGGAAAATTAGTTACAAAGAAGGATGTTGATATCATATCCATTCTATGTACGTACCCACCCTTTCTGTGTTTCTCCTGCTGACCCTCTCTTTCTCTCTCATCTTTCTCTCTCATCTTTGTATTTTGATTCACAAAAAAACAAAACATAATTGCAGGGACCAAAAGTATATTTAAGCCAAAAATAAAAAATAACAAACATATTTTTAATAAGAAACAAACATATTCTTATATTAAAAAAATTAATAAACATATCTATACCAATATATAAAGAGAATAATCGTTTTTATTGTCACTTTTGCCCTTTACTCTATTCAAATATTTGTATATATATGTTTTTTATATGTTTGTTGAAAAATATATTCCACACAAAATTTGATTTTCAGTTGTATTTTGTTTCTTAGTTAAAAAATATTGTTTTTTTCTTAATAGTAACTAAGCATAATAAAAAAGAAGGTAATTTGTATATTTTTGTTAAATTGTTTTTGATCATTCAACATCTCTAAGATGTTCACTAAAAATATTATCTCCTACAAAAAAAATATTATTTTACAAAGTTAATTCAAGTTTTTCAACCGTCCTTTTATTTAAATTTAATTCTATAATAAGAGAAATTGTTGCGTCAAAACTAAAATTATAGAG
Organism: Trifolium fragiferum; assembly: GCA_954870985.1. Classification (NCBI taxonomy): domain Eukaryota; kingdom Viridiplantae; phylum Streptophyta; class Magnoliopsida; order Fabales; family Fabaceae; genus Trifolium; species Trifolium fragiferum. The sequence goes on along the minus strand of OX940791.1, from coordinate 22,633,585 downwards.
AGAAACCGTTGACGTTAAAAACTTAAAAAATGATGGTATGTATGAATTAATTAATGAATGAAGAATGTGAGAAGAGAAAGAATAAGAAATTGAGAATTTAGGGATTGAACTTTATCCAAATCAGTTTTTTTGGTTTTGGTCCTTCATTGTGAATCAGCTTCATTTGCCAACACATATACGCCACATGTGTCTCCGTTTGCCACATAAGCATTTTTTAAACAGAAGTGGACGAGAGGAATTAAAACAGAAAATTTTAACACATTGAGGGACTATTTTAAAACAAAAACACTTACAGAGACTAAAACAAAAAAACGGAAACATATAGGAACTGAAATGATATTTAAGTTTTTTTTTAAACAAAAATTTTGGTTTTTTAGAAAACCAAAACACATCTTATAGTTGATGCATTAAATGAAAGATCAGCAGTTTTCTTTTATTAAGTGAAGAGTAAAATTGTATAGTTTTTTTATTAAAAGAAATGGATAAAATTGTTTAAGTTTATCTAAATTTATTATATTTTAATATGCATGTCCAAATTTAAAAGGACCCAAGATTTATGACAGAGGGAGTATTAATTATTCTATCAAATTTTTAATTTTTGCATATCAAATTATTTATGAGTTGTTAAGTCTCACATCGGATATGAATAAAAAAATATTCGGTATATAACACAAATAGACTTAGGACCCGTTTGGCCTACCTTTTTTTAGCTTTTTATTCTCTTTAGAATGAGAAGTTGGGCAAAACACATTTTTAATAAAGTTCTTAGCCATAAAAAACAAATTTTTTTTTTCAATGTACAAAATTGAATAAAAAGAACTTTTAAGAGAAGAGGTTAAAACATACTTTTAGAGAAAAAATAGTTTTTATTATCTTTTAAAGTTTATTTTTGTTTCGTTATTATCTGTTGTTATTATCTTTTTTTAAGTTTGTTTTAATTTCAATATTTTTAGATGTTATTATCTTTTTTTAAGTTTGTTATTATCTTTAGTAAATTTAGTTTAACCTAGTTTGAAGCTAAAAAAACAACAATTACCAAACAACTTTATATTTTTTTTCGAAAGCTCTTATTTTCACTTTTAATTTTCAAGTAGCTTATAAAACCTAAAAAAGCCAGGTCAAACAGACCCTTACACTTGAGGAAAGATATCAAGATCTATCAAGAACAAATATTCGGTATATAACACAAATAGACTTACACAGTTACACTTGCCTTGATTGAAAGAGTTAACAACCTAACAAGTGTTGTCTCCATCTATTGTGGGCTTGGAGCAACATTGTCTCGTTTCTCCCGACGCTCCCTAAAACTCCCTAACAAGTGATATCATAGTTCGGTTCGACTTGATGACAAAGCAGGAGTGGATCCTAGTATCAGAGCAACTATAGCTTATAGGATCTGAGAACTCACACTTAGGAGAGATTTGTAAGTTTCAATTATTAGAAAAATTAGACATAGAATTATCTAAAAATTGTTGTAAAATTTGACATAGAATCCCTATACATTTGTTGTAAATTTAATACCAGTTGATTTTTTTTTCCCTAAAAATGATTATTTTTTGGTTGACTTATTGCTCTAATATTGAATTTAATTACCGAATGTGTTTTTTTAAACTAAAATTCACTTCTTTTATACAAAAAAGTCACATTTTTTATGGCAAAATACGTGAGTTGAAACTAAATATGAGTCATTAAGTCTCATATCAATTAAAAATGAAAATAACATTTTAATATGTAAAAAAAAAAAAACGACTCATAAACTTAACATTTTTAAAATTTTAGATGGAAATATGACGTCATCTTTATAACTATTAACCATTATTTCCGCTTAAACTTCCTAACACAAAGAGACTAGTATTATTCAACAAGTTTTGCTATTTCTTGGTAATTATAATGTCTAAATTTTTGTAACATCATGTCTTCCATTTATCGTCACGTATTTGAACGAAGTACATCTAAATTAGTCACCTTTGATTGAATCCGTCTTGGTTGCTGCCACACATTTGAATGGTATATTGACGCTTATTCACCTTGATTAATTATTTTTTATTTCATTCAAACGAAAATTTCCCCAGACCATAAAACAAGGGAAGATAAATTATAATTAATTAAAGTCATGCATATGCATGATCAAAAATAAAAGAAAACGTTTACAATGTCTTAAAAGGTAGGTGTAAAAGTCTAGAATGTCCACGATGTACTACGTACGTTTTTTATTTCAAGTCAAAACAATTAAATTAAATTAAAGAAATTCATTATTTAATGTTTTTTTATTTACGATTATTTTTTAATGTTGAATAATAGATGCCTATTTAAAGCACCAATCTAGATACACATTTGCAAGAATAGAGTACCAATCTATATCAACAAAAAAGAAAAAGAATAGAGTACCAATCAAAAAAATAGAAATGGAGGATAATAAAAAGAATAGGATTCTTGTATTTGGTGGAACTGGTTACATAGGAAAGTATGTGGTGAAGGCAAGCATCTCATTAAGGTATCCAACTTTTCTATACACTCGTCCTATTAACTCACAAACTTCTCCCTCTACCAAACAACTTTGCGAGGAATTCCACTCTATAGGTGTAACAGTAGTGGAGGTAATTACTTTTTTCCTAGATTTTTTTTTTTAGGTTTAATTGTAAGTTTGATTCTTAATAATTTTATCATTTTGCTAATTTGATGTCACAATTTTAAAATCCAAATATTTTAGTTTTGCTTTGTATTTTTTAACAAACTTAAAATTCACATGACCTATTTGTAACTTAATGTAAAACTTGAAGATGCATGAATACATTTTGTCTGAGTTTAGCAAAGGAAATTAGTCGCTGCTAAATTGCGGCAAAAATGCCTACCTATGGTAAAAGTAAAATGTGTTGCATCCATTAGTTTTAGGAAGATTGATCTAATACCAAATTTATTTATTTTATTTTTTTGAAACAATACCAAATTTTTATTGAATATATAGTATCCAACATTTACCAATTTCTTTTTGTAATGAGTATCGAAATAATAACTGCAGGGAGAACTTGAGCATAACCAACTTGTGGAGGTGATTAAACAAGTTGACATTGTGATATGTACATTTGGATTCCCTCAAGTTTTGGAGCAACTCAAAATTATTGATGCTATCAAAGTTGCCGGTAATATCAAGGTGATGTATATTTCTAATAAAATAAATAAATCAGATAACTAATTAGTAATCTCTATTCCCAATTCCTCTCCAAAATTTATATGGACTTTTGGTAGGATCAGCCGTGAGGCACTAAATCCCCAGTTGAAGAATTATCGGTTTGAACTCTAGAATCGGCGTATTTTCTTCGTCCCAATATATAAGATATTTTTCACAAAAGAATGAGAGTTAAGAAAAATATTATTTGCATTAAATTTGTTAATAATAGTATACAATCTCTTTTCAAAATTACTCTTCAATTATTAAGAAAGAAAAATAGTAACATTTTACTTCTCTTATTTATTTATTTTTTTTTGATTGAAATTTACATCTCTTATTTAATTAAGGATATTTTTATGAAAATTAATTAATGCACATTGAACTTTGAAAAAAATCTTATAAAATAGGACAACAAAATTTTACAAAAATAACTTATATATTTGAACGGAGATAGTATTAATTATAATGTTTTTTCCAACCGAATTATATTCACATCCACAAAAAGGCTCACCATAAAAATATTAATTGTAATATTTATACTCTATATCTATTCATTATTTTGATATTTCTTGCAGAGATTCCTTCCATCAGAGTTTGGTGTGGAAGAAGATAGAGTAAACCCTCTTCCTCCTTTTCAAGCTTTCCTCGATAAGAAAAGAAAAATTAGGAGGGAAATTGAAGCAGCCAGTATCCCTTTTACTTTCATTGCAGCACATTTTTGTGGTGCATACTTTGTCAATTTCTTGCTTCGTCCCTATGAGAAAAAGAATGATATTACTGTCTATGGTGATGGTAAAATCGCAGGTATGATTCCCACAAATTAACTATAACCATACCACGTGAAATGGCAAAATGTTGCATGATGGTTTACCCAATGAATTTGTGTCAGCAGATTTAGTCAAATTATTGATCTAATGAATATTCAAATTTGTTGAGTCTTAATTCAAAATTTTAAAATATAATAATTTCCATATAAAATTAGTTATATTGTTTTTTTATAAATTAAGAGCATTGACATCAAGAAAGAAATTAGATATTCTAATCCAACTATGACACTCTTAATCACCTCATTTTATTTTTTATAAAAAATTAAGAGCATTGACATTAAGAAAGAAATTAGATATTCCAATCGATCTATGACACTCTTAATCACCTATTTTATTTTTTATAAAAAATTAAGAGCATTAACATTAAGAAAGAAATTAGATATTCCAATCCAACTATGACACTCTTAATCACCTCATTCTACATCATGGGTTTGGGTTTCCTCTATTTATTCTCCATTTGGAAAGAGATAGACACATTAAAAATTAGTGTGACCCATTAAAAAGTGGGTCCCACTAATTTATAGATCCCACTAATTTTTTATGTGTCTATCTCTCTCCAAATGGAGAATAAATGGAGAGATAATAAATTGAGGAAACCCAAACTCCTACATCTATGTTAAAAGATATTGCACATTTGTGCAGGGATCGGGCTTCGAACTCGGTATATCTACTTATTCACCTTTAAAGAGAGTGAATATTAGCAACAGTCTTATGGTGTGTTTGGTTGGATTGAATGTTATAATTGCACCGACACTAAGTGTTTTTCTTCTTTTCTTTGATGTTTGGATACTTATGCCGTGTTTGGTTGAAGTTAGGATCCTCTTCTTTTTTTGTTTTATCTATTTTTGCCATTATTAAAGTTTTGAGAATATAAATATAGTGATATGATATTTTATAAACTCAATAATTTAATATTATTATAAAATTCTTCAAAACTATAGTTATGGAGATAAAAAATAGAAAGAAAAAATGGAAAAAAATCATAACTTGTTTGGTTGGATGAAAAGAAATGAGAGCGAAAAAAAATATGAAAATCGATAAATGAATTTAAATCGAAATTGGTCCAAATTTATTAATCCGTGTTTTCTTTCCTCTCCCTTTCAAAAGGATTTACGTTGAGATAAAATGTCTCTCATAATGAATCATCCTTAAAACAAATTTAATAGTTCATAATTCTTTGTATTCTTTTGAGAACTTCATCATTAATTCATTTCTTTTGTTTGATTCAATTTTTGGACTTTTGTTTCTCCACATTTACAACACCAAATTTCTATTTTCATCATTCATTCAATATTGAAAACATATAAATAAATATTGTTATTCATAAAATTAAAATTTATTCTAAATAGCTCAAAACATGTATATAAATAATAAGAATTTTAACAAAATAATTATTATTAAATATAAAAACTCTTTCCAAAATTTACGTAGCAATATTAATAATCTCTTACATTGGTTAGGTGTAATGAATTATGAAGAAGATATTGGTACCTACACTATTAAAGTGGCAAATGATCCACAAACATTCAATCGCATCGTTATATTTCGACCTTCCAAGAATATCATATCCCAAAATGAATTGATAGAACTATGGGAGCAGAAGAGTGGTCAGAAATTTTCCAAGACTTTTGTTCCTGAGGAAGAGCTTGTTAAGCTATCACAAAGTAAGACTTTTTTTTTTTTTTTTTTAATTAAATGTCAAATTAGTTACGACTTTACTAAACTCTTATGCTAATATATGATGTTAAAATTGGGAAATCAAACAATATTGATTAATAGTAAAATATTTGTGATGTTGCAGCTTTACCTCCTCCACAAGATATACCAATTTCTATCATTCATAGTGCATTTGTTAGAGGGGACCATATCTTTGATCTAAAGGAAGATGATCTTGAAGCTTCACAACTATATCCTGATTATAACTATAAATCCATTGATCAACTTCTTGACAAATTTCTTGTTGATCCTCCACCTCCTGCATCTGCTGCTTTTGGATGAAGTTATTATTTTACTTAAATTTGTGCTTGATGTTGGTTACAATAAAAGAGTTGGTGTATTATTGAATAATTTGAGAACACATGGACATTGGACAATAGTGTCTTTGGTAGTTCCATCGAAGCTGCGTTGATAACATTTGCATTTGAGGAATAATACTTTGACGTCAAATTCATTGTATTTTTAATTATTATTATTATTATTATTATTATTGTGTATTATGATGTTCTAATTAATAACACAAATTGTTTAATTTGGTTTGCTAGTTTATGTGGTTTATGCGTGTAAGGTGTGACTAGAGGTGGAAATAGGCTAAGCCGAGGTAGGCTTTGTCAAGTCTGAGCCTGGCCTGTCAAAAAAATCAAAAGTCTGAGTCTGGCCTGTGGCCTATCATAGGCTTATTTTTTAGGCCTAAGTCTGGCCTTTTGAAAGCCTATATAGCCTGTTAGCCTATTTAAAAGCATATTTCACGTGAACATATTTAAATAAATAATTATATTTATTTTTAAAAATACTTATGAACTAATAAACAAACGTCTTTTTTATATTTAATGTGACATTTTAGAGAATTTAACTATAAATATCATCATATTTTAATTTTAGTTTATAATAATACATTTATATATGTGAAAAACTAATGTAGATTAATAAAGTTAAACTACTATAAAATATAATAAACATATTTAATTTAATGAAAGTACAAATTTTAATATATAAATAATAATATTATTGAAAACATTATTAATATTAACTTAAATAGGCCGGCCTAGTAGGCTAATAAGACTTTTTTAATGGTCTGCAGCCTAGCCTATTTGACTAAATAGGCTTATAAAAAAGTTTTGGCCTGCTCTATTTAAAGAAATAGGGTGGCCTGGTCTGAGCCTATATAGATTAAGCCTTAAGGCTTCGTAGGCCGGTCTGGCCTATTCCCACCTCTAGGTGTGACGAGCAATAATTTGAAAACACTAAAAATAAATGAATATTCATGCAAAAAAGGTTTATATGTAATTTTAATCTCTATAATTATAGTATATATTGTTTTTGTCCCCAAAATTTATCTGCTGTGAATTCGTTAAAATTATACAAAAAATACTTGATGTGTGCAAAATAAGGACAACTAATAATACGCGGAATAAAGATAATAATAATCCAAACAATTAAAATATATAACCAAGAGAAGGAGAAAGATAACATGAGAAAAAAAAACACACAACATTGATTACCCATTCGGTCCAAAGATGTCCTATGACTCGATGAGAGAGCAAATTTTCATTCCACTGATTAAAGAAAGTAACTTTTCACAAGACTCCCATGAAAAGTATTCCTCATTATGTGGAGAGAGAAAGAAGGCATATCACTATTAATTTTAGTAATTGAAATTAATAGCATGAGAGTGTTTGTAGGAAGTGAGTGAAAACACTAAAGCTTCTCAGAGCCATTCACTTTGCATGCATTTGCACTATAAATTGTTTCCTTACCTTTCATTTCAAATCATCATCTCAGTAACAATCATTTTGAGAAACAAATTCAAAAGAGAGTGTAATCCACCATTTGTGTTGGTGAGAGTTGTAATATACAATTTGTATTATTATTCAGTTAACCAGAAGAAACTCTTGTTATTCCATTGTTATTGTTATTATTATAGTGGAAAAAGTTTGATCCAGGATAATCATTCCGCTGACCTTGTATTAGGTGTGTTTTTTGTGTTATCTTTCCCAACAAGTGGTATCAGAGCTTCGGCTCATCACCGCACATTTTAACTTTTATTATTACAATGTACGAGTCAACCTCTGTGGGATCATCAACAATGATCAAGTTAACTTCTTCAAATTACTCCATTTGGAAACCCAGAATGGAAGACATCCTATATTGCAAAGATTTGTATCAACCTTTGCAAAATGAAGGGATGAAGCCTACCGAAAAGTCTGATGATGACTGGAATGTCATGAACAAGAAAACTGTCGGACAAATTCGACAATGGATCGATCAAAGCGTCTTTCATCATGTTGCGCAAGAAACAGTCGCGTACACATTATGGAAGAAACTAGAAGCTTTGTACGAGAGAAAGACAGCCCAGAATAAAGCCTCTACTATTCGGCAATTGGTGAACCTCAAGTATAGAGAAACTAGGAGTGTTTCTAAACACTTGAGTGATTTTCAAAGATTGGTAAATCAACTTACCAATATGAAGATGGTGCTTGAAGATGAATTGCAAGCATTGTTATTACTAAGTTCCTTGCCAGATAGTTGGGACACGCTTGTGGTTTCGTTAAGTAACTCAGCACCACAAGGTGTTCTAACATTGAACATAGTAAAAGATAGCATGTTCAATGAAGAATCCCGACGGAAGGAACAAGGAATGTCGTCGGAGTCTGAGGCGCATGTCACTGAGTATCGTGGAAGAAGTATCCACAGGAAGTTCAATAATAGAGACAAGTCAAGGGGAAATTCTGGAGATAAGTTCAAAGGTAGGTCGTGGACAAGAAAAGACGTTGAATGTTTTTATTGTCACGAGAAGGGTCACATGAAGAAAGAATGTAGAAAGCTCAAAAGAGAGCAACAAGAAAATGGTGATGCGAGTAACAGAGCCGCTACCATTTTTCAAGGCAACGAGGTAATCTTCGTTGGTGATGATGGTCATGTTAATTTGACATCACAAGATACATGTTGGGTCGTGGATTCTGGTGCATCATTCCATGTAACCTCACGAAGGGATTTCTTTTCATCCTATACAAGCGGTGATTTTGGTTATGTGAAGATGGGGAATGATGATAAATCCAAGATTGTGGGCAAAGGAGATGTTTGCCTAGAAACAAACACTGGTTGTCGTCTAACGTTGAAAGATGTGAGACATGTACCTGACATGCGTCTCAATCTAATATCAACAGGACTTCTAGACGAAGAAGGTTATACTAGTGTGTTTGGAGATAGGAAACGGAAGCTGTCAAAAAGTTCCTTGGTAAAATGTGTTCGTACTGACAATGGAGGAGAGTTTATGGGAGATTTCAAACGTTACTGTATTAGTAATGGAATCCGGCATGAAAGATATGTTCCAAAGACGCCTCGGCACAATGGAGTGGCTGAGAGAATGAACAGAACTATTGTTGAAAGAGTGAGAACAATGTTATCTCATGCTAAGTTACCTAAGAGTTTTTGGGGTGAGACACTGATGACCGCCATTGATTTAATCAACTTATCACCGTCAGCTCCATTGAATGGTGATGTTCCAAATAGGTTTTGGACAAGTAAAGATGTATCCTACAATCACTTGAAGGTGTTCGATTGTAGAGCGTTTGTTCATGTTCCAAAGGATGAGAGATCAAAACTCGACTCAAAGTCGAAGGAGTGCATTTTTTTGGGATATGGAAATGAAGAATTCGGGTACCGGTTATGGGATCCTGCAGATAGAAAGATTATTAGAAGCAGAGATGTTGTCTTCTTTGAAGACCAAAATATTGAAGATATTCAGAAGGGAGTTAAGCCTGTTATTTCTAGAGAACATCCAGTCAACTTCGATCCAATTCCTCCTTTAGAGCATTACGGGGGAGATGAAATAGAAGATATTGGAGAAGCGGAAACTGAACCTCCAATTGGTAATGATCCAAATGAAGAAGTAACAGACGATAATGGAAGCAGCGGTAATAATGAAGATATGATTGAAGACTTTGAGGATGAAGAACAAGTTCCCCAGTTAAGAAGGTCATCTAGGATACCTAAACCGCAAACCAAATATCCTGCAATGGAATTTGTGTTACTCACTGATGGGGGAGAACCAGAGTGTTATGAAGAAGCCTTGATGGATAACCACAAAGAAGAGTGGTTGAAAGCCATGCAAGAAGAAATGCAATCCTTGCATGAGAACCTGACATACAAGTTGGTAGCTTTACCAAAAGGTAAAAGAGCACTCAAAAATAAATGGGTGTACAAGTTGAAGACTGAGGAGAATAACTCACGACCTAGATACAAGGCGAGATTAGTCGTGAAAGGCTTCAGTCAAAAGAAAGGCATTGACTTTGAAGAATTTTTTCACCCGTGGTTAAGATGTCATCAATCTGGGTAGTGCTTGGTCTAGCTGCTAGTCTTAATCTAGAAGTGGAACAACTAGATGTGAAGACTGCATTTCTTCATGGAGATTTAGAAGAAGAATTTTACATGGAGCAGCCAGAGGGATTCAAAGTCAAAGGCAAGGAAAACTTAGTATGTCAGCTGAAAAAGAGTTTATACGGACTTAAGCAGGCACCGCGTCAATGGTATAAGAAGTTTGATTCCTTCATGATTGATCATGGATACCGAAGGACGAATTCTGACCATTGTGTGTTTGTGAAGAGATTTGATGATGGTGAGTTCATCATACTTCTCTTATATGTTGACGATATGTTGATCGTTGGACAAAATAGTGATAAGATCGGCAACTTGAAGACTGAAATGAAGAAGTATTTTGCTATGAAAGATTTGGGACCGGCAAAGCATATTCTCGGAATGTCCATCCGTCGTGATCGGAAGGAACGCAAGTTGTGGTTATCACAAGAAAAATATATTGAGAAGGTGTTGGAGCGGTTCCACATGGAAAAGGCAAAGCCGGTTGCTACTCCACTTGCTAGTCATTTTTGTCTTAGTTCGAAGCAGAGTCCGATAAATGAAATTGAACAGCGGGATATGAGAAAAGTGCCATATGCCTCAGCTGTTGGAAGCTTGATGTATGCAATGGTATGTACACGAGCTGATATAACACACGCGGTTGGTGTTGTTAGTAGATTCTTGGCCAATCCAGGAAAGGAGCATTGGAATGTTGTGAAGTGGATCTTGAGATATCTCAGAGGAACTTCCAAAATGAGTTTGTGCTTTGGAAGTAGAAATCCTAAACTAGTTGGCTACACAGATGCAGATATGGCGGGAGATATTGATTCTAAAAAATCAACATATGGATTCTTGATTACATTTTCAGGGGGAGCTGTATCGTGGCAGTCGAAGCTACAAAAATGTGTTGCTTTGTCTACCACAGAGGCAGAGTTCATTGCAACAACAGAAGCTTGCAAGGAAATGTTATGGATGAAGCGGTTCTTGCATGAATTAAGGCAAGACCAGGAGAAGTACGTCGTGCATTGTGATAGTCAGAGCGCCATCCACTTGAGCAAGAATTCGAGTTTTCACTCGAGGTCAAAGCATATTGATGTGAGATATCACTGGATACGTGATATGTTAGATACCAAGCAACTACAACTTGAGAAAATCCATACTGATGACAATTGCTCAGATATGATGACCAAGTCCTTACCCAAGGACAAGTACGAGTTCTGCAGGAGAGCTGCTGGACTGTTGGAGCCCTCCACCTAAATCGGAAGGGGGAAATTGAAAGGTATTCCTCATTATGTGGAGAGAGAAAGAAGGCATATCACTATTAATTTTAGTAATTGAAATTAATAGCATGAGAGTGTTTGTAGCAAGTGAGTGAAAACACTGAAGCTTCTCAGAGCCATTCACTTTGCATGCATTTGCACTATAAATTGTTTCCTTACCTTTCATTTCAAATCATCATCTCAGTAACAATCCTTTTGAGAAACAAATCCAAAAGAGAGTGTATTCCACCATTTGTGTTGGTGAGAGTTGTAATACACAATTTGTATTATTATTCAGTTAATCAGAAGAAACTCTTGTTATTCCATTGTTATTGTTATTATTATAGTGGGAAAAGTTTGATCCAGGATAATCATTCCGCTGACCTTGTATTAGGTTTATTTTTTGTGTTATCTTTCCCAACATCCCAAGGATTACAAAACTTAGTTTTCAAATTTAACTATACCCTTATCCCAAATATTTTCTTGTGGCCATGAAACTCAATTTGGTATAGTGTTTTCCAATGTGAATATAAAAAACTTTTTGTTCAATCCTAGAATTATATCAAGACACAAACCTCTTATTTCTCTCTAAAACATTGAGTGTGTTTGGATGGGGTATTCTAGAAATTTAAGGGATTTTAAATACTGTCCAATTCAATTGATCCAATTGAATTCTCTTGATTTTCAAATTCCATTGTTCGGATAAAATTGTGAAATTTCATCAATTGTAAAAAAATTTGTTTGGATAATGTAATTGAATTTCCTTTATTTAATTTTGGCTTAATTGCACTTTTGATCCCCCTATTTTGCAAAATCTGCAATTTTTGTCCTCTTATTTTAAAATCAAACATTTTTATCCTCCTATTTGAATTTTTTTTGCACTTGTGGTCCCCCAACTAACATATAGATCTAATAAAAACTTAAACCCATAATTATCTCAAAACCCTTATACATTTGATTCTCGTTTTCACGCTAGTTTCTCCGCGATTATCAAAATTTCTTTGGTGATAATTTTGATCATAAGAGTGCGATGAAAAATTGGCTAAAAATATATAAAATGATGCAGAGATAACAAAGATCAAATCGGCTTTTCCGGGTCTGATCGCGACCCGTTTTCAGTCTAAACAGGCAAAGAAGAGAGGGAAAAAAAATTCAAACTCTTCTTTCCAAATGCATAGTGTTGCTCGTGTGAGGAAATGACGGTGAAAAGGAAGAGTCTAACGAAGAACAATGAACAAAACTTTTTTAAAAATTAGTTTCACTTGACTTTTGATGTTGTCTTGCTTGTGATGAACCGTGATGATAAAAAAATGATAAACAATAGGCAACGCACTATGAAGAATGAAAATGATGAACACTCAGTTTTCTTGTTTATTTTTTTATTAAGATGTTTTTTTATTTATTTAATTTAAGTGATAAAAAAATGTGATGATGTGGAATCCTATTTTGTTGATATGTTCTTGCCACATAAGCATTCTTGTTACCAACTAGGTAAAAAAATTGGACGGGGAACCAAAAGTGCAAAAAAAAATAAAAATAGGGGGACAAGAATTTTGATTTTAAAATAGAGAGACCAAAATCGTAGATTTTGCAAAATAGGGGGACCAAAAGTGCAATTAAGTCTTTAATTTTATTTATTTTGAAATTTTGTTCAATGGCAGGACAGATGTCGTACACAATGTCTAGGACAATGTGTCTATAGTCCAGATGTCTTAGACAACTAGTTTGACAACTGATTTTGAGGATCACTAGTTATTGCAATACTCAAGTAAACAAAAGCAATAAACAACACCAATGTTTATTAACCCAGTTCGATGCAAACCACACCTACTCTGGGGGATACCAATCCAGGAAGTGAAAATTACTACTCTGAATTATTACTTAGTCTTACAACCACACCAAACACCTTTTGGCATGTACGCGTTTTCTTAATCCTAGCAATCTTCTACCCAAGGGCTAACTCCCCCTGAATATGAGAACCTACCCAACTCCCTCTAACCACTAATCCCAAGTGACGAAACTAAACTTTTCAGTTTAAGACTTTGTTGAACGAAATCATTCAACGACTCCAAGCTACTAAGTATCAAGAACAACACTTAGAGCTACTAATGCTTTGCACAGTGGGCACAAAGCTTTAGACTCACAATCTTCAGTTATTGTGGGTTGAGTTTCAAGCTATATGTTAAGTCCTTTATATAGGCGTGCAAGTTTTCAGATAATCTTCAATCTTTCAGATGCACTACAATAAGAATTAGTTTTAAAACAAACTTGTTTTAAAACAAACTCCATAAGATAAAAGAATTAATCTTTATCCAAAAATTAAATATGAATCCGATCGTATCTAACACTTAGAATTAATAACAAACTTTATCATTAATCCTAATCTCAGCTTGTCACTTAAAGATTTGCGCCTTATTCAAATTTGAACAAACACGCGTGCTTAATGGATAAGCATTATCTTTTAAGCTGAATTGGGTCAAGATGTCCTACCCACATGTCTTGGGACATCTTGTTCGACATGTTGCCTTAACATGCTCTGAACCCAGTGACAAGATGTCTAGGACATCTTGTTCAACATGTTGCATCTGCACATCGTCAATATGCACAAGTGGTTTAGACTCAATTGCTTTAGCATTGGTGCTTTAGCTAAGTCATTCTGACCAAGTTGTTTTAGCCTTATGATGCAGGCAATCTCAGAAGAACTACATATTTTAATATAATAATTATAATTATTTAATTGTAATTAATATTATTTGAATAACTATAATAAAAAACTCGGCTTGAACCATAAAACAGGTCAAAAAACCTAAAATCGACCGAAAAATATACAATCGACCCTAAACCCTAAAATTGACCTTTGTGTTGATGGCAAATCCTTATTTTCATTAACGCTCTTATTTTTCTATGCATAAAACAAATCATAATTATAGAAAGGAAAAATGCATTCATAGGTCCTTTAAATTTTATGTTTGTATCAGATAGGTTCTTTAAGTTTTTTAAGTCACAAATAGATCTTTTAAGTTTTATGTATGTATCATATATAGGTCCTTTGAGTTTTTTAAGTTACAAATATGTCATTTATGTTTGTAAATTGTAACAAATAAGTTCTTTAAGTTTATAATTTGTAACATCTATGTTCTATTTTTTAAAGACCTATCAGTTACAAACGTAAAATTTAAAGGACTTATTTGTAACAAACGTAAAGATTAAAGGACCTATTTATTACTTAAAAAATTTAAAAGATTTATCTGATGATACAAACATAAAACGTAAATGATATATTTGTAACTTAAAAAACTAATAAAATCTATCTTATACAAACGTAAAACTTAAAGAACCTATAAATGTATTTTACTTTATATAAAATTAGAAGCCTTGAAAGCAGGAACCAAATGTGCTCTAATTTGAAATAGAAACAAAAAGCAATACAACACTACATGTTGCGCCTCACACAGCTTTTCCTATCCCTCGTATTGCACAGAAGCATTCAGATTAAAATTAGGGTATAATAGAAAGATAAGGTACAAAAATACACTTTCTTAATTTGGTGTTACTATTCTAAACAAGCACTTATAAAGAAACGGAGGGCGTAATATATTACGAAGTAAGTGTTTTTAACTTATTATATTTTTTTTATAAAAAAAAATTTAGGGTGAGGTGATGGTGTCATAGTCCAAGGCATTAAAGACCTTATGACTCAAAAGAATACTTATAAATGTAATTGTATTTATCTCACTCCAAAGACACTAGCAGAGCTCGAACCCGAGACAACTTATTATATTTATGTGTGTGAAAAAAAACTTATTATTTTTATATGAGTAAAAAAAACTTATTATATTCGTAATTTATATATAAAATACACTTGTTTTGTTATTAATTAATGAATCTTATTTTATGAAAACTAGTTTTGTGTTTAAAATTAATTTATACGTTTGATTAAATAATTATGTCATAGTCGATAAATTTAAATTTGAACAAATTTGTGAACTTATTTTAAATTTTGGCTTAATTACATATTTGGTCCCTGATATTTATTTTCAGTTTTAAATTGGACCCTTAAGTTTTAAAAGTTTCAAGCTAGTCCTTTTAGTCAAATTTTGGTTAAAATCATCCATATAGACTATAGCTAACAAATTTGCATACGTGGACAGCTTAAGAGGGTGTCACCTAAACGTTTTAGGCGAAATTAACTCAAAATTTAATAAAAATGACGAATCTTATAATACTTAAAAGGTTGAATGGTGTCAACCCTAATGCTCCTTTAGAAACCCTACCACCTTATGTCATCGATGATATCATCATGACATCATCTAATCCATGTCATTCATTCATTGTCTGCCACGTGTACCATCTCGCCACGTCACCTTTTACACCTCAACATCCACATCATCCACCACGTCACTCCAGCCACATCAGCAACAGACTATAAAATTACAGTTTTGTCCCTGTACTTTATATATTTACATCCCACACTTTTATTATTTCCGTTTTGACCTCTGTACGTTTATAAATTGCATTTTGAATCCTAATTTTTTTAAAAATTTCAAATTTGCTTCTATTTTTTTTAAATTATAGTTTTGTCCCGATATTTTTGAAAATTACAGTTTTACCCTTAACAAAAAAATTAAAACCCTATTTGTTTTTTACACTTCCCATTAAATGGAATTTTATGATTGATTACTTTGAAATTAATGTCTAAAAGTTTTATGAGAAATTTTATAGTGATGTTTATGTTTGGTTAAGTCCATATGGTTGTTTTGCTAGAGATAATATTACAAATGTCTCTTTAGACTTTATGTTGAGTATTGAATGATTGGATAAAATCCTTTATATTGATATGTTTTTGCTTATTATTTGATAATGCCTGATTTAGGTTCACATCAATAACAATCCAAAGAGAGATGAACATGACAACTGTTTTGCAGTAAAAGAAGTAACAACAATATTGAGTTGTCTGAGGCAAAGATGGCCTCTACATTGCAATTTAATCTCGGTGGAACTTTCTTGCTTGAAAGCAACTTGTGTAAAGAGTGTTTTTGTTAACTTGGATAAACGAAAATAATGACCAACAATTTGCATTTTTACAACAAAAGTTAGCATATAGCTCTAATATGATAGACTTTTAACCACCCTAAATCTCTTCTACCTCGCAACTTAAAATAATCTATTAAGTTAAGAGTGTTCAATTATCACTATAACATGGTCAATTTTATGGTGTACAAGTGTACTAACTTAATAAAAATTGATGGGTCTGCATAGAGATTTGTAGTGTACTTAACAAAACACTACTACTTCTCTTGAACTAAGAATGTCTAATTTTAATCTATAAAGATGTATCGTTAACTTTTCTATAGTATCTAATGACTCTTCTAAATAAATATTTATAATGGGTGATTGAACTCTTAATTAAATGTTAATGTTTCGAATTTAACTAACTTTTACGCGCTACTTATAAATAGGTTTGTAATTTATGTGCTCCGCTTACATAAAGTTTTAAAATTTTTGCGCACTATATTATGTCAAGTATCCTATCTCTAATCCTCCCAAGAGACATTTATTTCATAGGAGTGGTCTTGATTGTGGGGGTTGGTTCATCTACTTTGCCTCTTCCACGATCAAAATCATTTGTTCATTGTTTGATCCAAGCATTGACATTATCCGATATTATTTTTCTATATGCGGCAACACTACTTTATGGCACATGATTAGTTTCAACTATTTTGATTGTTGTCTTAATGAAGTTTTCTTTTTAATTCATTGATGTTTGTCCATTAGAATCATATTAATTGCGCAAGAAAATAGGGTAAAAATTAAATTTTTATACATGTCACGGGTCTTTGAAGGTTCCACAATAAAATTTGATATGACTGAGCTATCCAACAATAGTATGCAATGTACTTCTTGATCCTATTATCAATGACCATATGAATGATTTTTAATTTCATTATCTTAACGCGTTCCTTTATAATCATATTAATTGAGCAGCAAAAAAGGGTAAAAATTAAATTTTTATACATGTCATGGGTCTTTGAAGGTTCCACTATAAAATTTGATGTGACTGAGCTATCCAACAATTCGGTGTGATGCTTCACTTGATTCGCTTTATTATGGCATTTCACAAAACATGTGCAACACACGATTAATGCTATAAGCATGTATCCTTTTTATGATGAATTTAGACTTTGTAATCGTAACTTGGTGCCACCTCTAAATTATTTAATGCTTGCAACTAAATCACTTAATCCTAATCAAGCATTCAAATAATTGGCATTATCAAATATTATTTTTCTATATGCGCCACATTACTTTGTGGCGCATGATTAGTTCCAATTTATGTAGTTATCTTTACTTGATTTGATCCATGATGTCAACTATTTTGTTTGAAGTCTTGATGAAGTTTTCTTTTTAATCAATTGACAGTTGTCCTTTAGAACCATATTAATTGCACAAAAAAGGGTAAAACTAAACTTTATACATGTCACGGGTCTTTGAAGGCTCAACTATGAAATTCGATGTGACTGAACCATCCAACAATATAGTGGTTCACTTTTGTATTGTATTATCCCATTATCAATGATGATTATATTAAGTATACTCTTAGGCAAAAATTAAATTTTATACATGACACGGATCTTGAAAAGTCCACTATAAAATTTGGTGTGATGCTTCACTTGATTCGCTTTGTTATGGCGTTCCACAAAAGCCGTGCAACACTACGAGCCAGCGTTAGTTGGATAGAGATTGTATTCATTGATTTAATTTGGTTAATCCCTTTGTATGATTTAGTCTTTGAACTCACATCAAACATTTCTATAATTACCTTATATCATACCGCTAATCTAAAGCAACAACCATGATTGACATACATATGTCGTTCCGCCAAATCCGTGCATCACACGGGCCGACGACTAGTTAATGTTAAAATTGATAATATGAGAGACCAAATTTAAACTTTCGAAACATAGAGGACCACCTTAAAACTTAAAATAAAATTAGGAACTAAATAAGTAAATATGCAATTAAACCTACCTTTTTTTTTTTTTTTTGCAACCGAGTTGTCCAATTTAATACAAAGACAACAATTCTATGAGACTAAGTCATACAATCGAGTCTCTCAATTTAATCCGATTCTTTCATGCGGTCCAACTAATGATCTTATGGTTCAACTAATAAGAACCAGTGACTTAGCCCTCTAATTAGTTCGATGATCAATACAGTTCTTAAAACATTAGTCTTATATGTACAATTACTCATTTATAATTTTTTAATAATAATACTTAATAAACATTCAATATTTTTAATTTTTAACTCAGCACCTCAACAAAACTTATATACAACGTGTTAATAATTTATATCAATAACTCTATATCACTATATATATATATATATATATATATATATATATATATATATATATATATATATATATATATAGGATGGATCAATTGACTTCAAGAGTAAGTTTTTATACTTACTCCAATTATTAGCCTTTAATCTTAATATTATTGGATGGTTGTGATTATTAATAATAACTCTTACTATAGCCTTTGATCTTAATCTCTCATTCTATTCTCTTTTTCAATGTTTTTGAACGATATCGTTTTTTTTTCAATTTTAATTTTGTGATTTCAATAGGGGAATAAAATGGACAAATATTTTGGCTTATCTCCTTACTATCAAGCAAGAAGCACCATGTATCTCCCAGTCTATACTATACTATATCCAGTGGAAATGTTTTCTCCCAATCCCATCTTCTTCTTTTTTGAAGCATCTCCCAATCCCATCTTAATTAATCGAAAATAACTAGGTGTGCGCTTTAGATGATTTTGTTTTTTCGCTTTGTTCTCTTAAGACCTTTTTGGGGAGTGTTTGTGGTCACTAGTTAAGGGTGTTTAGGTTCTTCTCCAGCTTTGTTGGGTGTTTTGGGTGAGGAGTTCTCTTTTGTCAATTTTGGAGGAATCTGTGTTTGTTAGTGGTATCTTTGTTTAGTTTTTGGTTCGCTGTTTGTTTGTAACTTTCTCTCAGTCTTTCCTTTTGGGATAGACCTTTTTAATAAAATTTTATTTATCGAAAAAAAAAATTGTTCTGTTGAGTAATGGGTTTTCTGACTATGGATCAAATGCTAATGGACAATCTGCAATTGCTAAAATTCAACCAAAGGTTTATGTTGCCAAAGTGCAAGTGATGTAAATAGAAGTGGTGATTTATTGGGTGAGCAAAATCAGTGCCCTAGAATTAATAGAGGCAAAAACATCATCTTGCTATCAAAGCCATACGATCAAGGCAGGAGAAAGTATTGACTAATCTGGAAAAAAAAAAAAGTGATAAAGACCTAGAGATTTTGCTGCTCTTCTGTTTAGAGTATGAGAGAATATGAATTGTAAGAGAATCCACACCATATATGGAGTAAGTATAAAGATCAAAGGCTAATAATTGGAGTAAGTATAAAGATTTACTCTTGGAGTCAATTGATCCTTCCTCATATATATATATATATATTAAAAAGTGTGGTTTCTGCAAAGGAAGAAAGAGGATATTTATTTGAGCATTGCCACGTGTCCAAATTTAATAGTAATAGTGAAAAATTTGACGGGAGGGACCAACTTGAACCCTGCTAAAAAGATAAGAGACTAAAATGAATCTTTTAAAAGATAAATGATCAACTTAAAATTTAAAATAAAAATAAGGGACCAAAAGTGTTATTAAATCTTGTTTTTTAATCAAGTAGTTTAGTGGCTAAAAATTCCACCTTAAAATGGATAAATAAGATCAAATTCTGATCCTACATATATAATGATTAATAAGAATAATAATAATAATACCTAATAAATATCACTTCAGAATAACCGCTAGCATTGAAGATGATTTTTTGGTTGAATATGATAATAGAAATATTTGAGTCAGGTGCACTATGATTGGAGTGTGATCGGTGAATGGATAATTCTTATATGGTTACAATCAGATAAGATCCATCAACTTGTAAAGATAAAGATTGGTTTAAAAATTTAGTATTGATCAATACAATTTGGATGTTATTAGCTCAATAAAAATTAATTTAGAATAATATCTGAATTTTGTAGTGATGATGTATATATGATGAATATAAACTTTTTCAATTTACACGCTCAATTCCCATAGATGGCGTAACAGACATTTGATTTTTAGTCGAGAAAAAAGAAATATACACATTATAAACTCATGCTCAATCATTTTTGGGTACAAAGTCTGATCCTACATATATAATGATTAATAAGAATAATCATAATACCTAATAAATATCACTTCAGAATAACAGCTAGCATTGAAGATGATTTTTTGGTTGAATATGATAATAGAAATATTTGAGTCAGGTGCACTATGATTGGAGTGTGATCGGTGAATGGATAATTCTTGTATGGTTACAATCAGATAAGATCCATCAACTTGTAAAGATAAAGATTGGTTTAAAAATTCAGTATTGATCAATACAATTTGGATGTTATTAGCTCAATAAAAATTAATTTAGAATAATATCTGAATTTTGTAGTGATGATGTATATATGACGAATATAGACTTTTTCAATTTACACGCTCAATTCCCATAGATGGCGTAACAGACATTTGATTTTTAGTCGAGAAAAAAGAAATATACACATTATAAACTCATGCTCAATCATTTTTGGGTACAAAGTCTGATCCTACATATATAATGATTAATAAGAATAATAATAATACCTGATAAATATCACTTCAGAATAACTGCTAGCATTGAAGATGATTTTTTGGTTGAATATGATAATAGAAATATTTGAGTCAGGTGCACTATGATTGGAGTGTGATCGGTGAATGGATAATTCTTGTATGGTTACAATCAGATAAGATTCATCAACTTGTAAAGATAAAGATTGGTTTAAAAATTCAGTATTGATCAATACAATTTGGATGTTATTAGCTCAATAAAAATTAATTTAGAATAATATCTGAATTTTGTAGTGATGATGTATATATGACGAATATAAACTTTTTCAATTTACACGCTCAATTTCCATAGATGGCGTAACAGACATTTGATTTTTAGTCGAGAAAAAAGACATATACACATTATAAACTCATGCTCAATCATTTTTGGGTACAAAGTCACCAAATTTTTCATACACTACAATATTTGCATTTTAACTTATCCACAAAACGGTACGTGTTCAAAAAACTTATCAACAAAGGTAAAACTTAACTAATTTTGGCAACAACCCAAAAATATTAATCGCCCACAATTATGCTGATTAATGCATTATAGAAAATGACAAAATGCATTTGTAGTATTTTGGATGTACAATATTGACCAACGACAAACAATGTGACATGAAATATATGTGGTTGCTTAAAAAAAAAAATGAAATATATGTGGTTAATGATACTTCAAACGTCATCATATATCATTCATCAACATACCAAATCAGAACCGTAAACTTGTTGTGTTTATTTTCAACTCATTCTATATTATATATATATATATATAGTCTTCATCGAAGCGTTTCACTCTATCTAACAAAGTGGTATCCCAAATTTGGTAGAGATCATCAATCCAAGATATCTTAAGCTAATTAAGGTAAGAATAATCTTCTTTTTTTTACATTAATTCACATACATCTGTTCAATTTTCTGTTGTTTATGGATAAAGTTGTTCTAATTTAAATGAACTGATCTTGTTGAATATAAAACTGTACCTGTTAGTACGTGATGATATGGCAACGCTTTTAAAAAGGTATAGTTTATAATAGATTTATAATTTATAAATGAACTTAATTTATCCCAGGATTTAACTTTTTTATTTTTCTTTTTCTGGTTTTCTTTTTGATAAATATTATTTTGGTGTTTATTCATAATAAATAGTTGACTAAATCACTAACAATATCCAAATGATAAGAGTGTTGATCTTATTAAGTACGTAGTTAGATATTTGATTTATAACTCATGGAAAAAAAATTTAGAATTTAACTTACTAAAATTATGAATTTTTTAATATACAAAGTTTAAAATAAAAATAACAAAAATTATAACTTAAAGAATTTAATTTAAAGCTCATTTCTTGCGGAGGAACTTTTATGTTCTATTGTTAGAATATAATCATAACCTAATAATTTTTCAGAAACTAAAAATATAATAAAAATAAAACTTAGAATATAATCAATTTATAGAGACGAAAAATATACTTAATCCAGTATTTTAAAATTTCATTTGAAACAATTTGTGGTTGCTAATATAGTTTATGAAAAAGGGAAAGATGTATAGCCAATTTGAAATATTTTTATTTTTTGACAATTTTGAAATCTTATCAACCTTAGAGAGGATTCATCACTTGAAGAAAAATGTTCAAGAACTTTGGAACATCAATATTGGTGCCTTCAGTCCAAGAGCTAGTAAAGCAACCAATCATAGAAGTTCCAGAAAGATATCTTCAACCAAATCAAAATATTGTTGTATCAAATGCAATTTCTTTACAACAGGTTCCAGTCATTGACCTTAGTAAATTGTTATCTGAAGATGCCACTGAGCTAGAGAAGCTTGATCATGCATGTAAAGAATGGGGTTTCTTTCAGGTTTGAACTATTAATGTTTGGCAGTGCCGACCCTAGAATAAGATCACTAAATCTCACATTTTAAGTCTCTAATAAAAATATTTTTGAGTTTTTTTGTTGTCTTCCTATCTTTTTTTTCACGCGCCCTACAAATTTATTAAAATAGTCATGTCTGCTATCTAGGTAGCGGAAACAACCCAAAAACATTATATCAAATTTATTTTTATAATATCCACTACTTAAATAGTAGATAACATTTACAAAAGTTTCTTATTTTTCTAAAGTCTGTTTTTCAAATAGAAGAAAAATAACAATAGAAAGTAGAAACGCATAGGACGCGCGAAAAATAGATAGAACGATAAAAAAAAAAATGTTAATATTTTTTATTAAACAAAAAGGCTCCATATACATAAAAAAAAGTTCATATAGTAAATTTTGCTTTAGGTCTCACTTTTGAAAAGTATTGGGCCGGGCCCTTTGTTTTTAATGATTCTCTTCCCACACCCGAAAACCCTCCACCCCCCCCCCCCCCTACTATTCCGATTTTTTCCTTGGTTAGAAAGTTTGGAACACATTTTTCAAACTTTTTTATGCCTTGAAAACGAACTTCGGAATGTGTTTTCCGAAATTTTTGCTGAATTTGCACTAGGAAAACTTCGAAAACGCGTTCCGAATTTTTGAATCAAGGGAAAAATTGGAAAATGGGGGGCGGGGGAGAGTTGTGTGGGTTGGGAAGAGAATCTTTCCTGTGTTTTGAGTTGCTATGCAGAACTTCTTTTTTAAATTCTTGCGCATGTTTTACAAAAATATTTTTGCCACCCTACTGATTTTGGGGAGCGGCCAACAAAATTACCAAAATACTCTCGATCGCTAAGTAGCGGGTTCGACATTAAAAACCTCAAAAATTTCATTTTAGTATTAATAGGGTGTTTTATGAAAAAATTTCATTTTTATAACATTCGCTACTTAAGTAGCGGACGAATCCGCTACTTAAGTTGCGGATATTATAAAAATGAAAAATTTTCATATAGGGTGTTTTTTTACTCACATTTCGTATTTTTATAACATTCGCTACTTAAGTAGCGGACACAAATTTCTTGTAAGGTTTTTCTATGTAGGGTCTAAAAAATTACTCATTTTTACAACATCCGCTACTTAAGTAGCGGAAGGGTAAAATGAGAAATACGTAGAGGCTTGCCTCTTGGAAGAATAAATATGTTAGCCTTGGTGGTAGGGTGGTGCTTCTCAACTCGGTGTTGACAGCAATTCCAATTTTCTACCTATCATTATTCAAAATGCCGGTTGGGGTGTGGAAGAAGCTTATTAGGTTGCAAAGGAGGTTCCTATGGGGAGGGGTTTCCATTCCAGTGCTTCAAAAATTAGTTGGGTGAATTGGTGTGATGTTTGTAGACCGAAAAAGGAGGGAGGCCTTGGAGTCAAAGATTTGCGTATTATGAATATCTCACTCTTGACCAAGTGGAAGTGGAGGTTACTATCGGAGGGGCAAGCTATTTGGAAGAATGTTCTTAAAGAAAGGTATGGCGGTGGGGAGAGAGGCTTTGGTTGGGTGCCTAGATCGTTGACGTCGAATACGGCATCTCCATGGTGGAATGACTTACTATCGATTGGAGTCGTGGCCAGGTCGGATAGACTTCACGGAATTTTCTTTAAAAAAATTGGTAATGGTGGCGACACTAGCTTTTGGTACGACACTTGGGTGGGGGTACAACCTTTAAAGGAAGTCTTCCCAAGACTTTTTCTTATATCTACCCAAAAGGAGCATAGTGTTTTAGAGGTTGGCCGGTGGACTCTTGGCCGTTGGGAGTGGAATTTCAAGTGGAGACGCAATCTTTTTGTGTGGGAAGAGGAGCGTCGGGACATGTTGGAAAATATTTTGTCCGGCATTATCATTCCTCCCTTTTCGTTGGAACCGGATCATGTAAGGGATTTGGGTTTGGTGTGGAAAAGTTTGGACCCATCAAAAGTTATGGTTTTCTCTTGGCAACTTTTACTTCGTCGGCTATCAACAAAGGTGAACCTTGCCATTCGGGGAGTTGTGGGAGATGGTCTTGATTCTTATTGTAGTTTATGTCCGATGGGATTGGAATGTGAGGGTCACCTCTTTGGTTGTTGTGCGTTTGCCTCGGCAATATGGGCCAAGGTGTTTCATTGGTTCGGGTGGGGTGGTGAGGCCCCGCGGGATCCGGTGCTTATATTTAGAAGATTTATTGTCGGTAGGGGGAATGGCAAGTGTCTCGAGGGTCTAATAGCGGTATGGCATGCGGTAGTGTGGGTAATTTGGAAAACAAGAAACGACTTGATCTTTAATGAAAAAGTACCGGTTTTTGATGAAGTTTTTTATGGTATCACTTTGCTTTCTTGGAAGTGGTTGTGTGAAAACAAAAAGGGTGCACCTTGCTCTTTCTATGAATGGACTACATTTCCCATGGATTGTATTCTAAGATAGTTGTTTCATTTTTTTTTTTGCGAACGGGTTTGTGTCGGCTTTTGGTCCGAGTTTTTTATAGTTTTCGGTCAAGTATTCCTTGTACTTAATCCCGAAATGTGGGTATAGTACCATTTGTACTTTTTCCCATTGTTTCATTTATATATATATATATATATATATATATATATATATATATCTTATTTTTCGCCGTTCAAAAAAAAAAAAAAAAAGAAATACGTAGGATATACTTTTCGTGGCAAAAGTAATTTTCATGTTTTATTCTACCATAATTTTTTATGGGATATACTTTTGCCACCCTACTCCTTTTCTCGCGCGTCTTACGAATTTATCAAAATACTTCTATCTGCTACTTAAGTATGGGATACCCTTAAAAACATTCTATCAGATTTTATTTTTATAACGTCCGCTATTTATGTAACGGATGAAATTTATAAAATTTATCATTTTTATAACGTCCGCTATTTAAGTTGCGGAAAAGCAAAATAGAAAAAGTGCAGGGCGCACGAAAAATTGGTTTGGTGGCAGAAATGAATCCCATTTTTAATAGGTGACATAAAATTTCTCAAGTGTTTGTAGTAATTTTTCACAAATGTTCTCATATTGATACAACAGAAAAATATAGTCCTGTATCACAGGCCATTCAATGTCTGCTAGGGAAATTTTCTGGTTAATACAGTTCACAACTGTATGGATATAGATTAGGAGAATTAAAGTAATTAAGAGAATTAGAGTAGCATCTATCTCATTCATCACCTTTTTTGTTCTTGATCATCTATGAAGCACAGACACGACATAGATACTACACAGTCAGTAACACTGACACGTCGACATCGATCATAATTTGAAAAAATGACATAATTCGTTCTTCATAGTTGATCACTCGATCATCTTCATCCCAATATATTCTAATTTAAATCATTTTGTAATAATTCTAATACTTAAATTTATTACAGCTGATTAATCATGGAGTCGACCCTACATTGGTTGAAAATTTGAAAATAGGGGTTCAACAGTTTTTAACTCTTCCAGCAGAAGAGAAGAAGGAACTTTTGCAAACCTCTGAAGATATGGAGGGTTTTGGTCAATTGTTTGTTACATCTGAGAATCAAAAGTTAGAATGGGCAGATTTATTCTACACTACAACTCTTCCATCCCATGGAAGAAATCCCCGCTTATTTCCAAATATTCCGCAACCATTCAGGTTTTATATATTTGCTCATTTCGTCTATGTTTCCTATCCACAATGTTGTCAATTCTGGATAGCAAAAAATAGTTTAGTGCTCAAATTTGGTACTCAACAGTGCTATACATTGTTGTTATAGTCGCTATTTGACAATAAGTTGCACTAAATACCGCATCGCACAACAATATCAATTTGTTCAAATTCAACTACATTGTAGCATTATAATCACGGCACTATAGACCTATTTAACAATATTGTCTAACCATTATTTTCCTCTAAACTACAACAAAGATTCTTTTTTCGGGTTCAGTGATTACTTAAGTATCAGGTTCATAATAGATACATCGAGTATTCAATGAACCTAAAAAATGAATTTTTGCTTATATATGAGATCAGAGGAAGCAATACTCAACATTGTTTCATATTGCAGGGATAATTTGGAGACATATTGTTTAGAAATGAAAAAAGTTTGCATCACAATCATCAAACATATGGAAAAAGCTCTTAAAGTTGAACCAAATGAAATGCTAAAAGTACTTGATGATATGGTTCAATCAATGAGGATGAATTACTACCCTCCATGTCCCCAACCAGAAAATGTCATTGGACTGAATCCTCATTCTGATTCTGGTGTCTTAACCATCCTTCTCCAAGCAAATGAGATTGAAGGTCTCCAAATAAGAAAAGATGGACAATGGATTTCTATTAAACCACTCACCAATGCTTTTGTAATAAATATTGGAGACGTGTTGGAGGTAATTGATAGAAAATACATCCTCCGGTTCTAAATATAAGTAAAAGGAAACTTTTGAAAATCATTGAATAATGAATGAATCTGATCTATATTATAGGCCATATTCATTAATTATTCAATGAATCTAAAAAGTGATTTTTTGTTTATATTTAGAACTTGAGGGAGTAATGATTCACTATGTATGAAGTTTAAATTGTTTTATTATGACCAGATCTTAAATGGTTGTGCAGATAATGACCAATGGAATTTATCGGAGTATTGAACATCGAGCTATCGTGAACTCAAAGAAAGAGAGGATTTCAGTTGCTTCATTTCAAAATGCTAATATGAGCAAAGTTATAAGTCCAATGCCAGGACTTGTTACTCATGAAAGGCCTGCATTGTTCAAAACAGTTACTGTAGAAGAATACTTCAAAGTATTCTTTTCAAATGAGCTAAAAGGGAAATCATGCCTTGATGTTATGAGAATCCAAAATGAGAACACTAAGTGTTATGAGAATCCAAAATGAGAACACTAAGTGATAAAAATATGTAGTACTATAGGAATATTTGGATTTAAAACAAATGTTGTTCTCTGGAAACAGTTATACCATGTGGTAGCTAAAAAACAATAATTCAAAAGTGTGGATTGGTAAATTATATTCTCAAACTACAAATAAATATCAGGTTAAATATACTTTTAGTCCATGCAATTATGTCTTGTTTTGAAAAGAGCTCCTGTAAAAAAATAAATTTGATTTTAGTCCATGTTATTTCTCAAAACTTTTAAAATAGCTTATGATTGGATTTAGAGCTGACGTGGCCAATTTTAAATATGTTTTTGGTCCCTGCAATTATGTCTTATTTTGAAAAGAGTCCCTATAAAAAAATAATAAAATTGATTTTAATCCCTGCAATATCATCAAAAAATCCAATCAAAAATTATTTTAAAAGTTTTGAAATATCATAAAAACTAAAATTAAATTTATTTTTTTACAGAATCTCTTTTCAAAACAATACATAATTACACAAACCAAAAACATATTTAAACTTTAAATATTTGAATTCACTACACAACACATACAACATGTGGAGGTGAAAATTACTATAGTTATTTAGTAAAGTTGGACCTGTTTCAAAGAAATTTACTTTGCAATCGCATCACACTCTTTAATCACATGTACAGCCGCAATAGAACCGCATCTGATAATATTTAAATTTTATCTTTAAAAATTAACATTGACCAACACACTCCATACTAGGTACATTTACTATATGAAATGCCAACAAATTGAAAAGGAAAAAAAAGTATAGGTATGTTAATATACAATAAATAAATTTAAGTCAATTACTATCATAATGCTTTAAAATTAACTTTTTTTTTTGCTTACCATCTGCACTATTTTCATCAAAATGAGAAAATTGAAATGCAATAAAAAGTTAAAATATTTATCACTACGAATCAACCAAACAAAAGGCATGGGATTTTTTTAAAACGGCAAATATATATATATATATATATATATATATATATATATATATATATATATATATAAAATAATTATAAAAAGTACAAGAGGTACTCGTTCTACAATTGTAGGATAAGTATGGGTAGTACTCACCCAACTCAATTAAACAAAAATTAAAGCCAAAAAAACAAACCACCATCCTCTCAAAAACTCATGTAGCTATACAATTCCAAGGATTAACACACCATTCATAAAATAAGCAAGACGAGTTAGTCTTTTTAGCTAACAATCAATTCCAAGACACAAATTGGATTCTACTACCACTCAACTAAACAAAAAGGCATGGGTACGAAATGATATTGTTCGTGTACCCTGCAATAACCCAGGGCCACTTCTATTATATAATAGGCGGTCCGATACTATACCTCACGATTTTATCTACTATTCTTTTCTGTTAATTTTTTGTCTTCCGTAAAAATCGAACCATATACCCTGAAGTTAATGAATCATGAGAGAATCACCCTATTCATGATTTGAAGACATTACTTGTATGGAGATTTTATCATTGATTTTAATTATTGCACAAGAATCTACTAACAATATCAACAAATAAAATGTTTAGTGTGTGATTTTTGAACAAATTAATAAGTAAACTTCAATGCTTTTAATGTATATGCACACTGTTTTGGATTGGGCCTAAGCTCAATTCAATGTTGACCGTTGAGCTCGACCCAATATATTGCAATGGCCCAAGGCCACACTTTCCTGTTCAAAGATCACGTAACCTGGCACTGTTATAACGACCAACATCCAAATGGTTGACATTTAGGGCTCGTTTGACCTAGCTTATTTTTGAGCTTAGACAAACAGCTCATGCAATATAAATTAGGTTTTATGCTATTTTATAAGTTCAAACTAGTGAAAATTGAATTTTTATAAGTTATTTTATCATAAACTACCTTGACAAACTTATAATAATACATAAAAATTGCATAAGCCGTTTGCATAAGCTCAAAAATAAGCTAGGCCAAACGGACCCTTATTTTTGAATTATGGCTTTTCAGTCGTTTTTTCGACGGTCATTAAACATCGAGGCTACGAGATCTGCCTTCACAATAATGGCTTTGGATCCACGCTTGAAATTATATATTCCCTTCACAAGCATAATGGTTAGATAATCTAATTCTCACTTTCTAAACCTTTCACTTTATGTGAATACCAACTTTGATGAGAGTGTCTCTACTCTCTAGGTAGGGGTGATCATATTTAAACAAATTTCAAAGTAAAACTGTAAATCAAACCAATCCAAATTAAAAACCGCATAAACCAACACAACTAAATCAAAACACACACATTTTTATTTCACAATTTAAATTATTTTTATGCTCAAAATCGAATCAATCCGCATGACAAACACCCCTATCCGTAATTACAACTCCATATCCCCACATTCACCATGTGAACAGAAGTGTTGCACATAAGTGTTGGATCTCGGGAGCCTTACTGCCTGTGCCTAAGACGCCTTGTACGAATAGAACTGTTGTACACTATTATGTCGGTATGAAATAAGAAAAAATCTTTTCATGGTGCTGATTGGTTGGCAATTTTTGTTTATTGTTACGTTGAATAATATCTTTGAGGTAAAATTGATTCGTGATAAAGTTATTCATCAAACCGAAAGTGATAATAAATAACAAACTATATCATGTATATCATCATTATTTTGAATCAACTTTTAATTTAAACATTTTTATTTATAATATCTGTAGTATCAAATGTAATTTTAAAAGTAGTAGTATTATAATTAAAATTAAATACTTAATATAATTTGGCAATTATGATCGATTATTATATTGCAAAAGTCTTTATAGTGAAGATATATATGGATGAATTGAATCTATGTCAATATACACACTCTAAAATACAATTTTTTGTCCTCTTCCCTCTTAATAACCAATTGAGCATCCGTGATAAAGTCACCTAGTTATTTTTAGGTACAAAGTCACCTAATATTTTTATATGCTACTGTATTTCCATTTTAACTTAACCACAAAAGTCAAACTTATCAAATTTTGGCAGGAATCCAACAATATTCGTCCACAATTATACCGACTAATGCATTACATTAGCATATTTCAGATGTCACCATCTACATTCCTATTTATTTTTTACATTTTTTTGTGAAGAAGATATATACATATGGAACAAAATTGCTCGTATGAAAGTGTCTCTTCTTATTTGAAGATTATTAAATAATAGACTTCCAACAAAAGATAATTTGATTCGTCGAGGAATAATTTATTTGGACTCGATATCATATGTAAGTGGTTATGGAGTCGCTGAAACCTTCAACTATTTGTTTTTGGGTTACCCTGGAATAAAATTCTTTATTGGTTAGGTGTGTATGGTCCATTATCAAATGTTATAGGTGATCACACTTCACAATTTTGTAATGCTTATATTTTTTGTATAGAAGTTCAATCAGATTTACATGTCGTTTGGTTAACGTGTTTCTGAATTCTCTAAAAGAAAAGAAACAGAAGAATTTTTGCTCATAAAGATTCTTCGGTGGACAAACCAAAACAAATACACAATAGAGGATTAAACCACTCAAGAGGTAAGATCAAACGTCACTTTCAACTTATTGACCTTCAACCATCGCTAAGATAATTTTAATTTTGACGAACAAAAGATTGTTTTTCATTCAAACAAGCAAGAGTTCATTGTAAATAAATAACCTAAATAGATGTCAACTAAATTACTTGTAATCCATCCTTCTACAAAACAGAAAAGATCTACTATCCAACATCAATTTACCCTGCTTTTCAATAGATTCATATAAATTGAAGCAAAATTGAGACCCTAATTTAAATTTTTAAACATATACACAAACATTATTATGAAAAAAATATCTCCTACCCCTACATTTACCCCTATACCCCTACAAATAATCCAATATCCCAATTTTACCCTTTTTCATTTGATCTTTCACCCTCACAAAACATTTCCGGTAAATACAACATTTCCGGTAGCTAAATTGCAGTAAATTTCTTTAATCAGAGCAATTACAACCCAAAACCACCATAATTTACAAATCAGAAAATTTTTAAAATGATTTACGAAACCTATAGGCTATAATGAAAGGTTAAAGAAGCATAAGACCAAACAAAACAATGCTTTCAATTTAACCAAGTGTTGTTTATTACGGCAAAACAATCTCTTTCAATATTACCAATTTATTTGCCAGGGTTAAGCTTCGTCCTATTCACGATCTCGTCAACTTCGCTTTTCATCATCAATTGGTGATTCTCATTGGAATCATTCACTTCCGTGTTTTTATTTTCTGTAATTAATGTTATTTCCATGTTTTTGTTTTTGTTACGCAAGTTGATAGATTCAACACCGAGGGTTACTAATATTTTTATTAAGATGAAGAGGGAATTGATGTCTTGGAATTTGAATTTGGGAAAAAGGAAGAGCATCAGATCTGAATTTTTTTTTCAAGTTGTTGTTGGTGACGGTGGTTGAATGAATCAAGTAGCATTCTGAATGAATCAAGTACATAACACAAAATGATCTATTTAGTGTTGGTTTAAATTGAGGACTGACGTGGTTTGTATGCGTGTGTGAAAATTGAAGACAAATGTATGAAGGAAATGATTTTGCAATATAGCCACAACAGTGGCTAATCTTTCAAAGTTCTTTCTCAAAAAGTATTCCGGTAGCAATCTTCTTTTAAGCATACATACCAGATCTCTTTTTCTTAAGTATTCTGGTTTGAATATTTTGTTGGGGTGAAATCAAATGATAAAAGGGTAAAATTGAAAAAAATAATTATTTGTAGGGGTAAAGATATAATTGTTGGGGTGGAAAAACAAATTTCCCATTATTATTCAATTAATATTCTATATGGGCGGGCCCATTTATTATTTTAGTCAACTGGATTGAAGCAGCCCGGATCGGCTAATTTGACAACTCTTCTCTCACACCCATAAATAGGGGTGGACAAAAAAACCACGGCCTGATCTAACTTGAAAAAATTGACAAAAAAAATCGAGAAATGCACAATTTGGATTGGGCCACAGGTTAGTGGGTTTGCATAGAATTGTCATGGGCGGGTTCGGATAGAGAAAATTGGATCGATGGGACCCGAAACTCGCCTGCGTAGTTAAAAAAAAAAAAAAAAATTGTCTACTATACTAGTAATGTTGACGTTAGTGGAATGCACATATATGTCCTTTTTTTCTTTAAAAAAATGCAAAAATATCCAGTAATTATACTAGCATTATTCTTTTTCAAAGGGAAGTAATCAATACATTTCAATTTACAAAACAACTTTTTAATATCATACTAATAATAACTTAGTTTTTCCTCTGCATATTCTAGAAACACAAATTCTCTCCTTTGTTGAGAATACAGAAGTTGTGTTTAATCATTGACTTTCATCTAGCATTGAAATAAGACAACCAAGCACAATGAAAGTTATGAAACTAATTAAGTAGATGAATCGCTTCTTCCTCCCCCTCATTTATCTTCTTCATTATAGAATTTTTTTTCTTTGTATATATCAAATTTTTCTTCATGTTTTTTTATTCTTTAATTTAGGTATTATTTTTCTTTTGTTGGTTTAGTGATAGATATCAGATATGTAAATGATGATATTGATTTTTTAATTTTCGTGTTATGAATCTAAGCTTATTTTTTTGATTTTGCTCTACTTTTTTTATTGGAACCGAAATAATCCGCCGGCGAACCCGCAAACCGCACAACCCTAACCCGTCCAAACTGAAGGATGAAAATGGATACAAATAGATCTTTACATATCAACCGCAGTTTGGGATTGATGGACATTTTGAGCCCGAATCCGCCCATAGCCGCCCGATGTCCACCCCTACCCATAAAGGAGAAAATATTATAATAGTTGGTCTTCGTTCCCTACATTGTTCATAGGATCTGGATTTTCTATAGGATCTAGATTTTCTGCAATTGATTTTTCACAGTTCCACGCAGTGCAGTTTTGAATAGATTCACACTTTTTGTGTAAGATTTGTACTATAAAAAACTATCTTCCGAAAGATGAGAGAATATATGGGATTCTAATTAGAGCTATCAAAATGGGTCGGGCTATCGTGCCGGCCCATTAGCCCTTTATTTTTATACGGGTTGGATTTTTGAAAAAATTGACTGGGTCTTATTGGGCTGGCCCCTCGACTCTCGAGCCTATCTTTTTAATGGGCCATCAAAGATTGACCCCACGGGCTTTTGGGTTGGCCCCTTAAAGACTTAAAAAAATATTTTTAAAAAATTCTAAAAATAGTTTTAGCTAAAAATAAAGAGTTTTAGTTACCATAAATCTTTAGATAAATAAGTAACTAAATATGAGATTTGTTAGTTAAAAGATAATTATTAAACCAAATTTGTTATGATTATCTTTATTTGAAAAAAACTAATAACAACTTATTCAATCATTATAAATAGAAACTAGTTTAGAGACCCGTGCATTCGCACGAGTCTATTGACTTTTATTTATAAAATATAAGTGGCGTCGTGTACAAAAAAAAATGAGGTTATTCTGTGATATTTTTGTAAAACTTATTAAATTAAGTCTTTTTTTTTTATTAAAGTAATTGTCCCGTGTATGATTTTTGTGTAATAAATAATAATTAATAATAAGAAATATTTATTATTCAATTCCTTTTTTTTATTAATCCAATTGTCCCGTGTATGATCAATTTTTTTTATTAAAACAATTGTCCCGTGTATTATTATAACATATATTCATCAACAATTGTTCCGTGCATTATTATAATATATTATTAAATTCCTTTTTTTTATTAAAGCAATTGTCCCGTGTATGATTAATTTTTTTATTAAAACAATTGTCCTGTGTGTTATTACAATATATATTTACCCCTTAATTTTTATAATATATATTCATTAATAATACGCTTCTCCTGTATTTTTTATATAAGAGTCAACAAAAATAGAATAGATTTTTTTTATAATAAATATAGAGTACAATTTAACTATTTTATAGAAAAATAATAAATTTAAAAATATTATTTATTTTCTAACGAAATAGAAGATTTGAAATATTTTTAAGAATTGATGAGGACAAATTAAGATTTTTAGTAGTAATACATTTAATATATTGGGCCTGTTTGAATTTGGCTTATTTTGAAGTTTATGAAAATACTTTATGATCATTAATTTATAAATAAACTTCTATGTTATTTCATTAGGTTTTTTACGCATTTTAATTTATAAGTTTTCACTGACAAAAATTATATCTTTATAAGCTGTTTTCATAAACAACATTAAAAAACTTATAACAATACATAAAAGTTTCAATATTTGCATAAGTTATTTCGCGTATGATCATAAATAAGTCAATCCAAACGGGCTAATTGTGTTTTTTTTTTTAATGTTCTTTTATTTTTAAGCTCATAAATAAGTATATTATTTTATTAGGTTCTTCTATTTTTATTTTTTATATATAAGTTTTTATATGTTAGATTGAGTTACTAATTCTGGCGCATATCTTTTATCGTGATTTTTGTTTCTATTTTTATGCGTAAATTTATTTTAATTATTTTTTTTTGTTCTTATTTTTGAAGTTAAAATAGATTGGCTTATGATCTTGTTTTTAGAGGTGTTTTCCGTTGTTATTTTTATGGTAAGATTTCTTTTATGCTTTTTTTTTCTTAGAGATGTGATTTTTAATGCTATTTTTATGGAAAGATTTATTTTAGGCATATCTTTCTTTCTTTTCTTTTTTTTTTTTTTGTGTTTTTTATTAGTTTAGAGATAAAATTATATTTAAGAGCGCAAAACTTGAAACACTATTAAAAGTGATAAGGACAAATTTGGATTTTTAATAGTAGTTTCTTTTAATATATTGTAAGTAGATGATAATTATCGGTGAAAAATATTTATCCAAATTTTTTATACATGAGTGAAAATTATTTGCCCATGATTTTTTATATTTATCGATAAGAACTAATTGTCTTATTTTAAAAAACTATTAGTTAACTTTTATGTTTATCTTTAGAAGTGGTTTCTATTGCTATTTTTATGTATAAATTTGTTTTATTAACTTTTTTTAAAATTCATATTTAGAAGTATTTTTTTTATGAGTAGATTTGTTTTATGCTTATCCTTTTTTTTGTTTTTTTTTTTTGTATCTTTTTTTCATGAGTAGATTTGTTTCATGTTTATCTTCTTTTTTATTTTTATTTTTGTTATTTTTGTTTTGTATTTGTATTTATTTTAGTTTATAGTAAAAATTACATTTAAGGGCATAAATGGTGAAATATTATTAAACGTGCTAAGGACAAAAAATGTTTTTTAGTAGTAGTTTCTTTTAATATATTGTAAATAGAAATATAAGAAAAAAATTAATCAAATTATAATTGGTCACGAAATAAAAGAAAAGAAACATAATATAACAATATTCGAGCACTAGAGATAATGTATTACTCCCTTCGTTTCTTTTTATTTGTCTTTTTAGAATAGTAACACCAAATCAAGGAAGTGTATATTTGCACTTTATCTTCCAATTTACCCTCGTTTTAATCCACCAATAAATTCCTATTTTTTTTTCACACACTTTCTCTTTCCAATAAATTTAATATATTATGTTAAAAAAAACAAAATTTAACATGTTATGTTCCAAATAAAAATAAAAAAGATTTATTTTTCCAAATATATAGCATTAATTTGTTTTATTTAAAAGGATAAGATCAATTGACAAAGAGTATAATTGACAAATCATATCGGTAAAATACCAAAAGGACAACTAAATAGAAACGCTAAATCTAGCCCTAAAAGACAAGTAAAAAGGAACGGAGGGAGTAATAGTTTGTAGTTCGGTTCATTCATGTAGATATAATAGAATTTTTTTTTTTTAAAAACATTTGTCAAAAAAAAATATGAAAGTTTGTCAGGCCGATCCATCGGACCATGTAGCCCTTTGCTTATCGGGCCGGGCTTGGCGGGCCGGAACATGAGGCTTAACGTGCCGGCCCGCTTAAGACCCTTCATATGTCATGGTCCCCCGACCGAGGCGAGCTGGACCCCAGTGACGGATCCAATACCGTGAGTCAGGGTTGCAAACTTTTAACTACCTTAATAATTAAATATAATAATTTATATTAGCAATTATTAATTTTTTAAATTTAAATAACCACATCAAATTTTACTTAAAAATTGAAAAAAAAACAATATTAATATCAAACAACTAATCATAGTTATAACTATTATAAAATAAAATAAAAACTAGTGCAGGTACGCTGCAAGTTTATCATGGCCGAA
The DNA here is from genome assembly GCA_954870985.1 of Trifolium fragiferum. Lineage (NCBI taxonomy): Eukaryota > Viridiplantae > Streptophyta > Magnoliopsida > Fabales > Fabaceae > Trifolium > Trifolium fragiferum. The sequence continues at coordinate 22,596,535 of OX940791.1, read as the reverse complement.
ACATTACGGATCCGAGGAAGGTGCACCACAATTGAAGGGGGAAGCTTTGACATTGATGGAAGCTATGAATGAGGTAGCTAGTTAATATAAATATGTCTGATTGAAGGATTTGGATTCTCTCTAATTTTTTCTTCAATGTTTTCTCTTCAATGTGATCTTAACCATTCATTTGCTTATTTTCTCTCTCTTTTTGAGTATTTTTTTTATTCTTTATAATTTAACAACCATTGGATTAAGAAAAGGAGAGAAAATATTGGAGAGAAAATTGAAGAGGATCCAAATCCAAGATTTAATTAGTAAAGTTGTCTTAGTCCTGTGTTGTGGCCACGCTTTTTGGCTTTGTTAAAAAAATCAATAGGAAAAAGTTCTGAAGAATATAAGCTGAGTAAACAAGAAAAATAATTATTTAATTAAGTTCATAAGTTTAACATTAAATAAAATTTCAATTTTTTTTCCACTTATCGTCAATGCACCATCATAAAATAATAAATTGAAATATATATATAACATTGAATGTATTTTTAATTTTAACATTAAAACGGTATATGCATTAATGCATAGGTTGAATTTAGAACATTAAATAAATATATATATATATATATATGGTTAATAATAAATAAATATATGATTAATAATATACCTATTAGTTCGGTTCATCGGTTTTTTAAAAATTAAATCCGAAAACCGAACCAAACCACGTCGGTTTTTAATTGGTTCGGTTCGGTTTTGAATTCGAACCATAAACATCGGTTTTTTTTTCGGTTTGGATTGGATTGAATCGTCGGTATAATTGGATTTTTTTGATCCATTTACACCCCTAAGTGGAATGTTCCTTCAGGCGGGTGAGCAATATTGTCTGGACCAGTGGTGCAACTCTGAAAATTTCAGAGGGTGCAAAATAGAATAAACTAAAATATTTGGTCTAAAATTCTAAAATCCAGGGGGTGCAGGTGCACCCTCTCACACCTGATTGGATCCGCCCCTGCCGGACCCTTTGACAGCTCTAATTCATTCTAATCACTTTAGATGGGCGAGAAGAGCAACTATCAAATATTATACCGCAATACAATAAGATATATTTATAATAATAAGAATAATATAAATATTAATGACATCAATATCAATAAATTGTTTTGGAATCTAGCAAAATCAACAAGAATCATAATAATATAAGCTAACAAATATGAAGATGATAAATGAAAATTGTTTTGAAAACTACTCTCATCTCATAGAACTATAACAAGTCATAATTTCACTTGGCAGCAGCCACAGGAGCTTTGTTTTCAGTTGTCTTCTCTTCAGCTGAGTTGTTAAGCTCATCCCATGCTTCAATCCATGTGACCATGGCATCAGCTAGTTTGGAAAAGTAGGGATCAACAGCTCCAAGTTTCTCCTTGACTTGCTTGGAGAGTTCAATGTAGCATTTCTGAACAGAGGTAGCTTCTTTCGAAAGCGTCGAAGCTTGGAAAAATGGAATGATTTCTTCTTGCCAGAAGATACCTTTGTACTCCTTTTTCAGATTCACAAATGGGTTACTTGCTTTGCTGTGCCATATGTATGGAAGTCCAGTTTTCACTCCAAGTCCCAAATGGTCACAGATAACCTGTCAATTCATAAATGAGTTGTCGATCATGATAGGTTCGGGGTTGTAGTGATTAAAAAAATGCAACTAGTTAGATGAATAATGCATTAATCTATTGAATATTATAATCATTCATCATTAACAAATTCAATCATATTTTAATTGCACAACTGTGTTAAGAAAATAATAATTGTGGATTACACAGTCATTACATAGTTATTATCGGATCTTGGGGATTTGATCACTAAATTTTGAAGATGCTTGTAAGAAGAAAAAAGGGACATTTTCATTTCACAGAAAAAACATCCCAGGAATTGACATTAAAGAATGAAGAATGTGCATAAAAGTATAGCAAGTGTCATCAACAACATTCGGTTTTTCAAGAAACAAAGGCGACAAAAATGAGGAAATATCATTAAAAAGGCACTTATATTATAGAAATAACAATTGATACCGATCGTGAAGTACTGCTATACATGCTGATTTCAGGATAGTTAACATAAAAGGGAGACATGATTAATATACCTTAATGCACCAGCCAGCCCACATATCGTCGTAACGTCCAATAGGCTGACCATCACCCATGAGTCCAAAGTACATTGCAGGTCCAATCAGTTCACGGTTGAAGGCCAAGTTCATACCGCACATGGGGAAAAGTGATCCCTTGGGAATGGTCAAAACAGCATCAACAAACCTAAAAAATATACTCGATGAATTAGCAAATGCATATAAACAAAAGCATATAATATCAATTAACCACAATGAAAGAGCTAACTACATAGTACATACCTAGTGTTCCTCTCATGGGGCTTGACAAGCTGTGTCGGAGCATCATAATCAGGAATGTTCAGCCAAAGGCCGTGAGAAACAGCAGTGGGGACACCTTCACGAAGACTGAAAGGGTATCCACGGACGAAATCAGCACCGTCTCTGTAAGGATCATAGAGGGTGTTGAAGAAAAATGGAGTGGATGGACTTAGGAGATTCTTAATGTGCTGCTCAAGTGCATTGATATCATGGCCACTTGGGTCTTTGGCAACCTGCACACAGAAATAGAAAACATTATGGAAATTTACACGCTTCCTATAAAACACAACATTCCGTGAAATTGGTCTCAAAAGAACCTGCAGGCTTGTTATTAGTATCACACAGATATCAAAGAACATACCTACAACAATAATTAAATCCTATGGAACACTAACACAGACACTGAACATGACAACAATGGCGATAATTTGATAAAATGAACTAATTTAATGTAATCACATGTATTAGTGTTGGATTCTAGACACACCTTCCATTGGAAATATCAATGTAACATATATTAAATCAGAGTCAATAATTCAAATTTTAGTTGAAAATGGGAAATTCAAACAATAAGTTAAGAAAAAATCACTTTAAATTTGACTGAAAATCATTTTGTCCACAAAAGCCACCAAAAGCAAAAGGAAAAGTTTTGAAGGAAATCATTCTGTCTACAAGATCTGTTCACATTATTTGCCCCAATCATTGTTGCAATATAATGAAAAATAAAACATATATGAATGTTAACAATCTGAATAGATCCAGCTGTATTTGAAATCACTAGAACTGGAATCATTCTGATACAATTCAGATTCAATTCCTTTTGAAAATCAATTCTCATGTTTGAAAGCCTCATCCAAAATCCTAATCAAATCAAACGATAATCAAGGATGTTGATTCAAACAATCAAATCTGACAAAATTCAAATGTTTTTCAAAATGCTCAACAATTTCCAAAGTTAAACTCATTCTCATAATTTAGAAAAATTCAAACAAATTCACAAAAATAAAATAAAATCAATTCATGAAGTAAGCCAAATAAACACACTCAATTGATAAATCAAATCAATCTATAAACAATCCAAACAAACCTCAAACTCAATAACCCAAACAATAGTACAATAATCTCTTAACAAATAACCAGATCTAATTCCAATTCATATCGAAAAACCCATAAAACCCTAAAAAAAGCAAATCACACCAAACAAGTCAATTCAATTTCAATTCACGACCCATCAAAGAAAAAAGCACAAATCAATCAACTTTAAGTCAAAGCTAGAATCTTTCCGATCTAAAAACAAGAATTAACAAATAAAAAACAAAAGGGTATAAACAAATCAAATAAAATAAAATGAAATGAACAACACTTACAAAGCAATCATCATCAATGGTGTAAATATATTTCTTCTTAGAAACCATATAACCAAAGCAACGACAAGCAGAATCCTTGAAAGAGATACAAGAAGCTTTAGGACCCAAGATCCTATTGATATCATTACGATTATAAAGTTCATAATCAAAACCCTCAGGAACCTTGATAACTTTTGTAGGGTCACCATCTTGAACAATGATGAGATGATACTGTTCAAAAAAGGGTCTCCACATCTCTAAGAAATCAAGGTTACGGATCGTAGGGATGACGATGTCAAGTTCATCTTTCAAAAGGGGAACTGGTTTGGAAGATGAAGCGGCCATTGTTGAGATGAGAGAAAAGAAGAGGAAAGTGTGTGAGTTTTGTGTATGAGAATGAGATTGTTAACGTTACTATATATATAGAGAAAAAATGGATACTTTTTTGAGAAAAAATACAAAACGGAAATAAAAGTGTTGCGGTTGCGAATTGGACTTTGCGTGGTTACCGGTTTGAACCCAAATGATGGGTTTTTTGTTTGCCGTAAAACAGCTGCGGGTTGGTCATACACGCAAATTAAACAGGTCGGTCTATTTGGATTTTTAACGGATCTGAAATTGTTGCACTTATAAAATTATATAAGTAATCGATGTTTTAGATCTCAATTGTTGATTTATATTTCGACGGATTTAATTATTAAATACGAATTTTTATAATTTTATACAGGTTAAGATTTCGATCGTTTATTTTAAATCGAACGGTTTTTTATTAATTATTACCTTGGTGTTATTGTGTGGAATCATATTCCCTTGTGATAACTATAGTGGTTGTCTATAACAAAAAATGTGACAATCTATTAGGTTGTTTTTCTTTTTAGGTAAACAAAAGTGAAAAGTATTTTAGTTTCTTGAAAAATAAATCATGATTCTCGTTTTTCGTTTTGGTAAGAATTGTGATTCTCATTACCTATTTCATAGCTTAGTTCATATCTAAATTTTCTATAAAAAGAAATTGGTTTTTTTAGGATGATTTGGGAGACTCATGAAAGTGTATGTCAGCTTGTAATATTGTTTCATAATGGAAGATTTAATTTATATTTGTCCTCTTTTGTAAAAAATAAAAAAGATTTGATTTGTTTTATTTTTAGGGTCAAAGGATGATCAGATTTCTAATAATTAAAAAAGACAATATGATTTCTATAATAGACAAAAAAATCTTTATTTTCTTTAGGCCTGCTTTTATCAAGGACTAAATGTTATTTTTATTTTATTTTGGTACTAAATTGAATTTATTATTTTTTTTGTTAAGCATTTTTTTTTACCAGAATTTTATTTCTTAAAATTAATAACAAAATATTTAGATTCGAGTTTATGTCATTCATATTACAATATTGTCCCTAATAACTATGTGTTGGATATATAGAAAATGTGACACATATATCTAATGTAATAAAATTTCGGTTGATTATTCAAAAAAAATAAAATAAAATTTTGGTTGAGATGTATAATTTTTCTTGTTAATCCATTGTTGCTCTTGTGTCGTGGCTCTCGATGATCCTCGATGATAAGAAAGAGAAACGTCACATCAAACATCACTATAATCACGAGACAAATTCAACATTTTATTAGCGATCACAATATAGGTATTTATTCGATATATTTTTCATTTTAAAGATAAAAGTGATCATATTCCTATATCATTATAAGTTTTATTGATAAATAGAAAGAAAACAAAATTGTAGGGTAGATACAGGAAAACTCGTGCACGGAATAACATATTTAAACCTAAATTTAAGACGAATAAATGAATTGATTCAATTATTTACTGGTAAAAAAATAAGAGTTATGCTAAACAGTGTTTTTGCATACTTGTTAAGCATACTATAAAAAAGAAATTAATATTGAAAATATAATTTTTTACATTTTTAAGGTATTGAATGCCCTAATTTTGATCCAAGATAAAATTTACTAATTAATATACTTAACTAATGTTCGGGACATTGTTTAGCATTTTTCATAAAATAAATATAATTTATAATGGTTATTTGCAAATATTCTATTTTTACGTGGAATTAAATATTTAATTCAAGAAAGTGTTTTTTTAAGATTCGATGTCTGACCCAAAGACGAATAATATGAAAAACATCAATATCACCTTATATAAACGAATGTCTATTTATTTTTTTCGCCACCAGCATCCATTCACTCACTGGATCGCCTAATCTACTTTGTGGGTCAGGTCTAGCATCAAGTAGTCTCAACTCTCTACTGATCATAGTTGCGGAAGACTGGACTGTGATTCTCACTATAAATTCCAACGTCAACCAACTAACGATTGGTAACAAATGTATATTTTAAAGTCAAATTTGTTCATACAAATCGACCCAACACATAAAATAATTGTCTTAAAAGCATTTTTTGCTCATTAAGTTTCACAATTGCTTATTATTATTTTTTTTACGGTACAATTGCTTATTATTTAGAAAACAATATTCATTGATTTTTTAAAAAAATAAAAGTAAACTTTCGGAATTTCGTTTTGATCGATAGTTGATCAATGAAAGATTAATTTTAGTTAATATACATGTTGTTTTCCCTTTTCTGGTAGAAACCACTGGGACGTTGCTCCCTCCGTCCCAAAAATATTGAGTCAGTTTGACTAAGTGTACTATTCAAATTTTTATAATTTTTACTATTATACAATTAAAAATATTAATCGTTAAATTTATATATTGACATACGTGCAGCAGTCAACTGATTAAATTTTTTGAAATGAAAAGAGTATTTGTTTTTAACCAGAAAAAAAAACATGAGGATGAGACCTAATGATTTTTTTTTTTACGCAACATGAGACCTAAAGATGAGTGCCATATAATTTGCTTCAAATATGTTATTTGAAAATATTTTTACCATGAGCACTTTCTACGAAAAGGGAAACTATTATTGTCTCATACGACTCCTCCTTCAATCAATCAATTTTCTACATGAAAAAAACATCCACACACTATGGACATTGCAATGTGCTCGTCGGAGTTTAAATTCCAAAATTCTGCTTAGGAGATTAAAGTTTGTCCATTACACTATTTCACGATAATTCGATAAACATTAAACATCTGCATCCAAGACTCTAATAACACTTCTAGTCATTGTGCATATTGATTTAACACATGATGATTAAAAGTGAACTAGCCGGATTGGTAATTTAACACTTTTCTTGATTTATCTCTAATTTATGATATAAATTATAAACTAAATATTGTGCATCACATCAAATTTTTAAGGGAGCATCAATTTCTTTTTATAATGGCATCAATTTTTTTAGTAATATATATAGATGCACACGCATATATTTGTGTTAAAATGAAAAGTTACTGTATATCTTGACAAAAAAAAGTGACCGTACATAATTAATGTAAGTATTATTTAGAATAAGCCTATACTCTAATAAAAAAACTAGTCTTAGACTAACAAAAAATTCAGTTTGATAAATTGGTCCACATATGACATATGTAGATAAAATAAAAAATGATAATTAATAATAAAAATATTAAAATAATTTGCAACAAAAAATACAAGAGGATGATGTTCAATAGATTAATAGGTGGAGGATGTATTTACACTATGTTTGGCTCTAAAGAGAAATTGTGAAGAGAGAAATAGGTGAGAGACAGTTTGAGAAGAGAGAAATATGTAAGAAATAGAGTTGATTTAATGGGTTGATTGGTAGAAGAGAAAAAAAGAAGAAATAGAGAAGAGAGAAGTATCGATTAATTATAAAAGTACTAAAATACCCCTAACTAAAAAACTTACATTCAAAATTAATTTAATTCAATTCTCACTTTGAATTGATGATGATTATTATGAAAATTTAATTAATTAATTAAATTTTGACTAGAAAAATTGCAATGCATTTTTTTTAATATAAACAGAAGCGGAAAAAAAAGTGTCTCATAAAGAAAAAAGAGTTAAATAATAAATACAAACTTTTTTTTACAATAATAATAAATACAAACTGAAATGCCTAATTATACGCATCTCAGTCTTCCACTCCCAGACTTATCCCACCGCATCAGCATCTCTTTGCTTGATAATTTTTTCAAAATATCTTATTTCTTAATCATCATTATTCATTATTATCAACATGGACTAGCATCATCATCATCATCATCATCATCATCAACAAGACAACAACTCATTTTTCCATCAACTCGTTATCAGAAATGGTTTGGACGCCTCTAGTTTGTCTCCGACTATGCTTCTTGCGTTTTTCACCTTCATATTTAAGATTAATTGCTACAATACGCAGAAACAGTGATAATAAATCATGGATGAGAATATGAAGGGTAAAAATGGAACAACAGCAAAATATAAAGACTCCTCTCCCTTTCTTCGCTGTCTTGAGGAGAAATCAAAAAGTGATGGGTCCCACAGTTTTGGAGTCTCTCTTCCCTATTTCTCTGCCTTCCAAACAAAAGAAAGTCATCATCTCTTCTCTATTTCTCTCTACTTTATTTCTCTCTTTCTTATTTCTCTTCAAACAAACAGACCATTAGTGTGAGATACTATTGGCATTTGTAGAATTTTATTGTAATTTTGATTTAGTGTCAACTTGTCAATATTGATGATTTATTTTTTTACAATTATATATATATATATATATATATATATATGATCGACTTATAAATCCCTAAAAAATAAAATAATGACGTATAAAAAAATATGGCACTAAATTCTTAATTCGAGCAGAGCATCTAAAATTTTGGGGATGCATCTGAGAATACTTCAATTTTTTTATATAAAAGTTTAGATTTATATATTTTAAATGTGGAAAATTACAAAATTTCATATTTAAATTCAAACTCTTGTAAATTGTCCTTCACAACTATCAATTGAGCTGTACCTACAAAATACATATTTTCTTTTTATAGTTGATTGCATTAATTTATGTATATTCCTTTTGAAAACAATAATATTATAACATGTCAGTGTCTAGCTAAGCTACCTGATAAATATATCACGAATGAAAAATAATAAAATAAGTAAATTGTGAAATCAAAATATCTACATAAAATTGAATTGAATTAATAAATTGAATGAAGGAGAACACATGAAGAAAGTGACGGATATTAAGTATAAATAACGTGCATATTCAAAAAAGTATAAATAACGTGAATAAAAAATACTAAGATATTAATTAATTTATCTTTGTTTGTGGAATGAGGAAATGGCCCACATGAACAACGACATGTACTCACGACGATAAATTGATAGTGGGGGAAGCAGCAGGCAAAGTTAAAATATTGTAATGCATGTGTCGACTGTTCATGCTTTTTAGTGGTGAAATGCTGGCTACAATGCATGGACTGTAAAGTCTTGCCAGGCTATGCCAGGTAGATTTACAGAATAAACAAACAAAATGTTTTCCGTTTTTATTTATGTGTTTTGTGCATCTTCGAATAATCATTAGGAGTAACACTTGCTTGAGCACAAACATTTGAACACAAAATTTGGGCACACATACACAAATAAAAAAAATTAAAAGAAAAATAAAATTGTCACATCAAGTCATATCACTTTAACCATTTTTTCTTTATTTATTTTTAATTTCTTGTGAGTGTGCCTAACAAATAATATTTAAGCTTGTGCCTATATAAGTATTTCTCTGACCATTAGTACTCAAGAATAAGCTTTTTAATCTTAATTAGTGTTGAAACATGATATATCATATATGGTATGAGTATGCATGGTATATATATATATATATATATATATATATATATATATATATATATATATCGCTGATGCTAAGTGGTCCACCGTGGACAAGTGATCTACCGAATATAAATTTTATAAAATTTATTGGTAGATCGAAAACTTATATCATATAGAGCATCCATAAAAAAATTTTAAAAAATTAAAAATCATTTGATATTTTATTGGGATTTATCAAAATTTACAGTATTTAATAAACCGTTAATCTTGATGGATATCAATAACATATCAAATGATTTTTAATTTTTCTAAAATTTTCTATAGATGATCTATATGATATAAATTTTCAATCCAACGGTGGATTTTGTAAAATTCGTATTCGTTATAGAGTTTTTCATGAATGGTCCACTATGAACCACTTGAAGAATTTTCCATATATATATATATATATATATATATATATCACTTTGCCATGTATATCAAAGTATCTCCAATGGTAATACCGTTTTGGTTATCATACATCACTAAAAAGTGATCTCTACAATGCCATATAGTATTTATACAACTCATACGTGTTTTGCTCCAATGGTGATACTACTCTAGGTATCATACATTATTAACAAGTTATTAATTCTATTTAATTCGATTATACAAAAAAATATAACATTAAATTGATGATACGGTACTTTAAATAAGATACCGGTATCATTAATTTTGATACCCTTTATGCCACATCATAGAACTCCAATGATAAAAAAAAAAAAGGTACGGATCATTAGTATATGATACTCTTTATGATACTCTTATTGTAGATGCTCTCGGATAGTTTTTGTGTTCATAAGCACATGTCTTGTGATATGGGGTAACATTAACAATGCATGAAGCGTGTGATATATTATTCCTTTAAAATAAAAATAATCGTTTGCTTTAATTTTCAAATTTTAGATTTGTAGTTTTATTTAATAAAAAAACATTAGGGTTTAAATTTGTATTTTTTTTGGGTTACCACATCAATGATTAATATATCATAGGTGTGAAGTTTTTACCACCAATTAATCAAGAACGGAATTAAGAATTTACCGAACAAGTCTGAGATGGATTCAGGAGTTTTAATAAGTGGGGTTTAGATCAGAACTTACAAAAAAATATAAGGTTTTTTTTTTTACAAAAAAAATATAAGTTGTTAATTATATCAATGTAAATATTATTTCTGTTCCTGTATGTTCGTGAATTTTTGGTTTTAGTCCTTGTATCTTTTTCTGTTGTAAATAAGTCCCGATATGTTCGTGAATTTTTTGTTTTAATCCCTAAAGTTAAAATCCGCGGGAAAATGTATACTTTTTGTGCAAATTTTCCTTTGGATTTTCTTGCGGATTTTGACTTTAGGGACTAAAACCAAAAATTCGCGAACATACACTACAAGAAATAAGATTTTTTGCAGCGACTTTTTCGCAACGACATTCAAATTGTTGACAAAAATATACATATAGAAGCAACTCATTTAAGTTGTTGTTGTAAGTTAGTTTTTTTCTCAACAATTATATTATCGATGGGAAAAATTACTTATCCGAACAATAATTATTGTTGTCGCTAATAGTATAGTTTTTTTGCAACAAACCTTGCAAAGTCGCTGAGAAACTATCAGTTATTATTTTTTATACGTATTTTTTATCATGGTTTTTCTTCCTATATTTGTGCGTAGATTTGTTTTAACTTAAAATTATTATTATTATTTTTTTTCTATTTTTATATTTTTAATACTTTAGATTATTTGCAACGACTTTGTAAAGTCACTAGGAAACCACACAATTACTATTTTATTGATGCATATCTTTTACTGTAGTTTTTGTTTCTATTTTTTTTGCGTAAATTTCTTTTAACTGAATATTTTTTCCTCTATTTTTATGTTTTGTATCTCCTTTTTGACAACAACATTATAACGTTGTTAGTAAATCTTATAATTATACCAACAACATAACTTGTCAATGAATATATTAAAGAGTTAAATTTAATTTTGAGCAATTTTAATATACATAATTTTTTTTATGCATAAAAAAATATACCAAATTTTTAATGTTTTATTCCTACTTTTATGCATAGATTCATATATAATATTTTATTGTTTTTTTTTTTCTATAATTGTTTTACTAAATTTCCTCTATTTTTTCTCTTCCAATTTTTATACATATATTGTTAATAGAGTAAAATTACAATGAAGAATACAAACTTTAAAATATTATTAAAATTGATAAGGACAAATTTGTAAACATAGTAGTTATCAATTATAATATATTATTAGAACTAGATTAATTAAATTAAGTTTATTTGGATTAAAAAAAATAGCAGTTTGTTTTATTATTTTTTTTCAAAATTCAACGGTAGCACTTCATACATACCCATGATCACTATTGAGATAATCATGTAGTGTGACGGTTAATTGACTAAAGATAATCCATTAATTATTTTATTTCCCATGTATTTTGGAATATTTGTTAATTAATCGAATCTATTTACTACTAGCTATAAATTCACACACTTGGATTATATATTGCAAACTTTCTATACGAAAGATTATTATTCATCCAACGCTCCTCTTTCTCTTTTGTTCATTGCTCAAAATTTAATCACTCGATTTCTCCAAAATTTAATCGATCCAGTTCTCTTCAAAATCACTTTTCTCACTTTGTTCCACACATAACCTCATTAAAAGTTGAGTAGAATTTCAATAAAAAAAACTACGACGAGAAGGTGTCTAATATTAAAAGGCTTTGAAGAATACTGACGCAATTCAAAAAAAAGTGTGAAGACTATGAAAGAAGATGATGAACAATGGAAAACAAGAGGCAAACAATCAAGTTATCGGTGTCTTAGAAATTTTTGTGGTGTTCTTATAGGATTAAATGATAAACATTCAAAATAGTATTGTTCTTTTGTGTTTTCTAATTTAATGTTTTAATATTATGTGAATGGCCACTTGGTTTTGTTACGATCTAAATGACTTGTAATTTGTATTTTGATTCTTTGTATTTGAATTTTTGTATAAATAAAATTCGCTGATTAAAAGAAAAAAAAATTTAAACGAGAAACATAACTTATAAATAAAATTTAGCAATCAATTGTTGATATTGAACGTTAATTTCTAATATCTTATTTCATGAGAGATTAAATTAATATTTGAATTATTGACAAACACTAGTTATGTCAGCGACCAAAACTTTTTGCAACAACAATTTTTCCGTTGGGTAAAACACTTCTTTTGCCAGCGACAATAATTGTTGTTACAAAAAACACTAATTATATCAGCAACATTAATTGTTGTTGAAAAACATTAGTTATGCCAACGATATTAATTGTTGCTGCAAAATACTAGATATGACAGCGACATTAATTGTCCTTGCAAGACTTTTCACAACGGCACTTATGCCAACAACGTACAACGACAATTTTTTATTGCTGCCAAAAATCATATTTCTTGTAGTGATACAGGGACTTATTTGTAACAAAAAAAGATACAGGAATTAAAACAAAAAATTCACGAACATACAGGAATCAAAAAATCATTTAAGCCTATATTTATTTTATATAAAGTTACTTCTTAATTAATACTCTTACGACAATAATTAATGTTTATATTAATTTTATAATTTATTGTAGCGATTGAATTTGTTATTTGGAAATAATAATGCCTTATAAATGGGGTGACATTGCATAAATAAATAAATATTAACTAAAATTACAATAGGCTATCTACCACAAAAAGATACAATAAGCGATGGATCAGATAACTCTATTGCCCCTACTCTCAATCCGTCCCTAGGCCAACATATATTAATAATAAATTTTATGTAAAATTAAATTATACGCAGTAGTTATTTTTTTGCAAGAAAGTAAAACAATAGAAAATGGGATATGTTGCTAAAAAACGAAAATAGGATAGTTTTGCACGGTTGTCTAATAGAAATCTAGTATTTGACGATTATTTTTAAAAGGATTAATTACATATGTTTTTGGTCCCTCAAAATATATAAAATTTTATTTTTAGTTTCTATAAAATTTTCTTTCAAACTTTAGTCCCTTTAAATTTCAATAGTACTTGGCTTCCACTTAGTCTTGAACTATGGGCAACAGAAATTTGCCCAACATAGTTCTCCAAGTTCTAGATTTTAACCCGTTGAGCTTGAATTTGAGTTATGATCTTAGTAGCAAAATTCTTGGTCTCTTGCATAAAAGCGTCGAGTATAGCCTCCAGTTGGTTAGAATTGTAGTTCTTCTGAGATTGGCTGCATCATAAGGATAAAACAACTTGGTCAGAGTGACTTAACTGAAGCACCAATGCTGAAGTAATTAAGTCTAAACCACTTGTGCATATTGAAGATGTGCAGATGCAACATGTTGAACAAGATGTCCTAGACATCTTGTCACTGGGTTCAGAGCATGCATAAACAACATGTTGAACAAGATGTCCCAAGACATGTGGGTAGGACATCTTGACCCAGTTCAGCTTAAAAGATAATGCTTATCCATTAAGCACGCGTGTTTGTTTTAATTTGGATAAAACGCGAATCTTTTAGTAACAAGCTGAGATTAGGATTAATGATAAAGTTTGTTATTAATCCTATGTGTTAGATACGATTGAATTCATATTTAATTAGTGGATAGAGATTAATTCTTTATCGTTGTGGAGTTTGTTTTTGAAACAAATTTGTTTTAAAACTAACTCTTATTTGAGTGCATCTGAAAGACTGAAGATTATCTGAAGAATTGCACGCCTATATAAAGGACTCAACATAGAGCTTAAAACGCAACACACAATAACTGAAGATTGTGAGTCCAAAGTTTTGTACCCACTGTGCAAAACTCTTAGTAGCTCTTAGTATCGTTCTTGGTACTTTGATGCTTGTGTCGTTGAATGTTGCCATTCAACTGTGTCATTTAAACTGTTAAGTTTAAAGTTGTTTCGTCACTTGGGATTAGTGATTAGAGGGAGTTGGGTAGGTTCTCATATTCAGGGGGAGTTAGCCCTTGAGTAGAAGATTGCTAGGATTAAGAAAAGGCGTACATGCCAAAAAGTGTTTGGTAGTGTTGTAAGGCTAAGTATTGATTCGGATTAGTAGTGTTCACTTCCTGGATTGGTATTCTCTAGAGTAGGGCTTGTTATAAGTGCCGAACTGGGTTAACAAATCACTAGTGTTGTTTATTGCTTTCGTTTATCTTCAGTACTTAAATAACGTGTGATCCTCATAACCAGTTGTCGAACCAGTTGTCTAGGACATCTGGACTACTGACACATTGTCCTAGACATTGTGTAAGACATCTGTCCTGTCAGAGAACGGAATTTCAATTGGCATCAGAGCAGGCACCCTAACCTGCTGGGTGAGCTCCAGGGAGATATATTTTGTTCAAGATGGACAAAAGAGGATCAATCAACAGACCACCAGTCTTGGATGTATCAAATTATGATTATTGGAAAGCAAGAATGGTTGCCTTTCTCAAATTCATGGATCAAAAAGCATGGAGGGCAATTATCACTGGGTGGAATCATCCAATAATCATAGCAGAAGATGGCTCTACAAGTCTAAAAGGAATGGCAGATTGGAGTCTAGAAGAAGAAACTGAGGCAAGTGGCAACTATAAAGCACTCAATGCTATATTCAATGGTGTTGATGAAAACATGTTCAAGTTAATCAACACATGTATTGAAGCCAAGCAAGCCTGTGAAATTCTTCAAACTGCACATGAAGGAACCTCCAAAGTTAGAATGTCAAAGCTACAACTTCTCACCACAAAATTTAAGAACTTGAGAATGGAGGATGAAGAAACTATATCTGAGTTCAACACTAGAATACAAGATATAGCAAATTCAACCTTTGCTCTAGGTGAGAAGATACCTGAAGAAAAGTTAGCCAGAAAAATCCTTAGATCACTGCCTAAGAGATTTAATATGAAGGTGACTGCAATCGAAGAATCTCAAGACTTGAGCACAATGAAGGTTGATGAACTTATTGGCTCATTACAAACCTTTGAGATGTCTCTGGATGACAAACCAGAGAAGAAGATGAAGAATTTGGCTTTTAAATCTGAGGAAGGCCAAGATGATGATGATGAGCTATCACAGGCTTTAGCTTACATTACAAAGGACTTCAACAGAGCCATTAAGTCACATGGCAAGACCAAGGAGGAAAATACTTCTGAGCAAACCAAAGAAGTAAGATGTTTTGAATGTGAAGGATTTGGACACATCAGACTAGAATGTCCAAACTTTCTCAGGAAACAGAAAAAGGGAATGGCAGCTACCTTATCTGATTCTAAGGAAGAGAAAGAAGAAGAACCAACAAATAAAGCCTTCACTGGAACATTTGATACCAGCAGCAGCACGAGCAAAGAAGATCTCCTTCAAGAAGAATTGGATGAGAAATACAACAATCTCACCATTAAATGGGAACAATCTTGTGAACTTATAAGTAAACAAGATGAGGAGATGGAGAAATTAGCTCAAGAGAAGGAAGCACTAGAGGTCTCTACAACTAGCTTGAGAGAACAAGTCACATTACTTGCTCAAGACAAGGAGGCACTAGAAGCATCAACAGCTGCTTTGAAAGAACAAGTTACCTTGTCAAACTCAAAACTCACTGAGATGACAAAATCTGTGAGAATGTTAAACAAGGGAACTGACATGCTTGAAGAAGTTCTTGAACTTGGTAGAAGCCCAAGCGACAAGAAGGGATTAGGGTATGACAACTACAGCAAGGCTCCTGAGAAGAAAATTTCCTCTAAGAACAAACCTCATGACCAAATGTCAAACCACAAGTCACAACATCCTCCTCAGCACAAGCATAAGAAGGCAGGATCCAAACCTCAACAACCTGCTGAACAAAAGAAACAAGTGACAAAGACTCATCATCTGACTCAACACAAGCAGAAAAGGTTTGAACAAAGGCCTCAGCCTCCAGCACAACAAAGGAAGCATATGCCAGACCACATGTCCCAACATCATGCTCAACATGTGTCCCCCCAATACAAAGAATACAAGGGACCACTGAAAAGATGTAAACATTGTGGAAAAGCTGGACATCTAATCTCAGAATGCTTCTACCTCCATGGCTACCCTCAGAAGCCTAAATCACCAAGTCAGAACAAAAAGAATATCCTACCTCCAAGGGTAAAACACAAGGAAGTTCTGACTAAAGTATGCAAGCCAATACCACCTCAAAAGGCTCTTACTCCTCTAAGAATATCTCCACACAAAAATTGGTATTTTGATAGTAGATGTTCTAAACACATGACTGGAGATGAGAGATACCTTAGAGAAGTCTCATACAAAAGGAAGTGTTACTTTTGGTGATGGAGTTAAAGGTAGAGTCATAGGCATTGGAAAAATATCTGGTCAACATACTCCATGTCTAGATGATGTTCTACTAGTAGAAGGTCTCACTGCAAACTTGATTAGCATTAGTCAGCTATGTGAACAAGGACTAAAAGTGCACTTCAACAATCATGAATGCACCATTGCTAATGATCAAGAAGTAGTGATGAAAGGGATAAAGTCAAGTGATAAGTGCTATACTTGGACACCTCACAACAATGGTCCAGAAATAGCTTGCTTGTCTGCCAAGGAAGAAGTTGACAACATGTCCTACCAGATGTCCCAACATCTGTACACTGGACAAGAAGCTGAAAAGATTTTGGTTGGGAGCGTTAGTGTGCCTCTGGGTATTCACACGCTTAAAAACGTGTCATAAACATTATAGAGGTAACGAGCAGAGTAAAGAAACATTAAAAATCTGCACGTAAAAAGAGGTAGCCTTAAGTTCTCCATCAATCTATAAAAGGCTACTAAGACCTCATATGTGACACTACCAAAAGTCTCAACATCTTGTCAGACATCTCTTCCAAAACTCAAAAACTCTTTCTTCTAAAATGAACTCTCTTCAATAATGTCTCAACAATCATCCAAGAACAACAGCTCAAATCGTGATGATTCAAAGACGCAAACAGAAGAGGCATCCTCTCAAATGCCTAGGGTTTCAGAAATTGAAATTGATCAAGAAGGGATCGTCACCAACGCTATACCACTCAGCGTGATTCCCCCAACTGAAGGTCCAGCTAAGAAGAAAAAGACCAAAAGATCAACCTCAAGGAAGAGTACAAAGATGGGAAGGTCCTCGGGCAAATCTTTGAAGAAGAATGATAAAAAAGAACGAAAAGAAATTGATCAAGAAATCAAAGATTCTGAACCAAAGCCCTCTGAGGAAATTGAGCAAGATGTCAGAACATCAGGCGAAGCACACACAACAACATCCCCTGATGACCATCAAAACAAGACTACTGAGTCTAGCTCTCCTCCAACTAATGAAGTTCCTCCGACAGAAACTATCAACATTCCATCAGAACCTCATGAAGAAGAAGCTGATCCTAACTTGGATCAAACTATGTTCTCAGAAGAGGTTCCTGCACATGATGTCGAACCAAATGCTGCGACATCTGGTCTCGCTCCAACCTCTGAACAAGAAAAGGTGCAAGATCATGAAGAGGAAGATGAAGATGAGGTCCCCCTAGCCAAGATTCTTCAAGGAATGAAGAAAGATAGTCAGCCTCAACAAGGTCCTGAAGATGAAAGTTCTGACGAAAATGAAGGAATACGCATTAGCATACCAGGCAAAGGAAAGGCTAAAACGTATAGGTCCAAGCAAGTGGAGACTCCTGTCACTGAGAAGAAAGGGAAGAGGAAAGCTGAGAAGAAAGCTACTAGAGAAAAGACTTCAAAGAAGAAGAAACAGGTCGTTGCTGTAAGCGACTCTGAGTCTGATGTCGAGCCTGATGTCCTAGACATCACGACCTCAGGAAGAAAAAGGATTAGAGGAAGAAGAGTTCCTGCAAACATCCCTCCTGCTCCAATGGATAAAGTTTCCTTCCATTCTGAAGAAAGTGCTCAAAGGTGGAGGTATGTTTATCAGCGCAGAATAGCACAAGAGAAAGAACTCAACAAACAAGCTCTCGAATGTGAGGAGATTATGGAACTCTTAGAAGTTGCTGAACTGATGAAGACTGTCAAGGAAGAATGGCCTAAGAAAGGGTTACTATCTGCTGGAACTCTTAGTGTGAAGTATGCTATCTTGAATAGGATTGGAGCTGCAAACTGGGCACCAACCAACCATGGTTCTGAGATCACTCCAATGCTGGCAAAGATGATCTACCTCATAGGGACCAAGAAGAAGATCAACTTTGGTGATCACGTATTCAACCAAACCATGAAGCATGCAGAAACATTTGCAGTAAAGCTGCCTATTGCATTC
This sequence comes from Trifolium fragiferum, assembly GCA_954870985.1. Taxonomy (NCBI): domain Eukaryota; kingdom Viridiplantae; phylum Streptophyta; class Magnoliopsida; order Fabales; family Fabaceae; genus Trifolium; species Trifolium fragiferum. The sequence continues at coordinate 22,577,795 of OX940791.1, read as the reverse complement.
CCTTGCCTTATAACTAGAATGATCTTGAGGCAATATCCACCTATCCTGTATCCTGATGAAGCTCCAACCAAAAAGCCACAAGTCCTGAGCTTTGATTATAAGCTCTTTGCTGGTATACATGTCCCAGACATTGTGTTCCCAAAGATGAAGGAGTTTGCTGAAGTATCAAGCTCTATGCCTAGGGCCAACAAGGATGATGTTCTTGCTGAACTAATGCAAATTTCAAAGACTTTGGGAGAAACCATCAAGACCAGCACAGCAAGAAAACAACATGTGGACAGTCTGATCAAGTCCATTCAAGATGCTGCTGCAGAAGGAGAAGAGAATGAAGAAGGAGGAGATGGTGAAGAAGCAAAAGAAGCTTGAGGAACAGGGTAATATAGGAAAATAAGTACTTTGTGTATTTTTCCTTTCTGTTCATCTTCTGTAATTTTGTGGCCTACCAAATGTCCTAGACATTGGAGGCTTTGACATCCGACACTTGAAGTGCAAATTTTGTATGCTGTTCACTCTATTATAATCAATGAAATATTTTCCTTTAAACCTTTGTCAAATTATGGTAAAAAAGGGGAGAAATAATTGATAATAGAACAACTCTTTGGCAAGTAGAATTCACTCTCTTGCTTTACGGATGAAAAAATAGCAAGCTTAAAAAAAATTAAAAACTAAAAAGCTATGCTAAAACAAGTGTGTCCAGAGCAAATTTAAATGCTCAATATGAACCTATAAGAAGTCTAGTGAGTCTTGATCACTCTGATTAAGTACTTTCCGCTGCAACTCAAGACTTTGGTTCACTAAGTCACTAGGTATCTCATCCCTGGACTTAGAAAATTCATTGTAATGGATCATATGAAGACAAGACTAAGACTGTCTCATACTAGAAAAGGTTCATCACACATTCAAGATTGAAGAAGTCCTGAATATTGAAGACACACAAAGATTCTGAAGATCAAAGACATTGAAGACCTGAAGAATTAGAATTGAAGATTGCATCAACAGAGATCAATTTGAAGATTGAAGAATTTGAAGATTGAAGACTGAAGAGTGCACACTCAACAAAGTTGTTAGTGGTTGTTTTAGCCATAATTTGCCAAAGGGGGAGATTGTAGTTCTTCTGAGATTGGCTGCATCATAAGGCTAAAACAACTTGGTCAGAGTGACTTAACTGAAGCACCAATGCTGAAGTAATTAAGTCTAAACCACTTGTGCATATTGAAGATGTGCAGATGCAACATGTTGAACAAGATGTCCTAGACATCTTGTCACTGGGTTCAGAGCATGCATAGGGAGCATGTTGAACAAGATGTCCCAAGACATGTGAGTAGGACATCTTGACCCAGTTCAGCTTAAAAGATAATGCTTATCCATTAAGCACGCGTGTTTGTTTCAATTTGGATAAAACGCGAATCTTTTAGTAACAAGCTGAGATTAGGATTAATGATAAAGTTTGTTATTAATCCTATGTGTTAGATACGATTGGATTCGTATTTAATTAGCGGATAGAGATTAATTCTTTATCTTTGTGGAGTTTGTTTTTGAAACAAGATTGTTTTAAAACTAACTCTTATTTGAATGCATCTGAAAGACTGAAGATTATCTGAAGAATTGCACGCCTATATAAAGGACTCAACATAGAGCTTAAAACGCAACCCACAATAACTGAAGATTGTGAGTCCAAAGTTTTGCACCCACTGTGCAAAACTCTTAGTAGCTCTTAGTATTGTTTTTGGTACTTTGATGCTTGTGTCGTTGAATGTTGCCATTCAACTGTGTCTTTTAAACTATTAAGTTTAAAGTTGTTTCGTCACTTGGGATTAGTGATTAGAGGGAGTTGGGTAGGTTCTCATATTCAGGGGGAGTTAGCCCTTGAGTAGAAGATTGCTAGGATTAAGAAAAGGTGTACATGCCAAAAGGTGTTTGGTAGTGTTGTAAGGCTAAGTATTGATTCGGATTAGTAGTGTTCACTTCCTGGATTGGTATCCTCCAGAGTAGGGCTTGTTATAAGTGCCGAACTGGGTTAACAAATCACTAGTGTTGTTTATTGCTTTTGTTTATCTTCAGTACTGCAATAACGTGTGATCCTCATAACCAGTTGTCGAACCAGTTGTCTAGGACATCTGGACTACTGACACATTGTCCTAGACATTGTGTAAGACATCTGTCCTGCCAGAGAACATAATTTCAAGAATTGTGTTCAGCCTCCAGTTGGTTAGAATTGTGTGCAGCAAAACTGAGTTGTATTGGAGGTTTTTGTTGATTATGATTATTACTCCAAAAGAAATTGATATTTCCAACTAAGATTATATGTGTTACTATATGGGTTATTTTTCTTACTAAAATTCTCCACATGGTTGACAAACACAACGTTACTGAACAATCTTCAAATAGGTGAACACACCCAAGTAAACGCATGTCATCTCTTGCTCTAGTTACCAGTTTGACCGAGTCAACAGGTGGGACGATAGGTGGTGTCAGCAAAGTCATCATCATTTGTAAATTTGAGCAACTTGAGCTGCAAGAACAATTTTTTCACTAACTTCATGTATACCTGTTGGCTTATTTGTAGCCGTCGAAGCATGTGTTGCTCTTAAATTAATTGACCACTGATACGTGTTTGCAGTAATACTCACTATGAGTGGAAAAACCTCTACGTTGGATTTGGAAAGTAAGGCTCCTACAAATGATGCATTCAACATATTTCTTGATGAATGTGTTAAACCGGAGGTCTCAAGCTGAATGCACATTGGGATCCCATGATGTGGACATTGCGTCAGCAACTCGTTGAATCTTTCTCAAAAGTATTAAAAAGTGATTATCATCTACTTTTTTTAAATGAAGTAATCTCTTTCCTCATCATTGCATTCTTAACCAGAGGGAAATACTTAGCCAAAAATTTATCATCTAAATGATTTCATGTACACTAGTACAAAATACATTTATAGAAAACTTCTTAAGAACATTTCCACCCGACCTAACAACATGCGCGGTGGAAACTCCTAAATAAGTTTACCTTTGTTGAGACGGTTACGTTGTCAACCGACTTAATAGGGATTAAAAACATAATATAAAATGCAAATTCAATTCTGTAAGTTTCAAAAACCTTTTTGGTAAGTTAGGTGTAGATCAACTGACCTAAGAAACCCTTTTTATTAAGTCAGGTGTCTCTCAACTGACTTAAGAAATCTTTTTTGTTAAATCAATTATCATTTACCTGACCTAAGAAGTATCATTTAATTTTACAAATTAGATTGTACTATGTGGCATATGTGAAACGAACTCGGTTCCTTAATATAAAATCATAATCTTTGTTTTTTAAATAAAAATCATAATCTTTTAAAAAGATAGAAATAAAAAAAAAACTAACAAAAAAAATAATCCTATATCACCTGTGCGTGTATGCTGATTCTTCAAACCCCTCATTCGAACTTCAGTTGTGTATCATTGCTTTTTCTTCTTCGAACTTCTTCACCATCACAATTTCTTCTTCTTATTCTTCACTTCTAACAATCAATCGAATTTAATCCCATCATTCAAAATCTAATCCTTCAATCACCATCGAACATTTCATAAACCTAAAACCCTAACTTAAAACCCAAAAATCGAACTTTCAATCCATAACTTTTTGGAAGGCATAATATTATGTTTGATTGCAAATACCAGACACTACTAATTCTTAGGTATGTAATCTACAAACCCTGACTTTTTATTTTCTTTGTTGTGAGATTTCAATTTATGCGTTTGTTGCTATTGTAGCTTATGTATTGAAACTAAGTTTTTACTTCAATTTTTTATATATGAAAAGTTAGTGATTATAGTTACTAATTTGGTTAGGGTTTAATTTTTTTATTTTCTTTGTTGCTTAATTCTTAGATGCTTATTGATTCTGATTGTTCCTTGATAATAAATATGGACGACGTTGTTAAGTTCAGCACAAGAAAATGTTAATTTTAGCACAATATAGTAGAGAGAAAGGTGAGGAATTATAGTCATTGATAGAAAAATTAGCTATTGAAATTTAAATAACTTCATAGTCTGCCAATCAATGAGTATAATTCGTCTTCACTCGGATACATTCCTAACTTATTTAAAACCTAATGACACCAATTTTTCAAAAAATTCTTTATTAGAGGTTTTGTTGGGACAACAAACAAAGTTTAATAATGGTTTCATAAATAAAATGCCGTAACTACTAAAAAAAGTTTAAAAAAATTGAAATGCATAGTAGATGCGATAAATGTCCAGTCCAATGGTAGTTCAACCCCATAGGCTATATAAGTGTGAAATTCTGGTGGCAAGTGTTAGATGTGTAGCACGATGTGTACACTTTAGGAATCGTACGATGTGTAGCCTAATGTGTCAACATCGTGAACAACTGAACTTGATGAACAAGTAAACAATATAAAGTGCAGAAAACAAAAGAACACGTGAGTTTGTTAACCCAGTTCGGCACTTATAACAAGCCCTATTCTGGAGGATACCAATCCAGGGATGAATCCACTATGGTAGTATCAATTCAAAGCTAAACTCCCCCGTTTACAACTTCTCACTTAATCACTACCCGTGCTAATTCTACCTAGGAACTCCTAGATATGAGAACCTCTGCTCACTCCCCCTCAACCTTACCCAGTAAGGATTTAATAACAAACTCAGTTTGGAGACACACTCCTAGAAAACTATGCACTCGTGCCTAAAGGCTTTGAGTGTTGCACACTCTAACTCCTTGCTTCAAAGCTTTGGAGAAAGAACACTAGAGATTACAACTCTATCAAACTCAGTCCTTACTTGTATCAAAATTATGATTCAAGTGAAGGCTCACAAATAACAATAAACAGACTAAGACCTAAGACTCGATATCTTCAACTCTTGGCTTCGTACTTCATTATGTCTTCAGTCTTCCTTTATATAGAACAAGTTTCATGGGCTTGGATCTTCAATGTTGACAGCTGGCCTTTGTTAATTCTCCTTGAGATTTATTTGATCATAATCTTTTAATTGTTTGTTTCAAATCTTTTTGATCAAAGTCGGCCGATAAAATAAAACAGAACCATGAAAGATTATCTTGTTCCTTGGCGCGCAAGCTGGCACGATATACTTGAAAAACAAATCTTTTTCAAAAGATCGCGTTTAAATAAATAAAGGCGCGTCCAGTAGGGCGTCCAGATGTGAACCCTGATGTGCCACACATCATGCTCCACATCATGGAATCAGACTTATTTTACCAAATGAAGCCAACACCCTAAAAGGTCTCAACAATCTCCCCCTTTGGCAAATTTTGGGCTAAAATAATCTTTGAGTCACCCAACTAAACTTGGAGAGATGTGTAGGCACATCAGAGGCATGCAGCAGCGGATATGAACCTCACAAACAAAGAGAGAATTAAACTCTCACAAGATAGGAAAGTAAATTTCCAAAGACTGAGAAAAATAAATTCTCAGACACATACAAGCATGAGATTCCATGCACACATAAGGGAGGGTAGCAAACCCAGTAATAGTCTACTCCCCTTTGAACTAGAGCACTTTCCATGTACTCCCCCTAAATCTCATATCCTCTATAGGCTTCTTCAGAATGCATGACCTAGAGAGAAATAGAGAAGTTTTAAACTTGGCTTCTTAAGAATGCATGACCAAGTTAAAACTCACAGATGTGTCAAACATCACACAAAATAGCAACTTCTACAGGCTTCTTAAGAATGCATCACCATGTAGAAATCATACAAATGGATCAACCATTACACAAATTAACATCTTCAATTGGACTTCTTAAGAATGCATCACCCAGTTGAAAACGTACAGAAAAGGTCTTCAGAAGAACATGCTTTAGAAAACTAATTCTTCAAAAATTTGTTGAGAAAACATTTGAAGAAAAATAAGCATGTATACCAGATGTGTAGTCAGATGTGCCACACATCACAATTTGCTGCAGTTAAGACTTCAAAGTTGTTCATTTTAATTTTTACTCCCCCTTTTTAGCCATAAATTATGACAAACATACTGAGAGTAAGTAACACACCATAGAATGCAGATAGCATGAGATGTAGAGATGATGGTGCATGAACAGAAAAAGGCACTCAGGCCGTTAATAGTGCAGCAAGTACAGAACAGGCACGCAAAAGTGCATCAGAAATCCAGGGCATAGCCCACAAAATACAAGCAAAAACAAGGAAATACTGAGTACAGGGAAATATTAATGAATTACAATAATTCAAATATCCTGGCTCCCATCAGTTTCCTCAGCTTCAGAGTCATTGGGCTCCTCCTCCTCCAATTCCTCATCCTCAGCCATTGTTTGCTCATCCTCAAGCTCCAGTCCAGTAATGACTGCCTCCAGCTTGGCCTTCTTCTCATCCAGAGCCTTGCAAGTCTCCTTTAAAGCAGCAATCATGTCTGTCCTAGACATAGCATTGTTTGAGCTGGATGTGCCCACATCAGGAGTCACATCAGACTGCTTGAGACTAAAAGAAATAGCAGACTCTCTTCTGCAAGACAAATCATTCTTGCCCAGAACATCAGGTCTCTGGCTCAATATGATTCCACACAGTAGGGAAGGAAATGCAATGGGTAGTTTGACAGCTAGGGTTTTGGCATGTTTGATAGTCTGATAAAAAATATAGGTACCAAAATCAAAATTAGATTTGCTACCAATAGTATATATGAACCTAGCCAAACCTGTAGCCACATCACAGTTGTGTGTGGTAGGCACCCAGTTAGCAGCAGCAATCCTGTTCAGGATGTTGTAGATTGGTGTGAGCTTGCTTGCTTGCAGTTTCCCTTTCTTAGGCCAAGTCTTGACCTTTCCAGCTGTGATGGCCTTGATTATGTAGTTGTCATTTGCCTCCATCTCAGCAAAGGGCTCCTCACTTCTGCCCAGATACTTGTTGATAACAGTGGGAGAGAAGTGAATTTCTTTACCTCTCACAAAAACAGTTTGGTATTCCTTGTCCAAAGGATTGTCACAACCAGCAGGGATGTTTACCAAAAACTCTTTGACTACCTTCTCATAGCAGTCACTCAGTCCAGTAACAGTCTTCATCAAGCCAGCATGCTTGATCAACCTCATAACTTCCTTGCACTGCAAGGCTTCAGCACTAAGCTCCCTCTCCAGAGCTAACCTTCTATGAGCAATGTACTTCCATTTACCAGCATATGCAGGGTTGTGGAAGGAAATCAAATCAACTGGGATGTCAGGAATTCCCTGAGGAATTTTCTTCTTCCCATAGCTCTTCTTCACAGCAGACTCAATGTGAATCACATCAAGCTCCATATTGCGTTCCTCAGCAGATTCTTCCTCAGACTCACTGATGTGAGCTACATCCTGCTCCACATCGTACTCTGAGTCACTTGTAGGTGGCTCTTTTCTTTTCTGAGTCTTCTTCTTTGCAGGTGGAACCACAACTTTACTAAATCCCTTCTTGGGACCATACATGACTTGCCTCTTAACAGGCTTCTTCTTCTCCTTAGTAGCAGCAGGAGAAATCTCAACAACAGCAGGACCTTTACCACTTCTAGTCCTTCTCACAATACTATCCTCAGTAAGCTTCTTCAAGGGGATGTCAGAATTGTAGCCTTCTACATCCACAACAACCTTGTCAGACTGGGTATTATCTTCAGGTTCCTCAACCTCAGCAGGTTGATCTTCTTCAACAAATTCCTATTCAGGAGAATCAGGAATGACAGCAGGTTTTTCAACAGCAGCAGTCTCTTCTTCAGCAGGAGACTCTTCTTCACCTTGTGGCAATGATGTGCCAACATCTGCCGCAACATTAGGTTCTTACAGGGCCTGGAGCACAGAATCAATGATCTTCTGAGTCAAGGGATGTCTTTGACTCTCAGGAATCTTTACAGCAGCCTTCTCAGGGTTAGGGTTTGAAGAACCTACACCCATAGATGCTTCAGCATTTGCATCACCAGATTTTGCAGGAAGAGGTTCAACATGCAAACTTTCCATGGTGTGAACCCTCTTTGGTGAGCCAATCTTTGGCTTCTTGCTTTTCTTCTTCTTCTTCTTGGATTTTTCTGTGGAAGGAGAAGGAACAACATCTTCCTCTGCAGCAATGGGGGTTGATTCCCTTCTTGATCGTTTTGACTTCTTCTTCTTTGATCCAGATGGCTTGATCATAGAGACAGGAGTGACATTAATGATCATGTCACTTTGAACTTCTTCAGGATGCGGGGAATTAAGTTTTGGTGATGATGGAGGAGTCGTGAATTTGGTTGAAGGAGATGTTTTGGTTGCAGTAGACATGATGATGATGATGGTGATTTGGTATGAAGATTTTCAAAGAAAATAGCAGAGAGATGAACAAAGGGTTTGAGAGAGATCAAGAAAATTTTTGGTCGTTTGAGTGGTTGAGAAACGAATGTGGTGATCAATGTGGTAGACAATAAGAGAAAAATCTTGAATAAACGGATTTCTTGGAGTTTTGATCGCGAAATAGCCGTTGGAAATATTTTGTAATGATTGCCTTTGGATTGCGTGCAACTATGGATGGAGAGAAAAAACAGGTAACCGTTGCACGCCTACATAGCTATTATGGCTATTGATCATCAAAGAGGCAAATACCAAGTTTGCCCCTTAACACCTCAAACCTATTTGCATCTAAAGCCTTAGTGAAAATATCTGCCAGTTGATTCTCTGTGGCAACATGCTCTAGAGTCACAATATTGTTTTCAACAAGATCTCTAATAAAATGGTGACATATATCAATGTGCTTTGTCCTACTATGTTGGATAGGATTTTTGGAAATATTTATAGCACTTAGATTGTCACAGTATAATGTGAGCACATCTTGCTGCACATTGTACTCACCCAACATCTGCTTCATCCAAAGTAGCTGAGAGCAACTACTTCCTGCTGCAATATACTCAGCCTCAGCTGTAGAAAGAGAAACACAATTTTGTTTCTTGCTGAACCATGATATAAGGTTGCTTCCCAAAAAGAAACATCCACCAGAAGTGCTCTTCCTATCATCTGCACTTCCTGCCCAGTCAGCATCACAATAACCTAACAATCTTGTGTCTTCACCATGAGAGTAGAGAATTCCATAATCACTTGTACCACTGACATACTTGATAATCCTTTTGACTTGATTTAGATGACTCATCTTAGGCTCAGCTTGGTACCTTGCACACACACCAACAGCAAAGTTAATATCAGGTCTACTTGCAGTGAGATAAAGTAGACTGCCAATCATGCTTCTGTATAGACTTTGATCAACACTGACACCATGCTCATCTTTAGAAAGTTTGAGATGGGTTGCTGCAGGAGTTCTCTTGTGATTTGCATTCTCCATTCCAAATCTCTTCACAATGTTCTTGGCATACTTGCTTTGAGAGATGAAAATTGTATCTTCCATCTGTTTGACTTGCAGACCAAGAAAGTAGGTAAGTTCACCTACAAGGCTCATCTCAAATTCAGACTGCATCTGATTCACAAACATCTTGACCATTGGATCAGACATTCCTCCAAACACAATGTCATCTACATAGATTTGTGCAATCATGAACTTGCCCTTTTCTTCTCTGACAAACAAGGTTTTATCTGATTCTCCTTTTCTATACCCTTGCTGCACAAGAAATTTAGTTAGCCTCTCATACCATGCCCTAGGAGCTTGCTTTAATCCATATAATGCCTTCTTCAATCTGTAGACATGATCTGGATAATTTGGATCAACAAATCCCTTGGGCTGCTCCACATAAACTTCCTCATTCAAGTAGCCATTGAGGAAAGCACTCTTCACATCCATCTGGAATAGCTTGAATTTCAAGATACATGCTACTCCCAAAAGTAACCTTATGGACTCAAGACGTGCCACAGGAGCAAATGTTTCATCAAAGTCTACTCCTTCAATCTGAGACTAACCTTGAGCCACAAGCCTAGCCTTGTTTCTAGTCACAACACCACTTTCATCAGATTTATTCCTATAAACCCATTTAGTACCAATGATGTTGACTCCTTCAGGTCTAGGAACTAAATCCCACACTTCATTCCTCTTGAACTGGTTCAGCTCCTCTTGCATAGCTTCAATCCAGAACTCATCTGTCAAGGCTTCTTTCACATTCTTTGGTTCTACCTTTGACACAAAACAAGCATTGGATACAACCTCTCTTGACCTTGTCATAACCCCTGACTCAGGATTCCCTATTATGAGTTCTTTTGGATGATTCTTTTGAACTCTAACAGAGGGACCCTTGTTCACTGGAGTCACATCTTCTTGCTGATCAGTCTTCTCAGGAATCTCTATAACTTCAGAGTCTTCAGGCAGGGGGTGAGATGTGTCCACATCAGGATCAACATCAGGTACATTGTCTGAACAGTCATCTATGACAACATTGATGGATTCCATCATAGTTCTTGTTCTGTTGTTGAAGACTCTATAGGCTCTGCTGGTTATGGAATAGCCTAGAAAGATTCCTTCATCACTCTTGGGATCCATCTTCCTCCTTTGCTCTCTGTCAGCTAAGATATAGCACTTGCTACCAAAGACATGGAAGTGTTTGACAGTTGGTTTTCTTCCTTTCCATATCTCATACAGTGTGATTGAAGTACCTTTTCTCAGAGTCACCCTGTTGTGTACATAGCATGCAGTACTCATGGCCTCTGCCCAAAAATAGTAAGGTAGCTTCTTGGCATGTAGCATAACTCTTGCAGCCTCTTGCAAGGTTCTGTTCTTTCTCTCAACTACACCATTTTGTTGGGGTGTGATTGGTGAGGAGAACTCATGCCCAATTCCTTCATCAGCACAAAACTCAGAGAATCTTGAATTTTCAAACTCTTTCCCATGATCACTTCTGATTCTAACAATGCCACTATCCTTCTCTCTTTGTAGTCTAAGGCATAGTTCTTTGAATGCATCAAAAGTGTCAGACTTCTCTCTGATGAAGCTAACCCAGGTGAACCTTGAGAAATCATCTACAACCACAAAGGCATATCTTTTACCACCGATACTCTCTACCTGCATTGGTCCCATCAAGTCCATATGTAGCAGTTCAAGAACTCTGGATGTCACCTGATGTTGTAACATTGGGTGTGACATCTGAACCTGCTTTCCAACTTGACATTCACCACATATATTGCCTTCAACAATCTTAAGCTTTGGTAGACCTCTAATAGCTTCCTTGGACACAATCTTCTTCATTCCCTTCAGATTCAAATGGCCAAGTCTTTGGTGCCAAAACTTTACTTCTTCTTCCTGACTTATCAAACATGTAGTGGAGTGAGCTGTTTCATCAGGAATCCATAGATAGCAGTTGTCCCTTGACCTAGATCCTCTCATCAACAATTCTCCTTTGTTAGAAGTAATAAGACACTCATTCTTTGTGAAGTTGACCTTAAGACCTTGATCACATAGTTGGCTTATGCTGATAAGATTAGCCTTCAAACCTTTGACAAGTAGCACATCATCTAGGTCAGGTAAGCCTTTGCTGCAGAGTTTACCACTGCCCTTGATTTCACCTTTTGCTCCATCTCCAAAGGTTACAAAGCTTGTTGTATGAGGCTTGATATTAGTGAGAAATTTCTCAACACCAGTCATATGCCTAGAACAACCACTATCAAAATACCAATCATTACTAGAAGATGCTCTAAGAGAAGTGTGAGCGATATGTGCAGTTTCGGAAACTTTAGGCTTCCACATCTTCTTAGGAGTGACCCTTGCTGTTTTGGCTTGCACCTGAGTCCTTTTCTTGGGATACCCATAGAGTTTGTAGCAGAAGGGCTTGATGTGACCATTCTTCCCACAGTAGTGGCATCTCCAAGCATTAAACTTCTCTTTGCCAGCAGGTCTCTGATGTGTAGTGTGATGTGTCCACATTCTGCCAGGGTCAGTTTTCTTCTGAGCAGGAACAAACTTAGTATTTGTCTTCTTGCTGTGACGTTTGTTCTTAAATCCTACACCAGATGAGTCACCAGCATGCTTTCCTACTTTCAAAATTTCATCAAGCATGTTGGTTCCAGGACTGAGCATCTTTACAGACTTGGTCATATTTTTCAAGTTGGTTGACAGTAACTTGACTTCACTTTCAAGACTAGCAACTTGACTCTGTAGTTGACCCTTCTCTGTCTCCAGTTGACTGATGATTTCCTTCTGCTCTTCATTGACCTTGTACAGTTCCTCACTCTTGATAAATAGCTTTTTATGGACTGAGGCTAGTTCATCAAAGGTGAGTTCTTCATCATCAGATTCGACATCAGTATTATCCACCCCAGTCATGGCACTAACATGATTAGCAGCAACATTCTCTGAGTCAGTGTCAGAGTCTTCGTCAGACCATGATACAGTTAGGCCTTTCTTCTGCTTCTTCAGATATGTGCCACATTCTGATCTTATATGACCAAAGCCTTCACATTCATGACATTGAACACCCTTGTTCTGAGCTGACTTATCATCAGTTTTAGTTTTTGTTGAAGTGTTACCTATTTTACTGTTGTCAGTCTGGATGTTCCTCACATTCCTCCTTGGTCTTCTGTCCACCCTCCTTTGAAGCTTGTTGAATTGTCTTCCTAACATGGCTAAGTCATTTGAGAGGTCATCATCTGATTCATCAGCTTCTTCCTCTTCACCAGCACAAGATACAAAAGCTATGCCTTTTCCTTTCTTCTCAGTTGGCTCACTAAAGTTCATCTCAAAAGTTTGAAGCGAGCTCACAAGTTCTTCAAGTTTCATACTTGGGATGTCTTGAGCTTCTTCAATAGCTGTGATTTTCATGTTAAATCTCTTGGGTAGAGACCTAAGCATCTTTCTCACAAGCTTTTCTTCAGACAATTTCTCACCTAGAGCCTCAAAGGAATTGTCCACCTCAAGCAAATTCATGTGAAAGTCATGAATTGATACTTCTTCTTTCATTCTGAGGTTTTCAAACTTAGTGTTGAGAAGTTGGATTCTTGAGCTTTTTACCTTGGCATTGCCTTCATGAGTGGTTCTGAGTATCTCCCAGGCATTCTTTGCAACAGTACACTGCTTGATTAATCTGAACATGTTCTTGTCCACTTCATTGAATAAAGCATTCAAAGCTTTGGAGTTTCCAAGTGATGCAGTGTCTTCTGCAGCTGACCAATCTTCCTCTGGCTTGAGTACACCAGTGTCAACACCATTAGCATCCAAGATTTTGGGATGCTCCCAGCCTTTGAGCACAGCTTTCCAAGTTCTGCTGTCAAGTGACTTTAGGAAGGCAATCATCCTTGGCTTCCAGTAGTCATAGTTGGTTCCATCCAGGAGGGGTGGTTTGTTGACCGTTGTTCCATCCTTGTCCATGTTTCCAGAAAGTAACTTCCCTGGAGCTCACCCTCAAACAGGCAGGGTGCCTGCTCTGATGCCAATTGAAATTCTGGTGGCAAGTGTCAGATGTGTAGCACGATGTGTACACTTTAGGAATCGTACGATGTGTAGCCTAATGTGTCAACATCGTGAACAACTGAACTTGATGAACAAGTAAACAATATAAAGTGCAGAAAACAAAAGAACACGTGAGTTTGTTAACCCAGTTCGGCACTTATAACAAGCCCTATTCTGGAGGATACCAATCCAGGGATGAATCCACTATGGTAGTATCAATTCAAAGCTAAACTCCCCCGTTTACAACTTCTCACTTAATCACTACCCGTGCTAATTCTACCTAGGAACTCCTAGATATGAGAACCTCTGCTCACTCCCCCTCAACCTTACCCAGTAAGGATTTAATAACAAACTCAGTTTGGAGACACACTCCTAGAAAACTATGCACTCGTGCCTAAAGGCTTTGAGTGTTGCACACTCTAACTCCTTGCTTCAAAGCTTTGGAGAAAGAACACTAGAGATTACAACTCTATCAAACTCAGTCCTTACTTGTATCAAAATTATGATTCAAGTGAAGGCTCACAAATAACAATAAACAGACTAAGACCTAAGACTCGATATCTTCAACTCTTGGCTTCGTACTTCATTATGTCTTCAGTCTTCCTTTATATAGAACAAGTTTCATGGGCTTGGATCTTCAATGTTGACAGCTGGCCTTTGTTAATTCTCCTTGAGATTTATTTGATCATAATCTTTTAATTGTTTGTTTCAAATCTTTTTGATCAAAGTCGGCCGATAAAATAAAACAGAACCATGAAAGATTATCTTGTTCCTTGGCGCGCAAGCTGGCACGATATACTTGAAAAACAAATCTTTTTCAAAAGATCGCGTTTAAATAAATAAAGGCGCGTCCAGTAGGGCGTCCAGATGTGAACCCTGATGTGCCACACATCATGCTCCACATCATGGAATCAGGCTTATTTTACCAAATGAAGCCAACACCCTAAAAGGTCTCAACAAAGTGTAATTTCAATTGCATACGGAGAAGGACAGAGTGAAGCTAGTGAGAATATTGAGAGAGAAATCAAGAAAGAAGTCAAGAAGAGTGAAGCTAGTCAGGATAGTAAATGAGAGATTAAGAAAGAAATTAAAGATAGGCATAAGGAGAGTGAAAATAAGGAAGAAGTTGAAGATAAGTCGAATGAGAGTGGAAGTAAAAAAGAAGTTAATAAGGGAGTGCCGAGTGAGAAAAGTAAAGAAAAGAAAAAGAGAAAGGAAAATGAAAAAATTCAGAAGATTATTGATTGGTAGAAGAAACTAACTGTGAATGAGTCTTTCTTCGAGGCAATGTCTCATTGGCCCTCCCCTTCTAAAACTAAAGTTTTTAATAATGGCAATAAAACACGAACTCCAAAAGATATGGTGAGTGGCTTCTTCATAATGCTCAAACTTGACGACCTATGGAGTTTTTCTATTCTTTGCTATATTGGATGATTGTAATTTGAAAATGATCTATGTGACCTTAGGGCTTGTCCTTCTATGATACCCCTTCTCTGTGGTTAATAAAATAATCCTTGAGGAAAGTTGCAAATGATAGATTACTCTTATAAGTACCCAACAATAATCCTTGAGGATATCCCGGCTCAAGTTGGATTGCTTAGCCTAATTGATTTTATAGTTATGGACATGAATGAAGATTCAGTTGTCTCTATAATCCTAATTGGAATACCCTTCCATGCTACAAAAGGGGCCTTGATTAATTTAAGAAAAAATTGATTGTCATAGAAGTAGGTGAGTTGAATTTAATATGAACACACCAAGAAACAATCCAAAATTTAAACAAAGTGTTTGTAAATTTTTTAACTTACTTGATTGGGTTGAAGGCAATTAAAAAGAAGCTCCTCCCATTCTTGAAGAAGTTGCTAATGAGGATGCCCCAGGAGAGACTCCTAAAAAAAGAAGGAATTTATCCATAGTGATGAAGAGGGTAACATCTCTTTTTGGCAATAATTAGCAAGAGCTGAAGCTTAAAGAGAAAAGAAAGTTTGGTATCAGAACATTGTAAAGACGATCCCCCAAATATGCTTTAACAAAGTCTTAAGGCCAAGAAGGAAATGGTATGACCCTTTTTTTTATTTCAAGGAAGTGTAAGAGAAACAATCTACTTATTTGGGATAACAAACTTGGGGGGACCAAATGGATGAATACGAGCTAAAACACAGGACGGAGTATGATTTTAAGCAAAAGAGGAGATTTTTTTCCATTGATGCCCTTCAAAAATGAAAAAAATCCCACAATACCCCCCATTTCAAAAAAATTCCCGTAGTGCCCCTCATTTGGGACAAAATCTGCAAAAGTCAATGGTGCCACTTGGACTGGCGCCACCTATAGCTCAATGGCGCCACTTTGACTGGCACCACTCCCCCAAGCTGACACGTGTCATTCCTCTCTGCATGGGGGCAGACAGTTTTTTTTTAATAAATATAATTCAATTATTATTTTTATTCAACTATCATCCATTTTATAAATATCACAATCTATACTTTCATTTTTCACTCACAAACTTCATAATTTTCATCTCTCATAAATTTTTATTCTCTATTTATTTTATCATAAATGGCAATAAATAAATATAATTCATGATAAAAAATTTTAAAATATATTTATTTTATTCTCTGTCCAGGTACCAGGGCTGCTGCTTTACCTTTCCTTGAATGAACATCTGAAGCAAATATTATTTTAGATTTTGGTACCCACATTCTGATGGGTCCTTTTGAGTTAGTCTTCTGAATTACATTCCTCCTTTGTTTTCCATGAGTAACAGAGGATCTAGAATTAATTAAGCTTTGACAGGAATGTTTAGGCTTAATTTGATTCTTAGATTTTGATCTGGAATATATCACAGTTCCAAAAGTCAAGCAAGCATCTGAAGAATCTTTGCCTTGATTTCTCAAAGGTTCAGAAGACTTCTGAGCTTTAACTTAAGAACTCTTAGGCTCAGAAGTTTTGGGTTCAGAAGAACTTGGTGCTTCTGAGTCTTTGAGTTGAGGTTCAGAACCTCCTTCAGAATTAGATAACTTTAGATCTTGTGTTCCACTTTTAACAAAGGTTGAAAATAATTCAGGTGGTGTATCATCCTCACTGTGTGATTGCAGAGGTTTATCCCAGTTCTTAAACCGAGAATAACCAATTCCTTCACTATAGTTACGAGTCATATGATAAATCATGGAAGCCATTTTACTCCTATTGAAAGTACAACGAATGAATTCATGGAGAGCATCTTCATGATCATCATCGAGTTTGTTTGCCAAGACATAGTTTGATTCAACATGACAAATACGAATGTTTAAAGATTCATTTTCTTCATAAAGAATCTTGGCATCCTTTTTCAATGATTCATGAGCAATTTTTAGAATTTTATGTTGCCTTACCATCTGAGTATAATGTTTCACAGCAATCTTAAGAGAATCAATTAATTCAGATTTAGTCATATTAGAGTATACCTCTTGTTCATCATCTGAGTCATATTCAGAGTTCTTATCAGAGTTGTTGTCTTCAGAAGCATTTGCCATTAGAGCAAGATTTCCTTCTTCATCATCCTCACCTTCAGAATCATCCTCAATTGTTTCCCAAGTAGCTAAGAGACTTTTCCTTACCTTTTCTTTGTACTTCTCTTTTCCAAAGTTCTTGTTCTTTCCTTTGTCCTTGGAAGACATTTCTGGACAGTCAGCAATAAAGTGTCCAGATTTCCTGCAGTTATAGCACTTGTTCAATTCTTCCTTTTTGTCTTTACTGAAGGAACTTCTTGAGCTATTTCCCTTGCTGGGAAACCTTTTGTATTTCTTATTCCATTTCTGAAATCTTCTAACCATGAGAGCCATTTCTTCCAGCATATCATCAGAAGTTTCTTCTTCATGTTCAGCAACTTCAGTCTTCATAGCTTTTGAGGAACTTTGAACAGAGCTTAGAGCTAAGGATTTCATTTTCTTGACAGGTTCATCTGCCATAAGTTCTAGTTCATGACTTCTGAGTGAGCTTATCAAATCTTCAAGAGAGACATCATCCAGATCCTTAGATTCTTGAAAAGCTGTGAACTTTGGTCTCCATTTAGGAGGCAGACTCCTCAGAATCTTCTTTACATGATCATGTACAGTATAGCTTTTCTTCAAAACTTGAAGACCCGAGACAAGAGTTTGAAATCTTGAATACATGGTTTCAATATCTTCATCTTCCTTCATTCTGAATAGTTCATATTGATGAACTAACATATTTGCCTTAGCCTCTTTAACTTGCTTGTTTCCTTCATAAGTAGAGCATAGAGAATCCCAGATAGTTTTAGCTGTAGATTTGTTGGATATCTTTAAATACTCAGCATGAGATATGACACCAACAAGCATATTTTTGACAGTGTGATGCTTCTTATATTGTTTCTTTCTTTCAGTATCAAATAACTTTCTGTAGGTATTTCTTACAACACCTTCTTCATCCATATGATCAAAATGTATGCCATCCTCAACTAGATCCCATAACTCATCATCAGTACCAATGATGTAACTATACATCTTGGTTTTCCAAAAGGGAAAAGTTGTAGGATCACTATTAAAGAAAGGTGGTTTGTCTCTATGACTGACACTTCTCTCACTCTTGTCATAGCTATGTGGAGGAGGAACAGCAGTGTGATCTGGTCCAGATCCAGAAGCAGACATGTTTTTCAACTGAGTACCCTAGATCTTTATTGTTTCACTGTTAAGTGATGAGCAACACAGACCGGTGCTCTGATGCCAATTGAAGGTTGAAAAACACAAGAAGGGGGGTTGAATTGAGTTTAGATTTTTGCGAAGTTAAAACAATTTGCAACGGATAAAAGCAAACACACACAATATAATAGGATAGAGAGAAATAGACACACAAGTTTTATACTGGTTCCTCCCACTAACAGGAGTAGTCCAGTCCTCTTGTCCTTCACAAGAGATTTCACTATAATCACTTAGATTACAGATGCTCAAACATTAAGCAAGAGACTTCAAATGCTCAAGCACAAAGCAAGATATTTCCAATGCTCAAGCACAAAGCAAGAGACTTTTCACAAGTTTTTTGATAATAAATTATGAGTGAGACACTTGATATACTATCAGAGGTGTTTACAAAATACAACACAGTTACAAGACTTCCTAGAAATGTTTCACAAAATTTCTAAGTGTTTGAATAGCTTCAGAATTTTGACAGAGTTTTTTTATTTTTTTATTTTTTATTTTTTATTTTTATTTTTTTTTAAGTTCAGAAGCGTAAGTCTTGATAATAATTCTTCACAAATCTTCTTCCTTTTATAGATGAGAAAATGAACGTTGAAGATTATAGCCATTTGAAGAATTCTTGAGATGCTCCATTGTATTGATCAGAGTGCTAATAGCTGTTCTGATCTGCAGTGTTTAGGAGCTTTGAAGTTTACTAGAAAATGAGAGATTCCTTTTGGCTTTAGATATCTGAACCTCAGTTTAAGCCAAATAAGGAAATACTCGTTCTTGAAGCCTGACTTGAAAATGACCTTTCCATGGTCAACTCTTTTTCTTCATGATTCCTTCGCTGAGACCAAGACAGACACAGTGTAGTTTTTCTGAGATTGGCTGCATCATAAGGCTAAAACAACTTGGTCAGAGTGACTTAACTGAAACACCAATGCTGAAGTAATTAAGTCTAAACCACTTGTGTATATTGAAGATGTGCAGATGCAACATGTTGAACAAGATGTCCTAGACATCTTGTCACTGGGTTCAAAGCATGCATAGGCAGCATGTTGAACAAGATGTCCCAAGACATGTGGGTAGGACATCTTGACCCAGTTCAGCTTAAAAGATAATGCTTATCCATTAAGCACGCGTGTTTGTTTTAATTTGGATAAAACGCGAATCTTTTAGTAACAAGCTGAGATTAGGATTAATGATAAAGTTTGTTATTAATCCTATGTGTTAGATACGATTGGATTCGTATTTAATTAGTGGATAGAGATTAATTCTTTATCTTTGTGGAGTTTGTTTTTGAAACAAGTTTGTTTTAAAACTAACTCTTATTTGAGTGCATCTGAAAGACTGAAGATTATCTGAAGAATTGCACGCCTATATAAAGGACTCAACATAGAGCTTAAAACGCAACCCACAATAACTGAAGATTGTGAGTCCAAACTTTTGTACCCACTGTGCAAAACACTTAGTGGCTCTTAGTATTGTTCTTGATACTTTGATGCTTGTGTCGTTGAATGTTGCCATTCAACTTGGTCTTTTAAACTGTTAAAGTTTAAAGTTGTTTCGTCACTTGGGATTAGTGATTAGAGGGAGTTGGGTAGGTTCTCATATTCAGGGGGAGTTAGCCCTTGAGTAGAAGATTACTAGGATTAAGAAAAGGCGTACATGCCAAAAGGTGTTTGGTAGTGTTGTAAGGCTAGGTATTGATTCGGATTAGTAGTGTTCACTTCCTGGATTGGTATCCTCCAGAGTAGGGCTTGTTATAAGTGCCGAACTAGGTTAACAAATTACTGGTGTTGCTTATTGCTTTCGTTTATCTTCAGTACTGCAATAACGTGTGATCCTCATACCAGTTGTCGAACCAGTTGTCTAGGACATCTGGACTACTGACACATTGTCCTAGACACTATGTAAGACATCTGTCCTGCCAGAGAACAGAATTTCACACAGTCTTCAAGAAAGTTATTCTGATGTAGCTTCAGAAATATTTTGCTTCAGAATTAGGTGAAGCTCAGAATTACTTGCTTCAGAATTTTGTGAGCTCAGATTGATATGCTCAGAAGTAATTCCTTCAGAATTCCAATGTGCTCATAAACGCAAATTTTAACTTTTAATCCTGCACACTAGAGTAAATTATTAGTACTACCAATTTAACTTTAAATACATTGTTATTATCAAAATCAAATTAGGAGATACAAAACCAATTTTGTTCCAACAAACTCCAATTCTTTCGTCATAAAAGCCGACATCTGCTATCACGTTAACTCAACTCAAATGACAACTCAATCCAAGATATAAATCCTTCGAATTCTAACACTTTCCTCATGCTACTTTTTCGTCTCTATTTGGTTAACCAATACTACGAACTCTTGCGATTGTCGAATACCTCCACTTTCGAATCACACAACGCTTCCAAAATCATCGACACACTTTGAGATCCTTCTCTTCAATCGATTCCGAAATGAATTTCACTAACGCATAAACGCTCTTCTCCGGGTATCTCTATCTATCTTATTCTCTTATACTCAAACGTCTCAGAGGAGTATAACCTTCTCCCCCACTTATCTCAAGCTTATCTATAAACATCTATTTGAAATTCCCAATTCTTACAACCAACTATAGGTTTCTACGGTTCTAACTTATTCTTCCCAAAAGAATCTAACAACGACAGTGTTCACACACACATGCCGCATACAAGGGGTAACTACAAACATCTACTTAAGATTGCACAAAACGAAGATAAAACATTTCACATGGACATTTGAGTAACATACATCTTCTATAAATACAAAAATTAAGAATCAAATCAAGACAACAAAAGATGAATATTACATAACAATCAATTCCAAACAATCTAATAGTTCACATATATTAAATCATATCGTGCAAGATAACAATTAACTTAGCATCATAGTTCACATGGTGAAACAAAACAATCAAATATGTGCATCATGTTATCAATTCTATCATAATGGAAATAGCATAATCACCTACTACAGCCTATAGATAATAAAAGAACAAATTAAGTTTCCTAATGATAATTTAGCACATATCATATAAAACAACCATGCATCAAACATGTCTTATAATTCTACTCATCTTATTTCTATAAAAAGTTAATTCCATTTACTCAAAGAAATAATTAAACTTCGACAAACTCACATCATGAAGAATTAAGACTAGTCCTAAAATGATCACATGTCATTAGGAATTACGAACAAATCATACATACATGAAAGATTCATACAAACTCTACTTCAAATAGTCACATTAAACTATCAATTCAATTATCATACTCAAGTCATATCAAATCACGTACATAGAAATTATTATAATATCCTACATCTATTCACTCAACAATCAACGATCAATGATAATAAAACATGAATCATCGAATAACAATCAACCATTCAATCATTAGTTTCGCATATACTTTAATCAAAATTTGCATATAACACAAGTAATCATGTATCTAAGCAACTAGATCCAAGCATCATTCATGTTTAACATCTATATTCATCTCCTATACAATCATGAATGCATATTCATCGCCAATTATGCACAATTATATCATGTTATAATCACTCACTCATCATAGAATCATAACAAATAAAATCATGTCAAAACCACACAAAGATTATAGCTTTAAGCTCATACAACTATTATAATCATAAAAGCATAACATTTGTCATGAATCAACATCAAGTAAATTCATAAAACAAACACATCACAACTTAATATCATTTATGAAACAATAAATTCATAAATCAACATCAATTAAAGCATGAGTCTCAAGAATTAAGTAAAACAAAGTGTTAACAAAATTCATGAAACTAATCACACGTTTGCAAAACAGTAAAATAGTGACTAATGTGCAAGTGTAACTTAACAATTAAATCACAAGAATCATAATCAATCACACAAACATACGAGTGACACTATGCCCACTTAGTCCGAATGCACAGACCTGCTCTGATCGACACTTAACTCATACGGTCCGAAGATAACCGGAGCTCTGATACCAAATTGTAACACCCAAACCCGTATTTAAGAAAATACTACCTTAAAAAAAAATTATTCAAATACGCAACAGAAAATAAAACTTGATTTATAAAATTAATACGGTTCGAGTACTACAAACTTCATTAAAATACAACTAATAACTTAATTAGTTAAAACATCACTTGAACTAATTCTTTTCAAAAATGATACAATTTCAAAATAGAATAAATTAAGGTAATGAACCATAAGGACTCTATGTACATATACATTCTAAGGAATCCTATCCCCATGTCATGATCAGAGCGGAGCTTCACCAACGACTTGGTCACAAACATAACCTGAGAACCTGAACCCCCAAAGGTTCAGCACATACACAAAACGGAGGGTTAGATAATATAACCATAAAAAGAACTAAGTGCAAGAATACACTTAACACTTAGGACATATCATGCTCATGTCTAACGACTCAATCCATAACACATACATTATTCTCATGTTATTCATATTTCATTATTATAAAAGTACAACACATCACCATAATAATACATACTTAATCAATAGACAAGTATACACAACGTCATCAATTATCAATTATTCATCACACACCTCATAATACACTTAATCATTCAAGTTAAGGATCACCAATCAATGTCAATTACCAAGTATCACATATTCCTAATGCAACTAATGTCACAAATCTCATGTCATGTCACCATAGACATAACTATATGCATGCGCTACCATTCACCTCATATTAGGATAAACATATATCCCATTCACCTCATTTTCAGTTTCAAGTCATGAAGGACTCACCACAAATAGACTCATGAATGCATGAATGTACATATACCATATATGATGACATTACAACAATCACCTCATAAAATATAGTACCACTCAGCCTATATTTACCTCAATTCATCTCATCATATCATCATTATGGACATACATTCAAGCACATATCATACATCAACAATTAAGTTATTACAACTCATTATCATCATCAACTCAACTCATTATACATCATCATCTCAATTTATTATCATAAATCATCATCCTAATTCATTTAGAATTTAAACATAACACATTATTAATTAATCTCTATTCACCACATATTATTAGTTAATCAACATGCTTTATTAGCTAAGTCTCACACCTCATAAATCATCATTCATCATATACATTATTACATAAAGTTCATCTAATACTTCAAATTATTAATTATTAAATTAATCATGCAACCATAAGCATATTACTCACATATCCTCAAAACATAATCAATCTAATCCTATAATATGTTATAAGATCATAATATAAATAAGTTATAAGCACACAACTCTTCAAATTAATCTTATAATAAAACTAGTTCAGGCAAGCTCGCTCAGCGAGCTTCAGCGACCAACTGGCGACCAACTACAGACAGTTGCTCGCTACCAGCGGGCTAGAAGCGAGGAGAGGTCGCTACCTCTCGCCCGGCGAGCATGCATGCTTCTGGGCAACATTAAGAACAGTTGAAGGCTCGCTACAACGACCATAGTGGTGGCTCAGCGACCGTGCCCAGAAAACGTGCTCTGCTCTCGAGTTTGAGTTCAAAATCATTAAAGATACCATTTTTCGTCATATAAAGCCCTAAAGCTATCAACTTTAAGCATATATATCATGTATAAGCCTAGAAGTACAACCTTTAACATCATCAAACATCATTTCATGGTAAAAGTAAGGATTTTTCCTCATATTATTCAAAAACTCATATTCAAATATCAACAACAACAAATCATTCATGAAGCATGTTATTCATCATACAAATTCGTGATTGAATCATACATAAACATATTATCATGCAACAACATCATGAATGAACTTTAAACACCTTCCCAAGAATCCCTTTTTTTCCCAAAACCCAAAATGAGTGAAGAGAGTTTGAGTGTGGAGTCATAGACAAACTCCCCTCTCTTTGACCACTCACAATTATATTATCTAAACCTCTTACCTTAGATTGAAGCTTTACATCTCTAAGCTCTACACTTTGACTCCCTTCTACATCTTCAAGCTTGATTCTTCAACACTTTCTCTCTACCTCTCTTTCTCTCAAATTTGTGACAAATGAAACCACAACTCTACTCCTCATAAAAACTACTCCTTTATATACTCTCCACTTAGGTTAGGGTCAATTTCCTATATTACCCTCAATTTCTCTACAAATCCCACTCGCAAATTCAATTTTACTCTTACCACTAATTACCGTACTATTTACTCAATTGCCACTACTTCCTCCCCAAGATACTCTATCCTTTAAGATAATAACCAAAGTGCCATTCTTATCTCTACACAACCCACTAACTCATACTAAATTACTATATTAACCTTAATTCTATCACAAACTCTTATTCCTTCTAATTAAGCTCAATACTCATAAAAGTCCATTACTAACAAACATAAGAATAACGACTAATTAATGCATACAAAACACACCAATTAATTAAATAAAATCAATCAAATATAATAAAATATAAGATTTGGGGTGTTACACAAACACAGTTAACACACATCAACGCACAAAAAAAAAATCATAACACTCTCTCCCTCTCTCTCACATACTCTCTCTCTCTCTCTCACACACACTCTTTCCCTCTCTCTCTCTCTCACTCTCACACTATGGAATGGTTCCTTAGACAGAGATTAGAGCAAATTGAGATGGGTTCTTTAATAGAAGCACTCAATCTTGCTGAAGAGAAGGAACGAATTCGAAAGAAGAATGAATCCGGTGAGTTTCTATTGGATTTTGGTGGTTAACAATGCCTGGAATTTATGAACAGGAAAGCTGCGTTGGTGAAACAGCTTGATTTTGCTGAAGCAAGATTGAAAGAAGATAAATTTTTCGAGGAGAAAAATGCAAGACTTGCAGAACTTTCATCTACTGCTAGTGAGGAAAAGATTTTAGCAATGCTGAATAAGAAAGAACCAAAAGAAGTGATCAAAGATCCCCAGATTTCAAATTTATCTTCAGAGAATATTAAACAGATTCACGAAAGCCTTAAACGACACAAGGAGTGAAGAAGGTTCTCAGTTTTCAAACAATGTATAACCAGATTGCTTTACATGTAGCATACTATTTCCTTTTGTATTGCATGAAATTTTTATTTTGTGTTTGTCAATATTGAAGGTATCATGGAGTTTTTGCTTTAATTTTTCATAGTTTTAATAAAATTGTAATATAAGGTTTGTTTTCTTGCAATATAAGCTTGTGTTGTGTTCAAACGATGTATCGAACCAGAACCGAAAACTTTTATTGCAATTTATTTTCTTGCATTAGAATGATTAATTTTCTTGCAATGATTTTTTGTCCTACTTTTAACCGTATCAGTGTTCTTTCCACTTGAATTCTCCGAATTCGGTGTGTAGTATGGTGATGACATATTCCTCCCTGAAAATTTATTATCTCCTTTATCTCTGACTGAATCCATTGATGGTGCTGTTGACTCCATCTCCTGCAACATTTGCACCTAAGAGGGGACAAGGGGGGAAACATAAAAAAATACTTTGCAAGGGGGGAATCTTCAAGGAATTTTTAGTAAGGGGGTAACGCAAAACACGCCCACTTAGCAGGGGAGTAACAACCTATTAACCCTATATTTATTGCTCTTATTTTAACTTTACAATATAAAATTAAAAACACAAAAAAAATGGACCGTCTGATCTTCATCCAACTGATGAGATTTCCAAAAGCTGCCAACACATTCTTAATAAAAAGTAATCGACCGATATAACAATTTTAATTATGGAAAATCTTAATTACTAGTGAGATTAAGACCGGGTTGCACATATTATGAGTTGTAGTTTCAAAATACTTTTTATAACATTACGTGGCTAAGTTCCATTGGCCACATAGACTCATGATGACAATGAATTTTTAACACGTGTGTGTGTGTGTGTGCGCGCGCGGCACGGGGAGAGATATAAGATGGTGAACTCTATCTTAGCCTAATTGTTTCTCTACTCAATTTATTTTTCACCTTTTTTGTCCGTCTTCACTATCATCTCGTCACTACCATCAAGACGATCTATTAATTTATTGAACCTTGGTCTTTTACTTGGTTATCGATCTGGCACAACATAAGCGCTTGTACATGGAAATAGGCAATGATATTGATTGCGATGTTATTGATGCGAGAGACAGCCAACCTAATGATACTGGTATGTGTTATCCTGCTCAATTTTTACTAGACTTTATGAGATCTAATATGTATTGTCAAGTATTTATTTTTCCTCGTTCATTTTCATAAAAACATTTATGGTTTATGTTACTAACAAATTTTTATTTTTATTTTTATGGTTTGTTGAAGAATTTTCGCTTTCTTCAAAGGACGATGATAAACAATTGATCCCGTCGGATGAATCCGGTAAAAAGTATGTTAGATTATTCTTTAATTATTCTCCATTTTCTCATTTCCACCTTTACGTTTTTTCTATAAACTTAGAGTAATTTGTCTTTATGTATTTTATTTATTATTGAATTTTGTTACCCTCTTTAGTTTTGTATTGGATAATTTTGATTTTGATCGTCATGGTAGGGGGTGTACACGAATTGGACAAATCCAGTCGATCCGGCCAAACTTACACCCAATTCAATCAAAAAAATTGGGTTGGGTTGGGTAGGATAATTGGGTTACGGGTAAAATCAGGCTCAACCCAAAAATGCCAGTCGACCCACTAATGTTATCTTTTTTTTTTAAAAAAAAATACTTAAAGTTTTGCCGTTTGATAGTTAAATATTTTTTGTAGTGAAGTTAGTTTACACTATGTTTTAAGCAAATAAAAAGATTGAGTAATTTTTATAAAAAAAATATGATGATTCATCGTTTAGTCATTTAATATTAAAAAAAAATCATTTTGATAACCCACTACCAACCTAGAAATTAATGGGTTAATTTGACCAAAATGAGTAATTAGTTTTCATAGTAAAGATAGGTCACACTATTTTTTTTAAGAAAAATACAATGGTTGAGTTATTTTTATAAAAAAAATATTGAGTAGTCATCATATAACTATTTAACTTTAAACAACAAGAAATTAACTTGGACAACCCATTATCCAACCCAACTCAAAAATTAATGGGTTTACACAACATGTGGTTATTTTATTGAATTTAATCCGGAGTACTTTATTTGGTTTGGGTTTTAGTTTTGACCAAACTAAATCCAATCCAGTCCGCATACACCTTCTACCTCATGGTATGAATTTCATATATATCATTGTGATTACTTGATTTTAAAAAATAAAAACTCATGATTCTAATTTCTTTTACGGCTTAAACGGCCACCTAACTAATTGTTGACAATTTAATATCATATGTATATTTATTTTCCGTTGTTTTAATTAAACTGCGGTATCAATTAAACCATTTTTTCAATTATAAAAATTATGAAACCACAAACCTCTAAATTCATCAAATGACATTTATCATCATTAATTAATATTTTTAACATTTACCATCTTATAACATATATGTATATATCACCTCAATCTCTTTATCCTCCAATCTATCACCTAGGTTAAGTATCATACTAATAGCTATGTCATTCTTAATTACCATTGACAAAAATTCGACAATTTTGCCAAATTGTTTGTTTTTTTTGACTAATTCTACCAAATTGTTGGAGTGTGAAAATATTATTATGTATCTTAAAATATAAATTCACAATAAATTTTCTGTATTATTTCATTTGTAGGTGTGATGTCCTCTTGTCAAAGATACTCGAGGGATTTCAAATTCAATGTCCAATTTGCCTAGGTATGCATATGTATAATTTTTTCTCTCGAGAAAATGTATATATTGTAAAGAAATTATTATTATAAATTAAATATTATCATTTTACCCAATGCTAATTAAGGATTCTCAAAGAACAAATTGAAAAAAAATTGTGCAAAAAATTGGTTGTTGAAAATAAAAGCACGTTTTATAAAAATGTGTCCTATAGTGAGCTAAAGATAATTAGCAGATTTTTTTTAGGTCATGTATTTGTGATAATAGAATGAGCTTTTTACTATGGACTCGAAGTATATGTAGATAAACTATTTATAATAAATTTTAATAAAATATTTTATTTCTGCTTCTTGGAGTGAGAATTAGGATTTTAATTGAATGGCATGTATTAGGATTTATTTGTTACAGTTGAGGGTAAAAATTAGTTGCTCTTATATTGAGAAAATGTTAATCTTTATATTATATATATGTGCAGGCATCATCAAAAAGACCAGAAAAGTAAAGCAGTGCCAACATCGGTTTTGCAAAGAATGCATTGAAAAAGCATTTTGCCTTAGGTTATAACCCTTAAAAAACCTCCACTCATTTATAGACATTTTGAATCATATTAATTTATTTATTGCAATTCTTTTCAATTTTCACTTTTGTTCGCTATAAATAGTTTGATTTGGTTTTTTTTACTGTAGTAACCACGCATGTCCAATATGTCGCGTACACTGTGCAAGTAGACGCGACCTGGAGGATGATCTGGATTATGATTCCGAGATTGCAAGTGTATTACCATACATAGAAAAATCTGATCAAGAGGTAATTCAAACGCATGACACACACTGCAATATTTGATTTAAGTTTGTTTTTCAATATTTATCTTAATGGAAAGTAATTTATTAATTAACAATTGTAATTCTTTGGTCCAGGAAATGACTTTAAATGTGATCGACATGGAGATCGAGAAGGTGAGTCTTATAAAATTGTACAATTGATCAACAAGGGATAAAATAAAATATTGCACAATTGTTACGTACAATCATTAATTCATTTATAATTGTTCTTAATAAGTATATGTGAAATATTTGTTCTTAAGAAAAAAAAAATCATATAATTGTTACAATCATTTATAATTGGTACAATCATTAATTCATTTATAATTGTTCTTAAAATAATTGGTCAAAAAATAAAATTATTTTAAGAATACAAAGAGAATTTTCCTGGATTGCAACTATTTGATTTTTGATGGTGTTCTTGTTTTTTCTAAGACAAAGCAAAAAGCTTATAAGGCAATTCTGGAGAAGCAACATGTTGCAACTTCAATGAGCACAAAAGATAGTGGGGTCAAAGAAATTATAGAATCAAGTAGAAGAAGGGAGGCTGAACAACCAATTCCTCAAGACAATGTTCTTGCTTCTCCTAATAACTTGATGGATTTTATTAGATCATCTTCTTCACTTGCATGGAAAAGAAGTGGCCAAAGGAGCAATAATCGAGCAATTGCTGATAATCGTGCCGCAAATAGAAGAAATAACCGCATCTCCAGATTAGTTGAGCATCTTCGTAACCTTAGTCGGGAAAATAAAGATGAGGTAATTTATCTTTGAAAATTCACGTGTCATTTGAATTATGTTTGGAGTTTTATAACACTCAACTACTACGATTTGAGCAGCGACATCATGATTTTTTATGATGTCGCAGCTACAACAGTCGTTATCACGGTCATATTTTAAATCTAGAATATATATGCATTTAGTGTGGATCTATAAATAAGTTGGGTGTGTATATTTATAATGAGTGAAAAATGTAAAAATAAAATAAAATTAAAGACCTTTGTGGATTGATTGTAACTGTCATAATTATTTGGGTACACAAATATTTGCATATGCACTAATTTAGTCAAATAAGTAATAAACAAAATTCCTAAACAACTAATGAAATAAAAAAAAATCGTCGATTATACGGATTTGGATTATTTTCTTCCCAAACTCTCTATATCTCTCTCCTTTCTCTCAATCTCTCTCTTAATTTCACTCTCTATCTTGGTTTTGTTTTTTATTGACGAAAGAGATTCAATTAAGAGAGAGATAAAGAAGAAGGAGAGAAATGTAGAGAATTTAGAAGAGAGATCCAATTTACAATTGTACTAGCTCGTAAATGAAAGTGGTTAATGATTCTTAAAAAAAGAGTGGTTAATGAAGGTAGAGTTTTAAATCTAGGGATCATTTATTAATTTCATAAAATTGTTGACATGTTTGATTCCTTGACATAAAATCTTCATTGACCGTGTGATATATATTTAATGTGTTGATATGAGTCTAAGTTTACTACACCTAAAAATAATATTACCCTGTTTTTATTTATTTATTATTTTAACACTTTTGTACATCAAAGCAAATGTTTTGGTTTATTTTTACTTTTACTTTTATAATTATATAACTTCACTTCTTGGTGAATATTTCAGCTGGATATTTTCATCAAGTTTATCTCTTTTGAAGAGGAAAGAGTCCCAAATATGGGGTTATCATACCTTTTGTGCAAGCCAACCATGTCAATCAGTCAATTGTGTGAGGTTACTCTCATTACCTTGCAACATTATATGAGACATGTCATTTTAGTATAATTTCTTGAGATTATGATATAGTTTTTCATATAATTTACAGTACGTTGCATTAGAAACATCTTTGCAAACGGAGGAAATTGAACTTTATGTAATCAAAGAGTGTCAACAGAACATTATACTTGGAGATGCAAAACTCGACCCAAGTGAAATTAATTCAGAATTATTGACAAGAGAGGAAGAAACTTTGGGCGAACTTATTCCACAAAATCTCAGTCACGGCCATTTGGTAAGTTATTTACTTCTCGTTGATGTGTAATTATTAAGTATATAAATATATATAGTTAATTTCAATAGCCAAAGTTGTAGCTTTGAATAAACAATTTATTTGCAATTTATACATAAGCTATATATATTTTTTTATATGCAACATGCTATTTGCTTAAGTTATTTTGGAGAGCTAATTAAAGAAATAATTTGAAAAACAACTTATGAAAATTATCATAGGCTATTTTTATAAGTTCTTTTAAACAATTTTATACAATGTATGTCGGTAGATAAATTTAAGTAAATGAATTCAAACAGGCCGGTCAAACCATTTCCAATGAGAGAGTTCTTATTAAATGTTTAAGCATTGGTACCTATGAGATACTCTCATTGAAGGAAAACAAAATTAAGTACTTAATAGGTATCATTTCTACGATAAACATTTTCTACCTCCAATAAAAATTATAAATAAATGATTTGTATACGTAGAACTCAGTTGAGTATTAAAAAATGAAATGCTCCATTGTAGATGCTTTTGTAATTGTAGTTGTGTGGTTCCAATTGATGCTAGATTTACAATTATGTTTATGATAAATTTGCAGAGCATTTCAAAATATTTATTTCACTAGAAGTGATTTGTAATTATGGATAGAGAGTATTGTAACTTAAAACCTTAGTGTATACAATATAGTAATAGGATATGAATATTCTTCTTTTTAATATATATTTTTTATCATTGTTATAGTACTAATAGTTATGTGTGTGTGCTTTTTTAGGTCATAGCTTATAAGAAGAAGATGTGGGACTTAAACATGGCGTTATGTTGAGCTCAATAATATGGTTACTTAAATGAATTATCATTATTATTATTATTATTATTATTATTATTATTATTATTATTATTATTATTATTATTAGTATTATTATTTGTTGAATGTATTGTAATCCTAAATTATGGAAAACTTTGTTGTATGGATATTTTACTATTTTGCTAAACAAAAAGTAAGACATTTACTTTGCAATATTCTTCCTCAATCTCTTGGATGATAGATACTATATGTTATTAATTATAACCCATAATTTTATTTATTTTAATCACTTATTTAATTTAATATTTTAATTAATCAATATAATAGCATAATCAATTTGGTGTATTTTAATCACTTTGCAATATTTTAATTAATCAATTTGTCTTTGTATTTGTCATTGGCTTAGTAATAAATATTTTAAATTATTGATTTTGAAATATCTAAAAACTTTTGGATAAAACATTCCTACTTGTAAGAGTAAAATATTTTCTTTCAAGTCCTATTCCAAAATGACGAAATGAAATGATGACACATACTCAATATGACAACAAATATCCATTCTACCATACTAAACATACCCGTTACAACCGAAAAATTCTCATCCCACCCCCCATAACTCTTTTTCACCCCCACTATTCCGATTTTGCCTTTGTTAAAAAAGTTCGGGAAACGTTTTCCGAACTTTTTTTTGCCTTGAAAATGAACTTCGGAATGTGTTTTCCGAATTTTTTGCTGAATTTGCACTAAAAAAATCTCAGAAAACGTGTTCCGAACTTTTGAATCAAGGATAAAATTGAAAACTCGATGGATCAAAAAGACTTGTGGGAGGTGGGATGAGAATTTTTCGGTACAACCTCTTAAAATAAACCAACAATGTCATTATTCCATACCCATTTATCTTTTATACCTAGAGATACAGTTACACCATTTTGAAACTTATTAAGTTCCTTTAATTTAACATCCTTTCATTTGAACAAAGGTCTCTATTAATTTAGGAAAATGCTAAGTATAGCGAAAAAGTTAATAGCGAAATCTTCATGAATGACGTGTCAGCATCATGTTGAATCAATTTTTCCCAAAGCAGCAACCAAACCACCGCAAAGCTTTTTCGTCGTCGTCGACTAATAGTTTTTTCTCCTCTGTTCCTCTTTGTTCCTCCCATCTCCGTGTGTCTGTCGCCGGTCCTTACTTCGTCGTCGTGGTTCTTCGCCGCTGTTCTTTTGTCGTTGTATTTCCTTGCTTTTGTTTGTGGTCGCGGTTTCTTTGGGGTGGTTCACCGTCATTCATTTTTCTTTCTTAATCGATTTTCCGTGCAACTTGAGTAATTTTCTATTGCAAATTGAATTGATTTGTGATTGTCTATATATTTTTTCATCAGGTTAGGTCAATGGTTAGGAAGAGATATAAGGGGGGTTATAAGTACTAAAGACGGTGTTTTAAGTTCCAGAAATCATCATAGGCAAGATCAAGTAATTTAGTTGTTTTGCTACTTGATTGCATTGTTTTCCATTCAAGTTTGTGCTTATAATTATTTGTATGTAGTGATGAAGTTTGATATGGGGTTAGATTAGTATTGTACTTGGTGCCACTGCATTTGGGGCCTTGTTCACCAATGGAGTTTTTTCCCTCTGTTAGCACACCTTTGCACATGAAGAAACAGTCAATGGTGGGTTGAAGGTTAGAGAGGAACAACTTGACAAAGTCGGCACAACAAGTGTTTTATTTATAATAATTTTTTAATATTGTAAAAGTTGCAATTTGCTCAATTCGTGAAAATTCGTGAATAAAGCTTTCCCAGGATATAGCACCGCTGATTAATTTAACCTGAATTTTAGCAGGGGCATCAAAACGGCAGTATTATCTGTTAAACATCTTCATCACCACTTTGCACAAAGTGCCGAATTGAACAGCTCCAGGTCTTTCACGTCAAGTCTCCCCCTCGTTATTCTCCTCCTATCGAAAGGGACTTCTTCTTCTTCTTCTTCTTCTTCTCTAGTGGAGAGAATTGCACTATTGTACTATTCTTACTCAATTTGGTGTAGCGTCATTTGAAAAAAGAGATGTAGCGGAATTACATTTCCTATCTTGGTAAAGAAATCAAATTTATCACAAAGGATAAACTATTTCAGTTGGCTACCTTATCTTCTCTGCAACAATTATCTTCAAATTTCTCTCTATAAATAGAAGACCTCATTTGAAGAAATGACAACTGTTCTACATACACATACAACTTTTAGTTCTGATTTATTGTGTAAGTCTCTTGTTAGTAAACTAGATCATTTGTAAGTCTTTTGCTTTGTGCTTGAGCATTTGTAATCTTTAGTGATTATAGCAAACTCCCTTGGAAATGCAAGGAGACTGAAGTACTCTCAACTTGTGAGGGCAACTAGTATAAAATTGTCTGTATCTCTCTCTCTCTCTCTATCTCTTTATTTTTTGTTTGTGTTTTATGCACTGCATAACTCTTAGGGTTTGAAAAAGTTTTAAGAAACCAAAAACACAATTTAACCCCCCTTCTTTTTTTTCACACCTTTAGAATCTACATCATCGAATCATATATTCTATCATTTAAAATATATTAAATCATCTTTTACTAGTATAAAAATCTGATGAAAAATCTAAAGTTGAGTAATTTTAAAATAAACAGACCAATTTCGTGAGTAAGAATTATAGACTAACAATAACTAGGAAAAAATATCACAGAGAAAGAAATTCGGTGCCTATAGCATAAATAATCTATTTCTTCACCAACAAAGATCTAAACTCATCTCATCAATACAGAAAAGAAAGAAAAATAATAATTGATCACCAAAATACAAACTCTAGTTGTTTTTAGTAGATTGATGCTTCATAATATCTTGAATTAAGCATGAAATGTTGAAGTAAGAAGAACCTTCATCCATCTCTAAAGCCTTTGTAGCCATGTGTCCAAGTTCTTTTGTTCTACACCTCCTCTTTTCTCCATCTTCACCTCCTTCCATACACATCTCTATAACTTCAACAACTCTACTTTTCTTCACCAACATCCCAACTTTCTTTTCATCACCAAACCTTACTGGAACCTCAACACCAATTCTAACTCCAATCTTCAAAACTTGCACAATAAATTTCTCATTTAAAAATTGTTCAGCAAATAAAGGCCATGTTATCATCGGTACCCCAAAACAAACACTTTCAATTGTTGAGTTCCATCCACAATGTGTCAAAAATCCTCCAATTGAAGGATGAGAAAGTATTAAAATTTGTGGTGCCCATCCTTTAATCAAAAGTCCTCTTCCTTTTACCCTTTCCTCAAAATTTTCATCTTTTAACCATTTTTCTAACTCTAAATAATTTTCACCATTAGTCTTAACAACCCAAATAAATGGTCTATTTGATAATTCTAAGCCCAACCCAATTTCTATTAATTGTGATGTAACAAGTCTACATAAGCTACTAAGACATACATAAATAACTGACCTTATTTCCATTAAATTAAGCCATTCCAAACATTGTTTTTCTTCAATAGAAGATTTGTTTCCTCTCTCAAATTTGTCTAAATTCTCTTTATTGCATAAAGAAACTGGACCTATGCAATAAACTCTTTTGTTCATGACTTTTTCATACTCTTGAGCACACCCTTGTTCTAATTCCTCAAAACTATTTACAACAATTCCATAAGAAGAATTTTCAGCTTCATGCATTTTGTCCCTATAATCATCAAGATCAGGAAGAGGAACAAATGTTCCTGGAAGCTGTGATCTTGTTATCTCAATCTTTTGTGGCATAACTCCAGGAATCACAAAAGGGTCGGAGTCAGAGTTAACAGAACAATGAGCATTGTATAGTTTGATGTTATATGAGCTAAGTAATGAGAAACAAGACATACCATGAAAAACAATTCTTGGAATATCGAATTTTTGAGCTGTTAAGATTGTCCAAGATATGCATTTATCTGAAATAATACAACTTGGTGGAAAAGAATGGTTTTTGAGGTAGTTTTCTAAAGGCTCTTGAAGCATATGAAGTGCATTGTAGAAATTTCTGAGTAGATTTCTTGATGGTAAAGTATCGAGATTTTCGCAGTTTAATGGAAGATGAACTTGTTGAGATGGAAATGGGATTTCAAGGAGATGAATTGGAAGGCCTGATTTTGTTGCTCTATGAATTGTGTTGTGAAATCTTGAAGTGTTTTGAGGTGTTGTGAGTAAAGTTACCATCACATTTTGTTCTGCTAAGATTCTTGCTATGTCTATTATTGGGATCATGTGGCCTTGAGCAAATAATGGAACCAAGACAAAGTGAAGGTTGTTGGATTGAAAAGCCATTGCAATATGTGTTTGTTTGGTAGTAGTTTCAGCGTATTTATTTGTCACTTAATTACATACTCTATATAGTTTTTTATTTTTGACATGTAAATATAAAAATGAAATTCATATTTTCCAAGAATATTGTTGACTTGTTGATTATGACTCATATTTACTTATAAGCCTTGTTCTTTGGGGGCGTGAAAAGCAAAGCCCGCTGCTCAACAATTCAAGGGTATTTTTTTTTCGTAGTTGAAATTAAAAATCTAATATTTTTTTTTATATATTTAAAATCAAATGGAATATAATGTTATAAAAAAGAAAAGGGATCAATACCACGTGGCTCATGAGATAATAGTTAGATTCTAGGTTGTTTTTGTTTTCACCATCAGTTTAATTTGGTTTGGGAGTCGGTTCTGACATTAAGTGTTTCAGTCTCCGATCGCAGTTACGGAGGATCGAACTGTGATCATTCTTATTAAGTTCAGTGTCAATCATTACTGAACCAACTAACGGTTAATAGTGAGATTGTAGTTGGGATAGAGTCTCACATATTCACAACGATGACCTTGACTTTGAAGAGTTCAAATGTGGGAATGCATTGCAGGTAGCTTATAGCAACAGTTGTGTTTACTTGGTAAATCTTTTTCATATTCTATAAACATTTCTACATATATATTAATATTGCTTGACTTATAGCAAATTACACTTTCATTGGGTCAATAGTTGGCTTGCGTGACAAACGAGCAAAACTAATTCTTTTTTTTTTTTTTTTTTGATATATAAAACTAATTCTTGATTACTTGTATTCCTTTCCTATTATACTATATATATGGAAAATTCTAACATAGTGGTCCATGGTGGACCATTCATGAAAAACCCTATAACGAATACGAATTTTACAAAATCCACCATTGGATTGAAAGTTTATATCATATAGATCATCTATAGAAAATTTTAGAAAAATTGAAAATCATTTGATATGTTATTGAGATCCATCAAGATTAACGGTTTATTAAATACTGTAAATCTTGATAAATCCCAATAAAATATCAAATGATTTTTAATTTTTTAATTTTTTTTTTATGAATGCTCTATATGATATAAACTTTCAATCTACCAATAAATTTTGTAAAATTTGTATTCGGTTAGATCACTTGTCCACGGTGGACCACTTGTGAAGGTGGTCCACCGTAGCATTAGCCCTATATATATTACAATCAGTTTAAAATTAAAAAGAATTCAGATAGGAAAACAAAAGATATGCTTGTAATGGGATTTACAGGTCAATTAAAAGGTTGGTGGGATAATATCCTCAGTGAAGAAGACAAGTTAAAAATTGATTCAGCAATTAAAATAGAAACAAATGAAGAGATTTGTGTTACAACCTTATTATATGCTATAACTAAGTTTTTTATAGGAGAACCTTTAAAATTACAACAAAGAGCGTCTGATCAATTATTGAACCTATATTGCCCAACCATGTCTGATTACCGCTGGTATAAAGACATGTTTCTTTCTAAGCTTTGTCTGCGTCCCGATGGGGCTGCTATTTATTGGAAAGAAAGATTTATTAGTGGGTTACCTAGATTATTTGCGGAAAAAGTTAAAAGCAACATTAAACAAAATTACAATGGTGAAATACCTTTTAATTCATTAACAATGGGAGAAATATCTAATTACAATGTAGAAACTGGTTTACAGATCTGTACAGATTATAAAATACAAAATAAAATTAAAAATGAAAAAGCAAATAATAAAAGAGAAATGGGATCATTCTGCGAGCAATATGGTGCTACCCCCATACGAGCTCCTAGTAACCCTAAAAGCAAAAAGAAATCTTTTAGTAAGTATAAGAAGAGTCCTAAAAAATATAAGACAGATAATTACCAAAAAGAAAAATATCAAGAAAATAGAAAGTTTTATAAAAATCCAAAGAAAAAGAATAGGAAAAACTCTTACCAAAAATCTAGTAACAAAACTAAAGATATTAAATGTTATAAATGTGGTCGATTTGGTCACTATGCTAACAACTGCAAAGTTAAAGAAAAAATTCAACAAATTAGTGATCTAGACCTATCAGAAGAATTAAAACGAAATCTAATTCATACCTTAGAAAATATAATGTTATTATCTGATGAAGATTTCTCTTCATCTTATGAATCTGAAGCTGAAGATATTAACAATTTGGTTGAAATTAGTGAATCTAGCGATGAACAATCAGAAGAATGCTTAGGTATAGACTTCTGAAACTGTAATAATTGCAGTAAAAGCATTAATGTTTTAACCAATCATCAGGCTAATACGTTAATAGGAATTTTAGATAAAATGGAAGAATCAGAAAGTAAACAAGCTTTTATGAGACAAATTAAAGACATAATCGATGATAACGAAATAGAAAAGAAAGAATTACATAAGGTAGAATTTAAGGATGTTATGGAACTCTTTAAAAAACCCTCTCAAAATTCTATAACCCTGAAAGATTTACAAGAAGAAATTAAAGTCCTTAAAAGAGAAATTCAATCCTTAAAAATTAGAGATGATGAATTAGAAATTAAACTGTTAGAATTACAAGGAACTATGATTATTCAAGAACAGAATAGATCGAGAAAAATGGTTTCCCTTCCATCTACCAGCGAAAGTGATAATGAAGAAATATATATTAATAAGATAGAAAAGCTGATATCTCATAAGTGGTATACAAAAATTAGTCTAGTGATAAAAAATACAACGTATGAATTCACTGCGTTAGTAGATTCTGGAGCAGATCTAAATTGTATACAAGAGGGGTTAATTCCTACTCAATATTATGAAAAAACTAAAGAATCTTTAAGAGGAGCTAATGGTAATAGATTACAAGTCTCTTATAAGCTATCTAACGCTAAAGTTTGTAAAGATAAAATATGTTATAAAACCTCCTTCCTATTAGTTAAAAATATTACTGAAGAAATTATTTTAGGAACCCCCTTTCTAACCTTACTTTATCCTTTCAAGGTTAATGAAAATGGTATAACCACAACTGTGTTAACTAGAGAAATTAATTTTGAGTTTTTGGATAAACCAAAAATTAGAGATTTAAACTCTGTTCAAGGTAAAGCTGTATCTCGTATTAATTTAATAAGTAAAAAGACAAAACAAATTAATTTTATTAATAAGGAAATACATTCTAAAAGAATAGAAGAACAATTAGAATCTCCTGCCATTAAATAAAAGATTAACCATGTTTTAGAAAAATTTAAAAAAGATCTCTGTTCAGAACAGCCTAATGCGTTCTGGAAAAGAAAAATACACACTGTGTCTTTACCTTACGAGCCAGATTTTAAAGAATGTAGTATACCAACTAAGGCTCGCCCTATACAAATTCAAGATTATCTAGATAAAGGTTTAATTAGGCCAAGTAAATCTCCTTGGAGTTGCTCGGCATTTTATGTAATCAATGCCTCTGAGCTTGAAAGAGGAAGTCCTCGGCTGGTTATAAACTATAAACCTTTAAATAAAGCATTAAAATGGATTAGATATCCAATACCTAATAAAAAAGACTTAATTAATAGATTACATAACAAAAGTATTTTTTCTAAATTTGATTTGAAATCTGGGTATTATCAAATTCAAATAGAAGAAAAAGACAAGTACAAGACTGCATTTGTTGTTCCTTTTGGACATTATGAATGGAATGTTATGCCCTTAGGATTAAAAAATGCTCCCTCAGAATTTCAAAATATTATGAACACTATATTTAATAAGTACTCAGACTTTACTATAGTATACCTAGACGATATATTGGTCTTTTCGGATTCTATTAATCAACATTTTCACCATATGGAATTATTTTATCAAATAGTTAAAGATAATGGGTTAGTATTATCTGAGAGAAAATTAAAAATATATCAGACAAAAATTAGATTTTTAGGTTTTGATATAGCCCAAGGGATGTACACCCCAATTAGTAGATCATTAGAATTTGTTAGTAAATTTCCTAATGAATTAAAAGATAAGGTCCAATTACAAAGGTTTTTAGGATGTGTTAATTATGTGTCAGATTTTATTCCTAATTTAAGAACCATTTGTATTCCTTTGTTTAAAAGGCTTAGGAAAAATCCTCCTCCATGGGACAATACAATGACTCAAAGTATATTACAACTTAAGTCAATAGTTAAGAAACTGCCCTGTCTAGGAATACCTGACCCTACAGCTAAATTAATAGTGGAAACTGATGCCTCTGATCTTGGGTTTGGAGGAATTCTAAAGCAAAAACTGCCGGGCATGGATAAGGAACAAGTGGTCAGATACTATTCTGGAACTTGGAACCCAGCCCAATTAAAATATAGTACTATTAAAAAAGAAATCTTATCAATTGTTTTATGCATTACAAAATTTCAAGATGATTTGTTTTCGAAATCCTTTTTATTAAAAACTGATTGTAAAGCTGCAACTAGTGTTTTACAAAAAGATGTTAAAAACTTGGTTTCAAAACATATTTTCGCAAGATGGCAAGCATTACTCTCCTGTTTTGATTTTGAAATTGAGCATATACAGGGAATCAAAAATTCATTACCAGATTTCTTAACCAGAGAATTTCTGCAGGGTAAACATGAGTAAAGCTCCTGCTGACCCTCGTGATAATTATGGTCCACCAAAGAAAATTACAGATACAACATTAGCATTAAATCCGTCCAGGACATCAGAAAAATCTTTAGGACCACCTAGTTATTTAAACAAAATTATGTCTAGCCCCCAGTCTATTACAAGAATTAAACCATCCTCTGGATTTAGGCCTGCTCTTGTTACTCCATTACAATTTACCGCTCAATCTTCGAGCTCTACCTCAAAGAATCCTCGCCCTGCTAAATTATCCTATTACTCACCCCCAGAAACCACACCTAAAGCATCGTTCATTACTAAAGGTCCGTTTGTACCTATTATACCTTTGGAAACCCATTATTGCCCACAAAATTCTTCATTAGCCCAAATAGTGTCTAAAGTATTACCTCCTGGATTCTTTTACCTACCAAAAGATTCAAACTTATTCAAAACCAGAAAATTCTACGAGTTCATTCTGATTGATACTGACTCCATAGTTCTCACTCATAACTATGATACTAAAGACCCATCAAAAATTACCTTTTCAAAATTTAAGATTAACAAAGTTTTATCTCCAGCAGATTGGGGTCAACCCCCTTTTAAAGAAAAATCTCTTAGCAGAACTTTTGTTCCGCAATGTTACAATTATTTTGATTATATGAAGGCTTGGTACCATTTTTTAGATGTTGAACCTTACAACCATACATGGTTCATTTGGTTCAATAAAAACATATCAATTAATTTTCCGGCTTGGTTTGTTGAATGGTTTCATTCAGTTGGACCAATCCTGGATTCTTTACCAGATTATGCTTATGAAGCCTATAAATCATTTAGAGAAACTACTACTTGTCCCCAGCATAAGGCTTTACTTGGTTTTGGTGCTGTTTTTGGAATTACTTGGATTACCTCCTGGTCTTTATCTACTGAACCCTTATGGGAAGATGCCCCTACTTTGCAATTAGTTAAAAGATACTCCGTCAAATGGTGGAGCAAATTTAATCCGTTATTACTCTCATCAGAAAGATTAAATGCTTGGTTTAAAGCAAACCCTAATCTCTGCAAGGCAACAAAATTACCTCCTTCGTCAGATATTAAGGACTTTTCGTCCCTTCATCCAAAGTTATTAGAATCATTAAAGCAAATTACTGATCCTCAAGAGTTCTTAGAAAAAGTAAAAGATGCTATGTCTGTTCTATCTGATACTGAAAGTACCAGTATTACCAGCGCGGCAGAAAATGAAGACGACTGTTACGGAATCCAAGACCTGTAGATTTGACATCACTAGGTCTCTATTATTGAATGAAATAATTATGTAACCTTTACTTTATGCTTTTACTTTGCTGTCTTTGTCGTTTGTAAAATTATTAAAGTGTCGAGTCATGTCTTACTTTATGCTTTTTCTTTTTTAGCTTTGTCGTTTGCTAGAATTATTAGGTCGCTTTACAGCTGTTAGTTTTTATCAATTGTATTGTATAAGTTTTGAAGTCCGAAGGGATTCCTGGAGTCTTTAAAAGGATCCTTCGTTTGTTTGTAGAAGCATGCAAAATTTTCAGATCAAAACTGAAGATATCTGACTTGCTTCAATATTATTGTAAGTATTAATTACTATTGAATAAAAATGTTTTACTATAATTTCTTCTTTCTTGTTTTTACTTATCAAATTATATTCTATTTAACCACTACTTTAGATTTATTTCTTGATGATATACCTACTTTTGATCATAAATGATGAGATTACAAGTTCGTCTTTAGTCATCTGCGTGCAA
Source organism: Trifolium fragiferum (assembly GCA_954870985.1). Lineage (NCBI taxonomy): Eukaryota > Viridiplantae > Streptophyta > Magnoliopsida > Fabales > Fabaceae > Trifolium > Trifolium fragiferum. The sequence goes on along the minus strand of OX940791.1, from coordinate 22,535,760 downwards.
CATCAAAATGATAACTTTACAGAAGGAATATCTAATGTAGATATTATAACGAGAATAACCTATAAGGTCACGAATGTTAACTACAATTATAAATCCTTAAGATCTACACCTAGAAATGAAACCTGTATAATAGAAGCCAATCTAAAGAAATCCAGTGTAATTACCCCAAAAATATTAACCATTTCAGAATTAAAAGAAAAAATCCCAGAAGAATGGATAATAGAAAATGCTACACAACCAGAAAAACTAGAATCAAGATCTATTAGAGATATTATCACTGATCAAGATGGAAACATTCGAATTAGAATGAATAGGAGTCAATCGTATAGATACAATCAGTCGCCCAGTATAGGATCTTCCTCTGCTCGACGTTCTATAGATTCCACAATTAGATTAAACTTAGCAGGAGTAAATTTTGCTCCGACAATACCTCAACCTATTTATCAAGAGAGAATCAGTAGATCTCCTTCACCTACTGAGTCTCAAATACTAGGAATGATTAATTCAGAAGAACCTTTTGTAATTGATAAAGTTTGGATTAGAGAAGAATTTTTGTTAGATTATAACAAAGATAAGCGGAGATGGTATTTCGATACCTTTTCAAAGAATGAGACAGACCTATATCTAAAATTGTTTTATCAATTTTTAGAACGACATGAAATTAATATTTACTTTTTCACTTGGTTTGAATTATATTGTTTAGAAAATAACATATTAAATCCTTATGCTAAGAAATTATTTCTAAACACCAAAACAAGAATGAGTATTAAATGGAAAACTTCCAAAAAGGAAATAATTGAATCTGTCCATCCACCTTTAGAAGCGTTAAAAATTACACCTCATAAAGAAAATATTGAGATAGAAGCATCACCTTTCAAAGCTATAAGTAACCCAACAGAACAGAAAAGAGATGTAAACAATATTCATAGTCAACTAAATTACACTAATCAAATATTATACACCATGTCGCAACAATTAGAGAGAGTTGAACAATTTTTACCAGAAACTTTAGAAACTAAAGTAGCTGACCCTACTAGGCCAGTCTATCATTATAATATACCTACAGATAAAGAAATTAAAGATTTAACCCTAGGATTTAATCCAGAACAGAAACTAGACGAATTAGTAGATAGATTAAAAATCTTGAATATAGGATCCACATCAGAAGTAAAAATTAATACCCTATCTTTTGGAAATGAAGAAGAGAATATCATTTCTAGATTAGACAAGGTCCCGCGGCCTAAAACTCGAAATTACTACCCTAGACCTTCCTTCGCTGATGTTCAGTTTGAAGAAAGGAATAGTTTTATAGGAGATAGTTACTCTGGAGATTGTATTATAGAATGGAACATAGATGGTGCGTCAGAACAACATATATTAAATATTATTCAAAATATGACTATGGCGGCTACTGCCTTTAAAATTAAAAAGAATTCAGATAGGAAAACAAAAGATATGCTTGTAATGGGATTTACAGGTCAATTAAAAGGTTGGTGGGATAATATCCTCAGTGAAGAAGACAAGTTAAAAATTGATTCAGCAATTAAAATAGAAACAAATGAAGAGATTTGTGTTACAACCTTATTATATGCTATAACTAAGTTTTTTATAGGAGAACCTTTAAAATTACAACAAAGAGCGTCTGATCAATTATTGAACCTATATTGCCCAACCATGTCTGATTACCGCTGGTATAAAGACATGTTTCTTTCTAAGCTTTGTCTGCGTCCCGATGGGGCTGCTATTTATTGGAAAGAAAGATTTATTAGTGGGTTACCTAGATTATTTGCGGAAAAAGTTAAAAGCAACATTAAACAAAATTACAATGGTGAAATACCTTTTAATTCATTAACAATGGGAGAAATATCTAATTACATTGTAGAAACTGGTTTACAGATCTGTACAGATTATAAAATACAAAATAAAATTAAAAATGAAAAAGCAAATAATAAAAGAGAAATGGGATCATTCTGCGAGCAATATGGTGCTACCCCCATACGAGCTCCTAGTAACCCTAAAAGCAAAAAGAAATCTTTTAGTAAGTATAAGAAGAGTCCTAAAAAATATAAGACAGATAATTACCAAAAAGAAAAATATCAAGAAAATAGAAAGTTTTATAAAAATCCAAAGAAAAAGAATAGGAAAAACTCTTACCAAAAATCTAGTAACAAAACTAAAGATATTAAATTTTATAAATGTGGTCGATTTGGTCACTATCCTAACAACTGCAAAGTTAAAGAGAAAATTCAACAAATTAGTGATCTAGACCTATCAGAAGAATTAAAACGAAATCTAATTCATACCTTAGAAAATATAATGTTATTATCTGATGAAGATTTCTCTTCATCTTATGAATCTGAAGCTGAAGATATTAACAATTTGGTTGAAATTAGTGAATCTAGCGATGAAGAATCAGAAGAATGCTTAGGTATAAACTTCTGCAACTGTAATAATTGCAGTAAAAGCATTAATGTTTTAACCAATCATCAGGCTAATACGTTAATAGGAATTTTAGATAAAATGGAAGAATCAGAAAGTAAACAAGCTTTTATGAGACAAATTAAAGACATAATCGATGATAACGAAATAGAAAAGAAAGAATTACATAAGGTAGAATTTAAGGATGTTATGGAACTCTTTAAAAAACCCTCTCAGAATTCTATAACCCTGAAAGATTTACAAGAAGAAATTAAAGTCCTTAAAAGAGAAATTCAATCCTTAAAAATTAGAGATGATGAATTAGAAATTAAACTGTTAGAATTACAAGGAACTATGATTATTCAAGAACAGAATAGATCGAGAAAAATGGTTTCCCTTCCATCTACCAGCGAAAATGATAATGAAGAAATATATATTAATAAGATAGAAAAGCTGATATCTCATAAGTGGTATACAAAAATTAGTCTAGTGATAAAAAATACAACGTATGAATTCACTGCGTTAGTAGATTCTGGAGCAGATCTAAATTGTATACAAGAGGGGTTAATTCCTACTCAATATTATGAAAAAACTAAAGAATCTTTAAGAGGAGCTAATGGTAATAGATTACAAGTCTCTTATAAGCTATCTAACGCTAAAGTTTGTAAAGATAAAATATGTTATAAAACCTCCTTCCTATTAGTTAAAAATATTACTGAAGAAATTATTTTAGGAACCCCCTTTCTAACCTTACTTTATCCTTTCAAGGTTAATGAAAATGGTATAACCACAACTGTGTTAACTAGAGAAATTAATTTTGAGTTTTTGGATAAACCAAAAATTAGAGATTTAAACTCTGTTCAAGGTAAAGCTGTATCTCGTATTAATTTAATAAGTAAAAAGACAAAACAAATTAATTTTATTAATAAGGAAATACATTCTAAAAGAATAGAAGAACAATTAGAATCTCCTGCCATTAAAGAAAAGATTAACCATGTTTTAGAAAAATTTAAAAAAGATCTCTGTTCAGAACAGCCTAATGCGTTCTGGAAAAGAAAAATACACACTGTGTCTTTACCTTACGAGCCAGATTTTAAAGAATGTAGTATACCAACTAAGGCTCGCCCTATACAAATGAATCAAGAACACCTAAATTACTACAAGAAAGAAATTCAAGATTATCTAGATAAATGTTTAATTAGGCCAAGTAAATCTCCTTGGAGTTGCTCGGCATTTTATGTAATCAATGCCTCTGAGCTTGAAAGAGGAAGTCCTCGGCTGGTTATAAACTATAAACCTTTAAATAAAGCATTAAAATGGATTAGATATCCAATACCTAATAAAAAAGACTTAATTAATAGATTACATAACAAAAGTATTTTTTCTAAATTTGATTTGAAATATGGGTATTATCAAATTCAAATAGAAGAAAAAGACAAGTACAAGACTGCGTTTGTTGTTCCTTTTGGACATTATGAATGGAATGTTATGCCCTTAGGATTAAAAAATGCTCCCTCAGAATTTCAAAATATTATGAACACTATATTTAATAAGTACTCAGACTTTACTATAGTATACCTAGACGATATATTGGTCTTTTCGGATTCTATTAATCAACATTTTCACCATATGGAATTATTTTATCAAATAGTTAAAGATAATGGGTTAGTATTATCTGAGAGAAAATTAAAAATATATCAGACAAAAATTAGATTTTTAGGTTTTGATATAGCCCAAGGGATGTACACCCCAATTAGTAGATCATTAGAATTTGTTAGTAAATTTCCTAATGAATTAAAAGATAAGGTCCAATTACAAAGGTTTTTAGGATGTGTTAATTATGTGTCAGATTTTATTCCTAATTTAAGAACCATTTGTATTCCTTTGTTTAAAAGGCTTAGGAAAAATCCTCCTCCATGGGACAATACAATGACTCAAAGTATATTACAACTTAAGTCAATAGTTAAGAAACTGCCCTATGGAGTAACAAGTGCAGGCCTAAATCCAGAGGATGGTTTAGGGTTTAGATATATATATATATCGTGGCCATTATTGTAGCTATCTTGTTTATTTTATTAATTAGTATACATCTTGGCTGTGTAAAATATTGTATTAATCAATATACAGAGATTAGAATAATTTGAATTCGAGATTTTTTACTTTCTTTATAAATAATCTTTTTATTTGAAGTATGATAAATTTTGTGAGCGTGTTACAAATATACATTTGATTTATTAATTAATGATCCATATATAATATTCATGTTACCGTATAAATTGATTTCCTCACTTTAGAGGAGCAAGAATCCGATTGTAATTACATTCTGCATGCAATTAAAATTAGGCTTAATTGCATTTTTGGTCCCCCTATTTTGTCAATTCTGCGATTTTGGTCCCCCTATTTTAAAATCAAACATTCTAGTCCCCCTATTTTGATTTTTGTTGCACTTTTGGTCCCCCATCCCATTCAAGTGGCAACCATTTTTTAAAATACAAATAGATTTTTTTAGAAAAACCGAAATATTAATTTTTTAAAAAAATATCTTAAAGTTTATTTTATATTTTATTTTTTTAAAAAAAATAAATATTAATATTTCAGATTTTTTTTTTCAGTTTTTTTTAAAAATAAATTTAAATGTTTTTCGATTTTCAGATTTTTTTTGATATAATATTTCAAATATTATTTTTTTATAATCAGTTATATTAGTTTCTTAAAAAACTGAAATTATTATTTTCTTTTTAAAATCTGAAAATAAAATATTATTTGAAATAAAACTGAAATATTAAATAATTTTTCAGATATTTTTTAAAAAATTAATATTTTTTTGTTTTTTCATATTTTTTTTAAAAAAAATATTTGGTTTTTTTTTTTTTCAGATTTGTTTTTAAAAAAAATACATTTTTTGGTTATTCAGATTTTTTTTAAAAAAAAAAATTATTTTTCATATTGGAAATTAAAATATTTGGTGACGTGGAATTTTTATTTGCCACGTAAGCGTTTTGGTGGGTGGGGGACCAAAAGTGCAACAAAAATCAAAATAGGGGGACTGAAATGTTTGATTTTAAAATAGGGGGACTAAAATAGCACTTTTGGCAAAATAGGGGGACCAAAAGTGCAATTAAGCCTTAAAATTAGTACTTATGCTTTGTTTATAGATAATTTTATTTGAAACATATAGATATAGGGTACATTTGATGATCAGGATAGTGAGCAGGATATGATAATTATATCATATCTTGTTTTAATTTTTTGTTTGATGCATCAATGGGATATGATAAATTATTCCTTTTTAATCATGTCCTATCACTCCTTTGTAATTTATATCCTGAGTTGGGTTAGAATTATCCTGTCAGTGGAAGAATAAGTGAATCCTTTTTTTTTTTCTCTCTCTCTCTCTCTCTCTCTCTCTCTCCCTCTCTTATCTTTCTCTCTCTCACCTCTCTCCCTCCCCCTCTCTCTCATCTCTCTATTTTGTTCATATTTCAATTTTTAGGTTTGTGGAACGTTGGTTAAGAAAATCAAGTATGCACCAAACGTTATTCTATTTATTAAAATGTGTGTACCAAATACATTTCATGATAAGTGTCTATCATGTCATTATCCTATAATGTTCTTATCCAATTCCTTATTATATCTTATTTCTATCATATCCTGACCATCAAACGTAGGGGTGTACGTGGGCCGGATTGAGTTGGATTTGGTCAAAACCAAAATATGAACCACATATGGTACTTCGGATTGGGTTCGACAAAATAACCACTCGTTACAATATCGGGTCAGGTTGGGTAAACCTACTAATATTCGGGTTGGGTTGGGTTGGATAGTGGATTACCCAAATTATTTTTTTGTTTTTTAAAATTAAATAACTAAATGCAAATCATCATTTTTTTTCATAAAAATAACTCAACAATTATATTTTCTTAAAAAATAATATAACTTATTTATATTATAAAAATTACCACCCATTTTGGTCAAGTAAACCCATTAATTTTCGGATTGGATATTGGGTTACCAAATGATTTTTTTGTTTTTTTTAATTATTAAATGACTAAACGATTAATCGTCGTATTTGTTGTATAAAAATTACTTAATATTTTTATTGTCTTAAAATAAGGTATAACCTATATTTACTATAAAAAATATTTAACTATCAAACGGAAAATATTTAGTAATTTTATAAAAATTATTTTAAAAATGTATAACATTATTGGGTTAGTGGATTTTTTGGGTTGGGTCCGGTTTTGCCCGAAACCTGAATTTTTTTATGGGTTTTTCATTTTTGAAACTCATATTCACTCAATTGCTCGATCCGATCCACTTTTTTGGATTGGATTGAGTAGGTTTGGTCGGGTTAATCGGATTTGTCCAATCCATATACACCCCTAATCAAACGGGCTCATATGTTGGAGTTAAGATCCTCTCTCCCTTTCTTTTTAGCCAAACTCTAAATGTATATATAATGTTTATTTTTATTTTTATTTTTTATTTTTTTTCGTGTACTAATGTTTATTTATTTAGGTAGTTGTTTTCTTTGTAATATTTGGTGTTTACATGGTTTTAAAAGTTTTCATATATATAAATATACTTTTCAAGGTGACGTCTTTCTTGGGTTGCCTAACCATTTAAAACATCATGACTTTATATTTTAATTTTGATATTTCATAGTTTGATGTAATTGCTATGAATGTCACATTCTCACATAATAAAACGACTAAATGGTCCTCACAGAAAAGACTAAATAGTCAAATATACTCATTTAAATTATAAGGATTGATGAATTTGGTCACTTAATTAAATTTATGAAATACTAATATCTAATTAGTCTTTCCCAAACACTTTAACAAATTAAAAGATGTTGTATTAAGAATGAGAACAACAACATCAATATATTAGAGTTTCTATTGTACCTGATGCGCGGGCCGCATGACACCACACGCAGAACACGTAGAATGATGGAAACAATGATGAATTCCGCGATTCCAACTATGCCTCATGCACAGAGCATGAGGGAGTGCACGAGACCCGCACACATATTTTCAAGCATGTGTGGGGGCGCATAGATCTCGCGTGAGGCGCGTGGACCAGCGATAATATAAAAAAGTATAAAAACGGTATTTTTCTGACAAGACTAGGGTTTTGGGAAACAGAAGTGGTTTCTTATTCATCATTCATTGCTTTATAAATAAAAAAACTACCAACCAAGAAACCAATACAACAATTTAATTATAGAGCTAGCAAAAGAAAAAACAGTACTTTTATTGTTATTTATAAGTAAAACCAAGAACAAGCAAGAGAAAAAAAAAGGAAGCAATACTTCCAATACTAAACTTCAATTTAGACATTTGATTTGAAATGCATGATATCTTTGATCAACTTCAACATATTAATGTAAGAAGATCCACCTTCTTCGATTGCTTTCTTTCCCATATCAGCATATTTTCTAGCTCTTTCTCTCCTCTCAATTTTCCCTTCACCTTCACCCATCACCTTCTCTATAGCTTCTTTAACATTCTCCTTACTCACTTGAACACCATCACCAACCTCATCTTCATCTCCAAAATGCACTGAATTTTCAACACCAATCCTCACACCAATCTCAATTACTTGTACAACCAACTTCTCATTATAAAATTGATCAGAAAACATTGGAAATGTCACCAACGGCACACCGGCACAAATAGCTTCCAATGTTGAATTCCATCCACAATGTGTCAAAAATGCTCCTATTGCATTATGTGACAATATCAAAACTTGTGGTGCCCAACCTCTAATCAAAATTCCTCTCCCTTTTACCCTCTCTTCAAATCCATCTTCTAATAGCCATTTTTCTACTTCACCCCACTTATATGCTTTTCTCACCACCCAAATGAATGGTCTATTAGTAGCTTCTAATGCCAAACCAATTTCTATCAATTGTTTAGGCGTAACGCGATTAAGACTACCAAGACAAACATAAATTACAGAATTTTTAGGCCATGAATCAAGCCACTTAACATATTCATTTGCATCAACTAAATTTTTACTACCTCTTTGAGATTTTTCTTGATCATCTTTATTTGTTAATGAAACAGGACCAACACACCATACCTTATGTCCCGTAACGCGTTGATACTCTTCAACATAACCATCTTCCAATTCTTCAAAACTATTCACTATAATTCCATAAGCTTCAACTTCTGCATCCCTTATTCTTCGACGTAAACCATTCAACACATCGTTCGGGCCAGGCTTGAATATTGCGGGAAGCTGAGATTTTTTCATTTCGATTCTATGTGGTAATCCAGGGATAACAAATTGATCCGAATCGGAGAGAGTTTCATAGACCTTAGAAAGATGAATATTATGATTGCACAATAGGGTCAAACAATTCATACCATCAAATATTATTCTTGGAATTTTCAACTTGATAGATGTATCAGCTAATGATGGAATATGCTTATCAGATATTATGCAACTTGGAAATGGTTCTAGCTTTTCAAAAAGCTCTTCTATTGGATGCTGTAAAAGATTAACAGCTATTAAGAAATTTTCTCTGAGATCCATTGAAGGAAGTGTTTCTAAGCTTTCACATCCTTCTGGAACTCCAGCCTCAACATTTGGAAATTTCACTTCTAGAAGTTGGATTTGTGAACCTGATTCAATCTCTTTATTGATGCTTGTTTTGTATTGGATTGCATTGAGAGGTGTGGTGATTATGGTTACTTTCACATTATGTTTAGCTAATAATTTGGCCATGTCAACCATTGGAAGAATGTGACCTGGTGCCATGAAAGGGATGCATACAATGTGGAGGTTGCTAAGTGATTTTGAATCCATTGCTATAGTTTGCGTTATTTTTTAGGATGCAAACTTCAATTTATGATTTGAATTATTTTGATTTTTGTATATGTTCAAAGTATATGGATATGATATGAAAGGAAATGATGAATATAGAAAAAGGAAATAATCACTTTCCGATTTTATACTTTTATTTTTGAGATTATATACATAAGTTGTGTGAATATGATATTTTGTTACTAACTTGGTACGGTATCATATGCATGCATTTACATGAAAAGGAAAAAAACTTGATATTATACATATGAACTTTGAGGCTAGAATTAATACATACCATCAAATTTCGTTGACTGACAGCTAATAGGGATATGATATGCAGTGAGTTGGGTTTAATACATTTGAAAATTTTCAAATGTACAGTCAAAAAAGTATTATTTATTAAAGTTGTCAAAAATAAACATTTTGATATTTTTTGAATTTTTATTCGTCGTAATAGTAGATATTAAAGTTTTTTATGAAGAAATGCAAAAAATTAGGAATAAAGGTTAAGCGTCGGTTGAGTTTGGTCAGTTTCACGTCGAAAATTATCAAATCGATAAAAGTTGTAACCTTTTAATTTGGATTCAACTTTATCCATCTACATATTCGATTTGTTTGGATCTCGAGAGTTATAAAAAAGTTATTCTTTTTACAATATAGATATTGAAAAAATTAAGGACCAAAAGTCATAACAAAAAAATTTGAAGATCAAAACTTATTGAAAAATTTATTAAATGTTTATGATAAACATATTTTTAATATTAAGAATATTATAAATACATAAATTAAATTTAAAAGATTCATATAAAGTCTTCTCCAATACAATTTTGAAACTCTTCTCCAATACAATTTTGGAGTTGCATCAAACTAAAGAAATTTGCTTTATTAAAAAAACAAAAATTCTCTCAAAACGCATCCCCTTTCCAAACTCCTCAACCCTTCCACTTAGTTGTTCATTTTTTCTTTCAAAATCCTCCTTCCCTTCGTACTCACATACAAAGTCTTAATTAGTTGAACAAATTGGTCTGACAAACTCACCTATTTTGACATCCTAATATTTAGTACAAAACCCATATGCATTATTAATTTAATTGTAATTATAATTTTGGTCCGTAACGATCTAATTTTATCAATTAAAGTTAACTAGCTCTATTTATGATTTATTTTGCAAATTAATTAATAATTTTTTTTTGGTACAAAATTAATATTTATTATGTGGCTTCTAGTTATTAATAGAAAGATTAAAGAATGAGTAATAAATAGTAATACTATTTATTGAGTAGAGTAAAAGAATAGAATTATGCTAGAATTGTTATTGAGCTTTGTTATTGGGCTTGAGTTAGATTTAAACCTAGGTATATAAAGCTAAGTTAGAGTTAGAATCCTTTAGAAAAAAGAATAGAGAAAGAGTAGAGAAGAAAATTGAAATTCCTGGCACACTAAGCACGATGTGCGATACGATGTTCTAAGCACCTTAACACTTTTATCACAATATAAAAGTAAACAAATAAACAAAAGCAGATAAATAACACGGGATATTTGTTAACCCAGTTCGGAGCGGGTCCGGTTATGGTACATAAGGATTCCTTATGCACGGTACATAAACTTCCTATTTGCACCCTTTCCATTTCGTTATACACCCCACTTCAACATTTGAACTTACCGGAACACTTTTTCTCAAGTGTACCGGTATGCATATATTCATACCGGTACACTTGAGAAAAAGTGTTCCGGTAACCATATGAATATGCATACCGGAACACTTTAGAAAAAGTGTACCGGTACACTTGAGAAAAAGTGTTCCGGTAACCATATGAATATGCATACCGGAACACTTTAGAAAAAGTGTTCCGGTATGCATATTCAAAATAAAGAATAATGAAACCGTTTTGTTGTGGGAATGGTTTCAGAGATATGCAATCCAAAACCATTATATGCATACAATGGTTTCTAAATTATAGGATGTGCTTCAAAACCATCCTATGTACTTAATGGTTTTGGAGTGTTTATATCTGAAACCATTCTCACAACAAAATGGTTTAGGGGTGCATGAGTAAACATATGGTTATAATTAAAAACTACTAAACCATTTTGTTGTGGGAGTGGTTTCTGAGATATGCATTCCAAAACCATTAGATGCATAAAATGGTTTCTGGATTATAGGATGTGCTTCAAAACCATCCTATGCACTTAATGGTTTGGGAGTGTTTATATCTGAAACCATTCTCACAACAAAATGGTTTAAGGGTGCATGAGTATGGGGTGCATGAATATGCATACCGGTAACCATATTCATATGGTTACCGGAACACTTTTTCTCAAGTGTACCGGTATGAATATATGCATACCGGTACACTTGAGAAAAAGTGTTCCGGTAACCATATGAATATGCATACCGGAACACTTTTTCTCAAGTGTACCGGTATGCATGTTAAAACGCGCTATGATTATTACACGTGTCACTTGGATCTGATGGCTGGATTTTACTTATGCACCGTCCATAAGTTTAAGGCTTATGGACAATAACTTTACAACGCTACCTAATCTGGGGGATACCAATCCAGGAAGGAATATCACTATAATAGTCCTAGTTGCAAGTTCTCAGCAAACGCCACGTTCGCAACTCATAACCTAGCAACTACCAATGACTCTTCAACCTAGGAACTCCTAAGTCTGAGATCTCATCTCACTCCCTTACAACCTTACAGACAACAAGGATTTCAACAACACAAAATACAAATACGTTTTGGAGACACACTCCTAAAAACTACACATTCGTACCTAAAGGCTTAGAGTGTTAAAAACACACAAAGTCCTAACTCCGTACTTCAAAGCTTAGGAGAGGATCACAGAGATTACAACTCAAAACACCAAGTCCTAAGCTTGCATCAATGAGACACAAGAAAAGCTCACAAAAATAACACACACGCAAAAATCTAGAATACTAGACTCAAAAACAATGACGGCGTGAACAACTACTAAATTCGGTTTAGCACAATCTTTAAATACTTCAGGCAAAAGTCCTTGATTCAGAATTAAACATGGGCTTGATTTGTTTGACCCAAGCAATTAACCAAATTAATTAAAAGAGATTCTTTCCAAAAATACTCTTAATGGAGATTCTTCACAAAACTATTCTTGACAAGGATCTGAAGCATTGAATGATGATCCTCATAATAAGCCTGATTAAAAGGCGCCATGCAAGATCCATGAGAGAGAAACAAACATTCCATAAATAGAACAGCGAGCGTACACTTCCAAAAGACGTGATACGATGTTGAGGCATCTTATCACACATCCTGCTACAAAGTTTATTTCACCAAAAATGCAGCCAATCACCAAAGACTCAACAAAAATAGAAGAGTAGGGAAAGGAAGAAGAAGACCTAGAGCTTCAAGTGAAGGAATGAAGAATCCATCTTTTCTAAGGTAAGAGATTAGTTAAAGAATATAGGGTGGGCATATAGAGAGGGGAGATTGTCTATATCTCCAATCCCAAACTCTCTACACCCTTTTCTATTTTGGATTTTTGGGGGAAGTAATTGGGAATGTGTTTATCTACATGATTATATGTTGATTGAATGATTCTATATGTTTATTCATATTTGATAAATTGATTGATATGAGAAAAATCACTAGTACTTTGTATGTTGATTGTATTGTTGATGAGAAAAATGAGTTTTTATGAAAAATGGGCATGAATCTTTACATTTAAGTTGTTTTGAGTGTTTTTGAGTTGAAATAGGTATTTTTATCCATAAACATGTTTGGTAATGGTAACTGATGTATGAATGTTATTTGGTTCAAATAAGTGCTTTTGAGTAGAGATAAGTTATTTAGGTCTAAAAACGCGAAAATGCAATTAGGTACCCGCGCCCGACGCAGGTTCGTGCTTGTTTTCAAAGGATTTCAATCTGCCTATGGCGCCGAATCATGTATTTGTGATTTGTGTTCTGTGTGCGGTGCAGGTCTTTGGTCAACAGTGTTGATAGTTGACTTTTCGTTAATTTTTTTACTTTTGTTGTCTTTTTACCCGAAACCTATCCTTCATAATTTTTCGTGTAGAATCCATTTTTTATATTAGTTTTTGGAGATTATGCTTGGTTAATGTTGTTAAGTATGCATTGATATCCTTTCTAAATGGTGATGATGTGTTGTGATTGTATTTTATATGATGATGATGATGATGATGATGATGATTGTGATGATGACATATGATGATGATGATGATGATGATGATGATGATGATGATGATGAATGAAAGAAATGGATTATAATATCCTTATTGAGAAGATGATGATGATGTGACGTGTATATCATATGTTTGTTATTTGTACAATCATGCATACATCCAAGCCTATGATGATGAAGGATTCTATATATTTGAAATCCTATGATGATGAAATGGTACCACTTGCATTAGTCGTGTCTAGGGTGATATGACATGAATTTGTAACATTATTTGCATTAGGAAGTTGTGCATTTGTTGGATGTTGCCTTGAAAACGGATTTCATAAAACAGGGTCAGGTTCTGACTCCTACGCAATGCGCAGAACTGGAGCATGGAAGGGGCTGAGCATTCTGCCTCCTGTGCAATGTGCAGTCTGTCTTGCGCAATGCACAGATATGCGTGCCTATATGTAGGATATGCGTTTTCTGAATTGTTCTAAGGGAATTTTAGGGTTTTGCCGTTAATGAAGGCTAGAGTTTGAGAGAGGATTGCTCTTGGTATAATCCTAGGGGTTTGGGAAAATTGTTCTTGATTCACCCTGGGTAGTTAGGTCAATTGAGTATTTTGGTCACGGGAAGAGATTCGAGATTAGGGTAGAATTATAATTAATTCTTGTAGCCCTATTTGAGAATTTCTTGTATAAAGTTTCTCATTGATCATACTAGAATGAAGGAGCTGCTCTCTCCCTCAGAGTAGGTTAGGTTCATTAACACCAAACTGGGTAAAAATATCATCGTGTGTTCTTTTCTTTCTTGATGTGTTTATTGTTTGGATTAATTATCATCATCTCTATCAACTTATATTGATTACTTGGTTCTATTTGCTCCACACATCAAGGTTATTGGTGTGAGTTATTAATCGAATTCACAAAAATTGGCGTCCACCATGTGGCAAGGATCAAATCGATAATCAAGTACCATAGGTTCGAAGTTTGATATTGAGAAGTTCACGGGACTAACGACTACGGGTTGCGGAAGGTGAAGATGAGAGCGGTGTCGATTCAGAACAAGTGTGTTGAGGCGTTAAAGGGAGAATCACAGATGCCCGCTAATTCTCTCAGCCGAGGAGAAGACCGAGTTGAATGAGAAAGCCTTGAGTGCGGTCATCTTGTGTCTTGGAGATCGGGTGTTGAGAGAAGTAGTGAATGAGACAACGACTGTGGCTATGTGGGCCAAACATGATTCACTATACATGACCAAGTCGTTGGCACATAGTCAGCTCATGAAGCAATGTCTTTACTTTTACCGAATGGTAGAGACAAAACCCATAACGGAGCAACTGACGGAATTCAATAAAATCTTGGATGATTTGGCGAATGTTGATGTGATCCTAGCTATAAGATGAAGACAAAGCCTTTCACCTACTTTGTGCTTTACCTATTTCCTATGAAAGTTTCAAGGATACCATGCTTTATGGCAAGGAAAGCACTATTACCTTGGAGGAAGTTCAAGGGCCTTAGGGACCAAAGAACTAACTAAGTTGAAAAACTTGAAGGTGGAAAATAGTGTGTATGCCTTAAACGTTTCAAGAGTAAAGGGTGGAGGTAGGGATAAGTCGGCGAAGTCAGGAGATAGGTGGAGTTGTTTCTATTATGGAAAGAAAGGTCACTGGAAGAGAGATTGTCCGGAATTGAAGGACAAAAATGGTTCCGTGCATGTTGGAAAAAGTTTGTCAGAAGAGGAGAGTTATAAGAGGGCGGAGGCACTTGTGGTGTCAAGTTGGAAACCGGAGGAGAGTGAGTTTCATAAACCTTAGAAAGATGAATATTATGATTGCCCAATAGGGTCAAACAATTCATGCTAACAAATATTGTTCTTGGAATTTTCAACTTGATAGATGTATCAGCTAGTGATGGAATATGCTTATCAGATATTATGCAACTTGGAAATGGTTCTAGCTTTTCAAAAAGCTCTTCTATTGGATGCTGTAAAATATTAACAGCCATTAAGAAATTTTCTCCGAGATCCATGGAAGGAAGTGTTTCTAAGCTTTCACATCCTTCTAGAATTCCAACATCAATATTTGGAAATTTCACTTATAGAAGTTGGATTTGTGAACCTGATTCAATCTCTTTATTGATGCTTGTTTTGTATTGGATTGCATTGAGAGGTGTGGTGATTATGGTTACTTTCACATTATGTTTAGCTAATAATTTGCCCATGTCAACCATTGGAAGAATGTGACCTGGTGCCATGAAAGGGATGCATACAATGTGGAGGTTGCTAAGTGATTTTGATTCCATTGCTAGTTTGTGTTAGTTTTTAGGATGCAAACTTCAATTTATTATTTGAATCCATTTGATTTTTGTATATGTTCAAAGTATGTGTTCTGAACAGAATTCAGATTTATCCGCGGAGGATAAATATGTACCGACTCGACCTCAAGTCCACATCTCCGAGAAATTGTCCGCTTTGGGGTTAACCCGTCATGGTTTTGTCCTTTGTAGAAAAGGCGTCTCGGTTGGTTAGAGGAGTGTGGCGTGTTGTATATAAACTACCATTAGCCTCGAGTTCCAAGCGATGTGGGACTTTATAGGTGAGCCAGAACAGATGCCCCTCAGTCGAGGCTAAGGGGCTGGGTTTGAGAACGAATTTTATCGTCCCCAATGAAGTCGCCACTGATAGTACCTCTGCGTAAGGAGCAGGATCGTGGGCCAGCAACGTCGCCGTGCGCGGTGGTTGGACGGTTGGAAAACGGAGGGGGGTTTGTACATGCAGACACTTCGATGCTTAAGTCAGCAAGAGTACAAAGAGAAGAGGTAGAGAGAATGAATTGAATGTACCTGACTCCTCAATGAAGAGAAGTATTTATAAGCCCCCAACACGGGGCCAATGATTGTCCATATTGGGCTGTTGGGCACGGCCCAATAGTGGATAACTGCCAGGTTTCTGCGTGAGAGCAGGAGAAACCGTTGAGGTTCTCACATGGGGTTTATCCAATACGCGGAAAAAGCGTGAGAGGATAGATATGGATGAAGCGGCGTGGAATACGTGCTGAAATGTCGTCATGGAGCTGTCAAGCAGCTGTGCTCGACAAGGGTGGTGAGCTGTTGGAATGGAGCTGTTGTGCCCGCCGTTACGGGCAAGAACGCCATTCTATACCGCATGTTTAGGAGTAGATTCTGCTTGGAGAACCTTCCCCGACTCTGTCGAGGGGACCTACTCGGAAGCGTAGGTCCAGTCCAGAACAGTATGGATATGATATGAAAGGAAATGATGAATATAGAAAATAAATAAATTTTTTAATGTGTGAAATTTTATACTTAAGTTGAATTGTCGGTTTAGGATCCAAACTTCAATTTATGATTTGAATTCATTTGAATTTTTTATATGTTCAAAGTATGGATATGATATGAAAGGAAATGATGAATATAGAAAATAAATGTTTTTAATGTGTGAGATTTTATACTCAAGCTGTGAGAATATCTTTTTACTAACTTGGTATGGTATCATATGCATGCATTTACTTCGAAACGAAAAAGTTTGATATTATATACAAGATGGTCAAAATCGAGAGTTTACGTTAACTCTTTTTGTTTAGGTAAAATCGAAACGTAAAATCATCAATTTTATCTCATATTAAAAAATAATAATTTTAAATACATGACATATATACTTATATAATACTATAATGCATCAATAATTTAAAAGTTTCAACTTAATTTCAAAGCTAAAATATACTAAATCACCATAATAAAGTGTAATATACATAAACTTGGATCAAACTACACAAATTATCCACCAAATCATCAAAGTAACATTCAAAAAATTATAAAAAAACTAGAGATTAATAATTCATATTTCCTAAGTTTTTTAAGTTCAAAAAAACAGATTTTACAGATTAATAAAGGTAAAATAGATTGCCAAAAACTTGGGTTTTTTTAAAAAAAATAAAAATTAAAAAAAGGTAAAATCGTCTAAAATAGTTAAAATTACAAATTTTACACGATTTTAAAGATTTTACTACGATTTAAATCGTGTAAAATCATTCTAGATCACGATTTTACCAAAAAACTATTCTACCAACTATTTAACTCGTTTTTGCTACCTAGAAACGTAAAATCCATGGTTTTTACGTTTTAAATCGCGATTTTAACAACATTGATTATACATGAACTTTGAGGCTAGAATTTAATGCATATCATTGTCCACAAATCTTAATTCAACCGGTAAAAATATCAAAATTGTTGGATTAGGCGCCATAATCGAAATTTGAAGCTCGGTCGATTCCTCCAATTTATGTGAGTGAATTTTCAATATTTTATCATTTCGTCTATCTAAATAAAAGAAGTGTAAATAAGTCTTTACCCCCTGCAAAATAAACGAGTTTTGTTTTACCTCCTGCAATTTCTTCTTTTTAAAATTATCCCTGTAATATTTTTTGTAGAGTATTATTTTATTATCCCCCGCCGAATTTTTTGTCAACACGGAGGGATAAAATATACTTCAAAAAAATATTATAGAGAATAGTTTCAAAAAAATATCTGCAAGGAGTATAACAAAACTTACCTGCTTTGCAGGAGGATAAAAACTTATTTAATACATACCATCAAATTTCCTGGCATGAACAACTCTCAGATTGGTGAGCTAAGATAGGTGTAGGCTGATAGAAAATGTTATTGCAAGATTTGGCACCCTATATTACAGCTTTTTCACAATATAAAAAAAGAGTCTATGCCCAAACAAGTTAAATGGACTTGACCGGTAGTTTGAAATTAGATTGATGTTCATTGTCTTTAACTACCAATAGAAATGGACTTGACCGGTAGTTTGAAATTAGATTGATGTTCATTGTCTTTAACTACCAGTAGAAATAAATTTTAATCTTGTCCAACAATTGAGATAAGGATAGTTTTGAATCTTTGAATAACCCGTGATTTCGTTTGTTACAAATAACTCAATCATATAAGAGTCAAATGAGTTGTAAAAAAGAGCATCGTGCTCGTAATCTACCTACTGAATGACTAAACTGATGAAAATGGTGTGGAAGATTTTGAAGATCCAGCAACGATTATGGGCAAATGTAGATGCATACAAATCAATGAATGGAAGGATACCAACATAGAAGGGAAGGAATGAGAGAATAAAATAAATTATTTTTAAAATTATTATAAGAATGTAGTTTTGTAAGATTAACTTTAGAGAAACTTAGAACCTTGTCACCGGTAATCAAGGATGGTTCCAACAATTTGGAGATCCTGCACCGAATATTAAAAAAGAATTTTTTTGATTAAATAAATACAAAATCCAAATTTAAAATAATCATATTCTAACTAGTGGGAGAAAGAAGGAGAAGATATACGAGTTTATGTTTATGTTTGAGACGGGACAAAAAAAAATTATTCATTTTATTTTTCTAAAAGATGCACCTAACCACTTTTAATTGGGACAACAAAAATAGATTAGAAAATATTAAGGTGTTTTATTTTTATTTTTTGAATTATCTTTTTTTATAAGAGACTTATTACCACATAATATTGTTTTTTGAGATCCCTAAAAATTGGAGACTCAACGCGCTAGAGCACCCTGGCCGCCCTTGGCGGTAATTCCAATTCTTAAACTGATGTTATTTTATCAATTTGTATGACTATGATATTGTTATGAGAAAATTTAAAGATAAGCTTTATTATGAGACAAGCCAATAATATAGTTCATTTGCTAGCTATCATTATCTTTTGCTAGTCATCAAGAATTTGATTATATACCATCTTATATTGTAACGTTTTAATGAATGAAAGAAGTTAATTTTCCTATTGTAAATAAAATAAAAAATGATAGAGCCTGTTCGAAACAATTTTAATTTTTAGTTTTTAAAAAAAGAAAAATAAAATTCTTTGAACATATTTTACTCTTTTAGTTTTTAAAATTAATATAGATAAAATAGTTTTTCAAAACCTTTTTTTAAAATTGGATTACTATAAGTTTTCTAATTTTTAATTTTTAAAAATTAAAATACTATTTTTGAGAAGAAAATCAAACAGACCATAAATCTTCAACTAATGGTGCATTCTATGAAGCCCAGATTTGTGACACGATACCGTTACGGTGATACGAGAAAATTTTCAAAATTTTTCCGATACGATATGGCCGCGATACGTTATTTAAAAAATTAAATATACAAATGCACAATATATAACATAACTAAAATCGATAATGATAATAAATTAACATTCAAAATAAGCAAACAAGTGACAATTACTAATTACATATCTTAAGTTAGTACTAATCAAAAAGGACATAATTAAGAGGAAACACAAATTGTATCAGTCTTCTCTCCTTCATTTTAATCATCAAAAAACATTAATTGCCCGATACTTTTCTGATACGAGTATCAGAGAAGTATTTAACACATATCGGTCATTTCTCATTTATCAAAGAGGTATCGACAAGTATCGAAATCAGATACGATACTTGACCATTTTTAAGTATCGAGACTGCATATGAAGATGAGTATAAGTACAATAAAATAAGATTGTACTTAAAAAAAATAAAAATAAGAAAAACATAATGTAGAAGATAAACATCTTATTTCTCATTTATTATATAATTATATTATTAAAAACATTATAGAAATTTTTTGAAGACCACATATATTATTGAAAAACTAACAGGAAAGCTACAAAATTTTAAGGTTGTGTAGTCTTCCCAGCAGGAGGTTTGCAACATGGGGTTGGCCTATAGCATGGTAAAATTTGCTCGCAAGCCCCCCCTTGATTATCCATTGAAATTTCAGTCCCTTGAGCACCTCCAACAAGTAGAGTGCTCATAACAGCAAAGAGCAATACCACTAGCTTTAACATCATCTTCAAACAAGATTCCATGTTAACTCAACTTGTTGCTTGACAAATGAAATTAAAGATGTTATTATTAACTTGTTATGATATTTTAGAGAAAATGTGTTACTTATTTATACAAATTTTAAAAATATAATTTATGCATATTTTTTCACATTAAGTAATTTATTATTCTTTGTTTGATTTTGTCTAAGCTAAAAGTATATTACAACAAAGGAAATTATTTTCTTAAAAATTAGAAAAAAAATTCCGGACATAAACTTCTTTTTTTGTAAGATTGCGGACATAAACATAACCCAATAAAAAATTCGGAAAAACCATAACCAAAAAAAAATTCAAAAGATAAATTCAAGTGTGTTCCTGGTCAAAAATAATAATTTTTTTTATAATAGTAAAAATAATAATTTAAAGAGTGTTATAATATGACCATTTTTAATAGATTAATATTTATAAATATATTTGTACCAAAATAATATTTATAAAGATATTTGTAAAAAAAAAATTTATAAAGACATTAGTCAAGAATTAAAAAGTAGTGATACACCTTTAGAAAAAAAATTATCAAATTCAATTGGTATTCTTAAATGATTTTACACTTTCATATTAATATATAACTTTGAATAAAGTGTTAGAAATATTAAACTTTATAATCACAAAACTAACTAAATTTATTCAATCATTCAAAAAAAAGGTTGCTAATATAATTCAATTTTGTTTTCTCATTTACATTTTCATATAAATCATCATACTTAATTATATACTCTATTTTATATGTTAAAATATTGTATTATTAACAAAATGTCATAAGAATTTTAATGTATAAAAACATTCAACAATCGAAATTTTGAATGCAACTCACTCAAGTTACAAATAAAAATTTATCATAAACATGTATCCAAATGTATATTCAGTAGAGTATATAATTAGTATAATATAATTTTTTTTAAAGTATGGGTTCTTAGGAAAAGAGGGTCTAGTAATTAGAAGTTCGGTCGTGAGGTAAGTAATACTCGGCCCATAATTATCTTTATCAAAAATCATACTCAAGTTATTCCAAACGATTCGTTCTAGAAAAACTTATTAACCATATAGCCCAATTACTTGTTAGTAAAGTATAATATAAATTTATTCCCACTATTAACTATAAAATACAGTGAACACTTAAGCACACACCCGAAAATTAATCATTTTTTTTTAAAAAAAGAATGTTGTAGATATAAACATTACCCAATAGGAAAAATAGGAAAAAATAAAGGGATTTATCTTATAAACAATAATTAAAGTGTAAATAAATTATTAAAATTCAATTTTTTCTTCCATCTACATTTTAATGTATAATATTCATATTTATATACTCCATTTTGTATGTTAACATATTATATTACTAAATATTAATAAGAACTTAAGTGTATTAAAAAATATTCAACTATTACAATATTGTATGTATCTCACTCAATAATATAAATCAATAATAGGAAAGAGCAGTGAATATTTTGAGAAAAGAGAGGTTTTGTTGTGAAATTTAAATTAAAAAAAGGGAGTGTAATTTACTCAAGTTCTTACCGTAGAATATTAAATGATTAGTTAAAATTAATATTTTTTTAATTAAGTAATTGAGTTCGAGTGGTTACTGAATTCCTTTAGAAAGAATCATTCGAAAAAATATTTATTCGATTCTTGATGAGAACAATTCATAACCCGTATTTACGAGAGGTTAGCTTTGTATAGATGAAAGGAGGATTCCTCAGGAAAAAACATCCTAGGGGCTACAGTTTTCAACCTTCATTAGCTAGGGGTCCATTATGTTACTAGGTCTCCTTCTTCTGGAACCAGAAGATTAATACAATTTCTTTTAATATCATTATAAAAATGAAAACAACTATACGAACTAACAAAAAAAGTGGCATTGTAAGATACATGTTGAAAAGAAGTTTACACGACCAATGTATATACAAATTAAAATGGTAACTCAGTTCCACGCCAATAAGAGATTTACTTTTGTCATGCTATTAGTTACTCGTGCTTCCTATCCCTTTCTTGTTTTATATTTTTATTCTTCTGCTACTTAAGTAGCGGACATTATAAAATAAAAAGTTTTGAACAATGTCGTCCGCTACTTAAATAGCGGATGTTATAATGGTAGAATATTTTTGGAGTGTATTCGCTATTTAAATAGCGAACTGATGTATTTTAGTAAAATCGTAGGGCTTGCAAAAAAAAAGGTAGGTGATGACAAAAGTAGATGTCCACCAATAATGCATCATTCTATTCTTTGGAAGATTAAGTTGCTAATTTGTTGACACTATTATGGGCAAATGTAGATACACAAAAATCAATGAATGGAATGGAAGGATATCAACAAAGAAGGGAATTAGGAATGAGAGGATAAAAGAAATTATTTTTAAAATTATTAAAAGAATGTAGTTTTGTAAGATTAACTTAGAGAAAGTTAGAGTCTTTGTTGTCGGTAATTCCAATTCTTAAACTGAATTTGGTGCTATTTTATACTACGTTTGTAAGACAATGCTATTGTTATTACAAAACTTAAAAGATAAATTTTCTAAGACAAGTCAACAATGTTGCTCATTTGCTAGCTAGAGCATCATTGTCTTTTGCTAGTCATCGAGAGTTTGATTATATACCATCTTATATTGTGAATGTTTTAATGAATGAAGGAAGTTAATTTTCCTACCTAAAAAAATAAAATAAAAATGTTAGAGCCTATTCAAAACAATTTTAATTTTTAGTTTTTTTTAAAAAAATAAAAAAAAAAAATTCTTTGAACATATTTTACTTTTTAATTTTCAAAACTAATATAGATAAAATAGTTTTTCAAAACATATTTTTAAAATTGGATTACCATAAGTTTTTTAGTTTTTAAAAATTAAAATACTGTTTTTGAGAAAAAAAAGTAAACAGACCATATATATGTGTGTATGAAGATGAGTATAAGTACAATAAAATAAGAAAAACATAATGTAGAAGATAAACGTCTTATTTCTCATTTATTCATATAATTATATTATTAAAAACATTATAGACTTTTTTGAAGTAACATATATTATCGAAAAACTAACAGAAAAGCTACAAAATTTTAAGGTTGTGTTGCCTTCCCAGCAGGAGGTTTGCAACATGAGGTTGGCCTATAGCATGGTAAAATTTGCTCGCATGCCCCCTTGATTATCCATTGAAATTTCAGTCCCTTGAGCACCTCCAAGAAGTAGATCAGTGCTCATAACAGCAAAGAGCAATACCACTAGCTTTAACACCATCTTCAAACAAGATTCCATATTAACTCAACTTGTTGCTCGACAAATGAAATTAAAGATGTTATTATTAACTTGTTATGATATTTTAAAGAAAATATGTTATTTATTTATACAAATTTTAAAAATAGTATTTGTGCATATTTTTTCACATTAAGTAATTTATTATTCTTTGTGCATATTTATTATTCTTTTGTCTAAGCTAAAAGTATATTACAACAAAGGAAATTATTTTCTTAAAAATTTAAAAAAACTTCCGGACATAAACTTCTTTTTTGGTAAGATTGCGGACATAAACATAAGCCAATAAAAAATTAGGAAAAACAATAACAAAAAAAAAATCAAAAGATAAATTAAAGTGTGTTCCTGGTCAAAAATAATAATTTTTTTATAATAGTAAAAATAATAATACAAAGAGTGTTATAATATGACCATTTTTAATAGATTAATATATATAAATATATTTGTATCAAAAACTATATTTATAAAGATATTTGTAACAAATATTTTTTTTATAAAGATATTAGTCAAGAATAAAAAAGTAGTGATTCACCTTTAGAAAAAAAATTATCAAATTCAATTGGTATTCTTAAATGATTTTACACTTTCATATTAATATATAACTTTGAATAAAGTGTTAGAAATATTAAACTTTATAATTGTTGGATTTTTAGGGTGTTGGCTTCATTTGGCAAAATAAGCCTAAGTCCATGATGTGGAGCATGATATGTGCACATCAGGATTCACAGCTGGACGCCCTATTAAAACGTGTATTCTGTTATTTTCTAACGCGTGATCTTTTGAAAAGATTTGTTTTTGAAATTAACCCACGTCTGCTTGCGCGCCAAGGAACAAGATAATCTTTCATGGATCTGTTTTATTTTATTGGCCGACTTTGATCAAAAAGATTTGAAACAAATATATTTTGATAAGGATCAAATTTATCTCAAGGGGAATTTATGAATGTCAGCTCCTCAAATCCCATGAAGGTTGTTCTATATAAAGGAAGACTGAAGACTCATTATTCATCAACTGAAATCAAGAAGCTAAGTCTACAAATCGAGTCTTAGGGTTTTAGTTCTTTAGTTGTTCATTGTTCTTTGTGAGCCTTCACTTGGATCATGTTTTGATACAAGTAAGGATTGAGTTTAATAGAGTTGTAATCTCTAGTGATCTTCTCCAAAGCTTTGAAGTAAGGAGTTAGATTGTTCAACACTCAAAGTCATTAGGTACGAGTGCATAGTTTGTCTAGGAGTGTGTCTCCAAACTGAGTTTGTTAGTAAATTCTTACTTGGTAAGATTGAGGGGGAGTGAGCAGATGTTCTCATATCTAGGAGTTCCTAAGTAGAACTAGCACGGGTAGTGATTAGGTGATACTCCCTCCGTTCCTTTTTGCACTGTATTTTCCTATTATACCCTTTTTTGGAATATATTATACTCTAATTTTAATCACAAAAAAATTCCTATTTTTTTGAACACACTTTATCTTTTCAAAAAATTAAAACCACAAAAATATTTAAGGCGGATCGTAACAAACCAATTTTTTTGTTTTTGCTTTTTCAACAAAAAAAAATATAAGTTTTTGGACAAGATATACTTCATCGAAAGAATAGAAAGGAAAACTTATTTAATGAAAAACAAAGGCTAGAAAGAATATGACAACTACCCATTCAAATGAAGTGTGAATCAATTTTAGTACGAGAAGTCAAGGATTATTTAAGCATTAAATAATACTTATTGTGATTGAGTTGTGAAGGTTGAAAAACACAAGAGGGGGGGGGGGGGGGGGGGGGGGGGGGGGGGCGGGGTTGAATTGTGTTAAGATTTTTGGTAAGTTCAAATACAATTTGCAGCGGATAAGGTTAAACACACACAATGTAAGAAGATAGAGAGAAAGCAAGACACACAAAGACTTCAAATGCTCAAGCACAAAGCAAGAGACTTCCAATGCTCAAGCACAAACGCAAGAGACTTCTCACAAGTTTAAATGATGATAAAGATATGAGAGGGACACTTGATATATTATCAGAGGTGTTTACAAAATACAACACAGTTACAAGACTTCTTAGAAAATTATCACAAAGTTTCTAAGTGTTTGAATAGCTTCAGAATTTGACATAGTTTTTGCACGTTCAGAAGCGTAAGTCTTGATAATCATTCTTCAAAAATCTTCTTCCTTTTATAGATGAGAAAATGGACGTTGAAGATTATAGCCGTTTGAAGAATTCTTGAAACGCTCCATTGTATTGATCAGAGTGCTAATAGCTGTTCTGATTTGCAGTGCTTAGGAGCTTTGACGTTTACTACAAAATGAGAGATTCCGTTTGGCTTTAGATATCTGAACCTCAGCTTAAGCCAAATAAGGAAATACTCGTTCTTGAAGCCTGACTTGAAAAGGACCTTTCCATGGTCAACCCTTTTCCTTCTTGATTCCTTCGCTGAGACCAAGTCAGACACAGTCTTCAAGAAAGTTGTACTCTCAGGTGTAGCCTCAGAAATATCTCTGATGTAGCTTCAGAAATATTTAGCTTCAGA
The DNA here is from genome assembly GCA_954870985.1 of Trifolium fragiferum. Classification (NCBI taxonomy): domain Eukaryota; kingdom Viridiplantae; phylum Streptophyta; class Magnoliopsida; order Fabales; family Fabaceae; genus Trifolium; species Trifolium fragiferum. Next base: position 22,509,702 of record OX940791.1, on the reverse strand, counting down.
ACTTGGTGAAGCTCAGAATTACTTGCTTCAGAATTTTGAGAGCTTAGATGTGACGCGCTCAGAAGTAATTCCTTCAGAATTCCAATATGCTTATGAATTCAAATTTTAACTTTTAATCCTGCACACTAGAGTAAATTATTAGTACTACCAATTGAACTTTAAATACATTGTTATCATCAAAATCAAATTAGGAGATACAAAACCAATTTTGTTCCAACAATCTCCCCCTTTTTGATGATGACAACTATATGTATTTAAAATCAATTGTTGTTGTTTTTATTTAACATCTTGACTTCAGGTTTTGAGGTTTGCAAACTCCTCCTGAGTCTGATAATCTTCAGAAGTTTATCAATGATAAATATAAAACAGTCTAAGAATAATTTATAATGTCAAAAATTATTTCATATATTCAACCTTCAGAATTAGAGGTTTGCAAGCTCTATTTCTTAGATTGACAAATATAAGATATGGTTTGCAAGCTTATCTTATATTATATGGAATTATTTTGGACAGAATTTATTACTCCCCCTCATTAAAAGTTTAAAAGACTTTAATATAACTTTATCAAAAGAAAGAGTTCAGAAAAGATTTTTAGAGCTTCAGAATTAATTTCGCTGCCACACGAATAAATATATTTCTCCCCCTTTGTCATTATCAAAAACGGGTCGGTCAAATCACAAGTTACAGGGCAGTAAATGCGCACAGCAAACAACCACCAGCAGTAAATGCATTCAACGGTAAAAATTTTGAAAACGCTAGGTACGAGGTGAAAAACATACTATAAAAGGAGTACCACAAGATGCAAAAGCTATCATTTTTCAAAACAAACATTTTTGAAGTCACGGATAGAGAAAATGAAGAGCAGATGCAGAGAGAGTGGGAGAGACAAAAATTGGAAGAGGAGGTCAGAACTATGCAAGAAAGAAAGGAGCGTTTGGAAAAACGTTTGGAGGCAGCGCTGGAGATAGAAAGGAAAGCCAGCCAGCTGGTTGAAAGCCTCATGAAGTATGGAAGAAAGAAGCCAGAAGATGAGACAAAGTAGATTTTAGCAAACATGTAATGTTGTTAAAAATCTATTTCGAGTTTCTTATGAATAAAAAAGTTATTTTTCAATGCTTATGAAAGTGAAAATATGAGAAGTTAAACAAAATTAAATAATGCAAACACAAAAATGAAACAAACATAAGAAAAGCAAACAATGAATAAGATAAAGTTTTAAGCCAACAAAAAGTAATGTCAAACACAGCATATCCAAAAAAAATGTTCAGAAAGAAATAAACAAAGTGCCTAAAAGAAAATCCTAAGGTTTAGGGGTAAGAAGGGTGATAAGGGTCTTCAGATCATTTGCCATAGCATCCTGCTTAGCCTCAAGGCGCTCAAACTTCTCATTCTGTTGTGTTGCAAGGTTATCAATCTTAGCATCCAACTCAGCTTGTTTTTCCTTCTGAGCAGCAAGTTCCTTTTGTATTTCAGAAATTTCTGAGGCAGATGCAGATGATCCAATTATATCCTTCTTGACAAACAAAGCCCCAGGGTCCAGAGAGAACTTCAGATGAGTGGAAAGAGAACTCTGCATAGACAAGGAAAAGTGGTTGCTGAGGTATTCCTCTTGCCAATGACGAGTTTCTTTCTGAGTGAGCCTCAGATGTCCTTGCTTGATCTGTTCCAACCAGTCGTTCAGAGCCTTCTGATAGTCTATCATTTCATTCAGATCACCATCCACTAGGTGATAAATATCCCGGAGAATTTCTTCTCGCACCTCAACCCAAGCCATGATGTAATCTTTAGGATTCATGAGAGAGTATCTGATCCTATGTAGTGCTTTCACCTTCCTGTAAATTTTGTTACTAATACGCTCAAACAGGGCATTGGATACAGGAGGTGGTGGAGGTCTGGGGATGTATTTGAAATTCTGGTGGCAAGTGTCAGATGTGTAGCACGATGTGTACACTTTAGGAATCGTACGATGTGTAGCCTAATGTGTCAACATCGTGAACATGCTGAACTTGATGAACAAGTAAACAATTTAAAGTGCAGGAAACAATAAAACACCGTGAGTTTGTTAACCCAGTTCGGCGCTTAAACAAGCCCTAATCTGGAGGATACCAATCCAGGGATGAATCCACTATGGTAGTATCAATTCAAAGCTAAACTCCCCCGTTTACAACTTCTCACTTAATCACTACCCGTGCTAATTCTACCTAGGAACTCCTAGATATGAGAACCTCTGCTCACTCCCCCTCAACCTTACCCAGTAAGGATTTAATAACAAACTCAGTTTGGAGACACATTCCTAGAAACCTATGCACTCGTACCTAAAGGCTTTGAGTGTTGCACACTCTAACTCCTTGCTTCAAAGCTTTGGAGAAAGAACACTAGAGATTACAACTCTATCAAACTCAGTCCTTACTTGTATCAAAATTATGATTCAAGTGAAGGCTCACAAATAACAATAAACAGACTAAGACCTAAGACTCGATTTCTTCAACTATTGGCTTCGTGCTTCATTATGTCTTCAGTCTTCCTTTATATAGAACAAGTTTCATGGGCTTGGATCTTCAATGTTGACAGCTGGCCTTTGTTAATTCTCCTTGAGATTTATTTGATCATAATCTTTTAATTGTTTGTTTCAAATCTTTTTGATCAAAGTCGGCCAATAAAATAAAACAGAACCATGAAAGATTATCTTGTTCCTTGGCGCGGAAGCTGGCACGATTTAATTTGAAAAACAAATCTTTTTCAAAAGATCGCGTGTAAATTAAAAGAGAGCGTGTCCAGCTAGGGTGTCCAGATGTGAAACCTGATGTGCCACACATCATGCTCTACATCATGGAATCAGGCTTATTTTACCAAATGAAGCCAACACCCTAAAATCCTCAACAATCTCCCCCTTTGGCAAATTTTGGGCTAAAATAATCTGAGTTACCCAACAAAACTTGGAGAGATGTGTAGGCACATCAGAGGCATGCAACAGCGGATCAGAGCCTCACAAATGAAGAGAGAATTAAACTCTCACAAGATAGGAAAGTAACTTCCCAAAGATTGAGAAAAATAAATTCTCAGACACATACAAGCATGAGATTCCATGCACACATAAGGGAGGGTAGCAAACCCAGTAGTAGTTTACTCCCCTTGAACTAGAGCACTTTCCAAGTACTCCCCCTAAATCTCATATTCCCTATAGGCTTCTTCAGAATGCATGACCTAAAGAGATATAGAGAAGTTTTAAACTTGGCTTCTTAAGAATGCATGACCAAGTTAAAACTCACAAATGTGTCAAACATCACACAAATTAGCAACTTCTACAGGCTTCTTAAGAATGCATCACCATGTAGAAATCATACAAATGGATCAACCATTACACAAATTAACATCTTCAATTGGACTTCTTAAGAATGCATCACCCAGTTGAAAACATACAGATTAAGTCTTCAGAAAAACATGCTTTAGAAAACTAATTCTTCAAAAAGTTGTTGAGAAAACATTTGAAGAAAAATAAGCATGTATGCCAGATGTGTAGTCAGATGTGCCGCACATCATAATTTTTGCTGCAGTTTTGACTTCAAATTGTTCATCTTAATTTTTACTCCCCCTTTTTAGCCAGAATTTTGACAAATATAGTCAAACACATAGAGAGTAAGTAAAACACCATAGAATGCAGATAGCATGAGATGTAGAGATGATGGTGCATGAACAGAAAAAGGCACTCAGGCCATTATTAGTGCAGCAGTACAAGAACAAGCACACAAAGGTGCTACAGAAATCCAGGGCATTGCCCACAAAATACAAGCAAAACAACAGGAAATACTGAGTACAGGGAAATAATGAATTACAAAGATTCAAATATCCTGGCTCCCATCAGTTTCCTCAGCTTCAGAGTCATTGGGCTCCTCCTCCTCCAATTCCTCATCCTCAGCCATTGTTTGCTCATCCTCAAGCTCGAGTCCAGCAATGACTGCTTCCAGTTTGGCCTTCTTCTCATCCAGAGCCTTACAAGTCTCCTTTAAAGCAGTAATCATGTCTGTCCTAGACATTGCATTAGTTGAGCTGGATGTGCCCACATCAGGAGTTACATCAGACTGCTTGAGACTAAAAGAAATAGCAGACTCTCTTCTGCAAGACAAATCATCCTTGCCCAGAACATCAGGTCTCTGGCTCAATATGATTCCACACAGCAGGGAAGGGAATGCAATGGGTAGTTTGACAGCTAGGGTTTTGGCATGTTTGATAGTCTGATCAAAAATATAAGTACCAAAATCAAAGTTAATTTTGTTACCTACAGTATAGATGAACCTAGCCAAACCTGTAGCCACATCACAGTTGTGTGTGGTAGGCACCCAGTTAGCAGCAGCAATCCTATTCAGGATGTTGTAGATTGGAGTGAGCTTGCTTGCTTGCAACTTTCCCTTCTTAGGCCAAGTCTTGACCTTTCCAGCTGTGATGGCCTTGATTATGTAGTTGTCATTGGCCTCCATCTCAGCATAGGGCTCCTCACTTCTGCCCAGAAATTTGTTGATCACAGTGGGAGAGAAGTGAATTTCATTGCCTCTCACAAAGACTGTTTGATACTCCTTGTCCAAAGGATTATCACAGCCAGCAGGAATGTTTACCAAAAATTCTTTGACCACTTTCTCATAGCAGTCAGTCAGCCCAGTAACAGTCTTCATCAAGCCAGCACGCTTGATCAACCTTATAACTTCCTTGCACTGCAAGGCTTCAACACTTAGCTCCCTCTCCAGAGCTAACCTTCTATGAGCAATGTACTTCCATTTATCAGCATGTGCAGGGTTGTGGAAGGAAATCAAATCAACTGGGATGTTAGGAATTCCCTGAGGAATTTTCTTCTTCCCATAGCTCTTCTTCACAGCAGACTCAATGTGGATCACATCAAGCTCCACATTGCGTTCCTCAGCAGATTCTTCTTCAGACTCACTGATGTGAGCTACATCACGCTCCCCATCGTACTCTGAGTCACTTGTAGGTGGCTCTTTTCTTTTCTGAGTCTTCTTGGCAGGTGGAACCACAACTTTACTATATCCCTTCTTGGGACCATACAGAACTTGCCTCTTGACAGGCTTCTTCTTCTCCTTGGTAGCAGCAGGAGATCTTTCAACAATAGCAGGACCCTTTCCACTTCTGGTCCTTCTAGCAATGCTATCCTCAGCAATCTTCTTCAAAGGGATGTTAGAATTGTAGCCTTCTACATCCACAACAATTGTATCTCCATCAACATCCTTATCAGAAGGATTGGAGTCTTCATGGTCTGAACCTTCAACAGCTTTTCCCTTATCAGACTGGGTATCATCTTCAGGTTCCTCAACCTCAGCAGGTTGATCTTCTTCAACAAATCCCTGTTCTGGAGAATCAGGAATATCAACAAGTTCTTCAGCAACAATAGTCTCTTCTTCAGCAGCAGGAGACTCTTCTTCACCTTGTGGCAATGATGTGCCTACATCTGCCACAACATCAGGCTCTTGCAGGGCCTAGAGTACAGAATCAATGATCTTCTGAGTCAAGGGGTGTCTTTGACCCTCGGAGATCTTCATAGCAGCCTTCTCAGGGTTAGGGTTTGAAGAACCTATACCCACAGATGCTTCAGCATTCGCATCACCAGATTTAGCAGGAAGGGGATCAATGTGCAGGCTTTCCATGGTGTGAACCCTCTTGGGTGAGCCAGTCTTTGGCTTCTTGCTTTTCTTCTTCTTCTTTGATTTTTCTGTGGAAGGAGAAGGAACAACATTTTCCTCTGCAGCAATAGGAGTTGATTCCCTTCTTGATCGTTTAGACTTCTTTTTCTTTGATCCAGATGGTTTGATCATTGAAACAGGAGTGGCATTGACGATCATGTCACTTTGAATATCTTCAGGATGTGGGGAATTTGGTTTTGGTGAAGATGGAGGAGTGGTGGTTTTGGTTGAAGGAGATGTTTTGGTTGCAGTAGATATGATGATGATGACGGTTTGATATGAAGATTTCAAAGAAAAATTGCAGAAAGATGAACAACAGGGTTTCAGAGAGATCAAAAAGAAATTTCAGGTTGTTTGAGTGTTTGAGAAACAAATGTGGTGAACAATGTGGTAGGCAATAAGAGAAATATCTTGAATAAACGGATTTCTTGGAGAAAATCGCGAAATAGCCGTTAGAAAATTTTTGTAATCATTGCCTTTGGATTGCGTGCAACTATGGATGGAGGGAATGGTAGGTAACCGTTGCACGCCGGAATAGCTATTATGGCTATTGATCCTCAAAGAGGCAAATACCAAGTTTGCCCCTTAACACCTCAAACCTATTTGCATCTAAAGCCTTTGTGAAAATATCTGCCAGTTGATTCTCTGTGGCAACATGCTCTAGAGTCACAATGTTGTCTTCAACAAGATCTCTAATAAAATGGTGACGTATATCAATGTGCTTTGTCCTACTATGTTGGATAGGATTTTTGGAAATATTTATAGCACTTAGATTGTCACAGTATAATGTGAGCACATCTTGCTGCACATTGTACTCACCCAGCATCTGCTTCATCCAAAGTAGCTGAGAACAACTACTTCCTGCTGCAATATACTCAGCCTCAGCTGTAGAAAGAGAAACACAATTTTATTTCTTGCTGAACCATGATATAAGGTTGCTTCCCAAAAAGAAACATCCACCAGAAGTGCTCTTCCTATCATCAGCACTACCTGCCCAGTCAGCATCACAATAACCCAACAATCTTGTGTCTTCACCATGAGAGTAGAGAATTCCATAATCACTTGTACCACTAACATACTTAAGAATCCTTTTGACTTGATTCAGATGACTCATCTTAGGCTCAGCTTGGTACCTTGCACACACACCAACAGCAAAGCTAATGTCAGGTCTACTTGCAGTGAGATAGAGTAGACTGCCAATCATGCTTCTGTATAGACTTTGATCAACACTGACACCATGCTCATCTTTAGAAAGTTTGAGATGGGTTGCTGCAGGAGTTCTCTTGTGATTTGCATTCTCCATTCCAAATTTCTTCACAATGTTCTTGGCATACTTGCTTTGAGAGATGAAAATTGTATCTTCCATCTGTTTGACTTGCAGACCAAGAAAGTAGGTAAGTTCACCTACAAGGCTCATCTCAAATTCAGACTGCATCTGATTCACAAACATCTTGACCATTGGATCAGACATTCCTCCAAACACAATGTCATCTAGATAGATTTGTGCAATCATGAACTTGCCCTTTTCTTCTCTGACAAACAAGGTTTTATCTGATTCTCCTTTTCTATAACCTTGCTGCACAAGAAATTTGGTTAGCCTCTCATACCATGCCCTAGGAGCTTGCTTTAATCCATATAATGCCTTCCTCAATCTGTAGACATGATCTGGATAATTTGGATCAACAAATCCCTTGGGCTGCTCCACATAAACTTCCTCATTCAAGTAGCCATTGAGGAAAGCACTCTTCACATCCATCTGGAATAGCTTGAATTTCAAGATACATGTTACTCCCAAAAGTAACCTTATGGACTCAAGACGTGCCACAGGAGCAAATGTTTCATCAAAGTCTACTCCTTCAATCTGAGAGTAACCTTGAGCCACAAGCCTAGCCTTGTTTCAAGTCACAACACCACTTTCATCAGATTTATTCCTATAAACCCATTTAGTACCAATGACGTTGACTCCTTCAGGTCTAGGAACTAAATCCCACACTTCATTCCTCTTGAACTGGTTCAGCTCCTCTTGCATAGCTTCAATCCAAAACTCATCTATCAAGGCTTCTTTCACATTCTTTGGTTCTACCTTTGACACAAAACAAGCATTGGATACAACCTCTCTTGATCTTGTCATAACCCCTGACTCAGGATTCCCTATTATGAGTTCTTTTGGATGATTCTTTTGAACTCTAACAGAGGGACCCTTGTTCACTGGAGTCACATCTTCTTGCTGATCAGTCTTCTCAAGAATCTCTATAACTTCAGAGTCTTCAGGCAGGGGGTGAGATGTGTCCACATCAGGATCAACATCAGGCACATTGTCTGAACAGTCATCTATGACAACATTGATGGATTCCATCATAGTTCTTGTTCTGTTGTTGAAGACTCTATAGGCTCTGCTGGTTATGGAATAGCCTAGAAAGATTCCTTCATCACTCTTGGGATCCATCTTCCTCCTTTGCTCTCTGTCAGCTAAGATATAGCACTTGCTACCAAAGACATGGAAGTGTTTGACAGTTGGTTTTCTTCCTTTCCATATCTCATACTGTGTGGTTGAAGTACCTTTTCTCAGAGTCACCCTGTTGTGTACATAGCATGCAGTACTCATGGCCTCTGCCCAGAAATAGTAAGGTAGCTTCTTGGCATGTAGCATAACTCTAGCAGCCTCTTGCAAGGTTCTGTTCTTCCTTTCAACTACACCATTTTGTTGGGGTGTGATTGGTGAGGAGAACTCATGCCCAATTCCTTCATCAGCACAAAACTCAGAGAATCTTGAATTTTCAAACTCTTTCCAATGATCACTTCTGATTCTAACAATGCCACTATCCTTCTCTCTTTGTAGTCTAAGGCATAGTTCTTTGAATGCATCAAAAGTGTCAGACTTCTCTCTGATGAAGCTAACCCAAGTGAACCTTGAGAAATCATCTACAACCACAAAGGCATATCTTTTGCCACCAATACTCTCTACCTGCATTGGTCCCATCAAGTCCATATGTAGCAGTTCAAGAACTCTAGATGTCACCTGATGTTGCAACATTGGGTGTGACATCTGAGCCTGCTTTCCAACTTGACATTCACCATAGATACTGCCTTCAACAATCTTAAGCTTTGGTAGTCCTCTAATAGCTTCCTTGGACATAATCTTCTTCATTCCTTTTAGATTCAAATGACCAAGTCTTTGGTGCCAAAACTTAACTTCTTCTTCCTGACTAATAAGACATGTAGTAGAGTGAGCAGTTTCATCAGGAATCCATAGATAGCAGTTGTCTCTTGACCTAGATCCTCTCATCAACAATTCTCCTTTGTCAGAAGTAATAAGACATTCATTCTTTGTGAAGTTGACTTTGAGACCTTGATCACACAATTGGCTTATGCTGATAAGATTAGCCTTCAAGCCTTTAACAAGTAACACATCATCTAGGTCAGGTAAGCTTTTGCTGCTGAGTTTACCACTGCCCTTGATTTCACCTTTTGCTCCATCACCAAAGGTTACAAAGCTTGTTGTATGAGGCTTGATATTAGTGAGAAATTTCTCAACACCAGTCATATGCCTAGAACAACCACTATCAAAATACCAATCTTCACTAGAAGATGCTCTGAGAGAAGTGTGAGCAATATGAGCAGTTTCAGAAACTTTTGGCTTCCACATCTTCTTAGGAGTGACCCTTGCTGATTTGGCTTGGACCTGAGGCCTTTTCTTGGGATACCCATAGAGTTTGTAGCAGAAGGGCTTGATGTGACCATTCTTCCCACAGTAGTGGCATCTCCAAGCATTAAACTTCTCTTTGCCAGAAGGTCTCTGATGTGGGGTGTGATGTGTCCACATTCTGCCAGGGTCAGGTTTCTTCTGAGCAGGAACAAACATAGTATTTGAATTCTTGTTGTGATGTTTGTTCTTAAATCCTACACCAGATGAGTCACCAGCATGCTTTCCCACTTTCAAAATCTCATCAAGCATGTCAGTTCCAGTATTGAGCATCTTTACAGACTTGGTCATATTCTTCAAGTTAGTTGACAGTAACTTGACTTCACTTTCAAGACTAACTACTTGGTTCTGCAGTTGAGCCTTCTCTGTCTCTAGTTGACTGATAACCACCTTCTGTTCTTCATTGATTCTGCACAGTTCCTCACTTTTGATGGATAGCTTTTTGTAGACTGAGGCTAGTTCATTAAAGGTGAGTTCTTCATCATCAGAATCAACATCAGTACTACACACACCAGTCATGGCACTCACATGATTAGCAGCAACATTCTCTGAGTCAGTGTCAGAGTCTTCATCAGACCATGATACAGTTAGGCCTTTCTTTTGCTTCTTCAGATATGTGCCGCATTCAGTTCTTATATGACCAAAGCCTTCACATTCATGACATTGAACACCCTTGTTCTGAGTTGACTTATCATCAGTTTTGGTTTTTGTTGAAGTGTTACCTAGTTTACTGATGTCAGTCTGGATGTTCCTCACATTCCTCCTTGGTCTTTTATCCACCCTCCTTTGAAGCTTGTTGAATTGTCTTCCTAGCATAGCTATGTCATTTGAGAGATCATCATCTGACTCATCAGCTTCTTCCTCTTCACCTGCACAAGATACAAAGGCTATACCTTTTCCTTTCTTCTCAGTTTGCTCACCTAAGTTCATCTCAAAAGTTTGAAGAGAGCTCACAAGTTCTTCAAGTTTCATACTTGGGATGTCTTGAGCTTCTTCAATAGCAGTGATTTTCATGTTAAATCTCTTGGGTAGAGACCTAAGCATCTTTCTCACAAGCTTTTCTTCAGACAATTTCTCACCTAGAGCCTCAAAGGAATTGTCTACCTCAAGCAAATTCATGTGAAAGTCATGAATTGATTCTTCTTCTTTCATTCTGAGGTTTTCAAACTTAGTGTTGAGAAGTTGAATTCTTGAGCTTTTTACCTTGGCATTACCTTCATGAGTGGTTCTGAGTATCTCCCAAGCATTCTTTGCAACAGTACACTGCTTGATCAATCTGAACATGTTCTTGTCCACTCCATTGAATAAAGCATTCAAAGCTTTGGAGTTTCCAAGTGATGCAGTGTCTTCTGCAGCTGACCAATCTTCCTCTGGCTTGAGTACACCAGTGTCAACACCATTAGCATCCAAAATTTTGGGATGCTCCCAGCCTTTGAGCACAGCTTTCCAAGTCCTGCTGTCAAGTGACTTTAGGAAGGCAATCATCCTTGGCTTCCAGTAGTCATAATTAGTTCCATCCAGGAGGGGTGGTTTGTTGACCGTTGTTCCATCCTTGTCCATGTTTCCAGAAAGTAACTTCCCTGGAGCTCACCCTCAAACAGGCAGGGTGCCTGCTCTGATGCCAATTGAAATTCTGGTGGCAAGTGTCAGATGTGTAGCACGATGTGTACACTTTAGGAATCGTACGATGTGTAGCCTAATGTGTCAACTTCGTGAACATGCTGAACTTGATGAACAAGTAAACAATTTAAAGTGCAGGAAACAATAAAACACAGTGAGTTTGTTAACCCAGTTCGGCGCTTAAACAAGCCCTAATCTGGAGGATACCAATCCAGGGATGAATCCACTATGGTAGTATCAATTCAAAGCTAAACTCCCCCGTTTACAACTTCTCACTTAATCACTACCCGTGCTAATTCTACCTAGGAACTCCTAGATATGAGAACCTCTGCTCACTCCCCCTCAACCTTACCCAGTAAGGATTTAATAACAAACTCAGTTTGGAGACACATTCCTAGAAACCTATGCACTCGTACCTAAAGGCTTTGAGTGTTGCACACTCTAACTCCTTGCTTCAAAGCTTTGGAGAAAGAACACTAGAGATTACAACTCTATCAAACTCAGTCCTTACTTGTATCAAAATTATGATTCAAGTGAAGGCTCACAAATAACAATAAACAGACTAAGACCTAAGACTCGATTTCTTCAACTCTTGGCTTCGTGCTTCATTATGTCTTCAGTCTTCCTTTATATAGAACAAGTTTCATGGGCTTGGATCTTCAATGTTGACAGCTGGCCTTTGTTAATTCTCCTTGAGATTTATTTGATCATAATCTTTTAATTGTTTGTTTCAAATCTTTTTGATCAAAGTCGGCCAATAAAATAAAACAGAACCATGAAAGATTATCTTGTTCCTTGGCGCGCAAGCTGGCACGATTTAATTTGAAAAACAAATCTTTTTCAAAAGATCGCGTGTAAATTAAAAGAGAGCGCGTCCAGCTAGGGTGTCCAGATGTGAAACCTGATGTACCACACATCATGCTCTACATCATGGAATCAGGCTTATTTTACCAAATGAAGCCAACACCCTAAAATCCTCAACAGTATTGATAGGAGGATTCTGAATCAAAAGAGCATTCAGAATCTGAGTCAGAGTCAGAAATCTCAATAACTCTTTTGGGAGGTCTGAATGAAATGGGAGGGTCAGTATTGAGAATCATGGTGAAGCTGGGAGAGGTATCAGAACAAAGAATAGTTTGTTCTAGGTCAGAGTCTATGCCAGGTGATGGTGGTGGAACAGGATTAACAACAGAAGTGTTAGGATCCTGGTTTTGTAAATTTAGGGAGGAGGATTTTGGTGGTTCAGAGGCTTGTTCAACAAGAGTTTCAGAAATTGTATCAGCCAAGAGTTCAGATTGGTGATCAATGGCCATTTCTGAGGATGCAGGTTCAGAAATGGTGGTAGGCGATTTCTGAGGGGATTTTGGTGGTTCTGAGGGTGATTCAGAGGTAGCTACAGGAGCAGATGTTGTGGGGTTATGAATGGATGATTTCTGAGGGGATGAATGAGAAAACAAAAGATCACCTTGAAGATGTTGTTCAAGGTGATGGAGACTTTCATTGGCAGGAGCAATGATGGAAGATTGTTCTTGGTGTTGTTGTTGTTCTTGTTGGTGTTGTTGTTGTTGTTGTTGTTCCATTTGTTGCTGTTTTTGAAGGGCAGTATGAAGTTGGTGAAGGGTTTCATTTCTCTTAGATGCTACAGTGTCAAGACACACTGAAGCATGGTTCACAGCATTGTTGATTTCAGAAATAGTGGGGGATTCTGAGAGAGTGTGAAGGGCAGGAAAAACTTGGTCACTATTTGGAAACATCATGTTAATGGGTTGAGTATCATCAACAGATGGTGGGTCAACAGATGGAATAGAAGTGGATGTGGGTTGAGGTTGTGCAGATGAGGGTTCAACAGTTTGAGCAATATTAGAAACATTATCTACAGAAGATGTAGGCATACCTGAAACATTTTCTGAGGTGATGTTCTGAACAGTCTTCTTCCTTTTGATGGTACGACTCAGAGGCACATCGTCTTCAGTCTCAGAATCATCATTTACTCTTGTCACAAATGGCTCCATCCTTGGTGCATTCTTCAGAGTTGATCGTTCAGATTGATCAACTGGAATTTCCTCAGAAGCCTTCTTCACCTTTTTCCCTTTCTTAGCCTTTTTCTTTTCTGGGCCTTCAGTAGCCTCAGAATCCTTCTTCTTGCTTGTACGCTTTCTTTTCTTGATATATTTATCCTCGGGTTCAGATTGCCAATCATCCAGAGTAAGATAAACTCCTTCTTCTCTCCTAGCAGCAATGTAATTTGCAATGACATCCATAGGTTCATTCTTGAAAACAGGAATCACATCATCCCTTAAAGATGTGAACTTTTTCTTTATAGGGTGATTCGGATAGTTCAGATTATCCTTAGAAATCTTGTGCACAGACAAAAACGGACTTCTTGATTCAAACACGGTTTCCTTGGCCCTAAATTCTCTCAGCTTATCAACCAATCTCCATTGCAAGAATAGTTCAGAAAGCAATCGTGGAAAAGCAACCCAGTGCTTATGCTTATCAGTGGTGTTTCTGACATAAGAACACAAAGAGTGAAAGAGATAAGCTGGCAAATTTAACTTAGTACCTTTTACTAAGAAAATAAGAATGTGCCTTTGATCCCAGGAAACTTGGTCAGTTCCTCCAACTCTTGGAATAATAGTAGCAATTAAAATTCTGTGTAGCAGTTTCACCATCATATGCAACCCAGAAGTCCTAGCCATCGTCTTTGAATCTTCATACAACGTTTCCTTAATCGCAGCTCTGTACTTAGTGAGAGGTGGGGATTTATCAGTGTCAACTTGAAAGAAACCCTCATTAGGAAACTGAAGCAGCTCAGAGATATGATTCCTAGTGATTATGACAGGTACCCCAAGAACTGTTGAACGAATTTCAGTACCAGTGAAAGGTTTCAAGCCAAGTTCCTCTCTTGATTTATCTTTGTTTGCTTCTGGGTTTTCAGCAATTTTGTTTTCCAGTTCTATCATGGCTTTTTCTCTTGAAAATACTTCCGCGCCAAGCCAGAATTCCTTAACCAGATTGGAATAGATAACACCATTAAGCATATCAAAGTAGTTCATCCATCCTTCACATCCAGATTATTCACCCTAAACGATTCAAAATCTACAGGGCTTTCTGCAACTAATTCCAGTTCATTGAGTTTAAGTGGAGAAGGTTCAGGATTTCTGGACACAAGTTCTTGAGATTCAACGTCAATGGGTTTAGGAATCGTACGAGCAGAAGATGAAGAAGCCATGGTAAGGTTGATGAAGAGAGAGAAGAGAGAATTTCTAAAGACGGAGGTTTAGAAGTAAAAGTGTGAGAAGTGATAGTGAATAGTGTGAATAAGTGATTATAGTGTAAGTTTTCAAATCAAAGCAAATATTGGGGGAAAACACGATAGTGACGTAATGGGGGCGTGGCAGTTACTTTTAATAAAATCATCATTAGCTCTCCTCCATTACCCAGTGGTTACTAGACCATGATGGGAAGTTATACAGATAAGTAGTGTTTTAGAAGCCAGCTGTCAGTTAGAGAAATTGAGCAGTCAGCTAACACTTAGAGTAGGTATCTGAGTCACAAGAAATCATATTAAATAATAAATAATTTCGATTGCTTCAGATGAGTGAATGCTTTAGAATCCAAGATATTAGTTTCTGAGCCTTCCAAACTTCTGAGACCCTTCAGAACTATTTATTCACTTAGAGTTAACATCATTCAGAATCATCATTCAGAAATAAAGACCATGTTCAGATTCTTCTTGATAAAATCAAAACGATCAATAGCAAGAGGTTTGGTAAAGATATCAGCCCATTGATGTTCAGTATCAATGAATTGAATCTCAATTACTCCCTTCTGAACATAATCCCTAATGAAGTGATGTTTAATCTCAATGTGTTTGGCTCTTGAATGTAAAATAGGATTCTTAGACAAACAGATAGCAGCAGTATTATCACAAAGAAGTGGTATACTACTTATCCTTATCTGATAATCTTCCAACTGATGTTTCATCCAGAGCAATTGTGTGCAACACTTAGCAGCTGAAATGTATTCTGCTTCAGCTGTAGATAAAGCAATAGTTGATTGTCTCTTACTAGCACATGATATAAGGTTTTCACCTAGAAATTGACAGTTTCCACTAGTGGACTTCCTTTCAATTTTATCACCAGCATATTCAGCATCACAGAATCCAATTAGCTTATAATCTAAGGATTTCTTATAAAGCAATCCTAGATTTGTGGTTCCTTTCAGATATCTAAAGATTCTCTTAACCGCAGTTAGATGAGATTCTCTAGGATCTGATTGAAATCTAGCACACATGCATACACTGAACAAAATATCTGGTCTAGAAGCAGTGAGATAGAGGAGGGAACCAATCATACCTCTATATAATTTCTGATCAACTTTGCCTTCAGATTCTTCCTTCGGAAGACTGCTAGAGGGATGCATAGGAGTAGACATAGGCTTGCAGTCTTCAAGACCAAATTTCTTCAGTAGATCCTTTGTGTATTTGGTTTGATGAACATATACTCCTTTTTTTCTTTGACTGATTTGAATTCCCAGAAAGAATGTTAGCTCACCCATCATACTCATTTCAAACTCATCCTGCATAAGCTTAGAAAAACTCTTGCATAGAGAGGCATTAGTTGAACCAAAAATAATATCATCAACATAAATTTGAACAATCAAGATATCATTTTTTAAGGTTTTTCTGAAGAGAGTATTATCAACATGTCCTTTTTGAAAACCATTTTCTAGTAGGAAAATACTTAACCTTTCATACCAAGCCCTTAAAGCTTGTTTCAAATCATATAGAGATTTCTTCAATTTGAACGCATGATTAGGACACTTCACATCTTCAAAACCAGGAGGTTGTTTTACATAGACTTCTTCAGAAATTACTCCATTCAGAAATGCACTCTTAACATCCATCTGAAATAGAGTGATGTCATGGTTGACTGCATAAGATAGAAGAAGTCGAATTGCTTCAAGTCTTGCTACTGGTGCAAAGGTTTCAGTGAAATCTATGCCTTCTTGCTGACTATAGCCTTGTGCAACCAATCTAGCTTTGTTTCTGACAACTTCTCCTTGTTAATTTATCTTGTTTCTGAATACCCATTTTGTTCCAATAATGTTCTTATGTTTGGGCTTGGGTACCAGATCCCATACATCATTTCTTTCAAACTGATTGAACTCTTCTTGCATTGCAATGATTCATCCATCATATGATAAAGCTTCCTCTATGTTTGTAGGTTCAATTAAGGAAATTAGACCAACTAGAGATTCATTCTCTTTGAATGCTGATCTAGTCTTCCTTGGACTATCTTTATTTCCAACAATTAATTCCTCTGGATGGGATGATTTGTACTTGAATTTACTTTTGGGCTGAGTAGTCATCTGAGTGGGTTCTTCTTCTGAATGATCTTCAGATTCAAGATCTTCAGATATACTTTCATTCTGAGTCTCAGAAGGATATACAACTATGGAGAGATCTTCACATTCAGATGACTCTGAGGAGATTTGAAATTCTGCAAAAATTTTAGCTTGCTCTGACATTTTATTGTCAGGCTCTTTATCATCAAATCTTACATGTATAGATTCTTCAACTGTATGAGTTTCAGAATTATACAATCTGTATGCTTTTGAGCGTTCAGAATTTCCTATAAAGATACCCTTATAAGCTTTAGCATCAAATTTCTTTCGATAGACTTTGTTGTCTAGAATATAACATGTACATCCAAACTGATGAAAATAAGAAATATTGGGTTTTCTTCCTTTGAACAGTTCATAAGCAGTTTTGTTCAGAATAGGTCTTATAAAGATTCTATTCTAAACATAGCAAGCAGTACTTACTGCTTCTGCCCACAAATACTTAGCTAGGTTAGACTCAAGCATCATGGTACGAGCCATTTCTTGCAAAGATCTATTCTTTCTTTCTACAACACCATTTTGCTGTGGTGTTCTAGGAGAAGAGAATTCATGGATTACTCCATGCTCTGAGCAGAAAGATTCCAAAGACTCATTCTCAAACTCTCCCCGATGATCGCTTCTAACCTTCAGAATCCGAAGATCCTTTTCACTTTGTATTTGTATGCAGAAGTCACTAAACACCTCAAATGCATCACTCTTAGAACGAAGGAATTTCACCCAAGTCCATCTATTGAAATCATCAACAATGACTAATCCATATTTCTTACCATTGATAGAGGCTGTAGAAACAGGACCAAACAGATCAATGTGAAGCAATTCTAGGGGTCTGGAAGTAGAGACAATGTTTTTAGACTTGAAAGAAGTCTTGGCAAATTTTCCTTTTTGACATGAGCCACAGAGTGTGTCTGAGTGATAATCAATGTCAGGCAAACCACTAACAAGCTTTTGCTTACTGTAAGACCCGTAATTTCGCAGTACCTTTTGTGTGAGGAATGTAAGTAATGGCTAAGAATATTAGGGTTTTTGGTTAAGTTGTTTTGTGTGTATCGTCGCAATAACAACATTTTTGCTGAGTTGGAGTCTGTTTTGTGCTCGTGTGCTGAAAAAGCACAGACTTTCGTTTCTTAGTCTTTATTTATCTATGAGAACGTTCTTGTGTCTTCAGAATTTTGAACTTTGACTTTCTCCGCTTTTTGGAAAAACGAGTACAAAATTGTACCCGCTGTTGGAAATTTTACGATTTCCGTTTTCCGTCAAAATTTAAATAGAGACTTTATATATCGGCGCAAGTTAGAATTTGGTTTCAGAATATTTTTAGAAGGCTAGGATAAAAATTTCAGTCGGAGAATAAAGTTTAGCGATAATTTTTAGAAATGGTTTACGGCGAACTTTTATTTCATAGATTTTCTATTTTCGCAAGTTTAGTTCGTTAGCGAAGTGCAACTCGCCTGCGAGCGGACGCAAGAGCTGAGTAGTGTGAGGTGGCATAAAGTGGAAAATATCTAGATATTTTCTAGGATATATTATATTTTAATTGTGTGAGAGAAGCAATGGAGGGCTTGGATTTGATCTTGAAACTATGCACTATTCAATCCAAGGGCTATTGTTGAACAAGACCAAGGTTGTAAGGATTTTGTGTCACATGGGATCAAAGATCAAAATTGGATAAAACACTACCTCCTCTCTTCCTCTCTCGGCCAATCCTCATTTCTCACTCTCCCACCTTCACAAAAATTTTCCCTCTTCATAATCTTGGATCTAGATCATGGCTAGGATCATTAAGTTGCAAGGAACATCTTCTCCTTGAGGTAACTAAGCTTTTCCCCTCCTTATTTCTCTCAAAACTTGTAGATTCTAGGAATTTTGTTAAGGTTGTTCTTGAGCAAAATTGTTAGAAATTAGTCTTGATTCATTGGAGTTTAGTTTGAGTAGTATCCTTGCTTGTTCTAGCTAAGTAGAGATGACTTCCATGGTGTTTTGAGTTCACAAAGAATTTTTGGGGTTAGGGTTTGAAGAGATAATTTAAAATGATCATAAACTTGAAATTTTTCTTGATGTTTTCATTTTTGAAGTTGTTTATGAGCTTTGTGTAGAATTGGATGTTAGGATATGGATTTTTGTTTTGAGAAACAAGAGAAAAATTTTATTGATGTTCTTGAGAAATTATGAACACCCTTAGAAATTTTGATTTGGTTTGTAAAAGGGTTTGATTGTCAGCAAAAGTGATCTTGGGATATTATAGGATATTACCATGATATTCAAAATGAAAAAAAATTGAGTGTTAGTGTGTTTCAAAATTTTTGGCCGTGGCCTATATATATGATCCCATGAGATTTCAAATTTTTCTAAGTCCACAATGATAAGGAATTGATCATAGTTTTAAAAGAAAGGAATTATAGAGTTTTAGTTGAAAAGAAAACTTGTAACTTGCGACGCGAGAAAACTCTGATTTTCTTTGAATTATTTTTGAAGAGTTTTGATTTGTTTTCAAATGATTTTGTTGTGTGAAAATGATTTATTTAGGGTTGAAAACAATAGTGGTTCTTAGTATGCTTTGAAAACAAAATGAATTTCATATAGCGAAAATAGTGTATTTAACTTCGTGAATTTTTAATCACTACGGGGAGAACTTGAAATCACTATCCGAGAGTTTTAGAAAGTACCTTAAACCCCTCTAGAACTTTGAGAATAGGTTTCGTTTGGTTAGGATGTGATGGGAGTATTTTATTGATTGTACGCTACTTAATTTTAGGTAGCGCGAATTGTAGAGTTGTACGAGAAAAGTTAGTGGAAGCTTGCCGAGGTAAGGGCACCTTTCTTTTTGTCTTATTTCTGAAATAGCATGTGTGTATGCTTTGTCTGTGATGTGATTGTGTGTTAGCATGTATGTGTGATGTATTCTCGTGAGGAGAACTTGTTTGAGAACATGCTATATTCTACACATGTTTGGAATTGTTGTTGTGAATTTCATATGTATGAATACTATGAAATGTTGATGCATGTACTTGATTGAAGATCTCGTTGTGCATGATGCTTGTTGTCTTACATATGATTTTGTTAGAAATATATGTATTGACGTGTGGTTGAGAATTACATATGCATGATTGGTTTGTAATTGATGCATTGGCATAGATAAGATGTATCGTATGCTCATGCATTCATAGTTGTGGTTAGAAGACCGCCGGGTGTGATTAGAAGATCCAACTTAATCCTGCGGGATTTTATTGAGTACAATACGTGATTAGAAGATCACAGGGTGCGATTAGAAGATCCACCATAATCCTTCGGTTAGAAGATCGTTGAGATTGTATTGATTTTTAGTGATTAGAAGATCACGACTCTCTGCGGAGAGGTTAAATTCCGGAATTCATGCATGTGACAGCCAGTGATTGGTGTCATGATCATGTAGAGTCTGCATTAATAGGATGTGTGTGCATTTAATTATATTATGCATGTGATGTGAATTTGCTAAGTGTTTTACTCGCTTTTTCTCATAATTGTTATTTGTATTATGTGGTACTTGTGGTGACCCTTACAATGAAACATGAACGGGTTACCCCCACCTAGACGATGGATTCCTGTCCGAGACCGTGGGTCGTGAGGACGACGGTGGCTTCTTGAGCCCTCAGTGATCGAGTGGCGTGGCGGATCATATTAGATTGTGTGCCGGTGTGTCTTGTACATCGTGCCTTTGGTTAGGCGTACTATTCTGACTCTTTTGGATAATTGTATCTGAATACTTATACTTGTGGTTTAGACGGTTGTCTTTTGTACTGTAAATATTCAGCTACACACTTTGCTTCTCGAAAGCACTTTTATGTATGATTAGTACTATGCCGATGTTTGGGATATACTAATATATAATTAGTCCATTTGTATGATTAATGCCGGCTCATCACATGTTTTATGCGCGCTCTGTTTTGTTTTAAAAAAAAAAAATAATGCCCTTTTTTGGTCTTTGAAAATCGGGGTGTTACACTTACTAAGCTTAGAGATTAACCTCCAGTTAGCATGACCAAGACGCTTGTGCCATAACCATTTCTCATCACTCAGAGACAAAAGACATATAATCTTTTGGTCAACCAAATCAGAAAAGTTTACCTTATAAACATTGCCAACTCTCATTCCCTTGAATACTATGGATTGTCAGAGTCTTTTGATACAGTACATGATTCCTTATCAAATGTAACAACACATCCATTGTCACAAAATTGACTAATGCTCAATAGATTGTGTTTAAGTCCATCAACCAACCAAACATCTTTAATAGAAAGAGAAGAATTACAAACTGTACCTGTACTAATGATCTTCCCTTTTTGTTTTCCTCCAAACCCCACATATCCTCCCTCTTTCAGAGTTAGGGTTTGGAACATATTCTTTTTTCCCGTCATATGTCGTGAGCAACCACTGTCCAGGTACCAGGGCAGCTGCTTTACCTTTCCTTGAATGAGCATCTGAAGCAAATATTATTTCAGATTTTTGTACCCACATTCTGATGGGTCCTTTTGAGTTAGTCTTCTGAATTGCATTCCTCCTTTGTTTTCCATGAGCAACATCAGATCTAGAATTAATTAAGCTTTGACAAGAATGTTTAGGCTTAATTTTATTCTTAGATTTTGATCTGGAGTATATCACAGTTCCAACGGTCAAGTAAGCATCTGAAGAATCTTTGCCTTGATTTCTCAGAGGTTCAGATGACTTCTGAGCTTTAACTTGAGAACTCTTAGGCTCAGAAGTTTTGGGTTCAGAAGAACTTAGTGCTTCTGAGTCTTTGAGTTGAGGTTCAGAACCTCCTTCAGAATTAGATAACTTCAGATCTTGTGTTCCACTTTTAACAAAGGTTGAGAATAATTCAGGTGGTGTATCATCCTCACTATATGATTTCAGAGGTTTATCTCAGTTCTTAAACCGAGAATAACCAATGCCTTCACCATAGTTACGAGTCATATGATAAATCATGGAAGCCATTTTACTCCTATTGAAAGTACAACGAATAAATTCATGGAGAGCATCTTCATGATCATCATCGAGTTTGTCTACCAAGACATAGTTAGATTCAACATGACAAATACGAATGTTTAAAGATTCATTTTCTTCATAAAGAATCTTGGCATCCTTTTTCAATGATTCATGAATGCTTTTCAGAATTTTATATTGTCTTACCATCTGAGTGTAATGCTTCACAGCAATCTTAAGAGAATCAATTAATTCAGATTTAGTCATATTATAATATACCTCTTGTTCATCATCTGAGTCATCTTCAGATTCTTTATCAGAGTTGTTATCTTCAGAAGCATTTGCCATTAGAGCAAGATTTCCTTCTTCATCATCTTCACCTTCAGAGTCATTCTCAATTGTTTCCCAAGTAGCTAAGAGACTCTTTCTTACCTTTTCTTTGTATATCTCTTTCCCAAAGCTCTTGCTCTTTCCTTTGTCCTTAGATGACATTTCTGGACAGTCAGCAATAAAGTGTCCAAATTTCTTGCAGTTATAGCATTTGTTCAATTCTTCCTTTTTGTCTTTAGAGAAGGAACTTCTTGAGCCATTTCCTTTGCTTGGAAACCTTTTGTATTTCTTGTTCCACTTCTGAAATCTTCTAACCATGAGAGCCATTTCCTCATTCTCAGAATTTTCTTCTAACATATCATCAGAAGTTTCCTCTTCTTGTTCAGCAACTTTGGTCTTTATAGCTTTTGAGGAACTTTGAACAGAGCTTAGAGCCAAGGACTTCATTTTCTTGACAGGTTCGTCTGCCATAAGTTCTAGTTCATGACTTCTGAGTGAGCTTATTAGATCTTCAAGAGAAACACTATCCAGATCCTTGGATTCTTGAAAAGTTGTAACCTTTAGTCTCCATTTAGGAGGAAGACTCCTCAGAATCTTCTTTACATGATTAGGTACAGTATAACTTTTCTTCAGAACTTGAAGACCTGAGACAAGAGTTTGAAACCTTGAATACATGGTTTCAATGTCTTCATCTTCCTTCATTCTGAATAGCTCATATTGATGAACTAGCAGATTTGCCTTAGCCTCTTTAACTTGTTTGTTTCCTTCATAGGTAGAGCATAGAGAATCCCAGATAGTTTTGGCTGAAGATTTGTTGGATATCTTCAAATATTCAGCATGAGATATAGCACCAACAAGCATATTTTTGACAGTGTGATGCTTCTTATATTGTTTCTTTCTTTCAGTATCAAACAGCTTTCTGTAGGTATTTCTTACAACACCTTCTTCATCCATGTGATCAAAATGTATACCATCCTCAACTATATCCCATAACTCATCATCAGTACCAATGATGTAACTGTACATCTTGGTTTTCCAAAAGGGAAAAGTTGTAGGATCACTATTAAAGTAGGGTGGTTTATCTCTGTGATTGTCACCATTTCTCTCACCCTTGTCATAGTTGTGAGGAGGAGGAACAGCATGATGTTCTGGTCCAGAGCCAGTAGAAGTAGAAGAGGACATGTTTTTCAACTAAGTACCCTAGATCTTTTACTGTCTCACTGTTAAGTGAAGAGCAACAGACCGGTGCTCTGATACCAATTGAAGGTTGAAAAACACAAGAAGGGGGGGTTGAATTGTGTTAAGATATTTGCTAAGTTTAAAAACAATTTGCAGCGGATAAGGTTAAACACACACAATGTAAGAAGATAGAGAGAAAGCAAGACACACAAATTTTATACTGGTTCCTCCCACTAACAGAAGTAGTCCAGTCCTCTTGTTCTTCACAAGAGATTTCACTATAATCACTAAGATTACAGATGCTCAAGCACAAAGCAAGAGACTTCAAATGCTCAAGCACAAAGCAAGAGACTTCCAATGCTCAAACACAAACGCAAGAGACTTCTCACAAGTTTAAATGATGATAAAGATATGAGAGGGACACTTGATATACTATCAGAGGTGTTTACAAAATACAACACAGTTACAAGACTTCTTAGAAAATTATCACAAAGTTTCTAAGTGTTTGAATAGCTTCAGAATTTGATAGAGTTTTTGCACGTTCAGAAGCGTAAGTCTTGATAATCATTCTTCACAAATCTTCTTCCTTTTATAGATGAGAAAATGGACGTTGAAGATTATAGCCGTTCGAAGAATTCTTGAGACGCTCCATTGTATTGATCAGAGTGCTAATAGCTGTTCTGATTTGCAGTGCTTAGGAGCTTTGACGTTTACTACAAAATGAGAGATTCCTTTTGGCTTTAGATATTTGAACCTCAGCTTAAGCCAAATAAGGAAATACTCGTTCTTGAAGCCTGACTTGAAAAGGACCTTTCCATGGTCAACCCTTTTCCTTCTTGATTCCTTCGTTGAGACCAAGTCAGACACAGTCTTCAAGAAAGTTGTACTCTCAGGTGTAGCCTCAGAAATATCTCTGATGTAGCTTCAGAAATATTTAGCTTCAGAACTTGGTGAAGCTCAGAATTACTTGCTTCAGAATTTTGAGAGCTCAGATGTGACGCGCTCAGAAGTAATTCTTTCAGAATTCCAATATGCTTATGAATTCAAATTTTAACTTTTAATCCTGCACACTAGAGTAAATTATTAGTACTATCAATTTAACTTTAAATACATTATTATCATCAAAATCAAATTAGGAGATACAAAACCAATTTTGTTCCAACAAGTTGTAGTCACATTTTTATTTTTAAAGTAGAATATTTCAAAAGTTCATGTGTTCTAAAAATTATCGTATTTTCAAGTTGTAGTCACTTTGAGTTTCTTAATGTTGTGTAACAAGATTTTCAACAAACATGCAAGGAAAAAAAAAGAACAAAACAAAAACAATAAAAAGATTATATGAAGAAGTTTAGTAAAAAAAAAAAAAAATAGATACAATAAAAAGATTATATGAAGAAATTAAATAAAAAATAAAGATACAATAAAAAGATTATATAAAATTTAGTCAAAAAAAATTAGGAATGAGGGTATAATAGACAAAATATAACCTTAAATTATCAAAACATCAAACAATTTGAAACAAATTTTTTTTTCTAAAACATCAAACAAAAAGGAACGGAGGGAGTAAGTTGTAAACGGGAGAGTTTAGGTTTGAATTGATACTACCATAGTGAATTCATCCCTGGATTGGTATCCTCCAGAGTAGTGTTGTTTAGCGCTGAACTGAGTTAACAAACTCTTTGTGTTGTTTATTGTTTTCTGCAACTTTTAATTGTTTCTTGTTCATCAAGTTCAGTATGTCCACGATGTTGGCACATTAGGCTACACATTACACTATTCCTAAGATGTACACATTGTGCTGCACATCTGACACTTACCACCAGAATTTCAATAATCACAAAACTAACAAAATTTATTCAATCATTCGAAAAAAAAGTTGCTAATATAATTCAATTTTGTTTTCTTCCATTTACATTTTCAAATAAATTATCATACTTAAATATATACTCTATTTTATATGTTAACAAAATGTCATAAGAATTTTAGTGTATAAAAAAATTCAACAATCGAAATTTTGAATGCATCTCACTCAAGTTACAAATAAAATTTTATCATAAACATTAGTATGATATAATTTTTTTTTAAGTATGGATTCTTAGGAAAAGAGGGTCCGGTAATTAGAAGTTCGATCGCGAGGTAAGTAAAATCGGCCCATAATTACCTTTATAAAAAATATACTCAAGTTATTCCTAACGATTCGTTCTAAAAAAAACTTTTAACCACTTAGCCCAATTACTTGGTTAGTAAAGTATAATATAAATTTATTCCCACTATTAACTATAAAATACAGTGAACACTTAAGCACACATCAGAAAATAAATCATTTTTTTTAAAAAAAAATGTTGTAGATATAAACATTACCCAATAAGAAAAATAGGAAAAAATAAAGGGATTCATGAAAGTATCTTATAAACAATTATTAAAGTGTAAATAAAATTATTAAAATTCACATTTTTCTTCCATCTACATTTTCCTGTATAATATTCATATTTATATACTCCATTTTGTATGTTAACATATTATATTACTAAATAATAAGAACTTAAGTGTATTAAAAAATATTCAACTATCACAATATTGTATGTATCTCACTCAATAATATAAATCAATAATAGGGAAGCGCAGTGAATATTTTGAGAAAAGAGGGGTTTGTTGTGAAATTTAAATTTAAAAAAGGGAGTGTAATTTACTCAAGTTCTTACTTCAGACTATTAATTGGGTTCAAGTGGTTATCGAACTCTCTTAAAAAAAATCGTTCGAAAAAATGTCTATTCGATTCTTGATGAGAACAATTCATAGCTAGATTTTAATTTTGTTACTAGATCTCCTTCTTCTGGAATCAGAAGATTAATACAATTTTTTTTAATATCATTATAAAAATGAAAACAACTATATGGAACTAACAAAAAAGGTGGCATTGTAAGATACATGTTTAAAAGAAGTTTACACAATCAATGTATATACAAATTAAAATGGTAACTCAGTTACATGCCAACAAGAGATTTACTTCTGTCAGCTATTAGTTATTCGTGCTTCCTATGCCTTTCTTGTTTTATATTTTTATCCTTTCTTTACTTAAGTAGCGAACATTATAAAATGAGAAGTTTTGAACAATGTCGTCCGCTACTTAAATAGCGAATGTTATAATGGTAGGTTATTTTTGGGGTGTATTCACTATCTAAATAGCACATTGATGTATTTTGATAAAATCGTAGGGCGCGCGAAAAAAAAGGTAGGTGACAAAAGTAGATGACCACCAATAATAATTTGTTAGACACTATTATGGGCAAATGTTGATGCACACAAATCAATGAATGGAATGGAAGGATATCAACATAGAAGGGAATTAGGAATGAGAGGATAAAAGAAATTATTTTTAAAATTATTAATAGAATGTAGTTTTGTAAGATTAACTTTACAGAAAGTTAGAGCCTTGTTGAGGGTAATTCCAATTCTTAAACTGAATTTGGTGCTATTTTATACAACGTTCGTAAGACAATGCTATTTGTTATTACAAAACATAAAGATAAATTTATAAGGAGACAGGCCAACGATGTTGCTTATTTGTTAGCTAGAGCATCATTGTCCTTTTGTTAGTCATCAAAAGTTTGATTATATACCATCTTATATTGTGAATGTTTTAATGAATGAAAAAACTTAATTTTCCTACCTAAAAAAACTATAAAAAATAATAAAATAAAATGTTCGAGCCTGTTCAAAACAATTTTAATTTTTAGTTTTCAAAAAAATAAAAATAAAATTCATTGAACATATTTTACTTTTTAATTTTGAAGACTAATATAGATAAAATAATTTCATAAATTTTTTAATTTTTAAAAATTAAAATACTGTAATTGAGAAAAAACAAATTAAACAGACCATATATATGTGTGTATGAAGATGAGTATAAGTACAATAAAATAAGAAAAACATAATGCAGAAGATAAACTCTTATTTCTCATTTATTCATATAATTATATTATTAAAAACATTATAGACTTTTTTGAAGACCACATATATTATGGAAAAACTAACAGAAAAACTACAAAATCTCAAGGTTGTGTAGCCTTCCCAGCAGGAGGTTTGCAACATGGGGTTGGCCTATAGCATGGTAAAATTTGTTCGCAAGCCCCCCCTTGATTATCCATTGAAATTTCAGTCCCATGAGCACCTCCAAGAAGTAGAGTGCTCATAACAGCAGAGAGCAATACCACTAGCTTTAACACCATCTTCAAACAAGATTCCATGTTAACTCAACTTGTTGCTCGACAAATGAAATTAAAGATGTTATTATTTAACTTGTTATGATATTTTAGAGAAAATGTGTTACTTATTTATACAAATTATAAAAATATTATTTATGCATATTTTTTCACATTAAGTAATTTATTATTCTTTGTTTGATTTTGTCTAAGCTAAAAGTATATTACTACAAAGGAAATTATTTTCTTAAAAAATTTTAAAAAAAACTTCCGGACATAAACTTCTTTTTTGGTAAGATTGCGGACATAAACATAACCCAATAAAAAATTAGAAAAAACAATAACAAAAAAAAAAATCAAAAGATAAATTAAAGTGTGTTCCTAGTCAAAAATAATAATTTTTTTATAATAGTAAAAATAATAATTTAAAGAGTGTTATAATATGACCATTTTTAATAGATAATATTTATAAATATATTTGTACCAAAAAATCATATTTATAAAGATATTTGTGACAATTTTTTTTATAAAGATATTAGTCAAAAATAAAAAAAGTAGCGATACACCTTTAGGAAAAAAAATTCTCAAATTCAATTGGTATTCACTTAAAACAAAATTAATATAAAAATATAAAAGACATGAATTTTTTGCTTACAGCAAAAAAAACACTGATATCCAATATGTAAATTGGATATCTAGTGTTCACCGTAGTCTTTCTAAATTTAAGGGATGTGGTTTTCTTTTTGGTTACAAAGGGATGTGGTTTAAGCACCACATCAGAAAATGAATCATTTTAAAAATAAAAAAAAAATTGTTGTAGACAAACATTACCCGATAAGAAAAATAGGAAAAAAAAAAACAAAAAAAAGGGATTCATGGAAGTATATTATTATAAACAAGTATTAAAGTGTGAATAAAATTAGAATAGTGCTATTTGTTATGGAACAATTTGAAGAAGAATTATAAGAATTGACACATGTCATTATTTTAGAGGACAATGTTTAATTTATTAGTATAAATTTAATTTTCTTTTTAACAGGAATAATGGGGGTACTGTACTGGTATTAATGAATGGTTGAGATTTATTCTTGCCTTTCTTATTTTTACTCTTTTCTTACAAATAAGCATTTTCCATAAAATTATTAAAATTCAATTTTTTCTTCCATCTACATTTTAATGTATAATATTCATATTTATATACTCCATTTTGTATGTTCATATTATATTACTAAATATTCATGAGAACTTAAGTGTATTAAAAAAAATTCAATTATCACAATATTGTATGTATCTCACTCAATAATATTCATCAATAATAGGGAAAGGGCGGTGAATATTTTGACAAAAGAGGGGTTTGTAGTGAAATTTAAATAAATAAATAAAAATGGAGTGTAATTTACTCAAGTTCATATTGTAGACTACTCTAAAAAATTTTATAAAAGTCGAAAATAATTTGATAATTCATTGAAGAACTTCAAATGATTTTTTTAGACAAAATTGATATGCAGAAAGAACTTCGAGTAAACTGCTTTAAAATTAAGGATGGCAATTTGACTCATAACCAGTGGCTAGTGGGTATCCACAATGGATAGAGTAAAAATCCGCATTTTGAATACAGGCATGAGTATGAATAATTACTTACGGGTACCTTACCCCGCTATCCGCACTCATACCCACATAATATTTTTTTTTTTTTGTGCTCATACCCACATAATATATAGAGATGGATACATGTTTTTTTTTTTCCAAACTGAAGTTATGGGGATGGGAATATAGTACCCTACCCATCGTTATCCCTATTTAAAATAGACAAATGCATCTATATTTCTTTTAAATTTAACGTTTGTATCAGATATATCATTTAAGTTTTTAAAGTAACTAGTAAGTCCTTTAAGTTTTACGTTTGTTACAAACAGGTCATTTTTTTAGGTCATTTAAATTTTACGTTTGCAATAAATAAGTCTTTAAAAATGCCCTATTTTATAGGACTTATTTGTTACAAATTACAAACTTAAAAACATATTTGTTAATTAAAAAATTTAAAGGACCTATCTAAACAAACACATAAAACTTAAATGACCTATTTGTAATTTAAAAAATTTAAAGAACCTATTTAAAACAAACATAAAACTTAAAGGACCTATAAATGTATGTTACTTATAAAATACAAATAATAGTTGTTGATTACATTTGGTCAAAATAAAATTTTGTTGATTACACGATTACGTAGCTAAAACAAGAGTAAACCACCAAATCAGTCTCTGACTTTGTAAGACACTCTCAAATAGGTCCATAACTTTATGAATAATTCAAAAAGGTCCTTGACTCTGATAAATTTTATTCATATTAGTCCTTCAAAAAATAAGTTAGGGACTAAATTGAGAATAAATGGATAAACTTAAGGACCAAATTGATAATAAATTGTAAAATATAAGGACTTAATTGATAGTAATTGATTAAAAAAATAGGGACCAACTTGACA
Organism: Trifolium fragiferum; assembly: GCA_954870985.1. NCBI lineage: Eukaryota > Viridiplantae > Streptophyta > Magnoliopsida > Fabales > Fabaceae > Trifolium > Trifolium fragiferum. Next base: position 22,480,137 of record OX940791.1, on the reverse strand, counting down.
GTTTAACAAAATCAGGGACCTTTTTGAAATATTCATAAAGTCAGGAACCTATTTGAGAGTGTCTTACAGAGTCAGGGACTAATATTAGAATAGTCAAAATCATTTGGAAAAAAAAAAAGAATACTTCAAATCATTCACCATGTAAGTTTATATCCAATCACAGTATCAGCTGTTTGTGCAAGTCAAATTATTCATGGAGAACAGGTTTGCAGCTATAAAGTATTCTAAATTACTGAATTTTGTTATTTAGCCGTCTAAGAAGCTTCGGAGGTCTTCGCTTGTATGGGACATTGGGATACATATGGTTTGAGCTGCATAAAAAAAATAATAATAATAAAACAGAATCAGTAATAGCAAACATATAAACTATTGTCATGATAGTTTTTAATCTTATTGTTTGAGAAACTCTCCTCACTTTCGCCCCCCCCAAACCCTTCCCCTCCAAACTCCCAAACAAAGGCTTTCTTTGCTAAACTCCTAAAACCCTTTCCTCCCCTCCCTCACCTCCAAACTCACAGAAATTCTCAACCCCTAATCATTTGTAAAAAAGGAATAATCTTGTACATATAGCTCATAAAGGAATGATCTTGTACATATAGCTCTTTGTAATTTCCATTGAGATGAACTCTTTCTTTGCCTCCTAAACAATAGTAATGATCTTGTGTGTTATATGAACTCTTTCATTTACATTAAATGATTATTGTGAATTATTAAGTAGAGTAGCTATTCACAGACTTTCAAAATTAGTCAACTCCTATTGTTCCAACAACAAAAGATACTTTAAATTATGAGTATTGTGTAAAAAAATTAGTTGATTGGTATACTTTAAATTATATAGGGTATTGTGGCTAAGAACAATGACTAAATTTTCAGATCACTATAGCAGGCATTTTAAGCTAGACTGTGACAACAGAAGCAAAAACAAGTGTGTTATATGAAAAGGAGAAGATAAAATGCAATGAAACAGAATAACAATACAACGAGAATCAAACATCTCGGTTCTTGCTATTACATTGTCAAAAAAAGGAAGCTGAAGAAAAATTCAGAAACCATAACTGAGTTAAAACAAAATTATAAAGTTCACACAAGAGGGAGAGGAATTAAAGGAACAATGTCAAATTATATTATCAAGGAAGCAGAAGCATCAAGTAATAATGGTTATCCATGTAAATGTTGACACGATGAATAAGTAGAAAGAAGACAATGCAACATAGTGGTGCAATTAAATAAGTGGAAGATGCAAACCTTAAAATCAGTCAAATCAGGAACTACATAGTTTGGTAACTTTTCCTGCAATATCACATACCCACCTGCAACAATATGCAGGATTGCATTCAAATTAATACTATAAAAACACATTAACATAAGAAACATGTAACTTAGCAAATTATTTTATAACAAAAATAATGATTCTACTGTTTTATAAAGTCATGTTTACTAACTAAGGACATCCAGAACATGAGAAGACGTGTAAATTATTACAGCTTACAGGGTCTGCAACTTCCTAAAGTTCGACATAGAATGCAAGTAATTTCTTTCAACAAAACCTTGAGTGCAATCATCTTGTAGTACAGATGCCGGCTAGTCTCTCAGCCGAGGAGAAGGGAATTAGGAATGAGAGGATAAAAGAAATTAATTTTAAAATTATTAAAAGAATGTAGTTTTGTAAGATTAACTTTAGAGAAAGTTAGAGCCTTGTTGCCAGTAATTCCAATTTTCAAAAATTATGATAAGGACTATATATCAGTCCTCAGAAAGATAAAGTGAAACACAAGTAAGCCTCTTTAGTCCTTTATCCCTCAGGAAATACCTTTAGTTCAAGGGCTATTGAAGTCAGAGATTTTTTTTTTTTTTTAATTTTTTTTTTAATGGCAAATAATTGAAGTCAGAGATTGAATTTATCTATTCAGAGTGATATTGTATTTTTATTATATATATTAAAATCGCTTATTAAATTTTTTGGATATATAATGTTCAACAATATTAGCCTAGTTATTTATGCCCCTTATGTTTGAGCTTTGGCCACCTCACCAACAGTTCATCTGGTTCCTAGGCTTTCCTCGACTAGAGATGAGAACCAGGTCCAAATAGCTGTTCCCTTGACTAAAAATGCTGACTCCTAAAAGATATTCATATTTTTTTTGAATAAGCAAAATTTATTAGGCATCCACCCGTATAAGAAATACTAGGGGAGCAAGAACAAGGAACTACAACAAGCAAGGCAAGGAAAAACAAGCCTGTAACAAAACAGGGAATGAACCCGAACAAGAAAAACAAACAACCCCTAAAATATATTCATATGAAACAAAGAAATTGTAACTTGATAAATAATGTACATCGTTTTTACATCGTTTCATTGGGGATTTCAAATATGATTATTATAATAATAATAATACTATTGGAATTTGAAAGTTTTTGAAAAATTCATCTTTTCTTACCATTGTTGCGTAACTTTTTAATCTATTCCTTTATCTTTAAATTAAATTAGATTTATTAAGGGGAAAAGCTACAACACAAATGGTGTTTAGGTAGTAATTTAAACCCTGAAAAAGACACAAGTTCCACCGGAAAACAATATTATAATATTTATCGAACAGTGACCCCTCAACCTAAAAGATACAAATCAGCAGATCCAGATCTCAACAATCTTTAGGACCAAGTTTTGAAACTGAAGTCAATAATTTGGCTAATCTAATCAGCAAACATCGTCAATGAAGACAACGCCCCTTCCTGAAGCCATCTACCATTTCGATTCTCTACTTGTGAGGAAGAGGATAATAATAAAAATTGCTGACCAGTATGCAGAATCAACAAATGAACAAATCTGCCCCATTTGTTTCAAAACAAGTATGTCATGCAATCAAGTAATAAAATGTTGGACTAGTACAAAAGCATGTTCTATAGTTCAATATTAAATGCTCCAAAAACAGATGAAACGATGACTTCAATTAAAGAAACAAACAAACCTTTGCGAGTGTTGAACCCAGTGGGCTTGCAGTTCTTTCCCTTGTAAAAACCTCGAGGAGCACGTTTTGGTGATAGAATATCAAGTGAAGATGTTCGCTTCCTTCGAAACGCCCTTCCTATTCCTAAAATTAGTCCCAGAGGCATCTTCTTCTATGGGTAACTGAACAAACCAACAATCACCATCAGCGAACACAGATACGGCGCAATCAAATAACATGTGATATGGGATTTGAATATTCTAAAATGAGTTAAGTGTAAAGTGAGAAAATCAAATGTTGTGAATGTAACAATCCCAAGATTTGTTATGATGTACCTATAATATCTACCTTTTATTAATTAACGGTTGATTTTATTTACTTTACACCTGGGGTGTTCATGGTTCATGAATTGCACTGAACTGAACCATATTAATGGTTCAGTGCAGTTCAAAAAACCACTTTAATAAAAACCAGTTTATTTCTCAAACCAGTTTCAGTTCAGAACCAGTTTACATCTTTGAACCAGTTTAGTTCCAGATAACTGGTTTAAAACCGGTTTTTTTAAAAAAACTGGTTTTTTTATTAAAAAACTGGTTTTTTAAAAAAAACTGGCTGGTTTAAAAAACCAATTTTCTGTGGTTTTTTTTTAAACCAATTTTCTGAGTCTTTTAAAAAACCTGTTTTAGTGCTTTTTTTGAAACAGAAATTGGATTTTAAATACTATAGTATAGTTTATACAAATTAAAACGCCAACAACATATCACAAATCTCTAAGACAACAAGTTAAACCATTGAATGGATCACCAACATTTACACAATAACATATGAATTAATTCAATTCTAAAACTACCCTGCTGTGACCATCATTTCACAGAACATAAATAAAAATCAATTAAGGCATCAATTTAGCATCGGTAATTAAATAATAACTAATTTTTATTATAATTTAAACTTCCAGATAACTAACAATACAACAACAACTATGCACTCACAGAACATAAATAAAAATCACTACAAAAACTATGAAATGGGTTACCTTTGAGAAGAATCGACGATAGTTGTGGTGCTTGGTGGCGGAGGAAGAATCGACAGTGGCGGAGAGAGAATCGTAGTGGTGGTGCTCGATTAAGTAAGAGAAAGTTGAAAATCAATTTGGGAATTGGGGGCTAGGGTTAGGGACTTAGGGAAATAAGTTTAGTGAAAGAGAAATCAAGCTACACGAAAGTGAAAGAGAGAAATAAAAGTGTGAGAGAAATTTTAATTTATTTTTTTTAATAAAAACCAATTTATAAGTTCAAACTTATTATGAACCAGTTATAAACTAAATTGTAACTGTTTTTTAAAAGTGGTTCAGTTCAAAACTAAATTAAATGGTTCAGTTTAAAATACAGTTCAATGCAGTTCGAATTACAGTTCGATTCAGTTAGCTGGATTTTTGAACACCCCTATTTTACACTCTAAAGTGAATAAGTCACACTAGAGGAGTCGGATTCTATGATATGATATAATAAAATTAAGTTTATGAATAAAACGAGTAAAAAACAGAGCTAATATATTAAGAAATTGATTAGAGACACCACCCCCTGAAATTTAATGGGAATTGTTCGATTAGCCTATTTTGAAGTTAACTAGTATATTTAGGTTAACTGCGAAACTTAGATGATTATATCTAGCAACAAATGAATAAGAAATATGAGTGTGTTTAAGTGAATGGACAATTTAGGGGTAGAACTTGAACTGCCTTTTATGCTGAGTCTACTAACATAACATTTCCAAAAAAAACATCACTTACATCACCATCGAATCGGTTTTAAGTCCCTTTAAGATTTTACACGCATACTACAGTTCACAAGTTTCCTGCTAATCCTCAATTTAACATTTTTATCAGCAATTTTAGCAATTAGCAGTTAAACTAGGGTTAAAATCGGAGCTAGTGAAAACAAAATGAGTAAAAAAAACAAATCATGAAAAACATAATCTATCTCTCTCTTCTCCCTCACTTCATCTTCCTCGGCCACCAAATCCACAACCCTATCATGTCTTTTTCTACTGCTCCAATCAATTAAAACACAATCTCATGAAAAATTGCAACTATTTGCCAAATTAGGTTATCTAAAAGTTGGAAACTTGAATTACATCGTTTGAGAAGTGAATTGGATTGAAATTATGCATGTATGAATTCCATTTTCGCGCCATAAAGGGGAGAGAGAGAGAGAGAGAGAGAGAGAGAGAGAGAGAGAGAGAGAGAAGGAAAACCTGAAGTTTCTTTTTCCTTCGACGACCAACGCGTCCGCGTTTTTCCGGCGAGTTGAGTGAGTTCAGTGGTTTTTGATTCTGAAAGAAGAATGGCAATGTGTTCAGTGGATCTTCTGTTGTTGATGAATGGGCCTCTTCAAAAGGTTGGGCTTGGCATTACAATTTACAGCTTGTTTCTCTTCCCCTCCCATATTTCTTCCAGACCCCCAAAATGACGTTTTTACCCCTCAAATATCTTTAGGAAAAATTTTTCGGATGCACAACAAATTTCGGAAAACATTATCCGCTCGATACCTTTTGGAAATGTTTTCTGAAATGTCCCTTCATACACAATATTTACCCACTGTACGTTCACTTCTTCCTCATTCAATTTCAATCCTTACGAGCATACCTGCATAATTGTGCAGGTTTATGGTTTTAATTTTATGCAAATTGTTCAAACAAATTTTTGACTTTTGTTGTATGTTTGGTTGTATAATTGTAATTCTGGATGATGAATCAAAATCATTAGTTTTTATGTTTATCTCAAAAAATATTATTAGGTTTTTAATCTATATTAAATAGTAAAATATATCGGAATAATATATGAAAATAAATAAAATTTTCTTATTAAATTCTAAAGATTTTGTATTTTATGTTCTTGTCAACGGTTACTTATGTTAGTGTTTTAAGTTTGTCACTTCTACTATAACTCTTTCATTTTTAAGTAGTCTAATGGTTGAAATATCACTTTTTTTAAGGTGAATTAGTAAAAGTATCATAGTTTAATTTCCAATCACTATATGGTACATGCAATGTCCATATCGATTGAATTATTCTTATGGAGACATTTCTACTATAACTCTATTTGGTAAAAACATTTAACATGAAAAATCATAAGTACCATCGTAATTTATAGAGAGCTATGAATTAGGGACAGACTTACATGGGGAAAGTAAGGGTTGAGTCCCCTCCCCCTTCTTGTATATCAGATATTCAATGAATCTGAAAAATGAATATTTACTTATAATTAAGGCGGAAAGAAGTAACAAGGTTGCAATAAAAAGAAATGGCCAAAAGGCACAAACAAATGGCTATGAGAGCGAAATTTTGAAACAACTTTAACTCTGGACAAAAGGGGATATACATCGGTTATTCAATGAATCTAAAAAGTAACAGAAGGAAATAAACTGCAAAAATACTCATTCCACTTCTAATGAAAATTGGAAACTCCATAAAAAAAAATACTCTATTCTATCTTGTGTGACATGAAGAGGGAATGATTTTACTTTGAAAGAATTAGGAGAATGGTCTATTATATATGAACTTAGGTAAAATACCTAATAGCTAGAATTCATTTATCTTAGAATTGCTTTTGGAAGCTAGAATCAAATTTAGAAAAGAGAACCAAACATGATGGAAAATGATGAAACCACATTTAAGGGTTGTAGAAGCTTTTGAGGATAGAAAAGCCAAACCAAACAAGCACATAGTATCCGAATACCTTTTTCACAAAAAATGGACCATATCAAAAAATGTTGCAAGCCCATATACCAAAATGCTAACAAATGATTTTTTTCTTCAATAAAAAAAATGAATAGAAGAATTCATAAACTAAAGTCTATATATACTATAGCAATGGTGTGAAAATTATTATCTCACAAACACATTAGATTGACTATTGTCAAGTCAATAATCCAATTTAAGAGACATTGGATACTACATGTATCAAACTCATTATTTAAAATCAACAATAATAGCACAACATTGGTTACATTTCATTGCTATGCTAACATGATCATAATTTGAACTTTTACATTGGTAAGTTCAAACTATTTAAATATGATCACTCCCAAAAGCCACACATTTGTAGTTTCTGGATCTATTTGTTGAATTTAATTCAACTATAACAAAATTTACATACACATATAACAGAAGGATCATTGAGAAAGAAAGTAATAGTAATAATAAGAACAAAATGCTTATGCTATTCTTAGCTAGCTAGGAATAAAAACATGTCACTAATTCATCCATCATTTGAAACTCAGCTTGGAACTTGAAGATGAATGAAGAAGTGAAGACACAGAGAAGCTTGTATTATTGCTTTTTGTATTCAAACTTTGCATGACTGATGCATTGGAAGATGTTGCAAGAACTTTAGCATCATTTGCAGGAGACCTTTTTAAAAGCACATCAAATTTTGCATATTCTTCTCTTTCATGCTTTATCTCTTTGAGCATTGCTGCTATATCTCTCATTGTTGGTCTTTCATCAGGAGATGAATTTACACACAATAGGGCTATTCCCAATGCTTGGATCATTTCTTCTATTTCCGATTCCGGTCTTGAAAGTAAGGTAGGATCAAGTACTTCAATACCTCTTTTCTGTCTCACCCAATCAACAACATGTAAACCATCTGGTATTGTTGGATCTATTGGTTGCTTGCCAGTCAAGACTTCTAGCAAAACTACACCGTAGCTATAAACGTCGCTCTTCTCCGTGATCTTCATCATATAACCATATTCTGAAACAAATTCAAATTCAATATGTTAAAACAAATTATCTAAAATGTGTTGGAAGTTGTCAAATGAAATTTCAATCATGTGCAGGCAACTATATGAATCTTTTTAAAACAATTTGTTTTAAGTTTTGGTCCGCAACTGCAGTTGCAGCTGTAATATAATGGTTTATGAGGTCTACACAGCGGCATCACAATTGCAACTGCGGCTGAATTGGCCATATTTTGCAGCAAAATTAAGATTTGCAGTGTATCTAGAACCGCGATTTAGAACCGTTATTCCTCATGGTAACAAACAAGTAGAAATCACAAAGATTTTTTTATCGAGTTAGTCACACTAACCTGGAGCAATATATCCATACGAACCAGCAACGGTATTGGAAGAACGACCAACATCACCATCATCAACAAGCTTTGCTAAGCCAAAGTCCGCAATATAAGGTTCAAATTCAAGGCCAATTAAGATGTTATTGGCTTTAATATCTCTGTGGACTATTGGAGGAACACAGTCATGATGTAGATATGCAAGTCCTTCTGCAGAACCTAACAGAATTCGGAACCTAAGTTCCCAATCCAGAGAATTTCCAGTCCTCTCATGAAGTACACTGCTTAAACTTCCATTTGGCATATAATCAAAAATAAGCAATCTTGTTTTCTTGTTCCAACAACAACCTAAGAACCTGACAATGTTCTTATGACGAATCGAACCAAGACACTTGACCTCAGCCGAGAATGAATCTCGAACTCCACTTTTGTAATCCTTCAATGCCTCTCCTTCATCAGTTGTTATAGGCCACAGTTTCTTCACTGCAATGACTTCGCCGTTATCCATTTCACCTCGATAAACAACTCCAGAACACCCCTTGCCGATTATATTCCTATCAATCAAACATCTCAGTACTTGTTCAACTGAAAAGTTTAGTTTCTGGAATGGTATGAATTGCCATGGCCATGAGTCTCCTAATTCAGAATCATCGTCTCGAATGGTTTTTCTTGCTTTGACCACAGCAGTTATCCCCATAAGTATCATTACTACTGTTAATGCTATCAGCAATCCAATCGCTAGCTTAATCCTTCGCGATTTCCTTACCTCATGCTCATTCAACACCATATCGGTCTTGCTAGAATCCTTTACAAAACATAAGTCCTCACCTGAAGTGCAAAGTTCTTGATTTCCGGTAAGGTCTTTCGATGTTAACTGCCTGAAAAGCTTGTTATCTGGAAGATATCCTGTGAACTTGTTGTAAGAAACATTGAGGGAAACAAGGTTATCTAGCTCTGAAAGAGTTTGCAAATTTCCTTCTAACTGATTATGTGAAATGTCTAATATGGAAAGCTTGTTAAGAGCAGATATCTGAGGTGGTATCGTTCCACTTAGTAAATTGCAACTAAGATTGAGAGCGATTTCTAGAGCTTCGATTTGGCCTAATTCAGCCGGTATGCTTCCAGTAAGCTGATTGCTACTAAGATCAAGAAGTTGGAGATTTGAACATAGGCTTACTGATGCAGGAATTGGCCCAGAAAACAAGTTATTCCCTAAGATTAACTTACTCATAGAAACAAGACGACCTAAACTCGCCGGCAACGGACCTGAAAACTTGTTAAAAGAAACATCCAATACCTGAAGCGACGATAATGACGACAAGGAATTAGGAAGTGAGCCTTCCAAGTTGTTAGTACTGAAGTCAATCATTTGAAGTTGTACACAGCTTCTTATTTCATCGGGAACCGGCCCAGAAAGCCGGTTCTCAGAGAGATCTAAAAAGTTCAAATTCTTCAAACTTCCTATGGTCTTAGGAATGCTTCCAGTAATCCTATTGTTTCCAAGCCTCAACCTTATAAGAGACATGCAACTACCAATTTCTGATGGTATAGAACCAGATATATCATTTGAAATGAGAAGTAGTTTTGTGAGATTTTGAAGCTGAAATAGTCCAGAAGGAATGCTACCAGTGAGTGAATTTCTAGACAAATCAAGTGCTTGAAGTTTACTGCAGTTTCCTAAACTTGAAGGAATGCTTCCTTCAAGCTGATTCTGCCAAGCAAAAAACACTAAAAGATTTGACAACTTTCCAATCTCTGATGGAATCAAACCTGAGAGCTGATTTGTATCAACTTGCAACTGTTGAAGCTTTTCAGCATTTGAAAGAGTTGAAGGAATAGAACCAGATACATTATTATCACTAATCATAAACTCTTCAAGCTCTAAAAGACCTCCTAAAGACAAAGGTATAGTACCAGATAAAGAATTCAAACTTAGATCAATGTTTCTCAAACTTGAACAATTACCAATCTCATTAGGAATAGCACCAACAAGACCATTCTGCCATAAAAACAACTGTTCAAGCTTCTTTAGCTTACCAATCTCTGATGGTATAGATCCTGATAAGCTATTTTCATATAGAAACAAATCAACAAGCTCAGAACAGTTACCTATTTCTTTAGGAATTTCACCTGATAGCATAGTTGTATAAATTGACAAAGTTTGAATCTTTTGAAGTTTACCAAAAGAAACAGGTAAAGAACCTGATATTCTTGTATCAGCAAGACCTAAAACTGTCAAATTACTACATTCTCCAATCTCTTCTGGAATTTTCCCAATTATATCTTTGTTTCCACCTGCTCTAAGTACTTCGAGTTTCGACAACTTTCCGAGCGAACTCGGGATACTTCCACCTAACTGATTATCAAAAAGGTGAAGGTTTCTGAGACTAATGCAAGTACTTAACTCATCCGGAATTTTTCCGGTAAGTTGGTTCGAATTCAAAGACAAGTTAACTAGATTCTCTAACTTTCCAACACTTGAAGGAATAGAACCAACAAGATTATTAAAGCTAAGATCAATAACAGTGAGTGAAGAACAATCACCAATATCAAAAGGAATAGTTCCAGTGAGATTGGAATCAGAAATGACAAGTTTGTTAAGATAAGGAAATGAAGAGAGATTGGAAGGTATAGGAAGTTGAAGAGGAATGGATTGAATATTGATTTCAGTTACAAAAGAGAGTGATGAGCATGTTATGGAGGACCATTTGCATGGATTATTATCATTGATGTTCCAATTAGAGAATGATGAAGGTGGTTGTGAAGATGAACTATGAAGCCATGTGAAGAGAATTTTGGCTTCATTGTTAGAAGAAGAGAAAGAGAAACTAAAAAGAAGTGTTGTTTGGATGAGAATAATGATACAAAAGAATGAAGAAGGAGAAGAAGATGTTGAGTTAAGCATTGAAAACAATGAAAACATTTGCCTCAAATTCCAAACTTTTCTTCTTGGGTTTGTGTCATTGGGTTTTGTTGCACTCTTTCACTTGTTCTCAATACTGAATGTGTATGTGTGAGAGCTTTCTTTGTTTGAACTCAAACTCAGAATAGCAATTAGTTTAATCTCTTTTTCTAAACAAAGCTAAAAAACGGAATCGGATTAGTTGCGGTAATTATTCAATACAGTTTCACACGGTTTTGAATCTTGACTATTGATTTGAAGTCAGACGGTTTATTTTACAGATTCATTGTATTAAATTCAACTGATCTCGACCACTGATTTAAATTAAACGGTTGAGATCAATTAATGTGTCATGCATTAAACTAAAATAAGACCACATGAACTTGGTTGAGAATAAACTAAAATAAAATTAATTGCCTAGAGATTTGTAAACCTGCAGAAATAACACTACACCATCACACCTAAAGATGCTTCTTTGTGGTTAAGCAAAAACATTAGAATAATGAGACTTTGACAGGTGGTGTTTCTTGCACTTAAGAGAGGTATCTTAATTTAATTTTTCTCTGCACTGCATTGTGTATAAATATAATTTTTTGTGCTTGTTTATTGCTCAGTTTAGTACTTTCTTGGCCCCCTTCTCATATTTAATGTTTAACATAATTTTGTAGAGGAAAATATTAAATATTTTCAATTGCTATGTCATAAGATTTAGAACTATACTTCTATTTCATGTATCATTTGTGTGATTTTATATTTGGTCATGCAAAATTAATTTGTGATCAGCAGAACTTGTATTTTGGTGTTTGTTATTTGTTGTCAAAGTAATTCAACTGTTGAGTCAAAACTTTATAAATGCTAGTATATATATAGTCGATGAAAATGAAATTGTACATTTTAAATGCTAGTACACAAAGGTGTCTAATATATGATGCTAAAAAAATGAAATTTTAAATATAGAAATAAAATCGTACATTTTGTTTTATCATAAAAAAAATACATAGTAAAAACATGGTAATCTATTTACCTTTTTCTTTAGAATAAATAGTATTAGTAAAATACGGTAAAATATGAAAGCATCGAAATGATACATTGGGTGTAGATTATTGATGGATCCAATGGAATTTTGCATTTCTTATGTATAACTGAGTTCAATACTAGTAAAAACATTTCACCAGATTTTATTAGTAACTAATGGTTTTTTAAGTGAGGTTATGGCTGGATTGTACTGGTCACACAAAGTTCAAAACAATGTTAATTTAATAAATAACTTTTCTGGTTGTAAAGTTCTTTCATATATAATTCTCCCCATCTGATTGTTCCATACGCCCTTAAGAACTCTGATTATATATTGGGTCTTGCTAACCGGTGTTTCCGGGGCACTTTTTAAACTTTCATATATAATTCTTCCTATTTCAATGGATTGATTTCATACATTCACATAAAAAGTTTATTAAAACGTACTATTTAAGATTCTTAAAGAGTATCCCAAGGGCACTCGTTGGTATTTTCTTTATATATTTACTAGAGAGTAAAAGAAGTGTCTGATTAATTTTACAGTGATAAAAATGGTTTTCATAAATTAGGCTTAGGCCCTCATCATTATCAACAAAATAAAATAGATGATTTTCATAAATTGATCTTAGAAAATTAATTTTCTAAGATTTTAACTAAAATTAATTTTATAAGATTTTTTTTGCTTCAAAAAAATCTTCGAAAATTAATTTTAGTTAAAATCTTAAAAATGAGTTGAATGCAAAGTAGTTTATGTTTAAATAAATATTATAAAAGTGAATTGAATGATAAATTTTTTTTTACTTCATTGAATGATAAATTTATTGTGTAATAAGTGTGATGTCAGAAATTGCTTAAAAAAATGAAAATTCAGATGGACCGCTAAAAAAATTATAATATGTAAATTAAATACAAAAATTTAAATCATAATAAACAGAAACTTAATTATCAATAGTTGAATTTGTACTAATATTTACACAACATTGATCACCAAAAAATTATATATGTTGTATATTACACATACTGAAAAGATAATGTTCATTTTAATTGAAATTAGAACAAGAGTAGAACTTGCGACCTCCACATGACCACTTTAGGTGTACTATCATCCACTAGGATAACTTCATAAACTAATATTTATATGCCCAAGTATATATATCTAGTTAGGATCAAATGATAGCAAGAGTATTCTAATTCCAATAATTACCCTCGGGGTTGGGTTGTGGCCCGACCTAGCCAGCCCTAACTCCGCCATTGAGAGATTGTGGATATGAGAAAACTATTGATCACCTATTTTTAATGTAATTTTTATATCTTACCTTAAACATGAAAAATCCCTGTTTTGATCCATAATAGAACCAAAGTCATAGATTTTGTTCATGTATATAGTTATACTATCACTATGCATGCATATTGCATAATTCATTTGCCAAAAATTTATATGGCAATCATGTGTCTTGAAAGACTTGGAAACAGAAGCTAGTGCTTAAACATAATTTGTATCAATGTTATTCCACATTCCATAATCATCAAAAGAAGAAAGAAAGATTGAGAACAGATAAAAGTAATGAAAAAAATAATGTAGAAAAACAAAAGGGCAATATGAAACCATGACTCTTTGATATGTAAGAGTATGACCTAAGGTGCCTAAAATAATTAACATTCTAATAAACTAATTTATTTATGATAGATAGTGGGGTGGCAGCAACAAGCTTTTAACAAAAGAAAAAACAACATTCCAGATTTTGAGGCCATATCACGTGAGGATGGGAATCCACATTTTTATATACACTATGTATGTTAATGTCACACCCCAACTAAATCCATTGTTGATGTGTAGAATTATTAAATGTAACAAGTTTGATTAATGAAGAGTTGGTAGTCAAAATAATAATTTAATTAAACAATCTATATATTGTACCTTAATTACATATGTGATTATAAAGGATAGGCCATACCCATAAAACAAAACAATTTAAATTTAAAAGCATAAAGAGCCAAAAGGGAAGGAAAAAAATAAAAGGTAGACGGCGCTACTCTCTCTTCGTCTTTGGCCCCTATTTTAAGGGTCGTGACATTGGGAAGCTCACCATAGGAATCTATGCACATTTTTGGTTCTATACACTACCTAACACATATTGCGATCTTGTTAACTTTCTCATGGTGGACATGAAATTGCAATCTTGTTTGAGTGCTTACATTATTTTAATTTTTCTATACAAAATTAACTTATTTGTTTGTTTTTTTTTTCTTGTTACACGGAAAAAAAAAAAAAAAAAAAAAAGAGAAAAGCCAAAAACAATATGCATAGAACTTCACCTAAAAACGTAGATGATAAACAAGATGGTGGTTCATTGAAAGAAGCAGATATATTTGAAGATGATTCCATATAGATAATTCTGTAATCCAACATGAAATTGACACAAAAATTCGAAAAATTAAATGCTATAAGCAAATTAGAGTTCAAAAATGACTATACCACCATGTTTATCCTTGAAATTAAATGCTCAAACAATATAGTTCACCAATTAAAATTAGGGCTAATTTTTACCCACTGCAAAGTAGACGAGTTTTGCATTACCCCCTATAATTTATTTTTTTGATATTATTTCCTGCAATGTATTTTTATTTGTTTTTGCAGTTTATTGCACCCCTGTAATGTTGTTTTGTTTTAACCCTTAAAATTATCTCTTATAAAAATTAAAATTTGTGAGTCATCATTAGGATCATGCCCGATCCTAAGACTAGACAAGTAAATGTCTTGTTATAAAACCCACTTATTGGCATAGTGGAGAGTGGCATTGTGGAGAGTGGTATCATGCATAAATAATGAAAAATTGTTTAGCGTGTTTTCTATATTTCTAGTAAGGCTTCCAAATTTCTCGCGCGCTTTCTAGATTTCTAGCGCACTCCTCAAATCATCATGCCAAAACTATTTTGTTGTGGAATGATTTCGGAGATTTGCACTCCAAAACCATTAAGTGCATAAAATGGTTTTGGAGTACAACCCTATAATTATGGTTTAATTTATCACAATTAAAATAAAAACTTATGTGCATCTAATGGTTTTGGAGTACAACCCTCTGAAATCATTCCACAGCAAAATGATTTTGGCTAGAAATCTAGGGGGAGAAAAAAAAAATCTGGGGGACGCACAAGACATCTAGGGGGCGCATGAAAAATCTGGGGGGAGGAAAGTAATTTTCATTGTTGTTGCACCACGCATAAGAAAAAAACTTATGCACTATAACTTGTCCCATTTTTGTGTTGGACTACTCTATATATACAAGGTTTTGCTTTTGCTTTAATTGAGCCTTCGGTTCAACAGAGAGGAGGAGAGGGGTTTTAATGGAGAGGAGGGAAAGGGAGGGGAGCGAGAAATTTTAATTAAATATATGTTTGGTTCAAAGAGAGGGAAGGGAGGGGAGGAGAGCGAAGAGATTTTAATTAAAAATGTGTCTGGTTCACGAGGGGAGTAGATAAATTTTAAAACTAATTCACCTTTTTACCCTTAAAGTATTATAATACTTGTGTTTTTATGGTATGTTAACTAATAACAATTTTGACTCTGTAAGAATTTTTCGATCTTGATGATACATCTAATCCAATAAAATATTTATAAAAATAAATTTTACATTTTGACGCGAAAATTAAATTAAAAAAAAATGACGTGAAAATCCATATAGTGTTGTGAAAACTAGAAGATTTATTCTCCAAATCCCTCCAATTTGGGGGAAGCAAAAATTGCTCCATGTTCCATCCCCTCTTCCTTCCCTCATAAAAAATTGAACCAAACATAAAAATTTAAAATATCACCTCACCTCCCCTCCCCTCCCCTCAAAAACCCTCGAACCAAACAGACCCTAATAGACGGCATGATGGGTTTCTTAAGTTAGTCAATCGATTTTTAGGCCGAATACTGAGTTTTGTAAAAAGAAGAAAATCTTTTATTTTGGGTCTCTAAAAAACTAATCTTGATAGCCAAGCAATAAAAGGCTAAACTTAATTCATTGTAATATTTTTTTGAAGAATTTATTTTCGTCCCCCTATTATTTCTAGTGCATTCCTTATTTTTTAAATCTTAACCCCTTCGCTACTTAAGTGACAAACTCAACTTTCATCTTAAGTAGCGAATGCCAATTTTTTTTATTACAGACCAACATTTGCACTTGTCACGCCCGCCAGATGATATATGTTTACTCACATTTTAAAATACAAACCCAGTTATTGAAAAAATAATTTTTTTCCAAAAAATACCTCCACACCCACAAAACTTAAAATTCTCATCAAATTCAACTTTTTGTTTGCACATTTGTGATTGAAATCTCCTCAATAGTGAAGAACAAAGCCAACACACACAAGAGAAAAGTGCATATTCGTTCGAATTTACACTTGTATTTGGTTTTTATTTTTTATGAATTGGTGTTGTTTGTTGGTTAAGTAGCGAATGTTGTTTGGATAATATTATGTTGATTTAGTTCTTATTTGTTAAGCATGTTTGTTGAACATTTGTATTTTTATTGTATAGCCATGAATAAAAAAATAAAGTAGTGAGCCGTTTGAGAGAGAAATGAGTGAAACGTCCACTGTCTCTTTTAGGAGAGAAAGGGTGTGATGACAGGAATTTCTATACTATTTTTAGGTAGTTTTATTAGTAATAAATTACCAAGACAAGCCCGAATACGAAACAAAACCTGAAGAATCGAAGTAAAGCGCAAAAAGGAACAATAATACAAGATAATGCCAAAAGAAGAGCAAAAAAGTGGATAATTACGATTCCATCATGGCCACGATGACTCTCATCATGCCACGATGAGAAGTCTTGACTTCTTGAGCGCCAAGCAATATCGAAGCAATCCGTTTTATTTCTGAAACATTTCTGATATATTTTCAGAATCAATCCACTCCATCGTGGCACAATGAGGTCCATCGTGGCCACGATGACGACGTGAGCTCGTTAGGAAAACTATAAATAGAGCTCATTTCCCTCATAATTATTCATTCAAAAATTTAGAGCATTCTCTAGTACTCTAGAGTTGTTCAAGAGGAACAATGAGGGTAAAGGAGCTCTCTACGGGAAGAACTTTTATCCTTCAACGGGAAAGGTAACTTTCTCAGCAAGGTATCTCTCTTAGATAAACATGATTTTTATTCTTGTAATTTAAATTATGTAGGTCTTTTGTATAGATTCCTTTAGGTTGTGGTGGAGAAGATGAACTCCCTTATGAATATTTGATTTATATGATTGAGTCAAAGTTATAATAAATAAATATTATTTAATTCTATGTTTCTTATTTATTCTCTTGCTTTAATAACGTAATCCGTAATCTGGCCGGATACGTGGGAACGCTCATAAAATAAGTATTGGTTTCGACTTTAATACTTGTCCGGATCTAGTAATAAATAGGACTAGAGGAATAGAGACGGTAACATCTGACACTACCGTTGAATTGAGACGAGTAGAGACGGAATCAGAAACAAGTAGTGAATTGAAATATTAAATACTGAATAGTCTGATACTAGGGTCTAGAGGCATAAGGAGATTAGTTGAACATAATGACTACATGCAGGATAACTCACACCATAGCTAGAGTATGCATGTGACAAGTGAGGTAGGCTCTCGTAGGTATTCTAGTTAGGATTGTAGGGGGACTTAACATGTATTAGGGTAATAGGAAGGTATTACCCCAATATGAAATATAATTAATCGCCGAACAATAGACTAAGTAATTATGTTGTACACCCTTCATGCCAAATAGTAGTAGGGGAAGGAGTTCAACCACCATACCTTTCTTCTATCTTTTTGAATCAAACCTTTATTTTCCGCAAAGCATATCGCTACTTTTCAACTAAAACTCTTTTTAAAAACCAAAGCGAATGCAAAACAAAACAAACTTAAATAACGCTAGTAACGCATTGGCACGATTCCTGTGAATACGAACTCATTATAGACACATAGAGTGGGAATTATTACTCAACGACAGACTAGTGCACTTGTCAGACCGTAGTCATGGTGGCTGATAAGTGCTGAAAAACGGTGATTTTACTTATAAATTTTAATCACTTATTGACTTGTTTTATTGAGTTATTTGAAGTAAAAATCTCAACTATTTTTAAATATTAGTCTTTTCTAGCAAATTAGTGTTTTAGTTATTGTCACTTATTTTACTTCACTTTTATAAGTTTTTATAAGTTTTTATGAGATTAATGATAAGTGTCAATTTTATTTATAAATAATTTAAAATAAAGACACTTATTGATTTTATTTTGTCGTAAATATGTTGATATATCTCCCGGTTTTTAATAAATACTATATTATAGTTATATATAATATTGAATTTATATATTTATATAATATTTGGATAACAGATTCTTACAAGAAAAAGAGTAGCAAGTTTAAGACAAAGGAAAAGAAGAAACAAGTGGGCTTTGAAAGAAAAAAAAAAAGAATGTGCACTTCCAAAGCCTATAAAGCATGCATCTAACCATTCCATTTTTTTTTTTTTCTTACACGCCACAACAGCTAGAGAAGGAGGGTGAGAGACGAGAGGAAGATCAGAAACAGAGGAAGATAAAGGTGGATTGCACATCAATTGTTCGAGAAATTAATACAGGTGTTATTATTTCATCTCTTTCTTTTCATTTGTGTAAGGCTATTATGATAATGAATAGCTAAAGACACTTTTGTTGGGTTAGATGTAATTAATATTATTGTATTTCCTCCGTCCCAATTTATTTGAGCCAGTTGACTTCAGCACGCATATCAATGCACAACTTTGACGATTAGTATTTTTAATTGTATAATAGTAAAAATTATAAAAATTTAATATTTTGAAAATACTCATCGAGATGAATCCAACGACATCTTATATGCTAATATTTATTTTTATTTATTGAGAGAAAAATATGGTCAAAACAAGATATATGAATAGTGCAAATATTCTAAATGGCTCAAATAAATTGGGACGGAGGGAGTATTGATTGATCATTCGAGACATCGGAGATTAATAGATACAATAGATATCTTGGCATTATCTGGACACGGAAACGTACGACGAGCGATATCTGATAATATTGATAGATGACTAAAATCTGTATAACTGATTAAGAGAATGCATGCGAATAAGCTAGTGAAGTCTAATTCCAGCAATTTCACCTATCTGATATTTCAATCATCTTTACTGCTATTTCGCTGTTATATTTTCGCAAGTTTTCGTAAACAATACATTTCACATCCATTTACTTAAAATCATATTATTTGTTGAACGACATTAATACCGCACCAATCCCTGGAAAGACGATACAAAAATACTTACTTTTGATACTACATCAAAATGGCGCCGTTGCCGGGGATTGGCGTTTAGATATTGAAGCATCGCAACAATTTATATTGGCTTAAGTAATTGTACATTATTGTCTATATTGTACATTATCTCTATTTGTTTTCTAAGCTACTAACTTCTTTTGTTAGTTAAATTGTTATTAGTTAAGTTCTTTTTAAGATTCCCCATTAAGTGGCATAAACCATAACTTGACCGTCGTTATAACAACACCAAAGGTGGTGGTGTAATGCCTTGTCACAACAGCTCAAGATGGCTAGGCCACATTGCTGGACCTCTGAAAAATACACGACGAAAATCAACCCTAATGTTTTAACAAGTCTGAGTTTCAAACAGTCTTTCTCGTTCTCATATCATTGTATTTCGTTTCGCAGTCAATGAAAATCAGCGTGTTCATTGCGTAGTTACCGAAATAAAGTATTTCGTTTCGAAATTCACGAAGAAACCATATTTGTTGCGTAGACAACAAAATATTGGTTATTTTTGCTAAATGAAGTGTTTCATCGTCTATGTACCAAACATTTTTTGATTTCGGTATGTAAAAAATGATATCTTTGTTCACTAAATTTGGGAGTATTTTGGGATTTTTGGGGGGCTGGCAGCATGTAGAAGGGCTAGATAGCAATTTTCTTTGTTTTCAAACTGTACGGAACCACTAGCCCAATTATTTTCAAACTATACGTAAGGCCCACTAAATATTAAAATGGCAAAATGAATAATTGCCAAGTCGACATAGAATGTCTCTCCTTCAATGAACTACTCTTTGGTAGGATTAGGACATAAATAAGAACTAAAAAGAGGTCATTATCAAAGGAGTGACTAAATTGACCAACAAGTGATAGTTTTATCATCATATCATAATTCTGAAACAAAGATGGTTGGGATTTTGAAGATTTACTTAATTTTGCAAAAAGAAGATTATGTAAATTTTAGATTATTGTTTTGTGATGATGGTTAAACTCAAGTTTATTAATACGTTAATATTATGTTTAAGAATTGTAAGTTATGTTTATGATGAATTGGGATCGTAGGTGTTGATTTTACATTTGGTTGGATCCGTTCTCGAGTCATGTTTCCAAGCTTGACTTGAGAATGAATTTTCACTACTTTTATTACTAAACAACACTTGTTTTAAGTTCCAATTGGTCATTAAATTATTTTACATAATGTTTGTAATCCTTAAATTTAATTTTAGCTAAATCGAAACACCTAGTAATTATTGAATTCAATGTTTAATATCGGGGATGATTGGATTAATTAGTAGTGAGTTCTCCAATGATTATGAACCATGAAACCTAGGTGGAATTAACAAGAACTAGAATTATATATAGGATTATTAAGTTCCCCGTGTTCGGGATATGCATGGGTAGGATAATAAATAAGAAAAGAACTAGAAAGAATTAGTTAGTTGCATAATGCAAAATTTTTAGAAAAGAGTTTTAGATAACTTAAACAGTGATCATGATTGTAGGTGTGGATTTATAGCATTTATATGTATGAATAAAATGTTTATGATAAATAATATGTTAAGTTGTGGTCCTTGAGGTACCCGAAAAACTACCTCATATAGGAGTTGGAGCTGGATTGGAATTCCATGAGGGAATTTCACACAACGACAAGACCAACATAGTTACCGCGCTCTAGCCCTGATATGATAGGGAATTTAGCCAGGTATGAGATACTCTGAAACTGCACAATTCAGGGTATTCGTAAAATGAACTCAGATAATTGTGTGATACACTTTACTGCTTTTATTCATTATGTATTATGAAAACATATTATCAGGATTATGCATCAGGATTAAGACAGGAATAGAAACTATTAGTTCCAGTTGCCCCGGTGTAGTCACCAGTAGTTGGGTAGTAGGAGCTCACTGAGGTTTAGAAGTCTCATCCCACTCCATTTATTTTTTTCAAATAGACAGGTTGATATGAGCAAGGACCATGTGGGAACTGATGATCTAGGCTGAGCTTGGATTATCGGATTAGAGGATTATCGTCTTCTTCCTTGTTTTATTTAGTCTGTTTTAGATTCTTTAAGCTTATTTCCGCTGTATCGTACTAGTTCGTTATGTAATAAACATAACTTATTTTATAATTTAATGTACTCAGATTCAATTTTGTATATTCCGACTAATTATGAACAACATTACTAGCTAGTAAGAAAACCTTAGTTCACGTCTTATGTACGCGCCAAGACATAGGAATATTTCCTGACTTGCTGAAGACTTCATAGAGAATATTTATTTCTTTAATATATGAAGATATTTAAAGAAAGATTATATTTGGTTCAAGAATATATTTGTGGGAGATCTTACACACGTGATCCAACTGAGATTTTGAAGTCCTAAAGATTCAAGAAGCCCATGCAACTCGGGGCTATATATATGTGAAGACCAACCCTAGTTTAGGAAAGAGAGTATAGCTGTAATTTGGTTATTAGGATTTAGTGTGTTTTTCGAGTCTCTTTATAAGCCTTTTTTGCATTGTTTTGATGCATGCTAAAGTGTTTATTGAGTTGTAAGTGTGATCTTCTCCAAAGCTTTGAAGCAATGAGATAGGTTATTAGTTGTTCAACACTCGAAGCCTTTAGGTAAGAGTGTGTACTTGTCTAGGAGAGTATTTCCAAACT
This sequence comes from Trifolium fragiferum, assembly GCA_954870985.1. Taxonomy (NCBI): domain Eukaryota; kingdom Viridiplantae; phylum Streptophyta; class Magnoliopsida; order Fabales; family Fabaceae; genus Trifolium; species Trifolium fragiferum. The sequence continues at coordinate 22,458,231 of OX940791.1, read as the reverse complement.
TATTGTGTTTTTATCCTTGTCTGTAAACAACATTGCTGCAGGTACTGTTATTAGGAAGTGACCAGAGGTTGTCATATCTAGGAGTCCTAGGTAGAATTAGCACGGGTAGTGATTAAGTGATAAGTTGTAAATGGTGGAGTTTAGCTTTGAATTGATACTATCATAGTGGATTTCTTCTTGGATTGATATCCCCCATAATAGAAGAGGTTGATCACTGTGTCAACAAACATACTGTGCAAGTCTATTTTTACTGTCCTTTAAAGTTACATCATCTATTTTATTACTGTGTATGTTGGATAATGTTGACATATCTAACAACACATCTATCCACTGTGTGCCAGAATTTCAAAGACGTACATTATCATAATTCTGAAACAAACACACCCTAAAAATAAATTAAGCAAATCAATCTCATGCGAAACATATATATGCACATATTTTTGAATGCTTAAACCTTATATGATGAGGACCATGTTGAAATATCGAAAGGAAGAAAACAAATTGCAAAGAACAACAATGACAACTCGAAAAGATATACTCAATATGTCTCACTTTGTCTAAAAATACAACAGAACCTATTGAAACTATTTTAGCAAAGCATAGTTATCTATCTATTAAACTATAACAGCAAAGGAAGCAATTGAGATTATGCTCAAAAGTCAAAACATATGATAGAGCAGATCCAATTTAACAGAGTTTGAGGAGACCAAGTATTGTTCAAACCATCACATTCGGTAGTAGACATAGAAAGTAACAAAAATACCAAGTATGTGTTTACGAACTAGAAATAACGAAATAATGCATCGTCTTCAAGTGACAACTTACAATCAGGAGAGATCCTTGGACAAGATGATAAATCTTCTAAATATCGGGGACTCTCCATTGAATGTAGCTTCTTACTATGGTGGATATTCATAACCTGTAAAAAATTTGCATTCTGCAAAATATATGTTGCAAATCGAAAATCAGCTTCCACGGCATGATAGTCATAAATACAACATGTTGTTAGATGAGACGAAACACATTCAGGAACATGATCTGGGTATTTCCAATCCACTTTGCCTTTGGCAGACTGTCAATCAGATACAAAATAGGATTTGTTAAAATATTTGAAAAGAATAGAAAAAGAACCAACATAAACTAATAACTATCGATCGATCCCATCAACGTGACCAACAAACCTTTGAAATAATAAAAGCATCAAGTTTGGGACAATACTGGAGCATTGTCATTACATCATAATCCCAGTCAAGAATGCCATAATCTAACCAAAATAGTTGAAGCATGCGTAAGTTTTCAAACACCGGGTAGCCTTTGTAATATGAATTGATTTCTTCATTGGGAAGAATTTCCCACATCTGCTCACAAACAATACAATACATACATGTTATAAAACCAAACAAAATTGAACAAAAGAAATAGGACATGCTTGGACCGGATAAACAACATAATATAATTAAGTGCTTATAGAAGCGCTTATCATATGGGTGCTTATATGTAAGTTATTTCCACGCACAAGTACATATAGATAATTCAATCAAAACAGACCTATAATAATTAAAGAGGATGCATCATACCCATATATTCGTTACGGTTAGAATTTCCACGTTAGAAACTGCTCTGAGAGGAACCTCGAATAAACGAATATTAGCATAGAGCAAATTGGATAAGGGTTTAATGCATCCTCCTGTAGTAACACCGGTTGTTGCTCTAACATTGCGAGTAAATAATTTCAACAATTTTGGACAGCCAGAGAGAATTTTCATCAAATTATTGATGTGTTCGAAACGAACATCAGACAAATAAAACTTTTTGAGCAAAGGAAGATCAACAGAACAATGTAACATAGTGGCTACAGTTATTCCGGTCAATTTAAGAATCACAAGTGTTTTACAGCAGAAAATGGTAGGCACCAAAGGGATATAATATAAATAGGATAGGTCAAGTTTCTCCACTTTACGTCGTTTTAAAGCTTCGATCCATATGTCGAAAGTGAAACAGTCAGCCGTATCATCCAAGTATTTGGAATATGACGGAAACTTGAGAGTTAAAGATTTGAGAGGTCGGTTCTGAGAGTGCGGAGAGAACAAAACTGAGTTCATGAATTGAGGTAAGTGAATTTTCACGTTGTCGTCGAAGTAGAGAATGGAGAGTGAATAGCATAATGGTATCCATCTCTTGGAGAGAATGGAAGTTCTGAAAGCTTCTTTGATTGGAAGAAAAGAGAGAATGTGACAAAAGTATATCGTCTGTTAAATCATCGATCGTCGCTGACTGTGACAGTGTGATCTTTGTCCTCTTACTTTTTTTGTTTTCCCTCATATTATATGAACAAGAGGACGATTAAAATTGATGAATGATGATGCTATGAATATGAGGAAATTGAAAATATGGTTGAAATTGGTGCGAGTGATGGTGTATTGTGAAGAGAACGAGAAATATCCTAATCCTTATTTTTATTTTTTGCTAGAAAAACCCTATTTCTTACTAACTATATATAAGAAAAATATAGTCTAAATACATTAATTCTACAATAAATCTAAAAATTAAAACTTTTCTTATAAGAGTAGAGTAAGTAATTAAGGTTTAATTAATTTGTAGATAAGAGAATATGTTTTTTTTTTTTTTTTTTTTGGTTTTCACCACCATTTGAATCTGGTTCGGGGGTCACTTCTGGCATCAAGTGAGAATATGTTATTTTTGTATAAAGCTTTTAGTACCTCTTCGATTTTATATATAAATATAATCTGACTTTTTAGATTCATTGAAAAAATAATGTATCTAATCAATAATATATTATTTTTTTCAATGAATCTAAGAGGGGCGAAAAACTCTATTCCTTATTTTTTGTTCTTATAGAACTCTACTCCCTTATGAACTATAACTATATGTATAAACATAAGGCGTGTAAGCAGATCAGAAAAAACTGATTAAACCGACGATCCAAATCAATCCAATTTTATTTTATTTTTTAAAAAAAGAATTTTATGGTTCGGATAAAAAATTGAATTGAATCAATTAAAAATCGTTGTGGTTTTGTTCGGTTCTCGATTTCAGTTTTTAGAAATTGATGAACCGAACCAATGAGTTTAGCTCATCAAGCAATCCTACACCTAAAACCGGCCAAAGCATTTCTTTTCCATTTCTCTTTTATCAATTTTACTTTTCTTCCCTTTTAAATTGAAAATAAGTTCAGTTTATTAAGGATGGTGCATTGACGATTCAAATGGAGAAAAAATTGAAATTTTATTTTAGTTTTACTTTGTTATTTGAAGTTAAACTTATGGAAGGTTACTGGAGGGCCATCCTTCTTCATTTGTGGAATCAGCACAGACCAAACAAGCTTAATATATTAGTAGAGCAACACATCAAAGACCAAACCTCATCCCTTCTTATGTTAATAGTGTAAGATTGAAGAAACTGCCAAAGAATAACAGTACTAACCACTAAGACTTCAAACAAATGTGTAAAATGTAAAAATCTGGATTCTCAAATGATTTCCGAACTACAAAGAAACTGCCAAAGGGTTTGTAACTAAGATACCTCATAAAATGAAAATTTACCGAGAAATTGTTCTTAACATTGAAGAAGGTAACTCAACTATTTTTACAACAGAGGTCACCAACAAACTGAATAACCAACTTATAAATCAGAACAATTCATTAGGAGTTATTGTCGGCTCCTTCCTATTTGCTTTCTTATTTTATCAATTCTCATGTTGTTGTCCTTTTGGTTTTCCATATATTTTTCTTGGCTTCATGCTAGCTTGAATGACACAGAATTTTGTTGGTGTATCTATAAATTGTATGTTTTGATAAGGCTGTCTTGAATATGCTTAACACAACAACAAGTCAATTCGATTATGACGTAGCATCAATTCAACGGTCAAAAGATCTTAACACAACGACCTTAATGATTTTCAAGCATTTTTGGATGGAGTCACAAAAAAGAACATCTGAACATCAAACACTAGTAATCAAAGATCTGGTTACCAATAAAGAAATTCTACGTTCATAATTTTCATGGGAAGACCAAATTACTGATATTTTAACAAGGCCAATTAAAATCAGAAATATTATTTTCTTAAAGTTCAACATACTCAGAATGATCAAGCAATGTTTTGGGGATGATGTAGGGAATTAAACTTAGCCAAATGTCATTAAATCAGAAATAGTATTTTTACAAAGCTTAAGGGACAATGTGTTTTAATTCTATGTATAACATAACAGAAGAGAATTCTAAAAGGAAGACTGTGAAAAGTTTCTTGTGCAGATTGTGTTAGAATTCCTTGGAATGAAAATTAAATTAAAATTAAATCTGTTTGAGTTAATAGTGTTTCATTGAGTGTTCTGTTTTATTATATCCCAATCCATCTAGCAAGACAGTTTTTTAATTGCCAACAATAGAATACATTGTACTGATATAACCTTTTGGTACAAATTTGCTCTCAAGAAAACTATTTATTGTCCGAATTTCAATTTAAAAGTATACAACTCAAATGTTGAAAATGTTATTTAGACAAGTTAAGATAACATGAATATTAAGAAATTGAAACAAATACATAAAATTAAAACAAATTATTATACAAGTTAGACCCTCTCTTCAGCTGGTAATAATAATAATATCCAATGAATCACGCATAGCATATAGTTATCAAGTGCATCATAGAAATGGACCAAGGATCTATTGTTCAAACCATCAAATCCAGTAGCATATATATAAACTAACGAAAACGTCGAGTATATGATAGCTTACAAGCAGGAGAAATCCTTGGACATGACAATAACTCTTCTAAAAATTGGGTGTTCTTCAATGATTTTTTGTAAAACGTATGGCAAATGGTCATAACCTGTAAAAATCTCGCATTCTGCAAAATATATGTTGCGAATCGAAAATCAGCTTCGATAGCTCGATAGTCTATAACTTTACATGTTGTTAGATGTGATGAAACACATTCAGGAACATGATATGGGTGTTTCCAATCCTCTCTAACTCCGGGAATTGATGAATTCGTCCACTGTCAATCAGAGACAAAATAGCGTTAATTTGTGAAAATACTAGAAGAGAATAGAAAAGAACAAAAAAAAAAAACAATCAATATCGATTAATGTGACCAACAAACCTTTGAAATAGAAAGAGCTTGAAGTTTGGGACAATTATGGAGCATTGTCACTACATCATCGCAGTCATGAATGCAATGATCATACCAAAATAGTCGAAGTTCAATTAAGTTTTCAAACACAGGATAACCTTTGTAATACGAATTGATTTCTTCATTTGGAAGATTTTGCCCCATCTGCAAACAAAAAATAAAATACATACATATTATAAAACAAAACAAAATCGAACAAAAGACATAGGCCATGTTTGGATAAACATCATAATTAAGTGCTTAGACAAGCACTTATGTTATGAGTGCTTATGTAAATTATTTCTAAACACAACATAAATTATCTGCTGAACTTCTGGAAATAAACTGGAAACAGCTTACGGACATTTTATAAATTGTTTCCATAGACTCTAAAGTAGTTTCAGAAACGTTTATCAAATAGATGATTCAAGGGTTAATAGGTGTTTACCCCTACAATGTGGGCGAGTTTTAGTTTAACATCTTGTAATATTTTTTTTTATTACCCCTGTAATGTGAAGATTCTTCCTTTTAATCTTCATAGTACAGGAGGTAATCACCCACATTTTGCAGGGTAAACCAAAACTCGCCCACATTGCAGGGTAAACACCTATGTTATCCCATAATTCAATCAAAACAAGCCGATAATATTATTGACAATGACATACCCCAGTTACAGTTAGAAATTGCACATTAGAAACTGTTGTGAGCGGAATATCGAATAAACGGATATTGCCTTTGATCAAATTGGATAAGGGTTTAGAGTAGCCTATGGTTGTAACACCCGAACTCGCTTTAACATATGCAGTTTTCAAATCCTCCAACAATGGACACCCATAGATAAGTTTGTTTAAATCCTCCATATCATTAAAACGAACATCAATCAAATTAAGGGTTTTAAGTAAAGGAAGATGAACAGAACAACTAAACATAGACGCTACAAGTAAACTCTTTAATTTAAGAACTACAAGTGTTGTGCAGCAGAAAATGGTAGGCTGCAAATGGATGCCTAATAATAAAGATAGATGGAGTTCCTCGACGCGGCGTCGTTTTCCCTCTTCCATCCATTTGTTGAAATAGAAACAGTCATCATGATCCCAGAATTTGTAACGGCAGCCGAGATGAAGAGATTTGAGAGTTATATGGTGAGAGTGTGGGGAGAAGATAACAGCGTCGACGACTCGACGGAAGTGAAGTGGTTTTATTGAGGATTGATCGTCGAAGTGGAGAATGGAGAGTGAATGGGGTAATAAGAGCCATCTCTTGGAGAGAACGGTGGTTTTGAAAGCTTGTTTGATTGGGAGAAAAGAGAGGATGTGAGTTAGTATATCGTCAGGGAAGTCGTTGATATTCTTCTCTACTGTCATGGACTGTGACGGCGTTGAGATTTTTATCCTCTTACTATTTTCATTTTCCATGGACGACGAGATTGAAGAAGATGAAATCGAAAATTACAACAAGGTTTTTTGAAGAGAGAGATAAAAACCTATTGGTCTTATTATCTGTTGGCGGAAAATTACGCGAGAGTGGCTATGCTTGCGTGGGTCCAGGCAACTAGGCTTGTTAATCCATGTCCTTATTTTTTGTTTTTCACCACCGGTATTTGGCTCACTGCACCGTTTATGTGGTTTGGGGTTGGTTCTAATGGTGTTTCAAGTTTCAACTACTTTTTTATTATAGTTGCAGAGATCGAAGTGTGATTTTATCTATTAAATTCAGCGTCAAATATTACTGAACCAACTATCGATCGGTATTAATCAATGTCCTTATATTAGACTAAACGAGTGTTTTAAGTGTATTAAGCAAGTAAAATATAGATATTTTAAGTTTGTTATTTTTACAGAAGATATTTAAGTTAATACTAATAATAACTTAGAATTTTTTTAAAAATTGAATACTTCATTTTTTAAGTCAAAGTTTTTATGCGTTTATACTTGAAGGACACTCTTTACTATTTTCGTAGTAAATAAAAACAATGGATTAGATTACAGTATTAGTAAAAATAAGTATTAACATTCAAATAATCATAGAGCACAAGTTGTGTCATGATCATGAGTTCAAGTCAAGAAGACATAAATGTCTCCAAAATAAACTACTCAAATACAAGCTAATCAATTTTTCATGATGCCGAAAAATTTGACTTATTTTCAAATGGATTTGAGATCAATTTTAGAAACTCAAAATAGATTTGAGAGAAACATCTTAAGTTGCACAATTGAGTACAAAAAAAACAGAATATTGCATCTTGAAAATAATTTCCATGCTATAACAGCAAAGGAAACCTGAAAAATTATGCTCAAACTCAAAGCAAATGAAAAAGTATCAACTTCATTTGCATTTCCCTAATCTCACAGATTCTTCAATGTATCTATATTGGTATCAATATATTTAAACTCTAATTTCTATATAAATAACAGATGGGAAAAAAAAACCAGATGAATTATAAAATAAACAATGAGATCGATAAAATAAAACTCCTACATGCTTTCGTTGTTTATAACTTTCACATGATGCTGTCCCTTTTGGTTTCTGTATATTTTTGTGGGATTCATTTTTTATGGTTAACAGTAAGAAAACTACAGCTCCAAACATTTAGCAAGTGTCGCACTCTATCGTAAAAAGTTTAGATTTGAGAATGCACATTGGGGTGATAAGCATTGCAAATGATGATCTCATTTCAATCTTTTCATTTCAGAGGAAGCTTTTGTGCATGTTATCAAAGATTGGCAGGATTATTTCATTTCATTACATTTGTGGCCATGTTCCATGTGGTTAGCTTCTGTTGGAACCTCAGAACCACACCAATAAAACTTGAAATATCATAAGCAAGAAACCTAATTTCAATGTACAACAACAGCAACTCTAACAAAAGCTGATAAAAAATACTACATTAAAAAGCTTTGTTCTGAATGAGTCAATATGAGGAGCTAGAAGATCATGAAAAATATTCACATGCTATAACAGCAAAGGAAGCTTGGAAAGGGACAAGTCAAGCAATTTAGTTACAGATATTTCAAAGCAAAACATACATTGAATTGTTATCAAGTACCCTAGAATTGAAGGACCATTGATATGTATAGAAACTAACGAAAACACCAGCTATACATCTCTGAACTAGAAACATTCATTCCAACTTATCAAAAAAAAAAAAAAAAGAAACATTCATTCCAATGACAGCTTACACGCGGGAGAGATCCTTGGGCAGGAGATTAAATCTTCTATGAATTTGGGGCTCGTCATTGCTTTTGGGGTAAAGGGACAATGGATTTCCATAACCTGTAAAACTCTGGCATTCTGCAAAATATATGTCGCAAATTGAAAATCAGCTTCCACAGGTTCATAGTCTATAATTTTCCATGTTGTTAGATGAGAGGAAAAACATTCAGGAACATGATCTGGGTAATTCCAATCCTCTGTAGTTGTTGAACTCCTGCACTGTTAATCAGAGACACAATAGGATTTGTAAAATTACTTGAAGAGAATAGGAAAAAAATAACCAACAAAACCAATAACTGTACATCAATCTGACCAACAAACCTTTGAAATAGAAAGAGTTTGAAGTTTGGGACAATTTTGGAGCATTGTAACTACCTCATTCCAGTCAAGAATGCAACGTTGAAACCAAGATAGTCGAAGTTCAATTAAGTTTATAAACACCGGAAAACCTTTGTAATATGTATTGATTTCTTCATTGGGAAAACTTTGCCCAAGCTGCACACAAAAAGTAAAATACATCCAAACAAAATTGAACATAAAAATAGACCATGTTTGGATAAAGAATATAATTAAGCGCTTATATAAGAGTTTATCATATCAGTGCTTATTTAAGTAGTTTACACACACAACATATATATAATTCAATCAAAAGAGGCCCATGAATCATAAATCATAATCACATTAACGATAAAAGAGGATGCCTGTATAATATATCATACCCCAGTTAAGGTTAGAGATTGCACACCGGAAATTCCACTGAGCGGAACATCGAATAAAGGATACCAGCTTTGATCAACTTGGATAAAGAAGGTTTAGAGTACCCTCCTTCCACTGCTTCCATCAACTCATACATAGTTTCAATGTCCCCTACCATTTAAAAATGTCTAGTTGTTTTAACAAACAAAGTTTTCAAATTCTCCAAAATGGGACACCCAGAAAGAAGTTTCATGAAATCCTCCATACATTGCAACAAAACTCAAATGAAGAATTTTAAGCAAAGGAAGATCAACAGAACAATCAAACATAGGAGCTACACTAATACTCGTCAATTTGAGAAACACAAGTGTTTTGCAGACGAAAATGGTAGGGAACAAAGGGATAGTACCAAATAAAATGAATAGATTAAGTTCTTCGACGCGACGTCGTTTTGCTTCTTGGAGCCAATCGTTCAAAGTGAAACGGTCAGACTTAGAATCCCATTTCCTGGAAAAACATTTGAGATGAAAAGATTTTAGGGTTAGGTTGTGAGAGTGTGGAGAGAACATAACCGAGTTCATGGATTGACGGAAGATAATCCAGTCATCTGTTGTTTTCACGCCGGTGTCGTCGAAGTGGAGAATGGGGAGTGAGTGGAATAATGGGAGCCATCTTTTGGAGAGAATGGTGGTTCTGAAGGCGTCTTTGAATGGGAGAAAAGAGAGAATGTGAGTTAGTATCTCGTCGGAGAAGTCGTTGAGGCTCTTTACCGCCGTCGCAGACTGTGACGGCGTCGTTTTTGTTATCTTGTTATTTTTTGTTTTCATGGGAAGGTTTTTTCGGAGAACAATTTGTGGAAATTGAACATGGGTTAAATTTGGCGAATGATGGTGCGTAGAAGCCTAGAAGGAAATGAATGGGAGGGTTTTCCAAAAAGATCTGTATATTCATTTATTTTATTTTTTTCACCATGGGTTTTAGTCTCATTCGAGTATGGGTTTTTATGAAGTCTTGATACGTGACACATATCGATATGATATTAATACATCGATACGAGAAATTTTTTAAAAATATATATTTGATACTATAAACAATACGTTATTTAAAAATTAAATTTAAAATTAAATATATAAATGCATAATATATAAACATGATTAAAATCAATAATATTAATAATGATAATTTTTTAAACATCAATGATTCATTGTACAAGAAGTAAAAACAAGTCAATAAGCTTGCACAATAACAAAACAGTTTGAGGCTAACATACAAGGGTCAAAATAAAGATTTAATCGATACTTTTCCGATATGAGTATCGGGACGTATCAGACGTGTATCGGATATTTTTTTTTATTTAAAAATAAAGATTTAACCGATACTTTTCTGATACGAGTATCGAAACGTATCGAACGAGAATTGGAATCGGGTACGTATCGGACACGATACTTCACCATTTTTAGAGTATCGGAGTTTCACAATGGTTCTAGCCCCCTTCCGGTCGCAGTTGCGGAATATCGAACGACGGTCTTTCCTACCAAATTCAGCGTCAATCGCCACTGAACCGATTAACGATTAGTTCCCCATACATAACTTTATTGAACAGAGTTTGCATAAAAAAAAAAAGTTTGCTTCTTGAATGAATGTTATTCAACACGAATGAAAAATGTCAAATACCTCCTACAATTTTAAAGTTCGTCAAATATCTCCTGCAATTTTGAAATAGGCAAATATCCCCTACAATTGTAAAACGTCAATCAAATACTCATTCCGTTAATTTGATCCGTTAAGAGTGACGTGGCAACTGTCACCTAAATTCCATTTCACTTAGAGTTGCCATGTCATAGGCAAATACCTCCCTGAAATTTACTACTTAAATGCAATATCCCTCCTGAAAATTGAAAAATGTGGCAAAATGCCCCCTACTGAAGCATGTAATTCTAACCTGTAATGGAATCAGAGCATACTTAGTAATCCAAAATACAAGTGATATTCAACATAAGTCATAGTAATATTAAGTGATAATGGTGGTCAATTTCAAAATACATCCAAAATAAGTCGAATTCAAATTATCAAAATACATCTTAAATACTTCCAAGTTCAAATTACATCCAAAAATAAGTTCAAATTGCATCCAAAATAAGTTCAAATTATATAAGTTAAGTTCAAATTACATCAAAAATAAGTCAATTTCAAATTATCAAAATACATCTTAAATACTTCAAAATTAAAGTAGCTCTTCGAATACTAAAATTCTTCAAATTGCTCCAATGTTGAGTTTTGAGGATCTGTAACAAAGCACGTTTTGAGTTTTGAGAGGGGAAGTGAAGGGTTTCTGTGTCACAATTATTTTAATAATTATATAAAAAAGAAACAATTATTTTAATATTTTTTTAATTTCAATCAAATTACCACGTCATCAAATTTAACGGAACAAATTAACGGATGGGGTATTTGATTGACGTTTTACAATTGCATGAGGTATTTGTATATTTCGAAATTGCAGGGGAGTATTTGACGAATTTTGAAATTGCAGGGAGATATTTTCCTATTCATTCTATTGAACACAATTAAAAGATGAAGAGTCGGTATGTTCCAGTTCTCTATATATACCAAGCAATTTTATTTTTTACGGTATTATGTAGGTCAATATTTAGTATTGTAAGATAATTTAGGTCGTGCCTTTTCATTCATCATATAATCATATGTACATCATACAATTATGTTTGTCATGATTCTATGAATCATTTACAATCAATGCTCATAATCATCTTTCTATATTTACATATCTAATATTTACATATCTAATACACCCCCGTAGTCAAAACTGGAGGTGAACGAAAGTTGAGACTATAACAAAAATCATCAAAGAGTTGCAACGGAAGTCCCTGTGTGAAGATGTCAGAAATCTGAAAACGTGAGGGAATGTGTAGAACGCGTACTTGACCGCGTGCAACTTTCTCACGCACGAAATGTATATCCATTTCAATATGCTTGGTGCGTTGATGTTGAACAGGGTTGTCAGAGAGATAAACCGCGCTGATGTTGTCACAATATACCAAAGTAGCTTTTGAGACGGGACAACATAGTTCCAAGAGTAAGTTGTGTAGCCAACATATTTCAGACACAACATTAGCTACTCCTCTATATCCGGCTTCGACACTTGAACGAGACAAGGTATGTTGACGTTTGGCGGACCATGAGATTAGGTTGTCATCGAGATAAACACAACAGCCAGAGGTAGATCTTCTTGTGTCTGGACAACCGGTCCAATCTGCATCTGTGTATGAGATCAGCTTATCGATAGAGGAAGGGTACAAATGGAGCCAAAAGTCTATGGTACCATGAATGTATCGAATAATGCGTTTCAAAGCAGCCATATGTTGTGTTTTTGGATCGTGCATAAATAAGCACACATGTTGGACTCCATATGAGATGTCGGGTCGAGTGAAGTTCAAGTATTTCAATGCTCTGGCAAGGCTACGATATTCGATTGGATCATGGTAAGGGTTACCCGATGAACCACCGAGTTTTTCCTTTGTGTCAGTTGGTGTGGAGGATGGTGTCACGACCCGAATCTGCATCGTGACCGGCGCACGAACTAACACACTAGTCCGGCAAGCCTTATGACCAAACCTATCAAACAATATATAAAATATTTAAAAATAATGACTTTTACTTCTTAAAAATAATATTTACTGAACTTCGACAAAGTATCCTCTATATTTTCAATGTTTTCAAAATCAAAATAAATCCTGTTTAATATTTTTTTACTGCATACATTATCAGTCAGCATTTCAAGGTTTAGATATTTAATATCCATACATTCCAAAATAAAATATTCCTAGACAAAATAGCTGCAGATACATCGACTCAACATAAACAATAGAGACTTCCACCAAAGGAAACCTACCAAATAGCTACGATCTGAAACTTGAATCTATTAGAAGCTTGCTACTTCTCCTGAATTTGAAAAAAATAGATTATGAAGGGGTAAGTCACGAGGACTTAGTGAGAGACAATAACCACTACCAACTAGAAGGGAAACACATAAGGGCACGAATAATTAGTTTTCTCAAACTTAATTTCAATTTACAAAGGTAGTAACCATGCAAAAATATAATTAATTCATAAAGTGTGCACGTGAAAATTGACTAAACTTATAGGTTTATTCATAAAAGAAAACTATTCAAAAATCTCATGTCATAAAGAGGTGAAAAGCCAAATCAAAAACTTTATAAAAGATATAGAAATCGAGTATAACCAAAATAATCAATTTTAAATAAAATATAGAGTCTAGTAAAATATAATAAGTAAAATCTTGCTAGAGAATTGAGAGATGGCTCCATCTCGTTGATAGCCCTTTCCTCCTAAGCGCGGCCTCTCACTTAGCGGCGGCTCCATCTAACGGATAGCCCTTTTCTCATCGATTCGGAAAACACGTCATCAAATTATATCGATCATTAAATGCTAAAACCGAGAGCTAGCTCCATCTCGTTGATAGCTCTTTCCTCCTAAGAGTGGCCTCCCTTAGTGGTAGCTCCATCTAACGGATAGCTCTTTTCTCTCGACTCAAGAAAATATCAAATCTATCGATTAGGAAGTTTACATCTCGTTGATAGCCCTCTCCTCCTAATGGCGGCCTTTCCATAAGGGCAGCTTCATCTAACGAGTAATTCTCCCTAACCGAAATCGCATTACTAGGTGCACCTAGGTCGTCATCATTATAATCGCGGTTCTTAAAATACATCGCTTAAAACCATGTTTCAATGCCTTTCGAAAGCTTTTGTCGAAATACATACAGTTCAAACGAAATTGAAATTAGTCCACTTTATAAACCATAAGTAAAATCAATCCAAACGGAGAATATCAATATTTTTCCAAAAACATATATCTCAAAATCCATATTTCTCAACATATCAAACTTATACTCAAAGTATATAAATCAAACCTGAATTTCAAATCGTATGTTCAACAAATCATAAGTAAATCCAAATAGAGACTATATTAATATCGATAACTTTAAAAAATTCAAATAACGATGACGAGAAAAAATATATGTTCAAAGGTTGTGTTTCCCCATTTCCATAAATACTTTAAGATAGAAAATAAGCAAAATAGCAATAATAATAATAATAATTAAAATATGTGATAATGATCATCGTCAACTCACAACTATCACGAATCAACTCCATTCCTAGCAATGCCTTTCCAAACGACCTCCGGAGCAATTTCCACTGAATCTCAAAGAGTCTCAATAAGCAATTTCCAAATAATGGGTACTCTTCTCCTTCCTTGGGGAACTAACCCTAACCTCAAAACTATGGCCAATAATATTTGTAGAAGTATGAGAAAGTTTTACTTTATAAGGAACAAGTGTCTATATATTAGAGTGTTTGCTTTGTAGTTCAATTTGATGATAGAATAGAAAATGTAATGGTGGGAGAGGTATGCTGGAAGAGAGGAGGACGAAAGGGAACAACGAAATGGCGGTGGAAAGAATAAGGGGAAAGTGAGGGAAATAATGGGGTGGTACACGTGACTTTTACTTTCTAGACCCTTCTTTCTTTCTTTTTTTTTTCTTTTTAATTTATTTACTTAGTTATTATTATTATTATTATTATTATTATTATTATTATTATTATTATTATTATTATTATTATTTATTATTGTAAGATAATTGAAACGGTGTGTTTCAGAAGGTTTGCAAGAGGACATACCGACTCATTCTATAATTTCTTCTGCATATTTCTTTTGAGAGAGAAAAATACCTTCGGAATGTCGGGTAACAGAAACAACCAAAAAAAAACTAAGAGGCCCCAAATCCTTCACGGCGAATTCAGAACTTAGTTGGGCCATAATAGAACCGCGAAGAGTGTCAGATGATGCAGCAAGAATAATGTCATCCACATACATAAGAATATAAGCGATATCCTTTCCATGATGATATATAAAGAGATAGTGGTCAGACACACTATGAGAAAAACCCATTGTAGCTACATAATCGGTAAAGCGTTGGTACCATGCACGAGGTTCTTGTTTGAGACCATATAAGGATTTCTTTAATAAACAGACATGATCAGGAAACTAAGGGTTACGAAATCCAGGAGGTTGATGCATGTACACGGTTTCCTCAAGGTTCCCGTGCAAGAAAGCATTTTTAACATCTAATTGATGAAGACACCGTGATTTAGATAGAGCGACAGTGAGCACCGTGTGAATGGTAGCCGGTTTGACTATAGGGCTGAATGCGTCACCGCAATCGACACCAGTTTGTTGATTTGTACCATTTCCTACAAGACGGGCTTTGTACCTTTCAAAAGATCCGCCAGATTTCTTTTTATGCCTGAAAATCCACAAACTCTGAATAACATTAACATTAGACGGACGATGAACTAAGTCCCACGTCTTATTTTCGATAAGAGCATCATATTCTTCTTTCATGGCCATTTTCCAATTTTGATCATTTAATGCAGCAATGGGATTTGTAGGTGATAAGTGCCAAAAAGTAATAAAATCTAATGTTATATTGAGGCACTTATTAACTTATTTTACAAGTTATTCGCAGAAAAAGACCCAACCGTTGTGTAATTATCAAGTCTATTAGTTAAACAATGTAAATTACATTTTTTTTGTACTTAATCCCAAAAATATGGTGTAGGTATTGATGACAAAAGCTGCATTCTGATAACAAAGGAAGAAAATTGAATTCTGACAAGTTAGCCAACTCTAGCTCAGCGAGACAGATGCAGAATCAAAAGTGTCAACTTAGCCAGAAGTAGCGAGAAGCAGCCAGAAACAGCTACAAGAGCTCGCCCAGCGAGCAAATCCTGGCTGAGCGAAAAAAGGGCGGTTTACAAGGTGCAGAGCTGATGTGGCAGAAGACTTCAGGGTGAAGAAAATGTCCTTAGCTGAGCGAACCCCCTTTAGTTGAGCTAGACTCTGTTTTTCTAACTAGTATAAATACATTTTCAATCAGAATTTAGAATCATTCTTGACTTTTTACAAAATAGAACAAGGAGAGAAAAGAGAGAGCTGGTTTTCATTGGAGATTGAAGATGGGTTCACACCAAATTAGAGACATCTAACCTTGATGTTCATCCATTCCTCTTCTCCTTATCTTTGTAAGCTCTTCATGATTATGGGTAGCTAAATTTCTCTTTGTTGGGATTAGGTGTAATCAACTCTATGAGTATGTATCTATTTTGATCATGGTGTTATATATGGTTTTAGATTATTCATCAATTTTGAAGTTGTTCTTGAATTTCATGTTTTAATTTTAGGATTTGAAATGTTATAGACATATGCTTTTTGAATCCAAGATCTAGAACAATCATCTATTAAACTCTAAACTCTAGACATAGATTTAGATTTAATATTCAGTCAAAAAATCAAAACTTAATGCTATTGTGTTGGTTAAATTGTCCGAGACATCGGAGTTTAAGCAATACAGTATAACGGGATTCTCGTCGTGTTCTGGACACAGACACGTATGTGAGTGATACGTGATAGAATCGATTAGTAGCTAAAACTTGTATAACTGATTCGAATGATACATGCGATTGGGTTGGTGAAATCTAATCCCAACAAGCTTTTCTCTCTAATAACAAATCCGTTTATTGTATTTACTACTTTTATGTTTTTGCAAGTTTTCATAAACAAAATCTTAAAAACTCTTTACTTAAAAATATATTAATTGTTGAACAGCATCGATATCACACCAGTCCTTGTGGAGACGATAAACAAAACATACTTACTTTTGTACTTTAACAGTAGGTAGAGAAGATATGTTGAGGTTGATGTGTGGAGATTGAAAAGTTTGCGAGGTTTAACAATACCCTGTTTGACTCGGGTTGTCATTTGAGGGGAGTTGGGCGGTTTTTGTTGTCAGGATGGTGGAATTAGAGGTGATGTAGTAGGTGGGGCTGATGCTATGGTTGGTGAGGTGTGATTGTGGGAGGAGCAGATGGTGAATTAGAGGAAGATGGTTGGTAAGTATTTGTTTGAACTAGTGTAGTTTGGGGTGGAGTAGTGTAGGAATAGGATGGAAGGAAGGATGTATCGTCATCCAAAAAATTATAGCCAACTCTTGTAGGAGCATTTAAATTATAAAATGGGAGCTTAGTTTCATCAAAAATGACATGTCGGGAAATAAAAATTTTGCAGCTATATATCTCATAACATTTGTATCCTCTATGATTTAAGGGGTATCCTAAGAAGACACAAGGTGTTGACCGAGCTTGTAACTTATTTCTAGAGGCCATGTGTAGTGAACGATGCCACATTGATGGAGGTAAAGAGGCATGGGCAAGAAGGGTATGAATGATATTGTTTAGGGTACTGATTTTTCTTTCGGCTTTTCCATTTTGAGGGGAGGTGTGAGGACACAAAAATCTAAACGAAACGACATTCCATTTTATTGACAAAATTAATGAAACAGGGTGTTATCGTATTCGTTACCATTGTCACATTGAAAACATTTAATTTTTCTTTCAAATTGAGTTTTAATGTGGGTTCTAAATTGAAGAAAGATAGAATGAACTTGAGATTTCGTATGAATGGGAAAAGTCCATAAAAAATTTGTCTAATTGTCAAGAAATAACACATAGTAACGATGACCTTTTGAACTGAGAACTGGTGAAGTCCATAGGTCACTATGCACAATATCAAAAGGCATAAAAGTATGAGACAAAGAACTATAAAGAGGCAACTTTATTTGTTTCCCAAGAGGACATGAATTACAAAAGAAATTATTCTGAAACTTATTATATTAGAGAAAATTGTCTCGGTGCAGAGAACTTAAGATAGTAGCTCCTGGATATCCTAAACAGTTGTGCCATAATTCAGTAGGTAACGCGGCAAAGGTGGATGGGGGCAAAGTTGTAGTAGGCGGTCTTGTGGCAATGGGATAGAGATCACCAGAACTGTTACATCTCATTAATAATATTCCAGTCTGAAAATCCTTCACAAAAAGCCCAAAAGAATCAAATTCAACGAACACATCATTATCTATGGTAAATTTACGAACGGAGATAAGATTTTTGATGAGTTTTGGTGCATGTAAAATATTAGGTAATTTTAGTGGATGAGGAGAGTTAGGTAATGATGCATGTCCACAACCAATTACAGGAATATTTTGACCACTATCGACAGTAATATTGTTACTCATATTAAAGTAAGACACGAGATTACCTCCATTGGCCTTCATATGCAAAGTTTCTCTGGTGTCCATGTACCACTAATCATCAGGAGGAGAGAGTGACATAGTATGCATATAGTAGCTTGAATGTCTATTGGAGCATATGAGGAGGTTAACACTGCGGTGGCGACATGAGATTGATGAGATGGCTTGGGACTAAGGATGTCGTGATGTTCCTTTGAATTTCGTGCTGTCGAATACAGACATGGTGGAGTAGTCCATGGCTGCCACAATGGGGATCCCCACTACTGATATTGATTTGGATACGACAGATAAGCCCATTGTCGATGCGGGTAATACGGTGAAGGCTATTGTTGTTGTTGAGCATGACCTCCACCACGTCCATTGTTTCGCCATCTGCCTCATTCACGTTGGCCTCTACCATAGCTTCGACCTCGGCCACTGCTGTTGTTGTTATTACGGTTAGGACCGGATGACGAAGAATCAGCAGATGCGTCATTGTAAGACGCCATGAAAGATGAATTTTCAACTGGGCTTGACACCTTTTTTAGCCTTGTTGTTTCTTCCAAAATGATCATGGAACGAGCTTTATGAAAGCGAGGAAGTGAATCCACATGACGAATTTGGGACCCCACGGTGGCATATGCATCAGTTAGTCCCGAAATAAGTTGAAGAACTAAGCGTTCATTCGATACAGGGGCACCAACATTAGCTAGTTGGTCAGAGAGAGGCTTGAGATGATGACAGTAGGATGATGCATCAGAGAATTGCTCCATATGAGTTCACGAAAACTCTTGCTCTAGGTAGAGAGGCGTAGCGTAGAATTCTTGTTATCATAAAAGATGTCGAATAAGCGATTCCACACGATTTCAGCGGTGGAATTGTGTTCAATGATAGTGTTGAGAAGATCATAGGAGTGGGTGGTGGAGGAAGAGGGTCGGTACGACGGCTGGAGGGTGAGGAAGAGTCGTTGTTGGAGGCATCAGTCGTGGTTGTCATGATGTTGTTTTGCGGCTATTGATGAGAGAAAGAATATGGAGGTTATTGTGATAAGGGACAAGACAAAAACAAGATTTTTTGTCCCTCACTAAATCACATGACAACTTTTTGTCCACAATACAACTATAAAAAATACAAAAATATTAATTTTATTTTCAAATATAAAAATATTATCTCTCTATCTCTTGCCAGTACAGTTTTGTCGTGTCCGATATTATCTTGCTCTGTCATGTACTGTTATGTCTAGTACTTACTGTTTTACGAATCAAATTGACCTTTAAGGACA
Organism: Trifolium fragiferum; assembly: GCA_954870985.1. Lineage (NCBI taxonomy): Eukaryota > Viridiplantae > Streptophyta > Magnoliopsida > Fabales > Fabaceae > Trifolium > Trifolium fragiferum. Next base: position 22,438,749 of record OX940791.1, on the reverse strand, counting down.
CTTTCATAGTAAAAAACAAGAATGGATGATTAGTAAAAATAACAACAATAAATTGTTTTAAGTGAATTGGATTTTTTCTAAAAGCCAAACTATACTAATCACATGCAAGCTAACCAATTTTTCATGATGCCGAAAAATTTGACTTATTTTCAAATACATTTGAGATCAATTTTAGGAACTCTAAATAGAGCAACTGTTATGAACAACTTTTTAGTTGTTCATAATTAAAAGAGATAATTGCTAGAAAATGCTAACAAACTACACTAAGCTACTAAACTAATTTCTTCATTCATTCATTTCATTTGATAATTATTACATTCAACACTACTCTATATATAGAATAGAGTGAGCATATTCTCTAGCATGATTCCTTCATATCTTAAAGATTTATCTAGAACATTCTAGATAAATAATGACTCATCATAATACTAATCTAATTGGATTATTTTCTTGGGCCTATACTAAATCATTACATTCCATTGGTCTTGCAGAATCACCTTGCCCTCAAGGTGTAATCTAACAGAAATCACAATGTAATGTTACAACCTAGAATTTTATCAAAAAAAAAAAATGAAAAATAAGTGGCATTTTTTTTTTTTTATTCTAAGGCTTCAAAATCAATTCCAATTAGTAACCCAACACTCTCAGGCCCATTTTGTTTCACTTGATGATTCCAAGCCCAATTGCAAAGCAGACACGGCCCAGTCCTAAAGGCTAGCAAGACACGCCGTCGACGCCGGGAAATCATTCTTGCAATAGATGTGCCACATTTAGTTTAAAACTTAAGCATATTGACTACTCGAGTTCTGACTCATTTAAATGGATTAGCATTTAAGCATTATGAAGATATATATGTCAGCACTTATACTTTACAACACCTCTGGTTGCCAATGATAGAATGTAAATCAAATCAAACATCCTAAAAACATAGTGATATACAGACCTAACACCTCTACTAGATCTTGGAAATAATTTCCATGCTATAACAGCAAAGGAACTTCGAAAATTATGCTCAAAGCATTCAAATGAAAAACTATCGACTTCCTTTGCATTTTCCTAATCTCAACAGATTTTCTTCAATGTATCTATACTGGTATCAATATATTTAAACACTGATTTTTATATAATAACAGATGAAAAAAAACCAGATGAATTATAAAATAACAGATGAGATCGATAAAATCAATAAAATAAAATTCTTACATGGTTTCGATGTTTATAAGTTTCTCATGATGCTGTCCCTTTTGGTTTCTATATGTTTTTGTGGGAATCATTTTTTATGGTTGACGATAAGAAAACTACAGCTCCAAACTTTAGTAAGGGTCGCTCTCTATCGTAAGAGTTTAGACTTGAGAATGCACATTGGGGTGATAAGCAATGCAAATGATGATCTCATATTCTCATTTCAATCTTTTCATTTCAGAGGAAGCTTTTGTGCATGTTATCAAAGATTGACAGGACTATTTCATTTCATTAATTTGTGGCCATGTTCCCCGTGGTGGATCTCTTATCTTTTGTTGAAACCTCAGAACCACAACAGCAAAACTTGAAATATCATAAGCAAGAAACCTAATTTCAAAGTACAACAACAGCAACTCTAAGTTGATCTACGCAATCTGTTTTGATTTTTATTTCTAATTAAGATTCTATCATGTAAAAATTAAATATATTTTCAAATATGTGTACTCCAAACAGATGACACTGTCTTTTCGAAACACCTCCAACAGAAGGAATGAGTTCTTTATTCTTTGTATCTTCTACATACCTTCATCTAACTTTGGAGAAAGTGGTTGAAAAAGTGTCTAAGCGAAACATACATTGCATTGTTATCAAGTGCGCCCTAGAATTGGAGGACCATTGATATGTATAGAAACTAACGAAAACACCAGGTATACATCTCTGAACTAGAAACATTCATTCCAATGACAGCTTACATGCGGGAGAGATCCTTGGGCAGGAGATTAAATCTTCTATGAATTTGGGGCTCGTCATTGCTTTTGGGGTAAACGGACAATGGATTTCCATAACCTGTAAAAGTCTTGCATTCTGCAAAATATATGTTGCAAACCGAAAATCAGCTTCCACAGGTTCATAGTGTATAATTTTACATGTTGTTAGATGAGAGGAAAGATATTTAGGAACATGATGTGGGTATTTCCAATCCTCTGAAGTTGTTGAATTCCTGCACTGTTAATTAGAGACACAATAGGATTTGTAAAAATACATGAATGAAGAGAATAGAAAAGAATAACCAACAAAAACCAATAAATGTACATCGACGTGACCAACAAACCTTTGAAATAGAAAGAGTTTGAAGTTTGGGACAATTTTGGAGCATTGTTACTACCTCATTCCAGTCATGAATGCAATGATGTAACCAAAATAGTCAAAGTTCAATTAAGTTTTCAAACACCGGAAAACCTTTGTAATATGTATTGATTTCTTCATTGGGAAGACTTTGCCCCATCTGTGCACACAAAAAGTAAAATAAATCCAAACAAAATTGAACATAAAAATAGGCCATGTTTGGTTAAAGAATATAATTAAGTGCTTATATAAGCGTTTATCGTAATAAAATGAGTGCTTATGTAAGTTGTTTCCACACACAACATATATATAATTCAATCAAAACAGGCCCATAAATCATAAATCATAATCATATTGACGATAAAAGAGGATGCATCATATCATATATCATACCCCGGTTAAGGTTAGAAATTGCACACCGGAAATTTCTCTGAGCGGAACATCGAATAAATGGATATCAGCTTTGATCAACTTGGATAAACGAGGTCTAGAGTATCCTCCCGCTGTAACACCGACACTTGAATTAACATCTACAATTGTCAAATCCTCCAACATGGAACACCCCAAGATAAGTCTCCTTAGTTTCCTCTTTATTTCCTTCTTTAATTCCTCAATATCATTCAAATCACCATCAAATAAATGGATTAAACGATCAATTGCAGCTTCCATCAACTCACAAATAGGATCAAGGTACCCATCTATATCAAAATGTGCGGTTGTCTTAACATACGAAGTTTTCAAATTCTCCAAAATCGGACACCCAGAAAGAAGTTTCACAAAATCCTCCATACATTCAAATCGAACAAAATACAAATCAAGAGTTTTAAGCAAAGGAAGATCAACACAACAATCAAACATAGCAGCTAAACGAATACTCTTCAATTTGAGAATCACAAGTGTTTTGCAGACGAAAATGGTAGTAGGAATCAAAGTGATACCTAAAAAAAAGAATAGATGAAGTTCTTCTACGCGACGTCGTTTTGCTTCTTGGAGCCAATCGTTCAAAGTGAAACAATCAGACTTAGAATCCCATTGCATGGAACAACATTTGAGATGAAAAGATTTTAGGGTTACGTTGTCGGAGTGTGGAGAGAACATAGCTGAGTCGAGGAATTGACTGAAGAGAATCCAATCATCTGTGTTTTTAACGCCGATGTCGTCGAATCGGAGAACGGAGAGTGAGTGGAACAATGGGAGCCATCTCTTGGAGAGAATGGTAGTTCTGAAAGCGTCTTTGAATGGGAGAAAAGAGAGAATGTGAATTAGTATCTCGTCGGAGAAGTCGTTGAGGCTCTCTACCGCCGTCGGAGACTGTGACGGCGTCGTTTTTGTTATCTTATTATTTTCTGTTTTCATCGGAAGGGTTTTTCAGAGAACAAGCGATTTGTTGCGGAAATTGAAAATTGGTTAAAATTGGCGAGTGATTGTATGAAGAAGAAGCAGATGATCGAATAGGAGGGCTTTTTATTAAAGAGGGAGCGAAAAACCCTATTTCTATTAGTTTTTGTTAGCGGGAAATTACGAGAGAATGTTAGGCTTGGGTGGCTAAGTGGGTCCTTTCCAATTTATTTATCTGTTTAATTTTATTTTATTTTTTTATTTTTTTTCTAATGATAATTTTAACAACTTTTTTTTTTTTAAGCAAAAGAAGAGCAGAAAACCCTCTGCCCAACCCAAATATATTAAACATAAAAGAAAATATAATACAAAGAAAACTTGGGGGACGTCAACCTAACCCAGTATACCACACAAAAATGTAGCAAACAAAGATAAAACAATTAAAATCAACTACAAAGTGGTTATGGAGCCAACCTTAAAAGGTGAAGAAAACCCAAAGCAAACACAAACTTATCGGACACTATCCAGCAAACCCGTGCACGGGCTCGAAACCAAATAGCAAAAAAAGCGATGAGTGAACATTTGCTAAAGGTATAAACGGTGAATGAACTGACCGCCAACACGGACGAATTCACGTACCACAACCCCCTATGACACATAGCAGGCATAAACGGCTCTTTCGAGCCAAACAAACCCAAACCCGACAAACATGTTGAATCCAAACAGAAACAGACAATTGGGCAAGGTACACTGAAGCGGCTGAGAACAGCACCACAACCTATCACCGACGGCGTAGGTAAACGAAACATCCCCGAATGGGATTTTAGGACTCCAACGAATCTTCACCAGAAGCAACCAACGCTAACGTTCCAAAGAACCGAGGACCACCATAGATCGTGACCAGAACCCCAATCAACGAACACGGAAGCCCAAGAACAAACAACCCTCAAGGGTTTGAGTCACAAACTCTAGAACCACAAAAGATAAAGAATGATCTGAAGATTAACCCATGGATCCAGAGTTGAAAAGGTGGTGTGGAGGAAAGGACCTCGTCGCACCACCACCATCAAGCTTACATTTTGAACGGTCGTGTTTGGATTAACGGGAGAGAAAAGAAAGGGCGGTTGAGTTCTTGTGAAGGAAGAGAGAGAAGAGAGCAAACCCAAGGGAAAGGGTTTCAATCAAGCCTTCATATTACTCATAATTTTAACCACTCATTTTCTGTCCAAAAAAAAAAAAACCACTCATTCAATTTATTTTTTTTCTCTTAAATGATATTTCCATTTTGTCATTTAAGATATTTTTGGGTATATGGCTATATGCTACTTAAGTACTCTCTCCGTTCCAAAATATAAGTTGTTTTGAGAAAAAAAATTGCTCCAAAATATAAGTCGCTTTGCATTACCGATGAAGCATTTATTGTTTTTTCCTATTATATCTTTAATTATTCATTTCTCTTTCTTCTTTCAATTTTTCAATTTATCTTTCCAACACAATTAATAAAGAATAGTTTTGTAAAGTAACATTAATTACATTTCTCTTTTCAGTATAACATTAATTACATTTCTTAATTTACTCCCTCCGGTCTCATATATAAAAAAAACTTTGCTTTTTAGATTCATTGTAAAATAGATGAGTTTAGACTATAATATTGTCTAGATGAGTTTAATTAGACTTTTCTTGGGGTACTTTAAGTCCTTTCTTCCTTGTGAAAGCATCATTTAATAACTTAGAATTATGTGCCGAATCCTCCCATCCACTAAGAACGTACATAAATTCTAAATCAAAGTTACAGGCAACTAATACATTTTGTGATATATTTTCATGATGATCACGATAACTATTTACATCTCGCCTTCTTACCGTTGTTGGAATGTGTGTCCGAGTTCCAATGCATTCTTAAAGTGTGTGTATCAATAATCATAAATATTATTTTAATAATCACAATTATAATTAGAATTATTTCCAGGTACTATTGAGTCTAGTTTAGCAATCAAATCAGGTGCTAATAAGTTCAAAGCCTTCAAATTTTTGTGAAAATTTGAACTTGTAGCAAATTGTGACATGTCAAATGTACTGTGGATTATACAATATCGTGCATTCTAATCGACAATTTGGAGGAATGTTGCAAGCATTTCTTCAACACAAATAAATCTTGTATCCTTCAAAGGTGTTTTTTTTTTCTCTTGTAATCGTGCATAACTTTCAAAATACATCAGGATACATCCTATATACTTGTCGACAAATTTTAAGATCATTATTTAATACTTTGTGTACATAGTCATAAACCTTACTAGTAATGCTTCGTAGAGTTAATGGATGCTCAATATGTCCACCGCGCATCATATTCAAAAACTGACTTGGTACGTATATTAAAGCATAAATTGCCACCTCATATATGTATATTGCTTCATCTATTTCCTCATCATTTATATCTTCCTTATATATATATATATATATATATATATATATATATATATATATATATATATTCATTTCTTCGTTCTTTATATCATGGTCATGGTTATAAGTAAATATTCAAAGTAATATTGAAGTTAATACAAAGTCATATTTAAAATAAATATAATTAAAGTTTAACCACACCAATTTCAAAAAAAAATACAAACTAAATACTTCAACATAATAGTTCAACTAAAATAAAATCAAAATAGTACGATCAAAAACAAATAAAATATTTTGACCAAAATGCAACTAAAACAGAGATCCAAAATTTATAGTTCAACAAACTCACGACGTTTAACATAATATTTTTTGTGATAGATTATCAAAATATTAATCATCCCCTAACTTGAATTTTATCCAAGATGAGCGTTCTTCTGGTGATATCATTAAGAAAAAGTCTTTTTTTGCTTTAGTATTCAACAATTCACCAGTCTTGAATCGCGTTATCTCATTCAAATTTGGAATATCTTTTATAACATCCCAAATAATACTCTCAACTCTCAAGTTCTCTATCTCTATCTATATCTTTTTGTCTTTTCTCCATCATGTTAGATATTTTTTCAAAATTCACAGCAATAGTCTCAATGCCAGCACAAAAATATTCCAGAACGTTGTCTTGATTGTTGATCCTAACAGCGGCAGAACTTCCTCCATACTCGGATCTGTTTCTCTTATGACAATTTTGTTTGCCTAAGGGAACCTCTGATTCTAAAGGGGGCTGGGATGATATACTAGGTTGGTTTGGTGATGAAGGCCGATATTGTGGTTCATAGTTCTCTGGAGCTATGAATGTATCACTATTGGGATCATCTGAAAATTCTTCTATCTCAAAACTTGTACTTTCTGACTTAAAAGTTGTTGCATCTGTACCATCTGGACCTACTGCTATGGAGTTATTCCCGCTAGAGACTCCACCCCCAACAACAATCTTTAAATTATCATAATCAATCATAGTCTTTCCTCAAAGTTTGTTGTGACTGAATGTGATTAAAAAAAACACTGTAATTAAAATACAATAATAATAATAATAATAATAATAATAATAATAATAATAATAATAATAATTTTTTTGAATCAAAACATCAATTAACGTTTTAACAAAAAAAAAAAAGACAACAACAATATGAGTCAATCATATACATAAAAGAAAAACAAATCAAAAACATTGTTGCATATAGTACGTTGTTTCCAATCCTATATATAAGATGTAACAAAAGAAAAAAAATGCAGAAACATTGTTGCATATAGTATTTTCTTTCCAATCCTATATATAATAAGATGTTACTTTTTACAATCATATCCTATATGTATAATATCAACAATATATAATCGATCGTGTTTCTGTTGCTTCTAGTATTTATGTTTTGATTTGTGTGGACATGAAAATATAGCATAAACGATGAATATTTAAGACAGGTGCGTCTTGAAAAAAAAATTATTTCAGATAGATTATGCAATATAAAAAAAAGTTGGTTCAAGTTATAAGTACCTGAAGATGGTAGTCTTGTCGGCTGAAAAAAGTCTTGGAAGATTGTAAAAAATCTCTAGGGTTTTGGTGAGATTGTTAGATGTTTTATTTATGTATTTTGAACATTAAAAAGTCTCTTAAAATCCATTTTATAAAAAAATTTATCAAAATTCGTAGATTTTTTAATACCAATGGACATTTAACAAAAGAAATATCAATTGAATATAACATATTTTTTTGCATTAAAAAAAATTGATTGTCTAATTGAATGCTACAAGATTTGTTTAACTTTTATAAAAGTCTTGATTGAATATTATGAGATTTAAAAAAAAAAATTAAAATCCATTAAAATCTCAATCCAATAACTTTTTTAAAAATGATTTTTGTAGTATATCTATTTATTGAAAGAGTTAATTAATTACAAATCCTCTTTTTTTTTGACACAACAAATCCTCTTATTTTATACTCAATTGATCCCTTTATTTTAAAATCATCTAATTTTGACTCTCCACCGAATTTTTATACTTATAAATTGTGATGTAAGATATTTTAAATGATATGGCATACAATCTGATGTAGATTAATCAAAGTCTATTATTTATTTATATTTCATTAATTAAATGATATGAACAACATTTATATAATTATAATAAAAAAAAATAAAAAAATAGTTTCAATAATGTATAATTTCTGAAATTGAAGTTTTTATTGAGTTTTGTTGTAATTGCATGACTTTTGTTCATTTATTAATTAGGTTGTAGGTCTCATCATTTAAAATATGTTAAATTACCATTTTTAAGTAAAAAAAGTTGATAGAGGGACCAATGCTATGTAATTTTAATATAGGAAGACCAATTTGATAAAAAGGTTAAAATAGGATGACCAAAACTTATTGAAAAAAAACTTATTAAGCTTATTGAAAATGTTTTTGACAAAGAATTTGAAAGTTTTAAATAAAAAATTGTTAAGGCTTAAATATACTTTTAGTCCCTGCAATTATGTCTTGTTTTGAAAAGAGTCCCTGCAATATCTTAAAACTTTCAAAATAGTCCCTGCAGGGACTAAAATCAATTTTTATTTTTTTTTATAGGGACTTTTTTCAAAACAAGGCATAATTGCAGAGACAAAAAACATTTAAAAATTGGTCACGTCAGCTATAAATCCTACTCAGTATCTGCCATGTCATAATCCAAGTGACATATATTGGCCACGTCAGCTCGAAATACTACTCAGTATCTGCCACGTCATAATCCCAGTGACATGTCATCAGGAAATCTAGGTCATGGGCTATTTTAAAAGTTTTGATATATTGCAGGGACTAAAATCAAATTTTAGTTTTTACAGGGGCTCTTTTTAGAACAAGGCATAATTGCAGGGACAAAAAACATATTTAAACCAATTGTTAAATATGTTTTTGTTCCCTATAACAAAAAATTTTGAAAAAAGACTTCTATTAAAAAGTTTTTTTTTGACAAATTCACTTAAAATGTCATTTTATCATTTTGTTACAAATTTTTTTGGACATTAAAATTTCAAAACATGTCTAAAATAAGATGTTTTAAATATTTTTTCATAAAAAACATTTTTTAGAGATATGTCTTTTTAAAAATTAAATATAATTTTTTATTAACTTAAAATCTCTAACATGAATATTTAAGATATTGAATGTCATCTTTAAAATAATAATACAATATATTACTAAATCTCAAAATCACTCTTTTAATCCGTAAGCAAGATGAATTTAAAATAATTTTTACTATTTTTAAATAAATTATCATAAAATTATTTTTAATAATACAAAGAATTTTTTTAGTTTTTTAAGTTAAAACAAATGGGATGATTATCACTTTAGTGAAGGTATTTGTAAAATTAGGGTATGTGACTAGTAATTTAAACATGGGGATCATTATTAAATACACATATCTTGGGGAAGAGAAGTATGAGAAAGTGGAAGGTATTTTACTCCTATGAATATTTTATATTCAGAAACTAATTTTCTAAATTTGTAACAAACTTAGGATTTAGGAATATACACAATGAATTAGTCTAACCATTAATAATTTTAGCCCCTTTAACAAGTGGTCAAATAATCAATATCGGACTTCTCAACAGATATTAGTCACTGCTAAATAGTGGTGAAAACTTCGTACCAATGACATGGTAACTAAAAAAATAAATAATAACAACAACGACAAACAACATATTGGTTCAAGTGGGGTAAGGAACTTCTAAGCAAATGATCACATATTTGATTGGAAGGAGATAACCCACTTTATATATTCATTAGTTCTAATCATTGCTGATACTTCTTTGATAATCGTAGTGTTGCTTTAGGGATGGCACAACACAAGCAAGAAACCACACCTGATCATTATGACATATTATTACTTGGATAGTTGATCACACCTAATGTTTTGTTCTTCTGTATAAAACGTATCAGACTTTGCATTGTGGACTACTTGGCTTACCATTCCAATGTGTTCTGCCTCAATCCCCTATGCACACTAAGAGCCTTGCAGTTCTCAAAAGTCTAATAAGTTAACAACTTTATAGTTTTTGTAAAGCATTGGAGATAAAATTGTTGAAAATATGGTAGTTTGGTAAAATTTTGTATAGTGACATTAGTTCAGTAAAAAGTTCAACTAGGTTGAAAACAAGATAATACTCCCTCTGGTTTCAAATAAAGTAAACAAGCCTAGGTATTCATAGACTTTTTAGCTTATATTTATAGAGGAATGAGGATGATTATTAGTATTTATAGATGAAAATAAGACAGGAAAAATGTTATGAAAAACCATTATGAAGGATTTGGATTCAAATGGTTTGTTAATTGTTATTAGGAATAATTCATGATAGGATATTAGTGTCATTCAATCCATGTAACCAATTCCGCATAGTGAAAATAGACATTTTTACTTCAGCAGCTACACTTTTATCAGAGACATAGGCACAACTAACCGAACTTTATATTTATGCTTTCAAGCTAAAACTTTTTGTCGGTGAAAACTTATGGGAAGATGGCAACTCTGAAAGTGCCAAGGAAGATGGGCAACTCTGAAATTTATGGGAAGATGCAAGCAGTGTTTGTAGAAATGGACATCAGCTAGTTGTAAGTCTGAAACTGCTTTTTAATATTGTGCTTCACTTGTGGAATCATTATCTGTAGCAATTAGATACATCATACATAATCTTCTTCAGAATATTTATCATCACCTAAGAGGCAGTATATTCTCCCCAAACTGTGTATTCCTCACCACCTAAGAGAAATCGATGGAATTGAATATGATGAAATTGCTGGTGCTTAGACTTTCTATGAAGTACAAACACCGATACTGACTCCGAACACACCACTGACACATTGATTATGGTAATAATGTGGAATGTAAGAGTGCTCTTTGACTTCTTTAGCAAATGAATTCACTTATTCACCTTGTTTAAGACCAAGGAAGTGCCTGATAGTGAATTATAGATGAATTAACTACTAGCAGATGAATTAACAAAAAAGCACTACACACAATTAATAATAGCAATTAACTCTACAAGGCTCCTGAATCCTAACATAACAGCAACATTCTCCCTGGCAGCAAGACCAAAAAACCAGAAATAATGGATTAAACAATGGATTGCAGCTTCCATCAACTCATACATAGGATCAAGGTACCCTTCCATATCAAAATGTGCAGTTGTCAACATACGAAGTTTTCAAATTCTCCAAAATCGGACACCCAGAAAGAAGTTTCACAAAATCCTCCATACATTCAAATCGAACAAAATACAAATCAAGAGTTTTAAGCAAAGGAAGATCAACACAACAATCAAACATAGCTACACGAATACTCTTCAATTTGAGAATCACAAGTGTTTTGCAGACGAAAATGGTAATAGGAATCAAAGTGATACCTAAAAAAAAGAATAGATGAAGTTCTTCGACGTGGCGTCGTTTTGCTTCTTGGAGCCAATCGTTGAAAGTGAAACAATCAGACTTAGAATCCCATTGCATGGAACAACATTTGAGATGAAAAAATTTTAGGGTTACGTTGTCGGAGTGTGGAGAGAACATAACTGAGTCGAGGAATTGACTGAAGAGAATCCAATCATCTGCGTTTTTAACGCCGATGTCGTCGAATCGGAGAACGGAGAGTGAGTGGAATAATGGGAGCCATCTCTTGGAGAGAACGGCGGTTCTGAAAGCGTCTTTGAATGGGAGAAAAGAGAGAATGTGAATTAGTATCTCGTCGGAGAAGTCGTTGAGGCTCTCTACCGCCGTCGCAGACTGTGACGGCGTCGTTTTTGTTATCTTATTTTCTGTTTTTATCGAAAGGGTTTTTCAAAGAACAAGCAATCTTTTGTGGAAACTGAAGATTTGTGGAGATTGAAAATTGGTTAAAATTGGCGAGTGATGGTGTGAAGAAGAAGATCGAATAGGAAGTTTTTTATGTATAAAGAGGGAGCGAAAAACCTTATTTCTATTTGTTTTTCTTAGCGGGAAATTACGAGAGAATGGGTTAGGCTTGGGTGGGTTACTTACTACTTAAGTAGGACAGAGGCGCAAGAGAGTCACCTTGCTTGAGACCTCTCTTGATTTTAATTTCCTCGATTGGACTACCGTTGACCAACACCGACATGTTCCCGGAACACACACAAACTTTCATCCAAGTTCTCTGCTTCGAACAAAAGCTAAATCTCAGAAGCAAGTAGTCTAAGAAATACAGTGTGTATCTTACGCTCATTGTAATCAAGTGTTTTCGTTTTCATTCCATCTAATTCTAATATAACCACTTTCTCTTTTGATCCTCGACCTGCTTATTGTCAGGCATTCTCGTAGATCATGCTTTCCCAAAGAATAACTGCACTGAGGCTTGAAACAAATATATTTCCCATCTGCCACAGCACCTGCTATTTCCTATTTACTTTCTTTTTTTATAAATTTATCATGCTGTTGTCCCTTTTGATTTTTGTATGTTTTTCTTGACTACATTATAGCTTGGATGACGTATAGGACTTTCTTACATTTTTCTTGACTTCAAACACTATTTTTAAACTCACTAAGATTGAGGACCATCTTGAAATATCAAAAGCAAGAAACCCAATTTCATGGCACAACAACAGCAACTTAAAGAGATCTATGCCATATGTTTTGCTTTGTATTTCAAATTCTATTATGTAAAAAATGTTTTTTTTCATATGACAGCAACAAAATTATTTTGTCCTCCATTGGAAAGATGACAGTTATTAATAAGTTATCTTCCACAAACACTTCCAAATGGAAGAATGAGTTCTTTAGTAATATTTTTTGTGTGTTCTATGCTTCTACATGCCTCTAACTTGGATAAGGAAGTTGCAGAATCAATTCAATTAAAATTAGGCCAATGCATAATATATGTTAAGTTAAAACAAAACCTATTGGAACTACTTTAGCAAAGCTTAAGTATTAAATCAATGGACAACTCATAATGAAGGTTCTATTCTAGAGTAATTAGGATAGCAAGTGGATTCACAAGAGAATTTCAAAATAGAGACTCCAACAAGTTCCTTGTGGTATCAAGAGCCAGGTCGAACTAAGATGGCTGAAAATTCAAGCACAATAGTAACCCAACTTCAGCAAGTATAATTAACTATGTTTAAAATCCAATGACTATGGAGATATTTTGAAGAAAGGTTTTACCAAACAAAAAGAAGAATAAATCTAGGAACTAGAAACATTCATATCAATTAATGACAGCTTACACGCAGGAGAGATCCTTGGGCAGGAGATTAAATCTTCTAAACATTGGCGGCTCACCAGACTGTAGATTTGCATAACTTATAAAAGACTGGCATTCTGCAAAATATATGTTGCGAATCGAAAATCAGCTTTGTTAGCTTCATAGTACATAATTGTACATGTTGTTAGATGAGATGAAAAACATTCAGGAACATTATCTGGGTATTCCCAATCCTCTTTGGTTGTTAAGTTCACTGCCTGTCAATTAGAGACAAAATAGGATTTGTAAAAATACATCAAAAGAAGAGAAGAACAAGTAAAAACTATACATTGATGTGACGAAACAAACCTTTCTAATATTACGAGTTTGAAGTTTTGGACAATTTTGTAGCATTTTCACTACCTCACTCCAGTCATAAATATGATGAAGACGGTCCAAGTCCAACCAATGTAATTGAAGTTCAGTTAAGTTTTCAAACACGGGAAACTCTTTGTAATACGAACTGATTTCTTTATTTGAAAGACTTTTCTCCATCTGCAGAGCACAGTAAGAAAATACTTACATGTATAATATATAAGCAAACTAAAATTGAAATCTAGCTCTCTAGTAGAGTGACCAACTCGTGTGTGTATGTAATTTATTTTCTGAAATTGTTAGTGTTGGAGCTAGGAACAATATTCGGTGAAATATGGTTATGGATATTGATAGTAATGAAGATTGGTGTGATAAGGAAAAGGAATCAAATACTATTACTTTTCTTGTGTAAAAACTTTAAGTATAAATGCCATTATACAATGCACAACTAACTTGTAACTGTCAAGTAAGCTCAACTAACTATTTGAGTTCAACCTGTGCCTATCACAAATGAGCTCAACCCGCGCCTATGCTGAGCCATGCGCGCCTATAGTTGAGCTCAACTTGAGCTTGTAAGCTAACCACCTATTATTAACACCCTAAACATACATAAACTAAATATGTAATACAATAGCTAATAGTTAGACGAACGAGTTTTGTGTCCGGTGTTAGTATTTGCTTCATAGAAATCGAACAATGTACATAATAGTCTTTTGATGATAAAAAAATATGCATCATATCATACATCATATTCATACCTTCCATAGGCTAAGAAACTTGACATTACAAAGTTCTCTGAATGGAACATCGAATAAATCGATTTCAGCTTTAATAAACTTGGACAAGGGTTTATAGCATCCTTCAAGTGTAACTGGGGAAATTGCTCTGCCTTTAACAAAAGAAGTTTTCAAATTCTCTAACATGGGACAACCAGAAACAAATTTAATGACATCCGCCATCTATCGAAATTTAACACAAAACAGTTCAAGAGTTTTGAGCAAAGGAAGATCAACAGAACAACGAAACAATACAACTGAATACTTCAAATTTAGAATCACAAGTGTTTTGCAGGATAAAATGTTAGGAGTCGAAGGGATATCATATAAATAGAATAAATAAAGTTCCTCGACACGGCGTCGTTTTGCGGCTTCAATCCATTTGCAGAAACTGAAACAGTTAGCCTTATTATTCTTTTGTATGGAACTACAGTTGAGATGAAACGATTTGAGAGTAACATTTTGAGCGAGTGGAGAGAGTATAAGTTTGTCAATCAATTGACGGAGATGAATACAGTTGTTTGTTTGGAAATCGTCGATGTGGAGAACGGAGAGTGAGTAGCATAATGGGAGCCACCTTTTGGAGAGAATGATGGTTTTGAAAGCTTCTTTGATTGGGAGAAAAGAGAGAATGTGAGTTAGTATCTCGTCTGGTAAATCGTTGACTGTCGCTGATTGTGACTGTGACGGAGTTATTTTTGTCGTCTTTCTATTTTTGTTTTTCCTCATGCTATTGCGGTGGGGGACAGATTGAACGAAGAGGTTGAAGAAGAGGAATTTTAATTTGGTTAATATTGGTGCGTGATGATGTGAATTAGAGAAAATCCAATAAGGTTTTTTTTTTTTTTTTTTTTTTTTTTTTTTTTTTTTTTTTTTTTACAACAATAAGAAGGTTTTTACAGAAGAGAAGAGAGAAAGGAAAAACCCTATTTATACCCCTATTAGAAATTCTTAGATGAGTCATCACCTAAGCATTAATTATTAGGCACGATCAATCAAGTAATGTCAACTAATTAAAATATAAAATAATTATAAATAATTAAGAGTGTAATAATGAAACCAAATCTAAACTAAATATAGAAAGAGAAAAAACAAAAGAAACAAAAAAAATATTTAGTCATTAACTATGCTTTCCTCCGAATTTGTATATGTTGTCCATCACATAAGAACAAGAGGAGACTAAGAGAGAATAGCATAAGTTAATTTAAAAAAAAAAAATTCAAACATTTAGATGTCTTTTAAGAAAAGCTATAATTTTTTTTGGTTTCATATTTTTCGAAAATTCAGTGATTATTCAAACAATTATGATTCAAATTGATAAAAAAAATAGTGGATAATTTTGATAATTTATGTCTTTTAAGTGATATTTAATTTTTTTTCAAGTAAGAATTTAGGAGAAAAAATAATAAATTATATGTAAATTGAATTAGGTTATCAAAATAGCGTATATTAACTTATAAGCTATGAACTATAAACTCTAAATTGAGTATTGTAAAATAGATTCTTTAGAAATAAATACTAAACTATAATCGCAACTTAAAATCAACATAAAAATTAGTAAAACTCAATCGGTATACGTAACAAATAATAATAGAACAATAGTATTGTAGCTAATAATCTAATATAATGAAGACATGCTCTTGATACAAGTTGTATGCCTCATCCTTATTATTCACAACTTGACCAAGAAAAATTTCTTCAGACCCATCGATTTCGATATCTTTCCTACAAAAATATAAATGTATTTTAAATGGTCTAAAATAAAATAAATATATAATTCTATAATCAAAGAATATATGTATGGTTTTTTTTTTTATAAATAGAAATATTGTTCATAGTCAAAATTCAGCATCATAGTAAAATATTCTACCTATCTTCTATAAAGGGTTACAAAAAATCAAAACTTAAATTCAAATTGAAGCACTATGGATCAAACAAAATCAAAGAAAATCAAAACAAAATGTGCATCCTATCATGAAACTACAATTTATAAAAATAAAAAAGAAGAAAAAGAATATGGAGATTTAACTAAAGAAAAAGATTATAAATATGTACATACCGAAGAAAATACAACCATTTAAATAGATAAAAACATAGGAACACTAATATATACAAAAAAAAAAAAAAAAAGAAAGAGAAGAGAAACAACAAGATAATATAAGTATTGAACTTACCTATGGAACTTGTTCTGGTGGTGATAGCACTTTACGTTACATACCGTGTCTTTTCCTTGTTTTGTGACGACGGACACTAAGTAAAAGTTTAGAGGGAATACAACTGATTAGCACATGAGATTTTTTATTTCCTTATTTTCCAGATTTTGTCTTGATTTGATTTCCTTATTGCATTATTAATTATTTATAATTATTTTATATTTTAATGAGTTGTCATTACTTGATTGGTCGTGCCTAATAATTAATGCTTAGGTGAGGACTCATCTAAGAATTTCTCCTATAGTATTAGGGGAAAATCCTGTTACACCAGTAGTAGATCACAATGATATATTTTAAATAGATTTGCTTAGATTGTATATATCTTAATAAAATCAGTACAAAATAATTTTACATCTCATGGTCAGAAATAACAACTGCGTCAACGGCAAAAGTTATGGTCCATAAGCCTCAAGTTTATGCACGGTCCATAAGCCCTTTACAACCATCAGATCCCCTTTCCACGTGTCCTAATCCTACAGCACTTCCGTTCACACTCTCGCACAAGCTATCCTTCTCCGTCGCGATCCTTCTCCGTCGCTCGATCTCTTCCTCCGACGAACTCAACGATTGCGACGACCCAATCTTCTCCGACGTGATCGACTTGTTCCTCTTTCCCGGCGTGATATCTCCGACGGTTTCACAGGTGCGTGACTGAACTTTTGTCCGTCATGATCGATCTCTTCCTCCGACGAACTCACACGATCGCGACGACCTGATATTGTCCGACGTGATTGATTGGTTCCTCTTTTCCGGCGTGATATCTCCAACGGTTGCACAGGTGCGTGACTGAATTTTGATTATGCTTAATTTTTTATTGTTGTGATTACTTGATTATAGTCACTTTTTACTCTTAATTACTGGTTTGAGACCTTACATCTTTATATCATATCATTCAATTTACTTGATGATGTCATAAGAAATTACAAGTTACAAATGTATGAGTTTAAGCTTAATGTTTGATTGCTGTGTAGTTTTTATGTTGCTTTTCTTTACAGTGGCATGTTATTGAGTTTGGTTTGAAGCCAATATGATGATTGTATTAACAGTAATGTTGTTAATAGTGTTATTGAGTTTTTATGTTGCTTTCCTTCATCATGTATCTTGCTTATTTTAAGTTTCTAATATTGTATACATTGAATTGTTGATCCAAAATCATGGTTCTGCAAATTGAGTGGCATGTCACAAGCTCTAACCTTAACATTATGGTTGAAGTGTTGTTGCTGTTCTTGTTGATAGATACGTCTGTTGAAAGGTTTAGAATAGATTAACATATATGAATTTGGTAATATTCTTTGATTAATTTGGTATTACTGTCTGAAACCATTTTGCAGAAGACATGGTTTCAGACTGTTGGTCACCAACACCATTTGATACTGATAATGGTTGTATTCGTTTACAGGGGTAATTGATTTATTAAATTGGTCCGGCGTGATATATCTGACAGTTGCACGAGTTAATGCTTATCTGACCTAATCGCGACGACCTGATCTTAATTACTGGTTTCAGACCTTACATCTTTATATCATATCAATCACTATATTTGTATTCATTAAGCTGAATAATTGATTTTACTAATTAATTCTTATATAAACAGGTTGACCTTGAAAGACCTGGCGCATTTGACAAAAATAACCCAGCTGCATTCTCGAGATTCATTGATCGACTAAGCAAGTTCAAGTACATTGACTGGAAGGATCTGGACCCTAACAGTCTAGAATTTGTAAGTATCAGTTCAATACGCCGTTTAAATTTCGTGCATGTTTGGGTCTGCTCTGAAATTCTATTGGATCTGTTCAAATAGTTGCCTGAAACCATTAAGTATAACAAATGGTTTTGCAGGACATATGTCTGAAACCATCTTACCCAATGAATGGTTTTTGAGACTTGTCTTACAAAACCATATGATGTACATACTAATTAAATGTATATAAGAGATAGTAATCTTTGATATTTTTATGAAATTCGTTCCTACAATGTTTTCTGTTTGTGTCGAGTAGCCTTGCAATAACAATCTAATATTATATATTTAATTAGTTGAGTGATGAAAAATAAACTCATTGCCTTTTTGTATAACTGGATGATTCAACCGCTGTTATGTATGCGGAGTTGATTGTAGGAATGACATATTTAATTCTCCTATGTTTTTGTTGCTATAGATGTTGTGATGTATGTGGTGTTGTTTCCGGGGGGTTTCTGCTTTTTTCAAGGTTGTGTTTTAGTCTTTTGTTTTACCGTTTTGGGCATGCTTTCTGACTTTATAAAATCAGCTTGTGTTTTTGGCCTACAATACAACCTTGTTAGTATTTTATTTCTTTGGTACTGCATTCATAGACTATACTATAGTTTACAGATTTGACACCGTAGTTTTCTCAATGAATCTGCAGATCATTACACCGGCTATGGCAGGGAATCCGGGAAGACATTACGTCTGTTTTGTTGTTAATTTGAAGAGGCAGAAATATGAATTCCTTAATAGCTTAACAGGAGATACATTGTACAATAAAAATGGCACAACCACTGTATACAAAGATATGTTTGATGTGTGGCTGAATGAGGTTCAAGTGTTTGTGGCGGAACTCTATAAGCGAAGAAACATCTGCATGCCCTTCAAGTTTGCTGCATTTGAGTGGGATTCACCGAAGGTGCCCCATCAAGTTGACAAAGATAACTGTGGAATATTTTGTATGAGATTTCTTGCTGAATGGGTAGGGGACAACACACAACTGGATTCATTCAAAGGTTGGTCGAAAATGAAGAAAATTATGAAGGTTGCAAAAATGATGGAGCTTAGGATTGGAATTTGTTCAACCATATTAAGCGACACAAGCAACAGTAGGAGAAACCTTGTGTTGAATGAAGCAAAGAAACACCATGAAAACAAGCTTCAAAAGCTAGCAAAAATGAACATGACATGAAACTTTTGTTGTTGCTGAATTTGTGGATTATTTTTATTCAGTTTGTGTGGTAAAATTTAGCTCTTAATTATGTGTTTCAATACTCTTTAATCTGTCAGAAAGTACTATGTAATTGTAAACCATTCTGAACAGTAAATGGTTTCAGACAGTTGTCCTGCAAAACCATTTCATTAACATAATGGTTTCAGGCAACTATAAGGAATCTAAAGAAGTACATTGTATGAACAATGGTTTCAATATTATTAATTGTACTATTTGCATTTGAGTTAGAGAGACGATATGCTCTTATTTTCCTTAATTGAAGATGAATCTTTAGTGACACCGGTTATCCTCTATAATTGATGACAAAAATTTATAGCTAGTAATGACAAATGATTACCAATTTAGTTTCACCAATACTGTATTGGCTAGAAATAATACTCTATGGCTTTGATCTGTAGAGTTGAGTATATATCAGGGAATGTGTAACATTTTCTTACATGTCATGCTTCATATCCATAATATGCAGTTAACTTTTTATTTATTTGGATTTTGGTTTCATATGTTTTTGTGGTTGACTATATATGAGGCATTTGTAGCTTATGCCTGACTATATATGAGGCAGTTGTATATCTTATAAAGGCTCAAAGTTTCATCCCACTTCAAAGAATCAATACAAGCTAAATTCATTTTCCCCCTCAACCAGAATCTGATTTTGATTTCGGTGTATCACAACACTGAAACCATTTAACAAGACTAATGGTTTCGGTGTATAACATGTTGAAACCGTTTAACAAGAGTAATGGTTTCAGGGTATAATATTTATTTAAAACCATTTAACAATAATAATGTTCTATTACATTCACTTATAATCTGCCAATATTAAGTATTTAAAAAATCTATTTTACCCTCATAGTGTATATTAATGGGTTCACAACAGTGAAACCATTTAACAAGACTAATGGTTTCAGTGTATAACATGTTGAAACCATTTACCAAGAGTAATGGTTTCAGGGTATAATCTTTATTTAAAATCATTTAACAATAATAATAATAATGTTCTATTACATTTACTTATTTATAATTTGTCAATATTAAGCATTTAAAAAATCTATTTTACCCTCATAGCCAATATTAATGGGTTCACAACACTGGAACCATTTAACAAGACTAATGGTTTCAGTGTATAACATGTTGAAACCATTTAACAAGAGTAATGGTGTCAGTGTATAATCTTTATTTAAAAACATTTAACAATAATAATGTTCTATTACAAAACCATTAGACAAGTATTTTGGTTTCTCATAGAAGACTATCAAAACTTTTAAACCATACTTATGGTTTCACTTATAATCTACCAAAGTTACGGGATTGTTTCTTAGCAAACCTAAAGACTAAAGACTAACATATGAATTTGATTAGGTTTCATACTGAAATCACCATCAATAATATGAAGTTACAATCCAAAAATTAATCTCTACACAAATTTATGATTAAAAGAGCTACAATCCAAAAATTCATCAACATTAGAATTGCTTCATAATATGAAGTTGCTTCCTTCTCCACATATTCTCTTTTTGAATTGCTTGTGTCGGTTAAAATTGAAGAACATATTTCAATTCTGAAATCCGTAGTCTTTGCAACTTTGCCATTCTTTCCATGCTTCCTAAGTTGGGACCATTCTTTGTAAGATTCCATTGGGGTTTTATGGTCACCTCCCCATTCAACAAGGAACTTCATGCAAAAGACTCTGCACTTGAAAATAAACAATATTCAAAACAGTTTTTTTTTTTCTTTTATAGGACTAAAACTTCTTGTATTTTCACTTACCTATCATGCGAAGTGCTCCAAGCATATGTTGATATATCCTTCTGCACCTTACTTGCAATTGAGTCGTAGATAGCCTCATCATACGGGCTTGTGAGGTGCTTTCATTTCTTTAAAGCTCGTCTACGGTCAAGGTATGTGCGATCTTGAAACACCGTCTTTAATGGAGTTGCCCTGAAACCATAATACCTAATATAAATTCAGAACTAACATATCATTATACCTACAAAAGAGTTTTGTTAACTAACATAATGCTTACACATAACAAAAAATTAGTAGTAGAACAACACATTAACATGATACAAACAGAGAAGATAAGAAAGAGTCAAGTTACATGTATAACTTGCATTTGGTTTTACACATGATTAAGAATTGCAGTTATTAGTCTATATATGCAGTCAAAGGAAAACCATTATTTACATAAAATGGTTTTGTAGACACATTTTCTGAAACCATTCAATGTGAAAAATGGTTTCATACATACTCCAACTTCAAGGTGCTAGTAATATTGCCAATGCTAATTATAATTTTATCATTCATAAAAAGCTGTTTACACAACTAGACCAAAATGACCAATTAATCTCTAACTCTAAAAACATTTTTCCAAATGAACAACACATGCAGAAACAGCAATCTTCTTACATTTTCTGAACTACTACTCATCGAATCAGTGTAAGACAAACCTTTAATCGGTGATCAACATGAAAATCTTTCTTTGTTTTAGAACTTCCATCAGTTTCCTTGTTTTTTTTGCCTTGGCTTTTCTTATCCTGAACTTTCTTCAACTGTTTATCCTGCATTAAACAAAACAATTATCAGCATGAAATTGTTTTGGTGTAAACCAGTATGAAACCATTCCTATTGTCAAATGGTTTCTGACATATACAAAGGTTGGTCAACAAACTGCAATTGTTGCACTACAACACATAAAAAATTTCACTCCAATCAAACAATTATTATGAACTAAAACAATCAAAGAAATCAATTCACTTCCTTAAACCAACAATTTAAAAACCAATTCATCAAAATTGCATCAAACAAGTTAATTAACGCCATCATATGAATTCAAATTTGTCCAAATCATATGAATATCCACACAAGTATAATAAATTCACTACAACAAAAGACCATTGTAACATTATCAAATTTCACCATTTCAAAATGATTATAGTATGGTCATTATTTACCTCCAAACAATCAAAACCATGTAGTTCAACAAACTATTTATTTCAGTTGAAATGAGAAGTAAAAACAAACTGTTGATTTAGGGTTTCACAGAATGCTTACAATTACTAAAAACCATTTCCAACAATTCCAACACAAATCTTGAGGAAGAAAACCTATTTTGGAAGAAAACCCATTTCATACCTTTTTTGTTACCATTTCGTTTGAGTAATGGTGATGATGAGTGTTGTCGTGATGTTGTGATGTTTCCGGCGATGAATGATGATTCCGGTGACGGTGACAGTGATTCCGGTGATGTTGACGGTTACAGATGATGTTGTGATGTCGTTTGAGTAATGGTGATAATGACTGTTGTCGTGATGTTGTTATGTTGCCGGCGATGAATGATGATTCCGGTGACGGTGACGGATGATTCCGGTGATGGTGACGGTTACATATGGGTCTGGTTATCGTTCGCGGTCGTTGGTTTTTTTTTTGCAAAGAAATGGAATGAAATTGAATGTGTCTGAGCGTGGTTTGAAAAGAAATGGAGGGGGGTGTATAACGGAATGGTCTGGGGGTGTATAACGAAAAAGACTAGGCTAGCGTGAATTGGGCATGACAGATGGGGGGCGCGCGAAGCACTATGGGGGGCGCGTGTAGAAAGCTTATGTACGGTCCATAAGCCAGGCTTATGGACAGTAACCGGACCCTGCGTCAACACAATATGAATTTTTACGGCATAAAATCTTGCTCCCGAGATTAGTTAAGCTTGGGTTGGGTGGGTCTAGTTAGCCTTGTTAACCTATTATTATGTATATATATATACTAATAATAATAATAATAATAATATATTTGTCTAATTTATAAATGTGATAATTCTACATCAATGAAAGATTTGAGACCTATTTTCCTGGGTAATGTGCTCTATAAGATAGTTTCTATCTAATGTGCTTGCTAACAAGTTGAAGCTTTATCTTGATAAATGTATTTCTAAGAGCAGTCAACATTTGTCGAAGGTCAATCGATCCTTGATAATATCCTTATTGCTATTGAAGTTATACATGCTATGAAGAGAAACACTCAAGGGCGTAGATGTCGGTTAGCCTTAAAGATTGATATTACGTAAGGCTTATAACAAGGTGGACTGGGGCTTCCTTCGTGGTATGTTAGTCAAAATGCGCATTGATGCCAAGTGGATACAATGGATGATGGTGTGTGTGGGTTATGTTAATTATTCGGTGCTTATGAATTTTGACAGAGTTTGTCGTATAACTCCGGGAAGAGGGTTACGGTAGGGGGATCCATTGTCTCCTTATTTATTTATTCTAGTGGTGGAAGGATTGATCGCTCTTATACATCAAGTTGTTGGTAGAGGTGACATTCATGGTGTGCTAATTTGTCGAGGTGCCCTTGAGGTGTCTTATCTTTTATTTACATTTGATCGTTTCTAATTTTGCAGAGCTAATGTTGCTGAGGTGAATCAACTTTTGAGTATTCTACATACATATGATCAAGCCTCAGGTCAGGAAATTAATTCATCTAAGTCTAAAGTGTTTATTAGTTGCAATATGTCGCAGGCGACACAAAAATATCTAGCGGTATACTTGTTGTCAGACATGTTTTGGGTACAAGTATTTATATATCTAGTCTATATATAGCTAGAAGTAAGAAGACAACTTTTTCTTATATATTAAAAGATCGTATCTGGAAGAGGATGAATTCATGCAGAGGAAGAGACTTATTGAAAGCTAGAAAAAAGATTATGATAAAGTCAATGCTTCAAGCTATTCCATCTTATGAGTATGTTTATCCATCCTTCTTCTTTTATTGGTGAGATTGAAAAAATAAAATGCTTTTGGGTGGGGAGATGGTAATGCTAATAGATAAAGTAAAAGTATTCATTGGTTAGCATGGGAGAGATTTGCATGTCCTATAAAGACAAAGGAAGTTTAGGTTTTGGTAACTTTGAAGCATTCAATATGGTTATGGTGGTGGAAACTAGGGGTGGGAATTGGGCGGGTTCGGGCAGATTTGGGCCCAAAGTGATCACCCAACTCAAACCGCAGAGTCAATATTTATGGCCCAATCCGACCATATATTGAGAACGGTTTTCGCGGGTTTCAGTTTGCGGTTTGAACGCTTTATCGGGCGGTTTGATTCGGTTTAATTTAACAAACAGACCAAGATATTTTTTTAAAATATATAAAATTGAAATAATTAAAACTTTGACAACAAAATTACATCCTGCTCAAGTTTATTCTTATCTATTTACCTAAAAAACATGAAATCCAAATTTGGAAGTTTGCCAAATTTAGTCCTCAGACTTCTAAAATAAATATTAAAAACAAAAACTAATTGTGATGAATAACATTCACATTTGTATTAATTAAAATTAATACTAGATAAAAGTTATAAATAGTACCATCAACCATAATTTGACTAAAATAGATAGTATGTAACATATTATGTTGGACAGAAGTTGCATAACACCATTGTAAATATTAAAGTTTAATACAGTCATCCACTAAGAATAAAGTTACATTATCTAATTAAGTAAGCAATCATGCAATAACATTTGCATTGTGCAGTAGCATTAGCATAATCCGGTGTCACAAGCTGCACAAATTGTCTCAAGTTCAA
Organism: Trifolium fragiferum; assembly: GCA_954870985.1. Lineage (NCBI taxonomy): Eukaryota > Viridiplantae > Streptophyta > Magnoliopsida > Fabales > Fabaceae > Trifolium > Trifolium fragiferum. Next base: position 22,413,597 of record OX940791.1, on the reverse strand, counting down.
ATTCTGCATAATCACAATTAGATTATTTCAATAATTAAGTTTTAACCAACAATTCATAAACATAAATTCATTCATGTTAAATCTAAACAAATTAAAAGCTAGAATTTGATGAAACAATAATTTAAAAATGTAAGCACCTTCCTTCTTCTCATAGAATCCATGCATAATCCAACCATTATACAAAACAGGGGAAGTGTTCTCCAGCTGTTACGTTCATGAAGATTGAAAACAAAATTGAAAAAATAAATAAATAATTAATTATGAACAAGTGTTATCAAACATTGAAGCAAACAAAAATCAGTACCTGATTCTATATCATTAAACCTTTTCAACCTCTTCTTCATGTCTTTCTTTCCATTGGTCCCCATTACTAAACTAACAAGGTTGGTATAAAACAGTAAAAAAAATTAGTCAATAATCAGTCCCAAAACAGTAAAAAAAATCAGTTAATAATCTGTGAAAACAAAAACAAAATTATTAACACAATATACCTTTAAAGCTTGCTCAAATTCACTGAAATTATACATCAACTTGTGTTCAAAGAGTCGCAAAAAGTATGATAATAAGGCCGGTGTCATTCAAAATATATGCACTCCTATCCAATTCCTAATTATATATATATATATATTATATATATATATATATATATATATATATATGCTTAAGGCAACAACACTACAAAATAAAATAGAACTTGTTAGGACTTCAACACCAATAAAATTTATTATAGATAAATACAAGGTTAAAAAATTGTACCTATCACAAAAAGTTGTTATGCCTAGTCAAAATACCAAGAGCTGCAAGAAGTTCATTATTAAAAAATTGAACATTAACTAAATTATTACCAATTGAAATAACAAACTGAGCATAAAAAAAGGTTAGCATACTAACAAATTTATCAAACACAGCCAGATGGCTGTGATGATGAGCTGCCTGCAGCTGCACTTCCAGATCCACCAACCGATAATCTTTGAAACTCTACACAATATTGAAGTACACAATTTATGAGTAATATAAATATATAAATTATTTTACTGCAGCCTATTAAAAATAAAGGAAACATATTTATACCTGTAACAACATCTTCAGAAAGCTCAGCCTCCTCCATTAAATTCAAGTCTTTAAAGTATGTGAATGATGGTTTCAACCAATTTTGGGTACAGATTAATGCTTCAGCCATTTCTGGCTTTAGAGAGCTCCTATAAGTTTCAATAACCCTCCCACCGGTGCTAAAAGCACTTTCTGAAGCAACTGTAGACACCGGAATGGCCAAAATATCTCTTGCCATGGTAGACAGAATTCCCTAAAACTAGAATTCCCTAAAACTAGAATTCCCTAAAAAAAATATGCACTTCTTCACTCTCTAATTCTATGCATCACAGAATAGCAGAGACTGCGTTGTTCATCAAAATCATATTAAGTACACATCAAATCAACTAACATATTAAGCATCTAAGACATGCATATACCAAACAAGATAGATCATACTCAAATACAAGTTAATTATTAATTACATATTTACAAAATTTGTAGATTTACCAAATCAGTTATTATATTATACACTTACCATGGTCTCCTTGCACATTCACTCCTTGACTTGCAGCGTTCATTACTCCTTGACTTGCGGCGTTCATTGCTCCTTGATTTGCGGCGTTCATTGCTCCTTGAGTTGTTGCGTTAGCTTCTTGATTCATCTATCCAAGCCATAATGCCATAAAAAGATACATATTTTAGGCAATAGAATTAACAAATAAAAAATGTAAAATACCAAAAATTTAAAACTCTCATAGAAGATAAACTCTCATGACATATTTTAAAGTTAAAAGGAAGTTGTTTGAATATAAACTCTCATGAGAAGATAAGAGGTCACTGTAACTTAGCAACAAGCAAACACACTTAACAAAAATTAAAATAAAAAAAATTTAAGCCTAAACTACACACAAAGTAAACCTCCAGGAAGTATAACCAAACACTATAACAGAGCCAAAGGGAAAATCAATGTTTTAAAATAGTAATATAAGCTAAAAACAATGGATTACTTAATAGATGCAAAGTAAAATATTATTACAAACCCTAAACCAAAGAAGTAAAAATCAAACTCGAAAAATGCAAAAAAAAAAAAAAACTAACCTTTTGGTCTGCAGATTTGAAAGGTACATATCATGAAAGGAAAAAAATATGTTAGAAGGAACAAATAAAAACAATTAAAATGTCAAAACTCAAAAAATAAAATCAGTAACAAAGTTATACCTTTAGAGTTTAGATCCATCCAGAAAATATGCAGATAAATATGAGAATCATGAAATAACAACAAATCTAAGTGTTAGAAACCCTAAATCAAACAAGAATTGGTAAAAAAAAAAAAACGAAACTGTTGAAGAAACAAATTAAAAAATTAAACAAACCTAACCTTTGATTTAAGTGAAGTTGTAGAACCAAGAAACAAAGATCGAGTTATGGGTTTGAAAAGTTGGTGAATGTGGGGGTTAGTGAACAGATTGTGTGGGGATGGTGGTGGTAACTGAGAGTGAGAGAGCTTTAGAGTTGTTTTTGTGACTGAGAGTGAGAGAGAGCTTCAAAGAAATTGTTTGACTCCATGGCAAAGTGAAGTATGAGAGGAGGCGCGGTTTGTGTCTGAGAAAAGAGGTGAGAAGAACTATGGTTGAATATATATGTGTGTATCAAAACCCTAATAAAAAACGACTGCGTTTTAACTTTTCTTATTCTCTCTATATATGCGGGCGGGTCTGGACTCCGTTGGGCCAGACCTTGGTACCCGTATCCGTCCAGAAAGACCCACCCAAACTGCACTTTAAAACCGTTGACCCGTGACCCTTTTTGACCCGCCCATTTTCCTCTTTTTTTTCGGTTTTTTGCGGATTGGGCCGGGCTGCGGTTTTTTACCCAGCCCTAGTGGAAACAAGTGTGGCATATCCGACAAAATCCGGACATGTTGGTGGCTAAAATTATTAAAGTAAGGTACTTTCCATAATCTACTTTATTTGAGGCTTCTTTGAGTTATAATCCTAGTTTTCCATGACATAATATTTGGAAGCTAGATAGGCTTCTTTGAGTTATAATCCTAGTTTTCCATGACATAAGATTACTTGAGTGTAGTGGAGAATTGATGGTGGTGATAAGAAACGCGTCATGTATGATCCTTGTTTATGTGAGAATGAAGAACGCTGGATTTTTTTGCCTCAACCTAAATGTGTGTATAATTTATTTGTTAGAGACCTATTGGTAGATAATTATAAAGCTTGAAATATTGCTAAAGTTCGTATGTTGTTCCCAGACCAAGTAGCGAAGAGGATTATTTGACACCTCTCATTGGTTCAGTTTATGAGGATAAGTGCTTTGGGAAGGGGAATGAAATGGTTGTTACCCTGTCAAATTCGGTTACAAGCTTACTATGCAGTGTATTATTCGTAATGATAAATACCATGGGGATGGTAATTGAAAAGAAATATGAAAAGCACATGATCCAGATAAATCACAGTCATCTTCTTTGGGGATTATTAAGTTATCTTCCACAAACACTTCCAACAGGAGGAATGAGTTCTCTACTAGCCTCTTTTGTATCTTCATCTACATGCATTCTACTTGCCTCTCTATATTGCATAAGGAAGTTGCTGAAACATTTCAGTTAAAATTAGGCAATGTAGAATAGATGTTAAGTTAAAACAGAACCTATTAAAATTACTTAAACAAAGGTTAATTATTAAATCAATGGACAACTCATACTTTAGATAACATTGTAATTTAATATCAATTACTTGTTTAAGTCAGTTTAAAAGAAGAAACAACCAACTGATCTTATTTGTATAAATAGGTTAGAAAGAGGATTTACAAAAGATTTTCAAAATGTAGACTCCAACAAGTTCCATCAGCAATGAAATAGTATCAAGAGCCAGGTTGAACAAAGATGGCAGAAAATTCAAACAACCCAACTTCAGCGCACTAATCAACAATTCAAGTTTGATTGAACTTTATTTGAAATCCAATGGTTATGGAGATATTTTGGAGGAAGGTTTTGCCGAAGAATAAATGTAGGAACTAGAAATATTCATATCAAGTACAGCTTAGCTTACACGCGGGAGAGATCCTTGGACAGGAGATTAAATCTTCAAAAAAATGGCGGTTTGTTAAACTGTTGATTTCCATAACCTGTAAAACATTGGCATTCTGCAAAATATATGTTGCGAATCGAAAATCAGCTTTGATAGGTTCGTAGTGGAAAATTTTGCATGTGGTTAGATGAGAGGAAACACATCCAGGTACATGATCTGGGTATTTCCAATCATCTCTGGCTGTTAAGTTCCTTGTCTGTCAATTAGAGGCAAAATAAGATTCGTAAAAATACATGAAAAGAAGAGAAGAACTAGTAAAAACTATACATGGATGCGATGAAATTAACCAACCTTTTTTATAATAAGAGTTTGAAGTTTGGAACAATTTTGTAGCATTTTCATTACCTCCTCCCAGTCCCAATCATAATGACTGTGAAAAGTAATGTAGTTGAAGTTCAGTTAAGTTTTCAAACACCGGAAAATCTTTGTAATATGAACTGATTTTGATGCAGGAGCAATTCAACGCATTTGCGGCCGAGAATATTTTACTTAATAATTTGTTTTTTTAGTTTGTTTTCAACATTATTAGGATAATAATATCTTAGATTTAGATTTAATTTAGAATTAAAAAAAAAAAGTAAATATATCTTTTAGATTTAGATTTAAGTTAGAATGAAAAAAGAATATATATTGTGAAATTCTGTTTTATTTTAAAACAGGTTTGTTTTTATTTTTTAGTATTAGGTTTATTTTACTATTTAAAGACTCAATTGTAACCTTGAAAAAAACCTTTTTCCTTCAATAAAATTATAGAGATTTTTCTCAAATTTGGTGGATTCCAAATTATACACTCTGGTGGATTCCAGTTTTATCTCAAGAGTATTATTCGGTGGATTCCGGATATTCTCTTTCTGGTGGATTCCAGAGCACTATTTGGTGGATTCCAAATAGTTATTCGACGGGTTTGTTGCTTGCGAACCTGTGTTCTTATTATAGGATTAGTGCTTGCTAATCCTTCCCGCTTCCGTTCTGCGTCAGTGGGCATCAAAGCAGGTTTCTCCTGTTCTTTCGTGAACCGATAAGCCATGGGCGATAAACCAGCAACCAGGGTCGACCTTGAGAGATTTACCTCGGATCTTACCGCAGCCCGACTGCTTTAAAAATAGCGTTATTTCGTTTGAACAACAACAACGCTATCAACAACAAACATGCAAACGATTTTCAACTGCGTCACATGGCTACTGAAACTCTAGATGATAACCAACCATATCTTCCACAAAAACTATACAATCCTACCGATAAATCCAAACTGAAAGACGTTATAGTAGTAGTTGAAGAAAATGCTTCGGTTGAAGGTGAAGAATCCAAAGATAAAAAGAAAGAAGCAAATGAAGTTGAGCAAGTTCACGATGTTATTCGAGATTCCCAACACGATGAAGTCGTGGATTTTGAAATCGATAACACCAAATCAGATATTGTTTCAAATGTCATCAATCCTAATGTGTAATATGTTCCTTTAATCTTTATCCAAACAAAGGCGACGCCAATCACAGATTGCATAGTACCAACGTCTGAATATCACAATGAATCAATAGTTGTGTTTGAAAGGATCATAGATGCAGCAACCGAGACGCAAATAAGTGAGAATGAGCCACTTGAAGTTGATACTTGGAGTTCTCAAACTTCCCTCATTCAGTACCGTGATTATTACCTAATTAGTGAGCCATACATGTTAACTAAGGTGGGTCGGTCAAACATCCTTCTGTGATAAATTTCCAACTTCGTATGCCATTTTTGAGGAGTGGGACCCCGGTGGTAATTTGGATGTGTTGGCTCAAGATTGGTCCTCTCACTTCACTCAATGGGATCCAGGAGGGTGGTCACTTGTTTATTGGAGGAGACAACATGCCAAAGAAGCCATTTATCAAGATGAGAACTCGGGGTCGAGTTCTTTTGAGGTGGAGGAGAAGGTAAAGATATCAAAAGCACTTATGTATGGTCCATCTAAGTGGGCACCTAATAGTTCTACACAGACTTTTGTATTTGATCCTGGTATTTGTGTTCGTGAGTTCCGGATAAAGGCATCTCTTGATTACTGATCGTACCTGAAAGTAGCACTTGATCGATGGCCAGCTGCTAGTCACGTGTGGTCTTGACGGTTGCTTTGAAAACGGAGGGGGGGGGGTTGTACCTGCAGACACTCCGATGCCTAAGTCAGCACAGATACAAGAAGTGAGGTTGAGAGAATAAGAATTGAATACCTGACTCCTCAATGATGAGGAGTATTTATAAGCCCCCAGCGCGGGGCCAACGATTATCACTATTGGGCCGCGTAGAGCAAGCCCAATGAGGATAACTGCTAGGGATAGCGTAGTAAGCTGGAGAAGTCGTTAGACTCTCCCCCTAGTCAAGCTTAGTCCGTGTTCTGCGGGAGACGGATAAGCTTGAGATGAAAACGTGGCTTGTGGAGCACGTTTGACAGGTGCGGAATTGGTGGCGAGCACGGATGTGCTCGACAGCAGGAAAATGGGTAAGCTTGAGCTGTAGATATACTTGAGCTGTGGTGTCGAGCAGGAAATTGGATGTGCTCGACATTGGGCCGTTGGGCACGGCCCAGTAATGGATAACTGCCAGGATTTCTGCGTGGGAGCAGGAAAGACGGTTGCAGTCCATATCCTGGGTCAAGCCATTATGCGTAGAATGCGGAGAGGATAGGCTTGAATGAACGTGCTCGACATTTAGAGCACGTGATAGTTTGACCATAGGATGTGCTCGACACAGAGGATGTGCCCGCCACAGATGCGTATTTGTTGGGCAGGCGTGCCCGACGTAGCGTTGACACTGCGTGGATGGAGGAGATTATGCTCGGGGAACCTCCCCGACACTAGTGATGGGGCCTGCTCGGATGCGTAGTCCCAGACCAGAAAAGGAGGAGATTCTGCTCGGCGAATCTCCCCGACACTAGTGATGGGGCCTGCTCGGATGCGTAGGCCCAGTCCAGAACAGGAGCCCCCCAAGTTATTGCTCTTAGGCATAAGAGTAATGACTTGTAGAAGATTTAGTGTCGTTGAGGAGAAAATTGAACTCCCCTGAGTTTTTGAAGTTCTTCGCGAGCTTGCGCTCGTATTTACGAGATATTTGTCGCTTGTCGACGAGGAAATTATGTGCTCGTAAATCTACGCTCGCAATTCAATTCGCGACTGCTGCGCGCAGGCGTGCACTCGCGGTTCAATTCGTAGTTGCTGCACGTACGTGGGAGCTCGCGAATTCGTGCTCGCGAGTCTATTTGTAGCCCCACGCGTTTCCACAAGTACGTGCTCGCGCGTATGTAGGTATGCCAGGGTTGGTCGGCATCTATTTTTCTGCCCGCATGGTGTGTATGCTCGACATTTGTTTTTCTGCTCGCACTTGAAAGTAGGGTTGCTCGGTTTTTATCATGCGAAGTTATGTTCGCCTTGTCGCTCTGTTCGACGATGGCTACATTGGCGTGTCCTAGGTCGACAAGATAGATTGCGTCGAGGAAGGTTGATTTCTTGCTCGGCGTTACCATGAGCAGTTTGGGGAACTGCCCAGGCGTTCGGAGGTTCGGCCCCGAACATAACAGCGCACAAACGTCGGGGAAGAGGTTTGTTTGCCGTAGCTCCACCTTCCCATCGCGAGCTGGGGGTCGAGCCATGGTACGAGGACGAGGGGGCTCGTGTTTTGAGCTTTCCCAAGTTGGGTTTGTTTTTCCATGGAACTTTGAGGCGGGCACCTGTACCTTGGTGTCTGCCCGTTGTCGAGGAGCGGCAGTCCGTGTGTCTTTGGGCTGGTCGTCTCCTTTGCTATGGGCTGTCGTGGTCGACGTTGCCTTAGCTATAGTATTGTTTTGATTTTTCGAGCATTCCAAGTGCGAGTAAGTTCTTGCCCTTGCAGGGTCTTAATGTGGTATGCCCCACCATGCGAAGGGCCACGTGGAGGACAATGCTTTGAGCTCGGAAGGAGGATCCAAGATCATGTCCCTGTGTCATTGGTACTTGCCTCATGTTTTCACGTGCTCCTTGGCGAGGAGCTCTCTGCTCGCGGGTTGCGAACACTTGCAGCAGCCACTTTCTCCTCGTATTCAATGAAGGCTCTTGCCCTGCGGAGGAGGTCGTTGAGCGTCTCCTGTGGGGAGATCCCAATGAACTTAGCAAATTCGCTGGGGCGGCGGAGACCCCGTTCGATCAGATACTTCTTCATAATGTCTGTAGTGGGGACCTGAACAGCTTCCTTGTTAAACCTGTCAAGGTAGGCGCGCAGAGATTCACGCTCTCCCTGAACAATGTGCTCGAGTGTGGCCACTGACTTAGGAGGGCGACGGGAGGCTGTGAAGTGGTTCTTGAAGCGTTCAGACAGTTCTTTCCATGATGTAATGGATCCTCGGGGAAGGGCTTTGTACCAGTCAAGCGCTCTCTTGGTTAGGGTCGTTGAAAATAGCCTGCACTTGATGGGTCCCTTGACCTGACGATAATTCAGCTGGACATTGAGATTGTTGATGTGGTCGTCAGGGTCTCCCAGCCCGTCATACTTCCCCAGGTTAGAGGGTGGTTTCTCTAAGCCTGGAGGGAGAGGAGCGTTGAGGATATCCCAAGATAGGGGTCCCTGGTTGTCATCCTCGTCACTCGAGCTCGGCTGATTGCGAGGGGAGTTGTATTCCCGAGGAGATGGGGAGCGCTCCTCGTCGTACGGCGGAGGAGGAGGATTAGGATGCACGTGTTTCTTTCCACGATCCGTGGAAGTAGTTGCGGAACTTCCGCCTGGTGGCCGCGTTTTGCGGGGAGGAGAAGGTTCGCGGATTACGATTCCCTTTCCTCTCTTGCTAGTCTGGGCTGGACGATCCTCGCGGGGAGGGGTTCGTCCTCTTTTCTTCTGCGCCGGCCGGCGGCGGTTGGGGTCCTCGGCTCCATGGCGGGAAGGACGATATTGTTTCTCAAGGGACTCTAATCGGCAGTTCTGCTCTTTGATTGTGTCCACCAGCGTTTTGAAGTCTGCTGCAGTTATAGTAAGGACTTGTTGTCCTGGACTTTCGATAACTTGGTTAGCCGCGGGGGCTTTCTCTGACGTTCCGGCGTTGGGGTTCGGAACCTCCTTGACTTGATCATCATCTTCGGTGAATGGAGAGCATTCTTGTCCATCTCTTTCATCACCGTCGAGGTCGACGGCGGCGTTGGCTTGCTGATCGTCTTCATTGTTGGAAACGATGGCGTCGTTGCGTGGTTCGACGACGGTGGACATAGGACGTCCTTCGGCGTCAAAGAACTGAGGAGCGGATCCGTCGTTCTGAGGCGGAGGGGTGCTACCAGTGGCCATGACTGATGAATTGATAGGTGGTTTTTCTTTCAGTTAGAGAAAGGGGGAAGACTCACGTCCCCAGTGAAGTCGCCAATGATCGTACCTGAAAGTAGCACTTGATCGATGGCCAGCTGCTAGTCACGTGTGGTCTTGACGGTTGCTTTGAAAACGGAGGGGGGGGGTTGTACCTGCAGACACTCCGATGCCTAAGTCAGCACAGATACAAGAAGTGAGGTTGAGAGAATAAGAATTGAATACCTGACTCCTCAATGATGAGGAGTATTTATAAGCCCCCAGCGCGGGGCCAACGATTATCACTATTGGGCCGCGTAGAGCAAGCCCAATGAGGATAACTGCTAGGGATAGCGTAGTAAGCTGGAGAAGTCGTTAGACTCTCCCCCTAGTCAAGCTTAGTCCGTGTTCTGCGGGAGACGGATAAGCTTGAGATGAAAACGTGGCTTGTGGAGCACGTTTGACAGGTGCGGAATTGGTGGCGAGCACGGATGTGCTCGACAGCAGGAAAATGGGTAAGCTTGAGCTGTAGATATACTTGAGCTGTGGTGTCGAGCAGGAAATTGGATGTGCTCGACATTGGGCCGTTGGGCACGGCCCAGTAATGGATAACTGCCAGGATTTCTGCGTGGGAGCAGGAAAGACGGTTGCAGTCCATATCCTGGGTCAAGCCATTATGCGTAGAATGCGGAGAGGATAGGCTTGAATGAACGTGCTCGACATTTAGAGCACGTGATAGTTTGACCATAGGATGTGCTCGACACAGAGGATGTGCCCGCCACAGATGCGTATTTGTTGGGCAGGCGTGCCCGACGTAGCGTTGACACTGCGTGGATGGAGGAGATTATGCTCGGGGAACCTCCCCGACACTAGTGATGGGGCCTGCTCGGATGCGTAGTCCCAGACCAGAAAAGGAGGAGATTCTGCTCGGCGAATCTCCCCGACACTAGTGATGGGGCCTGCTCGGATGCGTAGGCCCAGTCCAGAACAATTACAATAGAACTCGAGGTCGAGTTCTTCATAAGAAGAGGAGTCTGATGCAGGAGCAATTCAACGCAATTGCGGCCGAGAATATTTTATTTTATTATTTGTTTTTTTAGTTTGTTTTCAACATTATTAGGATAATAATATCTTAGATTTAGATTTAATTTAGAATTAAAAAAAAAAGTAAATATATCTTTTAGATTTAAATTTAAGTTAGAATGAAAAAAGAATATATATTGTGAAATTTAAAACAGGTTTGTTTTTATTTTTTAGTATTAGGTTTATTTTACTATTTAAAGACTCAATTGTAACCTTGAAAAAAACCTTTTTCCTTCAATAAAATTATAGAGATTTTTCTCAAATTTGGTGGATTCCAAATTATACACTCTGGTGGATTCCAGTTTTATCTCAAGAGTATTATTCGGTGGATTCCGGATATTCTCTTTCTGGTGGATTCCAGAGCACTATTTGGTGGATTCCAAATAGTTATTCGACGGGTTTGTTGCTTGCGAACCTGTGTTCTTATTATAGGATTAGTGCTTGCTAATCCTTCCCGCTTCCGTTCTGCGTCAGTGGGCATCAGAGCAGGTTTCTCCTGTTCTTTCGTGAACCGATCAGCCATGGGCGATAAACCAGCAACCAAGGTCGACCTTGAGAGATTTACCTCGGATCTTACCGCAGCCCTGACTGCTTTACAAATAGCGTTATTTCGTTTGAACAACAACAACGCTATCAACAACAAACATGCAAACAATTTTCAACTGCGTCACATGGCTACTGAAACCCTAGATGATAACCAACCATATCTTCCACAAAAACTATACAATCCTACCGATAAATCCAAACTGAAAGACGTTATAGTAGTAGTTGAAGAAAATGCTTCGGTTGAAGGTGAAGAATCCAAAGATAAAAAGAAAGAAGCAGATGAAGTCGAGCAAGTTCATGATGTTATTCGAGATTCCCAACACGATGAAGTCGTGGATTTTGAAATCGATAACACCAAATCAGATATTGTTTCAAATGTCATCAATCCTAATGTGTAATATGTTCCTTTAATCTTTATCCAAACAAAGGCGACGCCAATCACAGATTGCATAGTACCAACGTCTGAATATCACAATGAATCAATAGTTGTGTTTGAAAGGATCATAGATGCAGCAACCGAGACGCAAATAAGTGAGAATGAGCCACTTGAAGTTGATACTTGGAGTTCTCAAACTTCCCTCATTCAGTACCGTGATTATTACCTAATTAGTGAGCCATACATGTTAACTAAGGTGGGTCAAACATCCTTCTGTGATAAATTTCCAACTTCGTATGCCATTTTTGAGGAGTGGGACCCCGGTGGTAATTTGGATGTGTTGGCTCAAGATTGGTCCTCTCACTTCACTCAATGGGATCCAGGAGAGTGGTCACTTGTTTATTGGAGGAGACAACATGCCAAAGAAGCCCTTTATCAAGATGAGAACTCGGGGTCGAGTTCTTTTGAGGTGGAGGAGAAGGTAAAGACATCAAAAGCACTTATGTATGGCCCATCTAAGTGGGCACTAAATAGTTCTACACAGACTTTTGTATTTGATCCTGGTATTTGTGTTCGTGAGTTCCGGATAAAGGCATCTCTTGATTACAATAGAACTCGAGGTCGAGTTCTTCATAAGAAGAGGAGTCTGATGCAGGAGCAATTCAACGCAATTGCGGCCGAGAATATTTTATTTTATTATTTGTTTTTTTAGTTTGTTTTCAACATTATTAGGATAATAATATCTTAGATTTAGATTTAATTTAGAATTAAAAAAAAAGTAAATATATCTTTTATATTTAGATTTAAGTTAGAATGAAAAAAGAATATATATTGTGAAATTCTGTTTTATTTTAAAACAGGTTTGTTTTTATTTTTTAGTATTAGATTTATTTTACTATTTAAAGACTCAATTGTAACCTTGAAAAAAACCTTTTTCCTTCAATAAAATTATAGAGATTTTTCTCAAATTTGGTGGATTCCAAATTATACACTCTGGTGGATTCCAGTTTTATCTCAAGAGTATTATTCGGTGGATTACGGATATTCTCTTTCTGGTGGATTCCAGAGCATTATTTGGTGGATTCCAAATAGTTATTCGACGGGTTTGTTGCTTGCGAACCCGTATTCTTATTATAGGATTAGTGCTTCCTAATCCTTCGGCTTCCGTACTGCGTCAAATTTCTTTATAATATTCGAAAGACTTCAAACAGATTTCTTTACTCGGAAGACTTTTCTCCATCTTCTGAGCACAGTAAGAAGATACTTACTTACATGCATAATATAAAAACAAACTAAAATTGAAATCGAGCTCTCTAGTACATTGAACAACTCGTGTACATGTGTGTATGTACACTACAAGAAATATGATTTTTGGCAGACTTTTTTTGTTACAAGTAGTTGGCAAAACTACCAAATAAAAATAGTTTTGCCAACGACTTGTAACAAAAAAAGTCCCCGACAAAACTTATATTTCTAATAGTAGTAATTACTTAATTGAAATCGAACAATGTCCATAAATAGTCTTGATGATAAAAAAAATGCATCACATGATATATATCATACCTTCCGTACGGTTAAAAACTTGACATTGTAAACGGCTCTGAGCGGAACCTCAAATAATTGGATATTGGCGTTGATCAACTTGGACAAAGGTTTATAGTATCCTCCCAACGTAACTCCGGAAATTGCTGTAATATAATCAGTTTTCAAATTTTCCAACATGGGACACCCAGAAAGAAGTTTCATGAAATCGTCCATACTTTGGAACTGAACGAAAGACAGATTAAGGGTTTTGAGCGAAGGAAGATCAACAGAACAATGCAGCATAGTCGAGACAATTGAATCCATTAATTCTAGAACCACGAGTGTTTTAATGCAAAATAAAATAGGATTTAAAGAGATACGGATTGTTAAAAACAATAGATGGAGTTCCTCGAGACTGCGGCGTTTTGCCTCCTTAATCCAACTGCTTAAAGTGAGACAGTCAGTAGCTTTATCAATGTCACGTATGGAAAGACAGTCGAGATGAAAAGACTTGAGAGTAACATGATGAGCGCGTGGGGAGAACATAACTTTGTTAATCAATCGACAGAGAGTAATCCAGTTCTTTGTTTGGATATCGTCGCTTTGGAAGCGGAGAACGGAGAGTGAGTAGCATAATGGATTCCATCTCTTGGAGAGAATGCTTGTTCTGAAAGCTTCTTTGATTGGGAGAAAAGAGAGAATGTGACATAGTATTTCGTCTGGTAGATCGTTGACCGTTGTTGACTGTGAAAACCGAGTTATTTTTGTCATCTTACTCAAGCTATTGCGGTTGAAAAAGAAGAATGAAAAATTGGTAAGGGGTGATGTGAACAAGAGATGATCGAATAAAGGTTTTTTATGGTTGAGTCAATAACCCTATTTCTGTTTCTGTTGGCGGAAAATTTGTGAGATTAGTTACTTAAGCTTGGGTTGTGTGGGTCCAATTAGCCTTGTTAATCCACTTATTTTTTATAGGCCTTGTTAATCCATTAATCCATTTTTTTTAAGCACCATTAATCCATATATTATCTATATATGAAGACAACATATATATACAATGTATCGTAATATATAACGGGAATATATAACATCTCATATTAATTTAGGTTCCGTTTGGATCGATTTATTTTTGAATTTATGCGAAATAACTTATGCAAATAAATAAGTTTTTATGTAATATTATAAATTTTTTAAAGTAGTTTATGGAACAATACTTATAAAAGAATCATTTTTTGTCCGTAAAAACTTATGAACTAACACAAAACTTTATTCTTTTGCACAAGCTATTTTTATAAACTCAAAAATAAGTCAAAATCCAAACGGACCCTTAGTGTTTGTTTTATGGTTGAAAATGTTGAGAATATTCTCTATCAAAAAACAATATTGAGAATTATGGTTATATATTTTTTAAAAATTTTATATTTAAATATATTTTTGATTTATTTTTAAAATAGATATTACTATTATTAATCTCATGAGCTTAGTTGCTTCAAAAAAAAATCTCATGGGCTTAGCTCAATTTGCAGGGACATTGAATTATATATGCAGAGGTATAATTATCGTGGTACGAAATTGTTTATTTCCATCGTGGCATGATACTATCCAGGATTTACTTGAATTTTTATCTTCTATATCGTGGCATGATGTAAAAAAAAAGACTTATTTAGTTGATTTTCACTAAAATTGTGATTTATCTCTTCAATTATATCTTCATTCCTTAGGTATTTGCCATGTATTTTTTTACCTAAAACTACTAAAATAGTACTCCGTCCGTTTCTTTTTATTTGTCGTTTGAGAAACAAAATGTCAAAAATCAAGAAAGTGTATTTTTGCACCTTATTTTTCTATTATACTCTTTTTTTTAAATATATTATAGCATAATTTTAATCCACAAAAAAATTTCTATTTTTCTGCACATACTTTCTCTTTCCAAAAAATTAAAACCACCAAAAAAATTAAAGGTGTGGATCGTAACAAAGCATTTTTTTTTTGCCTTTTCAAAAAAAAAAACAAATCAGCTTTTTAACAAGATATACTTCATCGGGTGAGTGGTTAAAAAAAATTATATAAAATTTAGTCAATAAAAAAAATAGAAAGGATGGTACAATAGACAAAATATAACCTTAAATTATCAAAATGACAAATAATTTGAAACAAATATTTTTTCCTAAAACGACAAATAAAAATAAACTGAAGGAATATAAATTAACTACTAAAACTACCCTAAAAACATCATATAAATATTTTTCATCTACGGTTAAATATTTTTTTGGTCGTATAAATATTTTGAATTTTGTTTTTAATGACTAAAAAAATTTCAACAATTTTCAGTCCCTCAAATATTTTATCACCACTTTTGGTCAAATTTTAGTATATTATATTTAAATTAGTTTAGAAATCAACTTTTATTTAAATTTTTTAATATTTTGTTTTATATAAATCTAAATAGTGAAAATGATAATTGGATTGTTTTATGAAAGAATGATCATTTAATTAGATGGATGGATTAAACCAAATCCATTAATAACTTTATTGTTTAATGGATGGATTGGATGAATTTAGAGTTGATATATTTGAAAAGATAATATATTATGGATTAAATCGGCACCCCTAATTTATGTTGTATGTGTATGTTTTGAGTTGTTGGTATTAGCTTTTGTTAGTTGTGTTTTTGTTGGTGTTTCTGCAAGTTTGTTTCTCATGTTTTGGTGTTGGTAGTGTGTCCTTTTTTTTTTTTTTTCCTGTTATTGCAATCTTATATTCATCATTACTCTAGATTTTAAAGATTATGACTTGTACTTGGACGAAATTGGTTAATAAAATTTAGTTCTAACGGTACTTTTGGTCCTTTACGTTTATTTTATGTTTGAATCAGGTCCCTTACGTTTTAAAAGTTTCAATTTGGTCCTTCACGTTATTAACTTTTGCAATAGTTAGTCCATTACGTCAAATATTTCACTAACTCCGTTTGATTTTTACACGTGGCTGACAGTTTGGACACGTGAACGTTATTTTGGACACGTTGACACTATTTTGGACACTTTTTTTGGAGCCAATTACATTATTATAAGTAATATATATAATTTTTAATTATTATTTTTTTGCTTAGTTAGCATCCCAAAAGGCACTGAACATGTTCAAAATAGTGTCTATGTGTCCAAACTGTCAGTCACATGTAAGGATCAAACGGATTTAGTGAAAAAATTTGACGGAAAGGACTAACTAATGCAAATGTTGATAACGTGAGGGACCAAATTAAAACTTTTAAAACGTAAGGAACCTAATTCAAACCTAAAATAAACATAAGGGACTAAAAATATAGTTTAGCCTAAAATTTACAATTTCAAAAAATAAAAAGAATGAAGGGAAGTATTTAAATATTTCCATTTTCTTTGAGAGATTGTTATGATATTCAAAATATCCAATGCATAGCTACTACATATAATCATCAAGTATACCAATTCAAATAAACATAACATCAATAAACATAATATCACTGATTGTCGCATGCATTATTTTTAAAATTTAACTTCTCTACAGAGAGTTGTAGGTCCAACCGCTACTAAATGTGTAGTCTTCAACCGACATACACAATGGTGAAGTTTCCAATTGATAAACACCGCCTCAATAAAATTCGACGGAATTTGGTGATCTCCAACCAACACTTTGTGTAGTCTCCAACCGATACATGACTATAAAATGTATGGCATATATTTTATACATTAACATATATAGGTCAATCTCCAACCGAAAGACCTCGCGTTATCTCCAACTAGGGCTGGCAATGAACCAAACCAACTCGAAAATAGTTCGAGACTCGATTCGCTAATTAATTCGTTAAACTTGGTTCATGAACCAATTGAGCTGAAAATTAAGTTCGTTAATTAAATGAACCGAACATGAACGATATGCACTTCGACTCGTTTGGTTCATGAACCAGCTAGATATATATATATATATATACACACACACACACCTTACACTTTTCTAAACTTGGGATAATTTTTATTGTATTTCAATTTCTTTCTTTTAAAAAAATTAATTTAAAAGGTCAAATATATAAAATTTGATTAAAAAAAGTGACTTTTAAACTATGTGATTCGAGCAAACGAACTGAACCTAACGAGCCGAACCGAACTGCTCGCGAACTATAAACGAGCCGAACTCGAGCTGAAAAAATAGTTCGTTTCGAACTCGAGCTGAGTTTCGAGCCGAACCAATTCTTATCGAGTCGAGTCGAGCTCAGACAGGTTCGACTCGACTCGACTCATTTCCAGCCCTATCTCCAACATACATACATGTTCCATAAATGCTCATGTAACAATTAATATATCATGTAGCATATGTAATCACAACCCCATGTCAATAATATATTTAACAAATAATATATTTAACAAATCATATGTAGACAACTATATGCATCATATATTAAGTAAAAAAAAAACTATATACATCATATACAATAAGATTATTCAATCAAATACCTGGATCAATATTTTATAATATTCAATCATATGAAATTCACAACAACATCTAAACGCATGAGTAGAAAATAACAAGTTTTTAACAAGGTTTTCATCACGAGAATACATCACAATTGCAAATGCTAATTCATATTGGATAACAAACCATATCTCCATTTCCATCGTTTCAAAAATGTGGATCTAATGGTTCACGTTTTAGGACAAATTATCAATTTTAAAATAATCTAAATACCCTTTTAAATTTTCGCCAGTTACCAAAAGTCCAAAATTAACTCTAAGCATTTTTCAAAAATCTAGCTTAGTTGAAATACTTATCAAATTACCAAGTTCACATAAACCAACTCAATTTTGTTAATTCCACACTAAACAACTTTTCCCAAAATCCTAAAATTCAAAACCAAGACGAAAATTGGGGCTTTTTTTTTAATAGCATTTCTTTAAATAATTGAGATCACAAAACACCTTCTTGTATTAGAAATAATATAACCATTGATGTGGTCTTTCCTAACAGCTTAAGCTTTTGGGAAAGGCCACATCAATGGTTATATTATTTCTAATATGCTCCCTCACACAAGAGTCCATTGGGCTTGAAGTGTGGATAGTTTATATTATTTCTAATATTCCACTTTTAATTAGAAAGTGTGG
Organism: Trifolium fragiferum; assembly: GCA_954870985.1. Classification (NCBI taxonomy): domain Eukaryota; kingdom Viridiplantae; phylum Streptophyta; class Magnoliopsida; order Fabales; family Fabaceae; genus Trifolium; species Trifolium fragiferum. The sequence continues at coordinate 22,395,544 of OX940791.1, read as the reverse complement.
GGAGGAGGGATCGAACCCGTGACCGTTGGGTCATAGAGGCTCTGATACCATGTCAAATAACCGATTATCCCAAAAGCTTAAGCTGTTAGGAAAGTTAGAAAAGGCCACATCAATGGTTATATTATTTCTAATAGGGTTCGATTCCCGCTCCCCTCACTTTCTAATTAAAAGTGGAATTTAAGCATATGGTAGGTGGGCCTATGCATTATCCACGCTTCAAGCCCAAGTGGGCTCTTGGGTGAGGGGGCGTGTTAGAAATAATATAAAACCATTGATGTGCCAAATCCTAACAGCTTAAGCTTTTGGAATAATCGGTTATTTGACATGGTATCAGAGCCTCTATGACCCAACGGTCACGGGTTCGATCCCTCCTCCCCACACTTTCTAATTAAAAGTGGAATATTAGAAATAATATAAACTATCCACACTTCAAGCCCAATGGACTTTTGTGTGAGGGAGCATATTAGAAATAATATAACCATTGATGTGGCCTTTCCTAACACCTTCTGATTACTTTAATTTCAATAAAACAACATCAACTGAATAAATTTCCAACTTAATCAAATTTCTCAAAAACCTTAATATAAAACTCGTGAAAATTTGGGACTTTCCTTTTCTAACTACTTTCTATAAAAATTAAAACATCAAAATACATTAAGATCACTTCAAGAATAAGGAAAAACTTCAGAATTTCATTTTTATTGCACTAGAAATCACAACTTTACAAAATTTTGCTCAAAAACAAATTTTGTCATCAAGCTCTAACAGCTTTTGGGCAGCTATGAGAAAGGGAGGAGATAATGATTTACCTTAATTGAGCTTCATCTTAAAATTCTAGCCTTTGATCACTTTCCAAGCTATCAATCGATGAAGGAAATGAAAAATTTACCGAAGGATACAAGGGAGGGAGTGCTACGGCCTTAGAAGAGGAAAGAAAGGGAGAGAAAAATGTCTCATGAATCCATTAAAATGTCTCATTACAATTTACAGTTGATATATAAAGTCGAAAGAATCCGTAAAATTTTAAAAAGCAGTTATATATTCTACCCGTTTTTCCAAAAATCGAAAGAAACTAAATTTTAAAATCCTAATGCCAAATTCACAAGGACTTGTCGAGTACTAAAGGGGATTAGAACTATAAATCGGAACAATTGATACAGACTAAAGGTGAAAACAGGACAATCTATTTCATATTTAATGAAATTTCAAAATATCAAGTGGAGTTGAATGTGAATCTTGTTGGCCTTTGTTGTAGATTGTCATACAAGAAACATATCACATCATCTTGATGATAACTTTGACACAATTAGGTTGCTTCAATAACTCAAATGCATTGTTTATATCTATCAATGGTACCTCATGGGTGAACAGTTCTTGAAGAGGGAGTTCCTATAAAATAAAAAATAATGCAATGCCTTTAGTATTGGACATTATTTTACCTCTTTCTGGCATATTAAATTTAAAGAAAATATGCATACACAACAAAAATATAGTAAAAGAAATTAATAAGTGCATAATATATGAAATAAATTCAAATTATCAAAGATGTATAAGAAGTTGATTAAGATGTAGTATAATCTAAAAACATGTTGTTTAGTTTCTTGTTAATTTTTACCTCTTTGTGGCATTTGTCCGCGATGATCGAAAGGTCTGATGTGGTTTTCAGTCCTCCAAAAACAGAACCTTTCAATGTTCTACCAAATATAATGGCAATCTTTATATTTATATATCTAATGGGAATAACATGCTACTACCTAAACCCTAATTATATTTGCTATTTTGGAGGGAATTGCTTAGGAAGACTAAATAATATATAAAAAAGTTATTTAAGCTAGATTTGAACTCATGACCTCATGGTATAGCTTTATTATTTAACCACTTGAATTCATTTGAAATATTTTGGTAACACCACCTAATAACTATGACTTTCAATGCATCGAGTATATTTTATTTTTTATCGCACTTTCAATCTTTTTTTAATCCAATTATTGTTGTTTGATTTACCTGAACTATATTTTTAAATATTTTAGTTGTGACGAACAATATTGTATTTCTTTTTTTTTAAATTTTTCTCTATACAATTTTAATATTCAGCCACTAAACCACTTGAATTCATTTGAAATATGTTGGTAATATTACCTAATAACTATGATTTTCAATACATCAACTATATTTTATTTTTCATCGCACTTTCAATCTTTTTTTCATCCAATTATTGTTGTTTCTGAACTACATTTTTTAAATATTTGGTTGTGACGGAACGATATTGTATTTCTTTTTTTTTTCTTTTGAAATTTTTTTGTGGCATTGCAATTTTTTTAATTATATCCTCGATTTTTCTTTTTATACTATAAATTGTTTCATTACTTATAAAATTCAATCAGTTTTTATATGGAACTTTTTAAAAAAAATTTATACTATAAATTGTTTCATTACTTATGTGGTACAAAGTTGATAGTTACAAAATTATGATCATATATCTTTGAGGTAAAGTGATATCCGACAACAATATTGGTGAAAAATATTTTATTTTTAGGTTATCATTGACTCCTTTATATAAAAGAATCTCGTTCAAGTTTCAACGTAGACAGTTTCCAATGGTTGTTTCCTTTGTTATGACGATCAACAAGAGTCAGGGTCAGTCACTTAAACATGTTGGTGTATATATTCCACAGTCTATTTTCTCTCATGGTCAACTATATGTTGTAATGTCAAGAGTAACTTTAAGGAAATGCTTGAAAATATTGATAACTGACGAAATAGAAAAAGATACCGATGAAACTGAAAATGTTGTTTATAAAAAAGTTTTCCGTATTATCTATATATATAAATTGTTATGTCAGATATATGACCCTTCTGTCTAGTAAGATCTAATGGTACTATATTTTCAACTCCTGTACCAATAGCTATTGTTTTAACTGTTCCCTGTATATATAAGCAAATTTCGTTATTCTAAAATGAAACATATCGCACAAATGTTTGAGCTAAGGGGTAAAGAAATTACAAGATTCGAGTTCAAACTTCAGTGCAGAGGAAAAAATACTAAACTGATCTATTAATATTGGCTGTTTAAAAAAAAAAAGTGATCGAGATTTATCTTCCTCGATTAACCAAATAACTAACTAAATTATTTGATGAAATTGAACTTACTAATTTTGTGACTTCAACTGATGCATTGAGTAAAGATGGAACTCCAGTGCACTCAAAAGAGTAATCCACACCCATTCCACCACTCAATTCTTTGACTAATTCTGAAGCAGATTTATTAGAATCACTTGGATTTATAAAGTGTGTTAGTCCAAAAGCTTCTGCTTTTTCTCTCTTCATCTCATTTTTGTCAACCCCAATTATCTTACTTGCTCCCATCATTTTGGCTCCACTTATAGCCTGCATCACAAGGTTTCATGCTCATCATATAAAACAGTTTGACTTTATATTATTAATAACTTATACATACGCATGCTGAGCACTTAAACTCTGTTCGACAAAAAATAACCGATAGCTGATAAGGTAGTTTATAGCGGATAAGCTAGTTAGTTGATCGTATTTTTAGTGTTTGATAAAATTAGCGATTGAACAAGCTTATAGATATGAAATGACACAAAAAAGATGTGTTTACAGTTTACTAATTAATATATAATTTTTTTAAGTAAAATGGCAGGGGTATAATTGGAAGAAAAAATGATCATCCATAAGCTTTAAACTATAAGCTAATTCAATTAACTTATCAAAATAAGCAATAAGCAAGTAAGAACAAGCTCTAAACTCATAAGAAAAAAATGTTACCAAACAAGTCTTTTTTTTCAAAATGAGCTTATAAGCTATAAGACATATGCTCAAAATTTGGCATTGCCAAACAGAGACTTATGTTCTAAGCACTGTTTATCCAAAGAGCTCGACTTTAATTAATAGAAGAAAAAAACTAGCAGAAAAGATATAAGCTTATTTTGTGCAAAATATGTTGGAACAAAGTTGGTTCTAATATAACCCAAGTAGTTTTGATGATAACAATAGTATTAATATACAATAGGAAATACTGATAATTTACTCTAGTGTACAGGTATACAAGTTAAAATTTATATACACTAGAAATTGAAGTTCTGGTTGCTGTGCTAAAAAGTGTCCCTAGAAGATTGGAAAATGCAAGTTCTGATGACTACACCAGAAGTTGAAGTCATCAGAAGTTGCAAGTCAAAGTCAACCAGAAGCTAAACTCATCAGAAGCAAATCTCATATCTAAAGATTCTGATGACGATGAAACAGCAGAGGACGCCAGAAGAACATTCTATTCTCATTAACGACTATCATCTATTTGGCAAAATCTGAAGAGGCGGAAGAAATCTCTTTCAAGACAGTTATCCTCATAATAATGACGTTTGTACTATTGTACAACTTTGTTTTCCTGATATGGGCGAATATTCGAAATCAAGGCTCAGATTTTGATCTTTACCTGATTTGAACAAGCACATTTCAAAAGAAAACATTAGTACAGTACTACGTAGCTGTTTTCATCATTGTCCGCTCGAATTCAAGACGCTCCAACATCATCTATAAAAGGAGGAAGAATTTGAAGACGTGACAACACACTTACGAAGAACAAAAGAGCTATTATTCTGCTAAATTTTCAGAGCATTTTTAACTTAGATACAACTTGAGATTATATCAAAATTCAAGACAAACAGTTTTCAACTTCTGACTAGTCAGTTGTTGAACCTTAGTTTTCTTTTCAAAAATTCTAAGAATAGTCTTGTTATTTAAGTTGTATTACTTTGTTCTCAGAACTCTGATATTGTTTATCAGTTGTTCAAACTTTGTATTTTCTATTTGTGTTAGAAGTCTCTTGCTTGTGAGCTTGAGCATTTGGAAGTCTCTTGTATTGTGTTACTTGAGCAAAGGAAGTCTCTTGCTGTTGGCTTGAGCAATTGTAATCTTGTGTGATTATAGTGAAATCCCTTGGAAGTGCAAGGGGACTGGACTACTCTCGGTTTGTGAGAGGAACCAGTATAAATCTCTTGTTTTCATCTCTTCTCTCTTCTCTCTGTTTTTATTCATTCCTGCTCTGTTTTGCTTTCACCATAACCAGAAGTTGTTTGTGTTCAAAGTTATTCCGCTGCTAAATCTGATAAGTTGCAAAACTTATTATAAGAAGTTTTTAAAACTACCCAAAACACAATTCAACCCCCTTCTTGTGTTTTCGCACCTTCAAAATACCCCTAATCCAACGGCTCCAAGACCAAAAACAGCAACACTGGAACCACTTTTAACCTTGGCTTCCTTCCAAGCAGCACCATAACCAATTGAAAATCCACATGAGATGAAACTAGCATAAGCTAAATTGATGCTTGAATCAACTTTGAGAAGGTAGTTAACATCAACAACCACATATTCTGACCATGTAGCACAACTCAAAACATGATATAGTCTCTGGCCTTTAATGGACAACCTTGAAGTATTATCAGGCATTAGGCCAGTGAATCTCACAGGGTGTGTAAGACAAAGATTTGTTTTTCCTGAAACACAATTCTCACATTCTTGACATTCCCCTACATATGTTGGAATTATAATATCCCCTTCTTTCAAATTTGTCACTGCATCACCAACACTCTCTATAACACTGTTTTGATATCATATAATATATATTCACATGGTTAATATTTAGTTAGTATATGGAGAAAACTATATAAAAAGGTTATATTTGGTATTTTACCCAACTCCTTCATGTCCAAGTGCTAGGGGGAATTTATTCTGCAAATTAATTTGTATAGAAATCATTAGCAAAAGCAAACTAAAAAGTTACTTCTGCCAACCTTAATTATAAGCAAATACTCACGCTTTAGATTTATTGAATAACTGATGTATTTGGTTTGTATTAAAGACCAGATACGATGATGCATCAGTTGTTCAATGAATATGAAAAATGAATATTTGTTCATAATCAGAAGCAAAGACATAGGATTGAAAGAAGTAAAATTAACAAACATGAGGAAATCCTTGAATGCTTGAGATGTCTGTGTGGCAGAGACTAGCACAAAGCATCTTAACTCTAACTTCTGATTCCTTTGGTGGATCTACTTGTATCTCTTCCACTGTCACTGGTTTTCCTGCCCCCCAACATATTGCAGCTACAATATTCAAATATACATGTATATGTTAGTTTAAGCATGTAATACAGATTATATATTAAATAAAAGTCACATTAAGTAAAAATCATGGTGATACCTTTGCATGTAATAACCTGTGAGGTGTTTGGCATATTGAAGATGAAATGCACAAATATTTTGGCTTTTGGGAGCAAAGAGAATAATAGGTGATGTTGTAATTGACTAATGATACCTATTTATATTATATATAATAAAATACAAATTTTTTGTGTCAATTTTTCTTTACAATTTTACCCTTTATATATATTATTTATATAAAATTTAATTTTTCTTTATTTGATCAAATAATTGAATATTACAGATAATAAATTTTGGTCAAACATCTTTTCTTCCAATTTTACATATTAAGTGAATTGTTATTTAAAATAATATGTATGTATATAAATTTTTGAGTAATAAAAAATCAACAACACTGCAAATAAAAATTAATAAAAAAAGAGATTATGTGAACTCAATTGTTGGAGGTTATTTAATACTCCCTCCGGCTTTATTTATAAGCAAAAGTCAACAAAAATTTGGCCTTAAATATAAGCAAAAGTTACCAAAAACAACTTTATTTAATGCTATTCTTTCAAAAATATCCCTCATTAAATGCAAAGTTAATGTATTGTAAGGGATAATTTGGTAAAAATAAATAATTTCTTAATATGTGTGAAATAAGAGAATTTTGCCTATAAAAGGCCGCAGGGAGTACTAAATATGCTGTGAGAACACATTGTTGGAGGTTTGTGGCTTTATTTAATTCATTACATTTGTTTGTAGCCATGTTTCCTGTGGTGGATCTCTCAGCCGGCTATGAGGCAACATTTTGTTGAAAATTCAGAAATATAAAAGTAACACATATTAGGCTAATGCAGAATATGCTTAAACACCATCTTGAAATATTAAAAGCAATAAACAACAGCAACTTGAAAGTTGAAATAGAATTTAGGACAATGCAGCAGAATAGATGTTAAATTGAAACAGAACCTACTAAGACTATTTTCTTAATTAGATAACAGTTGACATTTACTATCTATATATGTGAAATCATGGTTTACACATTTATTTTCTTGATTTGGTCACACAATCAAACAACACATGCCACTCGTCTTCCGCAGAAACGGAACACAAGGGACAGGTTGCAGGTCATTGTACATTTTGCTCTCCGAGTCTCTTACGTATTGGAACACAAGTCAAATGTGGCACATTAAACGACGATGTGTTTTTGGAGCGAGGATTCGCCATAAACTGTTCCAGCCATCGGGAGCAGAGGCGTTAAGTTCATGATCCTTATCCCGCATTATCTTGTTATATCCTGATTTCACTAAATAGCATCCATTTTGATGCTCATACCAAATTAATTTAGACATAACCTATTTATAATCAGGCTTTATGAGGACCATATCCAACATATTTTGTTATTTTGACACAAGTTTGACATTAAATTTTGACAATAACTTAAGGTTTTGTTTGGTAACACCAATAAACTAACTTATTACAGATTGAATCAGCTTATAAGCTTGTTTGATCAAATGAGATGTGTTTGGTAAAGAAGTTTCTCTCACTGGCTTATAGCTTATAATTAGTTTCACTCTCTATATTTAGATCTTCATTTCAGAAGAATATCAAATATGTCAGGGTTTTCAACAGCTTGTGTTGAAAACTCAAAAACACTTCTATCAAGTACTTGTAGTTTGTACTTGTAATTGGTTGAAAAATCAGAAGCACAACGTCAAACATATGCTTTATTGAACCCATTCTTGCTTGTATACTTTTGAATCATATGATGAGGACCATCTTGAAATATCAAAAGCAAGAAAACAAATGGCAAAGAACAACAATGACAACTTGAAGAGATATAATCAATCTGTTTTGCTTTGTATGTAATATATGTACTTTGTAAGATATGTATTTTGTCTTCCAATGAAAGGATGACAGTTATTGAGCTATGCAGCACCAACACTTCACATCAAAGTCATGTCAGACACCGACTTGACACCAACACGTATGGTTGCATTCAGTTATTTTGTTTTCTCAAACATTGATACAAATACGAACATGACACTGACACGTCAACACCCGTAACAATTTGAGAAAACGAAATAACTCACTTCCAATAGGAGGAATGAGTTCTTTCGTAGCCTCTTTCCTATCATCATCTACATGCATTATACACGCCTCAAACTTGGAAAAGGAAGTTGCAAAAACATTAAAATTGAAATTAGGCCAATGCAGAATAGATGTTAAATCGAAGAATACCCCCTGCAATTTTTATTATAATGCTGTGAGTTTTATAATTAAGGAAAAAGCTTACTACAAAGATTAGTGGTATAATTAATGTTAACTGTTATTTAATTTTAGCTTACAAGGCAGAACTTGTTTAAAAATAATAACTTAATCAGCTTCTCTGTTGAGAATCCAGAAGCTCAACAGCAACAAATGCCAAAAACCACTATTTTTAATACTCTCTGGATTGTATTCTTTTGAATATGCTTAAACCTTGTATGCTGAGGACCATCTGCAAATTTCAAACCACGAAAATAGCAACATAAGGAGATCTCTGCGTTATGTTTTGCTTTGCATTTCAATTTCAGATGCTTTCATTTAAAAACGATAATTTTTTGGATATATGCGTACTTTGTAAGAAAAGTATTTTCTCTTTCAATGCAAAGATGATAAGTCTTAACACAACCACATATCATCACATTGCATCATTTTTTTTAATAATCTTTAAACTTTGCTAACTCAAAACATAAACTGAGAGATCTTTGGAAGTTAGTATATGACAAATACAGATGGTAGGTAATTCATATATAATTGCATTTGCAGCACCTTCTGTATTTCTTTTCAAACAAGATATATATATTTATCTACTAAATATTATTTGATGTATTTTTGAGTTTCTCATACAGATTGGAACAGGTGTAATCTAAAAAATCAGTACCAAAATTGCCTTTGGATTTCTGTCAGGATCTCCATTTTCAAGAATTTTTACTTGCTTCGTCTTGTACATGATGATCCATGCTGCACAAAGTTCAAGTATAAAATCACTACAAGAAATCATATGCATTAGATCTACATGGAGATGTAAATTTGATAAATGCAGATCTTGAAATCTCAGCTCTTTTCATAACAAAATATTCAGGCAAAATATGAAAATTGATTGAAAAGGATCGTTTTGATAACATACAACTATGATTTTCTACCGTTTGAAAAATAAAATATATATTATTTTATTTTTAGAAGACATATATATCCATCATTTTTAGCATCTTCATTTCCCTTTTTCAAGAAGGTTTGGATCAAAATGTTACCATATATCTATTTGAAACAAGTAGATTATCTCATACGGCATGTGAAGCAGGGATTTGGATGTGGATTATCAGCATTTACGCAATCACACAATTGATGATTTGCACTGTCGAATTAAGACAGGACGATTCATATTCTAACTTTTATTTTCGACTCAATTCTCCAAAACTGAAATTTGAGCCATCTGATCTCTATCCGACGGTCCAGACCACTTGTGTGATTTTCAAGACAGCTAGGACCATGCATTGAATTTTGATACCAACAAAAGAAATAACCTTACCACACAAGCATGCACATCGTCACATCCACACATTAATTTCCCATTTAACATATCTACAGCCTGAAATGGCCCTCCTCCGTCACTTCTCTGCATCAAATTTCAAATGGCAGTGAATGTCAAGATACATACATAAGAAGGCAACCTACGATAGAACAAAGTAGAACATTTTACCTTGTAGTAATCGACCGCAACAAAATTGGCCCAATGATTACCGGCCATAGCATAACAAGTAGAAAGCATATTTATGAGGTCTTTTGAATTATCTTTGCATGTAACTTGTTGGATTGGAATTGTTCTGAAGTAATTTACTAAAACCAACGATTTGCTTCTATCATTGAGTTCAGATGAATCTTCACGTTTAGGACATTTTCCTTGAACCATTCCATCCTTCCCATCTGCACTCATAAACACAACATTAATACAAAAGTTAGAAACTGTTCTGACTTCTGAGCAATACCTCAAAAAGCAACAAAACAAACTTGATGTCGAAATAGAAAGAAAGAAAAATGCCACATCTGTAGATATTGTGTCGAGCAAAGAAACACAATTCATTTTAATAGTATAATTTTCATATAAATGGATTATGTGTTGCTTACACTGATTTTCTACCATATAGTTCCACTGATAAGCTATGCCTTCACTTTGTTCCTTGTTCTTCTGAGAGCCAAATACAATGAGCCTATGATTTTTAACAATCATGTCTTTTACTAAAGGCCAATCTTTGCCATCTTTTGGCATGTTTGAGACAGGAAACCAATATTTCATCAATCCAGAAGCTTTGAATACATTGGTTAATCCATTTGGTGCTTCAACATGATCTTCTAATATTAGTGTCACAATTTCTGATGGATTTGCTGATAGGAAATTTTCCACTTCCTTTAAAGCATTTATGGCAGGTTCCTGTTAGAAAGAACATGAAACCTTTTACTCCTCTAACCATAAAATGGAAAACTCTTTGAGTATGTCTTTAAATTTAAGATAACCATATAAATTTATTTTTTTTGAAGAAACTAAATTAGCCCACCCAAATTAGCTCCAGAGAGAATCGAACCTGAGACCTTAAGAGGAGCACACTCTCAGGTCCCAAGACAATACCACCAGACCAACCCAAGTGGGTTCGATAACCATATAATGTTACTTATGGACTTAGATTATCTGCATTCGTGCAATCACAAGTTGCTGATCTGAATCATTGAATCAAGATAAGATGGTTCACATTGACATTTGTATAATGACCCAATTTACTAAAGTCGAAAAGTGAATTGTTTGTCCGATCTTGATTTGACGGTCTATATTGCATGACTGTCAAATATTTGGTTTTCGTATACGAAAAAATCAAGATCCCGTAATAATTTTCAATTATCAGCCCTAGAAGCATGTAAAGTTTTGCTTATTAGAGAAAAGCTTTTATGAATCACTTACAAATGCAGTAAAGTCATGGCATTTTCCTTTAAATGAATGGCACAACCATATATCTCCTTTGTAGTCATAAGTATCTAACATAAGGGCTCTAACTCCATTCTGCATATTGAAGATTAGAAATTTAGAATTTGTTGCAGTTAAGTTTATCAAAGTTTAAGAGTAAAAATAATCATCAATCTTACATATAATTGCTGAGAGATAGTATCTTCTTGATTTGTGAAGGTTACTAGAGGAGTAGCATCAGGGATTGACCTTTTTTTAATTGCAAATGAATTGTGTGTCGTCAGATATGCATATTTGTTGTACGGCAAAGATGTATTCTATGCAGATAAAATTTGTTAGTAATTTAATTAAAAAATAAAAATTTAGTCAAAAAAAAAAAAAAATTAAAAACTAAAATAAAATAAATTAATCTCATCATAACATGCATATCCTTGGTTTTATTTGTTGAGGTTCTCCCATTCAGTTAACCATATGTGTCAATGTTAACAGCTCGGCCGCACCGATCGGGACTATTATTCATGACCTTCTCCCTACCTGTCCTTGTTCCACATGGACAAATTTGCGAGTTTTAGCTCAATTGATAGTAGAAGTGGTGGAGTTGTAGTACTTATCCCCAAGACTACATACCGGGTTCAAATCTTGTTATGGCAAAAACTCGCAAATTTGTCTGGGTGGGGGCAAAGGGGGCGAGAAACTCGTGATTAATAATGTCATTTGGTGGGGCCAGACTGTTACAAATGGTATATTTTCATCAATTTTTATTAGCTTAAGGAAATTTTTGGAATTCTAAACAATATTTTGATCAATCTTCAGCAATTTATAAGGAATTAGAGATGGATATGTTAATACCAAAAGCTTAAATGGATTTGTTGTTGATGATCTCACACATCTTGATCCTTGAAATTCTACACGGCAAGAGCTACAAAAGTGACCTGTTAAACAGTTTCCAGTGGAAGAGCACTTGTCCAAGTCCAAGAGCTGAAAAAATGCACAACTTGTCACACACCAAATAATCAAATTGAAATTTGTACAAGTAGTTTAAGTTATCATGATCTAAAATTTCACAAATTAAAAAATTTCAAATATTCTTGTATCACTTCTTCTTACATGTTTAGTCATGTGATAATAAAAAATTATTTTATTCCTTATTTTATTAAATTCATGAAAATAGCCCCCATTCTAACATTAAATATTAATATCAGTTTCATTTGCGAAAGGTAATATTATTGGATTTACAAAAGATAAATATCGAAAAGAACGATACATACTGAACAGGACAACACAAGATAAATTTTAAAATATAACAACGTTATCAGTTTTAAAATCAAACACAGTACGATTCATAGAATAAAAAATTGTGATACGTGAGTAGAATAAAGAGTTGAAAAGAAATTGTCTTACAAATACTACCTATGATATTGGAAGAATATTGTGAAACCAATGAGTTGACAGAGTAACAAACAGACCTTGTGATGTTCATGAGGAAGCTCCACAGCACCAGCTATAATGATGAGGAAGACTGGAAAAATAATCCATCCTAATGCCACACCCATGGAAAAGCTATAGACAGAGTTCAAAAAACTTGAAACTGAAAAGTCTGAGTGTGTCACGATTAAATATGAAAGGGGATACATAATTGAAGACAAAAATCATAAGTCATGCTTTTAAGACACCAATTAAAGAAAAACAAACTACCCAATAAATGTTTTCTATTTTTAAACTAATTTCTTTGATTTCAGTCAACAATTTTATTTTTATGAAAACATTTTTCTATAATTGACTAGTTAGTACTTAGTAGATATTTTGGGGGGGGGGGGGGGGGGACTCAACTGGTAGTTGAAGAATAAAACACGAAACACGATGGAGGTGTCATTTTACATTAATCAGTGAGTTCAACAGTTAATTTTATCAAACACTTCAATTATCTTATTAGTCATAAGCTATCAGTCGTTAGCCATAAATTATAAGTTATAAGCCAGCTTGTCAGCCATAAGCCATTAGCTATAAACTATCAACCATCAGTCATAAAGTATAGTTATAAGCTAGCTTATCAGTCATAAGTCATCAACTATAAGATATAAGCTAGTAGCTCAATTGATAGTGGAAATGCATTGAACATGTATTTGAACCCCATGATACATGTTTCGATTCCCACCGAAGGCAAAAACTCCACTAGAAATGGGAATGGAGAAGATCGTGAGATGACACTGTCAGAACCACCTATGGTGGTGGGGACCTAGGCTATTACGGTAACAATCTTGTAAGAAATAATTTATAGCTTATTTTTCATAAGCTATTTCAAATAGTCTATAATTTATAATTTTTTCTTCCATTTTTACCTTTCTATGCAATTATAAGTTTTTTTTGTTGGGTATGAACGAGAATGGATTCTTTCTATTTTTTTCTCAATTTTTATATCTTAATCCTTACTTACATTCTCTCTTTTTTTCTTTTTTCAAATTCTAACTTTATTCTCTTTTAATAATATAAATTATCTATATTACATATTATTCTCTCAAGTGTTTTTTACAATCGAAAGAATTCACTGGCCTGACATGACTTCGGCTTGATCTAGCATGACCTGTTTATTAAAAATGTCAGGCTTAAGCTTTAAAAAGAGTCTATTTACATAATAAGTCAGACTTAGGCTTTTAAAATAGCCTACAAAGCCTAATAAGCCGACCTGTTTATATTTAATAATTATTATTTATATAATAATATTATAATTATTTATATCATCTTGTATAAAAAATAAATATTATTTATATAAATACAAAATATTTATTTGTCGTAATCGTATTTGTTATTTTATTAGCTTTTAATTATTGTGCTAATCATTTTATTAGTTTTTTTTAATGTTGTAGAAATTATAAAAATTTAAATGTGAAATAGACTTCAAGACCTATTTAATTAGTCTATTTAAAAAGACAATATAGAGACTTATATGTAAGGCAAGCTTTTAAACATACTACAAGATCATATCAGACTTTAAACAAGCTCAGACCAGACAAAAAAAAAACATTTAATAGGTCGTAAGCTAGGCTTAAACTTTAAAAAAAAATCATAAGTCAGACTCAAGCCTGTCAAAGTCTAGCCTAGCCTATTCCCAACTATCAACACCCGCTAAAAAATTTTAAGTACCCCCTCTACTTTAATAATTTGCTTTTAGTCCTAAATTAAGTTGTTAAGAAAATGGAAAAACTGAGTACCACGTGTTTCACTGAGATTATGTCAAATGGCGTGGTAAAATATGTTTTTAGGTTTGTGTAAATGTTCAAAGTTTTGTTTTTAGTTCTAAAAAAAAATTCGAATATTAGTTCCTCAAAAATTTTCAATTACACTTTTAAATTAACTCATGTGTAAACTTCATATTTTTTTAATGAAATTTTTTATAAATGTTTAGAATATTATAACAATCTCCCCCAAAAAAATTTAGAATTATTTGAAAAAGTATAAATTAAATATGAATTGTTGTATTTTTAGAGTTTAAACATTTATATTTAATTCATGTTTTGTTATAAAATTCTAATTTTTTTGGAGTGATTGTTAAAATATTCTACACTTTTCTGAAAAATTTCATTAAAAAATATGAAGTCTACACATGAGTTGATTTAAAAGTAGAAACTAAAAATGTTAATTGAAATTTTTTAAGGGATTAATATTCGAAGAAAAAAATTTAGGAGACTAAAAACAAAACTTTGAATATTTATAGGGATCAAAAACATATTTACCCCAAGATATAATTTAAAACATTTTTTACAATGCCATTTAGCTAGCATAAACTCATTAAGCCATGTGGCACATGAATTGGTGGGGAGCATATTTTCTTTCATCCTAGTTGAATTTTTTTAGGGACTAATTACATATTTAAATTTTTTAATATTTTATGTTACTATTGTTTTTCTTTACTATTTTTTATTACTGATACATCAAATTATTGTTGATATTAAGATTTTTTAATATTTTATGTTACTATTGTTTTTCTTTACTATTTTTTATTACTGATACATTAAATTATTGTTGATATTAAGATTTTTTGTCAAATATCCTAGTGAATAAATGGAGTATTGAGGATCAAAATCCAATTTTTATATATAAAATGTGACATTTTTATTAATTTTAATCACACTAAAAAAATTATAATATCACAAATTAAACTCCAAACTCACGATATCAACGAAAATATTAGTCTAATCCAACATTAATGTTTGCTTCATTCAATTTAGAGTTGAATAGCTAATGTTAGCTTCATTTATCCTAATTATTGCATGTGTGACATGTGACAATAAAACATCCAGAGGTTAATATTAACATTAAAATAAAACTTAAATAATAAAAGTAAGACATGTCGATCTTTCTTTTTTGTTTCAACGCCCCCAATTCTTCCCTTTCTTCTACCAAAAAACCTCCCAAAAGAATTTACTACACGTGTTTTTCTTGCCTTATTTTTTATATTTTGAATTTCTCCGTTTTAATTTTTGGACTCAATATATAGATTAGCTTCTCAAATGAAGGCTTAGCTTTTAAAACTTGTTGTCTTAAAAGAAGAAGAGGATAATAAAAAGTGGTTTCATCAAGATTCATTTCAAAGACTTGTAAAGAGAATAGAGAAAAAAGAATTAATCCTTAGAACCTGTAACAATACGGTTGTGCTGCGGTGAAGCGTCCGTTGCTTCGCCAGAGATGCGGCGAAGGATGGTGCTGCTGCTATGAAACTTTTCTAGGATGATGAAACTGAACAATTTTTATTCAAAAAATACTGACCAAATAAAAATAGTTATTTTAAAACTTTTAATTTAAGCCGTTGAAAATTTTAGACAAAAATTATCTATTAATCCTTTTTACCCTTTATGCCACTTGACAAATAGTTACAACATTGGTGGTTAACAAATTTCACTATGAAGCTGTCCATTTATTTAAGAGTTAAATATGTTTTTAGTATATATTTTTATAAATTTTTTTTATTATATTTTTAATTTCTTCCAGATCAAAGAGTTTTAAATATCCCAACCACCATCTTCTATGTAAGATCTCGATCACCATAGTCTAACTTTTGAAAAACCATCAGCATAATAAGACTCTCCTCCTTCTCCTCTACAAAACACACAAAATTGCCATCACCGCGCCAAGAAATAAAATAATTGTTTCTGTTTTTGCCACATCTCATGCTCTATTTTGTTTTTCCATCTTTGTATATGAAGATGCCTTCTTTGTCTGACCGTCTTTTTTTAATTTTAGTTTTTGTGAAAAAAAAGTGTAAGTCTATCTTTAATCTAGATTTGGATTTAACAAGGAAAAAAAAACTATGATAAAAGTTGTAAACTGAACTTGTTTAGATCTATGCTTCCGTTACTTTCTAGATCTTTGAAATTTTAATACAATGCAATTTTTTTTTTCTTCTACAACATATATTTTTATTTTAGAACAGCAAGTATGATTAAAAATTAATAGTGATAAAATTTTGGAGACAAAATAAAAATGAACTTGGAGCTTTGATCTTTTGATGCATGTTTGGAGCAAAATTTTGCTAGTGACCACGACAACATCTTGTTGTCGGCGTGCTGAGTTTTATTTATCTTATTACCTTGCATCTTCGATATCTGTAACATAACAAAGGAAAAAGATCAAAACTTTTGGGGAAAAAAAAATAAGTCGATGAAACCCAATGATTTGAATTGATTATTTATTTTGGCTTCCAAATTTGTTTTGTCTTGTAATTTCTAATATACTATTTAGGGTTAAATATGTTTTTAGTCCCTATAAAATGATGACCTTTGAAGTTAGTTTCTATTTAATTTTTATTATATTTTTAGTCCTTATAAAATTTTTCTCTCAAATAGTTTAAATCCCTACTAAAACTAAATTTGTTTAATTATCATTAAATTCTTAAATTTTTGAATGATTTTTTTTGCAAGCATATTTAAAATATCATATAAAGGTTATTTACAAAAATTTAGAATTTTTAAACATGGGATGAATTAAATATAATTTTTTTAAATTGCACAATTCAAGATAAAAATAACTATCAATGTTTTAGCATTTACAGCGTTAAGAGTGTTGAAGAGAAAAAAATGACAGTGTTAAAGATGATATGAAAGGAATAACTTGGTTATTATGCATTAGTCATCTTTATGTACCATGCATAAGTTACTTAGCGCACCCCACAAATTACTCGTGCACCCCCAAATTACTTGTGCACCCCTCAAATTTCTCGCTCACCACAAATTTCTCATGCACCCCCCAAATTTCTCGCACACCCCCATATGACTTTTGCCCCCCAATTTTTTTTTTGTCTCCCCACAATTCTAGCCTAAACCATTTTGCTATGGGAATGATTTTAGAGATATGCACTTCAAAACCATTAAGTGCAAAAGATGGTTTTTGAGTACAACCTTATACTTAGAATAGAAACAATAATTGTGATTTAATGGTTTCGATTGTCTTATATGAGAAACCAAAATTACTGTTAAATGGTTTTAAATAATGATTATAATTGTACAAAAAAAAAATAATGATTATAATAAAAAACCATTAAACCATTTTGCTGTGGGAATGATTTCAGATGGTTGTAATAAAAACCATTAGGTGCATAAAATGGTTTTGGAGTACAACCCTATAATTAGAATAGAAACAATAATTGTGATTTAATGGTTTAGATTGTCTTATATGAGAAACCAAAATTATTGTTAAATTGTTTTAAATAATGATTATAATTGTACCCAAAAAAATTAAAAATAATTATTCTAATTATAGATCGTACTTCAAAACCATCTTATGCACTTAATGGTTTTGGAGTGTATATATCTGAAACCATTCTCACAGCAAAATAGTTAATGTGGAGGGACAAAATAAAATAAAATTGGGGGCACAAGTCATCTGGGGGGTGCGTGACAAATTTGGGGGGTGCACGAGAAATTTGGGACGTATGTGAGAAATTTGGGGG
Source organism: Trifolium fragiferum (assembly GCA_954870985.1). Taxonomy (NCBI): domain Eukaryota; kingdom Viridiplantae; phylum Streptophyta; class Magnoliopsida; order Fabales; family Fabaceae; genus Trifolium; species Trifolium fragiferum. The sequence goes on along the minus strand of OX940791.1, from coordinate 22,377,441 downwards.
TGTGAGATTAGGTGTAAGTGTGTGATGAGGTTGACTATGATTATTACACGTCTAATGAATGTTATTGACTTATGTATAATAACTTCAAAGAAAATAAAGACTAAAATCTATCTTTGATCTATTATTTCTAAACTTAAGTGTAAATATTTGTTGTATTCTTAAGAACAGCAAGCATAAAAACTATTGATTAGCAAGGAATGTTTGATTTTACCTTATCTACATCAAACTGTTGTTTTGGATTTATCTTCATACTTGTTTCCTTTATGTTTCCTAAAAAGAAAAAACAATTATAACATTGATTACTAAAGATATAGAAAAAAAAAATGAAATAAGGAAGAAGAGATAAAGACTACTTACAATGTTTGGGTTTAAATCCCAAAATAATAATTTAAGAGTAATGATAGGGTCACACCCTCTAAGATACTCTTTCAACACACTCCAATGATAATCAGCCACCTGGTTCAATTTTTTAAAATCCTTTATTTGTTACCGGTTGCACTTGTTTGGACCAGACCAGTCCACCACCACCACGCCAGTGTTACCATACGCCACCACTCACCGAAAAGCTCGACCGAACCACTCACTCGCCACCTACCGGCCGTCGTTCTCCCCCTTTTCTCTGTCTCTTCTTGACGCCGAATCTCTTACCCTTCTCTGCTCAACACGGCGACTCGACTCAATTTCAGGTGATGAAACTATTCTCACCCCTTGTATTTTAATCTCAGGTGATGAAATTTTGATATGAATTGTTGATACTGAGAATTCTATAATTTTTCTAGGTTTTAGGTTTTTGGAAAATTTTGATTTGTTTCTTTAATTGATTGATTGAGTTTGGGAAATATTGATTTATTTGTTGAGTTAGTTTAGTCTTATCCTGGAATGCTTGATATGAATTTCTTTGATATGAATTTGGGAAACTCCGCCAGCATTGTCTTTGGGAAAGTTTGATTGAATCTGAGATATGAATTTCCTTGTGTCAAACAGAGTTCGTTTATTGTCCTTGTGTTTGTTGTTTCTCTGTCTTGTTTGTGTGGTTCTGTAACCATAGGAAGTGAGAGTTCTTGTGCAAATAGCAAACAAACTCATAACAAGCTTAATGATACTAACTAGTTATATATAAATAGATCACATATAAGTTAAAGAAGATTATTTTGATAAGAAAGAGAATAATAGCATTAAGAAACAAACAGATGACGAGATTTTTGGTTGATAGAGTAAATATTGAGAATGTGAATGTTGTGCACACTGCACACTATTGCCTCGTGATTATATTTAGCACACTATTGCTATGTTATGTTTCATTTTTTTTATTTAAATATTATGTCACATGTGAGAATTTACCATTAAAATTTTGCCCAGGCTCACTAAAAATCCTGGCTCCGCCACTGCTTCCACCGCCGCTCTGCTAGTTTAGAGTTCACAATTTTTAAAGTTAGCTCAATTTCCCTTTCTATTCTGGTTTTCTCCTTATTCTTCAATTGCTTCTGATTTTAATTTCCCTTTCTTTTTGCTTCATTGTTCCTTCACAATCCCTCTTCGCTCACATTCTGTCACTGTCGCATCTTCATCATCATTGCTGACGCTTCTTCACCTTTAAGTACCTCTCTTTCTTCAGTATGTATCTCCCAACAATTTTTATCTTAATTTTCTGTCTTATGTGATATTGTGATTTTTTAACTTCAATTTGATAACTGTTGAAATTGAGTTGTCAATGGATTGTTTATCCTCTTCACATTCTTTCCCCTAAAATTACGGGTAGATAGTGTGCTCCATTAACATGCAATTTGATATTGTTAATTTTAGGTTTTGTATGCTTAGAGCAAGTGTGTGGGGAAATGTTCAAGTTGGGAACTTAGATAACAAGATTTTTGTTGTTGTTATTTTCGGTTATGGCTTTGCGCTTTAGAGGAATCCGCAGTTTGGTTTCTTTTTCTGTTGAACTTTGGAGGGATCGGTCCAGTTAACTTGTTATAACTCAAATCTTTGAATCGGAGATTTGGAACAAGATCATGGTAAAATAACATCAGTAGTGGTGTGAGGAAACTAAGAAACTGTGCTTGCAATACAGAAAGTACTTTGCATGAGACCAATCACCGATGGAACCTGGCCAAACAAAATTTAATGCCTCCTTTAAATGACCTACAAATTTCAAACAAATCACTATAATGTACTTTTGAATTTTGGTTATAGTTTCATGCTAGGATTTTTAGTTTTTAGAATGATTAGTGATTAACAAGATATGCTGGTCAAATTATTTGACCCTAGTGTTGGTTGTGTGATTAGTGATCAAACTGTTCTTTACCTTGACCTGCTTGCTAATATAGTCTCTACTTTGTTCCCTTTCTCACTCCTTCCGTCACAGTCTCTTGATTCTATCTATTACCTATTCTTGTTTCTCGTAGTCACTAAGATTGGGCAGGGTTTGTGGTAGAGGGGGAGAGCTCTGAATAATTAGACTATCCCTTATATTGATAAAGCTTTTTAACTATTGTTTTATTTTATATGCTTTAGTTGATTCACCTGTTGCATGAATAGTTTGTTTGGATGGATAATTTGGGTGCATCATATCAGGTAGAGAGGAATTGAGGATGTTGGAGCTGTCAAGGGTGGTGATATCAGTGTTATTTGTAATAGAAAGGCTTGGTATAAAGTAACATGTATATGGTTGTATAGTATAGAATGAGTGTGGGAATATTTTGTATTAGAACTTAGTCTTTCTTTCAAATCATATGAAACTCTTATGAGATGTATTTGTCATTTTAAATTTTCAAACTGCTCCTCTTATTTTACTGGATTATTAGCACCATGGTTTACTTTATATCAACTCCTCTTTACCTATTTGTTCTTTGTGCCTCAAACTATTGAGCCCGGCAATGGCTTGGTGGTTGAAGAGGGTTTAAGGATTTGAGAACTAGAAAGAATAATTTTGGAAGAAAATGCTTACACATTTCCCTGTATTATATTCCTCTTCTACCATGGCACCCATCTTCTTTCTATCTCATCTCACCAAAAGGAGAACCCTCTCTTTCTTGGGCATTTCTTGCAAGTAAATTCGAATTCTGGAAGTTTCTGGTAAAAACAGATTCAGTGCGTGATTTGTTATGAATTATTGATTTCGAATATTTGAGTCAGACCAATTGTATGTGTTGTCTGTTTATCTTCAATAAAAATTTCATAACTTTATAAAGTCATTTGGCCAGTCCTCCACAATTTATGTGCTTCCTAAAATATATATGTACATGTTGTTTTGGGGCGCTCTTTGAAGTTTATATCGCATTAGTTTAAAGATGTAGTTTCTTGGCCCAAGTCCTATATAAACTCTTCCTACATTTACAAGGAACTTAAGATATGAAATATTGGCTGCGCCTGCGGTATATGATTATATTCTATATATTTTCGGTCGTTTCATATGTTCCAGATAAACAGGGTTAATAATCACACTTGTGTTAAATACTGCTTAGATTTAATCTGAATGTGCTTCCTAAAATATATATGTACATGTTGTTTTGGGGCGCTCTTTGAAGTTTATATCTCATTAGTTTAAAGATGTAGTTTCTTGGCCCAAGTCCTATCTAAACTCTTCCTACATTTACAAGGAACTTATGATATGAAATATTGTATAGTTAACTCTTCTAAAAGTTTATCATTTGTTATGTAAAGTTTTTAAGGTTGTAATTGATAAATGTATCACCTCTTTTGAGTAGCTGTCTAAGAATAACTCCTAATTGAATGTTATATGGAAATGTTTACAAGCTGATTTATAAGAAGTATAAAAGAATGTATTTTGAAGTATTTCCTTTATAAAAAATATGTGTTTCTTTGTGTCTATACTCAGATCACACAAACTGTATTTATAATGGTGTTACAATAAATAGATTGAATGCTTAATGAATAAGCACTAGCCTAGGAAGTGGTATACTGTAGTGGTATGAGCAATCAATCTAGGAAGTTGTACGATCAAAGAAATATCTAAAGATTCTTAATTTTCACATCCTTAAAGAATGTAAAGGAAATTCTTAGGTTAGGAACCAAGTTACGATGTGTGTTTGTAGATACAGATTACATATAGATAACTTTTCTGTTTCTTATTTTGCAGTTGACAATTTGAACTTTATTAAGTCAAAATTTATACCAGGAAGTTGCTCTTGTAATAATGGATATAATCTCCCAGCTGCAAGAACAAGTTAATTCGATTGCAAATTTAGCTTTAAATACCATTGGGACATTGCAAAGGGATGCTCCTCCTAATCGGCTCTCACCAAATTACCCTGAACCACCTGCACAACCCACAGAGGACGGGACAAACTTTTCAGAAGAACCAAAGTTGATGAGTGCTTCTTTGGTTAAGGCTGCTAAGCAGGTACGTAGCATTTTAGTCAGAAATAAAAGGAGCCATGTTTGAATTATGTTTGGAAAGTTTCTAAGAAGCTTTAAATATGGTTATGTAGTAAGTACTGTAGAATTGGTGAATAATTTTCTGAATATTATTTCAAACGTAATAAGAGTTGAACTACTAAACTATTTAAACGGACTACACTATTCCTAATGGGTCTGATTAACTGGCTGAATATAACATGTACTAAAATATACAGTCATATTTACAAGTATTATATATTTTAAACAATACTGCTCAAATTTGATGGAGTATCAATGCTTGGCACATGTTGGAGATAGACGTGTGTCCACTCTCCGAATGTTGGTGTTTCATAGTTATAAAACACCAGAGGCATATCCTGATAAGAGGAAGAAAGATTCAGATTTGTGACCTACTGCATGTTCACAATATAGGAGATAGATTATTTATTCATCTTTCATTAAGTGCAGGTTGACTTGAGGCTGAAAACATATTTATGCACTATAAAATCCCAGTTTGTTCTTCTAATTTTTTTAACTGTGTTATGTTATGTACAAGCAAAACAAAAATTGTATCCACTGCTTCTATTATATTGATTCCCGCACCGATACTGATTTAAAGAAATGTAAGTTTTTTGTTCAACTTAGCACTTGGCTGAACATCATTCTGGATGTTCTGTTTATCCATGCTAGTTATACAATGCACTCTTCAATGCCACGTTGAGCATTATCTAAGTTTTAATGGCTTGTTTAATAATTTATTTAAAAGATTTATACTAATTGATTTTACTTCCTTAAATAATTTGAATGGATTTTATCTAAACAAAACAAAACACCTTTACACTATTAGTTTTAGACTTTTAGTAAGCATTCCACAGCCATGAAATTCTTTTTTCGTAAAGGAATCATTTGGATTATATTCTACTAAATACCAAAAACAAATATAAACTTGCATATTAGAAGTATTTGATTGTCAGGACAATAGAGATTAGAGAATGTGTCCAGTTATGTGGCTCTCATAGAGGACAACTTGCACAATGCTCTTTTTGAGATTTTAAACCAAAGCTGGACATATTATAGATCCCAATTAACCAAGAAAGTCTAGCCTATTTAATTCTTATTTTGTACAGTTTTACCTCATTATCCATCTTACATTCTATCTTGAACACATTGATTTAAAAATTAATGAATGGTCCGTTGAAATATATCTGTTGTTTCTTTTGCAGTTTGATGTATTGGTTGCATCACTTCCAATATCTGAGACAGGAGAAGAAGCACAGCTTAAGAGGATTGCAGAACTACAAGTATGGAACTCTCAGCTCACTGAATGCTCTTTATTAATATAAGATTAATTGGTCGTAGTTAATTGTTTTTGTATTTTACCTTCCAGGCTGAAAATGATGCTGTAGGCCAAGAACTTCAGAAGCAGTTGGAAGCTGCAGGTCTGTCTATTTTTATTTTTTCTATGTTTATCGTGAGTTCTCTGACACATTAAATGTAAATCCATGTTAAATAGTAAAAATACGACTAGTTGTGTTCATCAGTTAGATAAATTTGAAAAAAGTGAATTGAAAATACGCAAGTGGTTTGTTCATACATAGAGCATTTCATATGCTTTACTGATGCAGTGATTTATTAACATTAATTGGCCAGCGATTGGCTTTATATACTAAGAAGTCCTGATATACTCCTCCCTCCGGTCTCAAATATAAGCAAAAACTGGAGGGAATAATATGAAAACAATATACTACTTGTTTACCTTGTTTGGATTTTACACTGGTACTTGATTTAAGGAAAAGGTAGATGCAACCTAACATTTTCTTTGGATTTTTGATGTCAGAGATGGAATTAAATCAAGTTCAAGAGTTGTTTAGGCAAGCAACAGACAATTGTTTGAACTTGAAGAAACCAGATGTCAATTAGTATTAGTTACTTGTGCTGTTGGTGAGTTCGGAGAAGAATCAGAGACATAAGTTTATCTCATCTCAATTCAAATCAGGCCTGTTGCTGGAAGATTTTACTTTTTACCACAAAGTCTTTATTACAGAAAATAGCTGTATTCTTTGATAGATTGTAAATTGGTCATGTCGCATGACATTTGTAGAAAAACTTACTGTGGTTGGGTATCTAACTATTTATCTTAGAATCAATATTCAGGAAGATTTCACAAAACAGAATTTTCTAGTTTGATGATTTTGTTTGGATATAATTTTGAGGGATGCGTTACAACAATACTCTATGACTAAAAGAGGTGGTGAGCATGTCTTTGATCGGCAAGATACTCGTCTTCCGGTTCCGTTATTGTTATGGCTATCCTATCACCTTTAATGCAAGGCTTGGGGAGCTGATTGACCGGGATATCGCAAACATTTACTTTTGCTGATATAATACAAAATTTGTTTATATTATTATAAAATTATTTGGAAATATTCTACATTGTAGTTGTGATTTAGATCAAATTTATACCGTAGGAATTATAACAAAATCAACATTTTAATTCCAATACTTTCTTACTCAATGTCTTATATTTTGTAAAATTCAAAACTTGGAATTTAGTAGCTATGTCATTGACAATCATCCAAGAAACTACTATCTAATGTTTTTTTAAAAATGAACCAGACATCAAAATGATGTGATTTTGTGCCATAATTCAATTTCTTTATAATGTTTGAACTAAAATTGCAATTTAGTCAATCAAATAAATGAATCGTGGATGAGGGAAATAGCACAACCACAAATTAGAGTTGTTAGGCACACACAATTAAAGAGAAAATGATTAAAATTATATCCCTTAATTGAGTAACTATTTTATTTTTATTCTAACTTTTTTGATTGATGTGTGTGTCCATAAATATTGTGCTTGCTTAGGTAAAAATATCATTGTCAAAAAGGTAAGAATGCCTCCCGTAAATGGTGTTGGTTCACTGCTAGATATGAACATGGTTTCATATTATTTTTATATCATATTTAATCGGGAAGAGTTATTATGCATAAGCTTATTCCTTATGCATGGTGCATAAATAAATCTCCACCATGTATGCTTTAGTGAATTTGATTGATCAAAAAATTTGGGAGAATTCGCCATTCATTTGAATCTCACAAGACTCGATAGATTAATCTATCCAATTGCGTGCAGAGAATATTCAGTTTTTAAAAAAATATATATATATATTTCGACATATGATATGGCCCAAAGGAACCCAGGCCCTATTACTATTAGCCCATGTTTCTTCCTCCCAACGAAACCGTGTTATTGGTTGACCTATGAAGCTGAACGACCAAGTACTACGAATTCAAAGCTCAACAACACAACACAACACAACACAACAGTATCTATCTACCAATCAAAATATCTCTTTTTGTGCTCTTTTCCCAACATCCTTGGACTTGAATCACAAACATGCCAACCCTCTCCAATTTCTACACCATTCAAGATGTATCCCAACACAAATCCAAAGAAGATTGCTGGATCATTGTTGATGGAAAGGTACTCACTTCTTTCTCTTTCAAATTTCCCATCTGGGTCTTTCCCCTGTTTATTCCTTTCTTCATTTCTGTTTTTAATGATAATTATTGTGTCATTTAATTTGGTTTTAAATACAAATTCTTAGTTTTTAGCTTTATTCAATAACTTGTCTTTATTATATTAGATTTATTGAACCTAAAGTGAACTTTTTTCCGACTGGGGAGTAGTACACTAGTACTCCTTCACTCCCAAAATAAGCACCCCTTTTGCAAATTTGACTCTTATTGAGAAAAATTAGTAGTGTGATTAATATTTATAGTTAATTTTTGACTTTTTATATTCCAAAACACATGTGATACTATTAGTATTAATTTAGAGTTTAGTAATTTGAAAATGACTTATATTTAGGGACAATTTTTTGTCAAATGAGTCTTTATATATAAGGACGGTTGTTTTCGTTTTGTTTGATTATATACTGCAACAATGCTATTGGCTATTTTCTTTCTCTTTAACTTGAGGTTGTGAACTTTGTCACTTGAATTCAGATGTTTTCTATGTTCTTGACAATGGATACATTAATCTGTATTTGGACTTGATCTGGTAGCTTTTTTAGGGCACAACCTTGAACACAAATTTTGATTTTTATTGTTTGTTTGTTGAAGCTATGTCTTTCCCCAGAAGAGTGTGAAAAAAATGATAATTGAGAAACATTGGCTATTGGATACTTTATGAAAACTAAATTCAGCCAAAAAGCTTGTAAAAATTGTAAGATTTTGTCACAGGACAAATATGTAGTATCTGTGTGCATCATAAATTGATACTCATTCTTGATATAGAAAACTTTAACATAAGAATGATCGCATCAAAAGTTTCAGGCAGATGTTCATTTGCAGTTACTGTTTGAGATGTTAATCCCATATAGGCTTAAAGACATTGTGGTTTATAAGCATATACAAAAGGAAATCGGATTCGGCTCAATGCTGGTGTTGCTTTTATTGACTTAGCTGTATTCATATGGGGTGTTTGTTTCAAGGATGTTAAATTTATTCCTTGGAATAATATTCCCAGGAAATAATGATAGGAATGTTATTCCAAGGTATTTTAAAAAAATCATGTTTGGTTAATATTAATTATAGTTTTCCACTTTTGCACACAGTTTTCCAATTCTCTAAGTTCCCAAACATTTGTATGTTCCTTTTGCTTGGTGTCCTATGATGCCTCTTTGCAGGCTACATGAATTGGGTGTCTTTTTCTTCTTGGGAAATGTTTCCTACATCATTTATTTGCTAGGGTTCCCTCCAATTTTGTCCTCTCTTTGGACTCTCCTATGGGCCTAATTTACAGTGATACTGATATCACATCACCATGTTTTGTTGCTCGTTGCTATAATTCCTTTGTAGGTTACTGTTTTCTTTTACCAGTTTGGGCTATGATTTCCATAGTTCAGCTCTGGCTTGTCTTACCTTATTCCAATATTCCTGAGCAAGTTATTGTGTTTATGTCATATTTGGTAGGGCTCCTATAAGATGGACAGTTTAAAAAAAGGTCTACCAATGAACCACTAAATAATATTTGCCATTCCTCTTTGAAAAATGGATATTTGCTGGACATAACCAATCCCTTCACCCTTTGCTGCAAAAATGTCTCAGCCCAAAAGCTGAAACTTGACAACTCACAAACACAATCCCTCATTATCTCCGTGACTCACCAATGCCGTCTTCTTTTGGCTTCTTCTCAGTCGCCTACTTCCTCTCCACTATTGGCATGAGGCTACACACCACACAACTCCAATCCCCTCCACATCCTCACCACCACCTCTGAAACGACTCTTACCATTTCCACCATGGCCTCCACCACCACCACCACATAGGCACATACATCCTCGACTTCTTTGGCATTGGATCCCATAGCTCCATTTCCAATCACAAGGTTGCAAACTTTTAAGTCTAATTAAAATTTTGGAATTACCATAGACTTAACTCAGTAAGCTCGTAAGAGTCTCCAGTATGAAAAGTAATACTAAAAAACCTATAATCCCCACAAAATTGATTTGTAAGGTGAGGGTTGTGCCCCAGTAAGAAGTTTATAACCACTATTCATACCATGTCATTATCCCATATGGGACTCTCAACAACCATAACAACTCTCTAATAATGCAAAGTTTCAAATTGCTATATAAAGCAACTGTATCCGAATAAACAAAAAAAAATGCTTGGAAGGGTGGAACAAAGTATGACATTGATTAAGGTTCATATAAAATGGTGAAACTGAAAGAATAAAATTGTAAATGGACTAGTGGAGATTCATATTAAATGGTAAAACTGGATGAAGAAAACCTAAAGAATAAAAACTTTAAACCAATGGAGACTAGTGATTTAGATTTGCAACATGTTGCATTTTGAGTGGTAGGTTCTAAGGGAAGGTTGGAAGATGGAGGGAGATTTGGTGTAGATTTCGCAACACCTTTGTTTGGTGTTTGTTGAAGATTCACCGGTCAAAGGTCCTCACCGAAAGGGGAGAGGTTTCACTCTTATGGAACCTACGTGAAATGTTGAAAAGTTGCAATCTGCAGAGGTTTTCTCTATAGGTCTTCACCTGGCTGAAGCCTGTGTTTGGGGCCTTTTTTCTTGCTGTTAGACTCAATAACTTTTGATAAACTCGTAAGTCCGATTTTATCTAGACGCATAAACTTGGAAACACTTTGTACTAAATTGCATATCACAGAACAGTAGTGTTTTGTTCATATTCTGCTACGCTATAGCGCTTCTAAAACCGCTATTTGATGACAGTCTTATTCATATTCATGCTTCAATAGGGGTTGGGTTTTGGGTTCTGAATACTTAGTAAAAGTGTAGAGATTGGTGGTGTTATGTGCTATGTTTGGGCTGATGGGCAATGCTCGGGTTGATGGATCTCAGGATTTGCAGCTTTGAGTGTTGAACAAAGAGGTTGGTTTCTGGTGGAAAGAGGAAAAACTTAAAGACCTATTGACAATAAATATAAATTTTAATGGGAAATACATCCTCACTGTTCAAAGTTACATATAATTATATGACCATTATATTACACTGTATACTGGTGCACTTGTAATGAATTAATGTAGGCCCAAGAGAATAGTCCAACTCCAAATAGTTTAGATTATGGTTAATTATTTGAATGGATTCTAGAAAGTGAATGACTCACTATAATAGAAGAAGGATCTAGAATCCATTCAAATAATTCACCATAATCTAAACTATTTGGACTCTTGGGCCTACATTAATTCATTACAACACTACTTTTAAACCCTGTTATAGCATTGCTTGGTTCTGTGCTGATTACAGTTTCATTCTGTTAATATCTTATTTGGTATATTCTGATTCCAAACTTGTCTTATATGGCTATTGAGTCCAAAAATTTAACAATGTTTTATTCTAGTGATGTCTTTTATGCCACTCACTTCCCTTTTCTTTTCTATCTCTTACATTTTTTTTTTCATTTACCAATGCAGGTATATGATGTGACAAAATATTTGGATGATCATCCTGGTGGAGATGATGTTATCCTCGAAGCAACCGGTATATCTTAATACTTTCTATATTTTTGTTACACTATCGACTGCATAACTAAACATGGAAAAATTCTTCTAGTTACCAAATTCACAACCTTATTAGACCTTTGTGTGTTAACTTTTATAAAGGGAGAGATGCAACTGAGGATTTTGAAGATGCTGGCCACAGCAAAAGTGCAAGAGAACTTGTGGAGCAGTATTATATTGGTGAGTTTGACACGTCGTCTCAGATTGCAACGAAGAAAGGTTTTTCTGAAAGGTTTGCACAGCTGAAGAATAAGCAATATTTGGGACTTTCGGTAGCTGTAGTTGGCATCTCAGTGATTGCTGGTTTCTTATACTTACGGAAGAAGTAATCTTTACATAAGTCTACAATTCATTCTTTTTGCAATTGTTGCTGCTGCAAATGAAGCAGTGCAGCTAATTTTGTATTTCTTGAAGCATAGAAAATATATTAAAAAAAACTGGCCTATTACAAACAATAATAATTGATTGAAGCATAATGTTGCATTGGAGGGTTGATTGAAGAATGATTAAACACGTTTCTCGCAGTTCATGGATTAATGATTAAGTATTTTTATGATTTTTTATACATTCTAAATTTATGTGTTTACCTCTGAAGCGTGATTTTGCCCTTTTTAAGCAATCATTGCTGTGGAATCACAAACCTATGACTTATTCTTTGTTCAAAGTTAAAAAAAACACATGCTTAAATGAGAAGAGTAAATCTCTGCACTAAATTTACTGGTAGATAATGGTTTTGTGAGTAGTTCTATTCTCTCCCTAAATCTCAACCTCTCAGTAGCAGCTTTATGGGGAATTATAGTACAAGAACAAGTTTTATCACAAAGGTGGAAGGTGAGTATAAGAAATAAAGATAACAAATCCTTCTGAGATATTTTACAAACTGTTTTAAAGAGAATATTGATTTGTTAGTGGCAATTCACAGATTTACATTTGTCTATCATTGATACATCATACATGGGGTGCAAGAGTAATGGATTTCTAGAGTTTTAAAAGAAACAAAAAAATGGCAACTTAAATAATAATTTTAGGGTTGTACACGGTCAAAGATGCTTACAACTTTCTTGTTTAGACTTCAGAGAGAGGATAGCCTATGATAATTTTGTTGATTTTTGGAATAAAATGTTTCTAGCGATGGTATCTCTTTTCATGTGGGCAGATGTTTGTTAACCGAGTTTCAACTATGAATAATTCGCTTAAAAGAGGAATTTTGAGTTTAGAACATTGGTTTTGCTCTAATAATTGTGTTTTTATTTTATTTTTGTCTATCACCACCAGTTTAATCTGATTAAAGGGTTAGCTCTGACATCAAATTGTTTCAGTCCCATTTCGATCGCGGTTACGGGGGATCAAACTGTAATCCTTCCTAATAATTATGGTTTTGTTTAGTCTTTAGCACATTAATATTTTTAGTGCTGTTTTTCTCATTAGGTTTGGGGTGCGATTTTATTGTGGTTGGGTGTGCACGGCACATTACCGAGTAGTGCTTATAATCACGTTCAACAATTTACTAGTTCGTCATTAGCAATCTTAAAATTGTTTTTCAAGTCATATGGTTGGCCACATTGTGAACGATTTGCCTATTTTAGCTTCTCGAAAGAATGAAATTTTTATGTTGATAAAAAAAAAATGTTTGAGGTATTTATTGACCAAATTAAAATTCAAGGGTGATGGTGGTTTAAAATTAAATTTAACAATTTTGATTATATTTTGTCATTGTAGACTAATCCACTAAAATTATTTGGCTTGGGTATGTTGACAGGAGTGACAAGAGAGGAGCTGTGGTTGTTGGCTCTAGTTCTTTCTCTATTCTTTGCAAGTCATGCGCTAGAAAAAATTGAAGTGGTATCCTTTAAAAAAAATAAAATAAATTGGGGTGGTATCCTTTAAAAAAAAAATTTATTTGATAAAAAATGTGTATCGCTAGAAGGAGGGGTTGAACCTCCGACCTTGTGGTTAACAGCCACACGCTCTAACCAACTGAGCTATTCCAGCTTTGTTGATATACGTTCGATACTAAAAATATATATACAAATAGAAATCACGCGACCTAAGCCATTTTGCTTTTGCACACACACTAATGATTTCAGAGAAGAAGAGGACACTGATGAAGACCGAAACGAACAGCAATCGAAAACGCAACATATGCTTCAATTCATAAATCAATGAAGAATGGCCAATTTTTTTTTGAAGTTTAACATTCCATATAGAAGACCATTCTCCTCGTCCACACCACCCGAAACTCCCTCTCTTTACTCATTCCTTCAACCTTGTTTGTTTTCCCTCAACAAATCCAATGAAGATCCCCAAAATCTCCCAACTTCACCCCCACACTCACTCTCTCTCACACCCCACCAACTTACTACTCTTCAAACAACACTCCACAAATCCCTCTTAACTACTCAAACTGATCAAGCTTGGAAATCATTCAAAACCCTCACTGCCCACAATTCCTTCCCACCTAAACCCCTTACCAATTCCCTTCTCATCCACTTATCCTCTCTTGGCGACATTCACAATCTTAAAAGAGCTTTTGCATCTTCCATTTTTATAATCCAAAAGAATCCCAACCTTCTCCATTTCGATACAATTCATACCATGCTTCTTTCCATCAAATCTGCCAACACTGCTTCCCCTGCTTTTGCACTTATTAGGACAATCTTCAAAAATAGGTTTTTTATTCCTTTTCATTCTTGGGGTGGCGTGCTCGTTGATATTGCTAGGAACAATCATAATCTTCCTGCTTTCTTGCCTCTTTTTGAAGAGAATTGCAGGGTTGCTTTCCATGACAAACTTGATTTCATGATGCCTGATGTTTCTGCTTGTAATGCTGCTCTTGAAGCTTGCTGTTTTCACCTTGAATCGGTAACCCATGCTGAGCGAATTGTAGGAATAATGTCAAAGCTTGGTGTTAAGCCTGATGAGTTTAGTTTTGGATTTCTTGCTTATTTATATGCACTTAAAGGGTTGCAAGATAAGATAGATGAGTTGAAAGTTTTGATGACTGGTTTTGGTTACTCAAAAAACAATAAATGCTTTTATTCTAATTTGATTTGTGGGTATGTTAAGTCTGGTAATTTAGCTTTTGTGGAGTCCACTATTATCAGTAGTTTGAATGATAGAGATGGGAGGGAAGTTTGGAATTTTGATAGAGACACTTTTTGTTTAGTTGTTAAGGAATATCTTCAGAAGGGAAATAGTAAGGGTTTAGCTAATTTGGTTATTGAAGCTCAGAAGTTAGAGTCTTCAAATATCAAAGTTGATGAGTGTATTGGTTTTGGTATTGTTAATGCGTGTGTTAGTATTGGACTGTCAGACAAAGCACACAGTATTCTTGATGAAATGAATGCTTTGGGAGGCTCTGTCGGTCTTGGGGTCTATGTACCGATCTTGAAGGCTTACTGCAAAGAAAATCGAACTGCTGAGGCTGCTCTATTGGTCATGGAGATTAGTAGTTCAGGTCTTCGGTTGGATGCAGAGACATATGATACTCTGATAGAAACGTCCATGTCCGGTCAAGACTTTCAGTCGGTCTTTTCCCTGTTTAGGGACATGAGAGAGGCGAGGGTTCTTGATTTGAAAGGGAGTTACTTGACTATAATGACAGGTTTGATGGAGAATAATCGACCTGAGTTGATGGCAGCTTTCTTAGATGAAGTGGTTGAGGATCCTCGTATTGAAGTTGGTACTCACGATTGGAATTCTATACTCCATGCTTTTTGTAAAGCTGGGAGACTAGAAGATGCACGGAGGACTTTCAGAAGGATGACATTCCTGCAATTTGAGCCAAATGATCAGACATACTTATCACTGATTAACGGATATGTTTCGGCACAAAAATATTTTGATGTAATGATGTTGTGGAATGAGGTGAAGCGCAAGTTATCGGTGGATGGACCGAAGCGGATCAAATTTGACCAAAATCTGGTTGATGCATTCCTGTATGCTATGGTCAAGGGAGGTTTCTTTGATGCTGTGATGCAAGTCGTGGAGAAATCGAAAGAGATGAAAATATTTGTTGATAAGTGGAGATACAAACAAGCGTTCATGGAGACCCATAAGAAGCTCAAAGTGGCCAGGTTAAGGAAAAAGAATATTAGAAAAATGGAAGCACTTATTGCTTTCAAGAATTGGGCTGGCTTAAATGCATGAACTATATGCACTATTGAGTGGCTACTACTTATCTCAAGGATTAAACCATGACTTCTGGATAAAACAGCTTAAATTGAAAGTTGAGGAAGGATTCTACATGCATGTTCGTTCAAGAAGCAAACTTCAATTTCACAACTTTAGAGCACTTCAAATTTGTTACTTCGATTCGATGACAACAAAGTTTTGGTTTGCGGGTACTCCACAATGTCCCATCTTCTATACTATTTATGATGTTATACAAAGCAATTACTTGACAGTCTTTTATTAAGTTTAGACTGCTAATTATTGCATTATGGGCCAAATGCAATCATTTTTACCATTTGGTTCTCCGTCCTCTCATGTTATTACTCATTGATTGTCGGCCTCAGTTGTCTTCTTGTACATAGAATAAGAACTTTAAACACACATTGGATCAACAAACTTAATGATTTTAATATTCTCAAGAAAAATATAGTCAAGGGTCTTTGGGTTGGAGACAAAGTTTTCCAAAAATAAAAAGTTGACTGCTTTCTTGCCAACCATATAAGTGACATACAACCCTAAGGCATATCAAATACCACCATAGATATTAGAGCTCAGTATCATACATCTTAACTATTGTTAGTAAGAACTTCTTTGCTTTCAATATTCTATTTTCTTTATTTTTGCTTCCATTGAATTGTTTATTTTTTTTATTCGTCTTTATCTTAACCGAATAGAAATTGAGCACTATATCTGAACCTGGTTTAGAGTAGGATACTGTTCTTCCCTAAAACTCATATCTTCAGGTTTAATGTTTTGATTCAGCTTCATATATTTCTTTAAAATCCCAAAATTGTTTGATAATAGTTCAGAGTTGAGACTTAATATACTATATCAGTGGCAAATAGTGAGGGCAGTGGTTTTGCCTTCATAACAATTCTGAGAGCATAACTTAACTACTCTATTTGAAAACGTCGCTACATAAATGGTTAGAAATCCCAACTGAAGAACTGAAGCAATTAGACTTCACTCTATGGCGGTTGTTGCCACAAAACTCATCACCGTGAGGACTCAAATTGTGGTTTCTCTTTCGTTACTTCCATTTCTCCTCTCTTCCACACTTTTCATAATGCAAAATTAAATTGATATTTCGGGGGTTTTGGTGCTTTGTTCATGATCATTACGTACATGCAGATTTATGTACAATTGGAGAGTATGCACTATTGTTTGTTCGTTTGGCGATGTCATGAGTGTCGCAATGAGATCTTAGTGTGTTTTATCTTGGAAAAGAAGTTGGGCTGGAGGCTACAAATTAAAGGGAGTAGGTGGATGAATTTGAAGTGCTTCATGCTGCGTTGGTAAGTATTACAAGGTTACTATAATTTCTTTACGCGTTTACTATTTTAGCATCATATTTTATCTAGGCAGCATATAGATAAATGATAAATGTGAGCGAGATTAATGTCTATCATGTACTCCCTCTGTCTCTAGTGATAAGCACTCTTTAGGAAAAAAATTGTCCCTAAACATACGTCCTCTTTCGAATTTACTAGGTGCATCCCCCCCCCCCCCCCCCCCAAAAAAACAAAAGCCTAATTAATACTACTAATTTATCTTGGAATATGAAAAGTCAACATTGAATACATATACATCTATACAGAAAGGGTAATTCAATAATATAGTGATTATACAAAGAATGTACACATTAATTACACAACCAAGTGTTTTATTAATAAATGTGAAATATGCAATGAGTGCTTATAAAATGGGACGAAGGGAGTATTTAGGAATCCTGCTACGTCGCGACTTGGGTTTGCTCACCAAAAGAAAACAACCATACAAATTCAAATGTGTCGGTAGACGAAGAACTTTCCTATCACTGCAGTAATATGTGATGGTCTATTTTTGCGAGAATAACTCCATCTCTAGTTCATTTACCTATAGAATCAAGATCCTTCTTAATACAACAGATTTGAGATGACAACCTTCTTGTGCACTCTATGGCTAATAGTTAAACCAATGACTTCGTGTTCATTTAGCAAGCTATATAATCTGAAATTATGAAGACTGAAACGAGCGATGCATTCACGAATGAAGAATGGCGAAAAAGCTTCTGAACTTGAATGTTCCATATAGAAGACCATTTTCCTCGACGTCCACACCACATGAAAATCCCTCTCTATACTCATTCCTTCAACCTTGTTTGTTTTCCCTCAACAAATCTCATGATGAACCCCAATAATTCTCCGTTTGCACGTGTCGTTGAAATTGTCTTGGGTTGATGGTTAATTGGAAACATTATCTTCTTGTTTTGGATTTTGAAATAATATTTCATCCCTAACAACAAAGGCATCTCTCTCCGCCTTAAAAATGATCACTCCACCATCATGACCAAGTGCTACTTGGTTTGTTTTGGGATGTTATGCCATACCCAGAACAGATCATCTCGCTCAATAGTTTTCAAAACTTCTCTTTGTTTTAGATCTCATATCACTTTAATAATGTATATATCTTAATGTTCATAAATTTTTATGGATATGAAAGTATAATAAAAGTTTCTTAAAATATGTTTATGAAAGTTTATAAGAGGAAAGTGATATTGTTTAACTTAGAATTTTTGAGGATGTGAAAGTTGTAGAAAATGTATTTGGTCTCAACAATATTTATAGAAACTTTCTAAAATATCCATGAAGCAAAGCACATGTTCAGAAGAATCCCATAATGAAAAAAATAACTTTTGAAAATCATACCGTTTCACAATAATGTACGTTTGAATTTAGCGAGAAATTTGTAATTGATTACCATTATATGGTAACCGATTACCATATTTAAACATTACAAGATTTTGAAAAGAGCATTGCTATTTTGTAAGAATTATTTTAAAGAAGAAATGCAAGAATAACATATGACATTATCTTATAGGATGATGTAATTGTAATCTCCTCTTTTAGTGGAAATCATATGGATAGTTGATGTAAGCAAGGGTGGAGA
This sequence comes from Trifolium fragiferum, assembly GCA_954870985.1. NCBI lineage: Eukaryota > Viridiplantae > Streptophyta > Magnoliopsida > Fabales > Fabaceae > Trifolium > Trifolium fragiferum. The sequence continues at coordinate 22,358,944 of OX940791.1, read as the reverse complement.
TTTATTATTGCAATTCTTCTCCATAGATTTTCTTACTAAATAGCATTTTCCTTTTGAAAATTTTGAAATGGTAATCGATTACAAATAATTGGTAATATGTTACACGTTCAAAAAATTTGAACTCGTAATCGATTATGTAGATTTGGTAATATGTTACACGTTCAAAAATTTGAACGGGTAATCTGTTACATGTTCAAAAATTTGAACTGATAATCTGTTACGTGATAGTGAAAATTAGTTTACCAACATTTTTTTTTTTTGACAAATAGTTTACCAACATTTTAAAAGTTTGCTTCTTATGGACTTTTACAATTTAGAAAACTTATTTGCAATTAAGTTTAAAATAATTTTCGAGCATTCTAAGTTATATAGACAATAAGAAAATGATAAATCAAATATAAAGACCATGCTTACAATTATTTTAACTAAAAAGTCCAAGTCTTTATTTTCATTTTGTTTCTCATGTTGAGCATCTTTAAGTTTTCTTCTTTTGTGATGTGAGTTTATTATCATCGAAATTTAGTCAAATTAAAGAAGGAGCTCTTCTTCACATTATGTAAATATATCGATTTGCAATCTTTTATTTAAATATTTTTCTAAAAAGTATTTTATTTAAACTAAATAAAAATGTACATAAATCAAGTGATTTTTCTTTTAATATAAATAAGTGATTTTCACATAGATCGATCAAGTTTTTCTTTTTTGTGTTTTTTCATGATTTCGTCGTCTAAGTGTGGCGTTGTGTTGATCGTCGTCTTGTAACGCGTTATTTGAGTTCTCGTATTGTAGGTGTTCGTTTGATTCTTATTGAACGATTAACTTGAGTCAATCACAGACCCAATCAATGATTTAGGCATCAACGTTGCAGACCCTCAAGAATGGATATTCCGTTGACTTTAATTTTATCATATTGTTTAGTAGACATTTTGTCGTTGTATGTTATTAACTTGAATATTGTAATTTTGTTCGCAAATTCATCCTTTACGATTTTAGCGAAATTGAATATGTGATTGTATTTAATATATTCTATCAATTTGAATGAATGAATATCATATTACATTGAATTATTGGAGAAAATGATGCATGAATTCCGCGTTTTATTTTGCGAACAATCTTGAGACACGTAATTTATCTAACCAAAGTTAATAAAACACATAAATATATATTCTTTATTAGGAGATTGAAAACTAAATTAAGCAAGATATATATTTCTAATAAAAATTCTAACCCAATCTAATTTATTCTTGTCATGAAAAAACAATTTATAAACTAGTTAAAATTCTAACATTTCTTGATAAAAAAAAAAAAAAATTCTAACATTTCTATTAACTCTAACTATTAAGTAAAATCCTAAATTATTGTCACTCTTCCCTCTTCTACTCTTGTTCGAAACTTTCAGATTCTCACCGCAAACCACCGTGCTCGCTGTTAAAAGCAAGTTATTTTTTGTTCTCACTTTTATAAATTTGGAAGGGTTTTTGATTTTTCATCCCTGTGATTTTGAAGCTTCTCTAACCCTTTGAAACTTTGATGTTCTACGTTTTGATGTTGGGTCCAGATTTTTGGTCTCTGTTTGCTACTATTGTCGCCCTTTGTTGTTGTTGTTGAGGGTGCAAAGTATTGAAAAGTTGTTGAGGGTGCATCAGTTTATGGACTATTTTGTTGTTTTTCAAGATAGTTTAGCGATTAAAGTGAAGTATTTTAATAGTTTAGGGAACACTAACGACAATTTAACGGAAAAGTTAATGGAGAACAAAATTGAAAAATGGAAAATAGTTTAAGGACCTGTTTGTTGATTTTTAATAGTTTATAGAGATTAAGTTGGTAATAAAATGATAGTTCATAGATCAAATTAAATTGACTGAATACTCAAATTTTATCTTATCTATTTCAAAAATCTTACCATTCCGTATAAAAAAAATAAATTATTTTGCCATTAAGTAAGATTTTTTTTTAGGCAAAATACATCTATAGGTCCTTTAAGTGTTACGTTTATATCAGATAGGTCCTTTAAGTTTTTTAAGTATCAGATAAGTCCTTTAAGTTTTTCAAGTATCAAATAGGTCTTTTAAGTTTTACGTTTGTATCAAATAGGTCCTTTAAGTTTTAAGTTTGTATCAAATATGTCCTATTTCTTAAGGACATTTAAGGACCTATTTGATACAATCTTAAAACTTAAAGGACCTATCTGATACTTAAAAAACTTAAAGGACCTATCTGATACAAACGTAAAACTTAAAGGACCTATCTGATATTTAAAAAACTTAAAGGACCTATTTGATACAAATGTAAAACTTAAGGGACCTATAGATGTATTTTGCCTTTTTTTTACACCGTAAGAATTTTGAAATAAACAATAATCCAAATCCGTTATTTATATTGCATCTCTACCCGTACTACTTATTAGGTATTTCCGTGTGAGAGAGAAGAATCAATGGCGATGATGCAAGGAGTCCAAAAGAACACTCTATACGTCGGAGGTTTAGCGGAAGAGGTCAACGAATCCATTCTTCACGCTGCGTTCATACCTTTCGGAGACATTAAGGATGTCAAGACTCCTCTTGACCAAGCCACTCAGAAACATCGTTCCTTCGGTTTCGTCACTTTTCTTGAAAGAGAAGATGCTTCCGCCGCCATGGATAATATGGACGGTGCTGAACTCTATGGTCGTGTTCTTACTGTTAATTACGCCCTTCCTGAGAAAATTAAGGGTGGTGAACAGGGCTGGGCTGCTCAACCAAGTAATTTATCTTTTCTCTATCTATTCTCTCTCAATTGTTTCGATTTCGTGTTTAGGGTTAGGGTTTGAGGATAGAAGCATTAGTTCTATTTAGTTCAATTAGGTTTTATTTTTATGTTAAATGGTTGAATAGAAGATTGTAGCTTACTGAACTCAAACATGAGTGTTTCTGATTCTGAGTATGCATTACAAGAGAGTAATCTCTTGGAATAGAGTGGGGGTGGGTAGCTCAACTGGTTTGAGCTAAGGAGTAAAAGTCCAGGGTTCAAGTCTTGGCGAAGATGAAAATACTAACAACTAACTAACTACTAACTTTGGCCATTCGAAAAAAATAAAAATAAATAGCAGCTCTAGCAAAGGATACTAGCGTAATTTGAACAAATTGCTATGGTTTTGGAATAGGACAAACCTTAGCTGCATTTCCTTGGATGCTTTTTTGTTTGGTTCTTAACTTAAAATACACATTTTTTGTGGTTACAACAAATGTTGAGAAAATTACAGATTTGAGGACAAAACTTAGTTGCATTTCCTTAAATGCTATACTATTGAACATTGTGGAGTTTAAACAAAAATAGTAATTGAGAGGTCCATTTTGAGAGAAAGAGAGAGAAAAGCAAATTGATGTACATGAGAGGATCCAAACTCTTGACAATAACGGTCTCTTGACATTAAATGGAAGGATACACTGCAAAATCAAAAACAAGTTACATTATTAGGGGAATTGCTTTGAATGGAGTATTTTGTGTCTTTCATTTAGGGTTTGATAAAACTGATTTTGAATTAGATTTGATTTGTTTATATTGATTCGGTTAAAATTGAGTTTGAAATAAAGAGGTATATGTATGCTTGAATGATTTTACTCTCAAAGCAAGTATGAGGTTAGTATGATGTAATTCCTAGTATTAATTTTTCAATTTAATACAATAAAAACCAAGAGTGGTTCCGAGTATGCGCTATGAGAAGATAGATGATGTGAAAAATTATATGAGAATGCTGTAATGTTTTATTCATCAGCTCAAGGCTGGCTTTATAATAAAAGTACAACTAGCTATCTCCTTGATTTATGGAGGAAATAGTTACAAGGAGAAATAAAAGGAAATAATGATATTTTTAGAATCTCATAGAAATATCAAATTAGGAAACTAAATATATTCTAACACCCCCCCTCAAGTTGGTGCATAGATATCTGTCATGCCCAACTTGCTTATCAAATGCTCAAAGGTGGGTCTTGCCAAACTTTTGGTTAAGATATCTGCTGTTTGCTGACTTGAAGTTACAAAAGGTAGACATATGATTCCAGCATCTAACTTCTCTTTTATGAAATGTCGATCAATCTCAATATGCTTGGTTCTGTCATGTTGAACGGGGTTATGAGCTATGCTAATAGCAGCTTTACTGTCAGAGTATAATTTCAAAGGAAGCTCAATTTTCATCTTAAGTTCTTCTAAGACTCTATGGATCCATAATCCTTCACAGATACCTTGAGCCATAGCTCTAAACTCAGCTTCTGCACTACTTCTTGCTACAACCCCTTGTTTCTTGCTCCTCCATGTCACAAGATTACCCCAAACATAGGCACAATATCCAGAGGTTGATCTTCTGTCAGTAATTGAACCTGCCCAATCAGCATCGGTGAAGATAGACACATTTCTTTCATTAGTCTTCCTGAAAAATAATCCCTTTCCGGGATTTGCCTTTAGGTATCTCAGTATCCTATAGACTGCCTCAAGATGTTCCTCAAAAGGAGAATGCATAAACTGACTTACTACACTAACCGAGAAAGCAATGTCAGGTCTCGTGTGTAACAGATAAATCAATTTCCCAACCAATCTCTGGTATCTTCCAGTATCAACAGGAACACTACCTTTTTCCCAAAGTTTTGCATTAGGATCCATGGGGATATCTGCCGGTCGACATCCACTCATTCCCGTTTCTTTCAATAAATCTAGGATATATTTCTGCTGGGAAACAACAATACCATCCTTTGATCGAGCCACCTCCATACCAAGAAAGTATCTCATGGATCCCAAGTCCTTGATTTCAAAGTCAACTGCTAATTTCTCTTTTACTCTTCCCATTTCATCTGTATCATTTCCAGTAAGAACAATATCATCGACATAAACAATCAGGACAGCTATTTTTCCATCTTGGGAGAACTTTGTGAACAAGGTGTGGTCAGCCTGGCCTTGAATGTACCCTTGTTTCTTCATGGACTGAGTGAATTTTCCAAACCAAGCTCTAGGAGACTGCTTTAATCCATTCAAAGACTTATTTAGTTTGCATACATTTGATCCAAACCTGTCTTCAAATCCAGGAGGAATGTCCATATATACTTCTTCTAAATCGCCATTGAGGAAGACATTTTTAACATCCAACTGATGTAGGGGCCAATCCAGGTTAGCTGCAAGAGATAAGAGAATTCTGACGGTATTCAATTTAGCAACTGGAGCAAATGTCTCTAAGTAGTCTATACCATAGGTCTGAGTAAAGCCCTTAGCCACCAATCGAGCCTTATACCTTTCAATTGACCCATCTAAATTATACTTCACAGTAAACACCCATTTGCATCCAACCGTCTTCTTCCCATCCGGTAGTGTCATAACACTCCAAGTTTTGTTCTTTTCAAGGGCTTTCATCTCCTCAAGCACAGCTTCCCTCCATTTTGGAACTTCTAGAGCAACCTGTACATTTTTTGGAATTTCTACACTAGACAATTTTGAGGTGAAAGCAGAAAATGATGAAGACAAATTTGAATATGATATGAAATTGGACAAGGGGTGTTTAGTGCAAGATCTAAGAGGTTTTCTAACAGCAATAGGATCATCTATATCAGGATACAAGACACGACTCTCAGAAACAGAGATAGACTTACTTTTTCTGTTTTTAGGAGGCCGATCATTCCCCGGTTCAGATTCATGACACTGTTGAGATGTGGACTCGTCACTTTCTTTGTGATTCTTTCTCACAAAAACCTTCCCTTTCCAAATGTTGTTTCCTGCTTCAAACCTATTCTCTTTAGATGACTCACTACTTTGTGGCATTTCTTCAATTAGATCATCATTACCATTACTTTCAAAATTCTCATGGTTTTCGTCATGAGGAAATGTAGGCTCAGATTCACCAAATTCCTTACTCATATCAGGAGTAGGATCGGATAAAGAATCATGGCCATTTTCTGTTGGTGCAAAATTATAAGTCTTAGAACTCTGTGATTCAGGCAAAGATAAATTATTAAAAAAACTCATGTCCTCAGTTTGAAACGAGTCTTCCTTTAAATTCCCCACCTGAAGATGAGTGTCATCAAAAAAATATTTGTTTTCAAAGAATGTAACATCCATAGTGACATACATTTTCTTGTTTTTTGGATCAAAACATTTGTATCCCTTTTGGGTTGGAGAGTATCCAACAAAAACACATTTTATAGCACGTGGTTCAAGTTTTCCAACATTTTTATGTTCATGAACAAAAGTTGTGCAACCAAAAATTTTTAATGTCAAATCAGTTGAAACACGAGTACTAGGAAAACATTCTTTGAAAGTATCAATTGGAGTTTGAAAGTTGAGAACCTTAGAAGGCATTCTGTTAATTAAATATGCAGCAGTTAAAACCGCTTCACCCCACAAATAGTTTGGTACTTTACTTGAGAAAAGTAAAGCTCTAGCTACCTCCAATAAATGTCTATTTTTTCTTTCTGCAACTCCATTTTGTTGAGGAGTATTAGGACATGAACTTTGATGTATAATTCCATTTTGAAGAAAAAATTCACCCAAATTAGTGTTAAAATATTCTTTGCCATTATCACTTCTAAAAACTTGAATATTAGTTTGATATTGGTTTTGCACCATTGTACAAAAATCTTTTACAGCCTGACAAACATCATATTTCCCCTTTAACAAGTACACCCAACATACCCTTGAATGATCATCGATAAAGGTGATAAACCATTTTTTAAGAGAAAGTGTACTTGTACGGTTAGGGCCCCAAACATCACTGTGAATAACAGAAAAAGGTTTTGATGGTTTGTAAGGCTGTATTGCAAAGTGGGAACGATGATGTTTTGCAAATTCACATGCTTCACATTTAAACAAAGAAATATCCTTATTACGAAATAACTTTGGAAACAAGTGTTTTAAATAGGGAAAACTAGGATGACCTAATCGTAAATGCCATAACATGATATTGTCATCATTATTATTCAAAACAGAAAAAGACTCAAAGCAGGAACTTATTGTTTCAGAAGGTAGTTGTGATGCAGATCCAATGTCAAAGTAGTAGAGTCCTCCACTCTCCTCAGCGCTGCCAATCATCTTCCCCGAGTTCAAATCCTGAAAGACACAATGAGAACGGAAAAAATTAGTTTGACAATTTATATCTTGGGCTAATTTACTAACAGACATTAGACCCTTTATTTGACAAAAATTAGTTGGGAACATGAAGGACATTTTTAAGAGTTAACATTGGAGACAACACAACTGACCCTTTGCTGGCAATGGCTGAAAAAGAGCCATCTGCGACTTTTATTTTTTGATTACCTGCACATGGACTATATGAAGAGAACAAAGTGGATTCACCTGTCATGTGATCGGAGGCACCGGAATCTACTATCCAAGTATGATTAGGACTGACACTAAGAAACACTGAGTTACCTTTTGTTGCTATAGAGCAAGAAGGAGTTTGAGACTCGAGGAGTTTGAACAGTTTCTCTAGTTGTTCCGTAGTGAGTGGACTCTGAGTTGAAGTAGATTGTTGTCCTTGATCAGAATTACTTGCTTGGAATGCACGACCACCTTTCTTCTTCTTCCAGTTAGGAGTCCAATTAGGAGGTTTGCCTTTGAGCTTCCAACAATCTTCACGGGTATGCCATTCGCGCTTGCAGTAATCACACCAAGGAATTTCGTCTGATTTTTTTCCTTCGTGAGGGTTTCTAGTTGCCAAAGCCGAGCCTTCTGATTCAGAGCTTCGGTGTGTCTTTCCCATCATAATTCCTTGTCGTGACTCCTCCCTTTTTATTTCTGCAAAAGTTTCACGAAGAGTTGGCAATGGTACCTTTCCCAAAACTCGACCTCTTACCTCATCAAGATCTTTATTCAGCCCAGCAAGAAACATGAACACACGATCATTTTCTTGTCTCTTTAGAAACAGAACACTATCTTCTGCACATTTCCAATTGTCATCATAACAGAGATCCAACTCTTGCCACAAGGTCAACAACTCATTGTAATAAGCAGTTACATTCCTGTCACCTTGTTTAGCATGCCATAACTTTGACTTTAAACCAAAGATTTGAGAGGCGTTTTGGATATCAGATGAGATAAGGGCTTGATTGTTTTATGTTAAATAACTGAACTAAAGATTATAGCTTACTGAACTCTAACATGAGTGGTTCTTCTGAGTATGCACTACAAGATAATTTGAACTGAAGAGTATAGCTTACTGAATTCAAACATGTGTTCAAATAGCGGCTATAGCGCCCTAGCAAAGCGGAATGGTAGAATTTGAACAAATTGTTATGGTTTTGCAATACACTATTTAGTACAAAGTGTTGTTAAATAGAGGTTGTATTATTGTATGCAGCGGGAAATCGAACAAACTGTTATTCTGCAATCCACAATTGACAATAATGGTCTCTTGCCATTAAGTCAGAGGATACTCTGCAAACTCAAAATGTTTTTTTAAGTCAGGGAAATTGCTCAGAATGGGGTATTTTGTGACTTCCATTTAAGGCTTGATAAAATTGATTTTGAATTAGATTGATTCGGTTAAAATTAAGTTTGAAGTAAAGAGGTTTGTTTATGTATGCTTGGATATTGTTACTCTCAAACCAAAATATGAGATTATGTAATGTATAACTCATAGTATTAATTTTTCAACTTGACAAGGAAGCTATTTTTATACAACAAAAGGGAGATATGGAGTTATCAATTTCTCGAGTTTTTGACTGATATTAATAAAGACATCATATTTTCATGAAAAGGAAAATCCACTTTAAGAGAATGCATCAGCAATTCTGATTTTAAAATGTGAAATCATCAAAGACAATTAAAATGTCACCACACCATCATTTGTGATGGATAATTGTGAATTTATGACTGTTACCAGTATGAGATAACCCATGATGTATTTGCATGGTTATGTTGAACACCAATAGGCTTATGAATCCTGGTTATGTTATATGATTTGATTTACATAAAAAATAAAAGCAGTCGAACTTAATAAAGGAGTGATAACTGAGTCATGAGCACGATGGCCGGAGTAGAGGGACAGAATGTGGTTTGTACTTTTTTTATCCAATGTTTTGGTTATTTTTTTAAGCGATGTTTTAGGACTGTTTAGTATATAAAACAAAATACAAGTGTTATGTGGATGATATTTGAGAGATTCTAATTTCTAAGGTTATATATAAAGGTAGAAAATAAAGTGATCTCAAATGTCTTTTTTAAATTTTGTCACTTGTGTGATTGACTAAAATTTTTCAATTTTTCAGTTTGGGCGGATGCGGATACTTGGTTTGAGCGGCAGCAACAAGAGGAAGATATGCGTCGTCTTGAAGCAGAGAATAAAGCTGCAATGCTGGCTGCTGAAGAACTGCATAGGAAGCAAGTAGCCGAAGAGCGAGAAGGAGAGAAAGAGGAAATTGAGATCAAGGATGATCCTATGGCAAGGGCTGAAGCAGAGGTTGTTGGAAATTGAGGCCAAGGAAGATCCTATGGCAAGGGCTGAAGCAAAAGTTGTTCAACAGAAAGACCAATAACTTGTTATTTGTAAATCAGAAGGAGCACTTGGTAAGGGAAGCTGATGCATTTTTTTCATTGGTTCGCCTCATCTGTAATGTGAGATATATCTGATTCGTGGTGAGACAAAATCCTACAGATTATGAAACAGGATAGCCGGGGTACTCGTGAGTGAAAAAAAAATATTGTATTTTTATCTGTCCATTGCCTCACTTGTATTGTTAAAATTCTCTTGTTTGGCCAAACTGAAAAGTCTGAAGAATATATTCATATGTTCATGACATTATATAGGATTTTAAATGACTTCGTAATTTTATAAGATTAATCAAACGATTCCATGGATTTTAACCAAGCATTCAAGAGAAATGCTAGCAACACATTATCTAGCACAATATTTTCAACATCATCTCTTTTATTGGTTAAAATTCAAATAGATCTCACTAAAATTAAATATAATTTGTATTATTGAAATCACTAAGACGGAAATTAATTTTTATAAATTAAATATAATATTCAATTTTGAAATGTGGGAATTTTTCTTTTTTATCTGTTGATGTTGATTCCTCAAAAAAAAGTCTGTGTTCGACGACCGTCAATGGAAAAATGTGGCTAAACTTTCTTGTTGAAACAAATAAGCTCAACATTTCATTAATATAGTAGAAATAATTACAATCATGAATAGTGAAAAATGGTGTGATGAGCCTAAGAGATAACACTAGGAAGCTCCAAGGGAAATGATCCATGATTTGAGAGCTTGTAGAAGCCCCATAACTCACATTCTCCTCTGCATAACACGAATCAGTTCTTGCTAATAATAACGATTCAGCATATCATACAAGCAAAAATCAAATCCCAAACGGTTGCGCTATTGGAAAGTTGCATCTAAGTTAGTTATATTTCAAGGAGCCAATAAGAGGTGGATTCATGATGACATGATTTGTTGCTGCTGCTTAATGAAGTAAAAATATGTTCTCCTATCAAGATTGTGTGCATGCTGCCATGATATCGACGTTCCATACGTTGCAATGCATAACTCGCATCTATTACGAATTGCGTAAATAATACCAATTAAGGTATGACATTCGCATCTGCCATTTTCAGCCACAAACATAAGTTGAGTTGGCCCTGGATTTTACAACCGAAGTCGATGTCAATTTAAGAAAAGAAACTTGCATTATGTGGTTTACTAGAAACGTTGCAAGAAGTTCAGAACAAGAGGAGTTCACTATGTTTAAAATATTTTATTTTTATCCTCACAAGATTATGATGAAGGATATTATTCTTGGAGGTTTTGTCCAAGATTGACTAGGGTTATTGAGAAGGGGCGGATGCAAGTGGAAGCCATTGGGGGCTCAAGCCCCCACCAAAATATATACTTTTTCTTTAATATTAGTAGTAATATTTGTCTAAGCTTCCATAACTAGGTCTATTATCCACTCACCACAAATTTATTTTCTTATTTTTAAATTTTTTACTACTCCAACTTTTCAATTTTCATACACTTTCTCTTTTAAGTGTACTCTTCTTCTCTCTTAATTCATCGAAACATCAATTTCTTCTCTCCCAACTATTATTTGTCTCTTTGTCTTGCTTTTACTTATCTTGAATGATCGTTTTATTACATATATAGAAAGTGGCAAATTTTATTATGTTGATAGTAAAAATATCATCAAACGTTTTTAAAATATAAAACCTCATAGAAAATAATTGTAATTTATATAAGTTTTTACGCATTGAGATTTTCTTTATCACTATATAATTGTGAATTTTATTAAAGCTTGTAATATATTCTTTTAGTAAAAATATATACACTATTTTTTAGCCCCCACCGACGAAAACTTCTGCATCCGCCACTCACAAACATTACAACTTTTATAATTATAATATAATAATAATAAAGACAAAGATGTCATGAAGACAAAGAATGGATTTTTTATAAAAGTGTGAAGGTGACTGCGTTATCAAATGCTCGGACTACACATTCGTTTGTTTTTATCTACATATCAGAACACTGATCCTAATTATGGTCACATAATCTGATTATTGGGCTACCTTTTATTAAAACTAACTCCTGGACACAGTTGTTGTGTTACATATGACAAAAATCTATAAATCAATAAGTTACAAAATGTTGGAATCATATGTGAATCATCAAACACATGGCAAGGACATGCATAAAGTTTAAAATTCAATAATAGTATGCTGAATATTGAATGAAATATAATGTCAACTGTTCGCATTCTGCATGTCCTTCAACTCATGTACTTTCATGCTTCTTTGCTTTCGCAGCGGCAGCGTTACAGTGTTCTTTCTATACATGACACTGGAGTAGCAGTGAGACACAGTAAAGAACAACAATAGAACTGTTGCATGCAGCCAAATACCGAAACCGTTGTAGCAAGACAAATTCACTGTCAAAATTTAATGCGAGAACTTCTCTGTCTTTGAATTGCATCGCAAAGCTTCACGGCATCTAGATTATCTTTGACATTATGCACTCGAACAATATTTGCCCCACCCAACACACCAGCTGTGACAGAAGCAATGGTAGCAGGATCCCTCTCAACTGCAGAAGGGCGAGAGCAAATATCACCTAAAAATCTCTTTCTTGAAGGTCCAATTAGTATAGGAGCATGGGAGATGGCCAAACTTCTTTTTGAAATCTCTGCTCTGATATCAGGTATTCCTGTGAGGACCTCTAAATTGTCTTCAGTTTTCTTTGAGAATCCAATTCCAGGGTCCATAATAATCCTCCATGCTGGGATTCCCAACATTTCAGCCTCTTTAACACGCGAGTATAATTCTGAGGATATATCCTTCAACACATTATCATATTTCAGGTTTTCACTATTCTGCATTGAACACGGATCACCCCTCATATGCATTGCAACATAAGGAACATCAAGATCTGCCATGACCTTAAACATATTTGTATCTAACTTCCCGGCAGATACATCGTTTATAAGATGAGCCCCTCTGCGCACTGCTTCTAATGCAACTTCTGAGTAGAAAGTATCCACCGATATGAGTTTTCCTTCTATCTCAGGTATCGACGTTACAGCTTCCAGGAGAGGGATTATTCTACCTAATTCTTCTTCGACAGAGATCCTCGATGCCATTGGCCGAGTAGACTGAGCACCAATATCAATTATGTCAGCACCCTCAGATATCATTAACCGAGCCTGCGAAACAGCAGACTCCACAGACTGGAAATTCCCCCCATCACTAAAACTATCTGGAGTCAAATTAAGGATCCCCATGACCAATGTTCTTCGTGACCAATCAAGCAAGCCATTTGCAACAGGCATTACCCTATACATACCTTCCTCTCCAATAAGGGATTCACCACCCAATTTTTCCCATAATGAAGCTAGTCCACCAGAATGGCCAGAAAATGAATGCCAAGTAGCAACTGTATCACTGTCAATTGCTGTTCCCAGTAAATCCATCAAAGGGGCCATAACAAACGGCCTTTCCCAAATTCTTTCATGTGGTACTGTGAGAATATCTGATCTGACTCTAAATTTACCATAGAATAAAATGTCTAAGTCAATTGGCCTTGGACCATACCTTATGCCGTCAGTACGGCCCAAGTCCTTCTCGATTCCTTTGAGTACAGACAATAATGCATGTGGCCCAAGTTTAGTAACAGCTCTTACTGCAGAGTTGAGGAAACGAGGTTGGTCAGTAACATACGCTGGTGCTGTCTCATACAGACTCGCATGTCTTGTGACGTGTATGCCTGACTTCCTCATCAATGTCAAAGCTTCCTTGAAGTTATGTAGTCTATCACCTACATTACTTCCCAAAGCAATTACTACTTCCTCATCTTGAGTGTGAAGTTCAACAGAGGAGTTTGGAGCTGTGTGAAGAGAGGAAAAACCCAGCACTGCAATAAATAAAAAATTATGTTTGTAATACGCTTTGACGAAGTATATGTCTAAACTGATTTACTCAAATAAACTTTCTTGTAGATTGATTATATCCTTTCACTTGGAAACCTTGGCAGAACAAAAATCCAGTTTATGTACTGTTTGTGACTTAGAAAACTAAAATAATTTATTTCTAAATCATATAAATATATAAGACATTGTAGGAAAACCAAGAAAAAAAGGGCACTTTCTCCCCATATGAGTAGATTATAATGTATGGGTTTAAGAACCATTAAACAAAAGGAAAACCAATACACTGACCAAGGTCAGCACTAAAAAATGAACGACCTAAATGCTTTTAGTTGTTAATAATTTTTTATTTAAAAAAATAGTATCATAATTAGCATGGCTCTCTCTTATCTAATATTATTTTTCACCTCAATGACTTTTCTGTTCTTTAATAGGATACTTTATTTTCTATTCAAATCTCAATATAGCCGTACTTTATTTCCTATTCAATTTTAAACTTCAATATGAATCAATTTCCTTTTATTCAATAATTATTCATATTGGAATTGTAGTTTTCTAATTAAATTCTTTCAAATATTATATCATTGAAGTTGCTAGTTCTTACTAATTTTCTTACATTTCAAAAAGTTGAAAGCCTAACCTTCAAATAAAACAACAATGATTTTAATACCTAATTACATCATCTAATGTGAGTGGCGGGATTAATAACTAGCCAAAGTTATCCATAACTGGATAACTTGATGCCCTGAATCAGGCATGGTTTGTGGACAATAGAAATGAAGACTTGAAGTCATTACAATTCTTACATGTAGGACTTGTGATGTTAATTAAAATTTTTGACAGGCATGGTTTGTGGACAACAGTCAACAGCAATGAAGACCCAAGGCTTCCTAACCATGACAACACCAATGAATTTGTTTCCTTGGACCAATTAGGAAGTTACTGAGGGAAAATGGTAATTTTTGCAGAATTGGGGGCCTTATACTGGAAGCTGAATCGTAATGACTATGACAACGATCAAGAATTAAGCAAGATTAGAGAAGCCAGAGCATACAATTACATGTTAATATTGTATTTCTTTTCATCTTCTATTCATTTTAATTACTCTTTCAGTTTTCTCGTGATACAATTGCATGGTTATAGTGCCAATGAGTTTTTTCTTTTGGGTATAACATATTGTTCTAAAATCAAAACAGGGAACCTATGAGTTACTATTATCCATATTACTTTGATTTTAATACCAAATTACATCATCTTAATGTTCTCACTAAACCTAAATACCTTGAGCAAGCCTTGTCACTGCACAAACATAAAACTGTTTACTATCAACACACAAACTTCAGTTCAATTTTAGTTGTTTGCCTACATTATATCATAGAAATTTCAGGATTGTACACAAAATAGCAGCTTCCTTAAGTTTATTCAGCGTACATTACCTTTAACGTAGTTTCTCGCAGCATAGAGCTGATTCCTTCGTGCCCCGAGATACTTAAGTATACTCATCTGAGAACGGCTTTCCAAAGTATATATCGATCCAATATGCTAATCCTCTTCAGCTGATACACTGATATCATGCAATGCCACACCCATGTCACAATGGAAATAATGAGAAAGAATTCACATTTCACCAGAAAATCAAACTATTATAGGAATTTCATGCAATAGCAATTAAAAACAATAACCCATTATTCCAATTTAGTGAATCTCTAATTGCAGACAATAATAAAATAATAGTCAATAAAATTGCATAGAAAAGCTTGGCTTATTTTTAAAATGTTGTAACACCAACAAGTCAAAAACTGATAGAAAAGCCTCTGAGGCATATTATCAAACACATGGCATAATAAGAAGTAGAAAGTGATAGCCATATACAAAAACTTACCGATGTGATGATTAATCTAATGAATCAAAAATCTAAAAGTATAATTTATTAAAATAAAACTTAATGTATGTATTAAATAAAACTCGTAAAAATAGCCTTTCAACAGTATACCACAATAGCTTCCTGTCTGCAACTTGCCCGGATTCCTCCTCCTGTCTTTTCCTTTTCTACATAAGTATCTTTTTTAAGTATATGAACTGCTATACACGTTGAATCACATATCCACGTAACTAGGTATAATAGTATTGAAATTCAGCATATGTTATTCAAATACCAACCGAGCAAATGGGTGAAAAAATTTATGGAAGTTGCAGAACTCCTTCGATGGAGAAATTAATTAAAGAGGATGAAGAAATTGATCGAAAATAATGAAGAAATTGGTGGAAAAATTTGATTGAATAGATGAAGAAATGACTCCTCTGTGTTTGAGTTCGCACACAGTTTTGGTGGAAATAATATTTTGGTTGTGTTAATGTGGACCTTTAATCTTTCAACCTTTAGATTAATCTGAAGATTACAATTTGTTGATTGAGAGATTGACAAAAAATTAGATTGAGAGGATCCAAATCCAAGTGTAGTGTAATTGTAAGCCTTTTGACACAGTAAGCCAAAACAATCACAAATTAAACAAGATTTAGATAGTCACAACATAAATAAAATATGTTTGAAATTGAATACACATATATAATTTTAACAAGTTTAAAGATAAAAAAATTGATTGATATTATAGATATTATGACTAAATTGTTTATCTTTTAATTTTTTATCGGTGTGTCTAAATATAATTGATTTAAACTTGTTTTGCTTTAGTTTATAGGATTGATTTAGTTTAATTATTGTATACAACAAAAAAAAAAGATTATATGATTAATCACTATCCCCTTTATTTTATTTTTTTATGTATTAACAAAAGCGATAGTAATTTCTTTTATATTGGGTCCGAATTCTAATCTTACCTGTAAAATTCAATATGCATACTATGCACTCATATGAATAATAAATTTAATATTATATGGTTGAATATAATTTTATTTTTTGACCACTGAATATAAGTATTTTAAAAAACGAGAAATGTTACATCAACACCAAAATCAAAACATCATATCGTATATGGATACAATTTGTGAAATTTACTGTCATTCTAACTAAATAAATTCTTGTATCTAATATGTTTTTCTCTCATAAAATTTAATTGATTGATTCTTATTTGGTAGTGGTTAAAGACAAAGACGCCACCAACATACCGACCGAATTGGCATCAAACACTTGTGCGTCTCCTTTTTAAACAAATACTACTACCAAATTCAATTAAGGACACAATTTAAAAATCAAAAATATTTTTTTTACCTTGAGCTTAGGTCCTCTTCAAATAAATAAATAAATTATCTTACAAATTATGCATATTTTCTTTTTTAATTTAAAAGTTATCATGTTCAACTCAATTTTCAACATTGTTTTTAAAAATTTTCTTAACCTGTATTCTTAAAACATTTGTTAATTAGACTTGTTTTCAAAAATATTATATATTTTATATTAGTTCATGTCAAAATAAGGTAGCTGCTACTAAATTGACATGTCATTTTACCCAAAAGATTGACCCTTATCTCTTTTAAAACCCCTTGTCTTTTTTGCTCATTGTAAAACCCTTCCCCTCATTCTTTCTCTAGAATGATACTATAATCTCTTCTCTTCCAAACCTTAGCTATAGTATGTTCACTGTCATGCCTAAACTGAAAACTTTGTAACTCAACTTCTTCTCCAATGTCTTCTCTTGCCTTTGCTCACTTTCTTCCAATTCCCAGGTTCTCTCTCTCTCTCTCTATATATATATAAATTAGTTGAAAAAATAAATATAAAAATCTTTTTTTTTTTTCTTCCTATTTTGATTTTGTTGAAATGGGTGTCATGGAAAGTTTTTCAATTTTGGTAACCCATTTCTTATAACTTGCATAACAATACAATTCTTCCATAAAGGTTCCATTTTTAATTCATTTTTTCATGTTTGTTGGGTTTCTCTAAAGTTTGGGAATTTACTGATTTTTTAGCTTTCATAGTTTCATGTTTAGTTAGTTGAATTGAATGTTAGTGTATAAATTTTGTGCTGGTTAAATGTGAATTGTGAATGTGTGAGTGTTGTGTTTGTAATTGTGCAGGTGCCACTTAACTTGGTCTTTTAGTTATGCTTCTATAAACGTAGTGCAACTTGGGGATCTTAGGTTTCAGTGTAAATCTGGTTATGTGGCAATGGCTAGGAAGAAAGCTTCTCTAGTTTCTGTTGAAGAAGAGACTAGTGAAAATGAACCTGTGGTGGAAAAGAAGGCAACTAAGGCATCTAAAGCTAAGAAGGTGTCGGCGAAGACGAAGAAAAAATCATTAGCTGAGTCTCCTGAAGGGACAATTGATTTGTTGGAAAGTGGAGATAATAATGCTTCTATTGTAGAAGGTTCATCTCCCTCTGGTGATGATGGTTCCAAGAAGAAAACTCGAAAGACTAAAAAAAAAGGTAATCTATTTATCTTTGTGTCAATGCTGTGAATTTTTTCTGTTTTTGTTTTGCTTATGTTTTTGTTAAACTTTGATATGGTTTATAGATGCATCTACTTCTGCTGTTTTGGAAAAAGAGAAAGAACTTAAGGAAGTGAAAAAGGTTACGAGACGAAAGAAACCTAAAGAGGAGAGGATAATTTTAGAGGATAAAGACGATGAATTTGAAATAAGTGACCAAGATGAGCCTTCCTTTATTGAAAATGTGGAGGATGAGAACGACGGTGGTTTTGAACTGGTAAAAGATGATGGAGAGGACATTAGTGATACTTACGGTTGGCCTCCTCTTGTTTGTTGCTTTGGAGCTGCACAACATGCTTTTGTGCCTTCAGGTAGGCCTGCCAATAGGCTTATAGATCATGAACTTCATGAAAGAATGAAGGATGTCCTGTGGAGCCCTGAAAAATTTGTTAGGGCTCCTGGGGGTTGTGCCGGTAGTGTTGCCATTGCTCTTGCAAGTTTGGGTGGCAAGGTTGCTTTTATGGGAAAACTTGCAGATGATGATTATGGTCAAGCGATGCTATATTATATGAATGCAAATAATGTTCAAACACGATCAGTCGCTATTGATAGTAGAAGGGCAACGGCTGTGTCACTGATGAAGATTGGTAAAAGGCAATTTAAATTGAGTTGTGTGCGACCGTGTGCTGAAGATTGTTTGACAAAGTCAGAGATAAATATTGATGTGTTGAAAGAGGTATTTTGAAACTCATTGACGAAAAGGATTTAAAAGAAATAAACAGTGTTCTCTATGGCTTATATGTTATATCCTTATCATTGGTGTTATAGCAGAATTATCGAACTTGAAATTGATGTGCTTTTAGACATTTCATGAAACTATATTTTAGTAGCAAAATTGGAAGACCTAACAAATATGCAATTTCATTATCTCGCATCTCTTCTATTTTATTGTTCTATATTTTACAACAATATTTTCTGTTGAAATGGTGCGTGGTGGATTGCCATATTAGTTACAATCATGTATGCATTAAGTAAAAACATGAAAAATTTCATAGTTCGTTTCATTCGTTGTTTTTATACCACCTATCCCAAAACTATGCATGAGTGAAAGCACTTGAATTGTTGTATACCTATCGTGCCCTGTTGCACAATAGTCCTTTGGGCTTGACTATTGACGGTACTTAGATAATTAGGCGTACCCTACTTTTTGTTGAAATTTATCGTTAATTTATAAGCATAGCGACAACAAGGCTTGAACCCTGGAACAACAACTTGGACACAGAAGCTTTGGCAGCATGCTATAAACCAAAAAGAAACGCTGTTGGGTGAAAGCTCATGAATGGTTTTATACTTAACAGTTAACATATAAGGCATGTTTGTTTCCTTGTATGTTAGATTCTCTGTGTAATGTATGCTTCTACTTAGTTTTTTTGTTTTGTTTTATTTTAGCTGCTTGGGAGTTAAGATTATTTCAAAATGCTATTGAACACATCTCATGCAGGCAAAAATGTTCTACTTCAACACACATTCTCTCCTTGACCGTAACATGAGATCCACGACATTGCGAGCTATCAAGATTGCAAAGCATTTTGGAGCGGTTGTTTTCTACGATGTAAACCTTCCTATGCCACTATGGCACTCACAGGAAGAAACTAAGACGTTCATTCAACAAGTGTGGAGTCTTGCAGACATTATTGAGGTCACAAAGCAAGAACTGGAGTTCCTATGTGGGATCACACCATCTGAAGAATTTGACACCAAAAACAATGCCAGGTCAAAGTTTGTCCATTACGACCCTGAAGTAGTTGCACCACTATGGCACGAAAATCTTAAGGTTTTGTTTGTGACTAATGGAACTTCCAAGATACATTACTACACTGCGGAACTCGATGGTGCTGTTAGCGGGATGGAAGATCCACCAATTACCCCTTTCACTCGTGACATGTCAGCATCTGGAGACGGCATTGTTGCAGGTACATTATATCGAAAATACATTTCGATCTTTTTCATTAATTCATTTTAAATACATAAAGGAAATCCTTCAAAAAATGTTGAAATCATGTATCCCACCATTATGAGAACAAACATTAGAAATGTGACGCCTTTTGAAGCAATGCAGCAAAGTACTGGAACTTCATTCTATAATTTTCATAGAATTTTGGCAGGCTATTCTTTCTGTCTTATTTTCTGAAAATCAGTCTATAGTACTTTGTTGCAAAGGAACTGAATTTGATAGTATTATAATGAGCTCTCAGTTGCATTTGCGCTCACCGTGATTTTAGGCGACCGACAATATCACTTCTGAGTTTGCTTAATGAATGTGATAACAAGGAGCCATATTTACTTGTATCTTCAAAGATTTCTATATAAAAATTTTCTGGCATTAATTCACTTTAGTTTAACTGGTTTTTAATGATGAAACATCTCTCCAAGCTAAGTCACACTTATGAGTTCTCTTACCTTTTCAGCTATCATGCGAATGTTGACGGTTCAACCGGATTTGATCACTGATAAAGGATACCTGGAGTACAGCATCAAGTATGCAATTGATTGTGGGGTTATAGATCAATGGATACTTGGTCGAGTACGCGGATTTCCTCCGAAGGAAGATATGGAAGACATTTCTCCTGATCCATATGGCATAAAGACGATTACTGAAACAGAGTACCGAACGCTATTAGAGACAGTTAGTTGAACCAGGTGATAACCAAGTAACATCAGTTTTGTTCCTTATATATCTCACAGTGAAACTTTCTTGTATAGGAAACTGTTTCATTTATTGATTTGCTTCTGAATGTGTTTTCTGTTGCTAGAAGTTATATTGCCGTAGACTTAGTTCTTAGGTTTTTGTATCTCACTCTTGGTTGTACCAATTTGTTATACGGATTTTATCTCTTGAAATTTTAAATCTTATTGTTATGATTTATGGTTCTGTTTTAAAAGCAATGTCATCCTATGGGAGCATAATTTATTAATAAAAAAAAGAAAAATAGAAAACATAAGATGGCGTCGCCCGGACTCGAACCGGAGACCTTTAGTGTGTTAGACTGACGTGATAACCAACTACACCACAACACCTTGTTGGTATAATGACACTCAATTTCACTAAAATTTGGAGTTTAATCTCCTTTCATCATATGAATCTCTAGGAAATTTTTCTTTTCAAGAGATGTCCTATCTCATGAGCCTTAAGAGGTTCAAAAAAATTCTTGCATGCTGTAATTAGTGCCATTTGCTTGACTTCTAAATACTGTCAATATTTTCATGTGCATCCATCTTAGCCGCCTCATATCGAATGGCCAGTGTGCTTATTTTATACCCCTTGAGACACTTCTTCATGATAGGGATGGCAAAACGGGCCAAGCCCGTCGGGTCGGCCCGTTCAACCGGTCATTTTTGGCAGGGTGGGTTGAGATTTTCAATCCGCAAAAAGAGCGGGGCTCGTCCCGCCTAACCCGCAAAAACGCGGGACAACGACGGGGCGGGTTGGCCCGTCGGGTCTAACCAATTTTTTATTTTTAAAAAAATCTTATCCCATTATTAATGAGTTCTATTTTTTTGACCCATATTATAAAATATAAACTCAACTCAATTAACCTAATAGGGTTAATATATATATTGATGATGAAGATGATGGAAAGGAAGTTTCACCGTCAACATCGAAGCAAACATCAATAAATGACGTTAATTTGGATTGAAGATTAATTATTTTTTATTGCTTAGTTTTGTTGGTGTGGATTTAAACATTGAATCCAAGTTTTATTTGTGTTGATGGACTACTAAACCTTAGCATTTTTGTGGATTTAAATGGAATCCAAGTTTTGTTTGTTTTGGATTTAAATTAAGCACTTCTTCAGGTTTTATTATAAGTATGGTTTGTTTGGTTTTATAATCATGAATGTTTTGAAGTTTGAATGATAATTTTATTTTTCTTATCGCCTTGTTAGTTTATATTTTGATTTCCTCGAGTGGTTTTTTATTTTACTTTTTTTTTTTATAATTCTTTATGATATTTTAGGGAATTTATAAAAAAAATTAAAACTTTATTGACGGGGCACTCCCGCCAACCCGTCATCCGCCATGAAACGGGGCGGTTTGAGTTTTTCAACCCACCATCACTAGTTAGCCCGCCCCGCTCCGCCCCTTTTTTGACGGGTTAATGACGGGGCGGGACGGGGCGGGTTGGCCCGCTTTGCCATCCCTACTTCATGATATAGGGTCAGTGAATCTGAAACTTCTTTAGCTATTATAATGCAACTGTGAAATTTGTGACATTTAGATTTGGTGATTGCACATTATATGATTAATGCTTTCCTTTGGAGTTCAGTGTGTCTCTCAGTTTCCAGAGTTGACAAAATCTCTGGAAACAAATTCTCTACAATAGCAACATCTGGCACCTTGAAGAATATCTTCATCATCTTCTTCTAGTAAACATAGTCCCTCAATCGAACAAGGGGAGTCTGTGATGGATTACGCTTTGTGCATGTCGCATTGTAATAAATCTAGAACATGTTCGAGTTTGGGCACGAACTGAAATTGAAACAAAAGGAAATTACAAGAGGGTTGAAAGTGTTTTCTTAACTTTAAAACCTTATACAAATATTCAAGTGTGTTTTTTACAGACTAATAAATGTTCAAGTGTTAATTAAAAGATAAGGATAGAAGAACAACAATGAGAATTATCATGATTCACTATTAACTCAAGAGTTATGTCTGGTTCCTTTGTCTGAAAAACTTATCTAAAGTTATCATGTGATTATAAATATTTTTCTTATGCCTTTCTAGGCTGCATGTTTCTTTAGATAAGAAATTTTTGCCTGGAAATACAAAAGACACTAAATTGACACGTCAGTAAATGTGGGGCAACTCCTGTCAGAGGACCTCCTCCAAGTCCTGTTAGAGGAAGAACTCCAATTCTTACACGAGCTCCAAATCCTGTTATGAATGATATGCTTTATGGATGCTTATTTGCACAATATAGGTACTTATTTTGATGTAATTTCAGCTTATAAGTACATTATGAATGATTTGGTTTATGGACCACTTATGTCATTTCAGTTTATAAGTATCTGTATTTATGGATAATATAGTTTGGTATGTATATTTTTTTGTCATTTACTAATACTTCAAGTATTTGATCAAATTAAACCCTACCTTTTGTCGCTTATAGCTAAATGTTCCCTCAAATTCTACACAATAAACCATAGCATTCTTCTCATTTCGTTTTTGAAAAAAGAAAGTTGGAATAAGGATAGAAGGAATGGATGAGTGAAGGTTGAAGAAGAAATTAATTGGAAGAATAAGGTTGAAGAAGACATCAGTTATATTAAAAACACAACTTCATATCAATTTCGTCTCTCGCTTTTTGTCCTTGCGTACGTAAATGTTGGAGGTTGACTCAGTTTCAATTCAGTCCTTAAGGTTTGTCATGTGGGAGATGATGTGTCACGTCAGCAAAATTAACTCCGTTAACTAACTAAGGATGCAGAAGAACTAACTTGACCGACATTTTGAAAAATGAGGGACTAACGTGGAATTTCGTTAATTTGGGAGACTAAGTTGTCAATTTCGCAAAAGTCAGACTAAACATGCTAATTTCATGTCTTTTCCATCATTCCTCCAAACACTAAACGTGCACCGAAATAGTAAAGTGAAATGATGTGTGAATACTTGATGCACATGTTGCATGCATCAATAACCACAAAAGCTGAAAGAAAAAGCATACTGAATTGAACCTGATTTTCTTTCTAAATTGGAAACAAAAGAAACCATCATTATCATAACCAATAACCCAATGAGGATTTAGAAGAAAATTGTAAAAATGCTCTCAACTTTTATTGGCTGCAAACAAAAACTGTACTACACTTCTCCAAACAACCTCCTAGTAGAGAGCCAAAAAAAGGCAAAACCAAGACTTTCTATCCAAAACAAAATAAATAAGCAAGGATCTCAGGATAAAACATTTGTCAAATCCCTTAACACTACATATAAACTTACACATCTACAAGACTTCATATACTAATTTTTCAAGTCGGAAACTTCGAGTTTTGTGGCAGCCAGCCTATCCAAAAACCACACCAACTTCCCACTAGCCGGTTGGACCATTCGTGCTGGTATTGACAGGCAATCCGGTCCAATCTCATCTACTGCTAACAGTACAGCATCTGCTTTGTTTTCACCTTCTGCGACCACTGCAACATTGGACGCGGAATTGATAACAGGCAAGGTGAATGTGATTCTCTCTGGCGGGGGTATTGGGGAGTCGGTGATGAAAGTCACCCATTCTTCTCTTTCATTAAGTGCTGGGTGATTAGGAAATAAAGAGGCAACATGACCATCCTTACCCAATTCAAGCAGAACCAGATCAAATTTTGGACAGTCAGTGATCTGAGACGCTTTGACAGCACGTGTTCTCACTAACTGTCGGATGAGAAATTCATAACTATCAGCAGCTTCTTCTGCTGACACGGAATCATTAATAGAAACCGCGTGACTGGGGACAATAGGCACCTGTTAATATAACAAGCATATCAGCAGAGTAATATAAATTAATATTAAATAATGACAGAATCAAACCAGGTACAACCTCATGCATATTAAAAGACAGACAGAGACAGGAAAAAATAAGTAATTCTTACAAATCAAAGCAAACCATTTTAATCGAACTCAACATTTAAATAGAAAGCACATAAAACCTGAATCAATTCTTTTTTACATCGTGAAAGAATTTATTCACAAGCATCTCATGCATCTTAAAGAAGAAAGAGAGAAATGCAATTCAGGGTTTTCAAATGGTGCCCACTACCTAACATTAGAGACTTTTATTATGAAATAAATATCTTCGGTTGGAAGCAGACTTGATAACCAACTTCCTGTAGCGATGATGGCTTTGAAAAATTGGAGGTACTTAACACTGACAAGCAATGTATTCTCCTCCATCATGTAGCGACAGAATAAACAAACTATCATAGTATGTTTCTAATTTAAAATTTTCATATAATGTGATCATCAGTACAGTTAAAACCATACAAAAGATAATACCCTCCGCTGGAGATTCTATAAAACTCTAAACACTACAAATATAATTTTTACTACGGGATGTGTTCATGGGGGATAACTGATTCCTTCACATATTTGGCTCAGCAAGTTTTGTGAAACCCACTTTCATGTAGTTTCTACAGCTACATTGCAACCAATTACTGTTACTCAAATGCATGGGGATCACAGTCATTACTCTGGTACATGGTTTCCAGAAGGTCATATTGGTGCTCTTAAATTGCAGCTATAGCAACGCTATAGTACTATGCATAGTAGAATTTAAACAAACCTCTATTGTTCCGCGATACACTATAAAAGAAAAAATATTGTGAAATAGCAGCACTATTGCACTGTTGCGTAGCAGGATCTGAACAAACTGTTATTTTCTGCAATGCACAATTGACAACACTGGGTCATATCCAGTATTTTCTTCATCTGGCAAAATATAGAACTCCCCTGTTTTCTTCACAAATACTAAATTCCTCAAACATGGATTCAACTTTTGGGACTCAATGTGTATTCATGTTAGGCCCACTATTATTAATAGGCCACACCATTAATTAGGAGAGCGGCAAGGTAGTCAAAGTCGAGATCCGATGCAAGATCACGGACGGGTCAAGATCGTGAACCGGGGAAACGTTACACAGATCGGAAGATCCTACCAATTTTACAAACTCATATATATTGCATATAGATTCATACATATGCATATAAAACAATATAATTTAGTAAAAAAAAACTTCAAATCACACCCAAAAGACTTAAATAAACTGAAACTTAGTTTTAAGATTCATAACATAAAACATAAATGCCACAAAGTTAAAAACAATGAAAAAAAAAAGAAAAAAAAAGTATGTAAAGACTACGTGAGAGAGGGAGTGCAATTAATCTGGGTGTATTGGGAAAGTTTCCACAAATTATTGCTTTAGCGGGTGTATTGGAAAGATTCCCACAAATTAATTGGTATCATGGGTGAGATACTAACTGTGGCACGTGACAGCTAAACAAAAAACTGTTTTTTCAGGGGTTTTGACGGTTAATTGTCGTTTAAGTAACCATGTCACAAACCCAACCAGTGAACCCAGATTTGCGTGGAAGTCGAACGGTATCTGAAGGATTGCACAATTCCACCTTCCCACGTCTTTGGCTCTTTGCATGGCGATCTCAGCCATTCCCACCAATTTATGTTTCTGGTCATACACGAACATGGCAAGGGATAGTAAGACCGTAGATGCATGTGATCCAAAGTTCCAGGTTGCAATCTGGACTACCATGGAGAGGGAGGTGCACTACACATGGATTGGATGAAGGAGAGAGACTATGATGAGTATAAGAAAAGGGGCGCGGAACAACCTGGGGTTGGAAGAATGAGGGATTGATTTGGGAGGTTGGGACATATTCCGTGCCTCAACCTAATGTTGTCAAGAAGAGACCCCACAAGGTATGGGTGTGTTTGAATTCTGGATCTTCTTCGTCAAGTTTAGAGCAAGCAATAAATTGAGAAGAGATTTGAAGACTATGAAGACTAGGTAAGCTATTTGATAATTCAATGCAGAATCAGAGGATATCTAAGAGTAAGAATGGCAAAGGATAGAAAAGGAATACCGAATACATCCAAATCAGATTATCAAGTTGCTATTTAAGATCTAAGATTTTATGTATTATCAGAATATGGGGAATCTATAGTGCAAAGTTTGTTGAAATTTTTTCGGAAAACAGCAAAATGTCCCAAAGCACAAGTTGAATCTAGGCCCTTGAATTTGAATCCAGAGACGTTGCCCTCGAGACATATGGCTCATTTAAAGTATGTCTTATTTTAGTTCAATTGTATTTTATGGAATAGCTAATGCCCTTAATTTTCAGGATCAATAAAGACCGGTGTGGCAATTATTTACCTATATGCCGACAAGATTTTCCAAAGTTCCTCACTGCCACACTTCATCAACTTTATCAAGTATCAAAGCTCCAGTCTTTCCAATATGCCAACAACCATGCAACTATCAAGCTGATGTACTGGCAACCTCAAACTCAAACGGTCAACGCAAAATTTGGTTAATTTCAATTCAATTATCCAAATAGATCATACGAGCACCATATACATGTGGGATTGTGACTTACGGTGCTTCCATGGTGGGCAACACTTCACAAAATCCACCGCGTGACCTTCCACAGCGTTGCACTGTGCTATCCTTGTGGATCAAACCCACTAAGGTTAGCAAGTTATGGAGCCACTTGTTAGCACTAGCAGTTATTAGGATCGACCCCTGTCAGGATAAAATCCTACTCGTAACATATCTCTACTACAGAAAGTTTTACCTATATAAGATTAGGGAATTTTTCACGATCTATAAATAAATAATAGGGTCCTAGACTCTCCAGGTATGGTCATTCATTAACCATGCCACAGAGAAATCTCTTCATACTAGCCAGTCACATACTTGGTTGCTAAAACCTCTTCTAAGAGGCTACCTTAGAACAATTACAATCATTTGAACAAAAATCTATCAACCACAAGAGAAATCATAGAAACAGTAGATCAAGAGTTCAAGAGGCAAAAATAACATTCAACTATGTAAGCAGATATCAGATACTCCGTTGTTAGTTTGTAGAGAATGATTTTATAAGTAAGTCGATGTTCAAAATAAGGAACATCAAAGAAAAAATCTCATTTACCACATGACCAAGACAAATTTAAGAAGGTTATTTAATAGACACTCAAGACAATTATTCGATTTTCTCAGCCAAGTGGCAAGAATAGATAAAGTTAAAACCATTCATCTTGTTAAAAGATCCTTGTCCAATTTTGTTTGGTTTTCCCTTTGAAGAAACAGCCACAAAGGAATGAAAATTAGTAAAGATCAATTTAATGCACGCGTTACTCTCCTCCAAATCAGTCTTGACCGTTGAGAGTAAACCAACCTTTACCGACACCAATGAAGCAATAAAAAACATAAGATAATTAAAAATTGAGGAGCCAACCTTAGATAAAAAGACATCCTTAGCATGCTTAAAACTGCTATCTTCATGATTTTTCGACACAACACACTCATCAGCCCAGAAGATGTACCACTTAGTCCAGTCCACAGTCTTGTTATAAGGAGGATTCAACAGTTGTCTGTTTAAAACAATAAAATTTTAACCTAACACCAAATTATAAAATCAGAGAAACATTATAAGAAAAGATTAAAATACAGATACCCCATTAAATCAATGAGAGAACCACCAGATATAACAAGGGAAAAGAATCCATGATCCTGCACAGCTGCGTCCGACAATTCAGCAATGTACTCTGCCAAAACAGTTTTCACCTCATCCACACTGTCATAAATCCTTAACTCTCCTCTTTTCTTATGATCATCGGAGAGAGCCATGGTTCGAAAAAGTTCAATCGCTCTAATAAATGCCAAAAAAAAAAAAACACAAATAGGTCATAAAAACTATTAACTTTTTTACTATCATCAAAATAATTGCATATAGAAATAATAAAACATTGAAAAACCAAGCAATAAATAACTGACAGTACTAAATTTGAAATTGAAATACAATGAGCTCTAACCCTTCAAAACCTAAAACACAAATTGCATTCCAAAATTGTCCAAGATCCTTCCTTTACAGCTTAAAACAAAAATCAAAAGGTGAACAAATAAAAGACATATAGTTATTAGGAGAAAATTTTACTATTTATTTCACTACATAACTTAAATGATTAAATGAGTGAGGTAACACTAGGGTTTACATAAATATATATAACTATAAGCTATTGTTTGATAAAATTCAACACATAATAAATTCTATATGCATGTGGAGACTCTAATTGTCAAAATGAAGGAAATTGAACAAAAGGGTATCATTGTCAGAGCATAAATTTCAAGCGATCGATGTCAAAAACAAAAATTTATGGGCGAAAGATTATAATAAAAGTAAAAACATGTTGAGAATGATAGAATAAAGTTGGAAAATAAGAAAAGCATGAAGGTGAATGATAGTGTTGATGAAGAAGAAGAAAGTGAGAAACAAAGAGAATAGTTACGTTACGTTTGAGAATGATGGAATAGAAGGGAAAAAAATGCTTACAGAGAAGAGAAGAGTAGCACACAGAACAAGCTGACGAATGTTAAAGAGATGGGTACGAACAACTTTGTTTATGAGGAAAAGGCTTGCATGACTTTAAGGAGGCAAAGGCAGCCTGCCTTTGGCTTTATCATATCCATCGGATCAATCTCAAGATCCATATTATGACACGTGTCACTTCTTTAATTTCTTTAACAAATAAAAAAAATCAACTACAGAAATACTATTTACCTTCTCCAATTCAGCGCACGGTAACCCGCCGCCGCCCTTCTTGCCATCAACTGGTGTCAGGACTCAGGAGCAGCACCGCCACTGTTACTTTCAGGGCCATCTCTCGCCATGTTGCAGATCTGGATTTTGGAAGGAAGCTTAAATTTCATAAACAGATTTGGATTTTGAATGTCAATACTCAATAGCGGTGTTCTAAACACCGGCGACGGAAACGTCGACGAACATGAAACTGGCGGCAAGCAGGACGACGGCGTAGGTCGTGGGAGGCGCCATGTGTGGTGGTTGAAGAAGTTCTCCGTGACTTTGTGAGAAGAAGAAGCTCTGTTACTAGAGCTGTAAAAATGAGTCGGGCTATCGGGCCGGCCCATTAGCCCTATAGTTTTACACGGGCCGGACTTTTAAAAAAAGTTGATCGGACCTTATTGGACCGGCCCCTCGGGCCAATATTTTTAATGGGCCATTATGGGCCGGCCCCACGGGCTTTTGGGCCGGCCCCTTAAAGAGTTTAAAAAAAGAATTAAAAATAGTTTTAGCTAAAAATAAGGATTTTTAGATAATTAAGTAACAAAAGATGAGATTTGTTAGTTATGAGATAATTATTAAACCAAATTTATTTATTTTTAAGATTAAACCAAGTTTGTTATGATTATCTTTATTTGAAAAAAATTAATAAAAACTTAATCAATCATTATAAATAGAAAAGTATAAGAAAGAAATTAATCAAATTATATGGATATTAATTTGTGGGTGATACATATGTAGTTTTATTGTCCATTGAATTTATTTTGTAAAAAAAATTTGTCAAAAAAAAAATGAAAGTTTGTCGGGCCGGCCCATTGGGCCATGTAGGTCTTTGCTTATCGGGCCGGGCCATGAGGCTTAATGGGCCGGCCCACTAAAGCTCCTTTATATGTCATGGCTCCCGGACCGAGGTGGGCCGGGCCGGGCCGGCCCCTTTTGACAGCTCTATCTGTTACTACTTTCAAATAACAAAAAAGCTCTCACCACCAAAAACAAAATTTTAAAAAAAGCTCTGTTTCAGTGTGTTTTAATTTTTTTGAAAAAAAACTAAAGATTTTGACATGTGGCATGTTTTGGTTCACTCGATTGATCTAACGAACGAAAATTAGCTAAAGTCACTGTGACTTTGCCGCATTAAAATCAGACAAGCGCGTTCCTTGTATATGATTAATTGATTATACATATATATACTCCCCCAAGTTCATTAACAATTTAATACATCTAATATATATATATATATATATATATATATATATATATAGTATAAATTAGGATACATTAAATTATCAATGAATTTAAAAAATAAAATTTTCCATATATTAAAGATTTAAGACAATTTTTATGTTTTTTATAGATAGATAGAAAAATATAAAGTTCAGGTCTTAGATTCAATTCTCACCGATACCAATTTAGATGACTTAATTTAGTTTTTTAAAAAAAAAAATCATTGGAAATTCATACACATAAAGCGGAATGATTGAAGTTCGAACTCCGATCACGATGTCCGACTTTGACAATTTTTGTATTTATATATAATAGGGATAATAGAGATAAATAGGTTTTTGATATTTATATATAATATTCTCGTTTGATAATTCTCGTTTTTTATAATATTGATGTTTGTGAGAATAGTTTTTATTTTAAATTTCTTTTTTAAAAAATAGATATTTTTAGTTTTTCAAAATAGACTATAAAATACAAATAAGAATTAAAAGTAATTTTTTTAAAAGACTAAACTTAAATGTTCGTACTATAACAACTAAAGTTCTATTAACTCCAATGTTAATATTTTTTTTCAAAAACTGTTGATTTAGATATTGAAAAAATGTCAGACATCAATCATGATGATGGACTAAAAACAAGCATCTTCAAGTCCTAAGGGTCAAATGATAAAAAAAAATATAAGGGAAAACCAAAATTCATTGAAATGATTAGTAGTAAAAAGGGCAAAGTTATTATACATAAGTCATCCTTATGCATGGTGCATAAGCCATTTTCAACCATTAGATCTTACTCCACGCGCCCCCCATTACTCAGCGCCCCCCCATTACTCCGCGCGCCCCCCATTTACTCCGCGCGCCCCCCAACCCCCCCCCCCCCCCCCCCCCCCCCCACCCCATTTTTTAAAATTTTTTTTTTGTTTAGTTTTTTTTTATTTTTTTTATTATGTATGATTAAATATTTTCGTAATTATTTTTAAACTAAAATCATGCCCAAACCATTTTGGGGGTGTAATAATTTCATAACGGATCTTTGAAACCATAAATATTGTTGAAACCTTTTTTCCTGAAAAATTGGAACTTTTTTTCCGGAAAAAACAAATCGAAAATTATTCCGGAAAAAAGATCGGAAACTTAATGTCCGATTATATTTGGTTTTAATGTCCGATTATAACAAATGGTTATGGATTATTTATGGACGGTTATTTAGGATTATCCAAGATAATCAACACTAGTTTTGTAAGAAACCATTAGGCAATTATTTTGGTTTCACATAGAAAACTATCAAAACCATTAAACCATATTTATGGTTTCAGTAATAATCGGTATTTAAAATCATTGAACCATTTAGTGTAAAACCATTTTACAATACAAATGGTTTCAATATATAACTATCTGAAACGATTTAGCTAGCATAATGGTTTCCAGGATTTTTAAAACTATAAAAACACAATATTGGTTTCAGTAAACACATAAAACCATTTTACAATAGTAATGGTTTCATTGTATAACTACCTGAAACCATTTAACCAGCATAATGGTTTCCAGAATTTTTAAAACCATAAAAACACAATATTGGTTTCAGTAAACACATAAAACCATTTAACAATAGTAATGGTTTCATTGTATAACTACCTGAAACCATTTAACCAGCATAATGGTTTCCAGAATTTTTAAAACCATAAAAACACAATATTGGTTTCAGTAAACACATAAAACCATTTTACAATACAAATGGTTTCACTGTTTAACTCTCTGAAACCATTTAACTAGCATAATGGTTTCCAGAATAATATTGCATAAATGGTTTCCAGAAACCATTTAACTCTCTGAAAAAAAAATTCGATTTTTATTTTTTGGAAAAAAAGTTCCCGATTTTTTCGGAAAAAGTTTCCGATTTTTCTGAAAAAAAGTTTTTCGATTTTTTTCCGGGAAAAAATTTTCAGAAAAAAGTTCTCGGTTTTTTTGGAAAAAGTATTTGATCTTTTTTGGGAAAATTTTTTGATTTTTTTTTCGGAAAAAAGTTTCTGGTTTTTTCGGAAAAAAAGTTTCCGATCTTTTTTCAAAAAAAAAAGTGAAAAACAACAATTAAAAAAAAATTGTAAAAAAAAAAATTCAAAAAAAATGAGTGGAGTGAGGGGGGTGGGGGGGGGAGGTGGGGTTGGGGGGCGCGTGTAGCAATATGGGGGGGGCGTGAGAAATTATGTACGGTGCATAAGCTTTGGGCTTATGCACCATAACCCAACCCTAGTAAAAGTACTATTGACTTAATATTGTATTATATATTATCGAAATTACTGGATATGCTCAGTTTACACCGCATGATAAAAGGAATTGGAGATCGAATTTAAATTCTGAATTTTTTTTACATTTAAAGCGTCTAAGTCTAGCCACCAATCTATTAAAAAATTGAGAGAGAAAAAAAGAGTTTACATCGACGTTTTTTTTACTTAACTTTCACATATTTAATAGAAATGAAATATTTTGTCTTGTCATATATTAAAATGCGATATAGTGAAGTGATCTAACATAATACATTGTTGTTATTGTTCCTATCAGAGTATATCAGTGCATATTTATTTTTATCTATTTAATTTAGATAAATTTTATGGTACACTAGAAAAATTGAATGTATCAATACATTAAGTATATAAATTTAATAATTTAAAGATTTTGTTTCTTGTAATCTTAAAAATTTATAGCAACCAAATATTATTTACCAAATCGTCAGTAATTATTTTTGGAATTTTTATTGCATAATAGTGAAAACTAAATATTTTTTATGAAAAATTATAATTTTTTTTATAATAATGCTTATAAACAATCAAATTATGTTTTTCTTATGATTTGTTTTTATTATAGAGACTATTATTTTGTCTCTATAATACAATAATTGACAAATAGTTTTTTAATTCGGTTAATTACTAGGATCATGAAAAAGAAAATTGAGAGAATATATTTATTGAAGTTTTTACTACTATCTATTAGTATTCACTAACAAAATATCTATATCAGAGAATTGATCCTCTCAATTTTATTTTAATTTTTAATTTTTCTCAATTTTTACATTTCAACCATCAATCAATTTCTCTCAATTTTTTTAGTGTCCGTTTGATTTGCAAAACAGTAAATATCGGATATTGATTACTGGACCCAACTAAAATAGTGAAAAAGCTTCATAACTTTCATTTTAAAAAATATTAACTAGTATCTTTGAAACACTAGTTAAAAAATTGAACTAAAGATTCAGAAATGATAGTTTTAATTCATGTTGATAAATTGTTTTATGAAGGTGATTAGTGATGATCGGTCATTTTCTGATTCCTTTGAGGGAAAGGGTACCTGCAAAAATGTTAGTACTCTGACGCTCAAGTCAGTATTTGAATAAGGAGTATTAAATATTGGATGCGCAGAAATTACATACCTATGGATTGATGTATGAATGTTTATATATAAGAGGATATTAGAGTTTAGGACACAATGGGGTTCCCGATGTGGGTAGATCGGCTCTGTGCTTGACACATGTGTTGTCCTTTTGGTAAGGATTGTCCTTGATACTTAAGAGACATGTTTGTGATCTTGGAGACTCTTTGTCTCTCCCCGTGCTCGTTGTATCGGTCTGTGGTCATTGGCCACGCGGTTTATCTCTATCTCATTGATATGGGTGTTGATGTTTGTTGGAATTTTAGGCGATCCAGAACAAAAACTAAATATAATAAAGTTTTCTTAAAATTTGTATAATTAATTTCTAAAAAGTGTTATTTTTTACACAAATTTTTTTTTTTTTTGGTTTTCTTGGGCTATTAGTTAACAAGACTCTTTATTTAATACTAACATGACATTAGAGATGTCAATTTAATCTGTAAATGGTGATCCCCACGGGGATTGCCACGTTTGAAGACCCGAAGATAAGGAATTTTTCCTTGTGTGGATGGGGATGGAGGAGAAAGTTCCTCCGAAAGAGGTTTGGGGATGGGGACGATATTTTGTCCCCCGCCCCGCGAAGACTCCGTCTCGAAAACTTTATGAAAATAACATTTATAAATGTATATTTAAGTACTTTGTTTTGATTACATTTTCACACAATATGTATATACATTTGTTTATATATGATGTTTATTACTGTCATAAGATTCACAATGATATTTTATTTTTTTATTTGTTTTATAATTAAGCTTTACTATTTTTTTTTACAACTATTTTGATTGAAAATATTAAAAATTTGATACTTTTTTTAAGGTTGATGGATCCTGTGGGAACTATGGGGATCCACAAGAATGAAGATGGAGGAAGAATACTCCCTGAAGCGGGGAATGAGGACGAGGATGGAGAATATTCTAGATGGTGGGGCGAAAAGTTGTAAAGTATCATCGGTTTAATCCCCGCCCCGTTGACATCCCTACATGACATGTCATTTGTACAATTTTCTTGAAAAAAGAAACTATAATCTCTCTAAGAGCATCTCCATTAGTTTTTCTTATGGAATCTACTTTCAATTTCTCATACTTGAAAAATAAAATTGAAATAGACAATATAGATTCGATAAAGAAAAATATAGTCATAAATAAAATTAAGATAATTTTAATTGAAGGATGAAGTGAAATGATGCAATGAGACTTATCCATCCAGCCCCTATCATTTTTGAAAATGATTTCAACATTGTAGTTGATGCTATTTCTTCTAGATGTGTTGGCTCTTCTAAATTTAGTATTCTAGTTTCTCATATTATGTCATTATTATTGTTAGCATCCAATTTTGAGGTCAAGTTTGTAAAACATAAAGCGAATCATGTTGCTCATTCTTTAGTAGGGGCGGCCTATTCCATGTTTAGTCGTTGTATTTTCAAATTGCGATTCTTCCTTATAATTATAACTTTTCGATTAATGAAATGAATTGAGTTTGCTTTTGTAAAAAATTAA
The DNA here is from genome assembly GCA_954870985.1 of Trifolium fragiferum. Lineage (NCBI taxonomy): Eukaryota > Viridiplantae > Streptophyta > Magnoliopsida > Fabales > Fabaceae > Trifolium > Trifolium fragiferum. The sequence goes on along the minus strand of OX940791.1, from coordinate 22,323,684 downwards.
TAATAAGGATTTGAAATAAATTGATACACCAAAACTTGATTTTCTATTTATATATTGATATATGTATTTATAAATAAGTATATATTAGGTGAAGGTTAAAATTAAATAGTTTAAATGAAGGATTAAATTAAATAGATACCCCATGTAAGTTTTATTTTATTTAAAAGACATCACAATAAAACTGTTTTAGTTTTCTAAATATGTTGATGGGCCAAGGTGTTACCGGTTATTAAAGGAGGAGAATCACCTCTATTACAAATTTATCTCTTGAAAATAGTTTATTGCGATAAAAGAAAGGGAGAGTTGGTATTTTTGTACAAGTGATTTTTCTAATCCTCTTTACTGTTTGATTATACTTTCATTGTTTCTACTGTTTTGATTTCGATTGAGTACTCATTGTACTTTTCTCCCTTTGATGGATTTAAATAATTTAATATTCATTGTGCTTCTCTCATTTTCATTTAATATATTTGCTTTTGCCTTTTTATTTTATTTTAAAAATAACACTTAAATTGAGATGTTGAATCTAGGAGTAATTTTAAAATGAGTTACTCCACTTATTAATTTATTATAAACAATCTAGGAGTAAATTTCACAATACAATTCCAATGCAAATATAAGATTCCTTCTTTTCTTTTTTATGAACTTCACATACAAAATAAAATAAAGGCAGTTTATACATGAGAAATATTAGAGGTAAAACTATTTAACACAAAAAGAAAAAGAAGAGGTAAGAGTAACTGTAAGACATTTGGGTAGAAAGAGTAAGAATATTTATAAAAATATGTTTGGATGACAATTTTTTTATGGTAGTGTAAATTTAATTATATGGTAATTCAACTTATATATCCATATACATATTTTATGTTTTGGATGATAAATTTGGAGATCTTTAAACAATTAAATTGTCTCTAATTCAATATTCTCTGGAATTTTCAATGACTCATGTCCAAATGAATTCACTAGTTTTCTTATCTTTCATGCTTTCTACAGTGTAACTTGAGCTGAACTTGTCCAAATTAATTCACTAATTTTCAATAACTTGCAATGAACTGAACCAACTCGAAAATAGTTTGAGGATTCGCTAATTAACTCGTTGAACTTGGTTCATGAACCAATTGAGCTGAAAATTAAGTTCGTTAATTAAATGAGCCGAACATGAACGGTATGTGTTAGAAGTAATTTATATTTAAGGGTATTTTAGTATTTACTATGTTAAGTACTTTTGAACTTGTCTGTTAAGTTTTTCAATTTTAGGGCCTGTGTGGCAAACTTTACTCTTTGTATAAATAGCTACTCTTTTATCAATGCAATTAATTCTTCCTTTCATATTTGTGGCTGCTGTCTTTATTCTCTCCTTACTATTTCATTGATTCATCACCTTGTACACCAACAAATTGGTATCTAGAGCTCCGGTTAGAATCCACGGGAAACACGAGTGAAACGTGAGTTGTGTGTGTTTGATTTTTGGTTCTTGATTTGTGTTGAATCTTGAACAAAAAATCTGAACAGAATCACTTTTTCTGATTTTGTGGGATTGGGAAACACGAGTGTTAGTGAGATTTGAGTGTACTGTACAAGGTTTAAGATGAACGGAAACGGTGGCATGAGTACCAAGCTTCCAGTGTTTGATGGCAAAAACTGGAATCGTTGGATGAAACAAATGCTTGTATTGTTCGGTGCTCAAGGTGTGCTTGAGCTTGTCACTGAAGGATACGTTCCTGTTGCAGCAGATGCAACAGAGGAGCAGAAAGAGGCGCAGAAAGCTACAAGAAAGAAGGATCAGAAGGCGTTGTTCTACATTCATCAGTGTGTGAATGAGAGTGTGTTTGAGAATATTGCTGATTCAGTGACGGCGAAGGAGGCTTGGGATCTTCTGACAAGGTGTTACGGTGGTGATGCGTCAGTAAAGAAGGTAAAGCTTCAAACCCTCAGAAAACAGTATGAGAATCTCAACATGAAGAACAATGAGAAGGTTTGTGAGTACATCTCCAGACTAATTCTGATTACTAATGAGATGAAAGCTTGTGGAGAAACTCTTTCAGAACAAGTAATCATTGAGAAGGTATTGAGATCCCTTACCCCTCAGTTTGATTACATTGTTGTATCTATTGAACATTCCAAAGATTTGGAAACCATGAGAATAGAAGAGTTACAGAGCAGTCTAGAAGCACAAGAGTTGCGTCTAACTGAGAGAAACTCTGAAAGAGAAGTAGAGCAGCAGGCTCTGAAAGCAGCCTCTGAGAAGAAGTTTCAGAAGAAGCCTTGGTCAGAAGCCAAGAATAGATCTGATGGAACTCAGAATCCAAAAACCTCAACTTCTGGAAAGCAGAAGTATGCTCAGAAAGGAAAAGACAAGACAAAGGTACGGTGTTACTCTTGTCAGAAGTTTGGCCATTTTGCATCTGAGTGCAAGTCAAACAAAGAAAGAAAGTCAGAAGAAGCAAATATAGCCAGAAGTTCTGATGACTCTGATAGTGAATTTGTTTTACTAATGGCTTCTGAATCTGATGATGTGAATTCAGAGTGGTGGTATATGGATACAGGGTGTTCAAACCATCTTACTGGAAACAAGAAGTGGTTGGTTGATTTTGACTCTAGAAAGAGTACAAAGATCAGATGTGCTGATGATAAATACCTCAACGCTGAAGGTATGGGAAATGTCAAAGTCATTTTGAACAATGGGAAAGCAACATTGATTCAGAACGTGTGGTATGTACCAGGCATGAAAAGCAATCTGATGAGTGTGGGTCAATTGATTGAGAAAGGTTTTTCAGTTACTATTGAAGACAATCTTCTGAAGCTGTATGACGGTAATCAGAAGTTGATTATGGAGTCAGAACAGGGAAGGAACAGAACATTCAAGGTGAATGTTAGAACTGCAGACTCTGAATGTCTTAGTGCAACAAGTGTTGAGAAGGATAGTGAGTTGTGGCACAGAAGATTTGGTCATCTGAATTTCAGAAGCTTGGGGCATCTGAAGTCAAAGAATCTGGTACATGGAATTCCTATAATCAAGAAGCCTGAAAAATCATGCGAGGTGTGCATGAAAGGGAAGCAACCAAGACTGCCGTTTGCATCAGAAGTAGCTCCAAGAGCAAAACATGCCTTGGGAGTAGTACATTCTGATGTGTGTGGACCATTTCCAGTACCTTCACTTGGAGGAAACAAGTATTTTGTATCTTTTGTTGATGAATTCACAAGGATGACATGGGTAACACTCATCAAGTTCAAGCATGAAGTGTTTGCTGAGTTTCAGAAGTTCAAGGTGAAGGCTGAGAAACAGAGTGGTCAGAAGCTGAAGATTCTCAGAACTGATGGTGGTGGTGAGTTTAATTCTAACGAGTTTAAAACTTTCTGTGAGGAGAATGGAATTGAGCATGAGGTTACAGCTCCTTATACTCCTCAACACAATGGTCTTGCTGAGAGAAGAAATCGTACTTTGCTTGATATGGTGAGAAGCATGCTGAAAGAGAAGAAGCTTCCTCATCATTTATGGGGAGAAGCTGTTGCCACTGCAACATATGTGCTCAACAGATGTTCAACGAAGAAGCTGAAGGAAATAGTTCCTATTCAGAAGTGGACTGGAGATAAGCAAAGTGTTAGTCATCTGAAGGTGTTTGGATCTGTATGCTATAAACATGTTCCAGAAGCCAGAAGACAGAAGCTGGATGATAGAAGCAAAGTAATGTTACTGGTGGGGTACCACAGTACAGGTGCGTACAAGCTTTATTGTCCAGAGACTAATAAAATTGAATTCAGCAGAGACGTCATTGTGAAGGAATCTGAAATTTGGGATTGGAACAAGTCTCAATCAAATTCTGATGTGAGAATCTCAGAGGATGGCTCTGAAGGTGAGTCAGAATCTGAAGGCTCTGAAGATGATTCAGAAGATGGAGATGACTCTGATGGTGACTCTGAGTCTGATGGTGATTCTGAATCTGACTCTGACTCTGAAGACGATTCTGAAGGTCAGAATTCTGAAGGCAATTCTGAAGGTCAGAATTCTGAAGCCAATTCTGAAGGTCAAAATTCTGAAGCCAATTCTGAAGGTCAGAATTCTGAAGCCAATTCTGAAGGTCAAAATTCTGAAGCCAATTCTGAAGGTCAAAATTCTGAAGCCAATTATGAAGGTCAGAATTCTGAAGACAATTCTGAAGGTCAAAATTCTAAAGAAAGAATTTCTGAAGGTGAAGCCTCTGAGTCAAAAACTTCTGAAGATGCTTCTGAACAAGTTCAGAGGCTACAGAGAATCAGAAGCATCCCAAGAAGATTTGCAGGATTTAAAATGTTGCAAGACACTGAAGTAGACTCTGAGGGAGAAATTATTCAGTGTGCAATGTTAGTAGATTCTGAACCCGTGAGTACAGAAGATGCTCTTAAGCAACAAGTCTGGTTGCAGGCCATGAAAGAAGAACTTGATGCTATAAAGAGGAACAAGACTTGGAAGCTTTCAGAACTTCCAAAAGGCAAGAAAGCCATCAGCGTCAGATGGGTTTTCAAGCAGAAACTAAAGCCAGATGGATCAATTGGCAAACACAAAGCGAGGTTAGTAGCAAGAGGATTTCTGCAGAAACCTGGACTAGATTATTCTGAAGTGTTTGCACCTGTAGCAAGACACGAAACAATTAGACTGGTAATTGCAATAGCTGCTAACAGGAATTGGCCTCTGATGCATTTAGATGTGAAATCTGCATTTCTGAACGGTCCATTACAAGAAGAGGTATATGTGTCACAACCTCCTGGTTTTGAGAAAAAGAATCAGGAAGGGATGGTGTATAGATTGCATAAAGCCCTCTATGGATTGAAATAAGCGCCCAGAGCCTGGAATATGAGGATTGATTCATTTTTCAAGAAACAAGGGTTTCAGAAATGTGAGTTGGAGTATGGTGTTTATGTTCAGCACACTTCAGAAGGCAATATGATTCTGGTATGTTTGTATGTTGATGATATATTGCTGACAGGAAGTTCTGAACAAGAGATAGCTAAGTTCAAGAAGGTTCTGATGAATGAGTTTGAGATGACAGACCTTGGAAAAATGAGTTACTTTCTAGGGATGGAATTTCTATATTCTGAGAAAGGAATCATTTTGCATCAGTTGAAGTATGAACTTGAGCTTCTGAAGAGATTTAAGCTGGAGAATTGCAAAGTTGCTATCACACCCTCTGATACGAATCAAAAGTTGGATTCCGATTCTGATGGAGAGGATGTGGATGCTACAACCTTCAAACAGTTGGTTGGTTCTCTGAGGTATTTGTGTAATACCAGACCTGATATTTGTTTTGCAGTTGGAATGGTTAGCAGATTTATGAGTAAACCAAAATGGTCCCATTACCAAGCTGCTGTCAGGATTCTGAGGTATATCAAGGGGACTCTGAAGCATGGAGTGCTATTTCCCTCTGAAGGAAGGACCGAATCAGAACTTCTGAGTTATTCAGATTCTGATTGGTGTGGAGACAGAGTTGATAGAAGAAGCACTTCTGGATATTTATTTAAATTTCTGGGAGGTCCTATTTCGTGGTGTTCCAAGAAGCAACCTGTTGTTGCTCTATCAACCTGTGAAGCTGAATATATTGCAGGCGCTGTGACTGCATGCCAAGCTGTGTGGCTTCTGAACTTACTGCAGGATCTGAAGATCAAGGTAAACAAGCCTCTGAAGCTGATGATTGATAACAAGTCTGCAATCAATCTTGCCAAGAATCCAGTGCTGCACGGAAGAAGCAAGCATATTGAGACCAAGTATCACTTTCTGAGGAATCAGGTTCAGAATGGAGTGCTTGAAGTTGTGCACTGTAGCACTCAGAAGCAGCTGGCAGATGTGTTGACAAAGGCTATCAAAACTGATCAATTTCTTCGTTTGAGGGATGGAATTGGTGTTGTCAGTTTTGTCTAAATATAAATTAAGGGATGGTGTTAGAAGTAATTTATATTTAAGGGTATTTTAGTATTTACTATGTTAAGTACTTTTGAACTTGTCTGTTAAGTTTTTCAATTTTAGGGCCTATGTGGCAAACTTTACTCTTTGTATAAATAGCTACTCTTTTATCAATGCAATTAATTCTTCCTTTCATATTTGTGGCTGCTGTCTTTATTCTCTCCTTACTATTTCATTGATTCATCACCTTGTACACCAACAGTATGTAGTTCAACTTGTTTGTTTCATGAATCAGCTCGATATATATATACACCTTACACTTTTTAAAACTTTTTTTTTTTATAAAAAATCTGACGTAAAGATACCATAGAAACTTTTTTTCAATTAATATAATGCCACTAATATATTTATTTATTTTTTAGTTTATTTCAATGTCTTTTTTTCCTTGTATCTTTGAATTAATTTGCTATTGGGATAATTTTTATTATATTTCAATTTCTTTCTTTTAAAAAAATTAATACAAAAGGTCAAATATGTAAAATTTGACTTTTTTTAACAAAAAAAAGACTTTTAAACTATGTGATTCGAGCAAACGAATTGAATCTAACGAGCCAAATCGAACTGCTCGTGAACTATAAACGAGCCGAACTCGAGCTGAAAAAATAGTCCGTGTTGAACTCGAGCCAAGTTTCGAGCCGAACCAATTCTTATTGAGTCGAGTCGAGCTCAGACAGGTTCGACTCGACTCGACTCATTTCTAACCCTATTCTACACAATAAAAAAGAGAGTTACGGTATATTTGAAAATTCGAATGTACTAATGCATTAAGTCAGCTAATTAATAAATTAATGATTATTTTATGAATCAAAAAATTATTTGTCGATTATTGTATTTCAAAGATAATAATTTCATAAGAAAAAATACAATTTCAATGTTTTGTAAGCATTTCACCAACTTTTTTACATTTTTTCATAAAAAAATTAAATATTGACTATTATGAGTGATAAAAATTCAAAAAAATATAAAATTTTGTTTTTTTTACAGTTTTGATTAATAGTATAGTTATTATAATATTTTAAATGAAAGAAAAATAATTTCTTTAAAAAAGATATTCATTTACCTATTAATTTAATAAGATGATATATTAGTACATTGAAATTTTTCATATATACCGAATTTAAAAAATAATAAGAAAGGATAAAATAAATCTCTATTTTTATTCCTGCTTTTTTTTGGTACTGAACGACTAAAAGAACATTTATTTCCCTTTTACATTTTTTGATCTGCCTTTCTTTTTCAAAGCAAATTGCAAGTTTTTAGTTGGTCAACACTCTCACAATCATGCAATTCGTTTCTGGTCTCCTATACTCTCTTCGGATTTTTTTTAAGCAAATATTTCCTTTTACACATTTATTAAAGAGTTGGTTTTTTATCCTAGTTTTATGTGTAATTTTCGATATAATTCCTAAACTATCCTTTTGCCTATTATGAAATCTACTCCTACTTAGTTGTAATCATTATTAGTACTACTCCAACATAGATTACTTGTAGAAATAAATAAATGCATGTGTAGAGGTATTGTTGGAAAAAATATTAATTAGAGTTGAATTTAATGATTTTTGCTTATAATTAGGACCAAAATTTTTTTATTGACTTTTGTTTATAAATTAGACCGATGGGAGTATTTATGTTCATCATTTAATTCTATGGTGGAAGACGTTGGAAAGAAACTGTAGAAAATGATGGATGATATGTTGACATGATATCATCATTAGGGGCAATGGCAACACTATGAAATGATATGTTGACATGATATCATCATCAGGGGCAATGGCAAACACTATGAAAATATATAATAGGAGTATAAAGTTGGTTATCATCATCATTAAAAGGACCTAAAGATTGAATCGGCATATACTCCATTCTACCTTATTTATAAGCAAAAGTCAATAAAAAATTTTGGTCCTAAATATAAGCAAAAATCATTAAATTCAACTCTAATTAATACTTTTTTCCAACAATACCCTTACACATGCATTTATTCATTTCTACAAGTAATTTATGTTGGAATAGTACTAATAATGTTGAAAGGACCTAAAGATTGGTTGTTATCATCATCATTAAAAGGACCTAAAGATTGAAATGGCATATACTCCCTCCTGCCTTATTTATAAGCAAAAGTCAACAAAAAATTTTGGCCCTAAATATAAGCAAAAGTCATTAAATTCAACTATAATTAATACTTTTTTCCAACAATACCTCTACACATGCATTTATTTATTTCTACAAGTAATTTATGTTGGAGTAGTACTAATAATGATTACATCTAAGTATGAGTAACTTTCATAATAAACAAAAGGATATTTTAAGAATTGCACCAAAAATTACACATAAAATTAGAATAAAAAGCCATCTTCTTAATAAGTATGCAAAAAGAAATATTTGCTTAGAAAAAAGTCCGGAGAAAGTATAAACTATCAATCATGAGGAGAAAAAATACAAGCAATATGGAGTATATGAAAATGGTTGGGGATTGGATTGGAATCTTTTGCAATCCAAATCAAACTACAGTACCAAAGGTGGGAAAGCTTCAACACAATATAATAGTATTGTAGTTTTTCTCTCAAAATATAATTGTCGCATTATGTTTTGTACAAATAATTAATGAGGAGTTATAAAAAGATTAAAAAAAAACCAAATTAACGGTTAAAAAGTTTCATATTATATGTGAGATGATTTGGACATAGTTTATAAAATATTGTAGAAATGATTCTAATTTTAAAAATCGATTTTCAAAGATTGAGTTAGAAATCCAACTCTTAATTATAAAATGCGGGATTTCTTAATATTCGACGTGAAGCTTTTTAACATTAACCTTATTGATCATGTATTTTGATTATTATAAACGCAAAATAGTAAATAATAATTTAAAGTAATACATATCATATTAATTAAATAGTACAACTAGAAAAAAAATAATTAAAATTATACTAGTATTAAAATTTAAAGTGGCAATTTGTAATTATTTTTTTTAGATGTGATATCATCAAGGAAAATAAGGAAAACCCTAACCAATGCCCCGGGAACATTGTTTAAGGATACCAATTATAGTATAAATATCTTGAAACTTGTGTAAGTAATATATTTAAAATATGAATAATGTTATTTTTGAGGTAAAAATTACTACTTTTGATTCCTTAACATGACCCTATCATCAATACAAAAGAGAGATAAAATTTATTTGAACCCCCAACAAACTCATAATAAGTGCCCCACACCACAATATAATGACAAAGTAGAACTTGGGTACCCTGTCTGAGGAATCTTGTAAATATTATATAGTATTTTTTTTACACAAAATATTATATATTATCTATGCATAAAATGGAAAAATAATGACATGATTGATAATAGAGTCTTGTAACACTAATTGCTACTTTTAGGAAGAAGAAGCAAGAGCCATCCATGAACCTATGTTGTGGGTGGCATCTTCTATCCCACTTTGAATCCAAACTTTAATTCAAAGCCATAGATCCAATTATGCCTTTAAGCTCATACATGATAATTAACAAAATGTGAGAGCTACTTTCCATCTTATGCACTTTCCCACTTTATAGTTGTGTTGTGTTTGTTTACTTTAACTTTAACTGTATATATCTTAATTAGTTGGCCCTATGTGTTAGTCTCTGTTTTGATTTGAGGTTTTTTGGTTTTTATGTGAGGTTGAATATCTACATTTGTTATCCAATTTTTTTTCATTCAACTTTTAATATATAGTTAAATATATTTTTAGATCTATAAAATGATTTTATTCTTGCAACAATTCATATTTCTTTTGGGTTTTCATCTCTCTATTAATAACTTGATGAAATTTCTTTGGTTTCATTTCTATAAAATCTTTAACGGCTAGTATAAAAAAATATCAAAATCTTTAATGGCTAAGAACGAGACAGTCAAATTTTATAGTGATAAGAGGTATTGATAGTATGAAGTTTGATTGTGAGATAATTAAAGTTTATTTAAAAAATTAATTTTTTATAAAAATTTAATTTTGGTACAATTTATATTTTTGGTAGAATTTATTAATCATTTGAGTCCAATTAAATTCCTATTAATATTACTTCTCGTTTTAGACTTATATTTTCGATGGTTTTATGAGTTACATTACACGTGATTATCTTCCTTTTTATATTTATTTATTTATACGACCTAAGTTATGGATGCAACCGGAGCATAGATTGAGGGGGAAGTACTTTATCACTCCCTTATTTGTCATTTAAAATATTTTCCATCCTCATTTCCTACTTCGGAAAGTATTCTTCCCTCATCCTTATTCCATCGGATCTCCAAAATTCTCCCGGTGATCCATCAACCTTCAAAATAATATCAAATTTCTATTATTTTCAATTAAACTAGTTGAAAAAAATAAGATAAATTTTAATCATAAAACAAATACAAAAATTAAGACATTATTGTGAGCCTTATAACAATAATAAACATCATATGTGAAAAAATTTATGCACGTATTGCATGAAAATATAATTAAAATTGATATATAAAAGTACATAAATATACCTTTATAAATGTTATTTTAATAAAATATTCGTAGATGAAGTCTCTGTTTTGTGGGATAAAATCTCGTTCCCGTTTCCAAACCTCTCTCGGGGAATTTTCTTCTTTATCTCCATATTCACAGGAAATACTCCATCCTCAGATCCCAAACAAAGCAATTCTCACGAAGATCCTAATTTATCTCTCTAAAAAAAAAATTAAAAACATTATTTCCAGTTCTCCGACGACATAACCTTTGTTTGCAGCGGATCTGGATAGTGTCAGGCGTTTTGTTGCTCCGACGGTGGTTTAGTTGTTGTACCACATACAGTTCATGGTGGTAGAGGAGACTCGTTCTTGTCTCCTTTTCTTTTGGTGTTATATTGCGTACTGTCCAAAGATAGGGGTGTTTTTTGGCGGTTGTTGTGAACAAGGGTGTGTCACTCCCAACAAATGGGTAGTGTTCTGACGCGGATATTGAGGTTTTTGAGTGTTTCATGCTACTCTGATGGTGTTGCCTCCGTGGTGAGATGATTCGGTGTTCTCATCCAGGAGTGAAATTGGATCGGTTTGGATCGGTTTTTGATGAATCCAAAATTCGAATCGATATGTACTCAATTGGTTCGGTTTGGATCGGTTTGTCCTGTTTTTGAAAAATAAAACCGAACCAAACTAATCGGTTTGGTTCGGTTTGGATCGGATACTTTGATCGGTTTTGTAATTATTATTTTTTGCAATATTTTTCCTACTATTATTTTTTATCCGATATCCTGCTATAATTTTTTTAATCACACATAACACTTATGTAATCAATTATCACCATACACCATACTTTAATTGGTTTTCAAACACATTTTAATTCAAACAAATTTGACAAAATACAATCCATAGATTTTCAATACAAAATACAACCATAAAATTAAGTTCATAAATTTAACATCAAGTAAAAAACAAACTAAAATAAAATTTCTATTTTTTTCCCACTTAAATAGTCATTTAATTTGAACATTAAAACGGTATATGCATAGGTAGAATTTAGAACATTATATATATATATATATATATATATATATATATATATATATATATATATATGGGAATGTATCAAGTGAGAAAGGATAATTTTATATGAGAGTGAGAGGAAGACATATTAACCATTTGATTAAATTGAAGGGCCTAGATTACAAGTGAACCACATGCTCCTCTTTTAAATCAATTCACACAACCTACTGAACTCGTTTTCCTTATGCGCCGCATCGATCCAACACCCACCCAGCCACCACACATCACTCATCAGCCTCCATGAACGGTTAAATAAGCAAACTCAAAAAGATTGTTTTACGAATTCATTGATTTAATTTATAGGTTTTAAAAAGTGAATTTAAAGGTTTAGGATATTTAATTATCAATGATAAATCTCTCCGACAGCGATTGATTTGTATTTCGACACTAAAACGTGATTAGTAATTTGCCAATTTATTAGATTTGAATCTGAAGCATATAAACAATAAGATCTGCAAAAACTAAGTCGGTAATTCCTTTGTAGATTTCTTCTCTTTTTCTATTGGAGAAGAACCCTATCAGTTGGTTGCAATCTTGAATTATTTTGTACCCAGGGCTACGAAAAAAAATCTAATTGGAAAGCACTATGATAGAGTGTGTGTGTGGGCTTTATGCAATGAGAGAGGGAAGAGGATTGTCAGCATTGTGAAAAACAAAACCAAGGGATGAAGTTGGTTAATGTATGCCAAAAATCTGCTGCATTTGGGATCAAAGAGGATCACACGTAAAATCTTTTAATCTAGGCCCTTCAATTTAATCAAATGGTTAATATGTTTTCCTCTCACTCTCATATAAGATTATCCTTTCTCACTTGATACATCTTCTATGGTTAATAATAAATAAATATATGGTTAATAATATACCTATTGGTTCGGTTCATCGGTTCATTGATTTTTAAAAATTGAATCCGAGAACCGAACCAAACCACGTCGGTTTTTAATTGGTTCGGTTCGATTTTGAATCCGAACCATAAATATCAATTTTTTTTGGGTTTGGATTAGTTTGGATCGTCGGTTTAATTGCATTTTTTTGATCCGCTTATACCCCTACTCTCATTTGCTCCACTGTTTGGACCGCTTTTGTCGGGATCATTTTTTGTTACAGTGGTAGTGGCTCCGTTCAGTGGTGTTTTTTGGCAGTGGTGCACAGTGGTGTTCAAGTGTTGTGATACTATTGTTTAGCTTTTGGTGGGTTTTGTTACTCCGACGGTGTTTTGTTTTTCCAATAGTGTTTTTAGTGTGTTGTTTGCATTTGCAGTGGCAGTTGTTGGCGGTGGTTGTTATTTTGCTCCCGTTTTGGTGTTGGCAACGGCTGTTATTTTACTTCCGTTCTAATCTTATTGAGAACTCTTAAAATATATACAAGAATAAAATGGTATAATTTAAATGATTAAATAAGTAAATAGTCTCTGCAGTTTTCCATAATTTCGTTTTTAGTTCCTAAAGATTTTTTTTACACGTTTTGATTCTTGAAAATTTTTTTATCACAATTTTTGGTCCCTACTTTTAATCAAACTTTTGTATACTTTCATATTTTTGAATGATTTTTTGTACTCATGTTTATAATATTTAAAGAACACACCTCCTTTAAAAATTTATAAATTTTTAACATAAAATGAATTATTTATGAATTTTTATGTGTGAAAAAACTAAAAAATTCATATTTAATTCATCTCTCGTTGAAAAAATTTAAATTTTTTTAAAAGAAATTCATATAATGTACTAAACATGACCGCATAAAAAAAATTTAAAATTTAGAATAATACGCACAAGTTGAATGAAAAGTAGAGACCAAAAATCATGACAGGAAATACTTCAAGACCAAAAAGTATGAAAACTTTAGGAACTAAAAATAAAATTCTGGAAAATTATAGGGATCATTTACTTATTTAACCCTAATTTAAAGATAAAAATGCCATTGTAATTATGAACAAGAGTAAAGATTGCAGTTTTGCTCTCGCATCAAATGTTGTAGCTATGCATTTCTGCTTATGGTAAGAGCTTCATTTTATAAAATATTAACTAATAAATTTAGAACTTCATCTATGAACTTCTTGTAGAATAGCTTAGACTAAATTATGTCCAAAGCTATTATAGTCAAATCCCATTTCGAATTTTGAAAATCAGTAACTCACCTGGTACTAATCTGAACTAAAATCTAAAAAGAAGCATTTTTTTCTGAAACTACTTCCAGGTATCAAAGATAGGTGCTGGGGGGACGGTTGGAGAGATAGAGAGAGATTCTATGTTCCTAAATTAAGCACCATAAGATTTGAAAACTAATCAATGTACAAAGTTACCATCCTATGGAAGTTGAATGACAATCTTAATCTCCAATCCTTCTGTTTGCGGTTCAATGGCTTGCCTTTTTTTGTAGGGTCTCTATTCTCCTTAACATCTGCCAACTTCCAAACACATATCTCTGAGTCATTTTCAATGGAATCTAAAATGAATACTCCATCCATTTCAAGGCAATTGGACTCTATATTTTCTGTATAGAAAACTCTCATAGGCATCTCTTTAAATCGATTAAGATCATCTGGCACTTTCAGTACCCTATCAGCGCCCGGGGAAGAAACCTTCAGAGTAAAATTGTGTTTAGTTAGGTACTAAGTATGATTCAGAGGAACAGTCATTTGTTACTGAATACAATACCACTGGAATTAAAGTATAGGACACGGGCGCAAAACATTACCTCAAGAGCCAAATCATCAGGTATGTCTCCAAGTGCTCCAACTTCATCTAATCTTTTCTTGAATTCCTGATTGTAGCTTTCAAGTTCGTCCATGCTTGGACATCCATATCTTAAGAAGAAAGATGAAAAGGTTAACAGAAAAACAAACTGTACAGTTATTTATCGATTTTATAGAATAGACAAGGTATTGAAAACTCATGTAAATTATGTATCACTATGTGGTCATTGGTCACGTTTGAAGTACATGTCATGGCAATGGCATAGAATGCAGATCCTAAAAGATAATCATTTAGCATGGCAAAGGTAGCATGCACAAGATATGATAAACAAATCATTGTTAGCATAGCACATGCTAGGAACAAACTTGTACACATGTTTTGAACCAAAAAGCTAAATTGGGAACATAACAGTAGTATATCTAAAAAGTGGTGTATGATGCAGTATTGGAGAGTAAATTATTTATAAATTTGAGACATGGGAGCTGTATACTGCATGAAAGGGTATATGGATGGGGTGAGAGACCGAGGAAATAGATTGGTATTTAGGAGAGATTGGGCACTCGAGAAATTGTTTTGAGTTATCTTTCTTTACTTGTTTTCAGAATCTTTCCATACACTAAACAGAGGCTCAGACATCTCCTTGATACTTTGTTCTATTTCCCATACCATTCTGGTAAAGTTTCACGGCTCATCAAATGCCCCCCCACCACTACTTTCGACTATACTGTGGAGGTATAGCCAAATTGATATTGACACTGACTTGTGGCTGGCTATTACTTCCCCTAGCCACTGCTTTCGATTATACTGGAGGTTTTTTCCCAAATAATAGTCAAGGCACCCCTAGCCAAATTGATATTGACACTAACTTGCGGCTGGCTGTTACTTCCCCTAGCCATTTGGCTATAGTCGCACTCATTTTCTTAGGGCTCTTTCAGTTATTAGCCGACCTTTCCTGCAATAACCTCCTTGAGGTGTTCTGTTCTTCAATTCCAAGCCCTCTGAGGGCTTGGATCATTTGTTTGACTAATTACACACCATTAGTTCCCTATTTAGAACAGTCCACACCACCCACAAACAACGAGCTGAGCTAATCAAAATAATGTAAAGAAGTTCTATAGATGTATATGACACAGGTTGAAATATTACTCGCTTGTTACTTTGTCCAATCTCACGTAAACATATCCACGGGGACTAGTCTTGAAAGCATATAATTTGAGGTCCTCACCGAACTGCACAAGGACCTCCTCCGCAATAGAAAGGGCCCGCTGACCCCATGGCACATTTTGCAAGGCAACTCCACCACCACTTCCCCCGTCGCCAACCTACACGTGTAAAGACAGGGACATAGAATAGCACCAGCATTTAAGCAATACTTAACGGTATTCATTATATAACTAAATTGAAGATCACTACAATAATCCATGTTAAAGACCTGGTACCTTAGGCTCAGCCTCGTCTTCTTCCTCCCATCCATCTGTACTTGCACCTTCATCACTTGTCTCACCTGCAAACTTAACATAATTGAATCAGTTAAGATAATAGTTTTGTGAAAAACTGGTAAACAAGATATTAGTCTCGTTTGCTAGGGACATTGAATAATGCACTAGAAAAGAAAAATGAAAACCCAGTGAAATTATCATATCTTGGGAAGCAAAACAGAAAATTGTCAACTAAATTAGGATTTGTTGCCAATGTGTTGATAGTAAGAAAATCCCTCCAAAACAAAGGCAATAAAATGAAACAAAGAACGAAAGCTAGGAAGCTTCTTTTTACGTTAAAACTCTCCAAACATTGTCAGGAATATTCCCTTAGGTTTTGTTTGAGTGTTAGGATGGAAGGGAGGAGAACCCATCATCTTGTTTGGATGTGTATTTTTGGTGCGAAAGAGAGTGAAAGGCTTAAGACTAATAGTTTATTGGTTTTATATTAAGATCAAATTCTAATCATGATCAAAAGCTGTTTAGATGTAATGTAAGGCCATTCTAATGTCTAACCAAACCAATTACACTATTATCTAATGAAAGTAATATCAATTTGCAGCACACCAAAATCAAATTTCCAAAATTTCTCCAACATATGCACCTTTGTATGTATAAATCCATATTTCCATGACACAAATCAAAAAACAACAAAAAAATAAAACCCGTCCATCATCACTAATGGAATCTCCAAGTCTTGCTATACAGTTCATACTTTCTTCCTTGTCATTCTCATTACCATCATCAATCCCTTACACCAATCTCTACCCACACTAAATCCAAGGCTCATCAGAGCCTTCACAGCTCTAAGCATGGAAACACTCATTCACCTCTGACCCAAAAAACTTCACCTCGAACTGGTATGTATGGCCCAACTACACAGTATCAACTGTGCACCATCCCCAGATGATCCTTACATCTATACAGTTGCTGGAATAGACATAAACTAAGGCAACATAGAAGGTTCATTACCATTACAACTTAGGTCCTGTTTGGATAAACAACTTATTGCACAAGCACTTATTATGATAAGCCTTTATGTATAAGCTTACATAAGCTATTTTATAGCAAAAGATAAAATAAACATAAATTATTTTTATATATACTATAAGCTATTTTCATAAGCTATATCGAAGAACTTACAAAATAAGTTAGAAAAATCATGAATTTAAAATGATCAATGTATCCCACGCTTCAAAACTAACCATTTGGAATAACATTATTTTCACACAATAGAATGAAATTATAGACATGAAATTTGAAAAATAGATTGAACCTGAAAGTGAAGATGAAAAATGGCGAGAGAAGGAGGTGTGATGTGTGGAGAAGGGGTGAAGGTGAGAATTTGGTGGAGAGAGAGAACGATTATGGAATAGGAAAGAGTGGGAGGAGTGGGAAGTAGAGCGCAGGAGAAGAGCAGCGGCACAGATGATTTTCTTCGTCTTCCTAATCACAACTCTTGCAGCCATAGCCATGCTTGATTTGCTTTGATGCTTCGTTTTACACCCTTTACTCTTTGCGCCAATGGAAGAACACGAACATTTCATATGCGGTTATTGAAAACTGTTAGTTACACCCTAATCATTCTAGTTACACACCTCACACCATTTAATTAACAAAAGCCCCAAAGTACCCTTAGCATCCTACTAGTATTCAATTATTTTTTTGGTACATTATTTAATTTTTAAAACTACTCAACTAAGATACCAAACTCAAGTGGTTAATGAACTTCTCTAAGACAAATTATTCGAGAGAATTTGAATTCGGTTCTTGGTGAAAATAATTTTTGACCGAACTTTTTTAACATTGCAATCCACATCTGAATTACTTGGACTCCTTTCTCTAGAAACCAAAGTGCTAATGCCGAAAGAAAAAAAAAACATTACTCTTCGGCCCCACAGATTGCTATCAGATTCCCTAAAACTCCTTTTTTTCTTCTTCCTTAAGCTAGGTTTGGATTCTAAAGTTCACGCACCATGGTTTATTACATAGAGTCCGCACATGTTCTTTATTCACATCAGCCATTATCATTGTATTTCGCTTCTTCTTTTTCTATATTCAATCTAAATTTTTCACGAAAAGTTTACGTTTTTTGTTGGATTGTGGGTCTAAAATCAACATAAAAAATATTGATAGAGTTTCTTTTCTACACTCGTTTAGGCTCAAATATACAACAATGTACATTTTAACCCATTATATTTTTTGTATTCGTAGTTAATATTTTTGTATTCTATACTACTTAAGTTTGGATTATAGATTTCGAACTAGTTCGAAAAATGTGTTCTGAACTAGAGCCAGATATGCATTGGATGATTATGTTTACATGTTTAAATAAATCATTCACCTTTATTACTTACCATTTCTTTGCAGGACCAGTCTTCAGATAGGTGGCAGTGACAGCCTGACCCTGATAGATGCTACACTGTCCGGGGAGCATATCAGCTCTTGACTACACATGTTTCGGCTTTCACGGACGATGCGGACAGCCTCATTTGGCATCCTCAGGTTCCACTGAAGGTCTCCATCTTTGCGTGGCGTCTTTTGCATGACAGGTTGCCCACAAAAATCAATCTGGTCACTCGAGGCATCTTATCTACTACAGCTCATCTGTGCGTTTCTGGTTGTGGAGAGGTGGAGTCAGCACATCACTTATTCATTTCTTGCGGTACTTTTGGTTCTCTTTGGGCGTTGGTGCGGTTGTGGATTGACATTCCCGTGGTGGAGTTCAATTCCATACGTGATCATTTTGTCCAGTTCACACT
The DNA here is from genome assembly GCA_954870985.1 of Trifolium fragiferum. Lineage (NCBI taxonomy): Eukaryota > Viridiplantae > Streptophyta > Magnoliopsida > Fabales > Fabaceae > Trifolium > Trifolium fragiferum. Next base: position 22,305,263 of record OX940791.1, on the reverse strand, counting down.
CTCAGCAGGGGTTTCTCGTGCACGTCGTTCTTTTTTGCAGCTCATCTGGCTCGCGTGTGTCTGGGTTTGTGTGGACGGAGAGAAACCACAGGGTATTCCGAGGTTCATTCAGTACTACTTCTCAGTTGTTGGACAAGATCAAGCTTCTTTCTCTTTAGTGGTTGAAGGCGACTTGTGTCACCTTAGCTTCTAACTGCCATAGATGGTGGTCTAGTCCTTTACTTTGCTTGGGCCTTGTATGATCTATTTTTGATTATCTTTATGTATCTCTATGTGACTCTTTGTAAACTCTGTTAGTCTACTTTGGCAAATCTTGTGCTAGGGAGACTATTTTTATATTATATATCTCATTTTGGCTTGTTAAAAAAAAATATTATAAAGGAGACATTTATAATGAGACGAGATAATATTAATCAACCAAAATAACAAAGTTGGGGTTAGTCAGCCTCAAGAAATTTTCTTTCTCTTTTTTTGTTTTTTTTTTTTTTCCTTTTCAAATAAATGTTTAGGTGAGTTGGATTAACTAATAAGAAATGTTCATTTTATAGTCTTGTATTGTATGTAATTATGTGGAATTTGAATGGGTTTGAAACTCTATCTCTTGAGAGCGGTTGTCTCCTGTGGTGGTTTTACGGGAGGGGAGAATGTATTAATCTAAATCCTTAAAAAAAATTAATCATTGATCTATTGAAATTGAAAAAAAAAATAAACGACTTAGATTCAACTGGACTCTCCTCTGATAGGAGAAGATCCAGTCTCCTATCTTTGTGCTATATTTTTTGGTGACTTTAAGCTAAAAATTAAAAGAATGTGGAAAAATATGAGAGAGAAAATAAAAGATGAAAGAAATAAATAAATGTAAGTTATTTTCTCTCTTTAAAGATAGGGAAATTTTGTCCATAAATTTTAGTTCAACTAACATGGGCGGATCTGTTTGAGGCATAGCCACACCAGCCCAGCCGAGAATTTTTTGGAAACAAAATAATATATACCTTTTATAAATAATTTAAGTCATTATGTATATATATTTATACAAATATTAATGTAAATATCAGTTTAGAGTTTATTATTGACAATCGTAAGTTTCTCGTACACATATTAGTTAAGGTATCAGTACAAATATTAGTTTGTAGTGTATTATTGATGATTTTAAGTGCTCTCGTTAATATGTACAATATTATTAAGTTGTATGGTTTAATTTTATAATAGTCAATTTTAACTTTGTTTATCAAAAAAATAACGGATAACTAATTGAATAAGTAAAATTAGCAATTGAACTAACATATTATTGTGAAATGACATAAAAAAATATGTTTAATTAATATTTAATTTTTTCAAGTAAGATATAATACTGATAAAAGGATGGCAACTAGTATATATTAATAAATAAAATGTAATTATATATGAATGAAAGACAAACGGAAAACAAGTTGCGCCGTTAACCCTTTTTTAATGGCAAAATCAATTCTCTTAAAAATAACAATGTAGGTTTGTTGTTGTTATTCTTATTAAAATTGGATTATCTTATCAAATTAAATAAACTATATATAAACTTGTAATTTGGGCTCAATATATTTTGGTTCAAAGTAAGATCTTGTGAAGCATAAAATAATAATGATATGCATGATTTAACATATATTCAATAAGTAATAGTTTTTTTTTTAAATAGAAATTTTGTGGTTTCTTACATATAGTTTGTTGGTTTCCTTTTTTGAATAAATTTTTTATAATTTGTTGTTATTATTCTTTTGAATATACATGTTGTATTAGTAGTAATCTCATATATTATTTGTTATTTTAGCTGAAATATTAGGATGAATATTTTTTTTCTTCGATAATGTTTTAAATTTTTAACCCCACTGACATTTTAAGTCCAGGTCCGCCCCTGTCAACTGATAAAAAACATCAAAACTATTAGGCCTGCCGATATAATCAGGGTTCAAACCCAACTCTATCGCTTATTGGTCTGGATCGGACAGCTATACAAAATTAAAAAACTCTTGAGGAGATTTAAATATTGTAGCTTAAGCTTACAAAATTGAGCTATTACTGTTGAACTGGCATTTAGAGGATAAAATAATATTTCTCAAGTGAGAATTGGACAGATAGACCATACTTGTGAAGTGCAAAACCAATAGTGGTTGATATATAACCACGCCTATGTATCTTACATACAAATCATGAGACTGATGTGCAACTAAACTACAAGGCTTGATCTCACAAGATTGAGATAGCATTGCCAATGATTATGGTTTTGGCAGCAATCAAATGCACCCGCGGTTTTCACCAAATTAAAATAAAATTATTCAAAAAATGCTCCATAATCACCAAGTCTATTTTCTTTCTTTCTTTCTGTGGGTTTGTTTTAATAAATTCTCCATTCAAGCTTTGCATCTTTTTTTGGTGTACTTGTATCCAAGTATAATGCCAAATACTATACTCTAATCTGTGAACCTTACCGTCACATTTCGCAATTTGCAACCAATCAGTATCGAATTCAACCATAGCTTGAGTGATGAAAGGTGCAAAAAGGATTGCCCAATTTGCAAGAAAACTACTCCAACTTAGCTATGCTAACACGGCTGTGCACTTATTAGCGCTGAATAGGAAGGGAGGTGGCACGATCCAAAGGAAGGGGAGTTAAAAATCAGAAAGAAGAGAGAGGGAGTTGCTATAGTTGCGAAATATTACTGTGAGCACTCTGTGAATCCAACAGTGAAAAATTATGCATCACTAAAGTAGAATGGACCATACCTAATGGTACTGTCGCAATTACGAATCCTTGCAAACTTTTGCCACATCATTTCTTAAAATAAACCAACATAAGTTACTTAAAATACCACAGGTTATCTCTAATACTCCAACAAATCCGATCATAGGCTTCAACTGAAAATTGCGACATTTTGTTGGCATCATTTTTTGTTACGCTTCAACTGGAGTGAATAAATGCTACCAACTGTATTGGCCAAATGGAGAGGGAATGATTCATATGTTACCATTTACAATGGGATCGGTACTATGTTGCCAATTCTGTAAGTGGACGAAAGTTACCATAGCAATGAAACTTGAGAAAACAGACTTTACACTGTAGTTTCACAAGATCAGATCTTCATGGATATATACAGGAATAAGAACAACAGGTATCAATTCATTCAATGATGTATTAAAATAAACAATTCTCTTGTCTTACAGAAAAACTATGATTCTTTAATAGATGAAATCTCTTTTCAAATGGTGTGATCTCATAAAAAGAAAACTATATAGGTTCGACAACAAATGTGCAAATTAATCAAATTACAAAAAAAAAAATCATTAGCAGATGCTTTTTGGCAGGCTTTTCCATTCTTCAATATGCTGTTGATTATAATATCACTATAAATAAATAAAAGTTGGTGTTTGACAGCCATATTTTGTATTAAGGTTCTACACATTATAATTACGAATTCACTATAAAGATAATTCTAAGGTGACAGCAGAAACTAATCAAACTGTATTTTCGTTCAAAGTAATACACTTATATCAGTGGCAAGTTTTACAACATAATAAGTTCGATGAATTCATCTACTTATATCAAATTGCAAACATCTTATAGAAGATAGAGATGAGGCTCAAAATATATGAAAGAGATATCAAATTTGCTCCACGTATTAATGTTTCACTAAATAAAATTCTATTAATTACAGAATGAAACTAATCCAACACAACTAGTTTCTGATACTCAGGGCCAGATATGGCAGCTTCCATGGCTTTTAGTGGGCTTATATCACCTTCATTATCTAAGAACAGTTTCAACAGATTCTTAGAATATCCACTAACCAGGGCTACTCCTTTCTGAGTGGCCGGCACCGGGGTTGCCTTCGAGTCTCTCAGATTCCAAAAAACTATCTGAGGCACAGCAGAACCATACCCTTTCTTTTTATACTTCCTAGTAATTGCTTGGTAATCAGTCTCCCAAGAGTTTGCAGATGCTTCATCAAACTCCATGTCACTAAATACAAATATCCTCTTAATCATCTGATCCTCCTTCAGGTTCCCTTTTACAGCCACATCCAATATGCGATCAAACACCTTCTGGAAATCAGTGTTCATCCCCCAGTCCATGTTCCTCACAAACTCTGTCTTGGACTTCAGATCATGCCCCCGAATTACATGAAGCTTAGGCTCAGCACTGAAAGTAATAACCTTGCCTTTCCAAGGTTTGTCACTCAATTCAGACACCAACAATCCCAATGCGACAGACACCTTCATCGGGGTCCCGTGCATACTCCCAGACACATCACACACAGCAAGACAATTTCTCATCTTTCCTTTCTTGAGCAAATCATCAACCATTCTCTTCCACTGCAACTCTGCAACTTCCCCACCATCTTCATCTCCCAAAGACGCTATAATCTTATGCGGAAGCAAAGCACCAGCTGCTATCGTAGTCTTCCCTGCTTTCACATCCTTCAAGTACTTCTCAAACCTCTCTTTATCATGCTTCAAAAACTTCTCCTTATAAAACTCCATTGCGACAGAAGCAACCCTATTGTAAGGAATCAAATTCCATTGATTAGCACCAATAAACACTTCAGGCAAATCCAACACCTTCCTCAATGGCACCAAGACATCCTTCCTCAAACGATCACGAACCCGGTAAGAATAATGAGCCTCCTCCACACCTTCATACTGCTCCCTAGGGAAGATTCTTTTCGCAATGCTCTCACAGAGAAGCATTGACCTGTCAAACGAAGAGTCAACAGAAGGGCACCATTTTGCAGCAAGACTGATTTTTGTAGGCGAGCCAGATTTCAAAAACTCAAGATCTTTCTTCAAGCAATCAGCAAAATGATCAGAGATGGAATCATGAAGACACTTAAAATCGGGGTCGCTATCATATCGTCGAACAAGCTTCTTAGCCAATGCAATCTTCTTCGCTTCCTTCGAAAGATGAGCTTTCTCTTTCTGAGCCTTAGCCTTCGCCGCAGTCTCTTCACTTATCAAAGAGTCTTTCTCCGTGCCTTTCCACCATTTGTTGTCGTTATTGTTGGTGTGTCTTTGTCTCTCCACCCTTTCTGAACGTTTGTTTTGGGATAATGATTTCCTTTGATTCCACTCTTCTTTCTGTGTTTTGCGAATTGAAGAACCTTCAAGAAGACGGTAAAGGATTTCAGGGAGATCTTTGAAGTAACCAAAGTCAGCGAGGGAAGGAACATTGGCAGCTAGTGTTTTAGGGTGATGTTGGTGAAACCAGAGAGCAGCAGCGAAGAAGCCTTCACGATCGGATTTTCCAGTACCGCGGACACCACGGAGATTACATACGAGTTTGAGGGTGGTGACTGGGTTATGGGTCCAAGCTAGTTTGAGTTTCTGGAGGAGTGTTTCAGAAGGTGTGTCGGGGACAACATGGAAGAAGAAGTCAAGACAGGGGTTACTAGTGGAAAGAAATGTTGGTGAGTTGTTCTCTGTGAGGCCCATTCGGGTGAAGGCGTCGTTAGTGGTTTGAGTAGTGGTGGCGAGTATGGTGGCGTAGGAGGGTTTAGTAGGGTCCCATATTTTCGATTTGCGACCGTAGATCTCTGGTGGGCCTACGAGAGTGACACCGGCCATTGAAGAGTGTGCGTGTGGTAGGGTTAAAGAAAAGAAGGTTGTTATTACTATTACTATAACAGAATGAAAGGGACGAGATTGAAATGTTGATTTGGGGAGTATTTATAAACTCATCATATGCGTGGCCTCCAAGTAATTTACAAACCCTAATGGTGCCAATTTTTGGAGTCAATTTTTTAAACAGACCCTAATCAACTAAAAATGCTTACTATAGGGCGCTAAATCCTCCTACAATCAATAGAAAATCGTGTGGACCCCTTCTTCTAAAATCAAAAAATCACATTAATTACCCTTTCCTTAAAAATAGCTGGAGCCACTTTTTTTTGAATAATATATAGGCTCTCGTCGTTAACTAATTCCCTAACACATTAGTTGCAAGCCCATGACAAACACAAAAAATAAAATAAAAATAAAATTTAAATTAAAAAAATAGTAAGATTAATTTATAGAAATTAGTATATATATATTTGTGTCAAAAAAAAAAAGAAATTGGAATTTTATTTTTTTATGGCATATAAGTCGTCATATAGTTTTTTTAAATAAAGACATATAAGTCGGTATAAATTTAAAATAAATTCAATAAACAAAAAGGTTAATAGTAATATTTAATATTTTTAAAATTGAACCGATCGACGAATTGAATAGGTAATTGGTCTGGGCAATTTTAAAAAAATCGGACGATGTAGTTCATATCTTATATTTAAATATATATGTATTATTATTTACCTTCTCAAAGTAAAAAGTACACTTGGCATCCTCACGTTGCTTCTCAAGGAGCAAATTCATACGTGACATTTTTTTAATATTTTAATCCAACGTGGCGTCTATGTGTCATTTATGTACAACCTAAAGGAACACGGTTCGATTCTCAATTACAACAAAATCTTTTATTTTTTATTTTCAATTTAATTGTTTTTATCGTACAAAACAAATAACTAAAAAAAAAAAAAAGAAGAGCAGCATCACTAAAATAGAAAAAAATAGAACAAACAATTTATAAATTTAAATTTAACCGTGTATCATATTGAAGCCTTGGATAGTTGGATTAGCTCTAGGAATAGAACAAGGATTAGCTCTAGGCATAGAAAAAAAACAATTTATATATTTGAATTTAATATATTTGAATTTAATTTATCTTAAATTCAAAAAAGCATACATAAAAACGTGTAACATGTTACAAATAACAACCTATCTAACTTAAAAAAAATAAAAATACAATTCTAGCTTACGGAAAATAGGATTGGTATATATACTTAATTGACATCACTCACATAAAAACAAACAATTTATAAATTTAAATTAAATTTATTTTAACTCCAAAACAAAAGAAGATTAGCATCACAAAAAGAAACAATCGTGCTTGAGGATTATCATAACTAATTTGTTACATATTTTAGATTTTTTGGGTATTTTTTCCTCTATATATAGATGTTGAGTCTAACATTTTTATTTGTCTATTTATCTCACACAAATTTGTTTCTTCCATACAGAAAATATACAAATTTGTTTCTTCCAATTAAGAAATCACTATGGCACAAAAATACGATAATATTTCTGAAATCAATTCCGAGAAAGAGTCATGGACTATAGCTGCACGAATCATTCGTAGTTGGTTCGTTTGAGATGTGAACCATGTTAACTGCGGCGACACACAATCCTAATTCTCTCTTGACATGGTTTTAATATTTAATTTTCGTTATCTCTTTTTTATGTATGTTCTTAATTTATTTTTATTTTCATGGTAACAAAATTCATGCTACCATCCAAAGGACACTAATATACAAGCTTGAGAAAGACTTGAAAGAGAATAAGGTATATTATTTCAGTAATTTTGGTGTTGTCGCAAATCTCGGATCTTATAGAAAAACACGTATATTTAAATCATTTCAATTTTTATCAAAAAATAAAAATAAAATTCAATCATGTTCTAAAATAGGAGTGTTGATTAACATTAAAATCACAAATTAGTTACAAAAAGCCTAAAATCATGGGAATCCGGTTTGTTTACTTAAATCATATTTTTTTTTCGTAGAATACTTTAATCTATTTTATATCTTTCTCAACGAAATTACACTGAAGCAAAACTTCTATAAATAGGCCTATATACTTAAATCCGATTAAATGTATTTAAATCATCTTTAAGTCTTTACATTGAGTTTAATCATCTTTAAGTCTTTACACTTTGCTTCTTTTACTAATGGCTCCTTCATACGACTCAATCTTTGATATTTCAAACCAAAAAGATGATTGGTGTTTTTTTGGTAGAGTCATGAGGTTGTGGGTAACACCTTCGACCTTGGAGATGGTGTTAATTGACTCAAGGGTAATTTTTATTTTTAACAATTATAATATGAAATTATATTTTGTATGTTTGGTTTGTCTTTTTTTTTTCTTCTTTTTTTTAATATTCTATTTTATATTTTTTAGGGGAAGACTATCCATGTCACAGTCAATAGCTGTTTAATCTCACAATTCAGTCATGAGATTAGCGAGGACAAGGTCTATGTACTAATGAATTTCAGTGTATCTCTGAATGAGGATGTATATAAAACATGTTCTTATAAGTTTAAATTGAATTTCATTCCTAATACTAAGACCAGACATGTTCATGAATTGGTTGTCTCTGATAATTCAAACAAAAAAAGGATTAACATCATTAAAATAAAACAAACAATTTATAAATTTGAATTTAATTTATTATCTTAACTGAAAAAGCAAAAAAGGATTGGCACCATTTAAAAAAAAAACGATCGTGTATAGCTTAAGTAACTCAAAACACAAACAATGTATTATAGCATCTGAATTTATTTTCTTAAAAAAAAATATGATAGCATTTGTATTTTAATTTGACTTAATTTATATTTTCTGCTTCCCTTTTTTTTTTTACCAATTATTCAATGTATGTATTGTCAAACAAAAATAATAATTCAAAAAACAAAAAACAAATAATTAAGATTAAGATGATTTGTCAAAAACACAAAAAAAATTAAGCTGAGTTATTTATTACTGTCCTATAAAAAAAGGATGAGTTATTGATACATATTAGGATTAGGATAATAAAATAAATAATTCAAATTTGTTACATATATGAAGTATCATCTCAATTGGTTTACTTTTTACATTGATTTGATTTAGTTTTTTAAACCGTAAGAAATTACTTTATTCTGTTATATTCGATCTCTTTGATTTTATTTTTTTTTAACATTTTACAAAAACAAATTAAGATGTGAGGTCTAAAGTAATATTCCAAATTTCTTTACTTTTAACATAGACTTTATTTATTTCTTCACAAGTAAGAAATTAAACTTTCATATTTTAGATAAAATTTATCTTGAAATTTTACTTGAACTTTTTACAAAAATAATTAAAACGCGAGACATGAGATTATTATCTCAATTGTTTTACTTTTTACATAGACTTGATTTAATTCTTCACCGCGTAAGAGATTATCATCTTCCATTAGAATAAATTTCTTTGGATATTTTAATTGAATGTTATTTTAATAAAATTTTAAGATGTGAGACCGAGAGATATAATCTCAATTAAATTTATCTAATTAAGATGTGTGACTTAAGGTTATGGTCCAAATTTCTTTACTTTTTATATGGGCTTGATTTAGTTAATTACTCTTTTCTATTAGACCACATCGCTCTTGAAATTTATAATTGAACTTTTTACAAAAAATAATGAAGACGCGATACATAAAATTATAATCTCAATTACTTTACCTCTTACATGGACTTGATTTAGTTCTTCACACCCTAAGAGATTACCATTATCCGTTAGACCAAATATTATAATATCAATTGCTTAACTTTTTATACGGGCTTGATTTAATTTTTCACGCCATACTATATTACCCTCTTCATTAGATCATATCTCCTTGGATATTTTAATTAACATTTAAAAAATTAAAATTAAGATGCGAGGCCTAAGGTTTTTGTCCAAAATAATTTACTTTTTACATGGGCTAGACTAAATTTAGTTCTTCATACAGTAAGAAATTATTAGATCAAATCCTTCTCGAAGTTTTAAGTGAACTTTTTACAAAAATAATTAAGACGTGGGGCCTAAGATTATACATGTTTGATTTTGTTTTTCACATGGTAAGAGACTACCCACTTCTGTTAGATCAAACATCTTTTGATATTTTTATTGAACTTTTTACAAAAATAATTAAGATTTGAGGTCTAAGGTTATGGTCTCAATCTATGAAGCACAGACTCTGACACAGACACTCCGACACCGCTAATGTAAAAAATATATGACAACGACACCGCTACATATTTATAAAAAAAACTAAATTCATAATTAAAATACATACATATGCATTTAAGTTGAACAAATTTTTCATTAAAAAAAGTTTTAAAGGAATATATAATAGTACATTTGACATTTATTCATCCATCTACTATCGAAAAACTAAAAATAATGTAGTAAAAATGTAATATCTTTAATCCCTCATTGATCAATATTATTGTTTCGACACATCTTTAATCGTTGTATATATATATCTAAGAAGAGTAGAAGCAAAAAAAAAAAATAGGACATTTATCTGATACGTTTGTACAAATGTCTTATAGGTGTCGGATACCAATTTAAGGAGTGTCGGAGTAAAATAAAAAATAGTTTTTTTGGACACCTCTCGGATATGTGTCGTATGAGTGTCATACGGACTTGATTTAATATTTCACATTGTAAAAGATTACCCTCTTTCATTAGATCATATCTCTTTGAATTTTCTCATTGAACTTTTTTAAAAAAATAATTAAGATGCAGGATCTAAGATTGTGTCCTCAATTACTTTACTTTTTACACCGGCTTGATTGAGTTTTTTACACCGCAAGAGATTATCCTCTTCTGTTAGAACAAATTTCTCTAAATATTTTAATTGATTTACAAAAATAATTACGATGTGAGAACTAATATTATAATCGTAATTGTTGTACTCCTTACACGAGGTTTATTTAGTTCTTCAAGCCGCAAAGGATTACAATCTTCCGTTAGATTAGATCTCTATGGATATTTTAATTGAAATTGCAATAAAATAATTATGATGTGAAACTTTAGGTTATATGGTTCCAAATTACATTACTTTTTACACGGGTTTGATTTAGATTAAATCTCTGTTGAAATTTTAATTGAACTTTTTACAAAAATAATTAAGACGTGATGCCTATGATTATGGTCTCAATTGCTTTATTTAGTTTTTCACAAGTAAGATATTATGATCTTCCGTTAGAACAAATTTCTTTGAGTATTTTAATTGAATTTATTACAAATATAATTAAGTTGTGAGACTTAAGGTTATGATCTCAATTGCATTACTTTTTACACTGGTTTAATTTAATTCTTTATGCCGACATAGATTACCCTCTTCGGTTAGATCATATCTTTTAGGATATTTTAATTTAAAATTTTAGTAAAATAATTATGACGTCTTACTTAAGTTTTTTTTTTACAATGTCTAGCTTAAGGTTATGATTCAAATTGTTTTACTTTTTACATGAACTATATTTAGTTCTTCACGCCATAAGAAATAACTCTCTTCTGTTAGATTAAATTCCTCTTGAATTTTTAATTAAACTTTTTGCAAAAAATAATTAAGATGTTAGATTTAAAATTATGATATTAGTTGCTTTACTTTTTACACAGTTTTGATTAGGTTGTTCACCCCATAAGAAATTACTCTCTTCCATTAGAACAAATCTCTCTTGATAGTTTAAATGAATTTCTAATAAAAAAAAATATTTTCATCATGTTTTAACAACAAAATAAAATAATTAGTAAGACAATAATAATATACATATATTTTCACATTAAATTCTAAAATTATTATTATTACATTTTTTTAAATGAAAGCTAACTTATGCATGATGCTGGTTTGAACCCTAATTTTCCCTTTCAAAAGTATTTCTTAATTATATATATATTACAAGTTTCTATTAAATTTTATAAAAATTAAATTTCTAGCCCGTGCTTGGCACGGATGTCCATACTAGTAATATTTAATATGAAATAAATGTAGAAAAATCATGTTTTTTTTTTATAGAAAAAGGCACATAATTTTAATTTTAGGTTTGAAGGCTTAATGTATAGACAATATAGGAAAATACTATATATTTATGACTTAATTACAGTTTTGGTCCCATACTTTGCTCTTTTCACGGTTTTAGTCCCCCTATTTTAATTTCAACCAATTTTAGTCCCTCTTATTCAATTTTAATCTTATGTGTCATATTTTTAATGATATGGCAAACATAGTGATGATGTGTCAAAGTCCACATATATTAACACTTTCCATGTCACTAACTACATTTATTATTTTAATTTATAATAAAAACATTAAAAATTAAAATAGCAATTATTATAAAACAATAAATAAAATAGAAAATATGATTGTTATTTATGTATTTGATTCCATAAATAAATAAGAATCAAGAAACAAATTTCCAAATCTCTCATTCTTTTGTAATTGAAAAGAAGAACTTTGTACAATCAGAAATACATGAGAGAAAAATCGAAATTCATAAGGAGGAGTAACCAAACAACAATTTTCGAGCAATAATGACTTCTTTACCAACGAAAATTGAAGAAGAAGGAGAACAAAAGAAGAGGAGCAAGGACAATTGAAAAGGAAGAATAAAAGAGGAACGAAAAAGTGGAGCAAGGAAATTTGGGGATTTGTATGATTTTTAGTAAGATGGAGAGAAGCAGAGATTTGAGAGATTTGAGAATTTGTATCTATTTTAGGGTTCTTGATTCTTATTTATTTATGGAATCAAATAATAACAATTTAATTTTCTATTTTATTTTTTTGGTTTATAATAATTGCTATTTTACTATTTTAATTTTTGTGTTTTCATTATAAATAAATTAAAATAAATGTAATTAGTGACATGGAAAATATTAATATATGTGGACTTTGACACATTAGCACTATGTTTATCATGTCATTAAAAATATGACACATAAGACTAAAATTAAATAAGAGGGACTAAAATTGGTTGAAATTAAAATAGGAGACCAAAACTATGAAAAGAGCAAAGTAGGGAGACCAAAACTGTAATTAAGCCTATATTTATCAAAATAAAAGTACTATATATATACAAGTACTCCTCATATCCAAGGATCGTGGTAAAGATAATGCATGGCCCAGCATGGCAGAATCATAAGCTTCTTTGAATATATACAAGTTCTCCTCATATCCAAATAACAGATAAGCCTAAAATATCATGTATGGAAAACAAAATCAGACAATGTAATATTAACTAATAAAATCTAGTACAAAAAGGGACATTTGCAGAAGAAGAAAAGTAATACTACTAGTTCCTATTCCAGCCATGAAGGCTTCCATCATACTAAATTCCTGCCATGGAGGCTTGTTAATACTAAATTCTAGCTATACTCACCTTTAGTAAATATTCATAAAAGGAGTCAATACTAGTTCCTATCCCAGCATCATGCAGAAATGCAAAGAGAGTGAGGTAGTTACTAATATTCACCAACATAGGTAGCAAGGTACACACGGATTAAACAGGAGTGGGAATACAAGCACTATAATTATATGGCATATTATATTAGAAAGATAATATAATATATAGTTTAAGAAAATGTAGATAAAGTAATCCTTTCTGAAATTGACAAAGAATATTTGCTATGCAAGAAAGAACTAGGACAATTAAGTGTATAGTATGTGCATTCAGATGAAATCTAACTCAACTTATTTTCCTGATTGTGAAATTACTCCATTTCACTAGTGTATAAAGATAATGCTATTAATCTAATTTTCACTGATGTTTAGCTTGTAAAAATAGTACTGGTTCATTAGTACTTGACCTTAACATTACTATAAATATAATGGCTAGGTTATATGATTGCTACATCTATCAATCATATAGGAGTACTTAGGTTAGGAATAGATACTTACAGGTTCCTTCTTCGATAACCTCATAACCTTATGACCCTAGAAGCACATCATCAACCATGTCATAATCAGTGAAACAGCGGAGATAAGTATATAATCAAGATACACCAGCACTAGAGCTTACTATCCACCTCATTAATCTAGAATGAAGAAATATCTTTTTTACATTAACATGAGAGTGGTGTAGAAAAAATAGGTTTCAAAATTAATGTGGTTAAAATTAAAATGACATGTCAAGCATAGATATTTCAGATATCTTCTGGACAAGGATTGCAGTCAAAGGCATCGCGCCAGAGAGAGTTCTCTTCCGTCAAATTAAAGGGTTATTGTAGGATAGAGTTCATACAAGGATGCCATTTCGTGACATAAAAAGTGCTATTAAATAGGTGTTATTGTAGGTCAAAATTGTAGCGGTGACAAGACCTGAAATAATAAACTAGCAATCTAGCATTACCTAAAGAGACCTGAAATTGCCTAGTTCTTCATAACTAAGTCACCAACTCTGACTTTGTCATTGCTAAAGCAACTAGAAATAATTCCAGTACTATATTGAATTGCAGCAACATTCCCTAAATAACAATATAGCGTTAAGAAAAATCTTATAAACAAAGACAATATTGATACTCAATATAGCGTTACGGATGTCTTTCTCTCATATAATAACTGTTAATTCAAACAACACAAACAAATCTTATATGATTGCTCTTCTATTGTCATGGAATATGCCACAGTTAAACTAGTTAGTTTCGTGAAGAAATCTAGTATTCCCCTTGCATCATTTACTTAGAAGTATAGATACTTCACAGTACTTTCACAACACTTGAAATTCTACAGATTGCTTAAGCAACTCAATGACTTCAAAACCTAAATTGTTGACCACAATTTTCATATAAACACAAACATTTAATACAAATACTTATAACAAGATAAGAAGTTGTCTCAATTACTTGATACTACACAATTTAAAGAATAACACAAGTGTAAATAGGCCGATAAAAAGAAAACTATGTTCGACAACAGATGTGCAATTAATCAAATTACTTCAATATTCTGTTGATTATAATATCACTATAAATAAATAAAAGCTGGTGAATGACAGCAATATTTTGTATTAAGGTTCTACACATTATAATCAAAGTTTTAAATAAAGGAACGTTACCGCGAAAAAGGCCGTTACAAAACGGTAAATGCAGCCACCGATACCATTATTGTCTGTTTTAAAGGTGAGAAAAAATATCACAGTGAAACACCGTTACGACTGCAAAACGCCGCGATACGCCGTTACGGCCGTGAAACACGCCGTTAGAACCGCGAAAAACATTGCTGACGCGAAAACTTCATATTTGTTTCTTCTCTCTTTCTCTTCCTCTCTTTGTGCAACCTCATAATTCATTAATCTTTTTTGCTTCCTCTTCGATTTATAGGCTATTCTCCTTCAATTAATTTCAATTTTAACTCCTACTCTATATTTGGGTGTTGTTCTCTAAGTGTGTAATAGAGATAATATGATTTTTAAAGAAATAAAATTGGAACTTTGAGTGAGTTTGAACTTTGGAGATGAGATTTTTGGTGTGTGTGAACTTGTTTCTAAAATGAAAAAAAAACCTAGAAAGAACAATGTAAGGTTAACGAGAGGAAGTGGTTGTAGCTAGCTAATTGGGTAAGGATAGTGAATTCCACTAATTTTTACTCCTATTTGACTTTTTGGAATGTACTAATATCTCTTATAATTATATTTTTATTATTATGATAATATGCAGAATTTTAGTAAGATTTGTGCAACATTACGATTAATTCACACCGCGACGGTCGCAATCTGTAACGTAACACCCGTAACGGCCGAAATCGTGAAAACCTTAATGTGACCGCGATTGTTACCGTTACCGATATTTAAAACCTTGATTATAATTACTAACACACTGTAAAGATAATTGTATGTTATAAATGGTAATAATTGTCCTCTGTTGTAATAATCATTAGAGTATTCCTAAAAATAAAACTTTGTATTAAGGTGGCAGCAGAAACTATTGAAACTGTATTTTCGTTCACAGTAATACACTTATATGATATTAAGTTATATCAGTAGAATTAAGTTTTACAACATAAGAAGTTTGATGAATTCATCTACTTATATCAAATTGCAAACATCTTATAGAAGATAGAGATGAGGCTCAAAATATATGAAAGAGATATCAAATTTGCTCCACGTATTAATGTTTCACTAATGGCTTGTTTGGTAGAAGAGAAAATGGGAAGAGAGAAATTAAAACACGCAACTCAATGCATGTACTTAGACTAACATTAGTCCAAGTACATGCATTGGGTTCCGTGTTTTAATTTCTCTCTTCTCATTTTCTCTCCTACCAAACACACCCTAAATAAAATTCTATTAATTACAGAAGGAAACTAATCCAACACAACTAGTTTCTGATACTCAGGGCCAGATATCGCAGCTTCCATGGCTTTTACAGAGCTTATATCACCTTCATTATCTAAGAAAAGTCTCAACAGATTCTTAGAAAATCCATTAACCAGGGCTACTCCTTTCTGAGCGGCCGGCACTGGGGTGGCCCTTGAGTCTCTCAGATTCCAAAAAACTATCTGAGGCATAGCAAAACCATACCCTTTCTCTTTATACTTCGTAGTAATTGCTTGGTAATCAGTCTCCCATGAGTTTGCAGACGCTTGATCAAACTCCATATCACTGAATACAAAGATCCTCTTAATCATCTGATCCTCCTTGAGATTCCCATTCACAGCTACATCCAATATGTGATCGAACACCATCTGGAAATTAGTGTTCGTCCCCCATTCCATCCTTTTCACAAACTTTATCTTGGACTTCAGATCATCCCCCTGAATTACATGAAGCTTAGGCTCAGCACTGAAAGTAATAACCTTCTCTTTCCAAGGTTCGTCACTCAATTCAGACACCAACAATCCCAATGCGACAGACACCTCCATAGGGATCCCACACATACTCCCAGACACATCACACACGGCAAGAGAATTTCTCATCTTTCCTTTCTTGAGGAAGTCATCGACCATTCTCTTCCACTGCAACTCGGCCACTTCCCCACCATTTCGATCTACAAAGATCCTATAATCTCATGGGGAAGCAACGCACTGGCTGCTATTTTAGTCTTCCCTGCTTTCACATCCTTCAAGTACTTCTCAAACCTCTCTTTATCATGCTTCAAAAACTTCTTTTTATAAAACTTCATTGCCACAGTAGCAACCCTATTGTAAGGAATCAAATTCCATTGATTAGCACCAATAAACACTTCAGGCAAATCCAACACCTTCCTCAATGGCACCAACACATCCTTCCTCAACCGATCACGAACCCGGTATGCATAATGAGCCTCCTCCACACCTTCATACTCCTCCCTAGGGAAGATCCTCTTTGCAATGCTCTCACACAGAAGAGTTGACCTGTCAAAGGAAGAATTAAGAGAAGGGCACCATTTTGCAGCAAGACTGATTTTCGTTAGCGAGCCGGATTTCAAAAACTCAAGATCTTTCTTCAAGCAATAAGCAAAATGATCAGAGATAGAATCGTGAAGAAACTTAAAATTGGGGTCGCTAGTGTATCGTTGAACAAGCTTAAAAGCCGATGCAATCTTCCTTTTTTCCTTCAAAACATGAGCGTTCTCGGTCTCTTCAGTCATCAAAGACTCTTTCTCTGTGCCTTT
The DNA here is from genome assembly GCA_954870985.1 of Trifolium fragiferum. Classification (NCBI taxonomy): domain Eukaryota; kingdom Viridiplantae; phylum Streptophyta; class Magnoliopsida; order Fabales; family Fabaceae; genus Trifolium; species Trifolium fragiferum. The sequence goes on along the minus strand of OX940791.1, from coordinate 22,288,052 downwards.
GTTGGTGTGTCTATGTTTTTTATTTCTTTTTCTTACACCATAATCGGGTGTACCGGGTGGTGATGGTGGTAAGCGTTTCTTTTTGGATTCAGATCTCTTTTGTTTCTGGTTTTTGCGAACTGAAGAACCTTCTAGAAGACGGTAAAGGATTTCAAGTAGATCTTTGAAGCAACCAAAGTGAGCAAGGGAGGGAACATTGGAAGCAAGGGTTTTAGGGTGATGTTGATGAAACCAGAGAGCAGCTGTGTAGAAGCCTTCAAGATTGGATTTTCCAGTACCGCGGACACCACGGAGATTAAATACGAGTTTGAGGGTGGTGAGTGGGTCATGGAACCAAGCTAGTTGTAGTGTCTTTAGGAGTATTTCAGAAGGTGTGTCAGGAACAATATGGGAAAAAAAGTCGTGACAGGGGTTACCTGTTGTTTTAGTAGTGGCGGCGGCGAGTATGGTGGCGTAGGTGGGTTTAGTAGGATTCCAAATGAGAGTGTAGATCTCAGGTGGGCCAACGAGAGTGGCACTAGCCATTGAGAGAGAGTGTGTGTGTGTGGTAGGGTTAATGAAAAGAAGGTTGTTATAACTGAATGAATGAAAGGGACGAGAATTGAAATGTTGATTTGGGGAGTATTTATAAATTCTCATATGCGTGGCCTCCAAGTATATTCTTTAATTTGAAACGTGTGTATGTATACACTGGCTTTTCCTGAAAACAGGAACTAAATTACTTAAGTTTAAGGCATATTTTAGAAAAGGATAAAATGTTTCCACCTTTTACTTATATATCAAATTAAAATACTACTGTATTATTATGGTATTCTAAAACTAAAATATCTGATATTCAGAGTTTTTTTTCCTTCTCCTGTAAATAGATTATTTAAACATTTTTTTTTTGGTCAAGTAGTTTAATGGCAAAACTCACACGTTTAAATGTGGAGAAACGTGGAGTCCGGGGTTCGAATCACGGCCACTCCAATAATGTCTCTGATAGCTACTATTTGAGCTATGCTTATGGGACATTTAAACATCTTTATTATGAGCCTGTTTGTTATAAATTAAAAAATAAGTGATTTTGACATTAAATAGTTTAGATATTATTTATAGAGATTTTACAAAACATCAGAGGTTATTTTGTGTTTATTTTGCTCAAGCAACACACAAATCCTGACATTAGAATGAATGTTGGAATGCTCAGAAAGGTACCAGTAAGATCTTAAATGTTGATGGAAGTAGCATTGGCAATCTTGGTATCTCGGGTTTCGAAGAATTGATTTGGAATTCTGAGGGTGCGTGTGGCTACGGGTTTGCTGGAAATATAGGTCTCTTGAACATCGTTCATGCAGAGTTATTGGCAGTTTACCACGGACTTGTTTTGGCCTGGGAGCAGAAGATTAAAGATTTGTGGTGTTATACTGATTCCAAGACTGTTGTCAAGCTGCTATCAGATCCTATCGATGATTAGCACCACTATGCAACTATTATTTACAATATCAACGATCTTCTTGCTAGAGAATAGTTGTTTATACTGTTCCGCCCAATGAAATGAGTTTCATCCTGCTAGCTGACGCTAAAAATATCAATTTAAGGATTTATGCCGCATTGCAGTAGAAATATCAAGGCGACGGAATGTGAAGGTGCTTGAACATTTCTTAAAAGCAAAATGATGGAAGATGGCACTAAATATAATAGCATGTTAAATATCTACCAAAGCAAGTATAGATCTTGGTGATGTAAATTCCAAAACCACTGATGTTAGAATAGATGAAACAAAACAATCATGGTTTCAAATGAAAGCAATGCATCTCAATTCTCAAACCATGGGTATAAAAAAGAAGGATGGTGTGTCTCAAGTAAAAGGTGGAGGAAAAAAATATAAATAAAAGAAACAAAGGCGCTTGCAAGTATAGTTCAATGAGACAAAAAATTCTTCCACTTTGCTAATAAGATTGCCAATTGAGCTTTATATGCCATAATTTAGGTGTATAGGAAAAAGGTTATGCAGGAACTTCTTTGTTTTCCTTGATTACCAATCTTCTTTTTTATTACTGAATATGTGCAGCGAAAAAGACTGCAACTTATTGCGCAAATTCCATGAAGACTTGAAACATAAGGACATGGTAATATCTTTGCAGTGAAATGGTTCATCTTTTGTGGTCATCATAAAGGAAAATTCTAATCTCAAGTTCTGCTACTAAATCATCAAAGTAGAGTATTAATATAGTTAGGAACAAAAAATTTACTTGTAGCATAAATTAAATCTTTGCTATTTTTCAAATCCAATAATTAGTAATCAGGCATATATATTGAGTCAAAGTAACTATCATACAGTACCTTTATAGTTTCAAAGTTCTATTACAATCAATAACTGACTATATCCTATTTTAATGTGGCATTTCATTCTCTTAAACTCTTCATTTCAGCCATTCAATATTGTGTATTGGCAATTTGATTAAGAAAAAGACATTTTATAGAAAGAGTTTTTTGAAAACAAAACACAACTCTATTACTGAATAAACTGTGCAGGGCCCTGTCATTCAAAAATGTACTTCAATAGGTTAAGAACAGTAGAGACATTCTTCTTGAATGATTATTTGAGAAAGTCTATATAATTGCTTTCTTTGAAGGGCCCTAAGGACTTCAACTCTATTATTGAATAAACCTTTTTTTAATCCTTACAAGAACTTCAATATAACAAATCTAAAATAATGCTTATTCCTCCCCCGCAAACATCAGAGATATTCTTCTTGAATGGTTATTTGAAAAAATCTAAATTGCTTACTATAAAAACAGATTCTAAATTCAGATTCTAAACAGGTTAAGACTAGTGTATGAAGCATAAGTCATAACAAAAGTAAAAAGAATTTCTATTTACAAGTGCGTGAAACTTATGTTATTCGGATGATATAGGAGAGATTGATACAAATCCATGAGAATGATAAATTAAGTAGCCTTCACTATGCTGCATCAATACCAAAGGGGCAATACAAGCATTCGAACACTCCTGTGATATTCTTCAACATTTTCAAGATAGACTGCTTACAGAGAACATGGCGACAGGACATCAACATTTGAAGGGTTATCCATTCCTGCTTGTTCCTTTAGACAGTACAAACAAAAATAGAATGGACCTGGAATTGCCTGTCCATCTCAACTGGCACTAGTAGCAACTGGCTCATAGACTTCCATTCCTGCTTCTTTCCTTCCATGACAGTCATAAATTCAAGTAGAGCTGGCGAAAACCGGATCCCGCTTCTACAGTGACACTCAATGGACTGTAGTATGACTGTCCCAAAAAGATTGCAGAAATGCCTTTTAAGTTCCTCAGTCAACCTATCCCAGTTTGATGGGGAATGTAATGCATGGGATGGAGACTTAAAAGATGGTCCGTTGCATCAAAGAGGCCCTGGTGATAAAAATTGTTGGCAGTTATTTGATTTGAAGTCCATATGTCAATGTCGATGTTTTTATAAGCTTTGGATATATCAGTGTTGAAATATTTCTCTAGAACAGTAGATGGATAAACACTTGTTTCCAAAGCTACATATCATGCTGCGGTTAAATATAAGAACACAACCATGCTAGGTCTAATATATATTTTGTACAAATTTCATAATCAAACAGTGGAGTTGCATGTTAAATTGTTTATTGTTCATGTAGAAGAGGGTTAATGAAAAGTTAAAAACAAATATTGGTTTAGTTAACAGTAAAACTAGTATCCACGGGTAAAAATCCGTTTGTAGATTTTTTGGTTTATAAATAATATATTTTTAATATATTTTACTTTAAACTTAAAAAATAAAATTTTAATTGCTAATGGAAGATAATTAAATGACAACTACATGATATTTACAATCTTATATAATTTAATAATTAAAATAACACTATGTGATAAAAACTAACTGTTGTAGGTTTTCTTAGGAAAGATTCCAATAGTTCATATTTTTTTTATCAGATTAAAAATGTGTCATCATTGATGTTTATATTATTCTTCACTAAAATAATTAGAGTTAAATATATTTTTAGTCCCTACATATTTCAAAAATATATCAAGAATGGTCCCTACATTTTAAAAATGGTCAAAAAAAAATCTCAAAAGTTTTTTCGTTATCAAGAATGGTTCATTTCGTCTGCTTTTTTCACATCAACTAAGAAATAATTATTAGGGGGCTGAAACCACTTGATGCCAGAACTGACCCCCGAACCAGATTCACCTGGTGGTGAAAAACCGAAAAAAAAAGAAATAATTATTAGTGGACCCCACTATTTTAATTTTAGTCCCTACATTTCTACTTTTTTTTTTTTATTATAAGCAGTCCCTTCAATTTTTTTTTATAAGCAGTCTCTACATTTTGTGAAATATGTAAGAATGGTCTCTATATTTTTAAAAAAGTCAAAAATAATTTCATAATTTTTTAAAATATAGGGATATCATTCTTGTCTATTTTGCAAGGGACTAAAGTTAGAATGGTGGAGTCCACTAATAAGCATTTCGTTAGCTGACCTTGAAAAAATAGACTGAATGGCCCATTCTTGATAATGGAAACATTTATGGGATGTTTTTGAACCATTTTTAAAATGTAGGGACCATTATTGACAATTTCTCAAAATGTAGGAACTAAAAACTTTTTTAACCCAAAGAATTATAAAGTCGATGGAAAATAATTTATCTATGAGATATATAGAAGAGACTTTGAGGTTTCGTATAAAGGCTTTGATGTGAAATACCAAAAAAGAAGTTTGTGTATCGATACATGAGAAGAAATATAGACTACAATATAAATTAAAAAAATGATACCCATATTGATATTTAAGCAGAATTACAGTTCTCGTTGAAATTTTAAAAAATAGTCTCACAATTAACATATAACTAAAAATATAGATTTCATAAAAAGTATAAAATAAATAGGTCTCCGTATTAATATATGAGTAAAAATATAGATCTAAATAGAAATTATAAATAAAAAAATCACATGTATGAATACATAAGTAGAAATATATGTTCCCGTAGAAATTACAATATAAAATAGGCCCCCATACTGATTTATGAGTTGAAATATAGGCCGCGTATAAATGGAATAAAAATAGACTTTCATATTAATAAATGAGTTGAAATATAAATTATAGTATAAATTATAAAAATAAAATAGATCCCGTATTAATATTTAAAAATAAATATAAATTTATGTAGTAAGTAGTAACTTAAAAAAATAGTCCTCCGAGTAAAAATATATATATATTTTGTAAAAGTTACAAAAAAAATTCATATTAACTATATTAATAGAAATATAAGTTCACTTAAAATTTAAAATATTCTTCGAGACTTTTTCAAAAAAATATTCTTTGAGTATCTACACCATTTAACTTTTTTTTACGGTTCCTATCTAATGTTATTATCATATAAAATTTAACATTAATATATATGAGCTCTACTTTTTTTTTTTTTTGTTTATGAAAAATTCTTTGAGTATTATATATGCCTGTGTATAACAGCTAGCAAAAAATATTTTTTGTTTCATACATGCTTAAATACTTCTTGCCTTATATATACAACAATAAATACACGTACAACAATTGTCATGTTAGTCAACTTTTTAAGTAGTTCTTCTCAAAAGAAAATTTTAAGCAGTTATTTGATTACCATAAATAGTTACTGTCAAAACAATGTAAAATATGATTCATTTGAGAGTGCTATATATAGGAGAGATTCGCTGACTCAAAAGTAAGTCTCACTTGATTTACTTTGCTTAATAATTCGATATCGGCACTGTATTTTTTCAATCTAACCGTTGAATTCAAAAATCTCATTGAGTAGATCAAGTCTACAAATTTTTATAAAAATTCAAAACTGTTTGATACTTTTTCTCATAACTTCAATTTGATGTACGACAAAATTTTCAAAAAATCATTGAATTTCAATAATCTGAACACATAACTATATTTTTTTTGAATTTTTATAAAAATTTATGGAGTTGATCCACAATAGCATGTGTATTTCGACTTAATTGTTTCTAAACAATACAATATAACCTGAACACTTGATTATTATTTTTTGGTACATTCATTTGAACATTTGATAATATAACATAAATATTTTATAGTAGATCAAAATATATAGTAAAACACTAATATACTACTTCATCTATATATAATAGAAATAAAATTGATCTATATTTTACACGATTTCATCAATAAATTAAGAAAATGTGAAACAAATTGATATATATTGTACAATTAGATATAAATATCAATTTTTTAAAATATAAATAACATATTCACTTGCTTATTGACGAAGTGCCAAAGTAAGTATTAATTTTTATCGTTCCGCAGAGATTGTTTGGAATCAAACGCAAGCAATTGAAATCACACGAGAGTAAAGTTGCAATTAAATAAAGGGGGAGTTTTTCAGACTTAGGTTTAAAAACATGTAACGGCAAGAAATTGGGTTTTTGACTTAAAGATGAGAAAGCGATTGGGTCGTTTGGTTCATCCAATCACTATTGTCTTGGTGGTACACGTGCAGTAACGAATTACAAGTATAGTTCCACGATTCGATTAACAAAATAGCTATGCCCAATCTCTTGGTACATAACCCTCTCCCTTGATCACATTCCCCTAATATCTTAGGTGACTTATGATCAATTGAGGTTTTCGCACATTAATCTAAGAATTCTCAATTAACAAACCAAAATCTCTTAAGCGAAGGTTAATTGAATAATTATTCCTAGGTCGATTAATTTATTTCTAATCTCTTAGCAAACAAACAATTAGAATCATCACACAATTGGCCAAAGAATGTAAAGCATTAAGAACAAGGAATAATTCACTGAAACTAACTTCGTAATTCATTAAAACATCATATGAAACCACATGGTTCAAGAACAATAGCAATTGTAATCCCCATGGACCCAATCAATGAAGTTTAGTTACACATGATTAATGCATAAACAATAAATAGAGTAAAAGAATTCATTACAAAATAAGGAACACTTGCTCTCCAAAAGTTGCCTTTTACCTCAATTTATAGAATTAGGGTGCGAGGCTGCGCTGCGCGCCATTGTTGCTGCGCCGTGCGCAGCAGACAGACAATTTTTAAGCTTTCTGGCCACATTCCTACGCTGTCCGCCACTTCCTGCGCCGTGCGCAGCAGACATACTCTATTGCTTTATTTTCTTCTTTTTCAAGCGCTTCGAGCAAACTTCGTAATGATTCAATTCCTCTTTATTTCTTGCAGAATAACATACTAAATACTACTAAAGTGCCTAGAATCATGGTTAGAACATTATAATGACGTGACGTTATCACTTATCTTTGTCTTAACATCTTTCATATCATATTCTTCTTGAAAACCTACAACAATAAACATTCTCATAACATCTGCGGATAAAATGTTAAAAAAAAAGACTATATGAAGTTAATTCTAAGTCATAACATCATATTGATATACTATATGAAAAAATACCGAAATAAAATAAACAAAATGTTGGAATTGGATCCTTGAAAAAATATATAAGAATAAAAAAATTGTTTCATTGAAGAAGATAAAACCAAAGAGATTTTAAGAAGAATTTCATAATGTATTTCGTAATGATGTAAAAATTGTGATACTCAAAAGCAATATTTATAGTCAAAATAAAGCAATTACTCATATCAATTATTCCCTTAATTTAAGAAAGTAATTGAAACAAAAAAAAAAAAAATCATATATATTTTTTTCGGTCAAGAAAAAACTCATGTATATAGTAAAAAAATCATATTACATTAAAAAAAATACTTACAATTATAATGATGTTTGAAGATTTGATCTATGCTGTAATTAAGAATATTTTGTTCCTTAAGTTATCTATCGATATTGCCTTAAGGCGTTTTTTTCTTTCTTGCACAGCTTAAATTAGTTAACATTTTAATTAATTTAAATATGAGAAATTAATGTCAAAACAACCATAGAAGAGGGAGCTTCTAGGAATGACACGCGTACATTATACTTTGAAAAAAAACTCACAAATTATATAGGCTTAATTCATAATTTGGTCCCTTATGTATTTTAGTTCTCAATTTGGTCCCTTATGTTTTAAAACGTCTATGTTAGTCCCTTATGTTTTAACGTTACCATTAATTGGTCCCTTCTGTCAATTATTATTTTTAATTCCGTTAATTTTTGACACGTGGCGTACACTTGTCAAAAATTAAAGACAGCCACGTGTCAAAAATTAACGGAATTAAAAAAAAATTGACGGAAGGGACCAATTAATGGTAACGTTAAAACATAAGGGACTAACGTGAGTGTTTTAAAACATAAGAGACCAAATTAAAAACTAAAATAAACATAAGGAACCAAAGTATGAATTAAGCCAATTATATATATAGAGATGTAACACAAATAGTAACTTACTGTCATTATTTCATTTGATTGCAGTAAAAGTCAACTTAATTAAGAACTTATATTAAACAAATGTTCATTACATATATGTTCTTATGTATAAGGTTAAAATGTGTTGGTATAAACTGTAAGTTGTTTCTATAGGCTATCATGTGGAGCTTATTAAAATAAGCGAGAAAAAGCAACTTATGAAAGAGTTAGAAGTTATTATAACACAATACCACCTGTTCAGTTTCAAAGTTCTATCAGAATAACTCTGACTGAATCCTATTTCAATGTGACACGTCTTTCTGTTAAACTTTTCATTTCAGCCATTCTATATTGGGAGATTAGCAATTTCTTCATTAAGAAAAAGGACATTTTAAAGGAAGAGTGGATTTCTTCAAGATAAACTATTTTATTTTCTTCAAAAGGCAAAACAATCTAAATATTTGAATAAACTGTGACAAGGCAGGAGAATGCCCTGTCATGTACAACTTAAAGCAAATCCATACAAGAACTTGTATCAGTGGCAAATTTTACAACAGAAGAAGTTCGAAGAATCATCTACTTATTATCAAATTGCAAATATTTTCAAAAGATAGAGATGAGGCTCAACAAAATAGGTACAAATTTGCATTAAATAACACACTGCCATTTATAAAAAAAAAAAAAAAAAAAAAGAACAACTATACTATTATTAAACAAAAGAAAATCGTTTTTTTCCTTTACCAACAGTAAAAACATGCAGTACATCACAAATAGTATCACTAAATTCTATTAATTACAGAAGGAAACTAATCCAACACAACTAGTTTCTGATACTCAGGGCCAGATATCGCAGCTTCCATGGCTTTTACAGGGCTTATATCACCTTCATTATCTAAGAACAGTGTCAGCAGATTCTTTGAAAATCCACTAACCAGCGCCACTCCTTTCTGAGTGGCTGGCACTGGGGTGGCTCTCGAGTCTCTCAGATTCCAAAACACTATCTGAGGCGCAGCAGAACCATACCCTTTCTTTCTATACTTCCTAGTAATTGCTTGGTAATCAGTCTCCCAAGAGTATGCAGATGCTTGATCAAACTCCATGTCACTGAATACAAATATCCTCTTAATCATCTGATCCTCACTGAGATTCCCATCGACAGCCACATCCAATATGCGATCGAACACCTTCTGGAAATCAGTGTTCATCCCCCATTCCATCCTCTTCACAAACTCCGTCTTGGATTTCAGATCATCCCCCTAAATTACATGAAGCTTAGGTTTGTTGCTGAAAGTGATAACCTTCCCTTTCCAAGGTTCCGCGCTCAATTCAGACACCAACAATCCCAAAGCCACAGACACCTCCATAGGGATCCCATTCATACTACCAGACACATCACAAACAGCAAGACAATTCCTCATCTTTCCTTTTGTTTCGGTAACAAACCACGATACAAGCCTATAGACCAGAAAAACAATGAAAGTACCCTCTTTGGAGTAAAGGTAATAGTTCTCAAAAGTCTTGGCAATAAAATAAGTTTGGGGTTGGAACTAGCAACGTTTAAGTTTGGGGTGGGTATATGGAGAACTATCACTACAAAAAGAAAAAAAAATGAAAAAAAGACGGGAAAACATCAAAAATTTCCTAAAAAAATAGTCTCTTAAAAAAAAATATATATAAATGAAAAGAACGAGCCAAAGGGCAAAAGAAAGAGCCAAAGGGCAAAGAAAGTGATAGAAAAGAACCATACAAAGACACATCCGGTTCTTAACATCCGATACCAACACAAAAAGGCACCCTAAGGAACACAGGTTGCATACACAAAAAGGAACAACAAAGTAGAACTTAACTCCAATGTTTAGTCTACTATTCCCAAAAATGTCCTATCTTGATCTAAGCCACGTTATAACCCTGAAAAAGACCTCCAAAAATGCATGTATATTAAATTTTGACTGGTTGCTTAGAGTTCTTGCAAGCCTATGGTAAAATGGCAGGTTGCACGATGATTGAGAGATAACCCTTTCAATTATGAGCGAAAAATACAAATGTGAGAGAGTGAAAAAGTTGAACATGGACTCTTGCGGGCATTTGTCCGATTTGCTACTATTGACGTCTTCTGAGCCTAGCAGGACTGAGCATGATCGCGGCGGTAAGAAATCAGTGGTACCATTGCTGAAATATAAAGCAAGGTTGTGAAATTCCTATCATCTTTATTTATCTCTTATTTTTCTAACGATCTTGTCTGACAACATGTTATTTGAGGACAAGCAACAATTTAAGTTTAGGGTTGTGATGATAGGAATTTCTATGGTATTTTTAGTAGTAAAATGACCAAGACAGACTCAAATACGAAGGAAAACCTACAAAAGCAGGAAAAAGCATCAAGACAGAGTCCAAGATGCAAAAAGACAAGAAAAAGCCCAAAAAGTGAAGAAATTAAGCATTCCATCGCAGCACGATGATTCCCATCGTGTCACGATGGGAGCTGCTTGCTCGCCAAGAAAACAGAAGAAATAAATCTACAAAAAATCTGTTCATCGCAGCACGATGTGTGCCATCGCAGCACGATGGAGTAACTTGGCGCCCAAGCTGATGAAATGCACAGGATCAGTTATAAAAATAAACTGAATCTTCACATCGCAGCACGATGGCTTCATCGTGTTGCGATGCCTTGCTGAGGCCCATTACGAAAACTATAAATAGAGCCTCCCATTCATTGTTTTATTCATTCAGAAATAGTAGAACCTTCTCTACTATAAGGAGAGGTTTAGAGGAGCACTATTGGGCATAGTTTTCTCCCCTTACGGGAAAACTAACTCAGCAAGGTATGTTTTCTTTAGGCTTTTATGTTTAGGTTATAATTTCTTTATTGTAATTTAAATATGTAGTCTTTTAAATAGCTGCTTAGGTTTTGGTGGAGAAGATGAACTCCCCAATGAATATTTGGAGTCTGTGACTGAGTCTAAGTTATAATAAATGATATTTAAGTATTATGTTTGTTATTTACTTTCTTGCACTTTAATAATGTATTCTCGTAATCTGGCCGGATAAGCGTGAGCTGATGACAAAATTAGCAAGTGTACTAATTGTATCGTTAAGTAATAAATTTATAAAGTTCGTATCCACAGGGATTGTTTCAAGTTCGACAAAACAATTGTATCGTATTCAGGATGTAAATGCAAAGGGGGGGGGGGGGGGGGGGGGGGGAGTTTTTACGAGAGAAAAGCAATTAGGAATTATTTCGAATCCTCTTTTTGTTCCTATTTGGTACTCTAGTTTCAAGCCCTCAACAATGAAACTCTTATAATTACGATAATTTAACAAAATAGACCGAGTCCAATTCCTTGGCTCATCGATCTCGTTTATCTAATACAGCACCCTAATTCCTTAGGTGAACTAATATTATCAAAAGCTTGAATGAACGTTAAATTCTTAATCATACCAACTAATACTTTATTCCTAAAGCAATTACGATTGACAAACAGTTAATCTAGTTCCAGTTATAAAACCTAGGGTCAGTAGTGATTTATCGCTTAAAATCAATTCGGAAGTGATCAATTAACGAAAAACATTAAACACAAAATTAACTGAATAATTATAAATTTTCATTGAATAAACTAGATTACGTAGTTACATGGTTCAAATAGTTCCAAAGAGATTCATTTATAATTCCTAATCATATGAGTTTAGTTACTCATAATAATAAAGAAGTCTTCAAAAACTACTCTTTAGGTCAATATATCCGTCTGATATTTTTCTCTCTAAAAGTCGGTCTCCTTATTTTATTTTTTGGTAACAAGTGATATTTATATGCCATCAACAACACCAAATCGCGTCCCTGGAGCCTTCAAATAAGGTAGTTTGTTGCCAAAAGAATCACGTGTTACTCTTGTCTAAAGAATCACGTGTCACTATGCATTGTATGCTATCAAGTGCTTTGCTCCTCTTAGATAATGCCACGTGTATGCTATCTCTATTTTGCTATTGCATGAGGGAGCTTCTATGGTGCAGTTGGTATTTTGACAATATTGGAAAAGTCATTTGAATAGATCAATAGGAGTAAAGTCTTTATTTGGTCCCATCAAATTATAATTATATGGTATAGTTCCATAGTTGTGTTTCTGTGTATCCTCAAAGATCTAAAGGTGTAAATTTCTCTATCCTAGGATCGAGATTTAGCTCTGATACAAGAGTTTTCGGGCTTAGCTGAAAGATAATCTTTTGAGTTCATCTTTCGTGTATTGTATTAGGAGTCTATAATTAGACAATAGCTCTTTTGTCTGCTTGAATCTTGACTTTATTCTTGGATTAACATTTGGTCTGTCTATATATAGAAGGTTTTCTAAGCATCTATATTCGAATTCTAATTCTTGAATTCTTTTTCTATAGACTTTTAGATTTGTTCATTCTTCAGCTAAGTTCATTACTAGCGCAGGTAGTAAGTGCGGAGGTTAATTAGATTCTTTTATCTAATTTTTCGAGCTGCAGGGATAGTCCTACTATTGAGCTTTGTAATCTATGTAGCTCTTTTTGCTCTGAGATTTCAAAGTCTTTTTTAGGTGGTGCTACTCTAAGACTCTGGCTTCTAAATAATGGTTTTTCTTCTGTTTCTTCGAACAGATATTTGTCATCTTCTATTAAGGAACAACTCTTCCTTGCCAACGTTTTAAATATAGGTGACTCTAACGTCACTATAGGGGTGAATAATTCATCAATATGAATTATATCTTTTCCTGTAAATTCTATGCTATGATGTGAATTACTTAAAGCATAATTAATTCTGTAGCATATTGTAAAAGGATGATTTCCTTTTTTCATAAATTTTGAATCTTCTAATTTGTAATTAAAGATTATGGATCTGTACAGATCTTTATCCTTTAAGGATAATCCTATTTGTAAGTTTATGTCAAACTTAATTTTTCCATATTTTAAATTGCATCTTCCTTGTGCAATTATAGATTGTCTATCATCTGTAATCCTAGAGTCTCTTAGAATTATATTTAAAGGTGTATCAATACCTTTCATGAAAGTACTTTTGATTAAAACTTGAATGGTTGATATGTGAATATAACCAATTTTATTTCTTTCTTTTTCAGAAAGACTTGAAATTCTTTTTTGAATTTGTGTTCTATCTATGGTAGATACGAATATATTTCCAGATGTAGAATCAATTAGAAATGCTTCTTCTCCTACCATTATTCCAAATTTCAAAATATTTTTCATAGAGAAAAGTTCTTTGAATTTTATAGTCTTTCTTTTAAAGTTTTCTTCAGCAGTTAGAGATAAATCTGCTTCTTCTATTTTGTGATCTAGTATGCTATCAGCAAAATAACTAGATGTTTCTTCAAAAAGTGAGATTTCCGACATAATTTTCAAAATTCTTCTGAATTTTCACTAATATTATCGGGCAGAGTATTTAAAGTTTTTATTAGACTATAAAATCGAGAGTTTTTTAGTCTATAATGTACACTTGCGAAGTCTCCATAGAACTGTCCTTGAAAACATTCTATGTATTTAGAATTTTTAGTAAAATTGTTTAACTCATGAACTAAACATTTCAATTCATGTTCTTCGAAGTCTCCTTCGATAGTTTCTTGAAGTTTTTCGAGAAAAACCTTTTCTTGGTAATGATTAAATTTGAATTTGTCTAAAATTATCTTAGCCAAATTTGGTTCAGGAATCCTTTTTAGTAAATAAGTTACCTTTTTATCATAGTCTTCCATCAAGACTAGTTCTAAGTACGTATGATTAGAACTGGGTTTTGTGTATTCAATTTCAAAAAAATTTGAAAATAATCTTTGAGTTCTAAAATTTGAACTTTCCATTGATTATGCAAATGACATAATATAATTAATAAATGATGTAATAATAACAATCATACCTGATATGATTTTCTTTGTTTCTGGTTTTGATGAATTCTTCGATCCGAAGATGTTTGTGTTGTTTTGGGATATAATCTGTTTGATTATATTGTTTTATGTGGTTGATCCCTCCAGAGTATTACATCAAGGATCTAGCTCCTCTAGAGTATTACCTCAAGAGCTACTTCTAAGAAATGATTCTAAGGACAGAAGAAATAATTCTTCAAAAACTAGTTAATAGTTTCGTATTTCTTTCAACTGTAATTTACATTGAGCTAAATGCTCTTATTTATAGTGGAGAAGGGCTCACATTAGGTAAACGTCCCTTTCCATGACATTGTACATGCACTCAGAAAAGTGACACGCACTCACACAACAGTGACATGCACTCAGAAAAAGTGATGCGCACTAAAAAAAAAAGAAAAACGCACTAAGAAAAAAGACAAATAGTATTTTACATTATTTATCACTAAGTGGTCCCCATCTGACTCAGATGTGATAAGGTACCACTGTACAATTCTGTCCTACATTGTGGCCAGTTGTTCTGTGCTGTCAATCTTCTTGTCCTCTTGTGCCGACGATTTTTGACAGTTTTTACAGTTATGATTTTTGTAATACTGTAAAAAGTATCTGCAACATTCTTCTTGAATTACCCTTGGTAATTTTTCATGATCATCTTTCAGTTGGTCAATTCTTTCTTCAAGTTCTTTAATTGTCTTGATATCTTTTTCTTTTGCTGGTTTTCTGGAATCGCTATACACGACCATTGATGAGTCTTCGTAGATCATTCTGTAGTTTGTTTGGGATGACAATCTTGAAATTTTCTGACGAAAATTCTTCATTTGATTGACGTACATAGCTGGATGCCATTCTGTGCTTTCTTCATTTGATCAACTTTATGGTTTAATCCATACCATATATTTGGTTTTGTGACCAGTTCCAAGGTATTTTCATCATACCAAGGATATGTTGAATCGATCTCTAGAAAGATCTCTTTTCCTTTGGCATATAAATTATTGAACTTTTCTGCCAAATTTTGTAGATTCTTTGGAAGAAACTTGAGCTCTCCAAAAGTTTTCTTTGGTTGTTCTTCCAAATATATGGTATGGATTAAACCATTTTGAAAGAAAGATAGACATGTAGTACTATCTATTCCTGGTAATGTAACCGTCTTGGGACAGTTAAATTTGTTAGCCGGGTAGAAGCATTCAGTAGTGAATTCTTCTACATAGTGGTTCAGCCATCTCCATCTAAGACTGAATTCCATGTAAGTTGGATCAGTTATCTAGAAATTCTTTTGATATTCGAGCTGGCGAATTTTGTCAATTGACAACCTCTTTTTTGACTCCATTGTTGGAGATTTTTGAAGATTTTTTGCTGTTGTAACCTACCTTGTATGCTCCATAAAATGCCCGTTCGGCCTCCTTCATGGTTTTGTATCCTTTGTGACGCACATTCTTGCCAATGATGTGTTGTTTAGCTATTGCCCATTTTCTATAGATCCCTTTCATTGGACCATCAAAAATGACATAAGCTTCAAACCTTCTCATCTCATTGTCTACGGGATCGCTTGTTTGAATGGTTGCTAACGAACCATTTTTTCTGGCTTCTTCTTCCTCTTCTTCGACCTTATCTGCCCAAGACTTTTTGCTGTCTGAAGTTGTTTATGAAGATTCTGCTTCTTGTTCTTTATTTGAATTTATATTCCAACCGCTGGGTACTATCGTTTCAGTAGGAAATTTTGAACTTTCTGGGGTTGTATACTTTACATAGTAGTCATACTTTCCAGAAGGTTGTCCTAGCAAGTCCCAATTTCTTGGTTCTTTATTTCATTTAGGCCTTTTATTGAAGATTGATTTTCGTTTGTTGTCATTTTTTGCAAACCTTTGAGTGTTGTAATCATCTCCCCCCTCTCGGCAGCGATTTTTGCTCTTTTGATATCTATGGCGACAAGTTGCTCGTCTTTTTGCTTGATGTTGTTTTGAAGTAGCTTTATGACTTGCTCCATTATCTTGTCAGTGTATCTGCAAAACTGTTTTGCTCAGATTTTATATATTGAATATATGGCTCGAATTGTTGTAATTTCATCTGCCATCTTATTAGTCTGCCTTGTTTATGGTCTGCTTTAATTTTATATCTCCAAAATCCTGTAAGATATTTAGAGTCTATACGAAGAAGGAATCTTGACGGTAATAAGTCAATCTTCCATTTTTCTAGTATTTTTACACACGCCAGAGTTTCTAGTTCCTGAATATGGTATCTAGATTCTGTATCTGTAAATGTACCAGAAATATATTTACATAAATGTAATTTTTCAGTATCCTTTATCAGGATTTTAGAAGCACTATAATCAATGCCCTTTTTAGTATCTGTTCCTTCTTTCGAAGCTTCAGATTGTTTTGATTGAAGATCCTTAGATTCTTCAATTTTATATCCCTGCTCATTTAGAGAAAGTTTGGCTTTACCATTGGGTAAGGCTCTCATACAACCTGCCCAGGTTGTTTGTGATGCATCTGTGTCTACAATAAAAAAATCTTTTATTGTTGGATTGTATAGTTCAGGCAAAACTTGAATTTTTTGAAGGTTGAAAAACACACAAGAAGGGGGGGGGGGGGGGGGGGGGGGGGGGGTTGAATTGTGTGAGACTTTTTCTAAGTTAAAACAAATTGCAGCGGATAAGGTATAACACACACAATATATGAGGATAGGGTTAGAGAGAGATGCTCAGAATTTTTATACTGGTTCCTCCCACTAACAGGAGTAGTCCAGTCCTCTTGTCCTTCACAAGAGATTTCACTATAATCACTCAGATTACAAATGCTCAAGCACTAAGCAAGAGACTTCAAATTGCTCAAGCACAAAGCAAGAGACTTCTAACTGCTCAAGCACAAAGCAAGAGACTTCCAATGCTCAAGCACAAAGCAAGAGACTTCCAATGCTCAAGCACAAAGCAAGAGACTTCCAATGCTCAAGCACAAAGCAAGAGACTTCCAATGCTCAAGCACAAAGCAAGAGACTTCAAACTGCTCAAGCACAAAGCAAGAGACTTCCAATGCTCAAGCACAAAGCAAGAGACTTCCAATGCTCAAGCACAAAGCAAGAGACTTCTAACTGGTTTTAATGTTAATAAAGATAAGAGATTAACACTTGATATACAATCAGAGGTGTTTACAAAATACAACTCAGTTACAAGACTAACTTAGAAAATTATCACAAAGTTTCTAAGTGTTTGATAGCTTCAGAATTTGACAGAGTTTCAGCACGTTCAGAAGCTTAAGTCTTGATTCCATTTCTTCACAAATCTTCTTCCTTTTATAGATGATAAAATGAACGTTGAAGATTATAGCCGTTTGAAGAATTGAGACGCTCCTTTGTATAGATCAGTGAGCTTATTAGCTGTTCTGATTTGCAGTAGCTTAGGAGCTTAACGTTTACTACAAAATGAGAGATTCCTTTTGGCTTTTGATATTTGAACCTTGGTGAAAGCCAAATAAGGAAATAATCGTTTCTGAAGCCTGACTTGAAAAGGACCTTTCCATGGTCAAACCTTTTCATTCTTGGTTTCTGCGTTTGGACTTAGTCAGGCACAGTCTTCAATAAAATTGTACTCTCAAATGTAGCTTAACACTTATATCTGACGAGCCTTCAGATTTTGATAGGCTCAGAATTACTTGTTTCAGATCTGGTGAGCTCAGATGTTCTTCAGATTTTGATAGGCTCAGATTTACTTGTTTCAGATCTGGTGAGCTCAGATGTTCTTCAGATTTTGATAGGCTCAGATTTACTTGTTTCAGATCTGGTGAGCTCAGATGTTCTTCAGATTTTGATAGGCTCAGAATTACTTGTTTCAGATCTGGTGAGCTCAGATGTTCTTCAGATTTTGATAGGCTCATAATTACTTGTTTCAGATCTGGTGAGCTCAGATGTTCTTCAGATTTTGATAGGCTCAGAATTACTTGTTTCAGATCTGGTGAGCTCAGAAGTAATTCCTTCAGAAATTCTAAGGTTCAGATAATAACTTCAGAGTTTCACAGGCTCAGAAATACTTGCTTCAGATCTGGTGAGCTCAGAAGTAATTCCTTCAGAAATTCTAAGGTTCAGATAATAACTTCAGAGTTTCACTTGCTTCAGATCTGGTGAGCTCAGAAGTAATTCCTTCAGAAATTCTAAGGTTCTTTAGTACGCAAATTTTAACTTTTAATCCTGCACACTGAATTAAATTATTAGTATTCCAATTTAACCTTAAATACATTGTTATCATCAAAATCAATTAAGGAGATACAAAATCATAATTTTGTTCCAACAATCTCCCCCTTTTTGATGATGACAACTATATGTATTTAAAATCAATTGTTGTTGTTTTTATTTAACATCTTGACTTCAGGTTCTGAGGTTTGCAAGCTCCCCCTGAGTCTGATAAGCTTCAAAAGTTTATCAATGATAAATATAAAACAGTCTAAGAGTAATATTTAATGTCAAATATAATTTCATATATTCTACCTTCAGAATTAGAGGTTTGCAAGCTCTATTTCTTCAGATTGACAAATATAAGATATGGTTTGCAAGCGTATCTTATATTATATGAATTTATGTTGGACAAAATTTATTACTCCCCCTCATTAAAAGTTTAAAAGACTTTAATATAACTTAACAAGAGTAGAGTTCAGAAAATGTGATCTTTAGAGCTTCAGAAATAATTTCACTGCCATAGGAAATAAAATAATATTTTCTCCCCCTTTGTCATTATCAAAAACGGGTCAGTCAAAGCACAAGTTACAGGGTAGTAAATGCACACAGCAAACAACCACCAGCAGTAAATGCATTCAACGGTAAAAGGGAATTGTTAAGTACCATGGTGAAACAGGGAATTGTTTCAGAATGAAGACGAGTTTCTTCAAGATCTGAATCAGTTCCAGGAAAAGGTGGAGTGGTTTGAATGGATGAGGGGTTTGGTTCAGAAGTGGTTGGCTTAGGAGATGAAGTCTGAAGGGGTTCAGTTTGGGATTCAGCAGGGACTTCAGAATTTTGAACATTTGAGGGTTCAGATTGGTCTACGTCCATTGCTATTGGGGTAGACTCAGAATCTTTAATAGGAGATTTCTGAGGGGATTTAGGAGTGTCAGAAATGGTTATAGTGGAAGTTTCAAAATATTGAAAACGTGAGAAGTGATAGTGACTAGTGTGTAGTTAAGTGATTATAGTGGAAGTTTCAAAATATTGGGGAAACAAGATAGTGACGTAATGGGGGCTTGGCAGTTACTTTTAATAAAATCATCATTAGCTCTCCTTCATTACCCAGCGGTTACTAGACATGATGGGAAGTTACACAGATAAGTAGTGTTTTCAGAAGCCAGCTGTCAGTTAGAGAAACTGAGTGGTCAACTAACACTTAGAGTAGGTATCTGAGTCACAAGAAATCATATTTAATAATAAATAATTCTGATTGCTTCAGATGAGAGAGTGCTTCAGAACCTATATAATAGTTTCTGAGCCGTCCAAACTTCTGAGGCCCTTCAGAACCAGTTTATTCATTCAGAGTTAACAGCATTCAGAGATATCATTCAGAAATAAAAACCATGTTCAGATTTTTCTTGATAAAATCGAAACGATCAATAGCAAGAGGTTTGGTAAAGATATCAGCCCATTGATGCTCAGTATCAATGAATTGAATCTTAATTACTCCCTTCTGAACATAGTCTCTAATGAAGTGATGTTTGATCTCAATGTGTTTAGCTCTTGAATGCAAAATAGGATTCTTAGACAAACAGATAGCAGCAGTATTATCACAGAGAAGTGGTATACTACTTATCCTTATCTGATAGTCCTCCAACTGATGTTTCATCCAGAGCAATTGCGTGCAACACTTAGCAGCTGAGATGTACTCTGCTTCTGCTGTAGATAGAGCAATAGTTGCTTGTCTCTTACTAGCCCATGATATAAGGTTTTCACCTAGAAATTGACAGTTTCCACTAGTGGACTTCCTTTCAATTTTATCACCAGCATAGTCAGCATCACAGAATCCAATAAGCTGATAATCTAAGGATTTCTTATAAAGTAATCCAAGATCTGAAATGCACTCTTAACATCCATTTGAAATAGAGTGATGTCATGATTAACTGCATAGGACAAGAGAAGTCTAATTGCCTCAAGTCTTGCTACTGGTGCAAAGGTTTCAGTGAAATCTATGCCTTCTTGCTGACTATAACCTTGTGCAACCAGTCTAGCTTTATTTCTGACAACTTCTCCCTTTTCATTTGACTTGTTTCTGAATACCCATTTTGTTCCAATAATGTTCTTGTGTTTGGGTTTTGGTACCAGATTCCAAACATCATTTCTTTCAAATTGATTGAGTTCTTCTTGCATTGCAACAATCCACCCATCATCTGAGAGTGCTTCTTCTATGTTTGTGGGTTCAATTAATGAAATTAACCCAACTAGGGATTCATCCTCTTTGAAAGCAGATCTGGTCTTTCTTGGGCTATCCTTGTTACCAACAATTAGCTCTTCAGGATGAGATGATCTATACTTGAATTTACTCTTAGGTGGAGCAGGTGTCTGAGAGGGTTCAGTTTCTGAAGGGTCTTCAGTTTCAAGGCCTTCAGAGATATCTTCATTTTGAGTCTCAGATGGATATACAGCAATGGAGAGATCTTCACACTCAGAATTTGAGGAAACTTGAAATTCTGCAAAAGTCTCAGCTTGCTCTGACATTTTATCGTCAGGCTCTTTATCATCAAATCTAACATGTATAGATTCTTCAACTGTGTGAGTTTCAGAATTATACAATCTGTATGCTTTTGAGCGTTCAGAGTAGCCTATAAAGATACCCTTATAAGCTCTAGCATCAAATTTCTTTCGATAGACCTTGTTGTCTAGAATATAACAAGTACATCCAAACTGATGAAAATAAGAAATATTTGGTTTTCTTCCTTTGAACAGTTCATAAGCAGTTTTGTTCAGAATAGGTCTGATGTAGATTCTATTCTGAACATAGCAAGCAGTACTCACGGCTTCTGCCCACAAGAACTTAGCTAGGTTAGACTCAAGCATCATGGTACGAGCCATTTCTTGCAAAGATCTATTCTTTCTTTCTACAACACCATTCTGCTGTGGTGTTCTAGGAGAAGAGAATTCATGGATTACTCCATGCTCTGAGCAGAAAGATTCGAAAGAGTCATTTTCGAACTCTCCCCCATGGTCGCTTCTAACCTTCAGAATCCGAAGATCCTTTTCACTTTGTATTTGTGTGCAGAAGTCACTGAACACCACAAGTGCTTCACTCTTAGAACGTAGGAATTTCACCCAAGTCCATCTACTGAAATCATCAACCATGACCAATCCATATTTTTTACCATTGATAGAGGCTGTCGAAACAGGACCAAACAGATCAATGTGAAGCAATTCTAAGGGTCTGGAAGTAGAGACAATGTTTTTAGACTTGAATGAAGTCTTAGCAAATTTTCCTTTTTGACATGAGCCACAAAGTGCATCTGAGTGATAATCAATGTCAGGCAAACCACTAACAAGCTTTTGTTTGCTAAGCTTAGAGATCAACCTCCAGTTAGCATGACCAAGACGCTTGTGCCATAGCCATTTCTCATCACTCAGAGACAAAAGACATATAATCTTTTGGTCAACCAAATCAGAAAAGTTTACTTTATAAACATTGCCAACTCTCATTCCCTTGAATACTACAGATTTGTCAGAGTCTTTTGATACAGTACATGATTCCTTATTAAATGTAACAACACACCCATTGTCACAAAATTGACTAATGCTCAATAGATTGTGTTTAAGTCCATCAACTAACCAAACATCTTTAATGGAAAGAGAAGAATTACCAACTGTACCTGTACCAATGATCTTCCCTTTTTGTTTTCCTCCAAATCCCACAGAGCCTCCCTCTTTCAGAGTTAGGGTTTGGAACATATGCTTTTCTCCCGTCATATGTCGTGAGCAACCACTGTCCAGGTATCAGGGCTGCTGTTTTACCTTTCCTTGCATGAGCATCTGAAGCAAACATTATTTCAGATTTTGGTACCCATATTCTGATGGGTCCTTTAGAGTTAGTCTTCTGAATAGTATTCCTTCTTTGTTTTCTATGATCAACACAAGATCTAGAATTAATTAAGCTTTGACAAGAATGTTTAGGCTTAATTTGATTCTTGGATTTTGATCTGGAGTATATCACAGTTCCAAAGGTCAAGCAAGGATCTGAAGTAACTTTACCTTGATTTCTCAGAGGTTCAGATGACTTCTGAGCCTTAACTTGAGAACTTTTGGACTCAGAAATTTTAGGTTCAGAAGAACTTGGAACTTCTGAGTCTTTGGGTTCAGGTTCAGAACCTCCTTCAGAGTTGGATGCCTTCAGATCAAGTGTACCACTTTTAACAAAGGTAGAGAATAATTCAGGTGGAGTATCATCCTCACTATATGATTTCAGAGGTTTATCCCAGTTCTTAAACCGAGAATAACCAATGCCTTCACCATAGTTACGAGTCATATGATAAATCATGGAAGCCATTTTACTCCTATTGAAGGTACAACGAATAAATTCGTGAAGAGCATCTTCATGATCATCATTGAGCTTGTCTGCCAAGACATAGTTAGATTCAACATGACAAATACGAATGTTTAACGATTCATTTTCATCATAAAGAATCTTGGCATCCTTTTTCAATGATTCATGAACATTCTTCAGAATTTTGTGTTGACTTACTATACGAGAGTAATGTTTCACGGCAATCTTAAGAGAATCAATTAATTCAGATTTAGTCATGTTAGAGTATACCTCATTTTCATCATCTGAGTCATCTTCAGAATCTCTATCAGAGTTGTTACCTTCAGAAGTTCTTGCCATTAAAGCCAGATTGCCTTCTTCATCATCTTCTCCTTCAGAGTCATTCTCAATGGTCTCCCAAGTGGCTAACAAACTCTTCCTTACCTTTTCTTTGTACTTTTCTTTCCCAAAGCTCTTATTCTTTCCTTTGTCCTTGGATGACATTTCTGGACAGTCCGCAATGAAGTGTCCAGATTTCTTGCAGTTATAGCAGTTGTTCAGTTCTTCCTTTTTGTCCTTTGAAAAGGAACTTCTTGAGTTGTTTCCTTTGTTTGGAAACCTTTTGTATTTCTTGTTCCATTTCTGAAACCTTCTAACCATTAGTGCCATTTCTTCATTCTCAGAATTTTCATCCATCATATCATCAGAAGTTTCTTCCTCTTGTTCAGACACTTTGATCTTTGCAGCTTTTGAGGAAGTCTGAACAGAGCTTAGAGCCAAGGACTTCATCTTCTTGACAGGTTCATCTGACATAAGTTCTAGCTCATGACTTCTGAGTGAGCTTATTAAATCTTCAAGAGTCACATTGTCCAAATCCTTGGATTCCTGAAAAGCTGTAACTTTTGGTCTCCATTTGGAAGGTAAGCTCCTCAGAATTTTCTTCACGTGATCAGATGCAGTGTAGCTTTTCTTCAGAACTTGAAGACCAGAGACAAGGGTTTGAAACCTTGAATACATGGTTTCAATATCTTCATCTTCCTTCATTCTGAACAGCTCATATTGATGAACTAATAAGTTTGCCTTAGCTTCTTTGACTTGCTTATTTCCTTCATAGGTGGAACATAGAGAGTCCCAGATAGTTTTGGCACATGACTTGTTGGATATTTTTAAATACTCAGCATGAGATATTGCACCAATAAGCATATTCTTAACAGTATGATGCTTCTTATACTGTTTCTTCTTTTCAGCATCAAAGAACTTTCTGTAGGTATTTCTTACAACACCTTCATCATCCATGTGTTCAAAATGTATACCATCTTCAATGATATCCCATAACTCATCATCGGTCCCAATGATGTAACTATACATCTTGGTTTTCCAGAAAGGAAAAGTAGTAGGATCACTGTTGAAGTAAGGTGGTTTGTCTCTGTGATTATCACTGTTCCTTTCCCTATCATAGTTGTGAGGAGGTGGAACAGCAGAGTGATCAGGTCCAGAGGAAGCAGAAGGAGAGGTAACACCAGACATGTTTTTCAACTAAGTACCCCTAGATCTTTTACTGTTTCACTGTTAAGTGAAGAGCAACAGACCGGAGCTCTGATGCCAATTGAAGGTTGAAAAACAGACAAGAAGGGGGGGGGGGGGGGGGGTTGAATTGTGTGAGACTTTTTCTAAGTTAAAACAAATTGCAGCGGATAAGGTATAACACACACAATATATGAGGATAGGGTTAGAGAGAGATGCTCAGAATTTTTATACTGGTTCCTCCCACTAACAGGAGTAGTCCAGTCCTCTTGTCCTTCACAAGAGATTTCACTATAATCACTCAGATTACAAATGCTCAAGCACTAAGCAAGAGACTTCAAACTGCTCAAGCACAAAGCAAGAGACTTCTAACTGCTCAAGCACAAAGCAAGAGACTTCCAATGCTCAAGCACAAAGCAAGAGACTTCCAATGCTCAAGCACAAAGCAAGAGACTTCCAATGCTCAAGCACAAAGCAAGAGACTTCCAATGCTCAAGCACAAAGCAAGAGACTTCCAATGCTCAAGCACAAAGCAAGAGACTTCTAACTGGTTTTAATGTTAATAAAGATAAGAGATTAACACTTGATATACAATCAGAGGTGTTTACAAAATACAACTCAGTTACAAGACTAACTTAGAAAATTATCACAAAGTTTCTAAGTGTTTGATAGCTTCAGAATTTGACAGAGTTTCAGCACGTTCAGAAGCTTAAGTCTTGATTCCATTTCTTCACAAATCTTCTTCCTTTTATAGATGATAAAATGAACGTTGAAGATTATAGCCGTTTGAAGAATTGAGACGCTCCTTTGTATAGATCAGTGAGCTTATTAGCTGTTCTGATTTGCAGTAGCTTAGGAGCTTAACGTTTACTACAAAATGAGAGATTCCTTTTGGCTTTTGATATTTGAACCTTGGTGAAAGCCAAATAAGGAAATAATCGTTTCTGAAGCCTGACTTGAAAAGGACCTTTCCATGGTCAAACCTTTTCATTCTTGGTTTCTGCGTTTGGACTTAGTCAGGCACAGTCTTCAATAAAATTGTACTCTCAAATGTAGCTTAACACTTATATCTGACGAGCCTTCAGATTTTGATAGGCTCAGAATTACTTGTTTCAGATCTGGTGAGCTCAGATGTTCTTCAGATTTTGATAGGCTCAGATTTACTTGTTTCAGATCTGGTGAGCTCAGATGTTCTTCAGATTTTGATAGGCTCAGATTTACTTGTTTCAGATCTGGTGAGCTCAGATGTTCTTCAGATTTTGATAGGCTCAGAATTACTTGTTTCAGATCTGGTGAGCTCAGATGTTCTTCAGATTTTGATAGGCTCATAATTACTTGTTTCAGATCTGGTGAGCTCAGATGTTCTTCAGATTTTGATAGGCTCAGAATTACTTGTTTCAGATCTGGTGAGCTCAGAAGTAATTCCTTCAGAAATTCTAAGGTTCAGATAATAACTTCAGAGTTTCACAGGCTCAGAAATACTTGCTTCAGATCTGGTGAGCTCAGAAGTAATTCCTTCAGAAATTCTAAGGTTCAGATAATAACTTCAGAGTTTCACTTGCTTCAGATCTGGTGAGCTCAGAAGTAATTCCTTCAGAAATTCTAAGGTTCTTTAGTACGCAAATTTTAACTTTTAATCCTGCACACTGAATTAAATTATTAGTATTCCAATTTAACCTTAAATACATTGTTATCATCAAAATCAATTAAGGAGATACAAAATCATAATTTTGTTCCAACATTTTTTCTTTAATGGTTTTAACAATATCAGAATCGGCTTCAGTCCAAGACCAAGGAATTTTTTCTGAAATTTTTCTTTGCAAATGTTTTCTTTCTTTTGCTAAGTCTTTGAAAAATCCTTCGTTAGCAATATAATTTAAACATCCAAGAAATCTTTGAATTTGTTTTCTATCAGAAAGCTCATTTGGAAAAGCTTGTATTTTTTCTTGGGTTTGAGGTGCTAAACTTAGTTCCCCATTTTCTTTTAAAATTAAACCAAGGTATTCTATTTCTTTTTGTAAAAGTTTTGATTTCTTTTTTAAAATTACAATACCTTTTTCTTTAATTCTTAGAAGAACAGTTTCTATATCTTGAAGATGTTGTTCTTTACTTCCTTTTGTGAAAATAAGTATATCATCTATATATGCCAAACATATATGAGCTAAACCTTCGAGAGATTTATCCATAAATCTTTGGTATATTGATGGTGCTTGTTTTAATCCAAAAGGTAAAACATTCCATTCATAGTGTTTTTGAGGTGGACATGAAAAAGCTGTTAATGGTTTTGTTTCTTCAGCTAGTCTTAGTTGATAGTAACCAGACTTTGCATCTAAGGAAGAAAACCAATTACATCCTTTTATTTTTTCTAAAATAAAATCTTTTCTTGGTAATTTATAAGAATCTCCGACTGTTGCTAGATTAAGTTTCTTATAATTAATTACCATTCTTCTCTTACCTCTTTTTATTTCGTTGTGGTTTTCGACATAAAAAGCTGGTGCAGAATGTGGACTTGATGAAGGTCTAATAAGGTCTTTATCAAGTAGATCTTTACATTCTTCTTGAAATTCTTCAACATCTCTAATAGAATATGGAATCCTATTTGGAACATTTATCTCGTCATTAGGGTTTTTAAGTTTAATGACTATAAGTTCATGATTAGTGTTTTTAACACTGTCTAAAGGGTTATCTGAACAGACTTCATCTAACCTTTCTTCTATACTAATATTGAAACTTCTTTCTTCCCATATTGTTCTTAGTTCTCTAAGGTTTCCCTTAATAAGGTTTAAGATTTCATTTCTAGTAACTATTTTGGTGGTTACTATTTTGCTATTCTTAGGATTTCCCAAATCCTTCCATTGAAGTGATATAGTATCCTTTCTTTGAGTAAAAGGTTCATATAATTTTAAAAAGTTATTTCCTATGATTAGGTCTAATCCTGAATCATGGAGGTAGATTGTTGGAATAAAAAACTTATATCCTTCAATTTCTATAGACACATCCCTAAGGTTAAACCATATCTGATGTTTTGATTTATCTGCAACTATTATTTCTTTTGGCTTGGTTAATCTTTCCCAATTTCTAGAGATAGATTTTCTCCCAAAACAAAGAGTTGCTCCTGTGTCTACATAGGCTAAGAGGTTTTTATTTTTTAACACTATTTTAATAAATGTAGCACTTGGGTTTCCTTTACCAAGTATCTTATTCGACATTTGAATCTGTCTCTGTACAGTATTCGTAAATGTCTTCATCAGATTATACGTCTGATTCTATAGGTTCATATCCCATTGCATGTAATACATTTTTCTTAGGGTTTTCCTTCTTAGGGCACTCATTTGCATAGTGACCTTCTTCGTGACATAACCAACATGTGCATGATTTTTTGCCTTGTGGGCATATTTTCTTCCTAGGGTAAGGTTGTTTTTTCCTAAAGAATTTTTTGTTTCCTCTTTTGAATTTTCTAAAAGGGACCTTCTTGAATTTCTTTCTCTTATAAGTTTTTTGTGACCTTATCCTTTTAGGTTTCCTTCTAGAGTTGCAACCATAGTTTCCTACTTTGTCTTGTAGTTTATTACAACAAAGGGATATTTGAGCTTCTTTTTTGGCTATCTTCCGACTACACATTTCTTGAAGTCAAATTTTTAGGGAAGTTATTCTTCCTCCTAAAGTATCATCTACTTTTCCTTCTGCTAATGCTGAAGTAAAAAATGTCTTAACTTGAGCTGATACTTTTTCTGGTAACTTGTCATAGAATAATTCTAACAAATTTCTAGAGATTCTAGTACTATTATCTATATTATAGTAATAGTCCTGAAATTCACAAATGAAATTATCTACATAGCACATATTGCAGATTTTTTGGTTGGTGATTTTCCAAAGGTTTTGGTCAGAGAATGCTGTTTTTGATTGAACGGAGTCTTTCCATCC
Organism: Trifolium fragiferum; assembly: GCA_954870985.1. NCBI lineage: Eukaryota > Viridiplantae > Streptophyta > Magnoliopsida > Fabales > Fabaceae > Trifolium > Trifolium fragiferum. The sequence goes on along the minus strand of OX940791.1, from coordinate 22,259,905 downwards.
TTTAAATTCTTTTACGAGTAAACTTTAGACCCAGTTTACTACTAGGATTCCTGTTAAGAGTATTGTTCCCATAACTTTTGGTGGTAGGGTAGAAATGTATTTGTAAGCATTTCCTCTAGTTTTATATTGTAGGTAGTTAAAAACATCAACCGCTCCTAAATTTCTAAGATCTTCATTTAGTTGGATTAACACACTATTTGTATTATATCAATCCCTAAGATCTTTTGCTGCATCAACACTACAGTCTATATCTAAAATTCTCTGTCCTTGAAATGGATATTGTGAAGGTACATAATAATGTGGTACTTTCTGGAATTTTTGTTTGGTAAATTCTCTTTCGAATTCTGCAGGCCTTTTTGTTCCTGATGTTTCTGCTGGTTCAAATTTTACAAAATGAGGGTTTTCATTTTCTTCCTCTACTTCTTCTTCAGAGCTAAAATCATAAATGATTTGATTTTTCTCTTTTGGTTCTTCGTCAACTACTTGACTCTTTCCTGATATATCTAAAGAGACCATGAGTCTTTCTAGATTTTCTAATTGCCTATTAAGGGCTTCTTCTGTATCGTCCATTTTTAAAAGAAATTAGTTGGTGGTTTAATTCTTAATTGTGTGGAATCAGATATTTCTAGGATTTCTTTTTGTTTTCCCTTATCTTTCTCCCCCCTTTTAAGAAATTGAGACAACTCATCCAAATATTCCTCTCTATTTTCTAAAAGTTTTGAAAAATCTTCCATTTTAATGTAGATTTTTTCTATATCTCTTTTCTGCTCTTCTTCAATTTCATCCATTCTTTGGTGAAATTTTTGATAACAACAATTTTTGATTATGTAAGCTAACATACATGCTATATTGTTTAGTTGTGGATTTGTTGTATGAAAAAGATGAGGGTATTTATGAGATTCATCTTCTTCATAACAGACAAAATTTTCCTCATGAAAATTCCATGTTTCATAAGGTTTATATTTACCTTCTTCAGAATGTATGTCTTCTAAATGGGTTGTTATTTTTTCTATTCTACATTGTAGGTCAGAAAAGTTATTTAAAACTTTTTGTAATTTATTTGTTAGACTTTCTTCAGTCATCGTGCAATATCCTGAAGTTTTCTTTGAAGGCTTTTGGCTAGTTCTTTATATTCTCTAGCTAAATAGAAGTTTCTTGAGTTTCTAAACCAATAATGTAGCCTTTCGAACCATCAAATTTGAATTTTGTATAGTGCAAGATCAGCCAAGTTAGGTTTAAAGCTGATTGTTGGATAAATTAATTTTCCACATAGAATTTTTAGGAATTTATTCCCGTATCGTTTTACTATCATTGTATTATTCATTGTACTAAACTTTGATTGCTATAGATTATCTACCAAATTTTTGCTACTAAATTTGTGCTAATGGGCTGCTTGGTTTTTAGCCATTAGATTTGAGATTTGCACATAGGAACTTTTGTGCCTTTGTCACACTAGATCATGACTTTTTTGAAACATTCATTTTGGTGAATGTACCATAGAATTTGCCATTGCATGAACCAAAATCGTGTCACTATGAGTTGTGCTGGGGGAGCGATTAAAACAGTGCCTTCAGGAATGAAAATCAATCCAACACTTTAATATTTTTTTAGTGTTTTTCTTTTTTTGTCTTTCATCTTCAAACTTCTTGCTATGTCAATTCCTTTAAATATTCTTCTCTTTGACCATGTAAGACTCTTAAAAACTAACTAAAAAACTATAAATTCATAAATAAAATTAGCAAATAATTGAGTGTCATCACAACCCCAAACTTGAACTGTTACTTGTCCTCAAGTGACAATATCTGCCAAATCAAAACTGTCAGTGAATTAACAAATTAATTTGCATGATAAAAATCTCATAAGCGTTTTCTCTTTATCCGGATGTGGTGCTTCCGGTCTCAACTTCAGTAATCCTGCTCAATCAACACACTGGTTCTTAAGACTTCAATCAGATTCAGTCCAACGTACATATTTCGTTTATCCAGGTTGAGATATACGAAACTAACATTGGGAATGTAATTTTTTTATTTATTATATGAATGAATGTTTGTTATGTAACTTTGTATATGCCATAATGTGATCACATATAATTTGCCCAATTTATACATTATTATGTTTATCTAATATTCAAGAAAGAATCTTCAACTAAGCAATTTATCTAATAATTCAATATAATATCTATTGTAATTTTTATTTTTATTAACTAAAATTTTTATCTAATAATTTTAAAACTTATTTGTACACAAAAAACTGAATATTAATCCTAAATCTACGTCTATAATTTATTCGTGTTAAAATAATCTTTCTATCTTTCTATCTACTAAAAGTAGATCATTGAAACTCTAATGCCATACATTCACCTCAATCAACAAATTGGCTAATAATCTTTCTGTTCAATTTGTTTTCTTTTTTGTTTCTGTTCGAAATTGTTTTGCTATTGTTTCTGTTTAAACAATCGCGCTTCAATGCTGTTTTATGAAAATTAAATTTGAAATGAAGATTGAACGGCTCAAGGCGTGGTGATTTAAGCAGCATTTAATTAACAATAAATTGCAATTCAGATTGGCACATGATCATTGGGTTGTTTGGTGGTTTATGCAACCAATGGGGTGTTTTGCTGGTTTATGCAACATTCAGACACTGTTTTTCTAACTCTGGTTCTCTTTCTCTCTCACACTGCTTCTCTCTCTCTCTCTCTCTCTCTCTCTCTCTCTCTCGCTCCTTCACTCTCTCACACAACTTTTCTCTTTGCCCTGCCATCCTAAAATTGAAGAAAACAGAAGATTTCTTCATGGTAAGTGAATAAAAAATCTAAAAGACGCTCATTCATACCTTCAAAACTCTTTGCGTTTCAAATTATTCTTCGTTCCTTAAACGTTATATCATCTTGATCGCCACTACTTTTTCTTATCCTATCTCTCTCTCCCTGTCAGTCGCTCTGTCTGTCTCTTTCATCAAGAGAGTCAAGGAAACATGGAGTAAGGGTAGTGAGGAAAAAGATGGATCGTGGGATGCTGTGCAAAAAGTTGTAATTGGTGCGTGTAACATTTGCCTCTCTTTCCACCAATTGCATACCACCTCCTTTTTCTCTCTCAAACTGTTTAGATTATTTGAACATGTTTCCTTTTAAATCGTTTAAACATATTTGGTTGTTGATTTGTTTTGTTTGAGAATTCTCGATATTGTTTTTGTTAAACTAATCATGTTTCGATATTGTTTAAATAGAAATAGTTTGAAAATAATTTCAATGTTTTTGTAACAAATCTAAGATGATTGTTTATATAGAAACAGCGATAGTTCATTTTATTTTACAATTATATGTTGTTGTGCTCTTATTCGAAAATATCGACCATGATTGGCATCGACCTGTCGTTCCATCGAACCCGTGCAACGCACGGGTGGCCGACTAGTTACTACTAATACTATGATAGATACTACATAACCAAACACCTTTAAAACTAATTTTAAAATTATATCTTTCCTAATCAGAAACGGGGAGATCATCCCCAGGAAGAATCACCAAACTTTCCATGGTTGTTCGGCGAGCTGTAAGTTCAGTCAGTGACTTGATCATTTCACTCAAATGAATTTGGATTTCATCCAAACGTGCGTCAATTTTCTCTTTCATTTTTGTCAATGCGTTGAGTCGAGATGCGTATTGCGAAACTTCACCGTTCAGAACAAAGTAAGCAACGTTGTCATCTTCAGCCCTTGTTGATAGAAGTCTTTCAACTTGATCTAGCCATGGGCCAGTGGCATCATGGGAAAAGCGAAGGATCTCGACATCGGAAAGGATATCCTGGGCGTGATATGAATCCACAATTTCTAGCAGATTCCGGCCTCTTGTTTGATTTATTATCTTCACCAAAACCGCCATTGCAAGGTATTTGTCCAAGCGATCCATAGCAGCAAGACGAAAGTTGTCACGGTGGCTCTCCAGTAATCCATCAACGAGCTGAACTTCACTAGGCGTAAGATAGAGTGACATGTTGCTAGGGTCTATTTTCTGCAAGATAAGAAAATAAAAAACAGTTCCAAATAAAATAGATGTTTTTAAGTATAAACCAAACGAAACTCAAAACTTGCTTCGATTAAACGAAAGAAATAGACTGTTTGTAGATTACCTAGGGAGCTTAGAGGTGACTGTACGTGGTGATGCTTGCTGATACGAGCGAGAGGTGAAATGAAACGGTGAAAAGCTGACACTCTTTTGTGGGAAGATGAAAAGAAAATGCAGGAAGACGATTTTTTGGAATAAGAGCTAGCCCATAAATAGGAAGAGATTAGGGTTTTTGACACATGTCCTTTTCAACAGGAAGAGATTAGTTTTTTAATCCGTGCGTACGCACGCTTTTTTTTCCTTTCTTTTTCTATTTTTTTTTTTTCATATATAGTAAATACTAAATATTAAATAATAAAATCAATTTATGAAAGTATGCGAGGATCATCTATGAAATATTGTAGAGTAATATATGGAGGATATGAACTAAAAGAAGATATGTGCTATTTATTCATACGGGCTCCATGTTGGAACATAGAACACAACAATAATAAAGCATATTAATATATATTATATATACTAATGCATATTTTGAGAATAAAAACAAATAAATAAATAGGTTATTTTCTATTTAAGAGCATTAAATGGGAACTTCGTGGTTAATTTCGTTTAGCACAATTTTGGACAGTGTCGCGAAACGTTTTAAAGAAAGCGTAACAACCCGCGACTTAACCGATACTCTCTTCGATGAGTGAAAATTATATTTTAACAGTTTTTTAACTCCGGAAACAACACTCCAAAACATACAAACATAATAGTTCATGAAATAAAAAACACCCACAGAAGTTGCTAAGTGGTCAAGTAATATATTTGTTTTTATAATAAAAAATGGTTAAGTAATGTTGAATTCTTTGAGAAAAGTTCATTGAAAATTTGTCATTACATTTACTATTCCTCCTGTGTGCAGACCATGCTGAAAAAGATACATAAACCAGGCCTTTCAGAACTAATTTGATAAATAAACAAAATTAGCCAAGTTTCCAAAGCTCGATCATATAACAATGTGCAAAGCAACTCACTGCTCTGTCTTTATGAAATGAGGCGCCAGCAGTTTTGTAACAGTGAAGCCAGTGAAGGAGTCAAGATCAAAGAGTTCTTTCAATTTTTCGTCACATAATATTTGCCACTTGTCAGAAGGGTCCTTCACAAAGCAATCAATTGGAAATTTAACTTATTTTAGACAATAAGTCACATAATATATGCAGCTAGCAAGTTGGTATATTGACAAATTCATTGGTCAGAAAGAGTACAACTTTATGCTTAAGAAAAAAATGGTCATGACATAATAGTTGATTAAAGAAAGAATCTGGAAAACATTGTTTAGAATATTTACATAGCTGGTCTAAGTTGTGCAAATAAGAGGATTGGCTGGGTTGACAACCTAACATATAACAATAAAAATACTAAGCAATAAAACACTAAGCAGTGTATGTGAAAGCAAAAACACAAAAAACAGTGGTCAAACACAAAAGTTTTAAACATATTCTAAACCAACCTTTAAAGGAGTGAAATAAGGTCCATGTGAACAAAATTCATCTATAATCCTAGGATCCATGCATATTCTTTTTCCATGGTATGACCCATCAGAAACAGACGCATTTTTCATGGATCTATCAACAACAAACAACATTTTCTTTCCAACCAAGCTATCAAATTCAATTGGATGAGACACACTCACGCACATACTCACGTTCAGCAGATTTCCCAGTCAATAATCCAATTACATCTACAAATGCAATCATCATTCATCACCACAATTTACCAATAATATAACACAATTTAAACAACATTTACGAATTTTCAAATTATATAACACGATTCTACTATAACTCACTAACCAAATACTCATAATCATGAGTATGTGAACATACTTCACCAAGTTCAGTGAAATTTAAACCATATACTGGAATACCAGAACCATCCGTAAGGTTAACCGCTGTCTTAACCTCAAAGACCAGCTTGTATGGGTGCAGTGTGGTACAATAGACACCACTCTCTAGAAAAACAGTGAAATTAGACATCTCATATACTTGGCCCTCTTCATGCTTGGACTCAAACATGCTAATGTTCTTCTTCCTAATTGTAGCATGAATTTTAGCCCTCTACACAACAAACACCAAATAAATCTGTTAGGGTAATTAAAGAATAAACCAACAACACACTCCACACAAAATAATACTAAAATCAACACTAACTCATTGCTAAACACTGACCTTTTCATCAACTAAACCCATCTCAAGGTACTATATTCATATGGGTTAAGGAAAGCAGGAAGCTTCCCCAAACAATCAACCCTAACTCTAATCTCCATATCTTCCTTCCCAGGTAATAGATCAGCAACATCATCATATTTCACACCCATAGAAGTTTTAATGGAATGCTAATGTTCTTTCTATCTCCTCATTCCTTATTTAGAACTATAAACTCAACACAACCCACTAAAATATTAAAACTTGTAGTTTCTATAATAGTACAATAGCTAATGAGGTGATTAGCCAATTCCCTCTTAAGAACATCAATGAGTGATATCTTTAATCCATTATATAGAAATAATAAATATTGTATTAATTTTACTAAAACATAATATTGGTCATAATTAGTCTTCAATATTAATTAATATATTTTCATATGTATTGCAAATTTGCAACCCAAAAAAACAAATTAATATGCATTAACTATGACAAGTGAGAAATTGGGATACTATTATGCCTATAAATAATAAATAAGTCTCATCCTATTTCTCTTCTTCACAATATTATATATACATTTTTATATTCTTCAAAATTCATTCATTTAAATTTATAAAGTACATCAATGTGTGTACCGGACAAAATCCAAGAGGCCCAATAACTTAATGATCCAACAATTGGCCCAAACAATTCAAATAAATAACTTGGCGGGAAAGATAAGGCAAGGGCGAGACCAAGAGGCTGGGGGCGACGCCCTCAGGTTATGACCTCGTCGCCCAAAAGAAGATAACCACCCACTACCACCATATAAGCGCGGAGGAGAAGGGAAAACCGCCCATAATCACCCCTGTGACACGGTGGACACGGCGAAAACCACCCACGACCTCCATTAGAGAGGAGTGGGGTGGTTTCAGATATTTTCCGATCATATTCTTCCTCTATAAATAGAGGAGAAAAACTTATTGTAAAGGGTTCAACTTTTTGGTAAATACAAGATCCTAGTATCATTATTCTGCATTAATATACTTGGACCACCCCCCTATTATTTTTACCAGAACAATGTGCAATACAAACTTTTTTTTTTTACAAGAATGCAATACACATTTAAAATCATTAAAAACAAAAAGGACGAACTTCCGAACAAATTCACAGCATCCATGTTAATAGCATAAAATGAAAAAGTGAATAAGAGTACATTTTTGACTATATTGAAGTGTATGAAATATTCAAGCCTCCGAATCAAAATGAAATACACCGCACTATGATGGGAAATCAACACAAACGAAGTCGCACTATAAGATGACGAAATCACAACAAATATACAAAAGAGGAGAAACTCTAACCTAAGAACAAACCTAACACCTCATTGTTTTGTTTGGGAGTTTTTATTTTAAAACATTTATACATAACTAATACATACATGAGTTTCTTTTTTTTTTTTGCATTTTTACGGGACCTATGTTATTTCTTATATATTTTATACGGTGCTTACTTCTTTTTAAATTTATACGGGACTATATATATATATATATATAAGAGGATATGGACACATAAAACTACAGTTTGTTAAGTTTAGTCACTCTATTAATACGGATAATTCTTTTTTCAAAATTGATGCAGGAATTTATGTTTCTACTCATATTAAACTTTTTTTTTGTATGTTTATGTGACATATATTTCTATTTATATATTAATATTGCAATTTCTGTGGGGATGTATTTTGTACTCACATTAATACAAAGGCTATCTTTTTTTTTTTTTTTTTTGTAGTTTTTACGGAATACATATGTTACTCATACGATGATTATTTTTTATTTGAATGAGAACCTATATTTCTATTCATAAATTAATACGAGATCTATTCTATTTTTGTAATTTATATTGTTGTTTATATTTCTACTTATATTAATACGAAGACCTTTTTTTTTTAATTTCTACGAGATCTATATTTCCACTCATACATCAATATGAATTCCTATTTTTTATAAAAATGTTTATGGATACATATATTTCTACTCACATATCAATACGAAAGAATTTTTTTTTGTAATTTCTACGAGAATTTATATTTCTATTAATATATATTAATATGAAGACTATCTTTTATTTTTTTGTAATTTTTACGAAATCTATATTTTTACTCATATTAATATGAAGACTACTTTTTTTAATTACTACATAAACTTATATTTCTTTTTATATATTAACACGTGATCTATTTTATTTTTCTACTCATATATTCATACAAAAGCCTCTTTTTTAAACTCATACAGATCAATATGAGAGGCTATTTGTTATTGTAATTTCTATGGGGACATATATTTTTACTTATCCATTAATACGGATGATACTGTTTTTTATAATTTCTACTTAGATCTATATTTTTATTCATATATAAATACAAAGACCTATTAATTTTATAATTTTAACATAAACTATATTTTTAGTCATATATTAATATAAAGACTATTTTTTTTATTTATTTCAATGGGAACCTATATTTCTGCTTAAATATTAATACGGGAATCATTTTTTTGTTATTTATTGTAGTCTATATTTCTACTCATATATTGATACACCGACAATTTTTTTTGTAATTCATATCCACCTAAAACTAAAGCCTTTTTACGAAACATCAAAGTCTCATCCATATATTTCATAGAAAAAATTATTTTTCATCAACTTTATAATTCTTTTAGTGGAGAATAATAGAAAAATAATTATGATACATTTTTAATTTGATAAAAAAAATATGAACTATAGGAATCTTTCCTAAGAAAATCTATGACTAAAAAATAAATTTTACAGTTAGTTTTTATCAACATAATGTTATTTTAATTATTAAATTATATAAGATTGTAAATTTTTATGTAGTTGTTATTAATTAGCTTTCATTAGCAACTAAAATTTTAAATATTCAGTTTAAAGCAAAATATATTATTAAATACCGATGGACAAAATATGTCTCTAAAATGCAAATATTCTGTCACTAAGCATGCTAGAGACGGATTTGATGCGGTCGATAGTTTCCTCGTCTCTGAACTATTAGAGACAAACAAAATCTATCTCTAAAATAAAAATATTTGTCTCTAAAATAAATATATCTATCTCTAACTACTTTTTATGTCTTTAATTCTATCTCTATTATAGAAGAAATATATTCCGTCTCTAAATTCCGTCGATATTTCAACTTTTTCTAGTAGTGATTGATTAATGGCAAAGGCTGACAAGTTCCTCAAGGGCACATTTTAAGGTGCATTAAATTAATTATTATCTCACTTATTACATCTAGAATGATAATTAAAACATACTAATCACTCCACTTTAATTAATAATTAAATGTATTAAATTAGTTATAGTAAGATGTATTAAATTAGTTATAATAAGATGCATTAAATTGTTTTGTCTGAGTTTTTTTTATTTAATTAAATATTTGAGTACTATGTTACTGTAATGCTTTTTTGGCTTTTGAGTTGCTAATATATTTTGAAATTTTATATTATTTATAATTTAATTTTTGTTACCAATGGTAAAAAAACAAAATAATTAAAGTTACTTAAAAAAGCAATTAAGGGTGCTTGTATAAACAAACATATAACAATCACAATCACAGAGGTTTTTTTTTTGTCTTACCAATTCTTTTAAACAATTCCTTAAAAAAAATCTTTTAAGTAATTAAATATGGTGGATCAATTGTTGATAAAAAAAAAATATTAAAGTTTTTTTGTTGCTTCCGTACCGGTTTTCGATCCATCAAAGGTGGCCGACTAATTCGGTTTGTGCATAGAGGCATGCGTACTGGTCAAGCGTTGTTTTCCTGGGAATCAAATCCGGTATTTCCCGAGTACGTCATTGGAAAAAACTCATTGCCACTAGAGCCCAAACAACTTGATTCATAATTGTTATAGTTAATTATTGCTCTTTTTAAAATAAAATTAATAGAACCAAAACAAATTTAATGCACCTTAATATGTGTCCTTAGGACACATGTTAGCAACACCCTTAATTAATATATGCATGGATGAATGGTTGGTTGATTTAATTATGTTATATTCAAGTTATTGATGAATAGTTTTTAAAATAAAGTGTTCAGTTCTTTTTAAAATATACTTTACAAAAGTTTTACTAAATTATTGTAAGGTTTTGTTCATTTATAAAATTATTTAATTTATTCTACTCTATTTCTTACATATTTTTGTCTTTTAAATCTCTTCTCTTACCGGTAGCCCGACACCTAGCTTGAACTCTCACAAAAACTCAAAAAAATTTAAAGCCCGGCCTCAAAATTATTTTATGTTTATATATACTAGCCACTGCCCGTTTGTGTGATCGATATTCTCTATTGTGCAAATATAAATAACTACTTAATCTATTTTTATCTGGAAGTTATTTTTCAACATATACAAATATTTAAATAGAGTTAAGGGCAAAAATGACAATAAGAAAAGTTCATGCGAAAGGGGGTTTCTCTTTATATATTGGTATAGATAATAGTAATAGATAATAGATAACAAATCATCTCTATTAATTTGATGATTTTATTCATCAATTGTGTTAATAATTTGGAATTGTGGTTACTTTTTATTTAGGTAGTTTTTTTAAGGGTAAAATAGGAATAATGAAAAAGCCATCCCAAATTTTTTTATCCTTTTGGGATGGCTTTTTCATTATTCCTGTTTTACCCTTAAAAAATAACTTCCACATAAAAATAGATTTTCAGTTTTTTTTAGTAAATAATTATTTTTTCTTCTTAATAACTAAGCACAACTTCCACATAAAAATAGGTTTTCAGTTTTTTTATAGTAAAAAAAGATAAAAATTTCTTCTTAATAACTAACCACAACAAAAAAGGAGGTTACGTAGTTATCAATTAACTAAGTCCAATAAAAAAAAAGATTAATAGTTATTTATATTTGCACAATAAAGAATATCGATAAAAAATTCAAATTTACATCACGGAAGTATCAAAAAATGTCTGGCGCTAGCACTCTGCTAGGGCAAAACTCTGCGAGTCCCATTGCAAACCCGGCGAAATCAACAGAAGAAGAAGACCAACAGGAGCGCAATACCAAAAAGGCAAAAGAAGGTGATCACAGTGATAGACCAGACAGAACGAGAACTGAATCATACAAGGCAATAGTCAACGGTGCTTCGCATGAGCGGAGGACGGAGGTTTCGGCTTCGGAGGAGGAGGATATGGAGGGAGAGGAGGTTGAAGGGGAAGGTATGAAGGTGGAAGAGAGGATCATAGATGGATATGAGTGCCCGGAATTTGTTTTTTCTAGAACTGAAGAAAAACGAATATTCCAGCCATGGAGGAGGGGTGTAATTGTGAAATTATTAGGAAGAAGGATTGGTTATAAAGCACTGGAGACACGGCTGAAGCAGATGTGGGTGCGGAAGGGTGTTATTAGTATAATTGATCTGAGTAATGACTACTATTTGGTAGTCTTTACGAACGAGGAGGATAAGAATGCGGCTCTCATGGATGGACCATGGTTCATCTATGACCACTATCAGACGGTGAAAGAGTGGAGTCCCAACTTCCAGCCAGCAAGCGACACCATTGAGCAAGTAGCGGTATGGGTGAGGATATCGGGATTGCCTATCGAATTTTATGATGCAAAAATTCTGAATTTTATAGGTAATCGTGTGGGTAAGACAGTCAAGGTGGACAAGAATACATTAAAACATGAACGAGGGAAATATGCTCGTTTATGTGTCCAAGTGAATTTGACCAAGCCATTGTTAGCTGTGTTTACCATCAAGGGAAGGAAATACAATGTTGAATATGAAGGATTACACATGCTATGCTTAACATGTGGCAAATTTGGCCATTACAAGGATGGGTGTCCGGAGCGTGCAAAAATTGTTACTGAGCAACAAAATAGTACCAACCAGGTAGGAAGCAATGTTAACCAAGTGGTGGGGGCAGGTCATGAAGATACTGATGGACCTTGGAGGGTGGTTCAGAAGCAGCGAAGGGGCAAGAAGGGTGTACCGGGTCGTAATACTGCGGCGGCGGATGACAAAGGTAACGGAGCTCCGGGAAGAGTTAAGGCAGGATTTGGAAAAATTAATACTGAGTCAAAAATAGCTGGATCCAGATTTGTATCATTGAGTGATGAAATACCAGTCATCAATGAGGAAGATTTAGAGAGAGAAGATGGAGGTAAAGAGGAGGAGCAGAATGAGCTGAGAATTATGGAATTTGATGGTTTCCATGCTGAAAAGGTGCATACCACGTTAGGAAAGAGAGGATTTCAAGGGGTGACAATTAAAAAAAATGATGGCAAACAAGATAGAATAGCAAGAGATTCAAAATTGGCTACACGTGGTGGGGGACAATTTAAAGGCAAAAATGGGGTACTTTTTAAAAAATGATTTGAGACAATGATTGATCATACAAGGAAAGAGGGCCCATCCCATCAGATTGGTAGGGGACAACAATTGAATGTTATAGGAAAAAACAGTAATGGTGTAATGATGAAAGGGGATGCAGAAGTAGGAGTGTTGGAAGGTGGGCTGTACCTGAGTCAGAAGGGTGTTGAGAATTCAACTCCACCAAGACCTCCAAATTATGTATTGACACCCGTTGAAGAAGTACCCCATGAACCACAACATGGGAAACAAATAGTTGCGGAAGGTGAATTTTTTGTCGACGCTAATGACCATAGTTCATTGGGAAGCGTGGACTCAGATATGGAAATTGTTGAAGAGACACCTCGTCTCAACCAATAATTCTCTGTGAAGGAATTTTTGTGTCTTCTTTTTCGAAGTGTGTAATGGATACAAACAATAATATATTTGTGTGGAACTGCAGAGGTGCAGCCAGCACATCTTTTTTTAGTGCTTGTAAACACTATGTGAGCTCTTACAAACCAGTTATGCTCGTCATAGTGGAGATAAGATGTGACCCTAATAAATTGAAACGAACCTTTCAATCATTAGGATTTGATAGCTTTGTAGCAACAGAAGGACAAGGCTTCTCTGGAGGTATTGTTGTGGTGTGGAAAGAGGATTATATGACTGTAAGTGTATGTAGCAAGAAGTTCCAATACATGCATTTACAAGTGCAATATAAGAATGAAAACAGTTGATTCTTTACTCCTGTTTACGCAAGTCCTTGTGAGGAGAATAGACGGCTGTTATGGGAAGATTTAATTTCAATTGCCAACAATATGAATGAGGCTTGGCTAGTAGCTGGGGACTTTAATGATATAGCTAGTGCTGATGAGAAAAAGGGTGGAGCGATAATATCTATGCGCAAATGCAATAAGTTTAAGGATCGTATAAATGCTTGTAATTTATTGGATTTGGGCGCTATGGGACATAAGTTTACTTGGCGAGGTCCTATCTTCCATGGAGGACAACGTATTTATGAACGACTGGATAGAGGGATGGGAAATGAACGGTGGAGATTGAAGTTTCCAGATGGGTGTGTCAAAGTGTTGGCACGACTAGATTTTTCGGATCATCATCCCCTCTTGATTACACCCAAAAATGTACCTCATCTGATAGCACCCCGACAATTTCGATTTGAAAGTGCTTGGATTATGGATAATAATTATAAAGAGATGTTGAAGGCGAGTTGGAATTATGATCAAAATGTTGTGAATAATCTTGTCAACGTTCAACATGATTTGAAGAAGTGGAAATTCCAGATTTTTGATAATGTTCTACGTATGAAAAAGCATTTGATGGCGCGTATAGATGGTGTCCAACGCCGTATTCAAAGCGGGAATGGCAGTAGAGGCTTATGGCGATTGGAAAATAATTTGCAGCATAAATTGAGGGATATTTTGAAAAAAGAGGAGCTTATGTGGTTTCAACGATCGCGTGCGAAGTGGTTAATTGATGGAGATCGCAACACGCGTTATTATCACATGAAAACTATTACAAGGCGCAGAAGGAATAATGTTCTTATGCTGAAAAATAATGAAGGGAATTGGATTGAAGATATTGAGCAACTCCATGGTTTGGTAACTGAATTTTATCAGAGTCTCTTCACTGCAAACCACGAGCGAATGGAGTGGTCCCCAACTCATGTCTCCTATCCTGCGCTGGATGAAAATATATTGAAAGATTTGATAGCTCCTATCACAAATGATGAAATTAAGCACGCGGTTTTCTCTATGAGTCCTTGGAAGGCCCCAGGACCGGATGGATTTCCAGCTGGTTTTTATCAAAAATCTTGGGATATTGTTGGAAGCACAGTTTGTGATTTTGTGAAGAATGTCTGGACTACTCCACATGAAATTGGTGTTGTCAATAAAACAGATATTTGTTTGATTCCAAAAGTTCAGCATCCCGAAAGCGTGGCTCAGTTTCGTCCAATCTCATTATGTAATACAGATTACAAAATTGTGAGTAAGGTTATTGTTGAGAGGCTGAAGGCTTGTATCCCTCTGTTAGTTTCTCCTTTTCAAACGGGGTTTGTGCCGGGAAGAAATATACATGAGAACATTGTAGTGGCTAAAGAAATGATTCATACCATGAATCGTATGAAGAGTATGAAAGGAGCCTTCGCTATCAAAGTTGATCTTTCCAAAGCATATGATAAGCTTAGTTGGGAATGTATTTGGAGGGTTTTATGTGAAATCAAGCTACCTGAACAGTTGATTAACTTGATTATGCATTCTATAACGTCCGTAGAGACAAATGTCAAATGGAATGGAGCTAGAGGAGAATTTTTTAGACCTACAAGAGGCATTCGACAAGGGGACCCCATATCCCCTTATTTGTTTGTTTTGTGTATGGACAAATTATCTCATCTTATTATGCATGCTGTCAAGGTAGGAAAATGGCGTGGTATCAAGGCTGGGAGAGCAGGTCCTATAGTCTCCCACTTGATGTTTGCGGATGATTTATTGTTATTTGGGGAAGCGACCGAAAAGCAGATGCAGTGTGTTATGGAAACTCTTAATAACTTCTGCAGGTTGTCAGGACAAGAGGTGAGCCATGATAAAACTAGCATTTTGTTTTCTAAAAATGTTAGAAGATGTATGAGAGATAAGTTGCTCAATCTGTCTGGTTTTAGAGAAACAATTGATCTTGGGAAGTATCTTGGGGTACCACTTCATGGAAGAGCACCTAAGAGGGCTGACTATCATTACCTTATTGATCAAGTGAAAGCAAAACTCTCGGCATGGAAGGCAAGACAGTTATCCTTTGCGGGAAGATTAACGTTGGCAAAAAGTGTATTGGAGGCGGTTCCGATTTATCCTATGATGACCGAAAAAATACCGAAGTCCTGTTTAGAAGACATTCAAAGGATTCAACGGAATTTTATTTGGGGTGAATATGAAAATGTGCGAAAACTGCATGCGATTAATTGGAACGTAGTTACGCAGCCAAAATGGATGGGTGGCCTGGGACTTCGGAAGCTTGAGATCATGAACCAAGCTTGTATATTAAAATTGGGATGGAAGCTAAATTATGGAGATAATGATTTTTGGTGTCAGGTATTACAAGGGAAGTATGGTGTTGATAACTTAGCACATGATATTGTTACTAGACCTTCAAACTCTAGCATGTGGAACACCTTGCTGCAATTGAAAGATCATTTAACAAATAACACGAGTTGGTGTATAGGGAATGGAAGTAGTGTGGATGCTTGGAACCAAGTGTGGATTGCTCCTGGATGTCGTGTAAGTCAGTTATGCAATGTGCCGAATCAGTTACGAAGTGCACGTGTTTGTGATCTTGTTGACAACAATGGGAATTGGAATTGGCAGTTGCTAGACCATTGGCTACCTAAAGATATTATTAACAAAATAGCAGCCATTTTGCCACCATGTGATGAGAATGGAAGGGATGAACCAGTAGGTATTTGCAGGAATAATGGTTACTCTGTGACTGTCATGTATGAGCAATTATGTGAAATTACAAGAGAGAATGATGACACTATTTGGAGTAAAGTTTGGAAATTAAATGTTCCGGAGCGAGTCCGCTGTTTTGTTTGGTTATTATTACACGATAGGCTTCTCACTAATTATCGTAAAAGTCGTATGGGACTTGGCCATGCAATGTGTAATTATTGTGGAGATGTGGAGGAAACTAGTTTACATGCTATGAGAGATTGTGTACTAGTCATTCCTTTTTGGCTTCAAGTGGTGCCGTTGGAAGAAAGGAGTCGTTTCTTTATGGAAGATCTTCAAGGTTGGATATCGTTGAATTTAAAGAAAGTAAGTTCGCAACGAAGAGGGGGTGATTGGTGTGACTATTGGGCGACGGCATGTCATAGCTTATGGATGTGGCGGAATAAAGAAGCTCATGAAGGGGAATTTATAAGACCGATTCATCCAATCGGTTATGTTTATAAGTGTGTAGAAGACTATCGGCATGCAAAACGAGCGACTGAAATGTTAAATGGCAGGGAGTGCTCTCAAGTGGAGATTGAGTGGAAGAAACCGAGTGGTAACTTTGTTAGACTTAATACAGCGGGTTGTGGTGGTATTATTCGGGGAAATCAAGGTGAATGGCTTGGTGGCTTTGCTAAAGGTACAGGTGATTGTAGTGCTCTTATAGCGGAATTATGGGGAGTTCTTGAAGGCATGTCGCTTGCAAAGAGGATGGGATTTAGGAAGATTGAGCTGCATATTGACTCAGTTGCGGTTGTCCAGGTGCTTTCAAACAGGAAAGTAAGCAGCAAAGCAGGATGGTCCTTGGTTTTCAGTATTCGCAAATTATTGGGAGTTAGATTGGGAGGTTAAAATTGAACATGCCTATCGTGAATCCAACAAGTGTGCTGACGCGTTGGCAAATATAGGATGTCAATTAGGTAGAGAGATGATTTTTACGAGGAGTGACCTCCTCAAATGAAGGAGCTTGTTCAAGCTGATGTAATGGGGATAACTACCCCGCGAATGATTTTCATGTAATTTCTTTTCTTTTGGGCGTAGACCCTCTATTTTATCAAAAAAAAAAAAAAAGAATATCGATAAAAAAAGAAGAAAAAATAAATATCAATCACACAAACGGGCACGGAATGTGCCCGTTTGGCGGCTAGTATATAGTAATAGATATAGACCTCGTGTACAAAAGTTACAACAAGAATTTATATCAGTTAGCACAAAAAGAGGCTTATCTTCACAAAGAGGACTCGTGCTTGAGACTCAACCTGGAAAACTGATTGATTTTTTCTTATACTATATTGGAATTCATGTATTTTTTTTTTTTTTTTTTAGTAAGGATTTCTTGTGTTATTATTATACGTGTTTAAGATGAGCTTATGCTCCATATGGATGGGTCTAGTACCCACAGATAATTACCCGGATGAGTTTTGTGCTCCATATAGATAGGTCTTGTAGCTCACGTGAGAGTGAGAGGAGTTTTATACTCCATATAGATGGGTCATGTACCCCATATTAGATGAGTTGATACTCCACACGATGAGATAATACTTACTTCATAGAAAGGTTACATCTCCATATAATAATGGGATTTTAATTGAAGGGTAAATAAGCTTATACCCTTGTAATATAGGCGTGTTTTGTTTTTCTCCTGTAAATTTTTTTTTTGTGACTCGCCTCCTGTAATATTGAATTTTTTGGACTCGCCCCTTGGATGCACTTTTTAAATCGATTATTTTGTTCAAACCGATTTAAAAAGTGCAAATTCCTTGCACCCAAGGGGGAAAACCAAAAAAAAATTACTTTGCAAGAGGCAAAGCACAACAAAAAAAATTACAGAGGGAAAAACAAAACTTGCCTATATTACAAGGGGATAAAGACCTATTTACCCTTAATTGAATTATTTTTATTACTACAGCTATAAAAAGTTACTAACTTGTGAACAGGTAAGACTCTCCAACAATTGCTAACGGTTATTTCCAGTTATTTTCGATACGGTTCGGTTCGCAGTTAATAGTGAACAGTCCTATTTATCACTTATGACTTGAGAACTAATCCATAGGGTTCTCACTTGAACAGATAAAAAAACATTCTTCCCGAGTTTATGGCTTTTACTCTTATCAAAATTTGTATGAAGTAACTTATGCTGAAATCTAGCCAATTATAAAACCTTACTCTATAGCACCATAACCAATAGTTCACCTACAGAACCAAAAAGTGTCATCAAATTACTAAAAGACAGCTCTAATCTGCTCACTGGTTCTAGGACATAATACTTTCATCAACTTTCAAACACATTAACAGAAACAGAACCACCTATTGAAAGGCTACATCTCCAGAAGTCGCATATACACAATGCAAAGAACAAATATTCATGTCCAGTTTTTCTGAAAAACTAGAGCTATTTGCAAAAGTTTGCACTTAATTGTACTCCAAACAAAAGAGTACCACCCATAATAATGTAGATTGTAAGTTGATAAATAAGCAAAGTGAAGGGATATTAGCAGACACGGGGCCTCCAATGATTTCCCTGATCTTCCCTACCACGAGGTTGCAAAATACACCATTCATAACACAGTACATCAGACTTGAGTGAAAGAGAGGTCACAACAAATGAACAAATATGTGTAAAGGAGGGCTCCATATTAGTCTCCATCCCTGAAATATTACTTTTCATCCTGTTCAACAAAAGCAAAATATAACAATTCAGGTTTGAAATATAGGGATTAGACGGAAAGGTTGACAGAGATTATATTTCAGCAACAATTCTCTAAATGAATACTTGTCATGCGGTGATATAAAATGCTGACCTAATACACTTATTAATTTTAATATTACAACAAGCCCAATCTAATAATACATGCTCATCCTAACAGTCTTGATGCTAATTAACCTATTATAAATATTCCCATTATAAACATAGTCAAAACTAGAATCTGATTGAGCAAAAGTAAAGGAATAGGGCACAGTCAATAATTTATCACATCGGCCTTCATATCCATGAGAAGCAAGGGATGAAGGAATGCCCTTCATCTAGGACCCCCATCGAGCGTAGGATTCATGCCAAATTTCATGGGCAGCAGTGGATATAGACTTTCCTTAGTGGATAGGAACCGTGAAGAAGCGTTGAAGTTAGTTCAAAGGATTCTCCAAGGTGGTTTCATTTTGACGGCCATTTAGACCATTATGGCAGCTAAATTTTATTTTATAAGATGTTTGTTTTGAGACTGAATCAGCTCCTAGTCCCTATCCCCCCTTTACCTCAAAATAGGAAATAAATAAAACAGAATAGACAAAGAAATAGCTGTCCTTTGATACAGTTATGTGTAAATTTTATTACAGTGAATTTCAATAGCACAGAGAAATTAACTTGTAGGATTTGGTTCAATAGCACAGAGAAGTTATGTTTGGAAAGGTTCAAATGTGCATTGTTCAAGTTTGACCGTTCTTTTTCTCTTGTTGCCTTTTGCTTGCTAGGTTCTTGGGGTCACACTCACACTCACTTCATTATCAATAGCTATCTATCCCTATATTGTTTGTGCATGCTTGTTAGGTTGTTATGTGAGGCTCAAGGATCTCCAAATTCAATTACAACACCTTTTTTTTTACAGATACATTCTAACACTTTGAAATGCATACTAATATTTTGATATGGACCACATATTACTGTCTTTCTATGAAATAAGTATTAGTTTGCATTCTTCTACATCTAGGATATTCAAATACAGTACATAAAACAGTACATCAGACTTGAGTGAAAGAGGTCACAACAAATGAACAAATATGTGTAAAAAGGAGGGCTCTCGAGGACTGTTAAAGACACAAGAAATATTCAAATACTTTATTTGGGAGTTGAGAGGAAGAAGAATAGGAAGGGTTGTTGGACTCCCCGCCTTGTTTAGATGTCAACCACATCCAACCCCAATTTGAAAGTACTTTAAAATCTTGCCAAACAAGAAAACACTTTCCCTCCTAACCCACCCCACCCACACACACACACACAACAAAGAATTGTGTTAAGGCAAAATAAGTTGCACAGACTCAGTTTTAGGTTATTACCAAAATACTTACACGAACAACCAAATGGACAAGATGTCTTGAGTTCGAACTGTGCACACGTGCAATCTACCATTGGGTATTAGACTTTAGATTCAACTATATTAACAAAAAATGGAAATAGCAAGAGTAAACTCCTTCCTGGTCACTTATTCAAGGAAAATCCAATCCCATGTCTGCCCAACTCTCCTAAACTCCTATGCCGTCCCAAAAGTAGCTTGACAAATATCATAACAATTTGGTAACATTCTACTACTATTTTCCATCTCTTTCGGCCTACTACTTTTTCGTTTTGCACAAAAAAGAAAAGCTTGGCAACAGAGAAATTTACAGTTTAAATTCAAGGTATCACATGATACACCACATTTGTGAAGGATTTTACATCCTGCACTAACAGATGCCTGTTCAAATATTCCAGGCAGTGTTTAGCAGTATTTAATTATCCAAGTACAAAACTCTGCACTTGTACAGGTTTGAAATATAGGGATTAGACGGAAAGGTTGACAGAGATTATATTTCAGCAACAATTCTCTGAATGAATACTTGTCATGCGGTGATATAAAACACTGACCTAATACACTTATTAATTTTAATATTACAACAAGCCCAATCTAATAAGACATGTTCATCCTAACAGTCTTAATGCTAATTATCCTATTATAAATATTCCCATTATTCAGGCACACAAAGACAACTCATTTATGATGTTGCATCTTGCAGCCTGTGAACTTTAACTTCAAGAAAAGTTGATTTATTGGTAAAAACAACTTTAACTCAATTATTCAGGCACACAAAGACAACTCATTTATGAAGTTTAACTAAACATCATTTACTAGATAAGATGTGAACTCTGAAATGAAAACAAGTTCCAGGCTAAAAAAATTTGTAATATATGTTCAGCACACATCCAGGAACCAGCAGAGCCACAACCAATTTTCACAAGTCAACCCCGCTGGTTTAGAGATTAATATTAAAAAAGTCCAAATATGGAAACTAAAATTGTTTGAATCAAAGTAAACGTATCCTTTTCTAAATTATTAGCAGGGGCCACCTATTAGCAGACAAAACAACATGCCAACACAATATTTAACGTGCTTTATTAGAACACCTTCAACAATACTTACAAGAGGTCTACACTACAGAGAATCAAACATTTACCATGTTAAGCCTCCAACACTTTTTCTCCGGCTGCTGCATTCGAACTTTCAGCCTCCTTCCGCTTTTGATCTTCAAACTCTTTATATCTCTTTTCAAATGTAATTTTGTAACCATCAAATTCATGTTCGTAGTCACGAAGAACATCTGCTTGCTGTTGCACTTTATCTTCTAACTTCTGAATCACATCCATCAATTTTGGAACTTGAGCATGCAACTTTGGAAGCTTTGGAACTTCAGCTTGCAGCTTTCCAAGTTCAGCTCACAGTGTTCGAAGTTCTGATTCGTGCTTCCGAATTTTAGGTTTCATGGTTCGAA
The DNA here is from genome assembly GCA_954870985.1 of Trifolium fragiferum. Taxonomy (NCBI): domain Eukaryota; kingdom Viridiplantae; phylum Streptophyta; class Magnoliopsida; order Fabales; family Fabaceae; genus Trifolium; species Trifolium fragiferum. The sequence continues at coordinate 22,238,273 of OX940791.1, read as the reverse complement.
TTTCCGCAACCATAAGCTTACAAACGTCAGCTTTCAGCTCTTGAAGATCAAGAGCTTTCTGCCTTCGAACAACAGCAGCTTTCATATTCCGAACTTTACGTTGCTTTTCTATAAGCTGAGCATTCTTCTTTTCAATTTTATCTTTTTTATACTTTAGTTTAACAATTTTGACTTCTTTCTCCTTAAGTCTATCAATCTTCTTTTTAGTTTCATCTATCAGCTTTCCAAGCTTCATAGTTTCCTCATCAACAGTCAGTTTCTTCCTACGAGCTAAGATATCCAGCTGCGTTTAAATATTAATTAACATACATTGATAAATTCGGGGGCTCAATAGCACTTTAGAAAAAAACTTACCATGAGGTCAAGTCTAAGAGCAGGATGACTAAGATTCTCATTCTTAAAGTTGTGTGTCATATAATGGCGCGTACCTCTACGGGTAAGCTCCGCCAAGGTCCCCGTCCCCTGGTTTAGAGATTAACATTATTAAAGAAGCCAAAATATGGAGAAAGAAACTAAAATTGTTTGAATGAAAAGCAGGGTTGAGAAAAATACGTGCCTTCGAAAGCATCTTGGGGGGGCGATAAGTGTTCCATCGACGTCGATGCATTTGCGACTGTGAGAGAGATTCACTGGACAACGAACGATGAAAATAGTTAGTTAAATTTGGTATAATAAACCCTAATTGACCCCAAAAGAAAGCCTAATCAATCAAAGAAGAGATTCAAAGTAAAGCAATAAGAGAAATAATCAAAATCGACGGAACCCAAAGGCGATGTATACATACCTTGTTGAGTAATGAAGCAATAATCAAGGGAACCCTAAGAATGGAGAATAGGGTAGGAATGGAAAGGGATAAGTATACGTTTGGTTTGGCGTTTCCAAACCCCAGACGTGAGTTTCAATTACCAGACGCGATTTGAACGAAATTATAGATGTTTGGATACTTGCAAAATCAAATCCCTAGAACGTGAATCTGTTTGAAGCTGCTAATTATAGCTTCTACGTCAGTGAAAATCGATTCAAGCAGAACATAGATATTATATATTTGTTGTTCTTTGTTTTACCCTTTTTATATAAACTGATTTTGCCAAATGTTTTTGTTCCTTTCTCTATTGTTTCCCAAAATTATAGAGAAGGAAGGACTACAAGCTAAGGACGGAGGGAGTTTGCTTGCTTGCGGCAAGGCGGCGAGTGCTGCGTTTTTTATTTTAGTTTTAAAATACCCCTTATCGCTACAAAAGTGATTTTTTTTTAGAGGAGAGAAAACAAGGCCAATGCTATGGTGGACCACCTCATCAAGTGGTCCACCGTGGACAAGTGGTTAATACTACTATAACGAATACGAATTTTACAAAATCGACCGTTGGATTGAAAGTTTATATCATATAGATCATCCATAAAAAAAATTAGAAAAATTGAAAATCATTTGATATGTTATTGAGATCCATAAAGATTAACGGTTTATTAAATACTGTAAATCTTAATGAGTCCCAAAAACATATCAAATGATTTTCAATTTTTCTAATTTTTTCTGTGGATGATCTATATGATATAAACTTTCAATCCAATGATCGATTTTGTAAAATTCGTATTCGTTATAGCGTTGGTCCACCATGGACCACTTGAATAAGTGGTCCATATTAGAATTGGCCGAGAAAACAATTGTGATTATTTTAGTTTTATCACTAAAAAAATCACTTTTATAGGGTTAGAGATGAAGAGAGATTCGGCTTTTTGCTACAATTAAAATACCCCTTCTTTATTTACCATTAATAAGGCCCCTTTTTTTAGTAAATTAGTTAACAAATGTACACACAAAAAATAAAAGGAAAAATAGTTTATTAAATTTAAATTAAATATCACATTTTTATTATACACTAGTTTCTTCGCACGGGTCTCTTAACTTTTATTTATAAAATATTATTAAAATATAAGTGACGTCGTGTACCAAAAAAAAATAAAAAAAATAAATGAGGTTATTCTGTGATATTTTTGTAAAACTTATTAAATTAAGTCTTTTTTTTATTAAAGTAATTGTCCCGTGTATGATTTTTGTGTAATAAATAATAATTAATAATAAGAAATATGTATTATTCAATTCCTTTTTTTTTTATTAATCCAATTGTCCCGTGTATGATTAATTTTTTTTATTAAAACAATTGTCCAGTGTATTATTATAACATATATTCATCAACAATTGTTCCGTGTATTATTATAATATATTATTAAATTTTTTTTTATTAAAGCAATTGTCCCGTGTATGATTAATTTTTTTATTAAAACAATTGTCTCGTGTGTTATTACAATATATATTTACCCCTTAATTATTATAATATATATTCATTAATAATACGCTTCTCCTGTATTTTTTATATAAAGATAAACAAAAATATAATAGATTTTTTTTATAATAAATATAGAGTACAATTTAACTATTTTATAGAAAAATAATAAATTGAAAAATATAATTTTTTTTTTTTACCAAATAGAAGATTTGAAATATTTTTAAGAATTGATGAGGACAAATTAAGATTTTTAGTAGTAATACATTTAATATATTGGGCCCGTTTGAATTTGGCTTATTTTTAAGCTTATGAAAATACTTTATGATTATTAATTTATAAATAAACTTTTATGTTATTTCATTAGGTTTTTTTACGCATTTTAATTTATAAGTTTTCATTGACAAAAATTATATCTTTATCAGCTGTTTTCATAAACAACATTAAAAAACTTATAATAACACATAAAAGTTTCTATATTTGCATAAGTTATTTCGCGTATGATCATAAATAAGTCAATCCAAACGGGCTAATTGTGTTTTTTTTTTCATGTTCTTTTATTTTCAAGCTCATAAATAAGTATATTATTTTATTAGGTTCTTCTATTTTTATTTTTTATATATAAGTTTTTATATGTTAGATTGAGTTACTATTTCTGGCGCGTATCTTTTATCGTGATTTTTGTTTCTATTTTTATGCGTAAATTTATTTTAATTTTTTTTTTGTTCCTATTTTTGAAGTAAAAATAGATTGGCTTATGATTTTGTTTTTAGAGGTGCTTTCCGTTGTTATTTTTATGGGAAGATTTCTTTAATGTTTATCTTTTTTTTCAGAGATGTGATTTTTAATGCTATTTTTATGGAAAGATTTATTTTCAGCGTGTATTTCTTTCTTTTTTTTTGTGGTTTTTATTAGTTTAGAGATAAAATTATATTTAAAGGCGCAAAACTTGAAACACCATTAAAAGTGATAAGGACAAATTTGGATTTTTAATAGTAGTTTCTTTTAATATATTGTAAGTAGATGATAATTATCGATGAAAAATATTTATCCAAATTTTTTATACATGAGTGAAAATTATTTGTCCATGATTTTTTATATTTATCGATAAGAACTAATTGTCTTATTTTAAAAAACTATTAGTTAATTTTTATGTTTATCTTTAGAAGTAGTTTCTATTGCTATTTTTATGTATAAATTTGTTTTATTATCTTTTTTTAAAATTCATCTTTAAAAGTATTTTTTTTTATGAGTAGATTTGTTTTATGCTTTTTTTTTTTGTTTTTTTTTTTTTTTTATCTTTTTTTCATGAGTAGATTTGTTTTATGTTTATCTTGTTTTTTATTTTTTTTGTTATTTTTGTTTTGTATTTGTATTTTTTTTAGTTTATAGTTAAAATTACATTTAAGGGCATAAACAGTGAAATATTATTAAACGTACTAAGGACAAAAAAGATTTTTTAGTAGTAGTTTCTTTTAATATATTGTAAATAGATTTAATTTTTTTTATGAGTAGATTTGTTTTAAGCTTATTTTTGGATTTTTTTTTATTATTTTTGTTTTATATATTTTTTTTATGAGTATATTTATTTTATGCTTATCTTCTTTTTTTTGTTATTTTTGTTTTGTACATATCTTCTTTTTCAGAAAAAGCAAATTGTTTGGTTCACTTTGTACGCCAGCTGTCCCTTGCTATTGCTTCAGCAAGCAATGTTCATTGATGGTTCTTCAAAGGCAAATTGAATATAAAATAATATTTTAATGCATTTCAAATGTTGCAGGTTTAATGAATTGTACCGTTGAAATAAAATTATTACCGTTGCATCATGCTTGCAGGTTGCATTTTATTACCGTTGCACCATTTACTTCAATTAACAATTGTAATAAAATTGTTACTATAAATTTTGGTCATTTGAAATATTAGGCACAATTTTTATCTCACAATTTCATCTCTTTGTTTTAAATTTTACACTCATAACGAAATTTAAATTATATCAAATATGTAATGTTGTTTATTTTTTTATTTTTTTATGGTCCAAGTTTATTTTTATTGATTTTAATTATATGTAATATGTATTTAATGTTAATTTTCAATTATTGTTAAAAAAATTAAGTTCAGTTTTTGTGAAGAAAATAATTTATTCTTCTTTCATATTAATATTAATTAGAAATATTTAAATTAATATTTTATGTTGCAATAAAATTAAATATAATATTAATATGTGAGTTAAAGTTGTGGGATCCAAAATGAGTTCTTTAAAGTTCTACCATTGGAAAAAAAATGAAGGTATTGCTTAATAGTGATGTGGCATTGTGGAGCCCACCTGAAGAACCCAAAATGGGTTGCACCATTGGAGGTGCTCTTATAACTCATGACATGAGATTTCATAAATAAATTAATAACTCCAATTTTGCAACAACACTCTTAAAACATAGGTTTTCAGTTTTCATTTTATAAAAAAGGTTATATCTATTTTTTGGTCTCTCAAATTTTATTTTCCGCTCCTATGATAAAAAAGTTATATGTTTAGGTCTCTACAAAATTATTATGCACATAATTTTAGTTTATATTGTTAAACCAATGTATATTACTACATGCATAATTTTTTTTTGCTTAAAGATGCTTATAGCATTTCATTCGTAATAATATGGTTGATACATGTCGGTACTCGGTACATCAATAAAAACATCAGAGCTAACTTTTGGCCTAGCTTTTTTTCCTCTTCTCTTTTCTTAAAAGTAGGAAGTTATAACTAACAATAATTTTTAAAAGTTCTTGTAAGAAATAAATAGCCAAAGAAAAATAATAATAAAAGAGTTTCAAAATATGGTGATGATAGTTATTTTATCTTTTTTTTTGGTACAAGAGGAAAAAACAAAAAGCTAAACCAAAGAGTACCTTAGTCAAATACATTTTAACTTTTACTTATATTTATACTTGGTCGATGTATTTGGTTCACTAAATATATGAATTTTTGTTAATCAATTTGTCTCCTAAAAAAATAACAGAAGGTAATATAATGCTACAAGTTTCCGCTATTAAAAATTTCTGTCTCCATCCACGGACGTAATCTCCTTGCATGAATATAATGGATGTCTCGAATCATGAACGGATGCAACTTTCTAGTTTCCATACTTCAAAAAATAATACAATATGCAATGCAATGCAACGTGACATATGTTACAAGTTACAAGAGATTTACAAATTGAACACAAAAGAAACCCAAGTTAACAATCAACTGCCAAACCATCGCTAATTCTATGAGAGATGACAAATACAACAAATGCACCCTTCTCTTAGATTTTGTTTATCTTCTCAACATTGAACGTGTATATATGTATATATATTGTAGGTAGAAAAGGTCGACATGATCATAGCCTCCGGTCGAAACAAAATGTTTATGAAGAGATTGTTGTGTTTTGTCCCTTGGTTTTAGCCAACTTTGCTTGTACAAGTTTATCCAGTATGGGAGGCTCCAATGGAATTGGATCAAGACACCGCTCTGCAGTAGCAACAATCACCTGTGCCCAAAGAATATAAAAATCAAATAGGCATAGTAGATGCATATAAAGTACGAGAAATCAGTAAAACTAAAGACTGTTCTCGTGTGAAAGAAAAAAGTATAACACCAATATGAAAAATCAAAACCATGGTAACACTATTTTCACCCAACCTCGTCCAGCAAGAAGTCGACTGCAGCTTCATCTTCAACTATTTCCCTTAAAGGGTTCCTTAGAAATTGGATATCAAGTTGAATTTGTTGGAATCCACTCCTGTTAAAAGTTTGAAGACGGACAAATTCTTGTAAACTTTTCAGGCAGAATTTCACTATAGTAGTAACGACAGACTCCTGCAGTTTGTCAGCAAAAAAAAAATAAAAATAAAAAATTATGGCTTGCAACCAATTGTTTATATTTAAATCACCAATATGTTCGTATTTAAATCACCAACATGATAGTCACTCAATACCTGTGTATATTCTATTTTTGTGAAAATTTCAACTTTTTGCTTGAACAGTTTTGCTAGATGTGTTTCCAGAAGCTGGCTCCTTGCCCTTTGAGTATTTGACCTACCCAATTTCTCCTCCCGCAAGGGGTTTGATACACAGCAAGACATGGTGCAAAAAGGTAAAGAAACAAATATTGGGATTGGGCCTAGTAGCAGGCCCAAAAGGACCATCACCAAACCTCAACGTTATTTGGACTAAGAGTTTTTCACAAGAGACAAAAGAGAACAAATCATGAAGCAATCATCAGCCAATGATAAGCAAATCTGCAATAGGAATGATCTAGAATAATAGTCTGTTATTTACTTTCCAATGAATGTACGCCAGGTGTCCTCTAGATCCTAAAATCTAGGCATCTGTAGATTATATAAGATTGTACTTATGATATTAAAGGCAAGCAATTTTTCAATCAAATATTCCTTCTCTCAGACTTTCCCTGAAAAGGGAATTTAATTTCTGCACACTTACTCTAACAGGGTTGCTCCTTGATGAAACACTACTTCCATTACTATCAGTCCTGCGGTGCTTACGTATACCTTGAGGTAAAATCTGCTTCACTTCGTTAGCTATAACTTCAAGCTGGAACAGAAAATAAGAAATGTTGAAATTTCCTCCGGTTTACAGAAAAATCTTCATATTGGTATTGTTATTTTTTCTCTCAAGTAAAGATATTCAAGACTTCATGTCCGTGCATTATATTTCAAATATGAACATTAGCAAGACTGATAGTTAACGACAGAGAAAAGAGAGTAGTTGATATGAAAACACGGAATTACCAACCTCTTGAAGAAAAAAATCAACAAACATGTGCACTTCTCTTGGCTCCTTATGCTGTATAAAGTAAATAATAATCTTTAGATTGCTCTTTCAAAGGTGATCACCAATCTTTATTTTTTTTTAAAGAAGAGCATATAACAGGCTAACCTTAACCCAATTAGGTGTTGTAAACCTCTTCTTCAGGATAAGTGAAATCCTCTGGGTTCTCATATTTATGTACTGAAAAAAATCAAACAGTATATGTAAATGATACTTAACAGTAGAATGAGATTAAATATCATCCAAAACCAAAGCATTCAAGGAAGAGCACTACAAAACAAAAAACAAGTGAAGCTTGCTAGTGCTAGTTCCTTTGGAAATCAAACCAGACAGGTACCTTAAAAGAAACCACACTGGTGAACGTTTCAGCTAAATTTTTCTTCCATTGAATAGAAAATTAAACCTCTTACTGCCCATTTAATAATGAAGTTTAACATTTATTTCCATTTCTATTGACTTTGAACTTCGGTTACTAACAAAGAAATTTTTTCAGTCTAGGACTATATACAGAGTTATCACACGAACTGCAATTCCATTGAATAGAAAATATGAACTTGAAAGCATACCAGGTGCAGTAGTTTTTCACCAGCTGACCAGAATTTTCTACAAATTTCTCCAGGAACAAATGCAGGTCTAGATTCATAGCCTCTAACACTACCGCCAGAAAAGGAAGCGGCTATTTCCTGAAGATTACAAGGAAACTTATAAAGAATACCACGAGGATGTGGAAGGAAAAATAAACACACAAATTGATCCACTTTCAAAAATTAAATCCAATTACAAGTGGATCCTTGCCTCGGTGGTTTTTGGGATGACAGTTTGTTCAATAAAAGCAGACAATTGTGCCAGCACTAGGACCAGGCCAGGAAAAGCTTTTTCAACAATAGGTCCTCTGCCAAACCATGCGCTTGAATAGCTGAAGAATTATTTCTTCCTGAAAATAGTAGGAACTGATCTTCAAGTTTCCTAAAAAAGTCTTGAAATCCTTCTTGAACCAAATCAACAAATAACTCTCTTATTCTAACTAAGATGCCAGATTCATCATCTAAAATTTTGCGGAAGTCCCGAAGGGAGAGAAAGAGAGAGATAACAAGTAAATGAAACACAATAAAATCAAAATAACAGAAAATCTAAACAATAGCATACATTATTACATATAAATCAATTAGACTAGTCTGAGCATACAAAGTGCTAACCAGCAAGACGTTCATGCCTCCTTGAAGAACTGCTTTTGTACTGGCTTCAAGAACAGCTTCAAGAGAGTACTGCTCTGCTCCGTCCTTTTTCAGGACTTGTAAGAAAGAATCTATCAAACAGAAGCTAACTCAGCATAGTTATAAATACAACTTTCTCTTAGATTTTTCCATGAGCAATCACGTGATTACTAGTTAAACATCAAACAAGAACTAGGGACAACATAATTAACAACAGAATTATTAGATTTTAAAAAACAAGCGTTCAGCTTGGTTCAAATCAACAAATTCAGTTTTCCAGTTTCAACATTTTGTGATGCTCCTATGGTGTAGTACGGTAAATATTTCAAACCTCCAGAGATGTCTTGCAGAAGATGAGAAAATGCACTTGTAACATACAACTTGACAACAACATTTGCAGCCTACAAGTATTCATGGTTGATAAATTCATTACTCAGAAAAATAGGAGGAATTGAAAAACTACAGCTTAGGTCAGAATCAAATTTGAGCCTATGACATCAATGGATAACCTCAAGAGAATGGTTAGAGAGAGCGGCTTCTGGTAAGACTTCATCTATCAGAAGTAAATCATTCCAGACAACCCCTGTAAATATAATTTAAATATATCATAGTGAGGATACAAAAATGGAAATTTGAATTAACAACGAAATAATATACATCATGAATGGTTATGAGTTCATGGAAAAAATGGCTTGGACAACAAACTGATTGAAAACTGTTTAGATACTGTTGGAACATTGATGTGAAGAATTAGAAAGAAATTGGAAGGTTCGAAGATTAAACATTAAGTAATTAAACTTTGATCTAATATTGTGTGAATTGAAAAAATAGAGTGTGAGGGTCCACATAAAATAGAACACACGTTAGTAGTGTTTAAATAGTGGTATAAAATAGAACACCTGATAATGATTAAAATAATTATTATTATTATTTTTATTCATGGATATCACTTCCCATAATTTTAGCTTATGGTTATTGTGATAAGATTGAGAATCCAACTGAATTTCCTATCTTTCCCTCATTAATCTGTTATTGTGGATTTGTTTCTTTTGATCTCATCCACAAATGTTGTTGAACGGATTATTGAATAAGTTTCTTTTGATCTCATCCACAAATGTTGTTGAACGGATTATTGAATAAGTTTCTTTTTTATCTTATCCATTAGAGTAACTGCTGTAGCAATTTTTGCTAAAACAGTTACAAAATCTCTATATAAATAGAGGACTCCACTCAGTTCAAAAAACACACCAAAGAGTTTCTATTGAGTTGTCGAGAACTCTTTCTCTCTTCTCCCTCCAGCATGTGTTGACGAGCTATTCTTCTTCTCATCTTCTTTTTCTGTCCCTTCGGAAATAAGAGTGTTCTTAAGACCTTAGTCCTTATTCGGTATAATGTCCCTTCGAAATAAAGAAAGGTCTTAAAAAACATAGTCCCTTTAATAATGTATGTCTCTTCAGAATAAAGAGTATTTTTAAGATCATAGTCCCTCTTGAAACAAGAATGTCCAATGTCCCGTCGGAATTAAGAATGATCTTAATAGTATATAAATATTCTTTTAATATTTTTTTCTATTTGAGGAGAAATTAAAGTTAGAATGGTGGTAACACCATATTTGAGTGGTCTCAGCACCATAATAGAGTGGTAACAATACCATATTAAAGTGGTTTCAGTATTAAAAGAGTGGTCCTAGTACCATATTGAAGGTGTAATTCTTGAACGGTTTTCTACGGTGCAGTAGTTAATCGCACAGTTGTAACTGGGCTTGTTTTATCCTGGAGGCGGCGTGGTTGATAGTCTACCTTGCACAATTTCGGGTAGTGCCACGAAACGTCTTAAAGAGAGCGACCTGGTCGTGATTCAACCTAGTAACAACTTCGGTAGATATTTTCTTTTAAAATAGAATTTGGAAAACCAAAATACAATAGTTTGGAAATCCAAAACCAACATTTTTAAGACGTTTCGAACTGCTATGTCTACCGGAGAAGTTGCTTATTAAGGTTAAGTTGTCCCTAAATACATTAAGGATAGATCAAGCTATAAAAGTACATCTTTCGACTGAAACAATGAAGTGTTTGTTGTTATAACAACAACACTAATAAATTAATATATGTAATGGTACTTAATTATCATTGAAACATAAGATTTGGACCGGAAAAAGAAAATGATGTGTGGTTGTTATTTTGTATTGAAATTTGTTCCAAATGTTTCATACAAAGATACGAAAGAATCTGTATTTCAGAATTCTAATGAATAAGACTGAGTTAACTCAGACTTAAAAAGAGACCATTGTACCATGCATTCTTGTTTGGAAAAGACTGTGTCTTTGAAGCGGTTGATTTTATAGCTGAGTAACTTGAACTCAATTCGAACATGATATTATTAGAAAATTTTATTTATTGCGGTCAAGATAAATGAACCAAAAGTTCATTTAAATCAGTGTTTAGAGAATTTGAATCATTAAACTTAATAAATTATGATATGTGCGAACTTGATGGCACATAAACTAGAAATGATAAAATGATATTTTATCATATTTATTGATGATCGTGAATTTTTGAAAAATAAAATTGATATGTTTGGTATGTTTAATTTCTATAAAGAAAATTGAAATATATGTTGGATAGAGTACCCAAGTCTAAGAATAAAAATTCTAAATAATTTTTTTTTTTTTAAGAAAAGACAACTCAACTTGTCTTATTTTTGAACTTGGGATTGTCTGAATTATATTTGGATTCTAGACCCCAAGAGAGTTAAACTCACTAGTAGAGTCTATGAATGTGTATTCATTGGATATGCTATAAATAGTGAAGCATACAAGTCTTAAATACTAAAGTGATCATAGAATAAAACGATGATGATTTCTATGTAAATATTTGTCCCTTCAAATAAAGAATAGTGGGGCACTAGTGAAACATGACTTTAGTGGGGGCAAAATAAATTCCTTTTTTCAAAAAAAATGAAGAACTAGTGGGGGCACTATATCTGATCACATTCCAGTAATCAGAAATAGTTATGAAAACATCGTGCGAGATGTTATAGAAACTCAAAGAGGTAAGAAAGCAAGAATTGCTAAAGAGTATGAACTTGGTTTATACATTGGAAGAAGATCCATTAAGCCTTAAAGAAACTGTATCCTCATTAGATGCTGAATTATGGCAAGAAGCAATAAATGATGAAATGGATTTTCTAGATTCTAACGAAACATGACACTTAGTTGACTTGTCTCATGGTTGAAAACTAATCGGTTGTATTTGTATTTTTGAAAAGAACTAAAACCTGATGGTATGGTTGATGAATATAAGGCTCTCCTTGTAGTAAAAGGTTTTAGTAAAAGGTTTCATAACTCGATAGTACTTCAAATGGATGTGAAAGTTCCCTTTTTTATGGTGAACTAGAAGAAGAAATCTATATGAAACAACCTGGAAGTTTTGCAATTCATGGGCAAGAAAACAAGATCTGTAAGTTAGATAATTCCTTGTGAGGTCTAAAATAAACTCTTAAGGAATGACACAAAAAAATTGACATTCTAATGATATCAAATGAGTTTAAAGTGAATGAAAGTGACAAATGTATTTACCACAAATATGGAAATAATATTTGCACGATCATATGTCTCTATGAAGACGATCATATGTCTATGTGAAATCATTGTTTTTCAACAACATTGATAAGAAAAACCTAGACCAAGTTGAAGTAATTCTTGGTTTCAAGATTACTAGATCAGAAAAAGAGAACTTTTCTGATGAATCTCACAAAGTTGAGAATTTCTTAAGAAAATGTTATTATTTGAATGTAAACTTGCAAGCACACCTTATGATCCAAATGCAAAACTTTTCAAGAACATTTGAGATGGTGTTAGACAAACAAGAATATGCGAGCATCATTGGCAATCTTTAGGTATGCCTTTGAATGTATTAGACTCGACGTTGGCCACGTCGTGAGACTCTTATTCAAGTTTACTAATCGACTGATGAGAAGCATTGTCATGCTATTGAAAGAGTCATATGGTGCCTTAAGAAGATTATGACTCTAGAATTACATTATGAGAAGTATCATGTTGTACTTGAATGGAACAAGATACAAATGAGAAGTATCCTATCGTACTTAAATGGTACAAGATACAAAATAGAACATCCTTCAGATAAGTCTGAAAGTGACCAGTGACTGCACATTGAGCATCACTAGAGGAGTTGTTTGTTAAAACAAATGATATTAACTCAGTCCAATATGGAATGAATCTGAGATGAGAACACTAGAGAAAACTAGTGAAGAAGCAAGTTCAGAAAATGATTGCTAGTTGAGATCTCCTAGTGGATAAAACCGTTGCCATAAGTGTTAATTGTGATAGTACTGCAGCTATCACAAAAGTTGAGAATCGCTACTACAATGGCAAGAGACGATTATTAAGGCACGAACGCATAAAGGATTAGAGAGCTAGCTACTCTCAAAAGGAACGGTAAAGTATATCATGTACGTACTGATAAAGAATTAGTTAATCCTTTGACGAAAGGACTAACAAGAGAGAAAGTCTTAAATGCATCTATTAAGATGAGACTAATGCCTATAGCTCACTAGTGATGGTAACCCGACCTAACTGACTGGAGATCCCAAGAAATAGGTTCAATGGGTAATAACAAGTCATAAAGTGATAGAACATGCTATTAGAGAAAATAAAGAAAGCATGATTCCTGCAGCGAATAGAGGATGAGATAATAGAAACTTTTAATGAGATCTATACTCCATATGGAGTGGAGTACACAGCTACAAGAGTACTCTTGATAGACTCACCTATGCGAATGTGGAACTGAGGCTGGTTCCTATGGAATTTGGGGCAGAATACCTAGAGCGTTCGTTAAAACTGGGATAGACGTGTAGGGTCATAAATGCACGGGCTTTTTGAATACACCTTAAGAAAAGGTTGTGTGTGGGTTCTATGTCTGAGATTGAGTTCAATGCTACGTGCCACTCATGTTAATCAGAATTTTACCCGCTATACAAAGGTTCAAGTTGTTGGCGACACCTTTGTTTATTAGCAACCTTATAGAAACGTTTTGACGTTATTATTGAAACCATTTTTTAAATTCAAGTGGGGGATTGTTGGAACATTGATGTGAAGAATTGGAAAGAAATTGGAAGGTTGGAAGATTAAACACTAAGTAATTAAACTTTGATCTAATATTGTGTGAATTGAAAAAATAGAGTGTGAGGGTCCCACATAAAATAGAACACACATTAGTAGTGTTTAAATAATGGCATTTAATTTTAAATACCTGATAATGATGAAAATAATAATTATTATTATTTTTATTCATGGATATAACTTCCCATAATTTTAGCTTATGGTTATTGTGATAAGATTGAGAATCCAACTGAATTTCCTATCTTTCCCTCATTAATCTGTTATTGTGGATTTGTTTCTTTTGATCTCATCTGTTGAAGTACAAAAGCAAGTGTAAATTTATTATCGTTTCCACAGGGATTGTTCCGAATCAAACGCGAACAAAAGAATAATATGTACGTAACTAGTAATTAAATAGAACAAGGGGGGGGGGGGGGGGGGGGGGGGGGGGGGGGTATTTTTGATAAACGTTGTTGTTAACATAAACACAAGAATTGGTAAGTTTTTGATAGAAATTGATGACGAAAGGCGATTGGACCCCTTTGGTTCATCTAATTGTTTTCAACTTGGTAGTTTATGCTTATTAACGAATTACAAATTCAATTCCACGATTCGATTAAAAATAGTAACTAAGCCCAATGTCTTGGCACATAATCCTCTCAATTGATCATCAATCCCTAATGTCTTAGGATGACCTATAATCAATTCAGGTTTTTAGCACTTTAATCTCAGAATTCCCAATTAACAACCCTATATTTCTAAAGCGAAAGTTAATTGAACGATTATTCCTAGGTCGATTGATCGTCTCTAATGTCTTAGAAAACCAACAATTTGAATCATTACATAATTGGCCAAATCATGAAAAGCATTAAGCAAAAGGAATAAACGACTGGAACTAACTTCGTAATTCATAAATAAGTCAAATGAAACTACATGGTTCAAGATTAAAAACAACTAGAATCCCCTAAGGATCCAATCATAAGAGTTTAGCTAGACATAATCATAGAATAAACAACAAATAGAGTGATAGAATTCATTACAAGAACTAGGATTGCTCAGAACTGATCACCAAAAATCTGCTTCTTTCGCCGTCAAAAACTGTGTAACCCTATTCTAAAAAAGGAACAATATATATATATATATATATAGTGCTGATTCACGCAACGGCGCCCCGCGCCAGATCGTCCGCGCCCGGCGCGGCCAATACAGAACCGACAGCCTTTTCTAGCATCTCCTGGGCGCCCCGCGCCGGCCTACCAGTTTCCAGGCGCAGTTCTTCTGTTTTTGCTTCAATTCCTTGTTTTCCAACATTCTTGTCCTGATTCTTTTCCTCCTTATTCTTGCATAAAAACATACTAAATGCTCCCTAAAAGTGCTTTAAATTGCAGTTAAACATAGCAATGACATGAAGTCATCACAACCCCAAACTTGAATCTTTCCTTGTCCTCAAGGAATACCTGCATCTGTGAGAAAATATGGCACTATTTCGAAAGTTTAATTCAACAACAATTAGTCAAATCAAGTCAGCAATCTACTCAACATTTCAGTGATCATCCCTATTATGAATCTACTTGCACACTAAATATTATTGAAAAACAAAGAACTTAACCCAAACATTGACCAACCCATAATCGCTTCACTACCTCACATTCTCTCCTGTTTACTTTTGGTAATTATTCCACTCAATCGACGCAGGCATAGCCAATCTACCATAGGCTTGTAAACATTCTAACAATCAATCAACATGTAAATGAACTCACACCTTTTGAGGACTTAACAGGTTATAACGTGGCTGGGTTAAGGTAGGTGTTTCTGGATAGTAAGTAGAAAAACTTGGAGACACCTATAAGAGTGATAACAAACCCAATCCCTGGTAAGTTGAACTAGAGAACCCTTCTTCAGATATTTGTCTGCTTATTGCTTTACTTTTCACATATCACATTGTGTTTCAAGGTCACCATTTGATTATTATTATTATTATTTTTTTTTTTTTGGGAACTTTCGGTGACCCTTTTTCTTTGACATTCATTTATCAAATTATCATGTGATCAAGGTTCTCTATTAGTGTATCCCCACCCCAAACTTAATTGGTTGCAAATTTCAAAGGCAACCCCAAACTTAATGATGAGCAATATGCTCCAAATCATTTACTGCATAACCTAAACTCCAAGAAAATCATCTTTCTTTTTTTTTTTTTTTTTGAAATTTTATTTGGTAATTAACTTGGATCAGATCATAACACAAAGAAAATTTGTCATTTTAAGGCTCAAGGGGCTAGCAAAGGATATAAGCATTAAAGGTAGGCTACAAAGGCTCAGGTTAAACAAATAAAGTGCCTCGGTGTGAAAATCAAAACAGTCAATCAAAAACAAGAACATAAACAAGTTCTAGAGAAAAAAACTATGCTGCGGAATCTCTCATAATAGAAGAAAAATGTATTTGAAGTGTTTGGGCTCGAATCCTCACGGCTGGGCCGGATTATCGAGTGGTCAATGTTTGAGAAATTTCCTAAGTTTTTCTAACAATATTCACACATACAAGACAGGTCAAGCATGGGATTCACACATTCATATATTAAGGACTGCTAACCTAACCAACTATATCATCATGAACAAACTATATTCAATAGTGCACACATTTTCATACAGACACATGCATTCAAAAAGAACAAAATAAAATTCAAGTTCAAGGGATTTAGGAGTACCATAGAGTCAATGTGGCCGGGACGATCCGCTCCCGTCATATCTACCTCCGAGGCCTAAGTCCGCCTCATCAAACATGTCATTCGCCTGAAACGCAGCATAATCCTGTGGCCATCTCTCCACCTCATCCAACTGGCGAGCTGCAATCTGAGCATTCTCAATACCACGCTGCTATATCGAGGGTACAGGGGAGGTGGCCTGAAATTTGCTTCCCTTGCCATGGCCTCCTGGTAAAGAAGGGACTGATCCCCGTAGTAAGTATGGGGCACGTCGACTGCACGACCAATAGCCAGCTGTAACATCAAGGCGGAAATATCATCTTCGGTATAAGGGTGACGAGGCATCTCTTGTTGGTGTTGCTGATTTGGATGCTCCCCAATTCTTCACAAACTCAACACAGTCGTTAAATAATGTCGGCCAAAAGAAGCCGCTTTGAAGTATCTTGGCCGCAGTCCTTGGCCCACTGTGGTGTCCACCATAAGGTGAGTTGTGGCAATGCCACATTATTTGTTGAGCTTCATCCTCAGCTACACATCTTCTAATCAACCCGTCTTGGCCAACCTTGAATAAGTATGGATCATCCCAAAAGTAGAAGTTTGCATCGCGAGTAAATTTTTTTGTTTGTTGATATGAAAAGTCCCCTGGCATTTCATTGCTTGCCTTAAAGTTAGCCATATCGGCAAACCAAGGCCTGGTAGATATTGCAAATAATTTTTCATCAGGGAACTCCTCATTGATGCACTTCTCTTTCTTGGTCACCAACGGATTCTCCAACCTTGACAAGTGGTCAGCCACCACATTTTCAACACCTTTCTTGTCCTTTATCTCCAAGTCAAATTCTTGCAAGAGTAGTACCCACCTCAAGAGTCTAGGCTTTGAGTCGCCTTTTGTGAGGAGGTACTTTAGTGCTGAATGATCTGTAAACACAACCACTTTGGAACCGATTAGATATGAGCGGAATTTTTCCAAGGCAAACACTACTGCGAGCAATTCTTTTTCAGTTGTGGTATAATTAACCTGGTTATCATTTAAAACCTTGCTCGCATAGTAAATTGCATGGAAAAATTTCGCTTGTCGTTGGCCAAGTACCGCTCCAACCGCATAATCGCTTGCATCACACATCAATTCAAATGGGAGATCCCAATTTGGTGCAACAATTATGGGCGCGGTGACCAACTTTTCTTTAATCACATTAAAAGCATTCACACAACCACTATCAAATTTAAATTCATTCTCTTTTATCAAGAGGTTACTCATGGGTTTTGCTATTTTAGAGAAATCTTTTATGAAACGCCGATAGAAACCGGCATGTCCTAAAAAACTCCTAACTCCCTTCACATTAACAGGAGGGGGCAATTCCTTAATAACCTCTATCTTTGCTTGGTCAACCTCAATGCCCTTTGAAGAGATTTTGTGTCCAAGCACAATACCTTCTTTTACCATGAAATGACATTTTTCCCAATTGAAAACGAGATTGGTTTCTATGCATCTCTTCAAAACGGCATTTAGATTGGCCAAGCAATTATCAAAAGATTTACCAAAAACAGAGAAATCATCCATAAATACCTCGATTGTGTCCTCCATCATGTCAGCAAAAATAGACAACATGCACCGCTCGAAAGTAGCCGTTGCATTGCACAGCCCGAAGGGCATCCTTCGATACGCAAACACCCCAAAAAGGCATGTGAAGGCCGTCTTCTCTTGATCCGCCGGGTCCACTACAATCTGATTATACCCGGAATATCCATCTAGAAAACAATAGTAGGCCTGCCCCGCAAGCCTTTCCAACATCTGATCCATGAACGGAAGGGGAAAGTGATCCTTCCGTGTCGCCGAATTCAGTCTTCGGTAATCAATACACATCCTCCAACCTGTGACGGTGCGAGTAGGTATCAACTCATTTTTTTCATTCCTCACAACCGTCATACCACCTTTCTTAGGGACCACGTGCACCGGGCTCACCCAAGCACTATCTGAGATAGGATATATCATTCCAGCTTCAAGGAGTTTCAGCACCTCCTTCTTGACAACTTCCTTCATAGTGGGGTTAAGTCTTCTCTGAGGTTGAACCACTGGTTTGAATTGATCTTCCATGTGGATTTTATGCATGCAAAACCCCGGACTAATACCTTTCAAATCCGATATGCTCCACCCCATGGCTTCTTTGTTGGCTTGTAAAACTCTAACCAATCTTTCTTCCTCCAGAGAACTCAACGTACTACTATTGATTGCCAGATATGAGGAATTTCCTCCCAAGAAAACATATTTGAGATGAGAAGGAAGTTCTTTTAGTTCAAGAATAGTAATTATCAGTTCTTTTTCGACACTTCCCTTTGTTTCTTGAATGAACACCTCTTCTTTCACTACTGAAATTTCATCTCTGGGGCTTGCCTCTAATTGACGGAGGCAAATCTCTATCTCTTTGTCCCACTCCTCCTCTAGATCATCAATGGAATTAACAATTACTCTTTCCAAAGGAGGTATAGGAGTTTCTTCAACTAAGACGTCTTCTACAACCTCTTCTATGACGTCTACACTGAAACATTGAGGCTCATCATCCTGTTGTTGCATAGCCTCAAACACCTTAAACATCACTTCTTCTCCATGGGTTCTCAACATCAATTCTCCCATCTCTACATCAATTATTACTCTTCCGATCGCCAAGAAAGGACGACCCAAAAGCACAGGTTCAACCTCGGCATCATCCTCCATATCTAGAATGACAAAATCAGCTGGAAAAACAAACTCTGCTACTCTTACCAGAACATCATGAAGTATGCCATACGGATGTACAATGGAGCGGTCCGCCAATGACAGTTGCATCTTGGTGGGCTTTGCCTCTGCACCAGGGATTCTCTTCATCATAGATAAGGGCATCAAGTTGATACTCGCCCCTAAGTCACATAAAGCTCTACCCACGGTGATATTACCTATGGAACACGGTATAGTGAAACTTCCTGGATCTTTCTTCTTTTGAGGAAGCTTCTTTTGGATTATTGCACTGCACTCCTCAGTCATGTCAACCGTATCATCATCTAAAGGCTTCCGCTTCTTTGTCAAAAGCTCCTTCATAAATTTGGCATAAACGGGCATTTGTTCTAATGCCTCGGCAAAGGGAATGTTCACCTGGAGATTGTGAAGCATCTTCATAAACTTTTTGAAGTTTTGGTGATCTTTGGCTTTCACTTTCTTCTTCCGGGGTGGGTATGGTAGCTTAGCATGCGGTGATTTTTCTTCACTCTCTTCCACACTTCTATTTTTTTCAATTTTTTTCTCCCTCGAATTTTCGACTACATCCTCATAATCACTCTCACTGGGTTCTACTACTTCCCAGTCTTTTTCAACTTCACCCTCACTCACAGCTTTCTCAACCTCTTCCTCGCTCAGTATCTTTTCAACTTCTCCCTCACTCACATTCTTTCTCTTAGGGACTACTTCAGGTGAAGGGACAACTCTATTTCTTAAGGTGATAGCCTTACAATTTTCATTCCTTGGGTTATCCTTTGCCGAGCCTTCAAACCCGTTGTTCTGTGAAGCTGCAAACTGTCGAGACAACTGACCAATCTGGGTTTCTAGATTCTTGATGGAGGCTTCATTATTCTTGTTAGCAATCTCTTGATTAGCTTTCATCTGATCCTGACTGATCTTAACAGCTTCAAAACTCCCTTGAGTAAATTTAATGAATTGAGAGAGTGTGTCTTCTAACGAACCTGTAGCTTTCTGTTGATTGTTAGAAGGAGGAGGAGCTTGTTGATTCGATTGAGTAGCACTCTGGTTCTTTTTTCCACCCCAACCGAAGTTTGGATGGTCTCTCCACCCTGGATTGTAAGTGTTAGAATTTGGATTGTAGTTTGAATTTCCTCGTTTGAAGTTTGCAAGATAATTAGCTTCCTCTGATCCAGCTGGGAAGCATTCACCATTGGCATGGCCTTGACCACAAAAATCACAAGTTTCACCCTGAACCGCCTTTTCTTGCACCTGTGGATTAGGAGTAGTAGTAAAAACCTTTAAAAGGGACTCCATTGTGTTGTTCATCTTGGTTTGTTGAGCCAAGATTGCGTTTCCTGTATCAAGCTCCAGCATTCCAGGCTTCTTCTTTGCACCCCGATCATTCTGAACTCGGTATTCGTTCTGGGCCATAGATTCTATCAACTCTCTTGCTTCACCTTCATCTTTATTTTTCAGAGAACCACCTGCTGATGCATCTAGCAACATCCTAGTCTGGGGCCTCAACCCTTGAGTAAAGTACTGCATCTGTTGATGACTGTCGAGACCGTGCTTGGGGCACTTCTTCAAACATAGCTTAAACCTCTCCCAAGCATCATGTAGTGACTCAGCATCCCCTTGTTCAAAACCTGTAATTTCTGCTCTTCTCTCAAGAAATTTGTGAATCGGAAAATATTTGTCCAGAAATTTGATTTCAAGTTCCGCCCAAGTAGCGATGGTGAATGGTGGTAGAGTGTCGATCCAGTCACGTGCTCTCCCTGCCAAAGACAGTTTGAACAACCTTAACCTCTTGTCTGACTCAGATATGCCAGTCGGATCAGTGTAGTTGCAAGCTTCAAAGAAGTGTGCCAGATGAATATTCGGGCACTGTGTCTATGACCCTGTGAACTGGTTTTCTTTTAGAGCATTCAAGACGGTGTTCTTGATGTCAAAGGACACCGGATTAGCTGGCTGAAAACCCAGATTAGGATTCTCAGCATTGTTTCTTTGCCCGTAATCGCCTAAAGTCCTTCTAGGAGGTGGTGGAGGTGGTGGATTATTGTGATGATCCTCCATGGTATTAGTTTCGTCGTCCGAAGTGATTGGACTCGAAACTTCTCCTTCTACTTCCTCTTGTGAGATAGAGGCTAGCCGAGCAGATTCTCGGGCTAACCTGGCAGCTTTCCTGTTTTTCTTGGCAGTCTTCTCAATCTCAAGGTCGTATTGCAATTCGTCCTGAGTTTTACCTCGCATGCACACAAACAAGAAATACCTTAGTGGTAACTGCACTACACAAAAGAAATAAAACAAATTCAGAAATTATTTTTGGATTTTTCTTTTTACTTAAAGTAAATACGAAAATTAAAACACAAAGTAAAAGTTACTCTACGTATGTTCCGTTGCCTTGTTGATTCACTCAACAGTCCCCGGCAACGGCGCCATTTTGTTGAAGTACAAAAGCAAGTGTAAATTTATTATCGTTTCCACAGGGATTGTTCCGAATCAAACGCGAACAAAAGAATAATACGTACGTAGCTAGTAATTACGAAAGGGGGGGTATTTTTGATAAACGTTGTTGTTAACATAAACACAAGAATTGGTAAGTTTTTGATAGAAATTGATTACGAAAGGCGATTGGACCCCTTTGGTTCATCTAATTGTTTTCAACTTGGTAGTTTATGCTTATTAACGAATTACAAATTCAATTCCACGATTCGATTAAAAATAGTAACTAAGCCCAATGTCTTGGCACATAATCCTCTCAATTGATTATCAATCCCTAATGTCTTAGGATGACCTATAATCAATTGAGGTTTTTAGCACTTTAATCTCAGAATTCCCAATTAACAACCCTATATTTCTAAAGCGAAAGTTAATTGAACGGTTATTCCTAGGTCGATTGATCGTCTCTAATGTCTTAGAAAACCAACAATTTGAATCATTACATAATTGGCCAAATCATGAAAAGCATTAAGCAAAAGGAATAAACGACTGGAACTAACTTCGTAATTCATAAATAAGTCAAATGAAACTACATGGTTCAAGATTAAAAACAACTAGAATCCCCTAAGGATCCAATCATAAGAGTTTAGCTAGACATAATCATAGAATAAACAACAAATAGAGTGATAGAATTCATTACAAGAACTAGGATTGCTCAGAACTGATCACCAAAAATCTGCTTCTTTCGCCGTCAAAAACTGTGTAACCCTATTCTGAAAAAGGAACAATATATATATAGTGCTGATTCACGCAACGGCGCCCCGCGCCAGATCGTCCGCGCCCGGCGCGGCCAATTCAGAACCGACAGCCTTTTCTAGCATCTCCTGGGCGCCCCGCGCCGGCCTACCAGTTTCCAGGCGTAGTTCTTCTGTTTTTGCTTCAATTCCTTGTTTTCCAACATTCTTGTCCTGATTATTTTCCTCCTTATTCTTGCATAAAAACATACTAAATGCTCCCTAAAAGTGCTTTAAATTGCAGTTAAACATAGCAATGACATGAAGTCATCATCATCCACAAATGTTGTTGAACGGATTATTGAATAAGTTTCTTTTGATCTCATCCACAAATGTTGTTGAACAGATTATTGAATAAGTTTCTTTTTGATCTTATCCATTAAAGTAACTGCTGTAGCAATTGTTGCTAAAACAGTTACAAAATCTCTATATAAATAGAGGACTCCACTCAGTTCAAAAAACACACCAAAGAGTTTCTATTGAGTTGTCGAGAACTCTTTCTCTCTTCTCCCTCCAGCTTGTGTTGACGAGCTATTCTTCTTCTCATCTTCTTTTTCTGTCCCTTCGGAAATAAGAGTGTTCTTAAGACCTTAGTCCTTATTCGGTATAATGTCCCTTCGAAATAAAGAAAGGTCTTAAAAAACATAGTCCCTTTAATAATGTATGTCTCTTCAGAATAAAGAGTATTTTTAAGATCATAGTCCCTCTTGAAACAAGAATGTCCCGTCGGAATTAAGAATGATCTTAATAGTATATAAATATTCTTTTAATATTTTTTCTATTTGAGGAGAAATTAAAGTTAGAATGGTGGTAACACCATATTTGAGTGGTCTCAACACCATAATAGAGTGGTAACAATACCATATTAAAGTGGTTTCAGTATTAAAAGAGTGGTCCTAGTACCATATTAAAGGTGTAATTCTCGAACGGTTTTCTATGGTGCAGTAGTTAATCATACAGTTGTAACTGGGCTTGTTTTATCCTGGAGGCGGCGTGGTTGATAGTCTACCGTGCACAATTTCGGGTAGTGCCACGAAACGTCTTAAAGAACGAAACATCTTAAAGAGAACGACCTGGTCGTGACTCAACCTAGTAACAACTTCGGTAGACATTTTCTTTTAAAATAGAATTTGGAAAACCAAAATACAATAGTTTGGAAATCCAAAACCAACAGATACTCTATATTTATGACTAGAATATTATATATTTATGACTAGGATATTATGGTTTTATTACTTTATACTTATTACCTATTTGGGTATTCATGTATCTGCATATATACAGTGTATATTCCTCATTCAACATATGAAAATAATATAATTTTCAGTTTCAAGTTGGTATCCAGAGCTAGGTTTAAAACGCTAGTATTTCTTTTTCCTTGATGGCTGGGTTTCTCCTTTTTTGTCTTTCCGTCAACACTAACGGAAACACGAGCCCTGCCACGCGCCACCTCTCTCAGCCTCTTTTTTCCGGCGTGTGTGGGCCACGCGCCACCTTCCCCTGCTCTGATTACGACGGCGTTTGTTTTGTGGGTCTCGTTTTTCGCTCCTTGTTCTGTTGGGAACCCTTCCAGGTGTTGATTCTCACATTTGTGGTGTGTTTCTGTAGTTTCTCGCCTCAGCAACATTGATTTTTCCGCTGTTTCAGTCTGTAATTTTGAACTTTTGGGTCTGTTTACTGTTCCTGCAACTCAGACCACTATTTGGTATTTTTGCAACTTTCTGGTTGAAATATTCAGAGATTATATTGAGCCGAAGCTGATGGTGCATTTTCGTCCGTATAGGACATGTTATGAGGTTTGGCAGAAGGCTAAGAACCTTTATGCCAATGATATTCAGAGATTATATGAATCTGTCCGCAACTTGTCTACCCTTCAGATGACTGACCAAGATTTATCAGAATACTTGGCTCGAGCTCAGTCTACTATTGATGGCCTCAAACTCATGTTGGTTAGTGATGATCCTAAGAAGGTATTGGAAAAACTTGACAATATGTTTATGGTGTTTATCCTTCACGGTCTCCCTAGCGAGTATGGTGTTGTTAGAGATCAAGCCTTGACAAATACCACCATCCCTACAGTAGAACAACTTATTGATCGTCTTACTCGAGTTTCTTTACCAAGTGATGATACCAAGACAGCCCTCGAGTCGTCTGCGTTTATTTATAATTCCAACGATCATGGTCATGGACGCGGTGGTGGACGTGGTAGAGGGGGTAGAAGTGATTTCCAATGTACTTATTGTAAGGAAAAAGGGCACATTCGGGATCGGTGCTTCAAGTTGCCTGGGTATCCGAGTAAAACTGCTAATGTTGCTCAATTTTCTCATGACTCTGACTCAAAGTCTGAATTTGAAACTACTTTCTCCGGCAATGAGTATAAGGAGTATTTGTAGTTGAAGGCAGCACAACATGCCACCTCCTCAGCTACTATGGCTCATACCGGTAATTCTACGGTTTGTCTCTCTCACACTACACCTACTGGATGGGTTTTGGATTCTGGTGCTTCGGATCATGTGACTGGTAATTCCTCATTTTTCTCTGAAATATCACCACCTAAATATCCACATTATTCCCTCACTGTTGCGGATGGGTCTAAAGTTGAAGCAACTGGTATTGGACGAGTTTCACCTATTCCCTCACTCTCTTTGAGTTCTGTTTTATTGATTCCTAATTGTCCCTTCAATTTGATTTCTATAAGCAGATTAACTCGTTCCTTAAACTGTTCCATAACATTTAATCCTAATTCTTTCTTGATATAGGACCAGAGTACGGGACAAACGATTGGAACCGGGACTGAATCTCGTGGTCTTTACTATCTCCACCCTTCCACTTCTACTATAGGTGTTGCGGCTGAATCTCTCGAGCTTCTGCATCGTCGAAGTGGAGCAATTATAATTTTCAGCCTTCCCCTCTTTCTTAGGAGACCTATTCCTTCTCGAATTGGAATACTTGTTATTGTTAATTTATCATACTCTATCAGACTGATTTTTGTGGGCGACTCAGATTTCAAAAATTCAATATCTTTCTTCAAGCAATCAGCAAAATAATCAGAGATAGAATCGTGAAGAAACTTAAAATCGGGGTCGCTATTGTATCTTTGAACAAGCTTCTTAGCCATTGCAATCCTCTTCTCTTCCTTCAAAGCATGAGCGGTCTCTTCCTGAGCCTTAGCCCTCGCCGCCGTCTCTTCACTCATCAAAGAGTCTTTTTCTGTGCCTTTCCACCCTTTGTTGTCCTTATTGTTGGTGTGTGTTTGTTTTTTGTATGTTTTTCTTCCACGAAAATTTGTTTTTCTTGCACGATAATAAGGTGATGATGAGCGTTTGTGTTTGGATCCAGATTTCCTTTGATTCCACTCATCTTTCTGGATTTTGCGAACTGAAGAAACCTTCAAGAAGACGGTAAAGGATTTCAGAAAGATCTTTGAAGTAACCAAAGTCAGCAAGGGAGGGAACATTGGAAGCTAGTGTTTTAGGGTGATGTTGGTGAAACCAGAGAGCAGCAGCATAGAAGCCTTCACGATCAGACTTGCCGGTACCGCGGACACCACGGAGGTTACATACGAGTTTGAGGGTGGTGACTGGGTTATGGGACCATGCTAGTTTGATTCTATGGATAAGTGTTTCAGTAGGTGTGTTGGGGACAACATGGAAGAAAAAGTCAAGACAAGGGTTATTAGTGGAAAGAAACGTTGGTGAATTGTTCTCTGTTACTGTTAATCCCCTCGGTGGGTTTTGGTTAATTCTTGGAAAATTGAAATTTGCCAACATTTGATCGATGAAAACGTTATTGGTGGTGGTGGTTGTTGTGGTGGAGTAGATTTCAGGTGGACCAACGAGAGTGGTGGTGGTGTGATTTGAAAGGTATTGGTTGGTAGATTGGTGACAAACAGGAGAATCGAGTTTGATTTAGGATGAATGCTTGCTTGCTTGCTTGCTTGCTATTTATATATTGCTCTTTTAACGGTTAGCCCACGCAGCAAAACGTAGTCACCAAGTTATGCAAAGATGAAAAAAAAAACGTGGTCATCAAGTAAATCAATGTTGCTCCCATCCGGACCTGAACCACTGCTATAATAAAAAGTTGAAAATGTTAAGAAACTTATTTTAAATCATATTAAATGAATGCAAATAGAAAATTCAGCCTTCTTTTATGAAATTCAATTTATTTATTTTTTTTATTGAAAATAAGGTATTCATTGACTCAAATTGGTAGATTACATCGCACAATGATGTCCTAAAATTATAAAAGATAAATTTGCGAACAAACCTACACCATGTAAGTTATTACTAGTACATTAAGATAAAATATCTATAAAAGTGGAAGAAAAAAAAATTAGAGTGACTGAACACCTCTAAATATAGTGTAGTGTCGATAGCCAAGTTATCAGTAGTTACATCTGAAATAAGTAGAGGTTGATTTGTCAAACACCGTACAGTTGAATACTTGATGCAACCTTTCTTTAAGGTTGTGCTCAAGACTTTTCTTAAGGTTGTGTGTGGAAATAGTCCAAAAAAAAAATATTCTTAAAATTGTGTTCAAGACTTTTCTTAAGGTTATGTGTGGAAATAGTCAAAAACAAGTTTATCAAAAACCTGCCATGACATTTAAAATGAATCGTATCATCTTTTGTGCTTAGCATAATTTTCACTTAAGATTTTTTTTTTTTTTTTTTAAAAGCCAAAATAGAATTGAATTAATATAAAAAATGGGCATAAGATATGCCATACAAATATACCCGTAGCCATAGACCTGTTGCACCAACACTAATCCACCTGCAATCAAGCATAAACTTCACCAGACATAGACAAGAATAACTAATAAGAATTTAGGAAACTAAACTAAACACCAAGTTCATGATTTAATATCTAACTCACCATCTCATAGCATTTCAGGTGAAAAAATCAAATTTTCTATCCAAGATATTATCCAGGCAAGACCTGTTATAAACAAAGGAAAGACCCTTTTGACATCAAGGGAACTCGGTCCATGTCACACACACACGCCACGGACATAAGGAAAGGATTACGATAAATTGAATTCTCCGCATCCGATGACAAACGGACATGGATTTTGGGATGCAACTAAGATATCTCGGATTATAAAATAATCTTTCTGTAGAAGAATGGATTACTCTCTACTTGCCCGAACTGAAAGTTACCACCTGTCTGCAAACATTGCCAACTGATAATCCAATTAAACAGTACAAATATACTCCAAAAGCTGCATTTATGACTTGAATATGAGGAATATACTACTTTCTTAATGTTTTGAAGTTATTACTTGAAAAGCACAATCTTCACCAAAAGAGATAGTTGAAAGATTTCTTTAAAGGAAAAAAAAGGATTCGTTATGGAATACACACTTTTTCGGCCAATGCTACGATAAGTGAGAGTTTCAATAGTCCTTTAAGACTTTGACATGAAGCCTAACTTTAATGTGTTAGAATTTTCATTCACTTCGCCTTATAAAAAGATAGAGTCGAGTGGAACAGTGAAATGAGACATAAAATGCAATCATTGAACATGAATATCATGTTACTGAGAAATACAAGAGATGTTTACATGCCAGTGATTTTTTGTCTAGCCTGAGGAGAGTAAGGAAAATCATGTAATCTTCTCTTAACCAGTTTCACTCCAAACTTAAAATTATATGACTATGGAGTGTGTTTGTTTGGGTTATGAGACAGCATAAATTTACCTTCAATTCTGAAGAACAAAGTGTCGAGTGTACTTTTTTGATTTATTGAAATCCTTTGTTGTCATGCTCTTCAAGCGCTTAACCATTTGAATATAATTGTTATTCCTCCAAAGTACATCCTTAAGACATGGACTAAACATGCTCGAAGTGGACGTGTTCTAGACAACAAGGAACAAATTATCAAAGAAGATCCAAAATTTAGTTGTCTCAAATCGATTAAAGAATTTGTGCTGAAAATGTGAAGATGCTTTGACATTTTCTACAAGCAAAATGAAGGAAGATGGCATTGAAATTGATATAGTTCAATGAGACAGATTTTTTCTTCCACTTTGCTAATAGTTTAAGTGCCATTTAGATTACCAATTGAGCTATATATGCCATAGTTTAGGTGCATAGAAAAAGGATTATGCATGAACTTCTTTGTTTTCCTTACCAATCGCCATTGCTAATGGATTGAATCTTCTGCTGGTCAGACAACATTATCACCTTAACTTTTCTGTTGCTGAATTTGTGCAGCGAAAAAGACTGCAGCTTCTTGCGCAAATTCCATGAAGGCTTGAAACATAAGGACATGGTAATATCTTTGCAGTGAAATGGTTCATCTTTTGTGGTCATCATAAAGGAAAATTCTAATCTCAAGTTCTGCTACTAAATCATCCAAGTAGAGTATTAATACAGTTAGGAACCAAAAATTTACTTGTAGCATAAATTAAATCTTTGCTATTTTTCAAATCCAATAATCAATAATCAAGCATATATATATATAGAATCAAAGTAACTATAATACAGTACCTTTATAGTTTCAAAGTTTTATTATAATAACTGATTAAAAGCACCCCATAGTTTCAAAGTTTTATTCCACTAGTTTGAAGCCATTACACCAAGCATATCTCAGCCCCTCCAAAACACCCCATAGCTCTGCCGTAAAAGCACTACAAACACCAACATGCTTTGCGAAACCTCCAAGCCAATCTCCTCTACTATTACGAATAATTCCGCCGCAGCCAGCTGTTGTCCTTCCTTTACAAGCCCCGTCGGTGTTGAGCTTAACCCAATCTTCTACTGGTGGCTTCCACCTAATCATCATAGTATTTCAAGGCCTTGCAATAACAGTACGCGTAGCCTTGTCTGCATAATACTCCCTGCATCACTGCAGCACAAAATGAACAGGTTGCACCGGCCGAATAAAATTCTCGTCGTGAATTTCTTTATTGCGCCATAACCACAAGTAATAACAAACATTAGCCCAAAAATCTGCCCATCTAACGTCTGCAATCCAGACCAAATCACCCTGCAAATTAAATATGAACCAATAAGAAAGTTCACCGCCGAAGAAATCCGCTCGATTCTGAGGTGGAACAACCATCATCCAAATCTGTCTTGCAACAGCACAATCTCTAAGAACATGTAAACTAGTTTCTTCTGCATCTCTACAGTAATCACGCATCCCATGAACCAGTCCCATCCGAGCCTTGATTGAATTAGTTAACAGTCTGTTATGCGACGCAGTCCAAAGGAAATTCTTGTTTCTTTCAGTAACATGTAGTGACCAAATATTCTTCCAAACACTCTCCATTTCTTCTTCCTCGAAATTACATAAGAGCTTATACATTTCTGCCACTGCATATGTATCAGTTCCAATCCCTGACACAATAAGTAAATCATTTCCATTATCACTTGCAGGAGGGATAACAGCTGCAATTTTATGAATTAACTCAGTTGGTAGCCAATCCCAGTTCCACTTACAATTCTCATCAACAAGTTCACAAACTTTCTTATTTTGTAAACCAGCTGGAATGTGTTCCACCATATCCGCAATTCGCACACCTTTGTCAATCCATACATAAGTAATAACAAATATTAGCCCAAAATGTGACACAAATACTAACTTACTGTCATAATTTAAGTTATTTCTATAGGCTATCATGTGGAGCTTATTAAAATAAGCGGGAAAAAAATACTTATGAAAGAGTTAAAAGTTATTATAACACAGTACCTGTTCAGTTTCAAAGTTCTATCACAATAACTCTGTCTGACTGAATCCTATTTCAATGTGACACGTCTTTCTGTTAAACTCTTCATTTCAGCCAATTCTTCTATATTGGGAGATTAGCAATTTCTTCATTAAGAAAAAGGGCATTTTAAAGGAAGAGTGGCTTTGTTCAAGAAAAGCTATTTTCTTCATAAGGCAAAACGGTCTAAATATCGAATAAACTGTGACAAGGCAGGAGAGCGCCCTGTCATGCACAACTTAAGTAAATCCTTACAAGAACTTCAATACTGCAAAGTTTTAAAATAGACGAAGTTCACAGTAATACACTTATATCAGTGGCAAGTTTTACAACATAAGTTCGATGAAATCATCTACTTATATCAAATTGTAAACATTTTTAAAAGATAACAAAATAGGCAGAAATTTGCATTAAGTAACACTGCCATTTCAAATCCAGAACAACTATACTATTATTAAACAAAAGCATATTGAATAATTTCTTTTTTTACCAACAATCTAAACATGCAGTATTTCACAAAGAGTATCACCAAACTCTACTAATTACAGAAGGTAACTAATGCACAACTAGTTTCTGATACTCGGGGCCAGATATGGCTGTTTCCATGGCTTTTACAGGGCTTATATCACCTTCATTGTCTAAGAACACTGTCAGCAGATTCTTGGAAAATCCACTAACCAGCGCCACTCCTTTCTGAGTGGCCGGAACTGGAGTGGCCCTTGAGTTTCTCAGATTCCAAAACACTATCTGAGGCACAGCAGAACCATACCCTTTCTCTCTATACTTCCTAGTAATTGCTTGGTAATCTGTCTCCCATGAGTTTGCAGACGCTTGATCAAACTCCATGTCACTGAATACAAAGATCCTCTTAATCATCTGATCCTCCTTGAGATTCCCATTGACAGCCACATCCAATATGCGATCAAACACCTTCTGGAAATCAGTGTTCATCCCCCATTCCATCTTCTTCACAAACTCCGTCTTGGACTTCAGATCATCCCCCTGAATTACATGAAGCTTAGGCACAGCGCTGAAAGTGATAACCTTCCCTTTCCAAGGTTCCTCGCTCAATTCAGACACCAACAATCCCAAAGCCACAGACACCTCCATAGGGATCCCATACATACTCCCAGACACATCAGACACAGCAAGAGCATTTCTCATCTTTCCTTTCTTGAGTAAATCCTGAACCATTCTCTTCCACTGCAACTCGGCAACTTCCCCACCATCTCCATCTCCCAAAGAACCTATAATTTCATGTGGAGGCAAAGCACTGGCTGCGATAGTAGTCTTCCCTGCTTTCACATCCTTCAAGTACTTCTCAAACCTCTCTTGATCATGCTTCAAAAACTTCTCCTTATAAAACTTCATTGCAACTGAAGCAACCCTATTGTAAGGAATCAAATTCCATTGATTAGCACCAATGAACACCTCAGGCAACTCCAACACCTTCCTCAATGGCACCAATACATCCTTCCTCAAACGATCACGAACCCGGTAAGCATAATGAGCCTCCTCCACACCTTCATACTCCTCCCTAGGGAAGATCCTCTTTGCAATGCTCTCACACAGAAGTGTTGACTTGTCAAAGGAAGAGTCAACAGAAGGGCACCATTTGGCAGCAAGACTGATTTTTGTGGGCGATTCAGATTTCAAAAACTCAAGATCTTTCTTCAAGCAATCAGCAAAATGATCAGAGATAGAATCATGAAGAAACTTAAAATCAGGGTCGCTAGTGTATCGTTGAACAAGCTTCTTAGCCAATGCAATCCTCTTCTCTTCCTTCAAAGCATGAGCGGTCTCTTTCTGAGCCTTAGCCCTCGCCGCAGTGTCTTCACTCATCAAAGAGTCTTTCTCTGTGCCTTTCCACCCTTTGTTGTCCTTGAAATGTTTTTTATTTGTTTTTCTTGCACGATAATGAGGTGATGATGAGCGTTTGTTTTTGGATCCAGATTTTCTTTGTTTCCACTCATCTTTCTGGATTTTGCGAACTGAAGAACCTTCAAGGAGACGGTAAAGGATTTCAGGGAGATCTTTGAAGTAACCAAAGTCAGCGAGGGAAGGAACATTGGAAGCTAGTGTTTTAGGGTGATGTTGATGAAACCAGAGAGCAGCAGCGTAGAAGCCTTCACGATCAGATTTTCCGGTACCGCGGACACCACGAAGATTACAGACGAGTTTGAGGGTCGTTAGTGGGCTATGAGACCATGCTAGTTTGAGTCTGTGGATAAGTGTTTCAGTAGGTGTGTTGGGGACAACATGGAAGAAGAAGTCAAGACAAGGGTTACTGGTGGAAAGAAACGTTGGTGAATTGTTCTCTGTTAATCCCCTCGATGGGTTTTGGTTAATTCTGGGAGAATTGAAATTTGCCAACATTTGATCGAGGAAAACGTTATTGGAGGTGGCAGAGTAGATTTCAGGTGGGCCAACGAGCGTGGTGGTGGCAGAGGCCATTGCTGTTGAGAGGAGATTCGGATTGAAAGGTATTTGCCTATTTAGGAAGTTGGTGACAAACAGGAGAATCGAGGTGAGGTTGATTTTGAATGCTTGCTTGCTTGCTATTTATATAGCGCTCAGTCTGTGGGGTCATCAAACTCTTTTAACGGTAAGCGCGCACAACAAAACGTAGTCATCAAGTAAATATTGTTTCCACCCGGACCGGAACAACTACTATAATAAAAAATTTAATTGAGAGTCAAGTATTTTGAAGAGTCAATTACTTTGAAACAATATTTTTACATATAGCCAAGTATTATAAAACAGAAAGATTATTTTGTTTAAAGGATTTGGTGTTTAAAGAGTTGACTTTTTTTCTTTTATATATAATAATGATCCTCCTAGCATCACATCAACATCAAGTAAGTTACAAATATAACTCAGACAATCATCAAAATAAATAATAATACAATCAAATAAACACTCCATATTAGCTAAAACATCAACGCACTGATTAGTTTCTTTATAAGAATGAGATATGCGAATTTTCCAATCCATTTTCAGCAACCGGCCTCTTGATATTTTTTCACCAAGGTATACCTCATATTACTCCTCGTTGCACGCGAGAGACCGCTATTAAATCAATATTCAACTCAATATCTCTGAATCCCAAGCTCCCAATTTATTATAATCCTTCAAAAAGTCTCCACAGTTTAACCACAAAGGCACTACATCTACCAATATGGTTCATAAAACCACCAGACTACTTAGTCTACTATCTCTAATAATACCACCACATCCGACCATTTTAGTATCTTTAATAAGCACATGGATGCCTTCAATTGTAGTGTTGATAGTCAAGTCATTATTAGTTGAATATGTAGTAAATCAAAGCTCATTTAAACGAAACAAACACCGCACCTAGTTAAATCAACAATTACTTGATGCAACCTTTCTTAAGGTTGTGTGTGGAAATAGTCAAAAACAATTTTCTTAAGGTTGTGTTCAAGACTTTTCTTAAGGTTGTGTGTGGAAATAGTCAAAATACAATTTTCTTAAGGTTGGCTTCAAGACTTTTTCTTAAGGCTGTGTCTAGAAATAGTCAAAAAAAAATTATCTAAAACCTGCCATGGCATTTTAATGAACTGTGTCATCTTTTGTGCATGTAGTAGAATTTATTTTAAAATGCACTTGAAATTTTTATTTCTTTTGAAAAGTCAAAAAAAAAACAATTGAATTGATATAAAAAATGGGCATAAGATACGTCATACAAACATAGACAATACAACGCACCTGTTACACCAACACTAATCTCTAGATATCACGGATTATAAGATAATCTTTCCTTAGAAGAATGGATTACTCTCCATTTGCCTGAACTGAAAGTTACCACCTGTCTGCAAACATTGCCAACTGATAATCCAATTAAACAGTACAAATATACTCCACAAGTTGCATTTATGACTTGAATATGAGGAATATACTAATTTCTTAATGTTTTGAAGTTATTGCTTGAAAAGCACAATCTTCCCCAGAAGAAATACTATAGTTGAAAGATTTCTTTAAAGAAAAAAACAGGGCTTCGTTATGGAATACACACTTTTTCGGCCGATGCTACGATAAGTGAGAATTTCAATAGTCCTTTAAGTCTTTCACATGAAGCCTTACTTTAATGTGTTAGAATTTTCATTCACTTCGCGTAATAAAAAGATAGAGTCAAGTGGAACAGTGAAATGAGACATAAAATGCAATCATTGAACATGAATATCATGTTACTGAGAAATACAAGAGATGTTTACATGCCAGTGATTTTTTGTCTAGTCTGAGGAGAGTATGGAAAATCATGTAATCTTCTCTTAACCAGTTTCACTCCAAACGTACAATTATATGACTATGAAGTGTGTTTGTTTGGTTATGAAACAGCATAAATTTACCTTCTATTCTGAAGAACAAAGCGTCGAGTGTACTTGATTACCAATTGAGCTTTATATGCCATAGTTTAGGTGCATAGAAAAAGGATTATGCATTTGTCAAAAAAAGAAAAAGGATTATGCATGAACTTCTTTGTTTTCCTTACCAATCGCCATAGCTAAAGGATTGAATCTTCTGCTGGTCGGACAACATTATCACCTTAAATTTTCTGTTGCTTAATATGTGCAGCGAAAAAGACTGCAGCTTCTTGCGCAAATTCCATGAAGGCTTGAAACATAAGGACATGGTAATAACTTTGCAGTGAAAGTCAAATGATTTTGCTTTTGTACTCGTCAGAAAGGAAAATTCTAATCTCAAAATCTGCTACTAAATCATCAAAGCAGAGTATTAAAATAGTTATGAACCAAAAATTTACTTGTAGCATAAATTAAACCTTTGCTATTTTTCAAAGCCAATAATCAGTATCAAGCATATATAATGAGTCGAAGTAACTATAATACAGTACCTGTTCAGTTTCAAAGTTCTATAAGAATAAATGACTAGTAAATCCTACTTTATAGTAGTATTTCATTCTCTTAAACTCTTCATTTCAGCCATTCAAATATTTGTATGGTTGGTAATTTCTTCATTAACAAAAAGACGTTTTAAAGAAAGAGATTTTTGAAAAGCAAAAACAACTCTACTACTAAATAAACTGTGACAAAACATACGGGTCCTGTCATCCCGAAATGTACAGCATAAAAATGAGAATAAACTTCAATAGGTTAAGAACATCAGAGATATTCATCTTGGATGATTATTTGAAAAAGTCTATATATTGCTTACTTTGAATGGTCCAAAGGACTTCAACTCTATTATTGAATAAACTTTTCTTTAATTCTTGCAAGAACTTCAATACAACAAATCTAAAATAGTGCTTATTCTTCCCCTACCAATAAGAACATCATAGATATTCTTCTTTAATGATTATTTGAAAAAGTTTAAACTGCTTACTATTAAAACATGTAATTCTGCATCAACTTTCAGATAATAAATTCAGATTCTAAACAGATAAAAATAATTTTGATTTATAAGTGTGTGAAACATACGTAATTCAGATGATACGGGAGAGATTGATACAAATCCATGAAAATCACAAATTAAGTTACCTTGCCTGCACTATGCTGCATCAATACCAAAGGGGCAATACAAGCATTCAAACACTTCTGTGCTATTCTGCTTACAGAAAACATGGTGACAGGACATCAACATCGAAGGGTTAAGCTCAGTTGCTTATTCCTTTAGACAGGACAAACAAAAATATAATGGATAGCATAAACTGGATCCCTGCTGCTACAGTCACACTCAATAGACTGTTGTATGATGGTCCCAAAAAGATGGCTAAAATAATGCACGGTATGAGACTTGTCAGACAAGCTCGCTAGCCTTAAGATTCTGGGTATCAACAGTATGACCTGTAGCAAAAGGAGAAAGGTGAGTTCTGGCATAAAGAAGTGCTTCATCTCCATTTCCATTTTGAAATACTTTTACAAATTGCATCGAGTGAAGTTACACACACACACACACACATTTCTAGGAATGGAGATTTCATAATTGCAGCAGATTCAGGCTCTCCAAATGCACTTAAAAATGGTCCCTTACATCAGAAAGGCCCTGGCGATAAAAAATGGTTGGCAATTATTTCATTTAAGTCTGTATATCAGTGTCGATGTTTCTGTAAGCTTTGGATATATCAGAATTGAGATATGTCTCACGATGCTTCCCATACTTGCTGAGTGCTACATTTAGCTCCTTTTGTGTACTTTCCATTTGGCCAAATGGAGCAATTTGAAGTAAGCTAGCCTTCAGCTCATTCAAGACAGTTTTATAATCAAGTGCATAGTCGGTGTTATTGACTGACTGCATCGTGTCTATTAGAATTAAGAAAATATGTCTAGTTCCTAGATTATCTATGTGGAGTTCCTAGATTATCTATGAGGAGTTCCTAGATTATTTGTTAGACTTCCTAGTGTTGTACAACTTACTAGGTAGTGCTTATTTATTACCATTCAATGTATTTGTTGTATCATATCAGTATAAATACAACTAGTGTGCTCTCCTTATAGACACACAGAATTCACATATATTTTCTATATTTCTATATGGTATCAGTAGTGGTTCTTTCTAGGACCTAGAGTGTTACCATTAACACATTTATCTTTCCAACTGTGCTATATAACCAGTTTGGCCTTGTTTCAGTGCGACCCACCACCGTGCGCCATCATATACCGCCGCGAAATCCTCCGACGAGAACCACGGTCTTTTTTCCGCCGCCATACACCTCCACACGCGCCCCCACGCGCCGTCACTCCCTCCTGCGCGTGAGACCCACGCGCCGCCACAGAATCCGCGCGTGCCATCTTTTCTGGCCGTCGTTTTCCGGCGAAGGCCACCGCAGGTCCACCTCTTTCATATTCCGAAGTGTTTTTCATCTTTTTTTGATATTTCAGCAACCTTTCTTATCTCACCTCACATATCATCATGTCTGCATCCGCTTCCGCCACTGCATCATCTTCCAGTCTCAGTTTCACTACCCCTCCTCTGATTCCTTGCGAAAAATTGGTAGGTGCTGCCAATTATGCAAGTTGGGCTGCTGCCGTTGAACTTTGGTTTCAAGGACAAGGTCGTGAGGACCATTTGCTCAAACAATACAAAAATATCCCTTCCATTGATCAAGCAAGTTGGAAACAGGTTGATGCCTCTCTCTCTGTAGTGTTCTTTGGTACTCAATTGATGCCAAACTTCAAGCCCAATTTCGTTCGTTTAAGACATGCTATGATGTTTGGGCAAAGGCGAAAAAGACATATTCCAATGATGTCAATCGTTTATATAAAGTGGTCTCTGATCTTATTTCCATGAAGAAAGAAGACATGGACATGCAAAGTTATGTGGGGAAACTTGATAGTTTGATTGCTGATTTTGATGCACTTATGCCTTTTACGGATAGTGTCGACAAACACGCTGAACAACATGGAAAATTCTTTATGGTGTTGGAACTTGCCGGTCTTCCACCAGACCTTGACTCGGTTCGCAATCAAATTTTGTCTAGTGCTACTGTCCCCTCATATGACACTGTTTGCGAACAGCTCCTACGTCTCTCAGCTCCTACTCCAGCCGCTACTCCAGTTGCTGCTTCTCTCAATGTACCGGTTGACTCTACTGCACTTGTCTCAAATTCTTATCAACGAGGTGGTAGAGGAGGAGGACGTGGAAATAATCGACATCGATCCCGTTGTGACTATTGCCACCGCATTGGCCACATTGAGGCCGAATGCCGAACAAAAGCTAATCAATTGCAGCCCAGAGTTGTGAATGTTGCTCAAATTGAAGCCTCTGACACAAGTGGTCAAGTCTCCCTTTCTACCACAGAGTATAATGAGTATCTCAAGTTGAAGGCACAAATGCAAACTACCACACCGATTGCCTCTGTTTCTCAGAATGGTAATCCTATTGCTTTTGTTTCACAATCTTCTTCACTTGGACCTTGGATCCTTGACTCAGGCGCATCTGATCATATGTCCGGTAACAAATTGCTTTTCTCACATTTGACTTATATAGACACACTTCCTATAGTATTACTTTGGCTAATGGTTCACAAACCAAATGCCAAGGCATTGGCCAAACTAATCCCATACCCACACTTTCTTTGGACTCTGTGCTCTATGTTCCTGGTTGTCCATTTAACTTGATATCCATCAGTAAACTCACTCATACCCTACCTTACTCTGTTACAATTACTAATGGATCTGTTCTTGTGCAGGATCGGAGTACTGGGATGACGATTGGAGTAGGGCATGAGTCTCAAGGTTTATATTATCTCTCAGCACCTACAACGCCAATTGCTTGTTCTGCCGTTGAGTCTTCCCATATTGTTCACCAACGTTTGGGTCATCCTAGCCTTCAGAAATTGCGTCTTATGGTTCCAAGTCTGTCAACAGTGTCTAACTTAGAGTGTGAATCGTGTCAATTTGGGAAACATGCTAGGAGTTCATTTCCCAACAGAGTCAATAAAAGAGCTGCGTCTCCTTTTGCTTTAGTCCATTCTGATATTTGGGGTCCTAGTCGTGTTGTTTCGTGTTTAGGCTATCAATATTTTGTTACTTTTATTGATGATTTTTCCAGATGTACTTGGATCTTTTTAATGAAAAATCGCTCCGATATTTTCTCTATATTTAAAACCTTTTGCTCCGAAATAACTACACAATTTGGTACCACCATTAGAGCAACTTTAGCACCCATACACTATCACATGGTTCTCTATATATAACGCATGCTATAAGGAATCAGGCATTGGACTTAACATGACATGGCAAAGAGTAAACTAAAACTTAGTCTACGGCAACAAGATAACCAACGTGCACTAATATTATTTTATTCATTGTAATTAATGCATAAATGGATGAATTCTCCAAGTAGATAAATGCAACGTCCATATACTTAAAATCAATGGCTATATACATTTTTTTCATTTTATTTTTTTGAGTAAAAATATTTTTACCTTCCTATAAATATCATAGTAGTAACTTATATTTTTTTACACATAATTTTATCTTCTAACTTTTTTGTTCTTTCAACTTCCAATCATATTTTATTTATCAAATTGATCCCAACCAATAAAATCCCTACTTTAATTATTTCTAACAACACTTTTCAAAATTTTCAAATGTATCCACGACCATCGCTCTTTACCGGTGACAATTCTCAAAATCCTCAATCTTTTATGTTTCAATCACCACTATTCTCTACCGGCAATAATTCTCAATATCCCCGACCTTTTTATCTTATTTTGTAATTCATTTAAAATGTAATTGTTGCTTATTGTTATGTATTAAATTCCTATGAAAATGTAATTTCTTTTTATGTATTATTGTTATATTTATTATTTTAATATTTATTTTTTGTCAAAAAAATTGATAATTTTATGCATATTAATTAAAATAATTAAATTAATGTTAACTTTGAATTAAAACTAATTACAAATAAAAAAATATAAACATGGAGTCAAAATTTGATTCTTTATAACCAACCACCATTAAAGTAAAAATTACTCAAATCAACTATAAATTTTTTAAATCCTACAAATCACTTTGGACCCACAAAAAGTAACTTAGTTCACCCACTTAGTTTACTCCCACTAAAGATGCTCTTAAAACCTTCAGGGGGAGCCATTGAAAGACCCTGGTAGATATCGACGTTTGGTTGGAAAACTTAATTACCTCACAGTGACCAGACCAGACATTACTTTTGCTGTCAGTGTCATTAGCCAATTTCTGAATGCTCCATGTGATGAACACTGGAACGCTGTGATTCGCATTCTTAAGTATATCAAAAGTGCGCCTGGTAAAGGATTACTCTATGAAAACAAGGGCAACACTGAAGTTGTGGGCTATTCTGATGCTGATTGGGTAGGTTCACCAGCAGATAGAAGATCCACTTCAGGGTATTGTGTCCTCATTGGAGGAAATTTGATCTCATGGCGGAGCAAGAAACAAAACATAGTTGCAAGGTCGAGTGCAGAAGCAGAATATCGTGCTATGGCAGCAACAACTTGTGAACTTACATGGCTAAGACAACTACTCCAACAACTCAAATTAGGAGATGTCAAAACAATGAAATTAATTTGTGACAACCAAGCTGCACTACATATTGCCTCCAACCCGGTTTTTCATGAAAGAACTAAACATATAGAGATCGATTGTCACTTTGTACGAGATAAAGTTCTTTCGGGAGAAATTGTAACCGATTTTGTTGGTTCAAATGATCAATTAGCTGACATATTTACTAAGTCCCTTAGAGGACCTCGGGTCGAATCTATTTGTAACAAGCTTGGTGCATATGACATGTATGCTCCAGCTTGAGGAGGAGTGTTAGAATTAAGAAAATATGTCTAGTTCCTAGATTATCTATGTGGAGTTCCTAGATTATTTGTTAGACTTCCTAGTGTTGTACAACTTACTAGGTAGTGCTTATTTATTATCATTCAATGTATTTGTTGTATCATATCAGTATAAATACAACTAGTGTGCTCTCCTTATAGACACACAGAATTCACAAATATTTTCTATATTTCTATAGTGTCAAAACACACTCAATTTCCTTTCTGATCTGATCAATCATTTCTTGAGTCTTAGAACTGGAGAATTTTTTGCTTCTTAGTAACTTGGTCAAAAGCATCTTTAACAAAATTTAGCTCCATGATGATTATTAACTGTGTACACTGAAAATGAAAGCAACAGATCTGTGGTTGGTGTATCTACTCTTTGTTAGTAGTAGAGTAGTGAGTGAACAAAAATTAAACAGTTAGAGATATTGCAATATTCTAAGACTATAGAAATACCTGGACAAGGAAAAAGAAAAATGGAAGCAATTAACCAACATAGTTTTGTTCATATTGAACATGGCATGGAATCCACGTCAAAATAATAAGCTTGTAGTAGTATATGTTTGCTTATCTTTCTGACAGAGAGATGCATTTGCAATTTCTCCGGAACTATTTTCCAGCATACAACAATAATCAATTGTGGCAGTAATTTAAAAATCAAATATCAAACAAACACCACTTCTATAAATATATTACTGCACAATTTAACAAAACTCATTATTTTGATTGGTATGGTTAATCTTTTAAAACATGAAACACTTAAAAAGAGTGAGAAGAAAAAATAGGATATGGTTAAATGCGTGAAGCATATAAACAAATTATTCCAATGCAAAAATTAAAGGTGCTAAGCATTTACTAAACAATGAATATAGCTAGCCATTACTAAAACTAGTATACCTTAATTTGAGATGATGTTTCTTATCTCATCACTGGTGCCTAACATTTCCTTGCTTAACATCAAATTTCAAATTACCAGGCATGTTAAATCCGTTCCATATTCTTCAAAACTAGAAAGTCAGGAATATGTGCCCTGACTCATCTGAAAACAAGATCTTCTGATGCTTTGAGTGACTGCAATGCTATTGCAAGGATGTTAGCCTCCTTTCTTCAGCACCAGAGGAACCATCACACAGGAGATGATTCTTCCCTGCATGGCATTCCAGCGAAGATAAACTCAAACATACACCGTCCAGTTAGTTAATGGTGGAAAACAATAGTTAACTTTGCGACTTATTAAAAGGGGAAACAAATGATAACATAGGTGGTTAGTATCGTGGACAATATGATGATACACATGTCAAATATATAATAAAAAACAGTAGGAAACCTGTAAAACTTATATTAAGTTTTAGCCCATTTTCATTAAATGTAAAATTTCTTACACTCACTTGATACTCCAACAGATAGAAAGTTACATAATTGATTAATTGCTAAAGTTGTTGCACTAAATAAAACACTACTACAGAAGGAAATCAATCCAACACAACTAGTTTCTGATACTCAGGGCCGGCGATGGCAGCTTCCATGGCTTCTACAGGGCTTATTTCACCTTCGTTATCCAAGAACAATGTCAACAGATTCTTAGAAAACCCACTTACGAGCGCCACTCCTTTCTGAGTGGCCGGAACCGGGGTGGCCCTAGAGTCTCTCAGATTCCAGAACACTATCTGAGGCACAGCAGAACCATACCCTTTCTCTCTATACTTCCTAGTAATTGCTTGGTAATCTGTCTCCCAAGAGTTTGCAGATGCTTGATCAAACTCCATGTCACTGAATACAAAGATCCTCTTAATCATCTGTTCCTCCTTGAGATTACCATTGACAGCCACATCCAATATGCGATCAAACACCTTCTGGAAATCAGTGTTCATCCCCCAATCCATGTTCTTCACAAACTCCGTCTTGGACTTCAGATCATCCCCCTGAATCAAATGAAGCTGAGGCTCGGCACTGAAAGTGATAACCTTCCCTTTCCAAGGTTCGTCATTCAATTCAGCCACCAACAATCCCAATGCAACACATACCTCCATAGGGATCCCATGCATACTCCCAGACACATCACACACAGCAAGACAATTTCTCATCTTTCCCTTCTTGAGCAAGTCATCGACAACTCTCTTCCACTGCAACTCGGCAACTTCCCCACCATCTCCATCTTCCAAAGATTTTATAATCTCATGGGGAAGCAAAGCACCGGCTGCGATAGTAGTCTTCCCTGCTTTCACATCCTCCAAGTACTTCTCAAACCTCTCTTTATCATGCTCCAAAAACTTCTCCTTATAAAACTTCATTGCAACAGAAGCAACCCTATTATAAGGAATCAAACCCCATTGGTTAGCACCAATGAACACCTCAGGCAACTCCAACACCTTCCTCAATGGCACCAAGACATCCTTCCTCAAACGATCACGAACCCGGTAAGCATAATGAGCCTCCTCCACACCTTCATACTCCTCCCTAGGGAAGATCCTCTTTGCAATGCTCTCACACAGAAGCGTTGACCTGTCAAAGGAAGAGTCAACAGAAGGGCACCATTTTGAAGCAAGACTGATTTTTGTGGGCGACCCAGATTTCAAAAACTGAAGATCTTTCTTCAAACAATCAGCAAAATGATGAGAGATTGAATCATGAAGGAACTTAAAATCAGGGTCGCTGGTGTAACGATCAACAAGCTTCTTAGCCAATGCAATCCTCTTCTGTTCCTTCAAAGCATGAGCAGTTTCTTTCTGAGCCTTAGCTCTCGCCAGCGTCTCTTCACTCATCAAAGAGTCTTTCTCTGTTCCTTTCCACCCTTTGTTATCGTTTTTGTTGTGACTCTGTTTTTTATTTATTTTTCTTACACCAGAAGGGGTTGATGAGGATGAACGCTTATTTTTGGTGTTTCCACGTTTCCTTTGTTTCCAGTCTTCTTTCAGTGTTTTACGAATTGAAGAACCTTCGAGAAGACGGTAAAGGATTTCAGGAAGATCTTTGAAATAACCAAAGTCAGCAAGGGAAGGAACATTGGAAGCAAGGGTTTTAGGGTGATGTTGGTGAAACCAGAGAGCAGCAGCGTAGAAGCCTTCACGATCGGATTTTCCAGTACCGCGAACACCACGGAGGTTACAGACGAGTTTGAGGGCTGTGAGTGGATTCTGGTCCCAAGCTAGTTG
Organism: Trifolium fragiferum; assembly: GCA_954870985.1. Lineage (NCBI taxonomy): Eukaryota > Viridiplantae > Streptophyta > Magnoliopsida > Fabales > Fabaceae > Trifolium > Trifolium fragiferum. Next base: position 22,195,040 of record OX940791.1, on the reverse strand, counting down.
GAGTCTCTCGACGAGTGTTTCAGAGGGAGTGTCAGGAACAACATGGAAGAAAAAGTCAAGACAGGGGTTACCTGTAGAGAGAAATGTTGCAGACATGTTCTCTGTGAATCCCATTGGTGGATTTTGGTCGGTTGCTAGGGTATTGAAATTGGCCACCATTTGATCAATGAAGGCGTTGTTAGTGAGAGGAGTAGCATCGGTGGTGGTGACGGTGGTCTGAGTGGTGGTGGGGTTAGTAGTGGGGGTTGTTGATTTGAGAGTGTAGATCTCAGGTGGGCCAACGAGAGTGACGGCGGGTGCCATGAGAAATGAAAAAGGATGGATTTGGACTGATCAGGGAGCAGGTAGGGTTAAAGGAAGAGGGTGCGAGATCCGATGTTGATTGAGTCAGGTACTGTATTTATAATCTGATCGGTGTGGGTTCCATGTTTTTTAACCACACATGCCACAAATCTTAGTCATTAAGTAAAATATTGTTCTCTGTTTGGCTTTTGTATTAGACTGTATTTTTTCACATTTTTTCACTCTTCTCGAAAGTGATTTTTAGTACAATGCTTAATAGGTTTAGTATTTTAATTAACTAAGAAATTTGTTCCAAAGTTATATACAATATTTTGTAAATAATGTGAAAAAATTATTTGTTCTCATCAAAAATTAAATTCAGATTTTTTCGAGCAATCTGTTAACAATGAAGACTTGAAAGCTTAGGACAGTTACTTGGCCAACAAGTAACTGCAACTCTAGTTAGCTTATGAGAATAGTAACCTACTCTAACTACTTCCTAAAGTTAGTTATGCACTCTAACTGCATGTTAGTTAGTAGTTAAGTTAGTTATTCTCTCACATTGTATATAAGCTACTATGAACATTGTAACAAGAGAGTTTTGTGAAATAATATTTTTTCTTTCCTCCGAAACTATCCTAGCTTCTTCTTGCTCTCTTAATAGTTTCATTGTGCTTGAATCAATCACAACAATGGTAGATTACACTAGTTTTCACATGGTATCATGAGCCTTTCATGATTCACTACCATTTCTCTCTTCTTTTCTGTGATTTGCTTCATCCCTGGTCATTTCTTTTTTGATCTTGCTCGATCTTTCTTCTTCTTGTTTTTTTTTTTCCAACACTCCTACTTTCTTTTCTTCTTTGCTTCCTGAACAATGTCTGTGCATAGCTCTGAAGGTAGTGTTCATGGTGCTATTCCTTCAGCTCACCATAACAAAGGCTACCAAAATGACACTCTCAACCCCTATTTCTTACATCCTAATGAGAATCCTGGTCTTGTGCTGGTTTCACCTCCATTATCGGGTTCTAACTATCATTCTTGGTCAAGATCCATGACCATGGCTCTCAAATCCAAGTACAAGCTTCATTTCATCAATGGCTTGCTTCCTCGACCTCTTGATGATGACCATGATTCTTTGGCATGGGACAGATGTAACACTATGGTTATGTCTTGGTTGAATAACTCTGTGGAACCTGAGATTTCACAAAGTATTTTGTGGATGGATACTGCATCTGAAGTTTGGCAGGATTTGAAGGAGCGATTCTATCAAGGGGATGTGTTTCGTGTTTCAGATATTCAAGAAGAAATCTACACTCTTAGACAAGGTGATTCTTCTATCTCTACTTACTATACCAAGATGAAGAAGTTATGGCAAGAGTTAGATAATTTTCGCCCTATTCCTGAGTCCAATTGTGTATACAATTGTGCTGCAATTACTAAGATGAAGGAATACAAGGATTCAGATCAAGTGATTCGATTCTTGAAAGGGCTTAATGAACAATATAGTGCAGTGAGATCCCAAATCATGTTGATGGATCCTCTTCCCACCATTAGCAAAGTTTATTCCTTATTGGTTCAGCAAGAACGACAAACTTCATCAATCCTTGATGAATCAAAGCTTTTGGCTGCAGCACATGGTTACAACAATGGTGGAAGGGGAGGATCTGGTCGTGGCAAGCCTACTAGAGGTGGTAAGGTAGGAGGAAGCAAAGGCAAAGGGCCAGGCTTAGGCTCTAGGATGTGTTCCTTCTGTGGACAGACCAATCATGTTGTTGATGCTTGTTGGAAGAAGCATGGTTATCCTCCACACTTACAACACTTGGCCAATGGTAATGGGAATATCAACAACTGTACTAATGAGAAGAGTGATGATGATGACACTCAATCTGCTGATTATGATGAAGGTAATGGTAACTCAGAGACTGGGAAATTGTTCTTTACTCCAGCTCAACATAAAGCACTTTTAGCACTTCTTCAAGGATCTAATTCATTGCCTTCACATAGCATTAATCACATCACTTCCACATCAGGTATAATTTGCAATGCTTCTAATCTTGGTGACTCCACTAGGTTCATTTTGGACACAGGAGCCACTGATCATGTTTGCCATTCTCTTCATTTTTTCCAATGCATTAAAAGGATTGATCCTATGCATTTAAAACTTCCTAATGGTTCATTAGTAACTTCTTGTTTTTCAGGCACAATACTTTTTGATAAAAACTTCTATCTCACTGATGTTCTTTATTTTCCTGACTTTTCATTCAATTTGATATCTGTGCCAAAATTAACTCAAAATCTTCAATGCACTCTTATTTTTGATAACAATGACTGTTTGATACAGGATCAATGCTCAAAGATGATGATTGGTGTAGCTAAGATACTTCATGGACTCTACATCTTACAACAGCCTACCCTTACCTTAGGAAAATTGTCTGTTAGTCATTGTATCAACACTATACACAAATCTGTAACTAGAGATCATAGCTTAGGTACTAATAAGAATAATGATTGTACCTTATGGCATAAGAGATTTGGCCATGTTTCACATACCAAACTCATTGAAATCAATAAAGTTTTTCCCTTTGTTCAAATTTCAAATCAATCTGATCCTTGTGAAATTTGTTTTTATGCAAAACAGAAAAGACTACCTTTTACTTTAAGCAATAATGTTTCTAAAAATAATTTTGATCTTGTCCATATGGACATATGGGGCCCACTCTCTATACCTTCCATCCTTGGTTATAAGTATTTCCTAACCATAGTTGATGACAGAAGTAGATATACTTGGCTTTATTTCTTGAAGCTCAAGTCTGAAGCTTCTGCTCACATCAAGCATTTCTGTGCAATGGTTCAAACTCAATTTGAAACTAAGGTGAAAAGTATCAGATCAGATAATGGATCTGAATTTTTGCTTAAAGATTTTTACCTTGAAAATGGCATACTTCATCAAACTTCTTGTGTAGCTACTCCTCAGCAGAATGGAATAGTGGAGAGGAAGCACCAACACATTCTTGGTGTAGCTCGTGCTCTACTATTCCAAGCTAACATTCCTAAAATTTTCTGGGCACATGCTGTAGGCCATGCTGTACACATCATTAACAAACTTCCAACTCCTTTCTTAAATCAAAAATCTCCTTTTCAAATGCTTTATGATGAATTACCTGAGATATCTAATCTCAGAGTTTTTGGTTCTCTTGTTTTTGCTTCTACTCTTCAATCTCACAGAAAGAAGCTAGATCCTAGATCTAGAAAATGCATTACTCTTGGCTTCAGGCCAGGAGTAAAAGGGCATATTCTTTTTGACCTTAAAAATAAAGAAATTTTCATATCAAGAGATGTTGTATTTTTTGAACATATTTTTCCTTATAAATCCACCAATGATGTTGGAAATGTTGAAACTTCACATCCTTATGCCTGTGACAATCACAGTTCTTATGATGATTTATTTCCCATCTTGCCTAGTTCACAAAATCAACATCAAGCTTTACAACCTTCCCTTCCTGAAAACCACCCTTCAACCTCCAAACTTACTTCTACACCATCAAATTCTCCACTTCCTAACTACTCTCACAATACTTCTGTCACTTCTAATTCTCCACTTGATCCTATTCCCAATCAACCTAACTCTTCATCTATAAATTCTCAACCTATCCCTAATCCTTCTCCTGATCCTCCTCTCAGAAAATCCAAGAGAGTATCTCATCCTCCAAATTACCTTAGAGACTATCATTGTGACCTACTAGCCACAGTTGTTCATAATGTATCTAAGCCAACACCTTCATCATCATCTATTTGTAAGTATCCTATATCTTCTGTTATTTGTTATGATGACTTGTCTTCTGCACACACACACACTATGCCTTAAACTTGTCTACTATTAATGAACCAAGCTCTTATGAGGAGGCAATGACAAATGAAAACTGGAGAAATGCTATAAGTGTTGAACTGTCAGCTCTGGTCAAGAATAAAACTTGGAATCTAGTTCCACTGCCAACACATAAGAAAGCAATTGGATGTAAATGGGTCTTCAAAGTTAAACTTCATGCTGATGGATCAATTGAGAGGTATAAGGCAAGATTAGTAGCAAAAGGCTTCACACAAACTGAAGGCATTGACTACATTGATACTTTCAGCCCTGTAGTTAAGATGACTACAGTTAGAGTATTCATGGCCTTAGCTGCTTCACAACATTGGCCTTTGTTTCAGTTAGATGTCAACACAGCATTCCTTCATGGTGACTTAAATGAGGAAGTCTACATGAAACCTCCTCCAGGTCTAAGTCTTCCACAGGGTAACTTGGTCTGCAAGCTACAGAGATCCTTATATGGTTTGAAACAGGCAAGCAGACAATGGAATGCAAAATTAACTGAAACACTTCTTTCCTCTGGCTTCACACAGTCTAAAGCTGATTACTCCCTTTTCACTAAGAAAACCAACATTGGCTTCACAGCCATCCTTGTTTATGTTGATGATTTGGTGTTAGGGGGTACTGACATAGAAGAAATTGATCATTTGAAGACTCTACTTGATCAGAGGTTCAGCATTAAGGATTTAGGATCCCTCAAATATTTTCTAGGCTTTGAAGTTACCAGGTCCAAAACTGGCATCTCTCTATGCCAAAGAAAATACACTCTTGACCTCTTACAAGATACAGGCTTACTTGCAGCCAAGCCTTGTCCTACTCCAATGCAACCTCAGTTACAGCTACACAAAACCTCTGGTACTCTTCTTACTGATTCCACACCCTATAGAAGATTGATTGGTAGATTGTTGTATTTGACACATTCCAGGCCAGAAATTTCTTATGCTGTCAGCAAGCTCAGTCAATTCCTTGACAAACCAACAGATACACATATGTTAGCTGGGTTACATGTGCTTAAATTCCTGAAGAATCACCCTGGCCAAGGCTTGTTCTTCAGCTCATCATCATCACTCATCTTGAAAGGATACTCAGACTCAGATTGGGGAGCTTGCCCTGACACAAGAAGATCCACTACAGGATTTTGCTTCTTCATTGGAACATCTCTTATCAGCTGGAAAAGTAAGAAACAAACAGTTGTTTCTAGGTCTTCTAGTGAGGCAGAGTATAGAGCACTAGCCCAGGCAACATGTGAGGGTCAATGGCTTCTTTACCTGCTGAAGGATTTCCTCATTGATCATGCTTCTCCCATAGTGATTTATTGTGACAACAAGTCTGCTATGCATATTGCAGCCAATCCTGTATTTCATGAGCGCACCAAACATATTGAGATTGATCTTCATGTGGTACGAGACAAGGTGCAGTCCAACATCATTCATCTGTTACCAGTTACTTCCAAAGAACAAGTAGCTGATATATTCACCAAATCCCTGCACCCAGGACCCTTTCATTCTCTTCAATCCAAGCTTGGTACATTTGATATGTATTCTAGCTTGAGGGGGCGTGTTAACAATGAAGACTTGAAAGCTTAGGACAGTTACTTGGCCAACAAGTAACTACAACTCTAGTTAGCTTATGAGAATAGTAACCTACTCTAACTACTTCCTAAAGTTAGTTATGCACTCTAACTGCATGTTAGTTAGTAGTTAAGTTAGTTATTCTCTCACATTGTATATAAGCTACTATGAACATTGTAACAAGAGAGTTTTGTGAAATAATATTTTTTCTTTCCTCCGAAACTATCCTAGCTTCTTCTTGCTCTCTTAATAGTTTCATTGTGCTTGAATCAATCACAACAATGGTAGATTACACTAGTTTTCACACAATCTATGAAAAAAATCAATTTTTGTTTACATATAAGACCGAAAAAAATATATTTAATAATAGAAAGAAACATAAAGAGAAAATGTACAGAGACTCTAAGGGACCGTTTGACCTTACTTTTTTAGGTCTTGAAATGAAAATCGTGCACAAGTTCATACATTTCCTTTGTTCACTCGTTTCTCTCCGACGCTCAGTACTTTCAGCTTTTAAGAATTTTGCAAATAAAATGTGACCATTACTTCGAATACAACTTCTAATATTTATAAGCAACATACACTAACTGCTAAAAACTGCCTAAACTATCAAACACTAAGTCCTTGACGCGTGTCCTGACACGTTGGCGCAAACTCTGAACTTTGTTTCGATTTGAATTGTTGTGACAATCGAACGCGAAGTCCTAATGTAACCCCTTGAATTGGCCAAGTCCACAAATTGTATAATTCTGCTTCGAATCGAAATAGCATACAATCGAAAATGCAAAGTCTTAACAATTTTGCCTTAATTTGAATCCAAACATTTATTGTTTATTTTTAATGTCTTTTCAACCCTAACTGAAAATAAAGGCTAACAGGAGTCGAAAGGGACATTGACATTTCCTCATCCTGGTTTTATCCGTTTTAAGCTTCTTACTTTGTGACACATAAGAACCTCCCCGTTCGCATTCCAACTTGAAATACGGCTTTGTTGTGCCACCACCATAATCAGATTTTCCAATAATAATCGCAAAATTCAACTTGACGGTGACGCTTCGAGCCCATTCAATCAACTCATTGCGGTCGGAAGTTGCTTGTTCAGTCACAAAGTGTTCTGCTGTGTCGATCTCTATGACCGGAGGCTTCGAACTGATAGGATTTAATTCAACAAGGTTTGGTGCTTCAATGCCTAGCATAATAGTCCGATGCGGTTCACTTTCGTCCGACATAACTACATATTATAAAAACGCATAACAACATATAATTACCCGCGTTTAATTTCTATACATAATTAAAATCTAATATGCATAATTCAAATGTAATATATAAATTCTATAAGCCAATTCAAATAAAATATACATAATGCAACAGATAACAAGCAAAGGCAGAGAGCAGTGCAGAAATTTCTAAGTTCCAGTAAATTTCGGTTCGTAGAAACCGAAGTCTATTTCGGTTTATAGAAACCGAACGATTTTGTGTCAGAATCCCTAGAAATTCTAGACCCCTATGACAGCGAAATAGAACAAATTAAACCGAACATTACCTTAAGATTGAGCTTCAATGTGTTTCCTGATCCTTAGCTAACGTTCTAATCTTGATTTGAAGCTTCCAATCGAGTAAAACACGTATTTGGATCGTGGAACACTTTTGGTAGTGTATTGATGAAGAATGAGAAATGAAGAGGTGAGAATGAAAGTCTGTTACATATAAGATTATTTCGGTTCGTAGAAACGATAGAATAAGCGAGTGGTTTTTAAAAACCGAAGTTTACGTTTTTTCGGTTCGTAAAAACCGATAGAATTTGTTCATAATTTGCACCATTTTCAGGGACAAAATGGAATTTTTGGGGGGTATAAAAGAAATATGAGGGGCTGAAAGAGAAAACTTCTTTATTCTGTTTAGAATGAGAAGTTGAGCCAAACACATTTTTAATAAAACTCTTACTCTTAACCATAAAAAGCAACTTTTTTCAGTAAATATAAAAATTATATCCCCTTTTTGACGGAAATCATGGGGTGGTGAAGGTTTGAATCTAAAGACAAAGTTAGTTCTTGGGTTTCCTTTTTTATAGTTACTAACAAAAAGCATTTCCCAACAAAAATTTATCTGTTTTACAATTTGTCCATTATATTAACCAAATTTTCTTTCTCCGTTCCAACTTCCAAATATACAAAAGAAAATAAAAAAATTTAAATATTTTGTGATTCAACCACCGTCGCCGAACCATATGTTCACCATAGACGACGTTTCAATTGATATATTCAAAATTTGTGACGCAAATGGAAGTCATTGGAGTCGCTTGTCATTCCAATGAATGTCAACAATACATGCTTCATTTGTCGCTATTGTAAATTTTGAAAGAGTTACAAAGACATTTTCGTCAAATACTTCATGTTAAAGGCATTCTATAGAAAAATAATATGTTGAATGATGATCAGAAAATTGAATTCATCGATAGATTTTTCATAATCTAGAAAACAGTTTTTTTAGAAAATTTATGGTTTTGGTTAAAGAGTTTAAATTAGTTTGAACTATTTAAAATTTGTGATTCATTTCACAAAAAAATAAATAAATTGTGGTTCAATTCATTCATGAAAATTTCTTTTATAATTCAATTTATTCATTCAAGCATTAGACCACTAACACCGGTTGAAAATCAAGCAAGCATTAATTTTGTGAACGTTAATTCTATTGCCTCTAGCGTCGCGTGCTTGAGCTACCTTTCCAATGTCGGCCAGACTAACTATCCTAGATCAAGATTTAGGGCTCTGTTACAACGACACCTAATTCTTAATACAATTCATAAATATTTTTGCTTATAATTAACATGAATGAACAGAAGATAATTAAAGATAATAAATATAACTGCAATATAATTTTTTCAAACAAATTACATGAATCAAATATTCCTAGGAGAGTTCATCTATTTGACCTAACCTAAGGAAATTAGTTACTCATAAGCATAATTATAACAAAAGAGTTAAATTACACATGCGAAATATCCTCGTTAAAGCGTTAAGAAAACTTCTCTCAATGGTGGGATATTGTCTTCCCTTAGAGCTCCTTGCTCTCTCCTTCTTTTGGATTGCTCCTTCTTGAATTGATGTAAATTATGGGAGTGAAGGACTCTATTTATAGAGTTTTTGGGCTAAGGTTTTACGCGCCATCGTGGCACAATGTGTGTTGTCAGATTTGTTCCTAATTAATTCGTCCATCGTAGCACGATGCATGTCATCGTGGCACGATGTAGTTGAGCAGATTTTCTTCAATTTTTGTGTAATTCCTTCTACTCTTTGCTTCGTCATTAAGTAATTTGATTCCTTAGGTCTTTTCCATGTTTTGGCTATCAAAAGACTACTAATAACTAAAAACTAACCTAAAAACTATCTAAAAACATCATATAATTAAAGTCTTGTCATCACAAAACCAATTTGTTATTTTAATACTGTGTTATCACCGAAACTCTAGAGGCATTGTATAAATATATTTTGTTCCAACATGAGAATCCGCGGTAACGGAGGGTACATCGCCGATCCCTACCCTGAAATGTCAATGGGGAAATTTTCCATTCCAATCTCGTCCCCGCGGGGAAAAAAAATCCCACTTTTGGAGCTCCAAATAGATAAATCCCACGGGGAACTCCATTAATAGATATAAATTGACATCCCTACACCAATGTCGCGCACAACCCATATCAAAACTCAACCACCACAAACCCAACAAGACAACAATGACAAAACGAAATCTACAGAAACAAACCTCGACAGACACACAACCCTTAAAACTTAAGGCTCAACCAAAATACAAACAACCATCACCGGTGTCGGCATGTTCATATCAAAACAGCCCCAACTAGGGTGGGTAGGTGATGTGGAGAAACTATCTCGTCGCATAACAATGAAAATACACCTATGAAAATACAAAACATAAAAACTAAAAATTTAAACTTTAACATTAAGTAGAATTGTAAAACAAATTTGTCTTTCATTCTGAAAAGAAAGTTTTGTGTAAAAAAGTAACAAAACAACTATAATTACCGGCACAATAAAAAACAATAGAAGACTATTAATGGTGCAAATTATAAAATTAAATAGAATATATATTTTTTCTTATTTCAAATGGGCACAATAGAAAATAATTAGCAAAAAGACAATGAAAACATCACAAGCAATATGGCCAAATGAGCTCTTACAATTTAGACAACATAAAATGCACGGTGAGTAAAATGGGAATTCATGCCAAAGGCATACCTCAATGCATGCAACAACAAAAAGGGAAGCAAATAAAATAATGACAAATGACAAACCAAAATGTAAAATCCATTAGCAAGTGCAAGTGGATATAAAGTAGGTTGATTGCTGATTAGAAAAAAAAAATATTGTTTTTCAACTATTCATCGAAATGTAATTATAATAATAATTATAGTCTTAGAGTCATAAAAAGGATTCACTTCAACTCTTCAATATATTGTTCAAAGTTTAACATCATTCTCCACTACATTATCTTTCATCTCACATATTTATCTCAAAGGTTCAGCTAGTCCCTGCATAACATTTTTATTTATGTCAAACAATATTAATTACTTGATTGAGTAATGACTTGAGATATGTCAAAAATAAAATGTAGTATACCACATTAGACTTAACATTAAATAAAACAGAAATTTACTTTAACAATTGAACAAGCAAATTTTCTACTAAACAATATTAACTCACAACTCCAGTTCAATGGTTGGATTCATTTTATTTTTAAAATCAATGGTATTTATAGAAAATCAATATTTTATATAACTTGTAAAAATCACTATTTTCTACAAGCTAATAAGAAAGTTTTATAGACCAAAACAATATTTGCATCATTTTAGTTAGTACAAGATGCAATTCTTTTTTTCTTTGTTGCATTTGATCATTCTCCTATGTTAACCTTTTCTTATCAATTTCTTTGAACCACAACTATAATTGTATACAATTCACAAAAAAAATCTAAATATACATTAATACAACAAAAAAGATCAAATCTATTATTAGAACTTTGATAGACAAATTAAAATATATATTCAAAATCATCCAAAAAAACTTATCTATTTCTTGTATATGTTACTAGTAAAAAAAAATCGAATTACCAAAATGATCAAAAAAAGTTTACCAAATGTTATCATTGATTTTTATTGGTGTTTTATTTATACCTTGAACTTGATGTTGGTTGTGCTGAAGAAAAATCTTCACGTTTCGCCATACTATGCAAAGCATCCATTTGGGTCAAACATTCTTTCATCCCATCAACTTTGTACTGAACCTACATCCAAATAATTGTCAATAGATAAACTAGTTATATATATAAGGTATAGTCAACATCTCAAATGGTTTTATAAGCTATATACAAATAAATCACAATGAATAATAACTTATTGATATTAAAGAGAAAGTTTCAGAGTAAATGGTATAAAAGAGTACACACATTAATTGATCATGCACTAAATTGATTCTTCATCTAGACTATTATTTTAAGTCCGACCTGACATTTCTAAATGTTTATCTTGACCTATTAGTCTATTTAAAAACCTATTTAAGGGGCTACAGGGGTGTCGGCCCACGAGCATGCACGAGTCCGTTCTCACAAACAACGCCACTGATCTTTCCTAATCAGAGTCGACCACTCCGGCATATATGACGTTGCTCCGCCACGGTGAATGGGAGGGGTTGTGTACATGTAGGTGCTTCGACACTCAAGTTATTAAGAGTGTGAAACAAGGATTTCATAGTTACGATATTCTACCTGACTCCTGCAAATGAGGAGTGTATATATAGCCCCCAGCGCTGGGCCAAGGTCATTGATTGTGACCAACAATGGCTGTCAGAAAACGGCTGAAAACCCTTGATGAGCATTTAATGCTCATCATTCTGTTGTCGAGCGTTATGATTCCATGGAGAATCTGCCCGTTGACTTGCTCCTTGGTACTTCTGGGCTTTGCCCTCATTGGGCCGTGCTCGATGGGGATGGAGTATGCCTCCTAGCATATGGGCTTAAAGGCCTAGTCCATAACAACATTCAATTGCATATATATAGGTCATCCTAAAATGTCTAATAAACATTTAGAGAGCCTAAGGGTGGCCTATTTAAATCAATAAACTTTTTAAAGACTCAACGCCTAGCTTTTTATTAAATATAAATTAGGTCGAGCCAGACTTTAAGTAGGTTAGACCACAGTCCATGTTAGGCGGCATGGTCGATTTCCACTCCTACTTTCAATTAATTTAATTAACATGAACATTTTAATTTTCACATATTATTATACTCTAAGATTCAATAAAATGGTCGTTTTCCTATGAAATTTACATTATAAACAATTATAATGAGTAATAGGGAGTAAGTTGCATGATAAATTAAAGAAAATCATACTATGAGCTTGTTTATTTCAAGATCGTAGTCAACAACAGTTCCAAGACATCTCTTTCCTTTGTGTTCCTTGCAGATAAAGAGCCCCATAAATTGGTAAAGCTCATATGGTTCTGTTTCAGTCGCATTTTCTCTCTTAGAGAACCACGGGCTTGTCACCTTGACAGCTCTACTTGAAGAAGCAACACCTTCAACAATAAAGGAAAAATAGTTTTAGAACTATGTAGAAACAAACTTACATAAAAAAAAAAAAAAAAAAAAAAAAATCCTAAATAGAACTAATGAAATGTTGGCATGTAAAACAATTTGGGACCGACATTCAATAAGAATTCATCATATTAACACATAAGTCAATATATTGTGGCCTTATTTTAAAAATATAGATAAATCATTCAGATCTTATTGAACACAAGTGTAAACCTAATTTACATTGACAATGCAAATGTGTAAGTCTAATATACGAGTTTGCCACACAAATGTGTGTACATACAATCACATACGTGCCATAAGAATATACTTGTGTAGCAATGATATTTTTATAATTTTTTGATATGTTATTTAATTGATGTACAATTTCAAAAAAATAACAATCCTCTGTGTTTCATAATCATAGTTTTTTTTGTTGACGCATCATAATCATAGTTTAAGAAACTTTTGATTATTTGTATAAAAATATAATTTAAAATGCTATACCATTTGTTCAACTACTAAGGACCCGTTTGGCCTAGCTTATGCAAATAACTTATGCAATTTTTATGTATTATTATAAGTTTTTCAAGATAGTTTATGATAAAATAGCTTCTAAAAATTCAATTTTCACTAGTTTAAACTTATAAAATAGCATAAAACCTAATTTATATTGCATACGCCGTTTGCATAAGCTCTAAAATAAGCTAGGTCAAACGAGCCATAAGTTATGGATACTACAGCTTTTAAATAGAATATAGCCTCATGGTTCTTTTAAATATTTTGATTTAATTAACAGTAACAACAAAATATTCTTCTTACTTGAACCTTTTCCCCTCTTATTTTTTGAAGTAGACGTCTCTTCAATTGCAACCTTCTTTGTTTCACTTTCAACAACCTTCTCTAAAGTATTCCTACAATAACCCAAATTCCACCATAAATTAATATTGTTAAGGCGGACATTATTAACTGCAAAAAGTTCGTAAGATTATGCATAGCAATTTTGTGTCTCCTAGATTCATGGACATTGGTTTTGTCATTCAAATGAGTTAGCAGAGCAACTTGTTACCTTTTTGTCTTTCATTCATGTATAATTATTCTATAATTAACGTAATATCAAAATAGAAATTATTCCTCTACAAAAAATGCTTATATATTTTTTATACCTCGAAAGTGATAGTTGTTGAAGCTTGCATAACTCTTCCTTTTTAGTCATATTGCTCAGAACAACGTCTGGATTCAAATAGTCTATTCGGTTATCATAATCAAACTCAACCTGAATATCAAAATAAATTTTGTTAATGTACAAGTTAATTGATAATAAATTTAATTATACTAAAATCAACATTATAGAATTTTGAAAAGAAAAATTAGGTACTTTGTAATATTAAAGTTATAAGGAATCATAATTTATCAAAGTTAAGGGAAGCATTCTTAGTTTATATAAAAAAAAAGAGAAACATTTTAGTAGCCGGTATAATTTGAAGAATTCAATTTGGAACCATATCAATTAGTGTTTCAAATTGCATATTGAACCACGTGTGAAGCAGCCAAAATATTGTAGTTGTAGCAATTTTCACAACCACATCAAACATGCAATAATTGTTGTATGATTATACAACATATTAAATACCTCACAACGTGTTGGGTACCATAGTCGCACTCAGGGTCGGTCGAGAGATTGTGAGTTCAACTCCCACTTATGGTAATTTTATTTTATTTTAATCAATTTATAATCAACATTACATAAACTATTTCAAAACTTGTTTCCTTTTGAAAATAGTGAGTTTTTTCAATAAATAAACTCACTCTATAACTTTTAAATATCTTCACTACTTTATTTTTTTTTTTTAAAAAAAAAAACTAAATTTTATTATTTTCTTGAAAATAAAGAATTAATTTCTAAAATTAAGTTGCAATTTTTTATTAAAAACACTATTTTTTATTAAATTTAAGGTGTATTTTGTTAATATTAATTTGAATGTGGTTATTTTTACATTATTATTTATGTCATTTACATTTTAAATAAAACATTACTAGTTTTAAAAAATTGCATTTTTATTAGTAAAAATGTGTTATTTAACTAAACATATTATATATAAATTAAGGAACTCATACTTGAAACAAATTCATTGTGGGTATGTAGTCGGTAACAGCCCCAAGAGATTTAACTCCTTCAATTTCCATATAGATTTCACGACCAATTATTTTTTCGGGCTCTAGCAGATTCTTGTTTGGTCCAAGATTGTCATTTGTATCCTGTGCAAAGAGATCATATAAATATAAAAAATTTAGGCTTAGACCTTGTCTATTACCAAAAGAAACATCTAAATTTTTTATAGTGTTTTTAATTCATTACAACAATTGCAAAGATGAAAATGTATAACATTAAATAATAAGTTATTTTATGGTACTTAGTTTTTAACTATAGTATGTTTTCTTGAAAAGCATGTAAACACATTAAATTTGTGTATAATTTAGGACTAACCTCTTCTTTTTCATCAATGCTGTCTGTTTTTTCACAAGTGCTTATTGTAATATTTTTGACAACTCCAGCTGAAGAAGATCCACCTTCAACTAAATCAACTTTAGATATTAGTATAATGAAGTTTACATAGAATAAATAACAATGTTTTTTAAAATTGAATCAAAGATTTAGAAAGTGTGATCTATAAAATACGGTTCAATTGGTTAAATTTGTTCAACTATAATCATTAACAATACACTTTTGCACCAATCATAACCTAAATTATTTTTTTGACAAAAATCATAACCTAATGTTAATTGATACAATTTCAAGGTGATAATGACCTTTTATTATACGTATTTTATCTGAAAGGATCCCTTGCAATGAATTTCTCACTGCAGGTTGTCTAATTTTTATCTCTACCATTCAACTTTTGTTTTTAATATTTTGAACTGTAGAGTGCAAAAAATAAAATGAATGGTTGAGATGCCACTGGAGAAAATGTACAATAGAAAGGATTTCCTCTCATCTTTATATCTTTGTATTTGGGGAATTGTTTCTTAAAATGAATTTATTTTATTCTAGTAATAAAATTGTACCCGTGACTTAAAAACTATATTTGAGATCAAATTGGTGTTGACCTCAAAGTTGTTCAATCCTTCAAGTGTTGAACCTCTTCAAAAATAAATATAAAAAAAAAATAAAAGGGAATTTGTCAAACTAAAAGCTAAAACAAGTGTAGAAACATATGAAAACCAGTTGAACCACAACTGAACCAATTTAATTTCTATTCGATATGACTACAACATAATTGATATCTCATTAACTAGTGACTAGTTGGTTCCTTTTGAAATAGTTAAACTTGCTGGTTATTTCTGATTTTTAAAACATTGTTTGTATGTTTGTAAAAGTTAAGTCCTTTAAGTGTTTAAGATAACAAATAAGTTCTTTAAATTTTAACTTGTTTCACCATTATCTTTCTAGTTATCCTTTGTTACAAAAACTTGTTGCATTGTTACCCTTTCCAACATATGTGTCTTTTTCATGAAAATACTCATCATGGTGGACGTCAATGTTAATTGACGCAGTGCAACATGGTAAAAGAAGTTGATTTGAAGAATAATGGTATAGCAAGTTTGAAATGTAAGGACCTATTTGTTTCATAAAAATAATTAAGGACTTAATTGCTACCTAAAAAACTTTTTAAAAAATTAACTGTTGCAAATGCAAAACTTAAAAAAAAAAAAAAAAAAAAAAAAACTTTTACATGTTTTTGGCCATCATAGTATAAAAACTTTTTACATGTCGGAACAAGTTGATTAAATCATTTTTTTAAAATTTAAAATAGTGTACCAAGCTATAGAGAGTACCACGATGAAAAATAATAATTTATAAACCAGATCAAATGAAAATCAAATGAAATCAAATGAAAAATAATAATTTATTTTCATGTACAAATGCTCACAATTTAATCAAAAAGAAAAACTTAAAATGAAGAATTCAATTCTAAAATCATATTCAAATTGAATAAAATTATATAAACCAAACATAAATATTAAATATTGAGCAATATAGAATGATTTACCTCCAATAATGTTGTCTCCCATTTTGAATTGAAGCTCTTCAAATCCCTAAAACAATAGCATTGAAAAATCACAAAATTTAATTTGATTACTTTGATAGTTAAAAAATCAAGAATCTACCTAAGCATGAAATCTATAAAAAATAATCAAGAGAAATATGCGACTAAGACTAAATCGAAAAGCAAATCTTCTTACGTACCCTCAAATGTTGAGAGAGTGGATCTCTAAAAAAGTGAATCTCTACGGCCACCGTAAGAAAGTGGAACTCTGAAGAAACAAGAGTAACCTAATTATCGGTATTTTATATATATATATATATATATATATATATATATATATTTTTTTTTTTTTTTTTTCTTTTTCTTCATGTAGATATGTTATATATCTAGAATGTTCCCCAATTAAAAATTTAATATCATAAATATTTTGTTCCAATAATTAATTGTCATATATTAATTTATTGGGAAATTGATTTAATGGAAAATTGATTCTCTGGAAAATAAATAGATTTATTAGCTTTATATTTAAACCAAATAATATAACAATATGTTTAACAATGAATTATTATTTTATAAGGTTAAATATGTTTTTGTTCCCTATAAAATGAGGATTTTCTAACTTTAGTGCTTACTTAATTTTTATTATATTTTTAGTCCCTATTAAATTTTCTTTCACATAGTTTTAGTCTCTACAATAACTAAATTTATGTAATTATTATTAAATTCTTAAACTTTTGAATGATAAAAGTTTTAAAAATGGTTAAATATGTTTTTGTCCCTACAAAAATATCTAATTTTATTTTTGGTCCCTATAAAAAAAGTGACATGTTTTAGTCCTTAGAAAATTTTTAGGTATATCGTTTTAGTCCCTGTTATTTTTAAAAATTATTTAATTATCCTTAAATTTTTTATTTTTGAATAATTTTTTTCATGTTTAAAATACTATACAAAATTTTATAATTTTAAAAAATGAGAAGAATTAATATGAATTTTTTAAATTTAAAATGATAAAGACAAAAGTGACAAAAACGTCGACTTAGAAATCAAATTTTGAGTTAATTTTTTCCGAGAAATGTTTTATAATGTTCAGAACATCTCTATAAAATAACCATTCAAAAATACGCATTGATTTAACAGTAGGGACTAAAACTGTGTGCATAATAATCTTGTATGGACCAGATAATGTCTCTTTTTTATAGGAATAAAAAACAAAATTTTGTAATTATTTAGGGACCAAAAATATATTTAACTCTTTAAGATTCTAAACTGTCATGATTTTTTTACGCAATAAAACTTGTGACATTTCATTCATAACAATAGTAGCAATACACCTAGGAATTACATTAAAAGTACTTTGAGAAGCATATGGGATAAAGTTGCTCGTGTGAGTGATGAGTTATATTGTTTGCTTGACGCCTAATAAAAACTACCATGAAGTTGTTATAAGTATAGTTCGACAATTTTAAATAATTGAACCATACTTTGATTGGTTGATACTCATCTTGTTCACATCATCCACAACAATCTTCCAGTCTAGTTCAAAAATAAGTTTATTATAACCCAAGTTAGCAACTCATTGAATACCTTGATATAGGTGTTGGAAAAATAATAAGGTGTGCACAAAAAGCCAATCAACCATGTAATCAATTTCAAATATAATAAAGTATCAGTTTTCACTATTTAGTAAAATAGTTGATTTGATATTGTCCTTGATTAAAATTATAGACATGTTATCGTAATAGAGATTATGATAATGAGAAACAAGTTTTTTGTTATTTTAAATCTAAATAGTTCTTGATCGTATGATTATTGAGAATAGGACATCAATAATTTGGATAGATCAATATATATGTGATGGTCTTTTATTGGATAAAGATTAATATATCTCATTTATTAAATTACATATATAGATGAAGCATATAGTGATATGTTCATTGAACTGACTAAACTTAGAATTTCTAATGGTAAATATTACCTTCATTGTCAATAGAAAATTCTAAAGAAGAAATATAGTAATTTTTCTTTGACCTGAGATTGACATAGCAATTAGCATGTTATTTATTGTACTCTAATTCTGGACACCTAGTATCTCAGGGTACTAATTGAAAAGATATTGGGTATGATTAAATACTTGTATAATTAATGATTAATCGATATGAGATCTGTCAACTCTTGGTAATGAGTTTGAACTCTATGATAAAATTAAAGCTCTGGCCAGGGAAATCAAATGGAAAATAGAAAAGAGTTTCTTGATTCACATATGTTAACTTATTAGAGTTTGACAATAGTACCATGCTCTAGAGTTAACCAGAGTTGTAACGACAGAAGAAAAAATATATATTATTCTTCTAATGGTTCTTGAAAGTAAAATATTACTTCATACTATCCGGACGTTAAGGAGTGTTACTAGACGCCTACCTTGATTAATATATTTATTTGATTAAATTATTACCGGCTTAGTATTGAACCTACAAAGTCACACACAAACGAGTGTTCTAATTTCTTACTAAAGAATTATTTTATTTTACAATTAAATTAGAGAATTTAATTAAAATAAAATTAAGATTCTAAGTGGAATATTATTTTATTTTTTGCTAGTACAAAGAATATAAATAATATAAGGAAATAAATTGTGCATATATATTTATTTTTGAAATATATATATATATGGTGTATGTATATTAATATGGAATATGAACTATATGGTAGTAATTTTCCACTCAATTGAAATCAACATGTGCTAAATGATTCATAGTGGATGCAATTAACATGTTAATTGATTCTCATATTAGTAGGAATATGAAAGGAAAAGATTTTTCATTGAGTGGGAATTGATTAGAAGTTCACATGCCTATAAATAGGTACCATATAACTTGTTCAAGATATACTAATTTTCATCATGTATGCATTTGCTTAGTTTTTACTTTGTTTCACCAACGCAAGAAGTTGCTTGTAAGGATTGGTCTCGGCGTGGATAGCGTAGAGTCTTCATACAATTGAAGAAATTTTCATGATCCAAGAACTAATAAGAAGGTACATGTTTAGTGTCTTATTAGTTTTTAATATAATTTAAACAAAAGATAGATCAAATTTTATTCCGTTGTGCGTGTTATGAACACATATTTCCTTCAATAGGCTCCACAGTTCTGCTTCATGTGCTGTCATTACAACATCTTTGTGTGTTGTCATGGCGATAAAATTCCCTTTGTCGTTGCAAAGACAAGCTCTCATGCTTCTACATTGCTCATAAACAAATATGGCTGCATCAAGGTTGCATTTGACGAAACCTTGGTGGTGGAGGTTGTCATGGTGTAACTTGGATCTATTGTTGTCGTGGCTGGACTATATCAGCTTGTTGACGCACTTGCTGCCAGTCCAAGAGGGTGCCATTTGTTAAATATTGTGTTGGGGGTCTGCTGTAAATACTTGAACAAGAAGAAGATGAAGAAGAACATAATAATAATTGCACATGAATTCCATTGTTATATATCTTGTTCGATGGGAAGAGGCTGATGCACTTGAAACCTAAAAAGTTTAATGATTATGCATGTAAAACTCAAACCGCATGGGGTTGCCACGCTAACTTTTAGGTTCGATTCGCCCCCACCAATAACTGTATATTGGATGCAATAGGAATGATCAGCGAATCCCCTTCAGGATACTATGAGTTCCTTGACGTGTATTGCACAACCACACCAAGTGTATCTCCTAAAAGTATTTTACAGATTTATGGTTCTAGAAATTCACTCACGCATTAGAGAATTGATGGATGATTTAGAGCAAGAGAATGATGGAGAATTATGTTGTTAATGTAACAAAGTTCTATCCAAAATTGTATGTCAAATTAATTCCCAAATATCAAATATTTATAGTGCTTTATATGACCCTTCACATGAGAGAAAGCACCCATTTGACTTGAATCAATGTTATGATTCACTAAGCACCCTTTTGCCAAAGGTTATGATCATATATACTTGAATCAATGTTAAGGTTCGTTAAGTACCTCTTTGCTGAAAGGTTTCAATGTATATGAAAGATTCTCATGAAGAGTTACAACTCTTGGTGAAGTATTGCAACTTTTGGTTCTAAAGTGATTCCATTATTTTGGAATTCACCAACAATTCCCCACCATTTCCAAAATACTAAATCTCATAAATCCAGAAATTTCATGCCTTCAGATAATGGTATCTCACAATTTGAACCATTATTTAGTAAGTTAAGTTTTCGCTCATTCAAAAATAGTATGGTGGGCAAGTTTTGAACCAACTATTCATTAGAAGAAGTGTGGATAACTTACACATAGAATCTCGGTATCGTTGATAAAAAGACTTGTTAAAACGACACATTAAGAAGGTCTTGTGTCATATATCTCTTTTCATGAGAATTTAAGAGTCAAGCCCTTGAACTCTGTGAAGCGGCCAAACTTCATTCTCGCATATAGGTAGACTATATCGGGAATGCCCCATAAGTATGCATTCCAGCAAATATATGTTATATGTCAATTAAGAGGAAAACCTCATTCTACCATTTTTCTTCTTATGGTCCAAATATTTTTACCCCTTGGGATGTATTTATTATTGTCAATTATTTCAATCACTCTGATAGTGTACTTTCACCATTGAACTCAATACTTGATGCTACTCAAGTGTGAGTTGAGTTTCCACCATTGATGATCAATTATATCTGGGCTTGTACCACATCCCTAATGATGTCTTCAATGACTTAATCATTATATCCGAAAACACCATATCATTAATCTTTTTGTCAAAGAATTGCAAGATTTTTCAACTATATTACTTTGAATATTCAATCAACCACATAGCTATGTTTTTTAGACACTTTGAATATTCCTTATACATTCTTGATAGTTTCAACCACTATCACAAAACCATGACTATTTGTCTTTTCACTATCATTGTGGTATGCACAAACTTTATGTCATTCTTCCTTTGCTATTGCATATTTAATAATCATTTCAATTTGAAGTTTTACATCCACTTGAATGTATCCAAGGTCCCGGACATTCAATGAATTAAATATATATAGCACCAACAAACATGATCATAAAAATTTGTCATGGCCAATTTTTATTTCATAAAATGGGTCACACAAGTAACATGAACTTTAAAATAAAATTTTAGAATTTATTTCAATTTTATTATAAGAAACCATTTCATATTAATTTTCACATAACTAATACATGTATTACAAATTCTAAATGTCAAAACCAAATTATAAATGACGCCTAATAAAAACCACCATGAAGTTTTATAGTGAAGAAGCATAGTTCGAAAATTTTAAATAATTGAACCATACTCCGATTGGTTGATACTCATCTTGTTCACATCATCCACAACAATCCCCCAGTCTAGTTCAAAAACAACTTTATTATAACCCAAGTTAGCAACCCATTGAATACCTTGATATAGGCTCCTTCATGTTCTGTCATTACAACATCTTTGTGTGTTGTCATGGCGATAAAATTCCCTTTGTCGTTGCAAAGACAAGCTCTCATGCTTATACATTGCTCATGAACAAATATGGCTGCATCAAAGTTGCATTTGACGAAACCTGGCGGCGTAGGTTGCCATGGTGTAACTTGGATCTGTTGTTGTCGCGGCTGGACTATATCAGCTTGTTGACGCGCTTGCTGCCAGTCCAGGAGGGTGCCATTGGTGCGGTCAATTACATGTGTCGTGCTCTCAATTTTATGCTCCTACAATTGCAAGTTTCTTTTGCGTCATAAACTCCAAAATATCATACCAAAAGAAACCGACTGTTGGGTGGCAACAATTATGGGTTTTACCAATTCCCCAAGGTCAAGCATTTCATATGGAGACTTGAAAGAGATAACCTACCTAATAGGAAAAGATTGATGAGCAAAGGAATTCATGGTGATTCTAATTTTGTTGTGTGTCATAGATACACAAAGTACAACTTTCAGGATTTCTAGGTTAGTTTAGATTAATAATTATGTAAACACGTGATGATGGCAGCTATGCATGTAGCATCGACATTTTAAATTGAAGATGTGCCAAGTGTCCGGCACATAAGCACATATATGACTTCACCATAGCTTTGAGAGAACAGGATCAGCAGGGAGTTGGAGCACATATGAGTCCCCAAATGTCACCTGTTAACTATAGGATGGCAGCTATATGGGTTCGATATGGTAGCACGGTGAAAGTTTGGGATAATCGTTGGATTTTTGGAAGTTCTTCATTGTACTGTTAATCTAATTTAATACTAGGCATACTAAGCATGGAGGACTTAGGGGTGAGGCACATCATTGATCTTGAAAACGAAAAATGGAATGACGTAATCATAGATGCGAGATACTATTTTGGTCCCCCAAGAGGCGAGTGTGATAAAGATGATGCCTTTGTTTTTCCCCACAGGTATTGATAAACTCGTGAAATGGTGTGTATAAGGTGAAATCCGCTTGCTATATGGTGCATGGATGCAGTGGAGGACAGGACGAGCTAATAGATAACATAGAATTCTTAGTGTACAGTTCTCGACTACCAGCATTTGCACACATTAAAACTACTAACATAATTTGCAGAGTTGGAAGAAGAAAAAAAATTGGTGCAGAAGCTGAAGGGACGTACGTCTTATGATAAGCTAAAGCCTGTGCCAAATTCATTAGAGTAGAACTAGACGTCAATCTTTGGCAAATGCTGGGAGGAAGAGGCATCTGCTGCATGACAGTTAGCAAATCAATGTCAGTGACTATAAGTGCACAAAACATACACACACACACACACACATAGTCACATAATTTATTCCTCTGTAACCCTTTTTGGACTGGATGTCGCCACTAAAGAGTTTTTGCAGTGCTTCTACTGTTCCAGTTCCACCTGTATCCTGTTGCATGCCGCAAAACACATTGTCTGAAAGGTGAGCAACATGTGATATATCTGTTGCCCTTAATAAGGGTATGGAAACTGTATTACCAGCGGCATAAATGGACCAAAGCTGAAAAAGAAGTAAACAGATGATAAATCTTAGACCGTAGTCTCACAATAGGCATCGGAGTGACCAACTCAAATGGAGTGATTATATACGCAAATATTATGTTTGATAGAATATATATATGTGTGTGTGTGTGTGTGTGTGTGTGTGTGTGTGTGTGTGTGTGTGTGTGTGTGTGTGTGTGTGTGTGTGTGTGTGTGTGTGAGACAGATGGAAGAAAGAAGCATTGCAAAAATTAAGCTCAGAACTGAACCTAGTCAACCACATGTGAGTCGTATCTCGATTTGTTAAAGTTGATGCTGAGAAGGATTGACAGCTAGCTTGCTCCACAAATCACACAGCTAGCATAATTGCCTTGCCTAACTGTCACCACGTTAGTTAGAGATTAGTTGTTAGACAGTTAGAGTTAGTTGATAGCTGTAACTATCCATTTACTTGTATTGATTCTAATCCTCATAGAGTATAAATAAGAGGATGATCCAATGTATCAGTCAGTTTTGTAAGCAATAAAATTTCCTGCATTTTGCGCTCTAATTGCGCCTAAGTCACTTCTTCTGCATTTCTTAGCTTGTTTCATAACAATGGTGAATCACCATTAGTTTTCACACAATTTGACACAAAATTGAATCCAGTCAAAACAAGCCTTTAGTGTGTATCTATTTGAGACATGAATCTAATCTTGAATGCCGACTCACTATGATAAATCCTAATTCATTCTAATTAATCACTGCCTAAACTTAGTGTAGCCAACCTTTTTTTTCAACTTTGTATAATCACTGCCTATGTCACATTTTTTTTTTTATTGTTAATAAGATTTGATTCACGATTCAGAAAATAGGTCTTCTGATTCACAATTTCAATCGTGATTTAATGACCAGGCATTTGACAACTCCTAGTAATGAGACCAAATCAGTCCCTTAGTATAGTTATAACAAGCATCTCTAATCCCTTTCAACTTTCCATCTTGTCATTTTCCATCTTTAGTGGATATAACTTTCTCTACATTTTGTTGCTCCTACTAATATTTTATATACAATCAGCTCTGAATGAATTTAAGATTCCTCAGAGTTACTAGATTTTCTTCCGAAACAATATAACTGAGCATACCTTCAACATCTCAGATGCAGCAGGGCGGAGACGAGATTCTTTGGTCAGGCACTTTAAAACAAAATAATGGAAATATAAAGACCTACAAAAGAAAAATCAAATTTAAAACGTTATCATACAGAAAGATACCATCAATAAATGAATGTGTTAGATTCATAGAATAGGAAATCTAACTTTTGTTCAAACTTCAATCTTAGCTTACATAGGTCAATTGATAAAGTTCTTTCTTAACAAATGTATCTCAGATACAGAATATGAGAGAAGATTAAGGCAAATCAAGCTCTCACTTTAACTATATATGTGGTTTTTAAATTTAATAGCATCTTAATACGGATTCCATTTATCAAAAGATCGTAGTAAAGTATCTGAGAGATCGCATAGTAAAAGTACTGCACAAAGTGGAAAATCAGTACTGTCTTAAAAAGATAAAAACAAGCACAAAATATAACATGGAAAATAAATACCACTTGAACTAGTAAAACAAATAGTATTATGGATCATCAACAAACTGTTTGAAACTAACTGATTCACAAGTATTGGAGCTGGTTCAATGGATATTGTGAAGAAAACCTACAAAGGAAAAAACAATTTTATAACTCCCATCCCCTATAAATGAAGTCAGACTATGCCCTTGAAAATCCCAAAAATATTCAGTATTAAAATAAAATACAAAGTGTTTTGAGCCTGCAGACAACCATGATTTTTGCACTTCATTTAGATAATTCGTCTATTATCAATATTTCATAAAATAGCATAATAGAAAAAGAAAATAAAATGGGGGGGGGGGGGGAAGCAGACATAAGTTGACATTGTTTTCAAAAGAAAGCACTAATACATATCAGTGTTCATCCCTCGTTCCATCTTCTTCACAAACTCCGTCTTGGACTTCAGATCATCCCCCCAAATTACATGAAGCTTAGGCTTGGCACTGAAAGTAATAACCTTTCCTTTCCAAGGTTCATTGCTCAATTCAGACACCAACAATCTCAATGCCGAAGACACCTCCATAGGGATCCCATACATACTCGCAGACACATCACACACAGCAAGACAATTACTCATCTTTTAATAGATATAGTATATAGCAGCTCCTCCTGGTTGTTGGTTTCCTTTCCCGGGAAAATATTTTTTGTGCCCTTTTTCCAACCAGGTTTAATGTTTATCTACAAGATTTCTTCCATGCACTTCCACTTCCTGTCAAAATCAATTTAGAAAAAAATGGCTCCTTGTTAAACCAATTTATGTTTGCAAGCAAATTGAAAAGGATGGGGGTAATAGTGGACATATTGTAGTCCTAACTTTGTTTTGTTACAATTTTCATTCAATCTTGCTGAGTTAAACTGTAAATAAGCTTGAATATAAAGGTTATACAGCCAGAATATAAAGGTTCTAAATTGCGGTCCGTGATCACTATCTTGCCTATGAGCCAAACAAAGCAATCAAGTTTTTGTTACACAATAGTTCTAAATTGCGGTCCGTGATCACAATTACATCCAGAATATAAAGGTTTTAGACCGCATTCAATATCTCTATTGCAACTGCGGTAGCATAAGCAGCAATAAATTAATTCCCAGCATAACCACGACCGCAATTACGAACCACAAATCATTGTCCTCTTTTTATATTGCTGATCTTAACATTCAGAGGACCAACAAAAATTAACATCTGATATTAACATCCAGAGGGCCAACAAAAATCAACATAACAATTTTACACCTTCCTCACATGTGGGTACAGAATAGAGATAAATCTATATGCATGCTTCCTGCCCAAGTGTGCAAAATCAAACCAAATAAATCTATGATTGAAATAGGAAGCAACCAAAACAGCAGAAAATAGTAGCCAATTGTCACACCATGGTATCAACTGCCAAGTAAACATCCAAAATTCATTATGCAACAAAACACTTACTTTCTTTTGCACAATTCAAAATTAGTGTCATAGTTTCATTTTATTACAGTAAAATGTAACACAAATGGTAGATTAGTATTAGACATTTATTACATATGTTCGTATGTACAAGCTATTTTTATAATTGAATAGAAAATAAGGTTAAAATGTATTTGTATAGCAGCAAGTTTTTTCTATAGGCCATCATGGAGAGCTTGTCAAAATAAGTGAAACACCTCACAGAAGAGTCAAAAACGATTTTTATAAACTCTTCCAAACATTTACAAAAGTGTATAATAGTATAACCATAAAAAGGCTTTCCAAACCCACCAAACTTTTAAAATTAGTTAATAATATTTGATATTCAATTTATGTGCTCTCTGAGACACTGCTAACATCCACATCCTGCCTTCTAGCGAAAACAAACACACAATGTTAGTAAAAAAAGTGGTAGATATAACAATCCGGGTTTTAACCGTCAAGAAAAAACAATCAGAGTTTTAAATAACAGTCTGCTACTGCAATCAAGATAGAAACATAGTGGATTTGATGTTTTCCGAAACCGTAAGTGATGCCACATCAGCGGTATTCAACTGCAATATCAAGAATTGTGATGCTACCGCAACAGCTACGAAGACCATTGTCTAAAATGCTAATCACAATAATTGTGGAGAATGTGGATTACCCAAATTCATCAGGCACAGTCCCCTTATGGTATTCAACTTCTTTCTGCAACCATTATAAATCTCCTCTGAGGGTACAAACCAAACAACTCTAAACAACTACTACAGCTACATCTTCCTTCATTATTCCCATCACCATTATCCTCATTGCAGCAATTAAAATTAAGGGGATATTGACCAGAGGTCATAGATATGACGCTTCTTGTTGTTTCAAAAAAAAAATATTACATCATAAGCCTCACATATTTCTTTGAACTTCACCTCAAACTTCTGTTTCCATAAAGGGTATCGGTTATTCTTATCCCCTATTAATACACTGGTTGTTAAACGGACACTATAAGACAACTGATAAACAGTAAAAAACATGTAATAAAAAGTATGAACCATGTATAAGCAATTGTACGTAAGTTTCCAACATTTTCATTCAATATAAAATAATCTTACTCGCACTTAATATTGATGGTTGACATTGCTAAAATTATGGCATAAAATTAAACTATAATTACAAAGGAATTCAATCCAGCACAACTAGTTTCTGATACTCAGGGCCAGAGATGGCAGCTTCCATGGCTTTTACAGGGCTTATATCACCTTCATTATCTAAGAACAGTGTCAACAGATTCTTAGAATATCCACTTACGAGCGCCACACCTTTCTGAGTGGCCGGCACCGGGGTGGCCTCTGAGTCTCTCAGATTCCAAAAAACTATCTGAGGAACAGCAGAACCATACCCTTTTTCTGTATACTTCCTAGTGATTGCTTGGTAATCAGTCTCCCAAGAGTTTGCAGATGCTTGATCAAACTCCATATCACTGAATACAAAGATCCTCTTAATCATCTGATCCTCCTTCAGATTCCCTTTGACAGCCACATCCAATATGCAATCAAACACCTTCTGGAAATCAGTGTTCATCCCCCATTCCATCCTCTTCACAAACTGCGTCTTGGATTTCAGATCATCCCCCTGAATTACATGAAGCTTAGGATTGGCACTGAAAGTAATAACCTTCCCTTTCCAAGGTTCGTCGCTCAATTCAGACAGCAACAATCCCAATGCCACAGACACCTCGATGGGGATCCCATACATGCTCCCAGACACATCACACACGGCAAGACAATTCCTCATCTTTCCTTTCTTGAGCAAATCGTCAACCATTCTCTTCCACTGCAACTCTGCAACTTCCCCACCATCTACATATTCCAAAGACTCTATAATCTCATGGGGAAGCAAAGCACCAGCTGCGATCGTAGTCTTCCCTGCTTTCACATCCTTCAAGTACTTCTCAAACCTCTCTTTATCATGCTTCAAAAACTTCTCCTTGTAAAACTTCATTGCTACAGAGGCAACCCTGTTGTAAGGAATCAAATTCCATTGATTAGCACCAATAAACACTTCAGGCAAATCCAACACCTTCCTCAATGGCACCAACACATCCTTCCTCAAACGATCACGAACCCGGTAAGCATAATGAGCCTCCTCCACACCTTCATACTCCTCCCTAGGGAAGATCCTCTTTGCAATGCTCTCACACAGAAGAGTTGACCTATCAAAGGAAGAATCCACAGAAGGACACCATTTGGCAGCAAGACTGATTTTTGTGGGCGAACCAGATTTCAAAAACTCAATATCTTTCTTCAAGCAATAAGCAAAATGATCAGAGATAGAATCGTGAAGAAATTTAAAATCAGGGTCGCTATTGTATCGTTGGACAAGCTTAAAAGCCAATGCAATCTTCTTTTTTTCCTTCAAAACATGAGCGACCTCTTTCTGAACCTTAGCCTTCGCCGCCGTCTCTTCAGTAATCAAAGAGTCTTTCTCTGTGCCTTTCCACCAATTGTTGTCGTTATTGTTGGTGTGTCTTTGTATTTTATTTGTTTTTCTTCCTCTTCCACGATAATTTGTTTGTCTTCCACGAAAATGTGTTTTTCTAACACCTAAACGGGTTGATCTTGTGGAACGTTTGTTTTTGGATAATGATTTCCTTTGATTCCAGTCTTCTTTCTGTGTTTTGCGAACAGAAGAACCTTCGAGAAGACGGTAAAGGATTTCAGGGAGATCTTTAAAGTAACCAAAGTCAGCGAGAGAAGCAACATTGGAAGCTAGGGTTTTAGGGTGATGTTGGTGAAACCAGAGAGCAGCAGCGTAGTAGCCTTCACGATCGGATTTACCGGTACCGCGGACACCACGGAGATTACAGACTAGTTTGAGGGTGGTTAGTGGGTTATATGACCAAGCTAGTTGGAGTCTGTGGAGGAGTGTTTCAGAAGGTGTGTCGGGGACAACATGGAAGAAAAAGTCAAGACAGGGGTTACCTGTGGTGATAAATGTTGGTGAGTTGTTCTCAGTGAGGCCCATTCGGGCGAAGGCGTTGTTAGTGGTTTGAGTAGAAGCGAGTTTGCTGGCGTAGGAGGGTTTAGTAGGGTTCCATTTGAGAGTATAGATCTCAGGTGGACCAAAGAGAGTGAAAGCGGCCATTGAGAGCGAGAGTGTGTGTTTAGTAGGGTTATAGAAAAATGAAGAAGGTTGTTGCTATAACTGAATGAATGAAAGGGACGATAATTGATGTTGATTTGGGGAGTGAGTGAGTATTTATATAAACTCATATATGCGTGGCCTCCAAGTATACTTTAACCGCAAGCCCGGGCAAATCTTAATCATTAATTAAGTAAATTACAGTCTGTTTGACTATATCAGTTTATTGGCTACACGATGGTTATTAATTCCTTATATTTCTCCTGAGAATCCTCTACCTGACTGTGAGCGTACTAGGAAGTAGGAATACTAGTATAATACTATTTGAGTAAAAAATAAAATAAAATAAAATAACTACTACTTCTATTTCAATATATAAAATATTTTTACAAAATTTTATTGTCTCATTTATAATATCATTCTTTTTAAAGTTGTAACCAAAATTCTTTTTAAAGTTAAAGTGTATTAACTATTAACTAAATTTCGAGTAAAAAAAAAATCCAAAATCACCCTGTTTTAAATAAAAGAAGATGAAGAAAACTCAGAGAGAATGAGAATATTGTCTCTCTAAAAAAAATCTAACTCCTAATGTTACATATGTTGTGGATGGGTTAATTGAAAAAATTTAACAATTACATTTTGCACATTCAGAATGATTAATCACAAGATGTGAAGATACCTTAAAATTTTAAAATAAGCATTTACATATCTCAATTCTTCATTTAGGAAGAGATGTAAAAAATACTGAAAATTTTGAAGTAAAGTTTTACTATCTAGATTGGCTAATTTAGACAAATCTCGTCCGGATTGTTTGATCCGGAAAGGGATAAAGGTGACCACACTTGGTTAAATTGATTTTACCAAAAAGAGAAGCAGTAGGGACACTTTCTTTTCAACGTTTTTGTTAACATCCACTTTTAATTTGTTAAAATCAACGTGTATCTCTCACTTTAAAAATAGGTCTCATATAAAGTGGTATTAAAACATATCTTTTCAGCATACTCTTTGAGGGAATGAATGTACAGATTGGCTTGCAAAGATCAGAGCTTCCTCCAAAGATACCTTGAAAATTTGGGATAATTGTCCTCTCAATCTAGTGTCATATTGAAGGCTAATGTTGTAAGTCACTCGTCTATGAGCTTAGTTTCTTTTGTAATCTTTACGTTGTTTGATTTTAATTTCCGCTGCATAAAAATAAAATGTTTAAATACAGTTTTAGTCCCTCTATTTAAATTTTTTTGAAGTTTTGATCTACTATTTTAAAAACCAACTTTTTGATCCCCCAATTTTCAATTATTTGAAGTTTTGATCCCATATTGATAAATTAAATTATATTTAAAGAAAGTGAATTATATTTTACAAATCCACGACTTTGATGAAATTTCTTAAACCACAAATCTCGTAAATAAATTTTGACGCAGTACAATATTCTACGAAATGAAAGCTTCTTATAACAAACATAAACTATCACACGCAAAACTACCCTATTTAAAAAAAATAAAAAAAAATAAAAAAGCAAAAAGTGAGCTCTTTCTCTGAGGCAGATAACCACCAGACAATTGGCTTAATCAGAGGCACCTGCAAATGGTGTGAGAGAGAGAGAGAGAGATACACTCTCCTCAAGTCTGAACAAGCATTCAACACAGGCTGCCAGGAGGGTCCTTCGAGAGATCATCCATCTTTGAATTTCCAGATTTTCAATAATCGTATAAAATGTTTGCTTGCACATTTTTTGATTTTTTTAAGATTGCACTTTTCTTCACAATCGTTCTCTTTTAAAAATGGCCATGAGTAAAAATTGCAAACTGAAAGTATGAATCTTTACATTAACATCTAATTAGACTTGCAACTTGCAAGCACTTCCTCCATCTTGTGGTATTAATTTAACATGGATGCTGACAAATTTGTAGCATTACTCCAAAAATTCCATTACAGACTACAACATATGGAAATACCGACATTTGATACAAGACCTAGATACAAAATATTTACACATAAATATGTGACAGCTGACTAAACACGTGTATTACATGACGTTAGACTGGAACCGAGTAATCAAACCGGCAAACTAACTAGTCATAATCACACACCTAAGAAAAAACTCAAAAACTATTGCTTCACACTGCCACTGATATGTAAATATCATCATCATATAATAATGGCATGCAAAGGAAAATGGTTGATTTCTTTGGATATAAAAAACAAAAGCAGTAAAGGTATAATCTACAACCGAAGAATGGTTCTAAGTGTGTCAGAGAGATTTTGAATAGTTCGCTGCTCCTGTGTTGCTTGCAACTCCTGCAGTGGCATATCTTCGTAACACCTAATACCAAGTAAAGCAATTATGTTAAGAATAATCACATTTACATAGGAATCTGATACACGCCTAAGGAACTATTAAGGGATTAATCAGATCAGAAGGAAGGCCCCAGTATTGAGTGCCTTTTTGACACAAGCAGGCAGGTGAAAACTGATACAGTTCTCGACTACAAGCATTTGCACACATTAAAACTACTAACATAATTTGCAGAGATGGAAGATAAAATAAAAATGGTGCAAAAGCTGAAGGGACGTACATCTTATGATAAGCTAAAGCCTGTGCCAAATTCATTAGAGTAGAACTAGACGTCAATCTTTGGCAAATGCTTGGAGGAAGAGGCATCTGCTGCATGTCAGTTAGCAAATCAATGTCAGTGACTATAAGAAGTACACACAATACACAAATATGATTGATGAATGCACAAATACACACACACATAGTCACCTCATTTATTCCTCTGCGACCCTTTTTGGACTGGCCGTCGCCACTAAAAAGTTCCTGCAATGCTTCTACTGTTCCAGTTCCACCTGTATCCTGTTGCATGCCGCCAAACACATTGTCTGAAAGGAGAGCAATAGGTGATATATCTGTTGCCCTTAAGAATGGTATGGGCACTGTATTACCAGCGGCATAAATGGACCAAAGCTGAAAAAGAAGTAAACAGATGATGAATCTTAGACAGTAGTCTCACAATAGACATTCGTGAAACCAGAAAAGAGTACAAAACATAAGGCAATTATTAATTCAAGAAGAAAACAAACATCATTGAACTTACATACGAATCACAAAGGAGAGACCAACTTAACCAAAAAACACAATTTTTGCTAAACTGGAGTGATTACAAACGCGAATATTATGCCTGACAGAAAATATACAAATCAAATAACAAAAATACCTTATCTTGTAAAGCAAATTTGCGGCTGACTGTTTCATTCTTAAGCGTACTATTCCTTATATCACTAATAATTCCAGCTTGTGCTCGATAAGTGCCTTTTGTTTTGATGTTCTGCTCTGTTTGTACGGTATCTGTAGTAGGTGCAGATCCTCTAAAAGGGGCAGTGTTCAAGTCGCTCTCAACCCTACCGACAAAAGAAAAAAAATTACATTAGGACATGGGATGAATAGAAAGTTAAAAAAGAAGGGAGGTTACAGTAAGCATATAATGCACGTTTTACAAGTTTGCAAAGCTAAGACTGGTTAAATTAGGTGTAAGCAAATGACAAATAATTTTTTGGAAAATGAAGAGGTAAATAAATGGATATTAGATTTTCGCAAGACACGGTCAATTTTGTGCCTATCTCTCTTTTTAAAGCCATTAAATAGAGGGGCTCTGTCAAAACTTGTGAATGGTTATGAAGAGAGGTAAATACAAAATTGAGACGTGACTTCGTAATGTGAAAATCTAACGAGGAAATTCATGGTTAGAGTTAAGCAGTAAGTACCCAGGGTCAGATAATCTGCTTCCTGTGCCGCTGGTGAAGGCAGTTTTATAACTAGCAGAATCTGTATCCTGTGTGGTCTTAAATAATTCATCCCGATGGACTATCATTGTGCCAAAGTCACCTGCCAATATTCCAAATAATTACATTTCAAAAAAAAAAAAAACAGAATAACTTGCATTTCTTTAAGAATTTAGAAAATAAAATAAATTAGAATCTAACAAGTTCTTTATTTTAAAAGGAATGGAAATTAGGGAGGAGGAAATTTTGAAATGCAGAAAGGCTTTGAAGTTTTCCTTCTTACCTACTCTATTCATTTTCTCTTCCACCAATCAAGAGAAAAAGTAAAGAAATAAACCGGTTTTTCCCCTCAATAAGAGGCAGATGGAAGAAAGAAGCATCACAAAAATTAAGCTCAGAATTGAACCTAGTCAATTCTTGAATCTCAATTTGATAGAAAATTGAATCCAGTCGAAACAAGCCTTTACCGTGTATCTATTTTAGACAAGAATCTAATCTTGAATCTCGACTCACAATGATAATCCTAATTCATTCTAATGAATCACTGCCTAACCTTTTTGTTTCAACTTTGCATTGTCAACCACATTTTTTGTGATTTGATTTTTGTTTCAACTTAGTACTGTCAACCACACTTTTTGTAATTTGATTTTTGACTTGATTCTTCAATTGTTGAGAATTGAGATTAGTGGATGGTATATTAGCTTATAAGTTTGCTATGTCACTTGTTTTTACTTAAAAATGTCATTTTTATTGGTAATGCATCTTACAATTCATAATAAGATTTGATTCACGATTCAGAAAATAGGTCTTCTGATTCACAATTTCAATCGCGATTTAGTAGCCATGCATTTAACAACTACTAGTAATGACGATCGAATCAGTCCCTTTGTAGCTAGGTTCAAGTTCCCACAACTATGCCCAACAAAGATTGTAAAATTCAGTTCAGCCAGGATTGAGGACTACAGCCTGTGTATGCCTAATTTTATCTATAAAGTGAAATTTGTATTGCCACTTTATTTTCAAATCCCATTTTCTCCCATTATAAAACGTGAAACACATCCTTTATGTAACAATAAGAAATAATCAATAAGAAATAATCAACCTTAACAATAATCAAAATCAGGCTACAGATAAGATGCAAGAACAGCAGACCTTCATTATTGTCAACCTCATCCACCTTTTGCAGCTTCCTCATAGTTCCATGTGATGAGATATAAGCTGCATCCTCAACACTTATGTTCTGAAGTCTGGATGGAACAGTATCTCCATATTCGTCATTTAGTATGGAAGCTATCATTGGTTCCTTCAGATTAAGAATGTGTATTACCAGGAAATTATTTTCTGTTTTTTTAACTTTATGAATCTAGATAGATGAGAAGAACGAATCTGAGTAGATGTGCATGTGTGTGTGTGTGTAAAACCCAAAGAGAGAAGAGGAATGGGAGGGGGAAGTTTAAATCATACCTGATCTCCCACTGCAGCTGGGGCAAGAGTTTGCACCTGTAAAGCCATTGAAGCCCTGACTTGCCTTGCCTTTTCTAGTTTTGGAAACATTGCAGCGGATCCAACTTTCCATTTTTCAAAAAATTTGTGCTAGGCAGCCAGAAAAGAACTTTACTCAATGGAAACACCCAACAGTTGAAGAAAACGTACAATTGTAAACTCAATAAGCAAGCATAAACCAAATTAATAATATGGAAACACCCAATACATGCAATGGAAAAAATAAAAAACTCATGCATGATCAGCCACCACTCAAAGGATTGCCATGGTAGTTTTGGATAACCAGTGTGATCCAAAGTTTTGTATAACTTAATAATATGTTTTGTTTAAATATTAAAACATTATATAAAAGCATTCACAGTTTATTTATTATTATTTTCAAGTCATA
The DNA here is from genome assembly GCA_954870985.1 of Trifolium fragiferum. Classification (NCBI taxonomy): domain Eukaryota; kingdom Viridiplantae; phylum Streptophyta; class Magnoliopsida; order Fabales; family Fabaceae; genus Trifolium; species Trifolium fragiferum. The sequence continues at coordinate 22,159,889 of OX940791.1, read as the reverse complement.
ACAAGAATCAAGTTTCACAATTTTATTTAAAGAATTGCATAACAAAAAATAAATTTGTTTTATACTTGGGAAGGCCAACTATGAAAGCTATCGAGATATATCAAAGAAATAACAAACAACTAGCAAAAGATTTTCATTGATTTGGAAAAGATATAATAAGGTTCCTTTACACTATGTTTGTTTTGATAGATTTATGAGAGAGAAATAAATAAGAGAGAGAGATAGCAAAGAAATTGAGTATTTCTTTAGTTTGGATGAAGAGAGAAGTAAGGAGAGAGAGAAGTTTTTTAGGTGGGTCCCATACAAAAACAAATCTCTCCTCAATAGGCAAGATTTGTGAGTTGAAAGAGTGGAAAGATGCAATTTTCCCACAATGTCCTTCTTATTTTTTGAATTTTAAATTTGAAGGATAAATTTGTCTTTTATCATTTTTATTAATTTCTATCTATCAGCTTTTCTTCTCTACTTCTATTCATTCAAACAATGCAGAATTTCTACTCCACTTCTCTCTTATTTCTCTCTCTTTTATTTCTCTCTTCACTATTTCTCTCTTTCTTATTTCTTTGAACATCCAAACATAGCATTAGAGTTCTATACAAGAGATCGGTACAGAATTCAAATGCTTATATAGAAAATTATAGTTTTTACTATAACTATCAAGTTTACACCAAAGAATTAACTTTCCCCCCTCGCCCTTATCTTTTTATCTTGGATCTAGATGAGCTAATTGAATATATCTAACATGGTGCCATTAGGCATGCAATAGCAAATAATATATTCTTAGTTGGAGAGTTGAGAGAACAAAAATGAACAGTTATAGATATGGAGACAAACTTGGGAAAAACATAATAACAATAAATAAATAAAAGTGGGCAAAATAATTCAGAAAAATGTCAGTAATCTCCATCCTAACAAGAACTTAAGAAACTTCAGTTAAAACTAAATAATTAAATCGAAGTATATAATAAGCATAAATTAAAATCAATATTCTGACAGTTGAAATGAAACAAATATTTTAACCAACCGATATATTTAGTGGATATACCTTTGTCTAAAATTTCTATAACTATTGTCTTTTATTATTATTTCGTCATAGAAATCTTCTATAGTTATAACAAGCATCTACAATCCCTTTCAACTTTCCATCTTGTCATTTTCCATCTTTAGTGGATATAACTGTCTCTACATTTTGTTGCTCCTACTACTATTTAGTATACAATCAGCTCTCAATGAATTCAAGACTCCTAAGAGTTACTAGATTTTCATCCAAAACAAGCATACCTTCAACATCTCAGATGCAGCAGGGCGGAGACGAGGTTCTTTAGTCAGGCATTTTGCAACAAAATCATGGAAATATAAAGACCTACAAAAGAAAAATCAAATTTTAAAAATTAAAACATTATCACACAGAAAGAGACCATCAATAAGATAGTGGCACTGAGAAAATGAGATTATGAGGGCAGCAGACTAAGAGAAAGTAATGACTACTGATTAGCATAGGTCATCAATTGATAAAGTTCTTTCATCAATCTAGCTTACATAGGTCAATTGATAAAGTTATTTCTTCAATCTAGCTTACATAGGTCAATTGATAAAGTTCTTTCTTAACAAATGTATCTTAGATACAGAGCATACGAGAGAAGATTGTGGCAAATCAAGCTATCACTTTAACTATATATATGTGGTTTAAATTTAATGGCATCTTAATAGGATTCCATTTATCAAAACATCACAGTAAAGTATCTGAGAGATTGCATAGTAAAAGTACTGCACAAAGTGGAAAATCAGTAGTGTCTTTAAAAAGATAAAAACAAGCACAAAATATAACACATGGAAAATACCACTTGAATTAGTAAAACAAATAGCATCATGGATCATCAACCAACTGTTTGAAACTAACTGATTCACAAGTTACATGTGTAGACTATAGAAACAAACCATTTTTCTTTATCCTCGAGCATTGGAGCTGGTTCAATGGATATCATGAATAAAACCTACAAAGGAAAAAAATAATTTAACTCCCCTCCCCTCAAAACGAAGTCAAACTATGCCCTTGACAATTCCAAAAATATTCAATATAAAATAAAAATTTTGGGACCAAATTTATTTTTTTAAGAATTAAGAACCCAATCGAATGATTTGATCCTTTCAAACAAATGTTACTCTAGTACATTTTTTTAATTTTACAAAAATCAAATATCAGGTGTTTGTGCCTCCAGAAAACCATCATTTTTGCATTTCATTTAGACAATTTGTCTATTATCAATATTTCGTAAAATAGCATAATATAGAAAAAAAATTAAAAAAGGGAAGCAGACATTTTCTTCAAAAGAAAGCACTAATACATATCAATTTCTTAAAAGTAAACAAGAATCTAAGTAGCTTCTGCTGACAGAAGAAACTAACTAGAATGTATTTCTTTTCACATTGATTATCATAAACTCACCTATTGAAAAAGAAACTTTCCATACAGCATATTTTCATGGCAAGGGAAATTACCAAAGTACAACCACTTTGCACATAATTTAGATAAAAAAGTGTACACCTACCACCCACAGGTATAACAGATACCATAACCATAAGTCTGAATTCTAATATAACTAAAATTTAGATCCTCTTTCATGACTAATTAACACCAAAAAAACTCTCTTGAGTCTGATAGGTTTCTTTAGTTAAAGGAGTTTGAACTAGTTAGTTTGTAGTAGTTGGGTACAGAAAATAATTAGATGAGTAAGGCATGTTGTCAGCAAATAAGAAGGTTAAGGGACATATAATATGGTTATTTGAAAGAGAGTTGGGGCCTAGGATCTCACAATCAAGTATTTTATTCTGCAATTGAGGGAATTTTACCTTCTATTTATTAACAAGGTACCAGGTTCATATCACCCTAACAACACAGGTAATCAAAATTATATTCAATAATCTCTTTCAAGTCTAATCGTCTCAGTTACTCTTATGCTTCTCCCAACAAAGTGACTAACATGTAATAGTGGATGAAATAATCACTCATCTAAACATTATATAAACATCAATAGAAATTGCTGGTTAACAATTACACATGAGATAGGGGAAGGAAAATAGATTATGTCTAATCACTTATCAATAACACACCAGTCAATATCAAAATTCTAATTTACTAACCCTCATCGGATGCACTGACGATCTTGGAGGAACGCCCTGAAAATTAAGAGAACAGAATTAAAAATTATAAAGCATAAGAATGAGTACTCCTTCTTATAAAGTACTGGATTAAAAAGAAGGAAGGGGCTATCAAACAAAACAATTCCATTTAACTGCCTGAGCTGTTGCAATAACAGCTTATGGATGATAACCCAACCACAAAAGTTAAACTACAGTATATGTTTCTTCATGGGACTACTGGGAGAAGTGCAAAAAGATGGAACGGGTAACAGAACAGAATTATAAATCAATTGTAAAATATCTTAAAGAAGTTGGGAGCAAAAATGGGGGAAAGAAAAGGAAGACTATAGATTCCATTAGATAAAATTGAAAACATATGCAATGGATATACCTCAGCCATTTCAATTGCAGACACACCAAGAGCCCAGACATCTACCTGAAAAACATAGTTAAATAAATAAAACCTTATCAAATACAATACTTAGAACTATTTATTCTCTTCATGTTAATCAAATACAAGTGACCTAAGTTTAGAACTAACATCATAACTAACTGGCCTTAACACTACTTTTCAATTCATGTTTCCACCGATACTACTCCTTTTGACATGGTTTATGGGAGAAAGCCTCCTACAGTTGTTTAGATTATAGAAGGAGAAACTAAGCATAAGTTGTGTCGCACGTCCATAAAGTGGCAACTCAATAGTACTCCCTCCGTCCCTTATTATAAGCTCCTCTTGGAGTTTTTCACGCATATTAAGAAAAGTTGGTGGTGTAATTAATGTGTACTTTTTAGGTATCACAATTATTAAATTGTCCTTGGTGAAAAGATGTACAGTATTTGTATATCACTTTTCGTATTTCAATGCAAAGTAGGGTTATGTTTGGAAAAGTAATAATAAATGTGCATTGGAAATTGAGAAGGGGCTTATATTCAGGGACAAATAAAATCTTTATAAAGGTGCTTATAATTAGGGACGGAGGGAGTAAGAGTTTAACTTTGTAACCTCAAGAGACAAAGTTCAAATCCCCTCGGGGACGGTTTTAAAATGGTCATCAGTGCCACTTTATTTAATAATATTTTTCCCCTTCCAAAAATTTTGGTAAAAAAAAACCGAAGCTGTGTCACGGTACTTGATGGAAAGATACGAAGCTCTTAATCAAATGCATTATCGCTTAACTAGAGCACAGGAGAAGACGAAGCATTGTGTAAATAAGAAAAGAAGGGTTCAATAGTTTGTTGTAGGGGATTGGCTTTTCATAAAGTTGAGACCACAAAAACACCAACCTGTTGCTATTAACAACAACCAGAAACTGAATCCCCACTATTATGGTCCTTTTAAAATTCTAGAAAAATACAGAGACCAGTTTCCTATATAATATGAAGATTCCACATACATCAAGTGCGCATGCAATATTTCATGTGTATTTTCTTAAGGCCATTGGATCTAAGACAGAAGAACCCTTGGAGCTTCAACAGGATGATGTAGATGCAGCCAGACACAACTCTAGACAGCTGAGAAATATTGAAACAGTTTGGAAGATGTACACTAGGCATCATAGGAAACATCAAGAGTAATTGCCTGATGGCAGTTAATGATTAGAAAATATTATCTGGCAGTTATTTATTAGTATATATGATAGTACTAGTAGGGTGTCTGTTTTCTGTATGCCAGATTGTTATTCTGTATTTTTTATAGCGATTACTCTATAGGAGACTTGGTGTATTGCTGTATTCTATGTGATTTCTATCTCTAATATTATTATTATCCTAATTGAAATTCAGTATATATCTGGTGCTCTATCAGAAACTCACCACAAGTGTCAAATTATAAATCCTTTGCGAATTTTTAGAAAAAGCTACATATGCACATGTATAAATGCTGCACTGTTGTCAGGAATATGGTTCTATTTTTACTCCTAAGTCCTAGCCTAAGAACCAAGCCGAGAAAAAGTTAAGGTAAATGGAAATAAAGCAAGGAAAAGATGCAGTACTGTAGCAACAAAAGAAGATGCGCAATACCTTTCCATCATAGCGACTTTCCTGAATTACTTCCGGAGCCATCCAATGAGGTGTTCCAATAAACTACAAGCACATCAAACAAAAGATAAAAAGAATAAATAATGTGTACATATAAAAAGTGCAGAAACACCACAATGCAAGTCATATGCTACTGAATATAACAAGTTCCTGTCACATTCAAGAATGCTCAAGGGCGGCTCAAATTTGAGACATCTCATTAAAAGTCAAATTATTAAGAGAAACCCTCCGGTCACATTTATAAGGAAAATTGACTTTTTTGGTACATTGAAAAATGAATGTATGTAGTCTATTATAGACCACATACATCTATTTTTCAATGTATCAAAAAAGTCAAATTTCCTTATAAATGTGACCGGAGGGAGTACATAACAGCCAGGAACATTCAAGAAGTAAGCATAATAGGCCTAAGAACAAATTCTAAGTCACAATAAGTTGCACACAAAAACTAAGATGGGGAGTTTATTATCGCCCATGGTACAGGTTAATCAAAAATAGATGAGCCAAAAGTCAAATGACACTTGTAGGATTCTCACGCAGTGCAGAGGACAGTCATCATAGGCATCTGAGTTTATGGATGGGAAGAACATGCATCTCAATAAACAAACACATAAATATCTAAATATGCAACACAGATGTTTGTTGACTAGAAGGAAGTCAGATCCATGTTTCATTTCATTTACATTTAGAAACAGTTTATTCAAACAAAAAGCATAAAGAAATGCAGTCACCCCATATTTGTTTCAAAATTGGAATACCTTGATGTAAGTAAGAAAAGTTTGTTCCTGACTTTGCTATTGATATTTAATACAGAACTAACAGTCTTACATCAAAACATAACTTTGTCATCTAAGATATAAAAATCATGTTCAAACTCCTCACTTCATATATTATCTGACACGGTAACATTAAAATAATATTAAACATAAAAACTACCGTATTGCGCTTTGACATAGTCCTTGTAAGCTGCGCAGCAACACCAAAATCCCCTGCTCATTGTCAACCAGGAATTTAAATCAGGCTGTTGTTAAAAGTCTAAGAATATTAGTGTCTTGGAAATAAATCTTTATTACAATATCTTGCTGCTTTGTCTAAGTATGCAAAGTAAATTTTATCCTCAATAAGTTGATATACATAATGAAGTCCAGCACATAAAATGCTTCTCACAACTAAATTGAAATGGCATCAAACAGACATTATGAATAGAAATGTCATTGAAAAATATCCTTGAGTTTACATGTACTATTTTTGCAAAAATAGACTTGAAAATAAAGAATAAAAATAAATATCTAGAGCATTCCAAAACATGCTACCATTGACTATCAAATAATAGAATTTGGTTAACTAGATAAAATCTAAAATTGAATGCCGTCAATCTTAGTTTCAGAGAACATTCGGAGAAAACATAGGAGTGGAAGAGAGCATTATTGGTTAACTAGATAAAATTTAAAATGTCACGTTCTTCCTAATGCCTAATATGAATCTATGATGTGTGCATGGCATACATATATTAGAAGACACAATAACAACTGTAGACTTGAAAGAGAAGGACAGCTCAAATTGTTGACACCATGACAAATTCAAGAGTAAGTAACCATGCGACGAATATTAGCTTCATTCTTCACTATGATTATAAGGGGACCAGTTAATTACTTACTTGACCATATTGGCAGTACAGTAATAATTTAGAATGGGAATTGTTTACAAGCAATCACTCTTACACAGAAGAATAGCCTCTAGATGGTACACAACATTTTAAAATGAAGGCTAGAGCTATGAGCTAAGAAATCTTACCTACTTGCTAAATAAAAATTCAATAAAAAGTTACAACACAAAATAGTGAATAATGTGAATTCAACTTTTTATTTGAGAGAAGGAAAAAACAAGATAGCCAACATAATGTATACGACTAATCATGATTTTCATGTTAAATAAAAGAAACTAAAATAACCATCAAGACATCAATAAGTATAATTATTAAGAGCACTCAGCAAATGTTACACTAACACGACTACTGATTACTCACCTAGCTTGACATCTCCTTGTTCAGTTAATAAGATATTCCCGCCTTTAATGTCTCTGTGGACTTTAAAAATTGAGTGTAAATAATCAAGTCCCTATTCATAATTGAGGAAGATATTAGAAAAATAAACAGAAACAATATTATATTTATTTGCAGCAAAAATCATGGTCCAAATAATTCTGTTTAAAGTATTTTGTTTGCAACAGTGAAGAACAAATAAACTGAAAACCTTGGTAGAGATTAAAGGATAAATCAACAAGTAGGACAACATCAGGAAAAATATCCAGGGCCAATCCATGCAATCAACTATACCTTCAGTGCTTCTCTACAGACATATGCTATTTGACCCTCATCCAGTGCTTCCTCAGTTACATTCATAAGATCAGCAACACTACCACCACCACAGTATTCCATCACTATCTGTCAAAATCTTAATCAGAGATTCAGAATTCAGAAACAATATTTTAACAAGCAAAATCAACCGCATCACATGTACTACTATAACTATTTATACAAAGGAGGGAGACTCGGATAAAATGAATGAGGAAAATAAGTCATAGAGTAAGAAACAACAAATAACAAAATCCAAATAAAAATACATCCTTCTAAACAAATCCTTAGTGAATCAACATAAGCATAAGGAAAAGCCTATCACAAATCAAAAATAAAAAACCACTAAATCTAGAAAGAGTTTCAGAAAAGCAGTGTCATACAAACGATGAGTTCATGTTTAGAAAAAGCCTTCTTAATTCTTACCCAAAGATACTCTTCTCCTTGATAGCTTCCAAGATAACGGACAACATTAGGATGATTACACTGTTGTAACATCTCAATCTCACCACGAATTTCCTCATATCCCTCCTCCTAATGAGCATAAAAACCATAATAGTTCATTCAAAACAGTTCAAACACAAATCCAATAAACAAAATGACCAAAATGCAAATATCTAGATACAAAATGAAACAGAAACTCACTCCTTCAGATAATGATATGACTTTGATAGCAACCATCTCAGAGGTTTTATAATCCCTGGCTTTGTAAACAGCACCATAAGAACCCTTCCCTGCAACAAATCCAAATGCAAAAACAATTAGAAATTCATACAAAACAAAACAAGAATTAGTGAAAACATAAGCAACAAGCTAGAATTGACTTTGTTTAGCACCTACCAAGTTCATTGAGTAATTCATACTTGGTGGTAGGATCCTCTCTGATAACACTATCAGGGATGGAACTCGTCGAAACCTTGGTAGTTACCGAATGTTGCCTTCCCTCATCGTTCTGAGATGATCCACTTCCTTTTCTTTGTTTCCCTAATCCATACTCTCCCACACCTTGCATACTCGCAATCGCCCTCTCCATCGTCGAACCGACACCACCACCATCATTACCACTTGTCCGTCGCACCATCGTTCCGCTTACACACTCTCTCTCACCAGACTTCACCGTAGAACGCATAACAAAAGTTGAAAATCCACCACCGTCGTCATCCTCATCATCATCCTCGCCATTCAAAGGATTCGCCTGAGAATAACTCCCAGTCTTCCAGTTTGAACCTACCGGTGAGGTCAAACCGGAAGAAGACCGATCTCGCTGCCGGCTCCGATCGCTTTTCACAATCATCGTGCCAAAATCGCCAGATTCATCATCGTCGTAGTCCATTGACGCTCCGCCACCGAAATCCTTGGGGAGACGCTTGAGAAGCGGAGGGAGAAAGGAATCTTCGTCGTCGTCATCGTTGCCGTTGTCTTTGAAGACCATTGTCGCGTATGGATCTTCCTGAGCTTCAGCGCTGCCGGCTCTCCGGCGACGGTTAGTTTCGGCGTCGTCATCGTCGTGAATTACGAAAGTAGAGTAGATATCGGACTTGGGTCGGGTATTCCGGTTTCGCGGAGAGAAAGAGCTCCGGTCCATTTTTCAGAGTAGAAAGAGTGTAGGAGGAATCTATCCCCTCACAATTCACATTCACACCTTCGCTGCATCAGCAGCATCACTGACGAACAATGCATGTCATGTTTGATGGGCTTTTCATGGCCCGTTTTACAGTTTTTGGGCTTGGCTGCAGCACTTGTCTTACTAGAAATTTGCTATTAAGGCCCCCCTACTTGCTCCCAAGCCCCCCTAAAATCCCAAAATACCCCTGAAGACATGATCAAAATTTTTGTTGTCTAGGCAACGAAATCCAAATAAATTGTTGCCTACAAGACGAAGGCGCGTTCCTGGCCAAATTTACTTGAAATTCGTTGCCTAGTCAACGAAACAAGCGTAATTGTCACTTAAGTAACGAAAAGCACAATTTCGTTATCTATAACACGAACGCGCTTGGTTTCGCTGCATTGGCAACGAAATCATGTTATATCAGATACGAAAAAACCATGGGAAGCTCAATACATTGAAATGATTTTGAAGGTGGGCGATTTGTGTTGTCGATTTAGAGTTAGGATTCGTGTAAGTACGATTTAAAGTTGGTTTACAAACTCTATTGCATGCTATAAATTAATTTGGGGATTTAGGGATTTTGGATTAGGGGATTATGATTTAGTGATTTTGGATACTAAATTGAATTTGGACATTATATTTTGCGTAAACACTAAATAAATAAATGAACTTGTCTGGACAGGTTTGCGTGGTTTTGAAAACCATTGGATTATGCGTAAACAATGCAGACTAGGTCTGAGAAACTAAATTTCGTTGAATAGGTAACGAAATCTGGCAACGAAAAGGTGTTCTGCAGAAGTTTTTAAAAAACTAGTTGACAGAACCTGCATTTTTTTGAAACTAACAACGACAATTACACATGTAGTCCGTAGACTGCTTTAATTTAAACAACATAACAAACAAACATCAAAGACGAACAAACATAACATCGGACATAATCATAAAGTACATTTGCAAAATACATATAAACAAACCAACGATTACGGATCGGCTAAATTAACAACTTCTTGTTCCTCAAGTGCGTAGCACAAAGGTTCGATTTCTTCATAGGTCCTTGGTCGACTTGGGCGACGCAAACTTGATAAAATCTCCGGTACAGATCTGAGCAACTTTGCATCTAGTTCTATCGGACCCTTTGTGCTGTGTTCCGAAAAAATCTCAAACATGCTTTTGACATCGTCATCCGTGTCAAGAACCATATTTGTGAATCTAACGACACGACCGTCACATATGACTGACGGACGTCGATATTCAATTGTGGCTACCCTTCTATTGTCACGATGGTCGGTAAGCCGACCATTCAATTCATCCAACTGTTGCTTAAGCTCGCTTAGAGTGACATGGATATGGATCCGAAACAGATTTGGGGTTTCTTTGTTGAAGTAAACGGCGGCGAGGTGTGTGTTAACTTTGTAACCGATATCCATTTTTTTAGGTAATGTGTGACAACATAAACAAACTACACCACTCTATTTATTGACCAATACAAGTAAATCATGACCGTTCAAACTGTCGGTGCAATCCTGGCCTTTGATTAATTAAAACGCATTACACCATAATAATTGATGTGTTGTCATTACATACTAATAATTCATGTTTCTTCATTACATAACTATTACATATTAATAACTAATTAATTAAAATAAACGAGCGGCCAAACGATGTGGAGCTGGGTCACCTTCAACACTGTCAAACATCATTTGAACACAGTTGTCAGATATTAACTCTTTCCAATGATATTTTGTCTTAGCATCATCAAATCCAATATTGTGACCCGTAATATCGATGTACGATTCATAATACTTAATTCTATCAATTTGAATTTCATTCCCGTTCATGAAGGCATACATGAATTCAATCCTATTTTTCAACCCTTCTAGAGTCGTAATGTTGTTTTTCAGATGAAGGTGAAACTCTGGAATACCAGTCAACCTTATAGCAAAATCAAAACTTTTTGAAGTATGATTCGACACATAACGATCCGCAGCCCTTTTTTTTTTTTTCCGCTTCACTTATTTTTTCCATACCTATGATAATAATACATAAGAGTTATCATTTTAATAATACATATATATCCTTATCATTCAAAACATCAATAATATATATATATATATAGTGATCAATCACAAAATGTGTCTTACAAAAAGTGTCATTCGATTTACATACCCAAAAAGTGTGTGACACATTACAAGCACAAATAAAAACTAAAGCATGCATGAAACTACTCATCCTATCCTATAATGATGGGCTCATCTACATTTGACTTCATCTTTGGCAAGCTAGCTTTCTCATACTCGAGCAACTCTTCAAACTCAACCATCCGATCCATAAACTTTTACTCCCACCACTCGGCATCTCCGGCACGATGTTTTTCCCATTGCTTGTTTGTAGGAGGTAGTGGACACCCTGGCTTTAGCTTGACCTCCACAAAATGATTTGGCACTAAACCCATACACAAAATGCGTGTAGCAGGATCGCTTGGTGGACGACCACGCAATGGTAAGAAAGTCTCAGAGTGACCAATAGTGGGGGATGTCAACTCAACCACGACCCGGTTGTATGCGGTTGCAACGATATGGCCCAATGTAAACCATTTATCTTTCGATGCAACCCCACTCTTAGGCATTATCTTCGAAGGTAACAACCCATCAAGTATGTACTGCAGACGCTCCTCAGATTCATAAACACCCATGTAGACACTTCTAAACATGGTTAACTCCCTAACCATAGTCAAACGTATCAACCCTTGACTGTCTTCACCCTTACCAAGATGTTGAGCAATAACCCGAAATCCACAATGCCCGTCCGACTTAACATCAACAATGTCTTCAATATATGGATCCATGAAATGTGGCATATTCCGCATAAACGGAATCCTCTTCATTGATGATGAAGGCGACAAAAGCTTTCCGATCCGAGCACTTTTTCTTCGAGACCTCGACGGTTTTGACTGTGACGCCTGTGAGCTGGGAAATTGGGAATCCATATGCTCCCAATGAGATGGCTCTCTAGAGGTAGAGTTGTCACTTACGGAAGCCTTTTTTCGCTTCGGTGCACCCTTTGTGTCACATTTCTTAACCGGAGGAGTCAAAGAAGTTGTTTGTGGATATGCGATCAAGCGCAATGTTTCTTTAATTTGCAACTTCATATCCGCTACTTTGAAGCGTTCCTAAAATAAATAAATAAAATATTAAATGCATCAAGCTACTAATCTAATGATATGTTTTAATTGAAGAATTTAAATTCAATTAATCGATAACAAATTTAAGTTTATTATACCTGAATTGCATTAAGCTCTTCCAATATAGAAACATCCGCGACCTTGCCCTCTTCTTCTTCATAGTGTAACCTCTTCCAATGAGCATTGACCTCGTCGAGCCTAATTGGTAGTTGTTTTTCACATTTCAAAGCAATCAGACAAGCACATGGCAATCCGTAAGTCATCTTTATGATACACCCACACTTCTTCCGATTTCTACCACATTCTCTTGATCTTTCTTCTTCATCACGAATAAAGCGTACCGCATCCCTTGAGACGTTATACACCAACTTCGAGTACAAAAAATTATCTTTGAAATGATGCTCAACTTGTGAAGTACTCTGACTAAATGATGTCTTTATCTCGGTAAATTGGTTGGACAACATTTGATTCATCGCGTCCCAACACTTCACAAAATCACCCTTGCAATCAAGGATATATTGCTTCAAAACACCATGTTGAGACTCAACTCTGTTGGATGTGGTGTTTCCAATGTGCATGACGCGATCAGTCCAAGCTCTAACAAGTTTTTCCTTCACCGGATCTAAAACCGTTTCCTGAAAATATTTCAAAAATTTAGGAAATCTAGCAAAGACTCTCCTAAACTCCATAACCGCATCTGTAAATGCCTCTCCAGAAGTAGAGTCCACAACTGCCTCCCATTGATATTTCAGAGTATTCAGCAACTCCTCCATCTTTTGATCCTTTGCTCGGCAAAGTGTCTTGAACTTAGCCTTTACATTCTTGTAGACGTGATAACGACACACCATTGCAGTTGAATTTGGGAAAACAGTTTCAACTGCATTCATCAGTGACTTATCTCTGTCAGTTACAATAACCTTCTGCACCACATCCTTATCCTTGAAAAGACTCTTACAAGTCTCAAGAGCCCAATTGAAATTATCTTCTTTTTCATTTGTCAGAAAAGCAAAACCAACATTGAAATTCTTCTCAGTCGAAGTCACACCGACTATCTCAAACAGTGCCATTTTATACTTGTTGGTCTTGTATGTAGAATCCATAATCAGTATGGTAGGAAAAGTGTTGAGCAATTTCACACTATCAGGATGTGCCCAAAAAATATCTTGTACGGTCGACGACTCACCAACCGTTCTAACTTTGTGGAAGTATCTGTGCTCTTCAAGACACTTCAAAAGTTGTTGAAGTTCAGAAAATTGACCTTAGAGGTCAATTTTGTATTTTTGCGGGATGTTGTAAATTTGCTTCATATTGGTCTTACTATCCTTATTCATGTCCTTCAAGTTGTTCAGAATGTTCTTTGGCTACACTAAATTCCTAGTAAGCTCCTTCACCTGCTCCTTTTCCTCGGGTTTTAAACGTCCCGCAAGAATATGACCTTCCAAATTCTTGGCCATCTCATGGTTATGTTCACCACACACAACACTTAGCTTCCATTCCTGAGATGCCAAAAAGTAACATCGCAGCCTGAACGGACACTGACACTTTCTAATCGCCGTGTGATCTCTCTTGCCTTTCCTTTTAGACTCTTTGTACTCTCCGCCTCTTTCGCATCCCAATATAAAATAAGTCTTCCTTCTATTCGACCCGCTGTCCGATTTTTCAATTACCATTGTAAACCCGGCTTTTAACGCCTCATCTTTACACCATTGGATTAATTCATCACGGACCTTATACTTTGCGGCGTGATAAAAAAAATTGCCGGTGTTAACACGTATTGCGGATGGACCAGCTCCATTGGCAATGTTAGCCACGACAATGGCGGCGTCGTATACTACCAAAGCTTGTGAACCGACGGGTGCGACATTCACATCGTTACCAACACTCCGTTCTTCCATTTCAACACCTTTAAAACGATAATTGCAAAACAATCAATGACTATGCTACCAAAACACAAAAATCATGCACACACACTAATACATACCAAACAGGGGGCGTGGGAAGCAAACTAATGTATATTTCGTTGCCTAAGTTAAGAAAAGCCTATTTTCGTTGTCAAAGTGACGAAATTTCGTGCGACAGCGAACTTGAACAAAAACACAAAAACAACGGAAATTAACATTCATTACCTGTTGTAGACCTCCAATCAGCCTTGCGCACCTTGTATTTGATCTTTCCAAGTTGATTCCAAGCCTCCTCAGCAACAAATCGCCCTAGATCTACTTTTGGTTTTGAAATCTGTAACAGTACAACTCGTATGATCCAGCTGCTCTGCATACTATATTTGGCATATTTTGTTGCCTATGCAACGAAACACAACATCTTCGTATTGTAGACAACGAAATCTAGTTTCGTTGCCAGCGTAACGAAATTAAGGGCATTTTCTGGAGGGCGCGCGCTTGGCCACCATTACCATTCATTTTCGTCACTTTGTCAACGAAGTTATTTTTTTTCGTTGTAGGTTCAACGAAAATTCTGTCCAGGGGTATTTTTGTCAGTTTGGCGGGCATGGGAACAAACATTGGGGGCCTCAATAGCAATTTTCGACGTACAATACATAAGAAGAAATTTCTCAACCCTCCCACACACATACACCCCCTCTTCCGACCCCTTCATTTTGATTATAGAATATGAAAGTCATCTTACACGTTTGAATTTTAGAATCCAAATGCCTCAGACGTCTCTTATACATATGTTTTGAATTGGGCCTAAAGCCCAAAAGCTAAGGAAATCTTTCTCCTTATCTCGTCAAGCACGACCCAATTGTTGAAGGCCCAAAATCGTCCATCTCGTCTATCAAGGGAGCCTCGCCTTCCATAATGGTCGACATTGGAATGATGACCATTTGCTTCTAATTATGGTTCTTCAGCTGTTTTTCGACAACCACTTAATGGCATTAACATGCCCATTAAGGGTCTTTGCCAGCGTCGGGGTTATATATATACACTTCTCTCACGTAGAGCAGTCAAATACAATCTCTGTTACTCTTAAAAAGTTGCTCCACCTCTTCCTGACAAAGGTCGGCTTTGATCAAGGTAAGATCAATGGTGCCGTCTGTGGGAGGACCCGCGAATGCTCATGGGTCGATATCCTTTAGCCCCTTAGTCTCGAATGGGAGACTACTATTCTGGATACACTAAAATAGTTTCACATCGCTTCATAGTCGAGGTTTAGAATAGTTTATATACAACACACACTTTGCTTGGCACATATGATTCTTTAAAGAGTTTAATTTGATAATTCCTACAATGTAAAATTTTTTAATACATGCATACAATCAAATTACCCAGGGATGCCACTTTTTATTGTTAGTTGATAAAATATATTTACAAAGACCCATTTAACATGATTTGATTAGATATATGTGTAAAAATATTATTTCATTACATAGAAATTAACTTATTCTTTAAAAAACATGTTAAAGTGTATTTTTAGCAGAAAAAAATAATCAATTGGGCTGGGCCAATATTGTTTATATACCACTAATGAAAGCTCCTCTTTTTAAAAAAAATTCTCATGATTCTGGTCCTAGTTAGGTTTGGATCATAAATTCTGAAATATGATATTGATACACTTCGGAAGCTAAGTTTCGAAATTGAGCGTTTTCAGATCGTAATTTCCCAAATATGAAAAATTTGAAGAAAAAAAAACTTCGGAACATACGTTTCAAAATTAATTAATTTCGGATCCTATTTGAATCCTTTTAATTTTGGATCCTATATGAATCCTTTTAATTTCATAATATTGAATCCTTTTAATTTTCAAAGTTAATTAATTTTGAATCCTACAACCCAAAACTGCATTATATGAATCCTTTTACTTCCATTCATTTAAAACTTCACCATTTTCAATATTATGCTACTCGTAACATATATTCCAAAACTATTTAATTTTGGATTGTAGAATCTAAAACACACTTAGAAATAATTTTGTCAGTAAAGGAGGACCCAAAAGTAATATGGTAAGCCAGAAAAGCAAAATTCACCACTAACGTACTTGCCAAGCTCAATTTATGCTAAGAAAACATGTACGGTTTGAATTATTGATTTTAGAATGAGATTTACTATTCGCACCACCTGAGGTTCCTCAAACATCCTCTAAAATTACCAAAATATCCTTGCTCGCCTTCTAAAAAGTGAGCATTTTTTGCACTATAAGTAGCGAGTGTCAATATTTTATTCTCAAACTGAACGCCGGCACTCCCCATGGATGAAAAAATCATGAGAAAAAAATAAATTAATTTGCCTCCTAGGGAGCGAGCACAGTTCGCATCCTAGGGAGCAAACTCAATTTACACTTTAAAAGGGTGAAGAGGACAAACTAATTTGACTTTTATAAAGTTCGCATCCTAAAATACGAACTGTGATATTCTCTTTTTTGCAATTTTACACACTCGCTTCCTAAGTAGCGAGAATGATTAAAATGAAATGTCAAGGAGTACTTGTGAGACTTGAAGGTGCGAAAAGTAAATTTCTTTTAGAATTGCACAAAAAAGAGGCTCAAACTTCTCACCGACAACACCTAACTAGTAGTATTAGGTATTTCAATTGTAATGGGGTTACATTATCCTAGTTGGTGCCCTAATTAATTAAGTGAGGATTATAATCTACTTATGCTTTCTTTAAGACTAATCTGCATTTTTTTTCTTAAGACAAATCTAAATTATACTCCATTCCCAGTGTTTCAATTTGGTTATAAAAAATATTATAGTTTATGCTCCACAATTAATTGGTCAAAGAATATGATCAACATCTTATACTTGAAGGTTTCAAAATCAATAATAGTGTTGAGTGCAACCGTCAAAAGGACAATAATGTTACACTTATATGGCTTGAAATTAAAGGTAAGTAATATTGGTCAAAAACTGCTAATTTAGCTTCTTTGAAAAAAGCACCCCTCACCTCGGATAGATAGAAATTGCTGGTTAACAATTACACATGAGATAGGGGAAGGAAAATAGATTATGTCTAATCACTTATCAATAACACACCAGTCAATATCAAAATTCTAATTTACTAACCCTCATCGGATGCACTGACGATCTTGGAGGAACGCCCTGAAAATTAAGAGAACAGAATTAAAAATTATAAAGCATAAGAATGAGTACTCCTTCTTATAAAGTACTGGATTAAAAAGAAGGAAGGGGCTATCAAACAAAACAATTCCATTTAACTGCCTGAGCTGTTACAATAACAGCTTATGGATGATAACCCAACCACAAAAGTTAAACTACAGTATATGTTTCTTCATGGGACTACTGGGAGAAGTGCAAAAAGATGGAACGGGTAACAGAACAGAATTATAAATCAATTGTAAAATATCTTAAAGAAGTTGGGAGCAAAAATGGGGGAAAGAAAAGGAAGACTATAGATTCCATTAGATAAAATTGAAAACATATGCAATGGATATACCTCAGCCATTTCAATTGCAGACACACCAAGAGCCCAGACATCTACCTGAAAAACATAGTTAAATAAATAAAACCTTATCAAATACAATACTTAGAACTATTTATTCTCTTCATGTTAATCAAATACAAGTGACCTAAGTTTAGAACTAACATCATAACTAACTGGCCTTAACACTACTTTTCAATTCATGTTTCCACCGATACTACTCCTTTTGACATGGTTTATGGGAGAAAGCCTCCTACAGTTGTTTAGATTATAGAAGGAGAAACTAAGCATAAGTTGTGTCGCACGTCCATAAAGTGGCAACTCAATAGTACTCCCTCCGTCCCTTATTATAAGCTCCTCTTGGAGTTTTTGACGTATATTAAGAAAAGTTGGTGGTGTAATTAATGTGTACTTTTTAGGTATCACAATTATTAAATTGTCCTTGGTGAAAAGATGTACAGTATTTGTATATCACTTTTCGTATTTCAATGCAAAGTAGGGTTATGTTTGGAAAAGTAATAATAAATGTGCATTGGAAATTGAAAAGGGGCTTATATTCAGGGACAAATAAAATCTTTATAAAGGTGCTTATAATTAGGGACGGAGGGAGTAAGAGTTTAACTTTGTAACCTCAAGAGACAAAGTTCAAATCCCCTCGGGGACGGTTTTAAAATGGTCATCAGTGCCACTTTATTTAATAATATTTTTCCCCTTCCAAAAATTTTGGTAAAAAAAAACCGAAGCTGTGTCACGGTACTTGATGGAAAGATACGAAGCTCTTAATCAAATGCATTATCGCTTAACTAGAGCACAGGAGAAGACGAAGCATTGTGTAAATAAGAAAAGAAGGGTTCAATAGTTTGTTGTAGGGGATTGGCTTTTCATAAAGTTGAGACCACAAAAACACCAACCTGTTGCTATTAACAACAACCAGAAACTGAATCCCCACTATTATGGTCCTTTTAAAATTCTAGAAAAATACAGAGACCAGTTTCCTATATAATATGAAGATTCCACATACATCAAGTGCGCATGCAATATTTCATGTGTATTTTCTTAAGGCCATTGGATCTAAGACAGAAGAACCCTTGGAGCTTCAACAGGATGATGTAGATGCAGCCAGACACAACTCTAGACAGCTGAGAAATATTGAAACAGTTTGGAAGATGTACACTAGGCATCATAGGAAACATCAAGAGTAATTGCCTGATGGCAGTTAATGATTAGAAAATATTATCTGGCAGTTATTTATTAGTATATATGATAGTACTAGTAGGGTGTCTGTTTTCTGTATGCCAGATTGTTATTCTGTATTTTTTATAGCGATTACTCTATAGGAGACTTGGTGTATTGCTGTATTCTATGTGATTTCTATCTCTAATATTATTATTATCCTAATTGAAATTCAGTATATATCTGGTGCTCTATCAGAAACTCACCACAAGTGTCAAATTATAAATCCTTTGCGAATTTTTAGAAAAAGCTACATATGCACATGTATAAATGCTGCACTGTTGTCAGGAATATGGTTCTATTTTTACTCCTAAGTCCTAGCCTAAGAACCAAGCCGAGAAAAAGTTAAGGTAAATGGAAATAAAGCAAGGAAAAGATGCAGTACTGTAGCAACAAAAGAAGATGCGCAATACCTTTCCATCATAGCGACTTTCCTGAATTACTTCCGGAGCCATCCAATGAGGTGTTCCAATAAACTACAAGCACATCAAACAAAAGATAAAAAGAATAAATAATGTGTACATATAAAAAGTGCAGAAACACCACAATGCAAGTCATATGCTACTGAATATAACAAGTTCCTGTCACATTCAAGAATGCTCAAGGGCGGCTCAAATTTGAGACATCTCATTAAAAGTCAAATTATTAAGAGAAACCCTCCGGTCACATTTATAAGGAAAATTGACTTTTTTGGTACATTGAAAAATGAATGTATGTAGTCTATTATAGACCACATACATCTATTTTTCAATGTATCAAAAAAGTCAAATTTCCTTATAAATGTGACCGGAGGGAGTACATAACAGCCAGGAACATTCAAGAAGTAAGCATAATAGGCCTAAGAACAAATTCTAAGTCACAATAAGTTGCACACAAAAACTAAGATGGGGAGTTTATTATCGCCCATGGTACAGGTTAATCAAAAATAGATGAGCCAAAAGTCAAATGACACTTGTAGGATTCTCACGCAGTGCAGAGGACAGTCATCATAGGCATCTGAGTTTATGGATGGGAAGAACATGCATCTCAATAAACAAACACATAAATATCTAAATATGCAACACAGATGTTTGTTGACTAGAAGGAAGTCAGATCCATGTTTCATTTCATTTACATTTAGAAACAGTTTATTCAAACAAAAAGCATAAAGAAATGCAGTCACCCCATATTTGTTTCAAAATTGGAATACCTTGATGTAAGTAAGAAAAGTTTGTTCCTGACTTTGCTATTGATATTTAATACAGAACTAACAGTCTTACATCAAAACATAACTTTGTCATCTAAGATATAAAAATCATGTTCAAACTCCTCACTTCATATATTATCTGACACGGTAACATTAAAATAATATTAAACATAAAAACTACCGTATTGCGCTTTGACATAGTCCTTGTAAGCTGCGCAGCAACACCAAAATCCCCTGCTCATTGTCAACCAGGAATTTAAATCAGGCTGTTGTTAAAAGTCTAAGAATATTAGTGTCTTGGAAATAAATCTTTATTACAATATCTTGCTGCTTTGTCTAAGTATGCAAAGTAAATTTTATCCTCAATAAGTTGATATACATAATGAAGTCCAGCACATAAAATGCTTCTCACAACTAAATTGAAATGGCATCAAACAGACATTATGAATAGAAATGTCATTGAAAAATATCCTTGAGTTTACATGTACTATTTTTGCAAAAATAGACTTGAAAATAAAGAATAAAAATAAATATCTAGAGCATTCCAAAACATGCTACCATTGACTATCAAATAATAGAATTTGGTTAACTAGATAAAATCTAAAATTGAATGCCGTCAATCTTAGTTTCAGAGAACATTCGGAGAAAACATAGGAGTGGAAGAGAGCATTATTGGTTAACTAGATAAAATTTAAAATGTCACGTTCTTCCTAATGCCTAATATGAATCTATGATGTGTGCATGGCATACATATATTAGAAGACACAATAACAACTGTAGACTTGAAAGAGAAGGACAGCTCAAATTGTTGACACCATGACAAATTCAAGAGTAAGTAACCATGCGACGAATATTAGCTTCATTCTTCACTATGATTATAAGGGGACCAGTTAATTACTTACTTGACCATATTGGCAGTACAGTAATAATTTAGAATGGGAATTGTTTACAAGCAATCACTCTTACACAGAAGAATAGCCTCTAGATGGTACACAACATTTTAAAATGAAGGCTAGAGCTATGAGCTAAGAAATCTTACCTACTTGCTAAATAAAAATTCAATAAAAAGTTACAACACAAAATAGTGAATAATGTGAATTCAACTTTTTATTTGAGAGAAGGAAAAAACAAGATAGCCAACATAATGTATACGACTAATCATGATTTTCATGTTAAATAAAAGAAACTAAAATAACCATCAAGACATCAATAAGTATAATTATTAAGAGCACTCAGCAAATGTTACACTAACACGACTACTGATTACTCACCTAGCTTGACATCTCCTTGTTCAGTTAATAAGATATTCCCGCCTTTAATGTCTCTGTGGACTTTAAAAATTGAGTGTAAATAATCAAGTCCCTATTCATAATTGAGGAAGATATTAGAAAAATAAACAGAAACAATATTATATTTATTTGCAGCAAAAATCATGGTCCAAATAATTCTGTTTAAAGTATTTTGTTTGCAACAGTGAAGAACAAATAAACTGAAAACCTTGGTAGAGATTAAAGGATAAATCAACAAGTAGGACAACATCAGGAAAAATATCCAGGGCCAATCCATGCAATCAACTATACCTTCAGTGCTTCTCTACAGACATATGCTATTTGACCCTCATCCAGTGCTTCCTCAATTACATTCATAAGATCAGCAACACTACCACCACCACAGTATTCCATCACTATCTGTCAAAATCTTAATCAGAGATTCAGAATTCAGAAACAATATTTTAACAAGCAAAATCAACCGCATCACATGTACTACTATAACTATTTATACAAAGGAGGGAGACTCGGATAAAATGAATGAGGAAAATAAGTCATAGAGTAAGAAACAACAAATAACAAAATCCAAATAAAAATACATCCTTCTAAACAAATCCTTAGTGAATCAACATAAGCATAAGGAAAAGCCTATCACAAATCAAAAATAAAAAACCACTAAATCTAGAAAGAGTTTCAGAAAAGCAGTGTCATACAAACGATGAGTTCATGTTTAGAAAAAGCCTTCTTAATTCTTACCCAAAGATACTCTTCTCCTTGATAGCTTCCAAGATAACGGACAACATTAGGATGATTACACTGTTGTAACATCTCAATCTCACCACGAATTTCCTCATATCCCTCCTCCTAATGAGCATAAAAACCATAATAGTTCATTCAAAACAGTTCAAACACAAATCCAATAAACAAAATGACCAAAATGCAAATATCTAGATACAAAATGAAACAGAAACTCACTCCTTCAGATAATGATATGACTTTGATAGCAACCATCTCAGAGGTTTTATAATCCCTGGCTTTGTAAACAGCACCATAAGAACCCTTCCCTGCAACAAATCCAAATGCAAAAACAATTAGAAATTCATACAAAACAAAACAAGAATTAGTGAAAACATAAGCAACAAGCTAGAATTGACTTTGTTTAGCACCTACCAAGTTCATTGAGTAATTCATACTTGGTGGTAGGATCCTCTCTGATAACACTATCAGGGATGGAACTCGTCGAAACCTTGGTAGTTACCGAATGTTGCCTTCCCTCATCGTTCTGAGATGATCCACTTCCTTTTCTTTGTTTCCCTAATCCATACTCTCCCACACCTTGCATACTCGCAATCGCCCTCTCCATCGTCGAACCGACACCACCACCATCATTACCACTTGTCCGTCGCACCATCGTTCCGCTTACACACTCTCTCTCACCAGACTTCACCGTAGAACGCATAACAAAAGTTGAAAATCCACCACCGTCGTCATCCTCATCATCATCCTCGCCATTCAAAGGATTCGCCTGAGAATAACTCCCAGTCTTCCAGTTTGAACCTACCGGTGAGGTCAAACCGGAAGAAGACCGATCTCGCTGCCGGCTCCGATCGCTTTTCACAATCATCGTGCCAAAATCGCCAGATTCATCATCGTCGTAGTCCATTGACGCTCCGCCACCGAAATCCTTGGGGAGACGCTTGAGAAGCGGAGGGAGAAAGGAATCTTCGTCGTCGTCATCGTTGCCGTTGTCTTTGAAGACCATTGTCGCGTATGGATCTTCCTGAGCTTCAGCGCTGCCGGCTCTCCGGCGACGGTTAGTTTCGGCGTCGTCATCGTCGTGAATTACGAAAGTAGAGTAGATATCGGACTTGGGTCGGGTATTCCGGTTTCGCGGAGAGAAAGAGCTCCGGTCCATTTTTCAGAGTAGAAAGAGTGTAGGAGGAATCTATCCCCTCACAATTCACATTCACACCTTCGCTGCATCAGCAGCATCACTGACGAACAATGCATGTCATGTTTGATGGGCTTTTCATGGCCCGTTTTACAGTTTTTGGGCTTGGCTGCAGCACTTGTCTTACTAGAAATTTGCTATTAAGGCCCCCCTACTTGCTCCCAAGCCCCCCTAAAATCCCAAAATACCCCTGAAGACATGATCAAAATTTTTGTTGTCTAGGCAACGAAATCCAAATAAATTGTTGCCTACAAGACGAAGGCGCGTTCCTGGCCAAATTTACTTGAAATTCGTTGCCTAGTCAACGAAACAAGCGTAATTGTCACTTAAGTAACGAAAAGCACAATTTCGTTATCTATAACACGAACGCGCTTGGTTTCGCTGCATTGGCAACGAAATCATGTTATATCAGATACGAAAAAACCATGGGAAGCTCAATACATTGAAATGATTTTGAAGGTGGGCGATTTGTGTTGTCGATTTAGAGTTAGGATTCGTGTAAGTACGATTTAAAGTTGGTTTACAAACTCTATTGCATGCTATAAATTAATTTGGGGATTTAGGGATTTTGGATTAGGGGATTATGATTTAGTGATTTTGGATACTAAATTGAATTTGGACATTATATTTTGCGTAAACACTAAATAAATAAATGAACTTGTCTGGACAGGTTTGCGTGGTTTTGAAAACCATTGGATTATGCGTAAACAATGCAGACTAGGTCTGAGAAACTAAATTTCGTTGAATAGGTAACGAAATCTGGCAACGAAAAGGTGTTCTGCAGAAGTTTTTAAAAAACTAGTTGACAGAACCTGCATTTTTTTGAAACTAACAACGACAATTACACATGTAGTCCGTAGACTGCTTTAATTTAAACAACATAACAAACAAACATCAAAGACGAACAAACATAACATCGGACATAATCATAAAGTACATTTGCAAAATACATATAAACAAACCAACGATTACGGATCGGCTAAATTAACAACTTCTTGTTCCTCAAGTGCGTAGCACAAAGGTTCGATTTCTTCATAGGTCCTTGGTCGACTTGGGCGACGCAAACTTGATAAAATCTCCGGTACAGATCTGAGCAACTTTGCATCTAGTTCTATCGGACCCTTTGTGCTGTGTTCCGAAAAAATCTCAAACATGCTTTTGACATCGTCATCCGTGTCAAGAACCATATTTGTGAATCTAACGACACGACCGTCACATATGACTGACGGACGTCGATATTCAATTGTGGCTACCCTTCTATTGTCACGATGGTCGGTAAGCCGACCATTCAATTCATCCAACTGTTGCTTAAGCTCGCTTAGAGTGACATGGATATGGATCCGAAACAGATTTGGGGTTTCTTTGTTGAAGTAAACGGCGGCGAGGTGTGTGTTAACTTTGTAACCGATATCCATTTTTTTAGGTAATGTGTGACAACATAAACAAACTACACCACTCTATTTATTGACCAATACAAGTAAATCATGACCGTTCAAACTGTCGGTGCAATCCTGGCCTTTGATTAATTAAAACGCATTACACCATAATAATTGATGTGTTGTCATTACATACTAATAATTCATGTTTCTTCATTACATAACTATTACATATTAATAACTAATTAATTAAAATAAACGAGCGGCCAAACGATGTGGAGCTGGGTCACCTTCAACACTGTCAAACATCATTTGAACACAGTTGTCAGATATTAACTCTTTCCAATGATATTTTGTCTTAGCATCATCAAATCCAATATTGTGACCCGTAATATCGATGTACGATTCATAATACTTAATTCTATCAATTTGAATTTCATTCCCGTTCATGAAGGCATACATGAATTCAATCCTATTTTTCAACCCTTCTAGAGTCGTAATGTTGTTTTTCAGATGAAGGTGAAACTCTGGAATACCAGTCAACCTTATAGCAAAATCAAAACTTTTTGAAGTATGATTCGACACATAACGATCCGCAGCCCTTTTTTTTTTTTTCCGCTTCACTTATTTTTTCCATACCTATGATAATAATACATAAGAGTTATCATTTTAATAATACATATATATCCTTATCATTCAAAACATCAATAATATATATATATATATAGTGATCAATCACAAAATGTGTCTTACAAAAAGTGTCATTCGATTTACATACCCAAAAAGTGTGTGACACATTACAAGCACAAATAAAAACTAAAGCATGCATGAAACTACTCATCCTATCCTATAATGATGGGCTCATCTACATTTGACTTCATCTTTGGCAAGCTAGCTTTCTCATACTCGAGCAACTCTTCAAACTCAACCATCCGATCCATAAACTTTTACTCCCACCACTCGGCATCTCCGGCACGATGTTTTTCCCATTGCTTGTTTGTAGGAGGTAGTGGACACCCTGGCTTTAGCTTGACCTCCACAAAATGATTTGGCACTAAACCCATACACAAAATGCGTGTAGCAGGATCGCTTGGTGGACGACCACGCAATGGTAAGAAAGTCTCAGAGTGACCAATAGTGGGGGATGTCAACTCAACCACGACCCGGTTGTATGCGGTTGCAACGATATGGCCCAATGTAAACCATTTATCTTTCGATGCAACCCCACTCTTAGGCATTATCTTCGAAGGTAACAACCCATCAAGTATGTACTGCAGACGCTCCTCAGATTCATAAACACCCATGTAGACACTTCTAAACATGGTTAACTCCCTAACCATAGTCAAACGTATCAACCCTTGACTGTCTTCACCCTTACCAAGATGTTGAGCAATAACCCGAAATCCACAATGCCCGTCCGACTTAACATCAACAATGTCTTCAATATATGGATCCATGAAATGTGGCATATTCCGCATAAACGGAATCCTCTTCATTGATGATGAAGGCGACAAAAGCTTTCCGATCCGAGCACTTTTTCTTCGAGACCTCGACGGTTTTGACTGTGACGCCTGTGAGCTGGGAAATTGGGAATCCATATGCTCCCAATGAGATGGCTCTCTAGAGGTAGAGTTGTCACTTACGGAAGCCTTTTTTCGCTTCGGTGCACCCTTTGTGTCACATTTCTTAACCGGAGGAGTCAAAGAAGTTGTTTGTGGATATGCGATCAAGCGCAATGTTTCTTTAATTTGCAACTTCATATCATGATCCGCTACTTTGAAGCGTTCCTAAAATAAATAAATAAAATATTAAATGCATCAAGCTACTAATCTAATGATATGTTTTAATTGAAGAATTTAAATTCAATTAATCGATAACAAATTTAAGTTTATTATACCTGAATTGCATTAAGCTCTTCCAATATAGAAACATCCGCGACCTTGCCCTCTTCTTCTTCATAGTGTAACCTCTTCCAATGAGCATTGACCTCGTCGAGCCTAATTGGTAGTTGTTTTTCACATTTCAAAGCAATCAGACAAGCACATGGCAATCCGTAAGTCATCTTTATGATACACCCACACTTCTTCCGATTTCTACCACATTCTCTTGATCTTTCTTCTTCATCACGAATAAAGCGTACCGCATCCCTTGAGACGTTATACACCAACTTCGAGTACAAAAAATTATCTTTGAAATGATGCTCAACTTGTGAAGTACTCTGACTAAATGATGTCTTTATCTCGGTAAATTGGTTGGACAACATTTGATTCATCGCGTCCCAACACTTCACAAAATCACCCTTGCAATCAAGGATATATTGCTTCAAAACACCATGTTGAGACTCAACTCTGTTGGATGTGGTGTTTCCAATGTGCATGACGCGATCAGTCCAAGCTCTAACAAGTTTTTCCTTCACCGGATCTAAAACCGTTTCCTGAAAATATTTCAAAAATTTAGGAAATCTAGCAAAGACTCTCCTAAACTCCATAACTGCATCTGTAAATGCCTCTCCAGAAGTAGAGTCCACAACTGCCTCCCATTGATATTTCAGAGTATTCAGCAACTCCTCCATCTTTTGATCCTTTGCTCGGCAAAGTGTCTTGAACTTAGCCTTTACATTCTTGTAGACGTGATAACGACACACCATTGCAGTTGAATTTGGGAAAACAGTTTCAACTGCATTCATCAGTGACTTATCTCTGTCAGTTACAATAACCTTCTGCACCACATCCTTATCCTTGAAAAGACTCTTACAAGTCTCAAGAGCCCAATTGAAATTATCTTCTTTTTCATTTGTCAGAAAAGCAAAACCAACATTGAAATTCTTCTCAGTCGAAGTCACACCGACTATCTCAAACAGTGCCATTTTATACTTGTTGGTCTTGTATGTAGAATCCATAATCAGTATGGTAGGAAAAGTGTTGAGCAATTTCACACTATCAGGATGTGCCCAAAAAATATCTTGTACGGTCGACGACTCACCAACCGTTCTAACTTTGTGGAAGTATCTGTGCTCTTCAAGACACTTCAAAAGTTGTTGAAGTTCAGAAAATTGACCTTAGAGGTCAATTTTGTATTTTTGCGGGATGTTGTAAATTTGCTTCATATTGGTC
This sequence comes from Trifolium fragiferum, assembly GCA_954870985.1. Taxonomy (NCBI): domain Eukaryota; kingdom Viridiplantae; phylum Streptophyta; class Magnoliopsida; order Fabales; family Fabaceae; genus Trifolium; species Trifolium fragiferum. The sequence goes on along the minus strand of OX940791.1, from coordinate 22,132,045 downwards.
TTACTATCCTTATTCATGTCCTTCAAGTTGTTCAGAATGTTCTTTGGCTACACTAAATTCCTAGTAAGCTCCTTCACCTGCTCCTTTTCCTCGGGTTTTAAACGTCCCGCAAGAATATGACCTTCCAAATTCTTGGCCATCTCATGGTTATGTTCACCACACACAACACTTAGCTTCCATTCCTGAGATGCCAAAAAGTAACATCGCAGCCTGAACGGACACTGACACTTTCTAATCGCCGTGTGATCTCTCTTGCCTTTCCTTTTAGACTCTTTGTACTCTCCGCCTCTTTCGCATCCCAATATAAAATAAGTCTTCCTTCTATTCGACCCGCTGTCCGATTTTTCAATTACCATTGTAAACCCGGCTTTTAACGCCTCATCTTTACACCATTGGATTAATTCATCACGGACCTTATACTTTGCGGCGTGATAAAAAAAATTGCCGGTGTTAACACGTATTGCGGATGGACCAGCTCCATTGGCAATGTTAGCCACGACAATGGCGGCGTCGTATACTACCAAAGCTTGTGAACCGACGGGTGCGACATTCACATCGTTACCAACACTCCGTTCTTCCATTTCAACACCTTTAAAACGATAATTGCAAAACAATCAATGACTATGCTACCAAAACACAAAAATCATGCACACACACTAATACATACCAAACAGGGGGCGTGGGAAGCAAACTAATGTATATTTCGTTGCCTAAGTTAAGAAAAGCCTATTTTCGTTGTCAAAGTGACGAAATTTCGTGCGACAGCGAACTTGAACAAAAACACAAAAACAACGGAAATTAACATTCATTACCTGTTGTAGACCTCCAATCAGCCTTGCGCACCTTGTATTTGATCTTTCCAAGTTGATTCCAAGCCTCCTCAGCAACAAATCGCCCTAGATCTACTTTTGGTTTTGAAATCTGTAACAGTACAACTCGTATGATCCAGCTGCTCTGCATACTATATTTGGCATATTTTGTTGCCTATGCAACGAAACACAACATCTTCGTATTGTAGACAACGAAATCTAGTTTCGTTGCCAGCGTAACGAAATTAAGGGCATTTTCTGGAGGGCGCGCGCTTGGCCACCATTACCATTCATTTTCGTCACTTTGTCAACGAAGTTATTTTTTTTCGTTGTAGGTTCAACGAAAATTCTGTCCAGGGGTATTTTTGTCAGTTTGGCGGGCATGGGAACAAACATTGGGGGCCTCAATAGCAATTTTCGACGTACAATACATAAGAAGAAATTTCTCAACCCTCCCACACACATACACCCCCTCTTCCGACCCCTTCATTTTGATTATAGAATATGAAAGTCATCTTACACGTTTGAATTTTAGAATCCAAATGCCTCAGACGTCTCTTATACATATGTTTTGAATTGGGCCTAAAGCCCAAAAGCTAAGGAAATCTTTCTCCTTATCTCGTCAAGCACGACCCAATTGTTGAAGGCCCAAAATCGTCCATCTCGTCTATCAAGGGAGCCTCGCCTTCCATAATGGTCGACATTGGAATGATGACCATTTGCTTCTAATTATGGTTCTTCAGCTGTTTTTCGACAACCACTTAATGGCATTAACATGCCCATTAAGGGTCTTTGCCAGCGTCGGGGTTATATATATACACTTCTCTCACGTAGAGCAGTCAAATACAATCTCTGTTACTCTTAAAAAGTTGCTCCACCTCTTCCTGACAAAGGTCGGCTTTGATCAAGGTAAGATCAATGGTGCCGTCTGTGGGAGGACCCGCGAATGCTCATGGGTCGATATCCTTTAGCCCCTTAGTCTCGAATGGGAGACTACTATTCTGGATACACTAAAATAGTTTCACATCGCTTCATAGTCGAGGTTTAGAATAGTTTATATACAACACACACTTTGCTTGGCACATATGATTCTTTAAAGAGTTTAATTTGATAATTCCTACAATGTAAAATTTTTTAATACATGCATACAATCAAATTACCCAGGGATGCCACTTTTTATTGTTAGTTGATAAAATATATTTACAAAGACCCATTTAACATGATTTGATTAGATATATGTGTAAAAATATTATTTCATTACATAGAAATTAACTTATTCTTTAAAAAACATGTTAAAGTGTATTTTTAGCAGAAAAAAATAATCAATTGGGCTGGGCCAATATTGTTTATATACCACTAATGAAAACTCCTCTTTTTAAAAAAAATTCTCATGATTCTGGTCCTAGTTAGGTTTGGATCATAAATTCTGAAATATGATATTGATACACTTCGGAAGCTAAGTTTCGAAATTGAGGGTTTTCAGATCGTAATTTCCCAAATATGAAAAATTTGAAGAAAAAAAAACTTCGGAACATACGTTTCAAAATTAATTAATTTCGGATCCTATTTGAATCCTTTTAATTTTGGATCCTATATGAATCCTTTTAATTTCATAATATTGAATCCTTTTAATTTTCAAAGTTAATTAATTTTGAATCCTACAACCCAAAACTGCATTATATGAATCCTTTTACTTCCATTCATTTAAAACTTCACCATTTTCAATATTATGCTACTCGTAACATATATTCCAAAACTATTTAATTTTGGATTGTAGAATCTAAAACACACTTAGAAATAATTTTGTCAGTAAAGGAGGACCCAAAAGTAATATGGTAAGCCAGAAAAGCAAAATTCACCACTAACGTACTTGCCAAGCTCAATTTATGCTAAGAAAACATGTACGGTTTGAATTATTGATTTTAGAATGAGATTTACTATTCGCACCACCTGAGGTTCCTCAAACATCCTCTAAAATTACCAAAATATCCTTGCTCGCCTTCTAAAAAGTGAGCATTTTTTGCACTATAAGTAGCGAGTGTCAATATTTTATTCTCAAACTGAACGCCGGCACTCCCCATGGATGAAAAAATCATGAGAAAAAAATAAATTAATTTGCCTCCTAGGGAGCGAGCACAGTTCGCATCCTAGGGAGCAAACTCAATTTACACTTTAAAAGGGTGAAGAGGACAAACTAATTTGACTTTTATAAAGTTCGCATCCTAAAATACGAACTGTGATATTCTCTTTTTTGCAATTTTACACACTCGCTTCCTAAGTAGCGAGAATGATTAAAATGAAATGTCAAGGAGTACTTGTGAGACTTGAAGGTGCGAAAAGTAAATTTCTTTTAGAATTGCACAAAAAAGAGGCTCAAACTTCTCACCGACAACACCTAACTAGTAGTATTAGGTATTTCAATTGTAATGGGGTTACATTATCCTAGTTGGTGCCCTAATTAATTAAGTGAGGATTATAATCTACTTATGCTTTCTTTAAGACTAATCTGCATTTTTTTTCTTAAGACAAATCTAAATTATACTCCATTCCCAGTGTTTCAATTTGGTTATAAAAAATATTATAGTTTATGCTCCACAATTAATTGGTCAAAGAATATGATCAACATCTTATACTTGAAGGTTTCAAAATCAATAATAGTGTTGAGTGCAACCGTCAAAAGGACAATAATGTTACACTTATATGGCTTGAAATTAAAGGTAAGTAATATTGGTCAAAAACTGCTAATTTAGCTTCTTTGAAAAAAGCACCCCTCACCTCGGATAGATAGAAATTGCTGGTTAACAATTACACATGAGATAGGGGAAGGAAAATAGATTATGTCTAATCACTTATCAATAACACACCAGTCAATATCAAAATTCTAATTTACTAACCCTCATCGGATGCACTGACGATCTTGGAGGAACGCCCTGAAAATTAAGAGAACAGAATTAAAAATTATAAAGCATAAGAATGAGTACTCCTTCTTATAAAGTACTGGATTAAAAAGAAGGAAGGGGCTATCAAACAAAACAATTCCATTTAACTGCCTGAGCTGTTACAATAACAGCTTATGGATGATAACCCAACCACAAAAGTTAAACTACAGTATATGTTTCTTCATGGGACTACTGGGAGAAGTGCAAAAAGATGGAACGGGTAACAGAACAGAATTATAAATCAATTGTAAAATATCTTAAAGAAGTTGGGAGCAAAAATGGGGGAAAGAAAAGGAAGACTATAGATTCCATTAGATAAAATTGAAAACATATGCAATGGATATACCTCAGCCATTTCAATTGCAGACACACCAAGAGCCCAGACATCTACCTGAAAAACATAGTTAAATAAATAAAACCTTATCAAATACAATACTTAGAACTATTTATTCTCTTCATGTTAATCAAATACAAGTGACCTAAGTTTAGAACTAACATCATAACTAACTGGCCTTAACACTACTTTTCAATTCATGTTTCCACCGATACTACTCCTTTTGACATGGTTTATGGGAGAAAGCCTCCTACAGTTGTTTAGATTATAGAAGGAGAAACTAAGCATAAGTTGTGTCGCACGTCCATAAAGTGGCAACTCAATAGTACTCCCTCCGTCCCTTATTATAAGCTCCTCTTGGAGTTTTTCACGTATATTAAGAAAAGTTGGTGGTGTAATTAATGTGTACTTTTTAGGTATCACAATTATTAAATTGTCCTTGGTGAAAAGATGTACAGTATTTGTATATCACTTTTCGTATTTCAATGCAAAGTAGGGTTATGTTTGGAAAAGTAATAATAAATGTGCATTGGAAATTGAGAAGGGGCTTATATTCAGGGACAAATAAAATCTTTATAAAGGTGCTTATAATTAGGGACGGAGGGAGTAAGAGTTTAACTTTGTAACCTCAAGAGACAAAGTTCAAATCCCCTCGGGGACGGTTTTAAAATGGTCATCAGTGCTGTTGGAACAAAATTATGATTTTGTATCTCCTTAATTGATTTTGATGATAACAATGTATTTAAGGTTAAATTGGAGTACTAATAATTTAATTCAGTGTGCAGGATTAAAAGTTAAAATTTGCGTACTAAAGAACCCTAGAATTTCTGAAGGAATTACTTCTGAGCTCACCAGATCTGAAGCAAGTAATTCTGAGCCTATGAAACTCTGAAGTTATTATCTGAACCTTAGAATTTCTGAAGGAATTACTTCTGAGCTCACCAGATCTGAAGCAAGTAATTCTGAGCCTATGAAACTCTGAAGTTATTATCTGAACCTTAGAATTTCTGAAGGAATTACTTCTGAGCTCACCACATCTGAAGCAAGTAATTCTGAGCCTGTGAAACTCTGAAGTTATTATCTGAACCTTAGAATTTCTGAAGGAATTACTTCTGAGCTCACCAGATCTGAAACAAGTAATTCTGAGCCTATCAAAATCTGAAGAACATCTGAGCTCACCAGATCTGAAACAAGTAAATCTGAGCCTATCAAAATCTGAAGAACATCTGAGCTCACCAGATCTGAAACAAGTAATTCTGAGCTTATCAAAATCTGAAGGCTCGTCAGATATAAGTGTTAAGCTACATTTGAGAGTACAATTTTATTGAAGACTGTGCCTGACTAAGTCCAAACGCAGAAACCAAGAATGAAAAGGTTTGACCATGGAAAGGTCCTTTTCAAGTCAGGCTTCAGAAACGATTATTTCCTTATTTGGCTTTCACCAAGGTTCAAATATCAAAAGCCAAAAGGAATCTCTCATTTTGTAGTAAACGTTAAGCTCCTAAGCTACTGCAAATCAGAACAGCTAATAAGCTCACTGATCTATACAAAGGAGCGTCTCAATTCTTCAAACGGCTATAATCTTCAACGTTCATTTTATCATCTATAAAAGGAAGAAGATTTGTGAAGAAATGGAATCAAGACTTAAGCTTCTGAACGTGCTGAAACTCTGTCAAATTCTGAAGCTATCAAACACTTAGAAACTTTGTGATAATTTTCTAAGTTAGTCTTGTAACTGCGTTGTATTTTGTAAACACCTCTGATTGTATATCAAGTGTTAATCTCTTATCTTTATTAACATTAAAACCAGTTTGAAGTCTCTTGCTTTGTGCTTGAGCATTGGAAGTCTCTTGCTTTGTGCTTGAGCATTGGAAGTCTCTTGCTTTGTGCTTGAGCATTGGAAGTCTCTTGCTTTGTGCTTGAGCATTGGAAGTCTCTTGCTTTGTGCTTGAGCATTGGAAGTCTCTTGCTTTGTGCTTGAGCATTGGAAGTCTCTTGCTTTGTGCTTGAGCAGTTAGAAGTCTCTTGCTTTGTGCTTGAGCAGTTTGAAGTCTCTTGCTTAGTGCTTGAGCATTTGTAATCTGAGTGATTATAGTGAAATCTCTTGTGAAGGACAAGAGGACTGGACTACTCCTGTTAGTGGGAGGAACCAGTATAAAAATTCTGAGCATCTCTCTCTAACCCTATCCTCATATATTGTGTGTGTTATACCTTATCCGCTGCAATTTGTTTTAACTTAGAAAAAGTCTCAACACAATTCAACCCCCCCCCCCCCCCTTCTTGTGTGTTTTTCAACCTTCAAGTGCCACTTTATTTAATAATATTTTTCCCCTTCCAAAAATTTTGGTAAAAAAAAACCGAAGCTGTGTCACGGTACTTGATGGAAAGATACGAAGCTCTTAATCAAATGCATTATCGCTTAACTAGAGCACAGGAGAAGACGAAGCATTGTGTAAATAAGAAAAGAAGGGTTCATCATTTTTGAGTATCGAAGAGTATCGGACGAGTATCGATATCGAACACGTATCGAACATCATTTTTGATGTATCGGGGCTTGATAGACCATAAACCACTTGCATCAAGTGTGTACCATCCATCACCCTAGAATTAGCCTCTAAATGATACTATAGCAGTCAAAAAGCCTCAAAATTAATATAGTGTGCACTTGCTTGAAGTGAATCCTATGAAGTCCCGATACTCAAAAAATGGTGATGTATCGTGTTCGATACGTACTTGATATCGATACTCTTTCAATACATTCTGATACTCGTATCGGTAAAGTATCGGTTAAATCATTATTTTTAAATAAAATAATAATATCCGATACTCTTCCGATACGTCTCGATACTCGTATCGGAAAAATATCGGTTAAATCATTACTTTTAAATAAAAAAATAATACCCGATACATGACTGATACGTCCCAATACCCGATGTTTGTTTGTATTTTTAGCACTTCTTGTGATTTTCCTTTGTCAATATGATTTTTTACTTTTCAAAAGAAAAACTATGATGTCATACTATATAACATCTTGTTAAACATTTGAGCTTTTCCCAAAATTCTGATATAAGACTAGATATTTTATGTTTTTAATTATTAATATTGTTGATTTTAGTCATGTTTATATATTGTGTATTGATATATTTACTTTTAAATTTAATTTTTAAATAACGTATCGCGGCAGTATCGGATTGGAGATTTTAAAAAAAATTACATATCAACGTATCAGTATCGTATCGATATCGTATCCCGTATCGGAGCTTCATAGGGAATCTATATCCACACCTCTGAGTTAGAGAGGTGAGTGCTGTGTGACCACAACATATATCTCCTGCCGCCATAGCCACCATCGCATGGAGAGATTCTTGCTTAATTAATTGCATTGTGATTGTAGCCCATAGCTTCTTACATCATGGGCATATCATAATAGCCATACTTTGCGTAGACTAAGTGTGTGTTTGGTTTAGATTTTGAAAGAGCCAAAAGCAATTTTAGAGGTGTATAATTAATTTTAGATTGATTTTAGATGTTTGGTTACTTTAAATCAAAATTGATTTTGCCTCCAGAATTGATTCAGCTAGAAGCTATGATTTGTAGCTTCTGGCTTTAAGTATGATTTTTACACTGAAATTTATTGTTTAACTCACTTTTACATAACTATATCCAAACATAAATCAATTATGCTAAAATCAATTTTGATAAAATCAATTCTACCATAATTAATTCTATCAAAATCAATTTTATCTAAAACTAAACCAAACACACACTAAAAAGACGAAAAATAAAGAAGATGGGCCAACTAGTACAAATAATTTACAAGTTGGCTACTCCATGATTAGTGTGATCATGAAATGATTTGCTCGCTTGATATTTTCAACCAACCATTGATCAGTTTCACCAATTTGTTTGGGATATTAGGCTATTAGGTAGTTGTTGGAGGGGTTAATTTTTAAGATTATCAAATTTGTAGTTTAATATAAGATTAGTTTAATATTAAACTAACTCTTCTCTTCTTCTTTGCCGGCCCTAATTTTTAGTTTTTCCTTTTGAGATTTCTTCTTCCTCCCTCGATAAGAGCGTGATTTTAGATCATTTTTGGCCTAAAATCACCCTTCGATATTTTGTTTTTATTTCTTGCTTTTAATTTAAATAAGTAATTTTCACATAATTTCTCCTTTAATTGATTTCTTTTGTATTTATGAGTTCGTCGTCAAGTGTGGCGTTGTGTTAGTCGTCGTCTTGTTACGACGTTGTTTGATTTCTCGTCTTGTTGCGTTGTTCGTTTAATTCATACTCAAAGATCAACTTTAGTCAATTGCAGATTCAATCAATAGTTTGGACATCAACGTTGCAGATCCGGAAGCATAGACATTTCGGTGACTTTAATTTTATCATATTATGTGTAGGCATTTTGCAGTGTTATGCTATTAACTTGGATGATGTAAGTTTGTTCACTGATTCATCTTTTTTGTTTTTAGTGATGTCGAATTTGTATTTGCACATGTTGTACTCTTTTGATTATTGAAATGAATGAATATCATTATTTTTAGTAAAAAAAAAACATTATCAAATTTGTGTATTTAATACTTAAAGAAATAAATAATTATATTTTTAATATTAATTTTATTTTTAATTTTTTTAACTGCTTAACTAATGTCACAAGATACTATTTAATATGACTCTTTAAAATATTACCAAATAAAATGGTTCAAAAAAGACCGACTAGTTTGTTAGTTTGTTCAATTTCTTTTAGATCATGAATTTTAATTGGATCGATGTTGGTTCAATCATGCTTCAATCGTATGTTGAAGAAAATCATGTTTTAGAAGTCTAGTTGATTTATGCTTTTTTAAATAAATAAATAAAATATTTGCCTAGTAAATAACTATGGCCTATGGGTGTGCTAGGTTAAGACGGATAATGTATTTTTTTTGGGCTTTGATATGAAACAATGTTTAAAACTTTAAATACTTCCCATAGGTTGGAGAATATAATGCTTGCAAGGTTTAGATTAGGTATAAATGAAATGCTACCTAAGCTAGCTATAAAAACAATATTCCCGTCAAATGTTGCACTCTAATTTGTCAAAATTCTCATTAAAAGAGGTTTATATACTAAAATATTCAAAGTAAAATTGTTAATTGCATAGGAAAATCCTTAAAATATGTATTTTCTTATAGAATCATTTCATTGATATGAGAATTAATAAAAAAAATAAGTTCTGATAATAGGTTGCATTTTGTTGGCCACATTCTTATTTTATCTGCATAAAAGTGTTTGTTTGGATATACAAATCCAAAATGCATCTTCTTTATTAAAAAATTTAAGTAAAGAAAAAAAGCAGGGTAGCTTTTGGAATGCGCTAATCATCAGCATATTTTCTTTATCAAAAAAGAATGTGTCCCAACAAAAATGTTTACTACTCCCTACGGTCTCATATATAAGAAACATTTTACTTTTTAAATTCATTGTAAAATGAATGTATCTAGACAATATTATAGTCTAGATTCATTCATTTTACAATGAATCTAAAAAGTTAAATGTTTCTTATATATGAGACCGGAGAAAGTATATGTCTGGATTCTCATTCTTCAATCATTAAAAGTATAGGTGGTTGTCGACACTAAACTTGATAGAAAATATCGCAGTTCGATTCGTACAACTTTAATATTATAAAGAGAGAATTAAAACAACTTAATATCAAAATTGATCTTCCAACCAAATTAAATTGAAAATGAAGAAAGAAAAAAAAAATATATATATATATATATATATAACACTGTGAAAGTGCCACTTCATATCATTAATTTTCTTAGATGGAGGAAGCCAATCTTCATAAATCTACAGCCACTAACCAGGAATCATTTCATTTTTATAATCTAGATTAGATTAGATTGCCGACAAGCATAAAGAGAATAAAGAGGCTGTCTTGTTACATATTGGATCTTTTTCTTGTCAATTCTCTTGATCTCTCTTCTTTTTCTTTACTTTTTTCTTAATTTTTTACTCTTTCTTTTGGTTTTTTTATTAAATTTTATTCATGAGAGATTGAAATTAAGAGGAATGAGACAGATATTGAGAATGAAAAAGAAAGAGGATTCAAATCCGTTTTGTTACGAGTTTTTTATAATAAAGAAATATTATTATTTTTATAAAATTGCTTAATAGATCTTTTGGTCTGTGTATATTAGCGAATTTTTTATTTTAGTCTTTGTATCTTGTTTTGTTGCAAATAAATTACTGAATGTACCAAATTTGTTGATTTTAGTCCATAAAGTCAAAATCTGCAGTTTTCGCGCAGATTTTCCTGTGGATTTTAACTTTAGAGACTAAAATCAATAAATTTTATACATTCAGAAACTTATTTGCAACAAAATATGATACCATGATTTATTTATTTTTTTGAAAGAAAAATAAGATACAAGGATTAAACCCAAAAATTCGCGAACATATAGGGACCACAAGATTTATTAAGCCTTATAAAATTAACCACTTTTAAAAATAGAGATATGCTAACAAATATTCATAGGCACTCTTTAACATTTCATTTAAAGTAATTATTTATTCAAAAGATTAAACATTTCAATTTCTAATAAACTTCACAAAATTTCATAAAAAAATACATAAAATTTTACTATTTTTTTTTGCGTTAAAAAGGGGGCTAATGTCAAAGAAGAATTTCATGTAAATAAGACGGGGAGTAATAACTCCCAAAGAATCAAAGGAACGGAGCTAAAATTTTACTATTTAGGATGTTTAAAGAGCGTTCCAGAATTATATCGATAACGTATGATAATCTTTGTTTGTCACACAGCTGCAGCCATCTCCCTCCCTCAACCCTAGCTTATTCTTTTGTTCATCCATCAAGGAGGCCCTTTAAAAAAAATTTCCATTCATTTTCATTTAAATAAGTGATTATTCACATAGATTTGCCTCTATTTTTTGTTTTTTAAGTTTGTCGTCGTCTTGTGCGAAGTTGTGTTTGTCGTCGTCATGTGTGACGTTTGTTGGTTTTTCGTTTTAGTACGGTATTTCGTTGATTCAAATTGACATATCTACCTCAACTCATGACAAATCTGATGAAGACTTGGACAACGTTGCAGATCCGGAAGTATGAAGATTTCAGTTACTTTTATTTTGTTATATTTGTATGCATTTTCATGATGTCGTTGTATGCTATTAACCTAGGTGCTGCAAGATTATTTGTAGATTCACCTTTTTCAATTTTTAGCAATCTTAAATTTGTAATAATCTATGTATGTTTCAATTTGAATGAATGAATTTTTATTTTTTGTCCAAAAAAAGAGCGTTCTAAAAACACTCGTTTGCAAGACCTAGTATCGATCTGTGATATATTTTTAAAATAATTTAAAACCAATTTCAAATGAAAAGTTGTTAAGAATTATTAAATATTAATTTTTTTAGAAGAGATAGAAAACATATGTTATAAGACAGACTTTTAATTAAAAATAATTATTTTTATATAGTTCCAAACAAACTAAAAATTATTTAATTACAAAAGTGATTTTAATTACAATAAACAAACATAAAGTAACTTTACTTTTCTACTTTAACTTAATGTCTAAAATACATAAATATATAATATGCTAAATTTGACAACATATAATTAGTCACTATGCTAGATGTTAAAAAATAATTAGTAAAATAATGTTAATTAAACAATAACTTTGTCACATAAAAAAATATGGTATGATGATAGGATTTTTGCGCTTAAAGAAACATTCAATGGAGGTATTGTTTGACTAGGTAAAATTATTGTCATGGTGATGGTTGAAGAGTAGGAAGAAAGGTTTTATATTTTGATTTGAAATTATGGTGGTATAATCCCTTGCTTGTTTGGGGTTAAGATTTGAGTAAAAGAGACTTTGGTAGTAATTATGTAATTTAGATATTTAAAAATGTATATAAATTAAATCGTATAAAATTATATCAGATTAAATTTTTTAAACAGTTATCCAAAACCAAACCAAATCACTAATAATTTTATTTTCAAATAGGATAAATTTTTACTTTAAAACTAATTCAAATCGAACTACAAATACCAATCATATTAAACCTCCAATTAGTCAATATGAGATTTAACTTAATAGTGCTCTTCAACTTTTTCTTTTGTTAACATAGTGCTTCAACTTTTCAACTTTTTATTCGCTTCTTTAATGAGAATAACTAAAATTAGTTTAATTGCAAGAGACGTAAATAATTAATAAGCCACACGCCTTTTTAAACAAACTGTGTGTTTGAAATGGTATAGTAAAAAAGAGAAATATAAAAGGTGGAAAATATTTTACTTCTTAATAATAATTTGAAAGTATTTATTTAATAATCAATAAGAACAAGTTATATAAATAGATTTATGTTGTAATTAATTTTTATTTTACATATATGTAACTTATTTTTATTGATTGATGGATAAATAATTATGAAGGGTTAAATTAAAAAAAAAATACAATATAAAATTAGTTAAGTTTTAAGACTCTAGGTAGAAAAGCATATTACATTGTGTGACATAAAATAAACTATTTTTATTGATTATGGATAAATAATTATGAAGAGTTAAATTTAAAAAAAAATATATATATAACAATATAAAATTGTGCAGACTTGGTTATTATGGAAAGCAAGGAACGATGCAATTTTTAGTGATATTTCGAAGGAGCCGTTGGAGTTAATGGAGGAAATTAAAGTGCTTTTTTGAAAGTGGAGTGTGGACTATTTGAAAATTTCTCCGTGCCTTTTGTACGAATGGCCGTGGGATCCTGGAGATTGCTTCATGAGATAAGCTTTTGTGTTGTTGTATTGGTCTCTTGGTTTTGGTGTTGGCTTAGTGTGTTGTGATTCTGTTGGTATGGTAGCAGGTTTTGTTTCCTTAGGGGCTCTTAGTGTTTTTGAGCTGTTTATTTGCTAGCGTTTTCCTGCTACTTGGCTGCTATACTTGTGTATCTTTTTCGCCCATTTTGGCTTTTCTTGAGCCTGTAATGCGGCCTTTAATAAATTGATTTGCTTTTAAAAAAAATTAACTACTCAAAATTGTTACAATTTGGCTTGAACCAGTTGCCAAATAATGATTCACCAAAGTAAAGATGATATCAAATTTTTGTTAAGAGTTTCAAATCGAGTATTTTGAAGTGTTAAATGTGATATTTAAGTTATGAGAGTGTCATTGGATTAGTCTTTTGGGTTGAACTCTATTTACATGCTTAAATCTTAATAATTGATGTTTTCATTGAGAGTATGGTCACTTAAAGGGCTACATATAAATTAAATTAAGATGTTCCACCAAATACTAATAGATGAGTGAATCCACCGAAAAAATAAAATAGTTATCATTGGATCAATGTCGATTGAGTAAAAGTTGTCCACATTGAATATTTCAAATTGCTCAGTATGATAAGTCATAAGATTCTCCTATCTATTAGGCTAATCGATCGAACTCTTCTCATGTACTAAATCATAACGAAATCTTTATGAATCGAATTATTTAAAAAAAATTACAATTTGGCTTTAACTAGTTGCCAAATATTTTTTATTTTTATTTTTAAAAAGAAGGAAAGTCATGTGTAAAATAAAAACGTGGTGGTGACTTAAAAATTTGTGTGTGGGTCATGGTTGGTTCATTGAAATGTCATGCATGCATAATGTAAAAAGGTAAGTTGTAAATGAAAACAAAAAGGAATAAAGGTAGATGGGGCATAGAGAGTTTGTGACAATATAACCAAAATAGTATGTGTATGATCATGGCCATGGTTTTGAATATGGTTTCTTTATTAAGCAAAAAAAGAAAAGATAAGTGGAGTTTTGTTGAATGTGGACGAGGAACAAACCAAATGGAAAGTCTCTATTTCATTCCTAAAGTGGGTAATTATGAGGAATCAAATAAAGAAAATGTTTTGTGTATGAAAATAAAGTATGTCAGTACAAAAGCATACAAATATGGTTATATAGCTGACTCAGATCACAAAGCTTAAAATACATGTTTGTATTGGAATCTCTTGAAACCGACTTTTCTAGTGCCAACCTTATGGAATAATTATTTGCTAAAAACCAAATTTTATATATTTTTTATGCTTAGATATTGTGTTGTTAATTGTAATGTATTTTATTTTATTAATTGAAAACCAGTATTATTGCAAGATAGCGTCATACAATTACTTTATTAAAAAGACATTTCATTAGATAAGGTGGTTTTATACAAAACTATTGGTTGTGGGTCGTGGCTCCTAGCTATTTGATAATTGCAATTTTTCTAGATAAGACCATTTTATATTTTGTTAAATTTGTTTACGTGATTTTATTTCAATAGTTAGAAAATTTATACATAGTATATATAGAAGTTGAAATTTAAACCATAAATGCCTTTTAAATTTTTGTTAAATATGAGAGCATTTTATATTTATACGAAATTCCACACCTAAAATGAATAAGTGGGATAATCGGAATTCAAACATCGACTCTCTACATATATAATGCAATGTTCTATTAATTGAGCGCATTTTATATTTATACATTATATATTTTGATTTTGAATTTAAACAAAAAAAAAAATTAAATATGAGCGCATTTAAAATTTTTGTTAAATATTATTTTTTTATCATCAAATACGGAGTATAATTTTAGAATAGCCTTTTAATTATCACAAATTGGAAATGCCTCAGGAAAAAAAAAAAAAGAAAAAAAAAACTTATAAGTAAAAAACATACGTAAGTAACTGTCCATCAAAAAGTCCATAAAAGAAAAGTTTTTTTTTTCTTTAATTTATCCCTTGAGAATAATGAGGAAACTCATATCAATTCATTAAAAATAAAAAATTGGTTACAAATTATAAGTTGTGTGTACTATATGCAAATTTTTATATGTGACTTTTTTGTTTTTTCACAAAAGAAAATTCATATCATTTAATTTAATAAGTTGTTAATGCAGTGCAATATCAAATCAAAAATATAATGGCGAGATCAAGAAATGATCGCTCTAACTAAAATGTGTACAACCATATTTATATGTCGCTATATAGAATATACCTCAAAGCTAAAATTTTTAGATAACATACATTTAATTTTATGGATACCAGAGCTAAATTATGACACTTTATTATTCCTATGACGGATTGCATTCAATATGTTTTGACAAATTCAAAGATACATTTTTAAAACCTCTCTCCTTCATTGCTTCTAGAAATGCTATTGTTTCTCCTTCAATGATAGAGCATCTTTCATGGACCCAAGAGCTTCCTCTCAATACACATTGTCCTCTCTAACACACCACCTCGCACTCGTTTTCCATGCGTGGTCCTAAAATCCGACATCAACATTACATATCTCTATATATATAATTTGAGAGCCTTTTTTCAAAAGAATTTGTACACGCGGCATTCCCAAATGAATCCTCTTCTCATATGCTTTTGGCAATTAATTCACATAAGTTCAATTCACAAAAATTGTACAATTAATACTTTTATTTTTGGTCAATGTTGTATAAATGGTAATGAATTATGCAATTAAAAAATGACATAACAAGAAAAGTTGTAGATATGAGAAATATTTCAATTAAGGAAAAATAATAAAGAATTAAATGAATATCATAACTGATAAAAATGTGGTTTAGGAAATAAAATATTTTTAATAAAAATAAAAATGTGTGCCTTAAGCAAATCTATATACATCACGATAATCATAAACGTCTTATTTTCTTTTAACTTAATGTAATGTGATTTTTTTTAATTAAAATGACTAATAAGTAGTATATGATTTTTTTTCCCTCTTAAAACAAAGTATACAACTTTTTGTTTCGATTATTACATCCTTAAACTAAGAGAATAATTAAAATTGTATGGGCAAAACGGGAGATTTTTTTTACAGGACTACAATTCAAATTCGCAAATTTTACAAGGTTGAAAAGTACCTTTTATCTTTTTAGAAATTGTACCTCTGTTGAAAATCCAAAATATTAAGAGAAACAAGATATGATTTTACCGTATTAACTATTGGTATGTTTTTACCGTCATTAAGATATCATCGGCCTGGTTTTATAAATCCCTTATCTACAAGTAGATCTGTCAAAATGGATGGTCTGGCCTGGACGGGCTTCATCGGGCCGGGCTAAAAAGCTCAGATGAAATATGGGCTGAAAAAAACAGTGTCTGGTCCCGACCAAGAACGGGTTTTCGGAACAGCCCGTTTTATTTTTAAATTTTTTTTAGCTATTAATGCTCGATTAAAATAGATGTTGTTGATGTTTTTTTCTTTCATTCCATAAATTCAACATATTTAAGTTAGAAAAAAAAAAACATAGAAAACAAAGAAATAGTATTACTAATACTAATATTTAAGTTCACATATAAATTCAACAGAAGAGAACTTAGAAATATTAATTCATCACATAGAAAAATAAATCAACAACATATTAGATTGCATTCGCCCAAACTAAAAAAAAAAAAGTTAACACTTAAAATGTAACATATTAACTCATATTTATTTTTATTAATTTTTTATTATAATTTATTCGGACTTTGGGCTAGCCGTGGCCCATTCGGGCTAGCCCATATTTTAAGCGGGCTTAAATTGACCGGGCTTAAAAGATAGAAAAGAGTTATTGTTCAAATTTTAAGGTACAAGTCCGGAAAACATCCAGGCTTTTCCGGCTGGCCCATTCGGACTAGCCCATTTTGACAGCTCTATTTTTTTTTGACAAATCCATTAAATCCTTACAAAGATCGGTCTTCATTTCATGAAACGAGATAAGATTGGTCTTTCTATGGCTAAAAAAATATGGACAAAAAAAGTTTACCAAGTAAAATTGAGACTGATTATGACCATTTTTTTCCGATTCTACAGACCTCCAATTTTTTAAAATTGTGTAGAACAATTCTACATTCAACCGAACTATCCAGTTTGATAATTGTGAATTTAAATTTATGTCAACTTATATTGTGTTCGCCTAAAAAAATAAGCAATAATAAGTCAAAAAACTTAATGTATTTGTTTCAAAATTTGGATAAATACTCTAGATAATGTATCTACTTTTTAGATACATTCAAATATTAATGTATCTAGATAATGATATAGTCTAGATACATCAATATTTGAATGTATATAAAAAGTAGATTTCTTCTTATATTAAGGACTAGAGAGAATAATTTTTATTGACCAATTTTAATTTATATTTTAAGATAGAGAGAGTACTAATTTATGTAAATTGACTTTAAATTTTAATGTTATTTTATTTATAATTTTGAATAAATATTCATTAGTTTTTATCCCAAAGTGTCATATCAATTATTGTATATTTCGTTATATAAATCATTTTCCATATATAAGCTTTAAAAAAAGGGTTTATAAGTCTTTACATTCCTGTGAAGTAGGCGAGTTTTGTTTTACCTCCTGTAATATTTTTTTTATCACCCCCACTGCAAAAATTATTATTTTGATTTACCCCCTATTGCTGACGTTGCAGACAAAAAATTAATTGACACATCAACAAAGTTCACTGCCACGTCAGCAAAAAACTTAACTTTTTGTCTGCCACATCAGCCATATATAGGGGGACAAATAAAAAAAAAATTATTTTGCAAGGGTAAAACAAAAAAAAAATATTACAGGGATAAAACAAATCTCGCCTCATTTGCAAGGGTAAAAGTCTATTTACCCATAAAAAATTAAATTTTCAATTTGACGTAAAATATATTAAAGTATATTTTTATAAGTCAATATATCTACAAGCACATTTTTATCCGTGCTTGGCACGGGTCTGGATACTAGTTTATATATATTTGCCTCAAGTTGAAACTTGTCATACATGTTGTTGCTGTTGTATGTCGTAACTGTAAATTTAAATAAATACCATCAAATTATCAAAGAATAGTGTATCTTTCAAAAGATATATATATATATATATATATATATATATATATATATATATATATATATATATATATATATATATAATTTTATTTTATTTTTTGAACTGCAAAAAACTTGTATAAACTGTATATAGTAAATATGGGTGACATTTTCTTATGTTTTTTTAATGGAAAAACATAATATTGCAACTGGGTCATTTTATTTTATATTTTGTTAACCATTCAACTGACCTTATACGCTGATCCAAGAAAACAAAAAACCATGCAACTGGCTCATTGTATGCTTCGGGTAGCATGTGTTATTACACCTAATATTATTAGATAAGATAAATAAATATGCTACTGATCATGAGTATATTTAAGATAATATAAATAAAAATATTGTATTTATTAGATAATAATATGGATTTATGATATTGGACCTTTTGTTAATCGGGATTAAACTATAATTTAGTTTCCTTATCAATAGTTATCATATATTGTAATTTTTTTATACTCAAATATTTTGGTTCACTCTAATAAAATTTTATGAGCCTCCTTTATCTCTTTTTTGTATTCGTGTTTTGTTAACAGAACCAACTTCAAGTTTTTAGTATTGAGGCTAGTTTTTGATTTTTTAAAAATAATAATAAGTGTCCTATATGGATACCAAATTAAAGAAATTTCTTGATAATGTTCAATTTTTGTAAATTTTAATAATGTTTTTAGTTTCTACAAATTAGTCACCTTCTAAGTTTAGTCCCTAATAAATTTTTATTGTATTTCTAACCCCTAAAAAATTATCTTGCACTCAGTTTTGATCTCTATTACTAATAAAATGAGCTCAAAATTTGATTTTTTGATCATAGTTATCGTTATTTTTATTTTGAATTTGTGAAATTTTAAAAAATTATATTAAATTCATCTCATGTTAAACAATTCTAAATTTTTATAAATAAACTTTATATGATATTTTAAACATACCTGCAAAAAAATCATTCAAAAATTTAAGAATTTAATGATAATTAAACAAATTTAATTTTAGTATGGACTAAAATTATCTAAGAGAAATTTTTTATAAGAACTAAAAATATAATAAAAATTAAATAGGAACCAAGCTTCAAAAATTATCATTTTATAAAATTGAAAATATATTTAATCCTACCAAAACCAGAAAGTAATAGTCCCCTCAACACAAGGTGTACCAAGAGGATCTACAAAGGATTACAAAAGAATACGGAGAATATAATGATACAACCACTAATCAATGCCCAGACAAAGTAAAGGGCTGGACCACCACCTATGAAAATTTGTAACTAAAGTGACGTTCGTCGCGCTCAACCATCTATAAGAGAGAAGCTTGACTCTGTCCAAAAGCTGGGAGACTGAATTTGTCGAATTCCTAAAGACTCGGAGATTTCTCTCAATCCACACAACCCAAACACAGACAAGTCAGACAAGCTGCATAAAAGACCGTCGAGCACGGAGGCTGCCAATCTAATAAGTGAACTGAACAAAGTGGTATGCCAGAGTAGGAGCATCCGTTGTCTAGAACCCAATCCAAGATCGAACCATAGACCAAAGAGAGTCAAAGGTACTGCAAGCTAGAAACAGATGTTGCGCCAACTCAACGCCGCCACAACCCGTCGCACAAAACTAAATATCCGGAGGAATGATACCTCTAGTAACCAAATTCTCCCTCGTCGGAAGCCGATCCCGCAAGCCGATCTCATTTTTATCTCTTAAAAAAAAAATATCCGAAAAATTTATAATGATAATGTTCCTTACAAGTGTCCGTGACCCTTACTTTTTTTACTCTGAACATTTTGCAGGTTATTAATTTTCAAGTCTTGCCTCATTTGTACGACGAAAAAAAAAGTCTTGCCTCATTTGTACGACCAAACGATGATTGGTGGGAGGTGGCATGGAAATGGAAGTTTGTTTCAAGTCCTATGTTTTGCAGCAAGGTTCACATGTTGGAATTCTCATATTGAGGTAAACATTTGATCATCTTATTAGGTGATCACATTTACATATTTAGAAATGGGTTTGATAGATCTTTTCATGTTTGTATATTCGTGAATTTTTTATTTTAATTTTTTTGTATTTTATTTTGTAAATAAGTTTTTGAATGTATAAAATTGCAGATTTTTTTACAGATTTTGATTTTATGGACTAAAATCAATAAATTGTGTACATTCAAGGATTTATTTGTAACAAAACAAGATACATAGACTAAAACTAAAAATCCGATAACATACAGGAACTAAAAGATCTATTAAGCCTTAGAAATGAGTAAAAAAATAATTAAACAATTTATTGATGCCTATGATCAAATAATGTGTCCAAAATAATTGTGTTCACCAGGAGTGTCTCTGACTTTTAATAAAAAAAATAAACGTAAAAAAATTTAAAAGCTAATCTTTATCATAGTTCCTTTATTTGATAAAACTATGTACAACAATTAAGTATAAAACGTTTAAAAAAATTATTCACAATAAAACAATTTTGTTAGGATCTTTTGTAATTAATAAATACTTCATTTTAGAATAAAGAGGGTCTCGAATATTTATACTCCACAATTCTTCATTTGAAAGTCAATCTTGCGTTTTATACCTTTTATTTACTGATACTACTATCCTATAAGTTTTTTGAGGCACTGGCTTTTATGAAACTCTATGTCATAACTCATGCACATGCATAAAAGACTTCTATGGTGCTCACCTAAATATTTTCTATTCACATGTCTTAATTTGAGAGACTTGCTCCCTACATAGGCTCAGACTAGTCTATTTCTTTAAATAGAGCAGACCAAAACTTTTTTATAAACCTATTTAGTTAAATAGGTCAGGACACAGACCATTAAAAAAGTCTTTTAGCCTACTAGGCCGGCATCTTTAAGTTAATTTAAATAATATTTTAATACTATTATTATTTATGTATTAAAATTTGTACTTTAATTAAATTATATATTTATTAAATTTTTCCAGTAATTTAAGTTTATTAATCTACAATAGTTTTTCATATATATAAATGTATTATTATAAACTAGAATTGAAATATGATGATGATATATATATATATATATATATATATATATATATATATATATATATATATATATATATATATATAGTTAAATTCTCTAAAATATCATGTTAAATAATGGTTTATTAGTTCATAAGTATTTTTAAAAATAAATATAATTTTATTTATTTAAATATGTTTATGTGAAATAGGCTTTTAAACATGCTAATATGCGCTTTCAAAAGGCTAAGTTCAAGCCTAAAAAATAAATCTATGATAGACCACAGACCAGATTCAGGCCTTCGATTTTTTGACATGTCAGGCTCAAGTTTAGCAAAGCCTAACTCCACCAAACCTATTCCCACCTCAAGCTTTGTCAAGATTTTGAAATTCCTCACACTGGAAAAATTATTATCAGCAAAATTTTTGTCTCAAATTTGACACTTCGTTTTTTTTTATTTGTAATTTGTGCACCTCTTCTGTGGGAAATTTTTTTGTTAAGAAAATTTTAAAAAAAGAATTGTAAAAATAAATTTTCACCTTTATTTATATCCATCATCCCTATAATTTTTTCATAAGAAGATTAAAGTGGTATCATTTTTTACGATTTTATCATGTTTTAATTCTTATATTTCTTCTTTTGAATCGTTCGTAACAAATAGCACATCTCCTCTTCTATTGGCAATTTTCTGCTCGCCGTGGTTTTATTTAAGAAAAAAATTATTAACATTATTGAATTTCAGTCTCGTTCCTGACATTTTATGGGCCTTAGGCCAAACATTAAAAAAAACTTATTTCATTCGATATACATAGCATTAATACATAATAAGTTTTACAAAATATTAAAAAAAAAAATTACTCAAGAAATCATAAGAAGTGATTTCTTCGAGCATTTTGAGATGCAGAATCATTAATAAACTCATCAACATCAATGTCCGCCAACATAGCTTTCTCAATTGACAAAGTTGTCAAACCGTTCAATCTTTCTTATTACATTGATGATCTCAAGTAGGTTTTAATCAACTTCAATTTTGGAAAACGTCTTTCCACCGATACTATAGTCACAGGCACTGTCAATAAAATTGTACAAGCAATTGATACATTCGGATAACAATCAGCAAACTTGATAAATCCAAGAATATTAATGGTAGACATTGTTTTAAGTTGGCAAAACATATTGTAACACCCTTAATTCAGAGAACAGATCATATACATCAACATCTGATAAATTGCCATGAGAAAAAGTTGAGTGAAATTTAACACATCATTCTTTCAACTCATAATCATCCAATGACTTTAACTTTTGTGAATCATATAAAAATTCAAAAATATTTTCAAATGTCTTCAATTTCTCAAATCTATTTTTCAAAAAAGTAATTGTCATATCAACAATAACAAGAAAATACTCAACTTTAAAGATTCCTCCGGTGACTGATGTTCATGATCCTCATTGTTCTCTCCAAAATGTGTTTTTCTAATCATACGCCGTTTTGTTGAAAAGATGGGCTCAACATTCATTTCTAGTGAAACATTTTTTGCAAGATTCATACTCTTTGGAAAACCTTCATCTCTATATTTTTCAAAAAAATTAACACATCTTCCGTTTGTTTTATGGTAGCATCAATACACATACACTTAGATTGCAACTTTTTGCTAACCATATTAATAGCAAATAAAATGTCGTACCAAGTAATCATACCAAGCAAAAATTCAAAACTTTTTAGTGCATTAATCAAACTCTCCACCTAATTATTCTTTAATAATCTTGCTAATTATACCTAATCATATTTTCTACCAATTGGGCCCCTTAATGATATTTTCTTTAATAATCCTACACATATTTCCTTGGTCTAATCATATTTTTTTCTTTTAAGTATTATTTATTTTATTTTATATTAGTAGGTATGTATAAAAAAAATTGAATCCTTTAAAATATTGGGCTTCAGGCCGTTGCACTTATTGCCCACCCTCAGAACCGGACCTGTTGAATTTGAAAATATAAGCCCCGGATCTAGAAATATTTAACAGACAATATTATATTTGTCTTTTTTGCCAGTTATACTCATATTTTAATCTATTTTTTATGTTACCTTTTCTTTAAAAAATGTGTTTGCCGTAAAAAAAAAAGTGTTATAAACACATCCATTTAAAGCATACATTTGCATAAAAATTATTAGATTTTCAGCCTTCTGTCGTTATAAACATTTATTTGGAAATCTTAGATTTTCTCTAAATATTAACACTTCAATTAGAAGATATATTGAGCTTACATTTCTCAATATTACTACTTCCATAATCCGGAATAAAATTTCTTGGTATTTGCTTATTACTTTCTCCCTCTCTTATTATAAGCATCCTTATAAAGATTTTATTTGTCCCTAAATATAAACTCCTTTTCAATTTCCTAGACACATTTATTATTACTTTTCCAAACATAACCTCACTTTCATTGAAATACGTAAAGTCAACTATAAATACATCTTTTCACAAAAAAAAATTTAGTAATTATAATACCCAAAAAATATACATTAATTACACTATCAACTTTTCTTAATAAATGTGAATTTTTTTTTGGGGACTTATATATTAAGACGGAGGGAGTACATTGATTCAACAACATGTCACATGTGACAAGTCTTTTAAGAGATTGAGAGGTTATTGAATTTGACTCTAGACTCTATAAAGTATAAACCTCTTGCTCAAAAGTACTATTTCTCAAACATTACATCAATCATAAAAAGTACAAGCTCATAAAAAATGATTTGAATTGCATGAAGTTATGCAGTTAGAGAAGATTTGGCCGTCCGATTAAGATCAGACAGTTTAGATAAAAAGCAGTGAAACAGTTAGATTAAATCTTTTTTATATATATATGGACTATCCGATCTTAATCGAACGGTCATATATTCTCTGACTGCATGATTGCATGCAGTTTTTAACGGCATGCAATCTAAATCCTAAAAAAATACATAAAAATACAAGTTTGATGTCCTAATTATTGTGCCTAATTTCATATGTATTAATATAAATTATAACTCAATTTATAAATTATGAACAACTATATTCACTTGACGACAAATAAACTTAATTTCTAAGTAATTATTAGTATAATATAAAATCTTTCTAATAGTCAATACAATGCCACTAAACTCAAATATTCCAATAGAAAGAAAAATAAGTAGATTAGATATACAACATCAACCAATACTTGAGTACTCACTTTCGAACACTAGTTATTGCAAAGCCATATTGTGCCCACAGTATCGCAATCCTCAGCACAACTTCTCCTTCATAAACGTGTTACATGTAGTGCCAGTTGATCCCAGTCTGAAAATATCGTCAAAAATCCCCCTTTTGAATCCCTAATGCAACATTACATACTTTAGTAAAAGTAATTTCATCTCTTTTTTTTATATATTTAGGTTTAGAAAGAGTTTTTTTTTTTTTTAAAAGTGTGAATTATTGAGTTTTCATTCAAAAGTTATCAAATACTGTAATTGATACACGGCCTAGTAATAAATGAATAAATTTCAGGGTCCAGTCAAAAGTATAGAACCTCTCAGCCCAGGGAAAAAAACGCAATATATTGATATATCAACTTCAAAGAATAAAATGATAAAATGGGCATTTTTAATCAAGCCAGATTAAGTGCGGGTTGGATACGAATAATCGTAATGTGGGAATAAATCAAGATAAATTATATAGTTATACGTAATATAAGAATAATATTCAGTTTGTCAAAAAAAAAAATATTCAGAGAAAATAATCATCAATTTTACACTATTCTCCGACAGTGAAGCAAGATAACACAAAAACACCAAGTCTATAATATTAAAAAAAATAAAAAATTATACTATCAAAACAAACATTCGAAGCATATTCTTTCAATACCTTTCAAAATTTTATGTAAATCATTTTTGCTTATTTGTACGGACTTTTATTTACCAAAACAAGATAAATCTCCAAAAAATATTCAAAATATATTCCATCCCAATTAAATATCCAATGTCCTTGTAAGACCTCAACTAAATAATTTGCAGTAAGAAGAGTGAAACATTTGTGTAGTCACTTTCACATACTTAGAAAAACAATAGATAGGGAAAGTAATTAAATAATATATTGTTAATTAATTAAATGATATATATTTTGATGACCAAACATTGTGACAATATAAGTATTTTTTGTAAGATGTATTTGTATTTCCTATGGTGTCATGTCACTACCAATAATCACAAAATATCCCTAGATTAGATAGAACTTAAAAATTGGATCAAACCAAAAACTGTTGGTTGAGTTATAACGTTTTAACAAGAGCCACATAAATTAGAAAGATAACATAATTATGATTAGAAGATGAAAAGCACCAATTTACAAGACAGATAGAGATCGACATAAATTGACCAAACATCTACTTAATTAGCAACAACTCAAAATAAATTAAGACTTCAACCTCTTAACTACTTAACCTAAACGGTTCACAATCAAACATAAATTGCATTTAAAATTAGATTCAAAAAGTAAAAGCCTACTATATCATTAACTACTTAGCAATACTACCCTTTTACCATACATAGCAAAACAAACCAAACCCCACAAGATCCATGACCAACTTTCTCCTTTCACAACCCCAAAACACACAAAAGTTAAGTAAATTCAAACACTACTAATATTAGCCCTAGGTTCTAGGAACAACCTTGCACACAAGTGGTTTTTTCATCTCCATAGATAGCTTAAGACATTCTTCCAAATCAACAGATATATCATCACATGGAACAAATTTGAAGCTTTTAAGTAGCTGAGCAAGCCAAAGATGAACTGAAGCTAAACCCATAGCTTTTCCGGGACAAACTCTTCTACCAGCTCCAAAAGGTGCTAACCTTGAATCAGATCCCATGATACTAACATTTTCATTAATAAACCTTTCCGGCTTAAACTCCTCTGGCTCATTCCACACTTTTTCATCATGTGTTATGGCCCACATGTTAACCATAGCAGTTGTACCTTTCGGAACAAATTTGTTACCTACCATAACATCATGGATAGATAAACGAGCCCATGATAAAAGTGGTCCTGGTGGATGCACCCTTAATGCTTCTTTCACAATGCATTGTAAGTAAGGCAGGTTCTGAACATCACCATCAGTAACCTTGGAATCTTTAATAACAAGATCAATTTCTTCTTGTACTTTTGCTTGTATATCTTGATGAAGCACCATCCTTGCCAAAATCCATTCAAGTAATATAGCTACGGTGTCTGTTCCTCTAAAAATCATTTCCTAAAAATAGATAAATAAATAAAACATAAAAAAAACAAATAAACAACAAAACAAAAACAAACAAGTAGTAAATAAAAATGAAATGTTATATTTACCCAAAGAACTGCAATCATATCAGAATCACTGAGTTTGTCTTTTTCCTCTAAATCAAGCAAAACGTCAACAAAATCACCAACTAAAGCTCTTCCTTCAAACATTCTCTTCATTTTATGTTCCTCAATGATCTTACCAACAAAAGCATTAACCTTTGTAACCAAAACTCTACACCTTTTCCTAACACCTTGCAAATCCAACCAACCAAGAAGAGGAAAATGATCGCTCCAGTTAAAAATGCCCAACAACTCATACCCTTCACTCACCAACTCCTCAAGCTCAACACCATCACCCTCAAAAAAATCATAACTTTTTCCAAACACAGTCATCATCACATTATTTAGTGACCCAAAATGAAGTACTTTTTTCACCTCAACACTACCCATTTCACTCATCAAAAAATTTAATCTTTTCACCATTTTTAAACCAACCTCACTCCTAAACCCTTCAAACCCACTAATCCTCCTAGGACAAAACAAATGGGTTGATGAAATCCTTCTCAGATTCCTCCAATACTCACCGTACGGTGCAAAACCCATTGCTCTGTGGAACAAAAGCTCATAAGCTGATTCCTTAACTGGTCTATCACCAAAAGCAGAACTGCAGAGGATTTCTTTAGCAGTTTCTGGTTCACTAGAAATAATGAACCGAGTTAGACCAACAGAAAAAGCCATTAAAGACTTGGCACGGTGAGTCTGAGCTAGTTTGGCTAAAACACGGTGAGGAGTTTTTCCTGAGAGAAGCCCAGAGAAGCCAGTAAAAGATGGGCCTGGGATAACAGCATGGGCTGAAGATGAACCTTTGTTGTATAAAGCCCAAGTAAGCCCACCGGGAGTGAGCCAGAAAAGGAAACCAAGGACAAAGAGAAAGAAGCAAAGGGCAGTTTGGAAAGTGAGAGTGAGTGGTTGAATGTAAACAAGGTCAGGAAAAAGAAGAAGATGAAGCTCTGGAGACATTTTTTTTGTTTTTCTGAGATTGTTTCTTTGTTGTTGGAAGGTTTTTAGAATGAAGGAGAAATATGAATGGATTTTCGAGTGGTTGGAATATATAGAATGAAAAGGGTTGATAGGGATCCAGATTTACTACTGTTATTTTTCACAAAGTTTCATATTATATTGAATCAGAGCCATTCATTTTTAATCAAATGGTTGATATAATAATACATCAGTCAATCTCAACCACCGATTTAGATCGGATGGTTATAATTGATTAATGTGTCTTGCGGTTATTGCAGGAAATCCTTTCTCGACTTGCTAGTGCTAAGGAACAGACCAAGAGTGTTGGATGGTTAGTTAGTGATGTCTTAACTATGGTTAAAAGAATATTATCATTAGATTGATGGAAGATAAAAAGGTAGAAAACTTTATGAGAAATTATTTAGTCTTTCAAAATAAATGATTTAATTTTGAATTTAAATATTATTTATATGATCGATTTTGATCATAATTTTATATTAATGCATACATATAAATATTATTATATGAGATATTGTTTAATTTGTGTCGATGAATATTTTTAAAATATATAATTTTTAATAATAAAAAATTAAAGATAGTAAGGATTAAAATTGTATATTGATAAACGTAAAAGTGACAACTATGTAATTTATTTTTAGACGGAGGAAGTAATTAATTATGATTAATAAAAGAAAATTAAATGGAATAAAGAAAGTAGTTATGGAAATGTAACATGCTTTTGTAGGCTTTAATTACTATGGTAGTAGTATAGAATGAGAAAACCAACACATATATAGTATCAATTTTGGAATTGCAAAGAAGTGGAGTGTAGTAATAGCTTCATATGAAATGTGTGTGCATGGAACACTCATTGTCTTTTCCAATAAATTTGGCTGCACCTCCCACAAACTTGCTCATTCTTCATATCAAAAGTGTAGTATTCTCATCACTATGAAAAAAAAAAAAACTTTTAAATTTATGGAAAAATTGATTAGGTTACTCCTCCAATTATCACAATTTATTTATTTATAATATAATAATAAAATTATGGAAAACTATTTTTTTATTTATCGGAGAACTAACTATAATGTAAATTAAACACGTTGATTCAATTTTTCAATAAATTTTAAAAATTGTTTTTAACTTATAGTCTCAGTTTGGTAAAAACAAAAATAGTGGATAACTGATAAATTATCTTATAACTATAATTAATGTAGTTAATAGTTGATGGTTGTTAAACTAATTAAAGTGTTTGGTAAAATCATTGATTTATTAACAAATAAATATAAAATTACATAAAATTGACATTATTAATTTATAATAAATCTTTCGTGAAAAAATCATAATAAAATCTATAAACGCTAGTGATATTTTTAATTTTATATGACGATTACCAGACAGATATTTTAATTGACAAACTATAAAACATTTTTTTAAGCAATATAACATATGTTATACAATAACTTTTTTTTAGAAGACATACTCCCTACGGTTCTATATATAAATAAATTTTGTCTTTCTTGAATCATTGTAAAAGTAATGTATCTAAACAAGTCTTGTCTAGATACATTACTTTTACAATGAATCTAGAAAGACAAATTTTACTTATATATAGAACCGAAGAAAGTATGTTATAACTTATAAAGTACTAGTTTATTTGTCTTGCGAAAGAGAATACAGTGACTAGAGAGAGCATAAGTTTGATTGACAAAATAAAATGTGTTTGATAAAAGGTATTATTAAGTTTATAATTTTGTACACTTTGCTCCATTTTTTACTTTTAATTCAAGTTTATTATTATATTTTATAAAATATGAAAACTACCCACTACAAAAACAAAAAATATACCCACGACCAATTCATGTGGATGGCCTCTAATGCTAATTTTTGTTGTTGATATAAAATTATTTTGGGTTAGAGTGAAGTTTAGTTTTATGCGTTAAATTTATTCGTACGTCATAATTATCAATTATAAAACGAAAATCGTTAAAATTTAAATTGATAGTTAAACAAAAAAAAACACTTATTAGAATTCATACATCACATTATATTCTGTAAAGAAGAAAAATATTTTTAATAAATAAATATTAGTTTAAAATGTTTATAAATATAATTTATAAAAAATAAATAAAAAATTAGTAATCAAAGATAAAACAAATGAGACATCGGATCCTCTTCTTTTTCAATGTCTCATTCTCCAAATTTTGACCGCTAAATCAAATCAGAAAGGATGTCCTCCCAAAAATAATGTCTCGTATATTTTCACATAGATTTTGTTTGTTAAAAATATTGGATGACTGATAAGCTAGTTGATAGTTTGGAGTTGATGATCAATTATTGATAGATTATAAGATACTTCCTCCGTTTTTTAATATAAGAGAAATTTTACTTTTTAGATTCGTTGAAATTTTAATGTATCTAGTCTATAATATAGTCCAAATACATTAGAAATTCAATGAATCTAAAAAACAAATTTTTTTTATATTAAGGAATGGAGGGAGTAATTGCAGTGTTTGATAGAATTAGTAGTTCAACTAGCTGATAAATGTAAAATGACATTTTTAATTAATAATTAAATTCATTTCAAATTTGTATTCAAATAATAAATTAAATTTAAAGATGTAATATGTTATTATTTAAAAAAATTATATATGCTGAAATTTTATTTTAAATTTAAATTTATTTTTAATTAATATATCTTTTATAATTTTTCATTTGTGTTCAACCAAACATAACATATTACATAAAACCTGATGAGCCACCTACAATAACTCTTTGAAGTAGGGGTGAGCATCGGTCGGATTCGGGCTGGAAATCGTCAAACCGATGAAAACCGCGGCCTCTTAATCTGGATCCAATTTCGACTGTTTTATTTCTTCGGTTTGTTCGGATTATACGGGTGATAGGTGCAACGGGTCGGTTTAAACGGGTTAGATTGAAATTTTATTGTTACATTTAAAATTCCATTGATCAAATTTTTTAATTTTTTTTACAATTCCTTCAATATTTCGTACATACTGCAACAAAAGATACAATAAAAATGATGAGATGAAGTTAATTTGTTTCAAATTTGTAAATTCAACGACAATAATAGATAGTAGATGAGAAGTAAAAATTAAGATAAATCTAAAATATTGTTTTTTACATCTTCTTTATCAACATATTACAAACATAAGTTTGTAAAATACAAATTTTTTCTCTATTATCAAAGATAGATAAAATTAACAAAGTGAAGAGTATAAGATATTAAAAGATAGAAGAGATGCTCAAAACTAGAAAATAAAATTAATTTGTATTTTATGAATTATTCGGTCGGTTTCGATTATGAATAGACGAATTTTTAGAGACACGTACCGGCCCGTATACAACAGTTCATGATCTATTTTTCACAATTGTTGACCCGATCCGCACCCGACCGAATGCTTCCATATGTTGGCGATTATATCGATTTTGAGTCGAATTACGGGTACTTTGAAGTAGTATTATGCAGGGGCGGAGCTAGGTAGGGGCTTGGGAGGCCGCGGTGCATCCCAAAATTTTCAATTTAAGCGGGTATATATACATATTTTTGCTAGTTGTTGTGTTATATATAAATAATCGTTACACTTTTATCATAAGATCACATGTAGCCTGGTGGTATGGTAACGCTATTGGAATTCGAAAGACATGGGTTTGACCCTTAGCTTTTTATTGCTCTTTTAAGAGAAATTACTTTGTTGAACGCAAGGTTGAGTTTGCAATATTTACTAGAATCTTTACACTGCACGATAAGAATAGACATATAGTGGTCAATTTTTTTTACATATCAAGATTAAGAATTTTATATTTTTATTGAACATCTTAATCTTGATCGGTTTCAATAACATATTAAATTAGTTTAGATTTTTTTTTAAAATTTAATAAATTATCTATGAATTTAGACGTTGTTGAAAAAAAATGAAAGCTTCGTTGTGACCCCCTTAAGGTATTTTAGTCTAGCTCCGCTAATGGTACTATGTATATGTGTGTAGGGATGTCAAAAATATTTATACACGCGGATATCTGTTAATAAAATCCATAATTGGCACGGAGCGGATATTTTAATGAATATCCGCGAATAAAATAAATTGATATTTCAATTATCCTCATTTAATGAATACAGATGCAAGTTTAATACTATATGCACCCTTGGATATCCATATCCGCTAAATAATTAGTAAAATTACTTAAATATCCCAACTTAAATATAAATTTTCATATTTTTCTTGTATAAAAAATAGTATTTTTATATTTTATGTTTTTTTTCATATAGAGAAAAGTTTTCATATTTCTTTATCATTTTTGAGGAAATTTTTTTCAGTTTTTTACATAACCCTCCTCTTCTTTTTAATAAAATTCCTTTTTGCAATTCAAAAAAAAAGATAGCATAATATATGAATATTATGTGTTAGTAATATTTTGTCTTTTAAAAAAACTATTTTTTTTCCAATAATTAAGTTTTTTTATAAAAAAATGTCATCCATGAATATCTGTTAATATCCGCGGATATAAAGAAGACACATACATATAATATTTATCCAACGAACAGACA
This sequence comes from Trifolium fragiferum, assembly GCA_954870985.1. NCBI lineage: Eukaryota > Viridiplantae > Streptophyta > Magnoliopsida > Fabales > Fabaceae > Trifolium > Trifolium fragiferum. The sequence continues at coordinate 22,100,190 of OX940791.1, read as the reverse complement.
CAAATATCACACTATTCACGTCCATAGATATTCATTGGCATCCTTATACGTGTGATAATGTGAGACTCAACAATTCGTTGAGTCAAGTGCCCAAAAATAGAAATCTCTATAGTGGAAGCTCTTAATAAGAAAGAAAATACATCGCTCTCAAACGTAGCTTTCTATCTCTAGTGTTTGTTGTCTGATTATTTATTGGTTTTATTGTGTCCTTACTTTTGAGAAGGTTATGGAACCTTTTTCACCAAGACAAGGAAAACATTGGGTAGGAACCTGCATTATTTCCACCCGTCACGATAATTGATTTCTTTTTGGACAATAACCTTTTGTTCTTTTTCACTTTGTTAATGGGTTTTATTGGCAAACATCTCCCATGACAAAAACAGTAATAACAACTTTTTTCCTTCCACGCCGTTGGTGAATTCTTTAAGCTTCAACCTCTGGCCTCTTATGGCTAATAATAAAATCTCTCTTCATTATATTAATACTTTAGTCTTTAGGGATCTTCATCTATTTGTAACTTTTTTAGTTGAACTTATGTGAATTTTGCCTCTAGTGTTATTATAAAGCAATTTTGTCTCTCTCTCTCTATATATATACTTTAATAGTAAGAGGATAAAGCAAATACTTTGAGTTCTTTAGGTTATATATAATATGTATGTATCTAAGAATTTGTCTTTGCTATTTGTTTGATTATGTTGCACGATGTATTGATAGCTTCTATTTTTAAAAAAAGTACTTTAGAAAAAATGTTTCATTAAAATTATATCATTTCTTCCCACTATTACATTTTATTTTGATTTTTTTCGTTAAGTAGTGGCTAAAGATTCCACTGAATAAGTGGAATAACTATAATTATTTATAAAATAATAATAAATTAAATTGTCGATGTTTAGAATTTGCATAAGTATTTTAAATTTTCGCCAAAATTACACCATTAATCATTTAAGTTTAACTTTTTTATATTAATTCCTTAAATATTATTTTTCACAAATTGATATTTTATGTTACTTTATATTTACATGGTTAACTTTTAAATTATGTTCATCATGCACTATTATATTTTATGTTACCGGCCTCAGCTTCTCTTTAATCGTTCAACTTTTAAATTGCCATTGTACTACTTTTTCCATTCTATAGTGCCCTTGCAATTGCTCTAAGTAAAATGATTAATTTTAATTAAAATATCCTTTTTATGGAGAATATGTTGAATTAATTAAATAATTAATCCAAATCAAAAAGAATAGATATATTGCTTGTATATGAATATGTATGTAAGCCGGTTTAAGGGTGAAGAACTTTAGTAATCGATTTGTTTAATTTAGCCTTTTGGAGAAATAGAAATGGATTTAGAAAAATTGAAAATCATTTGATATGTTATTGAGATCCATAAAAATTAATGGTTTATTAAATACTGTAAATCTTGATAAATCCCAATAAAATATCAAATGATTTTTAATTTTTTTAAAATTTTTTATGGATGCTCTATATGATATAAACTTTCAATCTACCAATAAATTTTGTAAAACTTGTATTCGGTTAGATCATTTGTTCACGGTGGACCACGTAGCATTAGCCTTTATTTTGAGCATGTTTTCAAAGTAGATTTGAGAAGTTTACTCTTTTTTTTTTTAGCATGCTTTCAATCAAAATATTGTGAGTTAAATATGTTGTGTATGTTAATTTGAAAACATGCTCAATGTAAATTTAAAAACGTGCTCATCCAAAATAGTATTTCAAGAAAATTTGAAATGTACTTTGAAAATATTTAATTCATCATCATGTGTAAAATATTGCGTGTTAAATATTGTGATAAAAATATAGTGAATTAAATTAAGGCTTTGTTTGGCAAAATTAGCAGTTGGCTGATAAACTAGCTGATGGCTGATGACTGATGGCTGATAAGTTAATTGAAGTGTTTGGTAAAATTAGCGGTTCAACTAGCTGATAAATGTAAAATGACATAAAAGGGTATTGTTAATTCAAAATAAAATTTATGTCAAATTAATATTTAATACACTTGAAATTTAAAAATTAAATGTACTAATATAATATATATTTTTTATATTACTAAACAATTGTTATTGGTTGAAATTTTATTTTCAAAAAATTATGGGTTTTCTTATTGATTTTTTTATTAAAAAAGTATGGATTTTTTTTTACAAGATTAAAAAAGTATGGTTTATTATTATATTTTGGTCCAAAACAATAATTATTAGGCTATTTTATAAAACTGAGCAACGTTATTTTTTTATTTTATATAAAGCAACGTTATTTTTTTATAGTGAGTAACATACATAAGTTTTTTTTTTTTTTTTTTTTGGTAGTGCATATATAAGATTTATATTCATGTAAAAATTGGCATAAGGTAATAATGAATGATCATGCATGGTTTATTAAAAAAAAGTATGGTTTATATTTATTAAAAAAAACTATGGTTTATCAGTAGTAAAAAAAAGGTATGGTTTATTTTAAAGTGAAATAAAAAAAGGTAAGAGTGAACATTAGTTAAAATAATAAGGGGTAAAAATGGAAGAAAAAATAATAAGCTATAAGCTATAAGCTCATAAGCTACTTGAAATAGCATATGGAAAATAAGCTATAAGTCAGTAAAATAAACTATAAGCTCATACAGAAAAGTCTGTTACCAAACAGGTCTTTTAGCTTATAATCTATAAGACATAAGCTATAAGATAGCTTTTTTGGCTAGCCAAACAGACCCTATATATTTTGTATGAGCATGTCGTAACATACACTAATGTTAAATACTCTCTCCGTCCCTTAATATAAGCATCTCTGAAATTTTTTAACGCATATTAAAAAAAATTGGTAGTATAATAATTGTGTACTTTTTGAATATTACAACTACTAAATTTGTCCTTTATGAAAAAATATTTTGTAGTTGACTTTTCGTATTTCAATGCAAAGTAGACTTATGTTTGGAAAATTAACAATAAATGTATCTAGAAAATTGAAAATGGATATCCATGGACACGGATAGTGTGATATCCATGTCCGCTCCGTTGGACAAATATTATATCTGTGTCTTCTCCATATCCATGCGGATATCCGTTAAGCAGGTAATCCATGGATATTGAAGTATCCGCGGATATTAACAGATATCCATGGATAACATTTATTTACAATATATTAAAAGAAACTACTACTAAAAAACTTTTTTTGTCCGTAGCACGTTTAATAATATTTCACTGTTTATGCCCTTAAATGTAATTTTATCTCTAAACTAAAAAAAAAAACAAAAAAATAAAAAAGAAGATAAACATAAAACAAATCTACTCATGAAAAAAGATACAAAAAAAAAAAAAACAAAAGGATAAGCATAAAACAAATCTACTCATAAAAAAAATACTTCTAACTATAGATTTTAAAAAAAGAGAATAAAATAAATTTATACATAAAAATAGCAATAGAAACTACTTCTAAAGATAAACATAAAAATTAACTAATAGTTTTTTAAAACAAGACAATTAGTTCTTATCGATAAATATAAAAAATCATGGACAAATATTTTTCACTCATGTATAAAAAAATTGCATAAATATTTTTCTTCGATAATTGTCATCTACTTACAATTTTTTATTTTTTTTAAGCAAAAGAGAATAGTTTAGTTGAAGAGATAAGGACATCCCAACTAGGTTGGCACCTCCCTAAAACCCCAACAATCAAGCTAACTCCAAATATTATTAATAATAGAAAAAGAGGAAAAAACAACAAACAACTTGGGGGGACTAGACCAAGACCCAAGTGGGAGCTCAAGAATAACTACTGCCTCATTAAAAACCTTCCCTGTAAAACCCAATGGGCAAAACCAGGTGAAGGGAAAAAGAGTGCAGTACCTGTATCTACTTATTACAATATATTAAAAGAAACTACTATTAAAAATCCAAATTTATCCTTATCACTTTTAACGGTGTTTCAAGTTTTGCGCCTTTAAATGTAAATTTATCACTAAACTAATATAAAACACAAAAAAAAAAAGACATACCTAAAATAAATCTTTCCATAAAAATAGCATTAAAAATCACATCTCTAAAAAAAAAAAAAAAAATAAAAGAAATTTTCCCATAAAAATAACTACGGAAATCACCTCCAAAAACAAATATCATAATTCAATCTATTTTAACTTAAAAAATATGAACAAAAAAAAATAATTAAAATAAACTTACGCATAAAAATAGAAACAAAAATCACGATAAAAGATACGCGCCAAAAATAGTAACTCAATCTACCATATAAAAACTTATATATAAAAAATAAAAATAGAAGAACCTAATAAAAAAAATATACTTATTTAGGAGCTTAAAAATAAAAAAAAACATAAATAAAAAAAACAAAAACACAATGAGCTCGTTTGGATTGACTTATTTATGATCTTACGCGAAATAACTTATGCAAATATAGAAACTTTTATGTATTATTTATAAGTTTTTTAATGTTGTTTATGAAAACAGTTTATAAAGATATAATTTTTGTCAGTAAAAACTTATAAATTAACACGCGTAATAAAACCCAATGAAATAACATAAAAGTTTATTTATAAATTAATAATCATAAAATATTTTCATAATCTTAAAAATAAGACAAATTCAAACGGTCTCAATATATTAAAGGTATTACTACTAAAAATCTTAATTTGTCCTCATCAATTCTTAAAAATATTTCAAATCTTCTATTTGGTAAAAAAATAAGTTATATTTTTCAATTTACTATTTTTCTATAAAATGGTTTTTTTCTTTGAGCAATTCTATAAAATAGTTAAATTGTACTCTATATTTATTATAAAAAAAATTCACTATATTTTTGTTTACTCTTATATAAAAAATACAGGAGAAACGTATTATTGATGAATATACCTATATTATAATTATTAAGGGGTAAATATATATTGTAATAATACACGGGATAATTGTTTTAATAAAAAAATTAATCATACACGGGACAATCGTTTTAATAAAAAAAAGGAATTGAATAATATATTATAATAATACACGGAACAATTGTTGATGAATATATTATTGATGAATATATGTCATAATAACACAATTGTTTTAATAAAATAATTTAATCATACATGGGACATTTGGTTTAATAAAAAAAATGAATTGAATAATAAATATTTCTTATTATTAATTATAATTCATTACACAAAAATCTTACACGGAACAATTACTTTAATAAAAAAAAACTTAATTTAATAAGTTTTACAAAAATATCACAGAATAACCTCATTTATTATTTTTATTTTTTTGGTACACGACGTCACTTATATTTTAACAATATTTTATAAATAAAAGTCAATAAACCCGTGCATTCGCACGGGTCTCAAAACTAGTTTTTTTATAAAAAAATATAATTATTGGAAAAAAAGTTATATTTTTTAAAAGATAAAATATTACTAAAACATAATATTCATATATTATGCACTTTTTTTTTTTTTTTTTATAATTGCAAAAAATAAATTTTATTAAAAAGAATATGAGGGATATGTAAAAAAATGGAAAAACATTTCTTCAAAAATGAAAAAGAAATATGAAAGTTTTCTCTATATGAAAAAAAAAACATAAAAAAAAATATCATTTTTTTTATACAGGAAAAATACTAGAGTTTATATTTAAATAGGGATATATAAGTAATTTTACTAATTATTTAGCGGGTGTGGATATCCGCAGGCGCGGATAGTATTAAATCCGCATCCGTATCCATTAAACGTGGATAATTGAAATATCCACTTACTTTGTCCGCGGATATCCATTAAAGTATCCACTTTGTGCCCATTGCGGATTTTATCCGTAGATATCGCGGGCATCGATATTTTTGTCATCCCTCCTAGGTGCTTATAATTAAGGACGGAGGAAATATATGTTACGACGCGGGCTGTAGCACGTATTGCACGAAAGGACACACACATGATTACAGTATTCTTTTTATGGGTCTTGCTAATCAGTGTCTCCAAGACACTCTTTAAGGTTTCTATCAAAAGAATTTATTTATGCAAAAAGTAAAGCATTGTAATTTCCAATTCGTTGACTTCACATATTTCCATAATTTTTTTTTCTAAAACTTACTATTTAAGGTGCTTAAAGAAAGATTTTGATTATCTACATTCAAATTATTTACATTCACCTACATTTAGTTTATTTTTAAAAATAATTTTGTAATTACAATCTATCATACTATCTCTTTTCATTTTCTCTCCTAATATTTTTAACTAAATACAAGTGAATTTAGATGAACGTAACAGTTTTGAATTTAAAGAATCCAAATCTCTTAAAGATTGCTTCGGAAGCGTTTGTTAACATTTTTTTTTTTTTAATTTTCAAATTCAAAAACCAAACAAATTAAAATTTCTAATTTTAGTAGTGACTTTCGTCTTAATCACTCGTTTAACTCTGATTCTCTAATTAGACAGCCACACACCACTCCTTGTCCTTGCAATGATGCTCCACTTTTGTGCCACGACCCTCCTGCGCTTGATCTTCGGTATGAATATGTGATGTGATCATGTGCTTTCCGGCAATATCTCTTTTACCCTCTCTTCTTTCTGTGCTTCCCTTTCCTTCTCTTGATGAAGTGGTTTTTCCATGGTATTTCAGTCTTTACACATAAGGGGCGTTTTTGACTTTTTTTAAATCCTGTGAGATTATTAAAAGAATGTTTTGATAAAATAAAAAGCATAAAATAATTCAAAAAATTTAAAAAATTATCATCGATTTAAATTACAAATACTAATATACATAATACTAAAAAATAATAATAATTTTTTTATCTCCTTTATAAAATTCATTTCAAATTTTCAAAAACATTAATTATTATTTTCTCAAACATTCTCCTAATTATAATACATCCTTTTCAAATTTGTAATAAATACTTTGAAAATACAATAATTCATTCTTTCTTTCGAAACATAAAATTGTAAAAGCATTATTAATTGGTATAGTATACAACACAATATCTATTTAAGGGTATGTTGATAAACCTGGGTGGGTTCTGTACTGTGACTGCACACAGTGAATAATTTCATAGCCGAGTGATTGAAACTAAAGGATATATTAGAAATAACCATATTAATTACTACTTCCTCCGATTTTAAATATAAGTAAAAAGTATTTTTTTAGATTTATTGGATAATAGATGAATCTAGCCTGTAATATAGTACAAATTCATCCATTATTTAATGAATCTTGAAAGTGACTTTTTACTTATATTTAGAAGCGGAGGGAGTAGTTTGTAAAAAAAAAAGAATAAGTAATATTTACTATTATTTAAGATGTTAATTTTTACTCATTTCGATCGCTATTATAAACAAAAAAAATCATTTTTTAAATTCATTCAAAAGTTAACGTATCTATTTTATTATATAGATAAAATACATCAATTTTTCAATCAATATAAAAAGGCAAACGCTAACGAGTGTCTCAGGGTACTTTTTAAAACTTTAAATAGTAAGTTTTTTATAGAATTTTTATGATAATGCAAAGTCAATGCATTGAAAGTTGTAGCGTGTAATTTTTTAAATAAAAGTTTTTAAAATGGAATGCTTAAATAGTATTTCGGAGACATTCGTTAGCAACCCATATAAAAAATGTTTTTTAGTGACCGAAAAAAATATTTATAATAATGACTAAAATTTAAAATATTTTTTTCTTTATAAATATAACCGAAAAAGCATTGTCTCCGTGAGCTTGGCTCAGTTGGTAGAGACATCGCACTATATGTGTAAGAGTCCGGGTTCGAACTCGGGACACTCCACCTATTCACCTTTAAGGTGGATTTTTTAGCCACTAGACTACTTGATAAAAAAAAAAAAAAATTCGAAAAAGCATTATTAGATAGAGATGAGAGAGAGTCTTTCCCAATTACTCGCAACTGTTAAGCCGACGCGCACCTATCTATCTGAACAAATGCTTCAATATATTGTTAGTGGAGCTAGTCTTACCTGGAATGCTAGTTCAAACTAGTACTTGTACTACGGAATAAAGCTGCAGCAACTAATGAGTCATGGAACTGACTAGCTATATGTATGCAATGCAATTATGACAAGATCTTTTGAAAGAATCAACAAGGCAAGTGAAGTACTAGTAGTAGTACTACTAGTTGTGTAATGTATGGCTAGGGTTAGTTTTACGTACATTAAATTTCCTTTTCTCACTCTTTACATTACTGTTGTTGTTATTTTATCATCATAATGGTGGGTGCCGCCCCTACATACTGATCATACATTTGTCATAGGTCTTACTCTATTTCTGTACTACCTCATGCTCTGGCTCTTTTTCCAATACATATGCCTATTTGTAGTTGTCCTTTTACCCTACTTTACAACTTTCTTTACCCAAAACCATTTTCTGTGCTACTTTTCTCAGTCTTTTTACCTTCTGGCTGTGCACTGTACATGCAACCTGTTTTCAGTTTCTGCTGCCACGTCCAACAGTAGCAGACTATTAGTTACACCCTAACTACTCTAGTTACAATGCAACAAACACTTTTACTTATTTTTTATTTTTTCACATTTAAATAATACAGTAGTAGTACAATTAAAGATTCAATTAAAACAAATATTTATTGAAAATTTAAACATTCCAATTTATAATATATTACTATACAAATTTTTATTAGTAAAAAAAAAAAAAAAAAAAAAACCAAAAACTATACACAATTTCAATATTTTTATTAGTAAAATAAAAATTTTGTTAACGAGTGCACCTTAAACATATTTTAAATATTCTATTTAAAAAAATATTTTTTTTAATTACAATTCCAATATTTTAATTTTTCAATTGGTTACACAAATTTACAGTTGGCCTTGAGCAAAAATTGGTTTTTAAATTTATTGACTAACAAATATATCTGATTTTCAATATAAACCAAATATATAAATATTAAATAAATCTTAAAAAATATAGTATTTACTTATAATTAAACTCATAATGAATACTCTTTAAAATTGTTAAAGACCATTCGAAAACATCTATTAACTGGTTGTCGGAGCAAAATTAGTTTACACTGATAATATTCTCTCTCTAAACTCCAAAACCTCTGATCTCTCTCTAAGCTTTTCACAACCGCCACACCATCCCTCAATCCAATCTCCTTTTTTTTTTTTTTTTTTTCACGATGTAGACTAAAAGGGCGGTGGTGCGACGAGGTCTTGCTCCGCACCATCGTTTTCTGTCCACTGGGTTTTGGTTTCAGATCTCGTTTCCGGTGTCTGACCCTCTGTTGCGTTTAAACCTCCGCCGCCGCCGTTCCTCCAGTTCACCGTCGCCGATAGGTACGTGGTGGTTGTTGTTAGTTTCCAGTTTTGAAGAGGGCGTTTTTCTGTTCTCCAGATCTGGTTCTTGATGTTGGCCGCCGGTAAACTTGGTGTTGTTTCCGACTCGTGGTTGTGTTTCCTCATCATCCTCCTAAACTCCGGTGAGCTCGTTACTCTCCAGAGTTTGTTCTCAACCCACGCCGTCGGTGTTGGGTGGTTATTGTTCAACCGACAACGCTCCGCCGTCGTATCCTCTGCATCTGTGACTTCGGTTGTTCTGCGTTTTGGGTTTCGACGACGTTCTTGCGATGTGGTTCGGTTCAACCCATTTCGTTTTGCTCCATTCCTATTTTCTCTGCTGCTTGTTCTGCCTTTCTGGAATTTGGTTTTCTGGTTTCTTTTCCAGATCTGTTGAGATCTGCAGGGACCAAACTTTCAGTTATAATGCTGCGTCTTAGAAATTTTTGGGATGGCGTCGATTTTGGGTTTGTTCTTCAGATCTGCTAGGTGGAGTTTTGTTGCTCCTTTCCGTTGCAGATGAGGCTAGAAATGGCCTTGTACTCGTTGTTGTTGTTGAGAGTTGTCGGTTGACGTTTCTGTTTCCGTGTTGACGGTCAGATTCGGTCACCGTTTGTTGTAATGGTCGAATCGATTTCACATCTTTTTTTTTTTTTTGCAGTTTGGTTTCGGGTCCCGCGTTGGACTTGCTGAATTGTACTTGATGCGTCTTTGATTGCTTCGCATTTGGTTTTTTCACTGAATTTGGTCCGGTTGGATTTGCTTTTACCCTTTTTTGGGTTGTATATACGCTTTTTGTATGTTTGCTGGGTCAGGTTCTTGCCTCCTCAGCTTTCTTTGTACTCTCTTTTTTATTTTATGAATCGTTGTTTGCTTAAAAAAAAAAAAAAAACATCTCTTAACATTTTTCAATAATATTTTCTCTTTGTTTAAATGTAGAATGTTTTTTTTAAACAAACAAACTTAATGCATTTCATTACATATCAAAGATTTAATACATGAAAACATAATTTCAACTTTATGTAAAATAGTTCTAGAATTGACCGTCCTAGTTAAAGTATGAGCAACGGAATTCATTTGTTTCTTAACAAACTTAACTTCAAAGTATGCACATGATAACATAATATGAATAATATCATTAACGATTGCGAAAGAAACTTTGAATTGTCTTGCCACTTTGTACGAATGATTTCAACAATTGAGAATCACTTTCAAATTGAACTCGTTCAAAACTCATATGCTTGGCTTCATTTACTGCTTGTAATAATACTCACGCTTCATTTACCTTACTTAACAACTTTATTTATCGAAAACCATTTTATGTGCTCTTTTCCAGTTTTTTCACCTTCTGACTGTGCACTTTACATGCAATTTACTTTCGGTTTTTACCACGCCCAATAGTAGTAGACTATTTACACCCTAACTACTCTAGTTACAATGCAACAAACATTTTTACTTCAATTTTTTTAATCTTTTACATTTAAAATAATAGTAGCACTTTAATAATTAAAGTTTCAATTAAAAAATATTTATTGAAACTTTATACATTCCAAATTTTAATATATTGACTAAAAACTTTTATTAGTAAAAAAGTTAAAACAAAAACTATACACAATTTTGGTATTTTTATTAGTAAAATATAAATTTTGTTAAGCATTTTCTTTTTGAAATCAAACATCCTTTTTCATAAAAGAAAAATACATAATAATAAAATAGCAGCGCTCAACAATTAAACATAATTTTTTTCCCCTTTCCCTATGGTCAAGTCTCACAAGTTTGGTTAAGTCAAACTAAATGAGAAACGTTGATAGAGATACCTTCCAATAAGATTGTATATTTATTTGATTATCTTTATGTTTGTCAATATACAACTTTAATTATCATAATTTCCCCTTTCTCATAATTTATTTGATTATCTTTATGTTTGTCAATATACAACTTTAATTATTTATTATTAAAAATTATAAAAATTGTATATTTCGAAAATACTCGTCGAAGACACTAACATTTATATATACATATTAATAGAAAAATAGGATATGATATAAATAGTACAAAAAATCAAAATTATATAACTTATTTTAGGAGAAAGGGAATACATGTAACTCAGTCAAAATACAAACCAAGGCTTATCGTGATATATGTTTGAATTTAGGATTGATCTACTTATATATGAACACAAGTTCATTATTATGAGTTATACAATAATAAATGGATTCTGAGAACTAATATAGTAGAGAATGAACACATATTACTCTTACATTAGACATAAACTTTAGAACCATAGTGAGAAACAAAACATGATTTAACCAAAGTGAAATGAATTAAGTTAATCTAGAATTAGAAATAACTTATCCATTTCATACTCACATTGTAAACATACACCTCAAGGTTTAGCTTTGCTCATAAATGTCATGACACTACTTATCAGGTAAAAACATTAGGCTATCGTTAAATGAATCATTATTCCAACAAAACTTCCAACTTTGATTTCAAAACCTTGTTTATTTAATTTCCTTAACATTTTAAAAACCCTAAAAATGTTTGGTTACATATTTGCTCATAAGCTAAGAAACTACTCCCTCCGGTCATATATATATAAAAAATAAATTATTTTTTAAATTCATTATAAAATAATGTATTTAGACAATATTATAGTCTAGCTAGATACACTAATTTTACAATGAATCTAAAAAGGAAACATTTTCTTATATATAAGATTAGTGGGAGTATTTTTTGTATGTTGAATGAAATTAAGTCCCCTTAGATAATCTATATGGATACAATACTATTTTTTATCACTTGTTATAATTTTAACTGTGTATATTTGCACATGTTTTAAATGCAACTATTGAGTACCGACCAAAGCTCAGAACAAGCACGAACCAAGAAGGTTGACTCATCGGAGCAAATGATATATATTTGGATGAATTTTGAATTATCCAAATAAAAAATCGCAAATTTAATTATATATGCTTAAATAGAATTCACATAAATTAAATGCAACAAGCGACCCATGCAGAAGCATGGATATACAACTAGTTCTTTTTCAAAAAAAGATCCAATCATTATGTTCGAAGGAAAGTTAATCAAGTAATATATTTTGCATCCATAAAACAAACACACCGTTACATATATTTTTTTGTTAATCATTTAATTTTTGAAAAATAGAACTCGATAATTCCCACTTAGATTGTCTAATAAAGATTATTTTAGTAGGGTTTGAACTCGGTATTCATAATCGATTCAAAACTTATCAACCACTTGCAAATTTGCAACAACCTACTTCTACATGAATACATTTGATATGATTAGAGATTTTCATTGTTTTATAAACCTTTATTTCACTATAATAACTTAAGGCAAATGCTAACGAGTGCCCCGGGGCACTCTTTAAGACCTTAAATAGTAAGTTTTTTTATATAATTCTTACGGGAATGCGTAAAGTCACCGCATTGGAAATTGCATTGTTTAGTTTTTAAAATAAAAAGTTTCTTTAAATGAAATCTTTAAAGAGTGCCCCGGAGACACTGGTTAGCAAGACCCATAACTTAATAACTTAATATGTGTAACTATAGGAAGCATAAAACAATCTTTCAACAATTCACGACTCATCATAACAAGCACATAACAAGACATATATATACACAAAAATAGATCATGCATTACAATCTGCAACTGATACACGTAAAAACTATCATCAACACAATTTTCACCTCCTTTTCAAAACAAAAATAAAAGCACAATTTTCACCTTATTATTTAGTAAACCAAACAACACTATCACTTATCAGTTATTATACTCAACATTCTAATGAGCATGTTATTAGTTCTTGATCCTTGGACTCTTTTTTCTCATCTATTGAACAATTTTGATTCTTTTCCACCTTGTATACTTTCTCATCAGGTGTTATCTGTGGCATTTTCATTAGCTTAAGTAAAGCCTTAATCCAAACAAACATAGAACTTCCCAAACTAACCCAAGATATAGCTTTACCAACCTCATGAGTATAAACCTGACCTGAAAAACACCAACTTATAAGCAATACATTTCCATTAAAGAATAAGGAAATAAGTGCTTCTACCGACTTCAAAATTATGTCTTGGGAAGAAACTGGCCTAAGTAAAGGATGTTCATAAAAAGTTGAATTTTCCAACTCTGAATTCATCTCAGGGAAAAGAAAAGACAACCCTTTTAACTTAATCTTGCGATCTTTTATCCACTCAATTAAATGATGGATCAATTTTGATACTAACAAATGTAATACTCCAATAATAATGTTGAAGATTCCAGTTTTCATAATTTCAACATTGAATTTCACCACTATTTCCCAATACCAATCTATTGGGCTGCGAGTAGCACCCCAATAAACTAAAGAGGGTAGTCCAATGCCAACACAGATTCCAAAATGAGCATGAGCCTCAAGTGCAAATTTGAAGTATAAACTTATTGGAACACTTAGACACATTGACCATGGTCCATCCATGAAACTACTAGAGATTGAGGAAGAACCTTCATTGATGAATGCAAGGATGCATATAGAGAGGAAATGAATTATCTTTGAAATATCAGGGCCTTGCAGACCCATGTTTGGTTAATAGGGAAAAAGAGGAGGGTAAGTGTTTATTTTGTTGTTGTGGTGGATCATTTGAAGAAATGTTTCAGCTAAAAAGGATTATTTATAGAACTAGAGAAACTTCCTAGAAATTTCTATCTTTATCAACACTTGAAAACTGTTGTTAGTGTAGAAACAATAATGTACCTGCAATTCCTTTATGTATGTCCATCTGAAATTAGTTTCTTGGAGTATTGATGTTTAGTACTGCTAAATGAGCAAGAAACTTCAGAGAACTTTCTTCATGCTACTTTAGTGGCAAAAGAATAGTAACTGTTGTTATTTTTCTTATAGGTTAATTTTCTAGTGGATCCTAAAATTTGTTGATTAGCAAATTTAGCAGGAAAATTCTTTTTGTTTACTGCTGCAGATAAGTTCTTATAAGTTGATGTTTCAATATTAATTTTACTATGCTTCATTCTTATTTAGAAGACAAGAAAAACCATTTTACCCTTCCTTTCCCTGCTTTCCTCTTAAATTAAATGGAAGTGCATAGCATGCGTGCACAGATAACATTGTTGAGTAGGAAAACTGTACCTTGGTCTAAATGCAAATTAATTGGAAACCTCCTAAGATGGGATTTATTGAAACTTAACTGTGATGCTTCTGTTCTCAAGCAGGGCACCCTTGCTGACAGTGAAGGAATAGTTAGAGATTCATGGTGTTCTTCACTGGGCTTTAGGAAACGGCAAATGTCATGTGAATGTGATGATTGAATCAAAATTCATGTTAGAGCAAAAAATTTGACTAACTGTAGCTGCATTAGATCCATACTGGATGTTTGTTTATACTAGCCTTATGTAGTTGGCTAAGTAGAGTAATCACCTCCAATTGATGTCTACCTAATTAACTTCACAAAATCATACTTTAACCGGGACAAAATAAATTATAACCTCTAGCTCCAGCTTAATTATCTTTTATAATTTGTTTAAGATTATTATAACAACTTCGAAACACATGTGGATGTGGATTCTACTTGTATAATATTAATGAAAATGAAAAAAAAAGATCATAGTTGAACTCAAACTAAACACCGGCTTACTATGCCTTGATTTCAGCTCAAGCCATTTGTATCAATAAAATTCGGTGCATGTTAACAAATGAAAATAACTACTAAGGAAGCATATAATACAAAACTAAAAGCAAATGTGCAATAATTGATGATAATAGAAATTTGTTTGACAAACAGCTTTTGTAATCGATGTTAAGCACATCTAAAATATAATATTCTTGATCAACTTATCCCAACAACCATAACCTATAATACATCACCCATTTTGTTCACACAACTTGAATTTTAAAAGAGATCATTCTCAATTGAAAGCTTCCCAAATCAGGTATCATTTTCCATCACCAGGTCCACCAAAGAGATAACCCAAAGATGAGCCTCCACCAGGTGCAGCGTGAACCTTGGTTGAGGGTCGGTCCTACAGCCAAATCAACAAAGAAAATTATCAATCAAAATAATTCCAGAGAAATCTATGCGAGAAAAGCTACAGTAAGATATCTAGTTTTCATTTAATTCTTCAGATTGTTTTGGGAAGTAATGTCTTAACGAAGTTGCAACTTGCAAGATATCACTGTCTTGTATAACAAAAAAAAAAACACTTCCAACATGCTAAATACCAGTCACCTACATGCAGGGTTGAGTTCAGTTTACATAACAAGACAGATACCCTATCACTATCATAAAAGTCGTTATGGTAATTTTGATACTACAGTTTAAAAAAGGTTAAGAATCAATATCAACTGATAGGAAATCAGCTGAAACGTTACAAAGTATGAACATACATAGATCAGTGCTGACAGCCTGATATACAGGTGAAATTTACTGAATCGATAGATCAATAATATTTCTAATTTTAGAAATGGAAGAATCTAACTCTTGATCGTGATTTTTTCCTTCAACACATGTGGTGACAAGCGGAAAAAGAAGGGTCCATACAAGTTCATTTCATTGCAACAAAAAATACTACCAAATATACTGAACTACAAACCTACTTTCATAAGTGTGCAGTGACAAGATTTAATTCCTCATAGTGTTTACATATTCATGATGTTGTAACACAATTCAGTCTTTAACTATCAATCTAATAGCACATAATACGAAAAGAATAAATTATATATAACCAGAAAAACTAATACCGTGATGAAGTTTCCGGTGTTCAGGCCATCAATAGAATTACTATTGA